>JARDYH010000006.1:118805000-120272500 GCA_029215795.1 Anniella stebbinsi | reverse complement strand
AACAATTAAAACCCTCCAAATACATGGCAGAATACAATGCGATACATAATGATTAAACCCTTCAAAATGCATTATAAATATGTGCTTTTACATTTTATATTGCAATTACAAAGATAGGAACAAATTTGAGTCAGCAATGTTTAACCCTATAACTGCCAACTATTCTTCCGCTAAACCACCTTTTCCCAACTTGGTGTGTGATGTTCAGCTACTTTAGAGGTGCTTGTATATAAAAAGTGTAAGTCATTGTTTATAAAATGCCAAAAGTTCCAAAAAAGAAGTTAAATAGACTCAAAGTTATGTTGCAGCCGAGTAAGTATAAGGGGGGAGTTCATGTGTGAGTGCTGATTGGATTGTGGCGGAGGAGTGCCTAGATTGGCTGGCTGTGTGAGAGTGGGAGGAGTTAGAGAATAGTGTCTGAATATATACATGTTTAGCTGACAACAGCAGAATGAGGGGAGTTGTTGTTGACTGGATTAGAGGCTAGGAAGGGTCAACGTGTTTTATTGTTTTGGTGGAACTAGATTGTGGGAAAGAGTGTAGTGCAGCTTAGAGTGGGTAGAGTAAGCAGAAGAAACATAGAACTTGGAAGTTTATATTTGAAACATGTTATAGAGAGAAATTACTGACTGAAACCATTAAGCATTGTGCCGGTAACCAATACGCTATTGAACTAGAGAAACCATCAAGCTTCTGCTACCTGAGCAATCATCTTGTTAATAAATTACATTTAATTATATACAATTGGTGTGATCATTGGAAGTGTACCTGAGGAAGGTACTGGTGGCAGCGGATAGAAGAAGGGGGATTTGAGGGCTAGGGTGCTGGGCTGTGGAGCTGTGGGGCCTAAAAGAGTAAAGGTGGGACAGGAGCAGCAGCAGTAAGCCTATACCTTCAAACATGTCATAAGCACAGGGGGGTTGAAGTAAGCCCTGAATGCGAGTGGCATGGACAGCCCTGTTGTTTAGCCTGGTGAGTGTCACAGGTACAGGCAGGGCATCACAACAAACACCAAGGAACTCAAAGCACAAACGCCATGGAAACTCAAAGCACAAACACATTGGAAATCAAAGCACAAACTCAGAGATAATCAAAGTTCTAACCCTAAAACTCAAAGAGCTGTTTTCACATCCAAAGTTATGTGAATCAAAACAAGAAGATGGCATATATTATCTCTGTTTCACCGTTTTAGAGATTAATCCCATGCCCAGTTTCTGGAAAACATTGTCCCAGCCGGCCCAATTGAAATGCACCTCTGCAAAAAGTAAGGTTAATACAATTAAGGTACTTCATAGGTGGTATCTCATAAGAGTTTCCTGGGAGTGAGGAAGTATTAAAAAATAGGCCCATTTTTCTACACGTGGTGGTTGTGTGTGACCATCAATCCATTCCGGCAAAAGGTGTTTAAGGAGGCTGCTTCGGTCACAGATCACGAGATCCGTATCTCCCCGATGGTGGGCTTACAACTGTGACAACAAAAAATGAGATGCACGAAGGGCAGACAAATATATACTATCAGGGGATACCTGCAGCAGAACTTGGGTGGTGATTTTCGTAAGCTTTATGATAAAGCACATTGAGGTAATTCAACCACCACAGTCACGTGGTCTTTTATGTAAAGGTTTATTGCGTTTACAGAATATAAACTAATGAAGGAATCTGACGAGCCACACAAATGTATGTTACAAGGATCAAGATAAAGACACATGCATGGTCTTATTTTTATCTCACATTGCTAAGTTAGTTAATGTATTATTAAAGTTAAATCAATATTTTAGTCGCTTATCAAAACAAAAACAAGAAAAAGCAACAAGAAGAAAAACAAACTCTTGAAATTGACAAAATGCAACCCTTCACAATCTTCAATGCAATTCTTATTGATTTGGAAATAAAAGAACAAGGCTACTTGCTTCGACCCTCAAACTAATGAAGGCAAATCCAACATTCCCAGCTATTCGGATAACAACAAAGCCTAAGCGAACGAGCAAAACCTTTATGGAGTTCCATGCTCCTCTGCCACATGCCTGGTTCCTCATTTTAGATATCTTATAGATACCTTAGATAAGGAAACCTGCTGGAATGGAGAGAACCACTGGGATATGGAAATCTCTAGATATAATCTCTATAGGAAGGTCAGGGGAAGGTATACCGGGGGACATGTTCCTCTGTACGTAAGTCACTCATTATTATAACACTTCCTCGATTGGAAGCCTCCCTGATTTCATTTTCCATCTCAGCGTTACCCTGAGCCTTCTGGTCTGGGAGATGACAGCATCTTCCTACCACTATATTGGTTTGGAGACTGGTATTGTCACCCACAATGCTTCTGTGGAAGAATCTGCCCCATTCAGGTGTCCTAGTCTGCTTGACACTATGCCCTCTTTGCTGTCAATGAGATCAACATGTTAACCCGGTATGAGGCTGCTGTAAAATAGCTAACTCCACATTATGCATCATTCGGAAAGGAATCAAAAATGACACTGGCAGTATCATACTGCCCTTATACAAATTTATTGTATAGCCACACTTAGAATATTGTGTAGTTTTGGTCACCACACCTAAGAAAATATTTTGTAGAGGTGGAAAAAGTGCAGAAAGGACAACTGGAATGATCAAAGTGCTGCAGCATCTCCCCTATGAGGGAAAGTTAAAACATCTGGGATTGTTTAGCTGGTGGGAAAAGGAAAGTAAGAGGTGAGAAGCTACCTACTTTTGTTTCCTTAAACAGAGGCATCCATAGAGCTTTGCGAAAAATCGTAGGATCTGGCCAGGTAGATATTTAAAGGGTTGCTCCTTCCAATACCCTAGCCCCAAGCCATTTAGGGTTTAAAAGGTTAAAACCAGCATAATTGAGCCCATAAATGAACCAGCAGCCAGCTTAATTGGCAAACTACTGGCATAGAGTGATTGGATTGGCCAGTCCTGCTTACTAGTCTAGCTGCCCCATTTAGACAAACTGAAGTTCTAGATCATGTTGAAGTGCAACCCCGTGGTTAATACATTGTGAAAATCCAAATGGGAAGTTACTAGAGTACCTTTACCAAGAGAAGGATAACTCGAACCCTACCCCTACCCCTACCCCTAGTATATTCATGCTTGAAGCCCAAAACACTCGGTCAAGGTTTGTAAATCTATCACTGAGTGGGTCTGTCGTCGTCTTCTCTCTTGATCTGGTGAATCTCAGATAGACCTGGTCAAGTTTGGGGAAACAAGCTGGTTGGACGGAGTGAGCCGTAGTTCCTGGTCCCACCCTCTCCCCCATCTCCAGTGCCCTCCGCACCTTCCTACCTGCTCTGCTCTGCCAAGAGCCTCTCCCAGTGGCAGGGGGCAGAGCCAGAGGGCTGGATGTGGCCATCTCCCACCCAACCCCCATCCACCTGCAGCACAGTGTAGCCCCTGCCAGAGCCCCCCTCGCAGCACTCTGGCCAAGCAGATATCCTTCTGCTTCAGCCTGTGAAGCACGAGAGGAGGAGGAGGAGGAGGAAAGACTCCAGGGGCCGCTGGGGCTGCCTCCAGAGTGCATGCTCATTACGCTCACCCACTCCAAAGACTCAGGGAAGTTCCTCAAATCCAGCTGCAGAAAGTTCCCAATCCAGGGCAGAGGGCGGGGGCTAGGAGGCTGCCTTGTTTCCGCAGGCTGAAAGGAAGGAAAAGGCTGGTGGCCCCCCAAGGCTCCATTGCCAGCAGTTGAGGCTACTCCAGGATCTTGAATGAGACTCAAGGTGTGTTTCTATCCCAACATGTACAAAAGCAACCAGGTGAAGGTGGGGCTGCCCCGTTGGCCAATCGCTATCCTTGGCTCTTCAGAAAAACCGGATTCATAACCTTCTGGCCAATGGCCAGAATGCAGGGAGGCCCTGCTTTTTCCAGAGAAGAAGCCCCTGGGCAGGTGCTCTCTTTAGCAACCTACAGAGTCTACAGTGCTGCAGCTACATCTGACCAGGACAGGCCCATCTAGCTCAGCACCAGGGGCCAACTGGATGCCTCCAGGAAGCCCACCCCTAACCCCATGCTCTGCCCGCCCACAATTCAGCTGTTACATATTGCTGAAGTGTCTCCTCCATCTGCCACATAGCATATTAATTGATGCTGCAACCGTCCTCCATTGTCCAGGTTTTGAGGAGTGTTAGTGAGCTAAGTAAGGTGTCTTTATTGTTTGAAGGACTTGTTTCAAAAAGGTCAAGAACGCTGAAGGATGCAACCCTGTCTTGGAAATCCATTGGCTGAATGGCATCGGGATGTGGCAGGTTTCTCATCCTACCAGTGGTGGTGGTGGAGATGGAGCTGCCCCAGTGGGATGGCACCTCTGCTGGCAGAAATGCCCCGAGACACATATATGTGGAAGTCAAGTCACAATGGCAGCACAAGCAAACCATCGAGTGAGTGAGTTGTGAGCGTGGCCATGCAAGAGGAAAACCTCCCCAAAGCCTGCCCCCTTGCACCTCAGCAGGGCTTAGAACTCAGCCCCCAGGCACAACCACCCCCAGGCAGTGGAGGAACCCCAGGCACAACCACCCCCAGGCAGTGGAGGAACCCCACAAATGAAGTCAACGGGATGCCCGGCCAAGAGCTACGTTTCTCTGGCCTCATACCGTGCATGCCATGGTTCCCCATTCTGGGCTTTATGGGGAAAAGATGGGTCATGGCAAGCCTTTGCCTCCTGCGCAGCCACTTCTCTGCTGGGACCCGAGCAGGTGCCCTGCCGAGTCCGAACGCCAGGCATAAGCACCCAGCAGCAGCAGCAGTAGATGACGCCGACACGCAATGGGAAGGAGGGAGAAGCCGTGCAGCGCAGCACCCCAATAGCTCCCTTGGCAGCAGGTTCCACACAGCACTCCTTGGGTGGGAGGGGGAGACCTTTTGCCAAGCAACCAGAAGGAGGGACCAGGACAGGCCAAAAGTGGAGCCACGGGAACAGAGGAGGCGGGCAGAGGCAATGGGGTCAGAAGGGAAGCAGGACAGGCGGGTGGGGAACACAGGCCAGGCACCCTTTGCCTGTCTGGCCAGGAACGGGTCCCCAACAGAGATGCCAAGGATGCAGCCCCACAGAGCAGCTCCTGCCCAGTCCACTGCCGGCAGAGCTAAGAAGCAGGCATGGGGGGGGGGGGGGAGCAGCAGGGCAAAAGCAGCCCCATATGCCAGGATCACCTGGGCTGCAGGACGAACCCTGAACAGCTCAAGGTTCACAGGGAACATAGGAAGCTGCCTCACACGGAGTCAGACCCTGCATCCATCTAGCCCAGTAGGGTCGACTCTGACTGGCAGCAGCAGCTCTCCAGGGTTTCAGGTAGGATTCTTTCCTCGCCCTTCCTGGAGAAGCCGGGGATCGAACTGGGGAGCTTCTGCATGCAAAGCTCGTTCCTGGCAGTGAGAGTTTTAAGCCCAAAGGTCCTGATCTTGTGGGTGTTCTGCCCCCACCCCACCCCACCCCACCCCACCCGCCACAGGCCCTTGCCAAGGTATCTGCATTGCAGGATTGCACCCTAAAAGGTGCAGAGATTATTTTTCATCTGAGCTTGAATGAAACAGGAGCTTAGTGAGTCAAGGGTCTCGGTTCTGTTCTGTCATGTCGTATTTCTGGTTTCTGTGGCAGGGAATCATCGCTGGCGCAATCACTCCAGGAATCCAGAAGAGTGGAATGTTGTCACCACCTCCAGCTTTCAAGGTGTTTTGTCTCTCACTGCTGAAGTCCTGATAGTGGCAGAAAGCCTTGCAAAGAACCAGAACCAACCAGCGTGCAAGCGTGCACCCTCCATCCTATAATCTCTCAAGGGAACCACAGACTGTGAGAGCGTGGCCTGCGGGAGAACCACAGACCCTGGCTTTCCAAAGCCTGAGCAAATGCCAAGGCTCTTGTTGGTCCCCCTCATTCCAACTAGGACACCTCCAGGCACTCTTGAATGAAATGGATTATCTATATCCATTTCAATCAGGCTTCAGGCCTTTGGAACAGAAACTTCCTTGGTTGCCAGGAGAGGGCCAGGGGGAGTGCAACCCTGCTGATACTCCTGGACCTCTCAGTGGCTTTCCATTCCGTTGACCATGGTATCCTTGTGGGTAGGTTGTCTGGACTGGGAGCTGGAGGCACTGCACTGCCATGGTTCCACTCCTTCTTGGATGGCTGATTCCAGAAGGTGGTGCTGGGGGACTCTCTGTGCTATGGCATCTAGGCCATGGGCTCCCACATGGGCTCTTATTTTATCCTGCTGGGAGAGGTTATGACACCCAGCTTTTCCTCTTGCTTTCATCAAAGCCGGGTGAGGCAGTGGCAGTTCTGAATCAGTGCCTGGGCATGGCAATGGACTGGGTGAGGGCTAACAAACAGATTCAATCCAAACAAAGCGGAGGTACTGTTTGTGGAAGTTCACCTGCCCAGCCAGATGTTCTGGAGAGGGTTGCACTACCCCCCAAAGAACCGGGTTTGTAGTTTGGAGGTGATCTCAGATCCAGAACCGTCACTTGAGGCACAGGTGGTCAGTGGGACCTTTTATCAGCTTAGGCTGATATACCAACTGCACCCTTATCAGGACAGACATAGCCTAGCTTCAGTTATCTATGCTCTGATAACCCCTTGTCTGGATTACTGCAAGGCATTATACACGGGGCTGCCTTTGAAAACAGTCTGGAAACTTCAGCTGGTCCAAAACAGGGCAGCCAGACTGTTAACGGGGACTGGCTAACCAGTCCACATTAGTACTTTTCCAGCTGCACTGGTTGCCAGTCCAGGTCTGAGCCCAATTGAAAGTGCTGGTATTGATATTCAAAGCCTTAAACAGCTTGGGGCCAGGTTATCTGCAGGATCGCCTCCTCCCATATATACTCGCCCAGACCATAAGATCATCTTCAGGGGTCCTTGTCCGAGAGTCCCTGTCAAAGGAAGTGAGGCGGGAGGGCCTTTTCTGCTGTGGCACCTTGGCTGTGAAATTAGATTTCTTGTGTGGTTTGCCTGGCACCTACGTTGTACTCTTTCCAATGCCAGGTGAAGACCTTTTTATTTCCCCAGTATTTTAGCATTTTAACTCTGTATTTTAAATCTCTGCATTGCTGCTTGGTTTTATTCTGGTCATACTTTTACATTGTGGTTTTAAATTGTGGTCTTAAGCTTCCATATTTTACGCTGTACCTTATGGTTTTAATTTTTGTGAACCACCCGCAGAGCTTTGGCTAGTGGGCAGTATTCTGGCCTCCCGGCTGAAGCCAACGATCCGACTGACCTCGCCAGGGGACCATTTCCCAAACACGGAGGGTTGTGCTACTACTTCACTGGAGTCAGGAAGCGACAGACCGAATGGGAGGGATTCGGCCCCTTTTTAAAATATAAAAACACGCTTTCATTTCTTCATTTGTTTCTTATTAAAAAACGACGTTTACAACACCTGAACTATCTAGTACAGATTCAGCTTTATACATCCCCAAGACGGTTCCCTCCGAAGCAACACCTGGCACTGAAGTTTGAGCTCACAATAGCAGAGCAAGACACAGCTCCTGAGCGACAGCTGAGCACCAGAGACAGGGCAAGGGCCACGCAATACACTCCAGCCCCGACTGCCCCCGAGGACACCTGGTCTGCCTCTGACCCAGCTGCTTGCCTGGCGGCCCTTTCGTCCCCTCCGGCAGAAGCCCAGGACTTCCTCCTCGGCCAGCCAGAGGCTCCCTTGCCAGCTCCTCCTACCAATGGGTCTTCTGTACAGCCAATTCCGGGACTGCAGCGAAAGCTCAGGACGGCAGGGACCGCTCTGCATGGCAGACTGAGCCTGCTTGCTCATATGTGATCCCTCCCCACCCAGCGGAGCAGAAAGGCCAGGCACTTCCACCCTCAAACACGGCACCTTCAGAAAGCTGGTCGGCAGGGGCTGCATTCCTCCACTCTCTCTGCGTGTGAGAGATGGATAGTGTTGACTTCCTGCCAGAAGGCAGAACTCTGGAGTGCTGCTGTGTGACACACGGACTCAGCCTGCCCCCAACATCAAGGGATGCAAGCTGGCACACACTCCCTCCACAGCGCAGGATGGCTCCTCTGCTCAGCCTCTGGACGGGACCCGGCCACGCTCGGCAGAAACAGCAGCGCCTCTCTCTTCTAGGAATCTGTCGGAAGCCACAGCTTAACCAATGGGAGTAGGCAGAGGGCGGGGAAGGGGGTGACATGCTGTGGCCAGGGAGAAGCCAGCAGGGAAAGGCTGGGCCACGGAGGACGTTCCCCTGGGAGCAGCCAGTTCCGCCTTGGGACCAGGATCCCCCCGCACAAATGCCAAGGGCTGCAGAGAGGCCTTGCAGGGAGAGATTCTGCACAGGAACAGTGGAGGACGGGCTGGCTCAATCCTGCTTGCTCCCGCTCAGGCCCTCAGTCCATCTGGGCAAAGTCAAAAGGCTCGAAGGCTTGGCGGAAGGCTTGCGCTGCAGCAGCTTCCTCCTCTTGCCCTGCCTGGCAGCTTCTCCAATCGGCCCGGCTGGGCATGCCCAGGACGGCCTCACTGGCCAGGACCTCCCTGTGGAACAGAAGGGGAATGCCCAGGCGGGCGTGAGCCACCCTCTCTTGGAAGCCTGCCAACAGGGTGCCTGCCTGCCCACATCCTCCCAAAGCCATGCTGGAGGACTGGAGGCACCATCTGAACGCAGAGAAGGGGAGGGGAGCAGGGGAAGCCAGCAGAGGAGGGGGGCCGGGACAGCCCCCCCCCCACTCAGCCACGGCCCATCTTGAGAGCAAGACGTCCTCCGGCCATTTTGTGGGCATTTCACAAGCAAGGCTGCAAGAAGGGTGGACGGATCTCCAGGACAACTGAAATTCACAAACCTTCCAAACTGCAGGGGGAAATTTCTCCCAATCCGATGGAAGAGCTTCTCCCCATTATCCAGCTCAACATAAAAATACGGCGTTCCTGGCTGGACAATCTGAAAGACAACCACGAGGCGCATTTCTACACAGAGACGCATCTCGTGGGTTGCCACCCCCTCCACCCCCCACTCTGTAACAGGACCCAGGAAAAGTGGAGGGTTGGACTAACCCGTGGGGAGCTTTACAGGCCAAAATCCACCCCACTCCCTCAAGAGCAGAGCGCAGGACAGGTGGCTGCTCCAGCAGCAGGAAGCCAGGAAATGATGGGCAGCCAGAGTAGCTGTTTCGGGGCATGGAGGAGCAGCTGCCGCATCAAAGGCCTCCAAAGGGGTGCGCTCTCCCTGGGCGGCTTTATCCCTGGAGAAGTCAGGGACGCCCCACCCCAGGAATCGCCCATCAAGCAGCGGCAGCGGCAGTAAACAGCAGCAGCCCTGCTGCCCTCAGCCAGGCCCGCAGCGACCTGCCTTCCCTCCATCAGATTCACTGCATGGTCAGGGGATACGAAGGGAACGGCTCCATCAGAAGTCCTCTGTGGTCAGCCTGGAGGTTCCACGTGCGCACACACACACGCACCACCCCGTGACAGAGGCACCAGCTGGGCTCTGTCCAAAGCAGAAGCCTACACCCGCCTTAGCATCCGGCCGGCCGCCGAACAGCCGCGAGGCGCATAAGGGGGAACCCGTGAGGCCAGGATCCAGCCCCTGCCTGGTCAAGGCCCTTGGCAGAACCCCTCGTCACACGTGGAGTCACCGCCGGTGCCCTACCTGCTTGAGAGCCGAGTGCGCCGGGATCTCCAGCAACTCCATATGCTGCTCCTCCGCCTGGACTATGAAGGCCTCCTTGATGTCTTCAGTTGTGCAGCAATCCTGGGGCACCGGAACCACCTAGAGGAGCCGCCACACAGACAGGACATGGGGAGGGGGTGTCAATCAAGGGGCATCCGAGGGAGAGAGTGGAGCACAAGGCTCACAGGGAACTCCATCACAGGGGGCCCGCAGGGCACCCCTCAGCCTTGCGTTTCATCATGGGAAAGGCGAGTGCCTCTCTTGCAGGCTTAAACTTATGAGACCTTCCTGTAGGAGGTGAGCGACCGAGGCCCCTCTTCTCTCAAGGAGCCCCCCTTTCTCTCGTCTCCTTTATGCTCTGCGTGGTAGCCGGATGCCGCCCAGACACTGTCTCTGGCCGGCCAAGTAGGAACCGCCACGCTTGCCCAGAATGTCACTGGAAGCAGCAGCGCCCTGAAGGCCTGTGAACAGAATGTGCCTCTGCCCTCCGTGCCCGGGAGGGAGGAGAGCAGGAGGTGGGGGAGCAGTAGCCGCCCCAACTACCCAGGCCTGCCTAAGGGCTCTGAGCCGCAGCCATCCTCAACTGCAGGGCAGAGATGGCGCTTACTGCCTCGGCCAGGGCCACCAGGGACTGCCTCACCTGGAGCTGCAGGTGCTGGCTCCGGTAGTTCCTCTCGTAAGCCACGCATCTCTTCCCCTTGGTCCTGAAGAACTTTTGCAGGGCGGACTTGTACAGATCCACTTCTTCCACCACCTCTGACGCTAGCTCCACCATC
Organism: Anniella stebbinsi; assembly: GCA_029215795.1. Taxonomy (NCBI): domain Eukaryota; kingdom Metazoa; phylum Chordata; class Lepidosauria; order Squamata; family Anniellidae; genus Anniella; species Anniella stebbinsi. The sequence goes on along the minus strand of JARDYH010000006.1, from coordinate 120,262,106 downwards.
GACTGAGCATGCCCGATGGGCAACACGAGGACGTGGTCAGGAGATAGGCCCCCTTTGGCCAGGGCCAGGTAGCACTAGGACCGCAAGGCGAGGCGAACGGTCACGAAGCTCCGTTCCGCTCCCGCCCGTCTCCGATGGCGAACACAGAGGCAGGAAGGGGGCGATCCCGCAGCAACAGAGCCGAAGCTTGACCCACTTGCTCCCTCCCAACCTGGCCTGTCCCACAACACGACCAGGGAGGTGGCCAGCAGGGCAAGGTGGAGCTGTGTCAGCCGACCCAGGAGGCCTTTCGCCTCACCAGCTGCGACAAGGGGAGACCAGACTGCTGCCAAACATGACCAGGGAGGGCCAAGGAAGGGCCGACACGGCCTGCCTGGAATGACCAGGAGGAAGTGCTGGCAGCAGCATCTAGGGAGGGCACCCTGTTCAGCCCCAGAGTGCCCGGGGTCTCCTGTCCAGGCTGCTGATTGAGGCTGTGCCAGCTGAGCTGCAGCAGAGGTGGGCAGGCAACCTGGCACCCTCCCCATGTTTGGAACTACAATTCCCACCAACCCCATCCAGTAACGCCAATCATCGGGGATTACGGGAGGGCACTGGGCCACCTATCCCAGCACTACAGGACGTCGCGTCCCCTGACCTTTTCCGGGCCCTTCTGAGGCCCGAGGGGGCGGCCAGTTGCACAAGGCCATCCTGGGGCCCACGAGCTGCAGGCCCCGCAGCGGCAGGAGAGACTTACATGCGTGCCGATGCTCACCACCAGATGCTTCTCCACCTCTGGGCTCGCCAGGCAGAACCAGCAGGCGGCCGTGGGCAGGGCTGGGGGCCAGGAGGGAAGCAATCGTAGGTCACAGGTGACACAGTGATGATGAGGCCGCCGCCGCCGCTCCCTTATGGGCTCCTGCCCATGGAGGGAGGGAGGGAGGGAGGGAGGGAGGGGGGCACAAGTGCATCAGGCGCTACCTCCTCCCAAGTCCGACCCTGGGCCCATCCAGCCCAGGACAGACGACGGCGACAGGCCATGGGGGCTCCAAGAGGGAGACCAAGTCACCCAGTTCCGCCTCCTCCCTGCATGGCCACAGGGAAACGCTGCCTTGCTTCTTCGGCTGCATGGCACACACTTCCCAAGCAGCGCCTGCCCCCATGCGCAGCAGTCCCGAACACAGCCGAGGGAGGCAAAACCTTCCTGTGGGGGGAGGAGCCCTTCCTGAGCTCTCCATATGTTACTCAACTCTGCCTGCAAGCCAGGAAGGGTCACTGTGCCCCACTGAACGGTTGTAGAAACAGACTGATTCCAAACCCAGATTTGGACATCAAGCCCACTCCCCCAACACACACACACACGTGTGGGGTTCAGGGGCTGCCAGTCCGCAGGCAGGATTCCCCGCCTGGTGTGTAGGAAAGAGAAGCAGGTCTGGTACTCACGGGGCTTGCCAGGGGGTCGCTTGGGCTGCCGCCCCTCACGCCCTCCTTCCATGGGCCACTTCCGCCCTTTCGGCTTGCTGCTGAGGTCAAAGAAAAACTGGCATGGAGGCTCCTCCTGGGGAGGCAAAAGAAAGGGATGCTTACAGGGGGGGCCACCACCACATACCCCGGATACAGAGGAAAAAACATTTTAGCGGCAGATACTAAATGAATGAATGAATATCCTCCTGACTTCCACAAGGGCTCCGTTTCCCAGAGTGGCAGGAAGGTGACACACCTGAGGACAGGGCAGAGCCAGCGCCTGACAAAAGGGAGGGTCAGGCTTCTGGCTTAGCAGGATGGTGGGGCCTGATTTCCAAAAGGTCTGAGACAGATGCCTCCCCTCCCTCCCCATTTCCCAGTTCCTTCCGTCCCCCTGGGCTCTTTCCCTGCCTTTGCCATGGTCCTTGGCGTGGCCAGTGTCCCAGGAGAAGCCTCATTCAAGGCTGTCCAGTCCAAACTCTGTTTCTGCAGCCCAATTGTTTCGGGTCCAGGATCCCTGACAGTGGCTGGGCCTCTACTCCCCATCGTCGCCTCTGGGTCTTTGCCGGTATCAGAAGAAAGGCCCTTCTGCGCACTGCGGTTTCGCAAGTGCCCCATTCTGAACTTGTAACCGACAGCTGGGAGACCAGCGGGCAGCACGTGCTGGTTTCCAAGTTCCTGTGGCCAATCAGACCCTCCGGGTTCCCCTTACTCTGTGCCAAGGCAAATAGAAACGCTTTGATTCCATTTCCATTTCCTTCACCTGGAATTCTGCAGGACCTTCCTGTTCTGCCTCTTGTGGCCCCCACCCCCACCCCAGATCACCAGCACCCTTCGTCCAGGCTCCCAAACCCTATCGCGGCATCTCCATAGCATCCTCCACAGCACCCCTCCTTTGGAAAATGCAAATCCCCTCCCTTCTGTTGCCAGAGTGTTAGAACTACTGGACTAGTCCATGTGCTGGGGAGGGGGGGGCTGGCATACTGACTAAGCCTTTTTTCCACTTCTGTCAGGTATCTGCGATAAAACAAAGCTTGCTGCTCTTAGTGGTTGTTCCCATGCTAACTATATTCCGCTGTGACGGAGCAGAGTGCATCATCTCCTGTGAGCGACGCGCCACAGCTCTGCAAAAGACACCTTGGTTTCCATGTTCGGCGTAAGACATGTAAACGAGGGCATGTGGTCACAAGGTGGGGGTTTTTTTCACGGAAGGTGCAAAAACAAGGCATTTCCATGGCTTGATGTGGAGAAAAGGTCAGGACAGGCGCCGAGGAGAATGCCAGGGCTGCTCTGCCTCCCGCTCACCTGTCCGCCAGGGGAGAATCTGACAGTGGCAGCATTCCTGCCGTGTGGCCACAGCCCCCTCCCCCTCGCCCTCCAACAACCCCACAGAGGCTGGCTTGGAAGAGAGGTGGGGAGTTTTCACTGAACTGAGATTTGCTTCAAGGAAGACGCTGAACAGCAGGCATTTCTCCCACTGCCTCCGGTCTGATCCACAGCTCCACGGGCACAGGCAAGACGACACTGCTTTCCCAAGCCCCGTGCACGTGCTGGATGGCGTGGGAGGAACGATGGAAGGAGGGCTGGGCTGGATCAGACCACAGACCGCTCCGGTCCAGCGTTCTGCTCCCTACAGTGGCCAACCACCAGCCCCCGGGGGAAACTCACAAGTAGGACACGTGTGCAACAGCAGCCTCATTTCCCCACAAAACTGGCATTCAGAGGCCTCAGGTTGCCTCAGACTCTAGAGATCAGGCATAGCTGTCATGACAAGTAGCCTTATCTCTCATGAACATGTCGAACCCCCTTTAAAGCCATCCGAAGTGGTGGACATCACTGCATCTTATGGTTCTGAACTGCCTAGTTTAGCTATGCGCCATGTGAAGAAGGACTCCCTATTCATTCCAGTCGTGGAAATTTGGGGAGGGGCCGTGGCTCCATGGCAGAGTCCCTGTTTTGCATGTAGAAGCTCACTGTTCAACCCCTGGCAGCATCTCCAGGTAAGGCAGCTCTAACGCCGCATAAAACAGCTGCTCCATGGGCTGCTCAAAGCACCTCGTGAAAAATTCAGCACATGATCAGTGTTCAGAAACACACAAACAACACAAGCAGCGCGCTCCCAGCACCTGTGTGTTCAGCAACAGGTGAGCACAACTCTCGCCACCCCCGGGCAGGCGGTAGGGGTTCTCAGTGACGTCTTGCGGCTGTTTGACCAGCTCCGTGGCATCCATGGAACTCGTCGGAAGGATGCTGAAGGCGTAGAGATACTGGAGGAAGCAAAGCCACAGCAGAAAGGGACAGTTTCAGTCAAATGGACGGGGGAGGGGGGGCTCCTCTGTGTCCAGCCCTTCCTCAAACTAGAAGTAGCAGGAGGGTGGCAGGATCCTTGCCTTCTGCCTTTCTCAGCCCACCCTCAAAGCCCCGGCAGACTTGCCACTAAAAGGGGAAGGGGAGGGCCGGCACAGGGCTGGGAGAGCTGGTGGGGGAAAGCACCTCACTAGAGAAGCATCAACAGAGGCAGCTGGGAATAACCGAGAGAGGGAGAGAAAGGGAAAATGGGGCATTTCGAAATGCCAATCCCAGCCTTAGCAGCACTACGAACCTTATCACACCAAGCGGCCTAACAAAGGGGGGTTAAGGGTGGACAATACAGCCCACCCCAGAGAGCGCTTTAAACAGGCTCCTCTTCCTCCCATGCAAGCAGCAAATGCAAAGCAAGCAAAGGCCATGCTTTAAAACAGAAAGGCAATAGCCAGTTTTGCAACTCTAGTCATATGTGAAGACTCTGTATGGGGGGGGGGGGGGGGGGAGAAGGTGGTTCAGAGCAGCTTGAGCCCAGCGCTCCCCTCCGTTCAGGCTGGAAAGACGAGGAGGATGGGGGGGTTCTCCTTACCTTCCTCTTGTCTGCGTTGCCAACGTTGGCCAAGGCAATGAACCTGCTGACATGCTGGGCCGTTTCCTGGAGAACGGTGTGGTTTCTGCCGGAGACAAGGGGAAAGAGGCATTTTGCAAGGGGTGCCAAAAGCCTAGGAGTGCCACTCACGACCCAGTGTGAAATCCTGGCAGAGCTTGGCTTCCTCAAGAGAAGCCCAGCCAGTCACATCTTCAAATCCTCCAGGAAAGGAGCTTCAATATCCTGCTCTACTTCTCAGAACCACTTTCAGTTTATGGAAGTGGGACACGAGATGAGGCCCAGGTGAAACACTCAACAGACGTAAGAACATAAGTAGAGCCCTGAGGCTCGATCAGGCCCAGGGCTCATCTAGCCCAGCACTCTGTTCCCACAGTGGCTAAGCAGCTGTCGACCAGGAACCCACAAGCAGGACAGTGGCAAGTGGCAGACAAGCTGGAGCGTGTTGAGAGGAGGGCAATGAGGATTATCAAAGGTCTGGAAACAAATCCCTATGAGGAGAGATTGAAAGAACTGGGCATGTTTAGCCTGGAGAAGAGAAGACTGAGGGGAGACATAATAGCACTCTTCAAATACTTGAAAGGTTGTCACACGGAGGAGGGCCAGGATCTCTTCTCAATCATCCCAGAGCGAAGGAGGACACGGAATAATGGGCTCAAGTGACAGGAAGCCAGATTCCGGCTGGGTATCAGGAAAAACCTCCTGACTGTTAGAGCAGTACGACAATGGAACCCATGACCTAGGGAGGTGGTGGGCTCTCCCACACGAGAGGCCCTCAAGAGGTAGCTGGACAGCCATCTGTCAGGGATGCTTGGGGGGGGGGGGGGGAATTGGACTCCACTACTCTATGAATGGTGCCCCAAAGTATCACAACTCCAATCCCATCCTTTGCGCTTTGGGGAAAACAACTCATGTATAGGTGACAAAAATGAGGGCTGGCCTAATGACAGGCCTGTTGTTTTTATGGAGGTTTCCATCTCTGGTTGGCATTCAGCTATAAAGAAAGCTTTTCTCAGGTTTTACGCCCAGCCCACTTCCAACAAGGTCCTTCTTTCCTGCCAGGTCACACAGGGCTCCGGGAGCTTCCAGTTCTTCTGACAAACAACCCTTCTATATTCTAGATGAACTCTACAAACACACCAAGGCAGGCACCAGAGAAGGCATTATAGCTCTTTTATAGACTCTCCATTTGGATTGCACCCTGCTAAAGGTCTAGCTGAACTGTGATGAGGCAGCGAACGGCATTCAGGCACAGCAGCTATCTACTTCCAGCACAGCTGCTGAGGGCCGGGGCTCTCCGAGACCATAGCCATAAACACAAAATTACCTCCAACCGTTTCTAGAGTGTAACAGTGGAATTAACTTGAAGATGTTATTTCCCATTGAGCATGCATTTCTTTTAATTTTACAAATAGACAAATCGTACCACTTAATATATATCACTAAGACTCTGCTACAGCTTAGAAATGTGTCACTTGTTTACAAAAAACACCATGCAAGATTCTACCTACCTATAGGGAAGTCTTTCGTAATAGACCTTCTGCAAGGCAGCAAAATGATATCTGGGCTTTAGACTTCTGGCTAGTAGAGATACCAGCCCTGAGCCACATTTCTTGGTGTCCACATCTCCCTATCAAAAAAGCACATACAAATTCTTTGCTCTATGTTCCTGTGGGCTTATTAAGAGGAGGGGGACAGAAAGGGTACCCACAACATTCACATCCTCACGCTCTACGAAATGTGGGGGTGAGGGTGCTCCGAGCACGCCGTGGCACTGCAACGTGGCCTGATCAGGGTAGCAGCATCAGCTGCTGCTGCCGCTTGCCACATGGCTGATGCCGTAAGCTTTCTCCCTGATCAGTGGGCTCTGCCATGGTTTTGTGGTATGCCAGAGTTGATGACGGCTGTCATTCTTATACCACTCTGCTAGCATATTAGTTTTGATTTTTTTAAAATGCTGAACCCAGATTTACGTTCATCATCACCGTAACACATTCCAGTTGCAGAACGTACTGTGGAACACGCAAGGCCCTTCTTCTCCAAACGGAATACTTACAGGACTATTCCCAAAAGTCTCCACAGCCTTGGGCCAAGGGGATGTCAGCAAGATGTCCACTCCTCTGAAATTGGAGGTGGACATCAAGGAGGACTTGAGATCGGCCACGTCCTTGGTGCTGAAGCAGTGTGCCGGGGCCGGCTCCACAGCAGACTCCATCCCACTGAGGTAGGCAACCTGCAGCCCAGAAGCTCCGCTGAAGACACCTTTGCGTCCTACATACACAGAATGGAACGGGACCGTCAGTTGGGAAGCTCTGCAGAAAACACACGTCGACAAGGTGCCCAAGCCTCAGATGCTGTGCCCTCCAGCTCAAAAGCACGGACAGAGAGACCGCCAAGGGACTATTAATCGAGGGGAACTCTGGTTTATTAATGACACTTCTGGCTTACACAAGAGTCCCTCTGCCTTGTGCTGAAAGCAACTGAACCGGGGTGATTACAGCCCCTGCTGCATCAGATAGCCCAGCACCAGGGGAAGGGGGCTTGGTGAAGAGAAGGCAGAGGTCAGGCGAAGCAACGCACCGCGGCCTTCTCGGGAGGAACGTGGACCTGCTTGATGAGAAGAGCCCTGGGTGGGGCGCTGCCCCTGCCCCCCCTGCCTTCACCCCTTATGGGTTCCTTCTGTAGGCTGGCAGGGACCTGAAAAGCATGAGCCTTTGCTCTGCGCTGCCTCCAAGGAATGAGCTGGTGGCAGCTCTCTTCCCAGACCCAGAGGCACAAGCGAGGGAGGGGTGAAGCGAGAAGATTCCCAGCCCTCATTAGACACGGCAGCTTCACATTTGGAACAACCAAGGAGGAAGAAGTGGATACCAAGTAAAACTCATACCTTGCTGGCTCAGAAAGACATAGCTGCACGTGTCGTTCCCATGGAGCACAAGGAACCCCAAAGCAGTCCCAACCCCTCAGTAGCAGCAGACCCCAAGGTCACCCCAAGGAAGCCGCTCCCACCTCCCCACAGAAGGGGTCACGTCCACATCTTGGGGAAAACCAAGCGGAAATCACCGCTTCGGTTGCTTCACATTCAGCCCACTGAGCCACATCCATCAAAACACCACTTCCAAGTTACCCAGGTAAGTGATGTTCTCAGCTAGTTCGCATCCACTGGCATCTGGGAAACGACGCACCGTTTCATGGCTGTTGGCACCCAGCACGTAGGTCTGTATAGGAGCTGAGGAAGACAAAACCACCGGCCACGTGAGGCCATGGTTGCACCGGCAAATAGAGGCATGAAGGCCTAGGGGGAGGGGGAACCACGGGAGAATTTGGAAAAACGCACACTTTCCCCTCTCTTTCCCCCCCCCCCCCCCAGTCCCTTTTTTTGGGGGGGGGGGGGGAAATATGGCGACTGTATGAGACTGCCCAAATATGACACTTTCTTTTCTTCTCTTTTCTAATTTTGTGGCTTCTACTTTGAGCTTTTCTTTTCTCCTGCCTCCCAGATAGCAAAACTAAGATTCACAGGATCAGGGAGCACTCAGTGCAGCTGGCCTGCAGCTTGGTCGAGTGCTGGGGGTATCTTCACAATTTTGCTTGTATGAAAGTAAGAGAGTGACCCTTTGATTTTTGGGATTCCTGGATCCGAGGCCAGAGACAGCCCACCTACCTCGGACCCAGGAGTTGGAGCTTCCTGCCCCCTCGCAGCAGAGAATCACGGCGGGTGCCTCTCCGAGCTCACAAATGTGAGCTCAGAGAGGAGGGAAAGGGCGCATGCCGAGGGGAGGAGGGGAGGGCTTACACCACCTACTCAGCCTTCGTCCTTCCCCCTCCTTGACACCTCAGGTACGTGGGCGAAACTGCGAGCCTAGCTAAATGGCAGAGTGGAAGGTGCGGGGCGCCTCCTGCTCTGCTTTGGATACCCAGAGCGGATCGCACAGGACTGTGTGCACCTTGTGGAATTTATACTTTTGAAGCTTCAATCCTGTGGGTGCTTACCTGGGACTAAGCTCCAGTAAATCGAGTGAGCCTTACTTCTGAGTAGATGAGCAAAGGATTGCTCTGTACAGTTCACTAAAATGCCAGATACTACAATTTTACATGCTAAACAAGTTACAAATGATGCCTTTTATGTGTTGTTAAAGCAGTAAAATAGGTTTGATATGAAAGTATTATATACATTTCAGTTTTTACTAAAATCTCCTTTCCCACCAAAGACAAAGAACCTTCCCCAGTTTCCCCTCCCCCAGGAAAAAACCCACATTTTCTCTCCCTGGCTTCAAATTTTCCCAGACATTTTAGCTCTGCTCATAAAAGTCCTAGTGGGAGGGAGGGGGGAGAGGAGAGGCAGGAAGCTCCTGCACAATAGAGACTGCAGGAGCCTTGCAGGCCGTTTGTTTCGGACACAGTGCAGTCTTTTGTAAGTAGGTTCAATGACCAGAGAGGAAAGACTAAACTGGAACCCTTCCCCTTGAGGAGTTTTCTACGAGGAATGGGTTTGGGGGTGGGAGGGTTAAGCCTGGAAGAGGATACAGCCACACAAGCTCCAGCCTGACGATGTACAGCCCAGACCCAGGCTGACCACCTGAATGAGAGTGGAGACTGTGGAAAAGAGACTGTGCTGCCTACCAACACCCTTCCTCCAACCACACCACTAAGATTTTTGGCCGTGAGACCGGATAGACAGGTCCTGCTGGGCAGTACTTGTGGAGGGCGACTTTCCATACCTTTCTTGGCTCCTCTTTGGTAATCGTCCCACTCTGAGTCTTGAGCAGAGCCAAAGAAGTTCCCCACACACAAGAGGAGCTAGAGGAAGATTCCAAAGAGAGACGCGTGGTTAAGGACTTCAAATGAACACAGGAAGTACTGTCCATTTAGGTCTTCACGTTTGCACCCGGCCTCCTAGGAGCACAGACTGTAATCAATGGCACTTCCCTCCTAAACAACACCAGGTTTGATTAGGGAGGCAATGCCTCCTCATTGGCGCCACACAGACGGTGCCTTTGGCCATCCTTGCATGCGTGCGTAAGAAAACAGACTTTTGCCCCCTCCCCCCTTGCTGTCATTTCACCCAGAGCATTTATGCATAATGTGTATTTCTATCAGTGCTGTAGGATGGAATTTTGGAAGAGGTCAGGGATGCTGCCAATGGAATAACTGCGGAAGAATCTGGGGGGGGGGACATTGGTATGTTTGAATATTTCCTTTATAATGTGAAATCTACTGTGCAAATGGCAACTATGATTTTCTTGGCTTGCAAGGCAGAAGCACATATAATGGATTTATAAACTCCTTACCATTTCACAAAAAAATATCTAAGGAGCTTACAAAAAAAGATACATAAAGATACATCTAAAATCACCATAATAAATACAAAAACATTTCTATAAAACTAGAATTCACACCACAATTAACAGCAGAATCAACAGGGAAGGCCTGAGTGAAGAGATGGGTCTTTCACAGGCCCCTCAAGGACGCTACACTCAGAATAGAATCATAGTAGAGTTGGAAGGGGCCTATAAGGCCAACCCCTGCTGAATACAGGAATCCATCTTAAAGCATCCCTGATGGCTGTCCAGCTCCTGAATACTGAGTGGGGTGTGGAAGAGTATTTCATAAAGTGGGTGCCACCACAGAGAAGGCTCACTTCCAGGTTGCTGCAAGACGGCAATCAGTCACTCGTTGTACAACTAGCAAGGCCTCCTCCGATGACCTGAGCAATCACACAGGGATATATCCAGGAAGTCAATCCACCAGGTAACCTGGTCCCAAGCTATTCAGGGCCTTATAGGCCAACAGCAAGAAATTGAACTTGGCTCAGTAGCTAATAGGTACCCAGTGCAGTTGCCTCAACGCTGGGGTAATATGTGCACGGCCAGGCGCCCCACTCAGCAACCTGGCTGCTGCATCCTGCATCGGCTGCAGCTTCCAGGCTAAGCACAAAGGCAGCCCCACAGAAAATGCTTTACAGCAATCTAAACATGAGGTTACCAATGCATGGACTACAGAGGTCAGGCTAACCCTGTCCAGGAAAGGAGCGCCTACTACTGGAACAGGTAATAGGCACTCCTTGCCACAGAAGCCACTTGGGCCTCCACTGACAATGATGAGCCCAGGCGCACCCTCAAACTATGGGCCTGTTTGTTTTCTGTAAGATGCAACCCTGTCTGGAACAGGCAAGCTCCCCTATTCCTGAACCCGGGAACCACCACTCATAGCGTCTGTCTTGCCAGGATTCAGTCTCAGTTTGTTGGCCCTCATCCAACCCAGGCGCTGGTGTAGGAAGTGCGTGGCCTCTGCTGATTCAGGGGCAACAACAGAGAAATCAAGGTGTGTGTCCAGAGCACACTGATGACAGAAGAACAGAGACTTGTGCCAGAGGGGGGTTGTGGCTTAGCCAGTTGCAGATGGAACAGCGCCCAGTGGGAGCCCTCCAGGGCTACCCCATATGCACTGCCGCAAAAACTTTTGGGGGGCTGCAGTCTACTTCATCATGGGCGTGACCTGTTCATGTGGGTGTTGTTCCTTCTTCCAGTGGAACTGACTGGCTGGAAGGCCTCAGAATATGGGAGAGAGGGAGGGGAGAGATGTGCCCCCCCCATCATCATGAGGCAATTCCAGCGCCGCCTGGGGGGAGGGGGCCAGGCAGGGCTTACGTCGAATTCTCCGCTCTTCTTCTGCACCGCCTGGACTCTGGCGAACAAGGCGCCCAGCTTCCCTTCCACGTCCCCACACGCCAGCCTGAGGGAAGAAGCAAGTCAGTCATGGAGGGGGGGAGAGAGGGGGGTCCCCTGCAGAGGTCGTCCAACCTGGCCTGGGATTTGCTGGGGGGGGGAGATGCTCGAGCCCCCGCCCATGGGAGGTCGGGGAGGGCGCATGGCCGGGGTGGGGGCGGAGGGGGAGGCGTCTTCCGTCCCTGGGGTGGGGTGGGGGCAAATGCAAGGGGAGGGAAACGGGGGGCTCCTGCGCCTTTAAGAGCTCCGCCTGGGAGGGAGCCTCGAGCAGGGGCCCCGCTTCTCGCTCCCGTCGCGCTCTTGCCTGCCGCCGCCGCCGCCACCGCCGCCGCCGCCCGAAGGATCCTCCGCCCACCAAGCGCCCCGGCGGAGGAGGGGTCCATCCCGCCTGAGAGCCCCTGCCTCCCCCCTCCTTTCCTCACACGCGCAGAGGCTTCCCCGGCGCCATCTTGGTGGAGGCGCTCGCGAGCACTTCCGCCGCCGCCGCCGCCGCGTGGTGCGCCAAGCAAAAGGCTCCGCCGGATCGGAGGGGCCCGTCCGCGAGAGCCGCCACTTCCTCTGTCACCTCCGCCTGCCGTCCTCTCGGCCTCCTTCGCGCGGCGGGACGATGCCCGGAGAGGGCGTGAGGAGCCGGGGGTCCAGGAGCCTCGGCGGGCCGGCGGCGGCGGCGGCCCTGCTGCTGCTGCTGCTGCTACTCTGGGCCTCGGTGCACAAGGTGGACGAGGGGCACCTGGCCGTCTACTACAGGTGAGACGGGGCAGGGGGAGGGGGAGGCGAGCGAGCACCTCCGCGGAGGCCCCGGGCGAGGGGGGCGAGGGAGGGAGGGAGGAGCTGCCGCCACCGCCCCTGCGGCCAGCGGGGATCGGGGCCCGGGGGGGGGGGTGTCAGCCACAAGCCAGAGCGAAGGAGAGCAATCCCCTCCCCCTCGTGATGGGAACAGATTGCCCCCCCTCCCTGCCCCTCAGGCTGCCTGCCGTTGGGGGGGGCGAGGGGCCCCCAGGACCTCCGGGGCGGGGGGCGGTTTCCATGCGGAACTCCCCGCCTCAGCCTCTCTGCCTTGTGTTTCCTCCTGGCAGGGGAGGGGCGCTGCTCGCTACCCTGAGTGGGCCGGGGTACCACATCATGCTGCCCTTCGTCACGATGTACAAAGCGGTGCAGGTAGGTGTCTCTGGGAAGGGAGGGGACGTGGACCCACACGGGGGTCCGGCAGGTGGCTCCTGAGACGAGGTGTCCCCCTGGCCGCCCAATGCCTGGCACACCGTGTGAGCAGGAGGAGCCCGTCCCTCTCCTGCCAGCTGCAGCAGGGCCAGTGCTGCCATGGGCGCTCCTGCTGGCGCTGGTGGTGGCCAAAGGCAGCCCTGGAACACAACAGCGGCCTCCCCAACGGGCCCCTCCTGGCGCTTCTCCGGCTGGAGGGAGCCTCTCTCTCCTGCTCCGCTCCCGCTCAGGCTCCTGTTCTCTCTCTCTCTCTCTCTCTCTCTTTCAGACGACGCTGCAGGCGGATGAAATAAAAAACGTGCCTTGCGGGACCAGGTAGGTGGCCCTTTCTTCATTCTCCTTGCGACTCTGGCATGGGGGCCATGCAGCTCTTTGGTGTGTGTTGAGGGTGGTGGATCCTGCCCACACAGCTCTTGGGCCGTGTGTCTCCTTTCTCTGCAATCCCTCAGGAGGCCTGGCCAAGCCACCTGCTTCTCCGGCTCAGCCAGGCCTGTGCCCTTGGCGTGATTCCGTCAGGAAGCCTCTCGTGAAAAGGCCATTTCCCTTCACGACTGCTGCAGACAGCAAACGTGCCCCATCTAAGAGGGGGTCCCCATGAGGCTTGCTGGAGCTCTGAGGCCAGCCTGTCTGTTTGCGTTGAATGGGCTTGTCATCGGGTGCCTGGTGAGGCTCTCGTGACGTCCTGCCTGGCAGCTGTCATGCCAGGAGGACCTGGGCGAAGAGCAGGGGCGAGGTGTTTGGGCCTGCTGTAGAGCCCTGCATTTCTTCCCTGCTTTGCTTAGTACTGACATTCGGTCACCACTTTTATGTCCTGTGGTCGGCCACAGGCTGTCTTCCACTCTGCATTGCCGCTGCAGTCATGAATTGGGACCTGTGGTCGTGGTGGCTCGCTCGGTTCATGGCTCCATCACACACATCTCCAGTGAAGCAGGCTGGGTGGAAACCCAGAAGCAGAAGCGTTGTCTTTAGTGGTGCTTGCTGAGCACAACCCCTTGTGAGGATTCATGGCCCAGAGGGAGGTGTTGGTGGGGCTGCTGGGCAGCCTGTGCCACCCCCTACCCCCATGTGTTTATGGATGGTTCAAGGTGCAAAGTCCTTTGGGTTCTCTCTGTGGGGCCCCCTGATCTCATAGCTCTGGACCTGTGAAAGAGCAAGAGGCTGCCCCAGTCCAGCTGCAGTCCGACTGGGTATCTTCAGCATCAAAAGGCTAATGGGGCTGGAGCCTGGGCTGCCTTCCTCTTAAGGGGCGGGGAAGCAGGGAGGCTTGCGTGCACAGGCAGAACTGAAGCAAGGCCACCCTGAGGGTGCAGCATCCCAGCCCTGGATCGAGCAGGATGGGTACCTTGCTGCCAGAGAAGTCTCTGTACTATGTGAGCTGGGAAGAGCAGAGCAGAGCATGCTGGGTAAGAACGGGGGGACCTGAAGCGCATCCCATGAAGGAAGGCGTCTCTTTGCCAGCATAGCTCACCTTCCTCTTTGGCTTCTTCTTGCAGTGGCGGCGTCATGATCTACATTGATCGCATAGAGGTGATGAACATGTTAGCGCCACATGCAGGTATTTGTCTTTTCCCTGTGGCTGAGACACGCACACGGAGGCCCCAAACTGAGACCAGGGCAGGGGGGGCCTACAACGGAAGAAGGAAGGAGCTTGACTTGTGTATTCATGCAAAGTATTCCCAAAGTGTGTGAACACTGTGAAAGAGGAAATGACTTGTTTGGAGGCTGCTGTGCACACCAGCCAAACGCTGCAGCACAACATCCGTCTCTCTCTTCCTCAGGAGTCACTGCTCAGGGCTTGTCACGTTCCCATTGGCAGGCTAGAGCTTGCATTTACTGGGGGAGGGCACAGTCGGGGTGGGGCGGGGGGCTTCCCAGGCCTTGCAGAGTTGGACAGAGAGAGAAAAGGTCAAGTGTCGTGAGCAACCTTGGCAGGGTTAGTGGCAGATAGGAACACAGAAAGGCGGCATGCAGAAGCTCCCCGGTTCGATCCCCGGCTTCTCCAGGAAGGACGAGGAAAGAGTCCTGTCTGAAACCCATGAGAGCCGCTGCTGCCAGTCCGTGTCGACCCTACTGGACGAGATGGACCAAGCAGGGTCTGACTCAGGAGAAGGCAGCTTCCAGTGTGGCTACGTACGTGCTGTGATAGATGCATGAAATGAAGTGGCACGGAAGCCTTAAAATACACTGGGAGGTGAAAATTCGCACAAGAGTGAAAAGGTATTTAGCCAACCAGAAGAACGATGTGCTCTGGCTACCAGAACGTCAGAAAACAAGAGAGCGAGTTTGGAGTCCCATTATTCCTGTAACACTTCTGACGCTCCCTTTCCTAGTTTATGACACTGTGAGGAACTACACGGCCGATTATGACAAGGCCCTTATCTTCAACAAAGTCCATCATAAGCTGAACCAGTTCTGCAGCGTCCACACCCTCCAGGAGGTGTTCATTGAGCTCTTTGGTGAGTGTGACTGTGGGAGTCTGGGTGGGCGCCTTCCAGACAACCCTGAAGCACCAAGGGTCCTTTGAGGTCCTCTAGTCCAGCCTCTGCTCAGGGCAGGCTCTGCCATGTAGGAGCAGCAACAGCCTCCCTACCAGGAGGCCCCCCAGCCTCTGCTTCAGGGAAGGAGAAGCTGCCACCTCCAGGGGCAGAGTCTGTTCTGGGGTTGAATGGCTCTCAAGGGTAGGGAGGTCCTCCTCACATTTGGCTGAAGTTTCATTTATTTTACTTGTATCCTGCCTTTCTGCCAAGGAAATGGCACTGCAAGTGGCTAACAATAAAATCCAGATTTAAAACAAAATCTTAATTAAAACATAACATCAACAGATCCATTAAAACACAAATACACAACAATAAAATAAATAAAAAGCCCTCAACCCAGTACAGCTACAGACCGGCTGCATGCCAAAGGCTGGCTGAGAAGAAAACGTCTTTGGTTGTTGGTGGGAGGACAACAGAGAGGGGAGGAGGCACTTAGCCTCCCTCAGCAGGGAGTTCCACAGCCTGGGAGTGTGGACACAGAGGAGGCCCTCTTTCCGTTCCCCACCAAGCATGTGGTACTGAGAAAAGGGCTCCCCCTGAGGATCCGAGAACCTGAGTAGTTTTTTACAGGCAGGAGTGGCGGCTGTTTAGGTCATAACCAGCACTTTGGTTGTTGTTTTTTTCATTAAATACTTCTTTATTACATTTTCTTATCCAACAGCATATAAATCATTTTAATAATAACCATCAATATTGAATATAATTTCCCCCCCTTCCCCCTCATCCCCCCCCCCCCCCCGTTGTTTTTCTTCTGGCTTGTCTCTTCTTTTCTTTTTTTCCTTCTTTCTCTCTTCTTTTTTTTCCTTTCTTTTATTTTCATAAGTCCCATAACTTTTTATATGCTTCCACCATATTTTCCCTATTTGGTTCTTTTTTCATATACTCTATATATGCTTTCCAGTCCATTCTGAAGGTATCTCTTTTCTTTTTCCCCCCGTAAACTCTGAGTTTCTGTGTCAATTTTTCATTTATTGCAATGTTCCATAATTTTTTTCCATATTTTGATTGTCAACATCCTAGCTGTCTTCCATTTGGATGCTATCAGATGTCTTGCTGCTGTCAGCATGAACCCAATTAAAATTTTATCTTCTAACCCTCTATTTTCTTTAATATACATATTCAGTAGTGCTAGCTCTGGCTTTATTTTTATCTCCTGATCCGTAACTTCCTCTATTTTTTGAAATACCTTTTTTTAAATTTCTTAACCCTTTTACATTCCCACCACATATGTATTTGGGTCCCCTTTTCTTTGCATCCTCTCCAGCACATTGATGTCAGATTTCTGTTTATTTTTGCCATCTTCACAGGTGTCATGTACCATTTTTGTGCTATTTTTAAAGCACCTTCCCTTATCCTTGCTGAGGTTGTTTGGAGGGGGAATTTCTCCAGTATATCTCCCCATTCCTTATCTTCTATTCCCTCTTCCAAATCTCCTTCTCATACCTGCCTTACTATCTGCTTTCCTCCAATCTCTTGTCTTATCAAGATTCTATATATTTGTGTTATCATTCCTTTATTCCCTATTCTGTATTTATCTACATATTTTCCCACTCTATTAATTCCCTTGTACTTTCCCTTCCTATCTTTCTGTTTCTTATAAATTTGCCAATCTGCATCCATGCCATCCATGAAATTTCCAAATTTTGTATTCTTCTATTCCATATTTCTTGTGTTATTGGATTTTGTTGCTCATAGAAATTTTTCATTTGTATCATTCCTATTTCTTTCAATTTAATTTTGGTTATTGCTTTCTTACTTATATCAAATTCTGGATGCATCCAGATTGGCGTTAGAGGTGATATCCCCGGCATTAATTTTCCTTTTTTATGATACCATACTTTAATCATTTCTTTTATTGAGCTTTGTTTATTATTCATTTGTTTTTTAATATCTTTCTTACTGTAAAATATATTGTACATTTCTTCTTCTTTTTAAAGTCCCATTAGCTCCCTTTCTATCTCTACCCATTGTAGATTACCCTCTTCCTTTGTTATTACTAATAAATATTTTAACTGGTATGCCTCATAGTACGTTTTTAATTGTGGAATACTCCATCCTCCATCTTGCGTAACCCTATATCTAAATATTTTTGCTGTTCGTGTTTTTTTACTTTTGAATATAAATTTTTCCAGGCTATTTTGCCAATTTTTGAACCTACTGTTTTGAATTTCCTGTGGTAGTACATTGAACAAGTATGTAAATTTCGGCACCAACATCATCTTTACTGCCATAATTCGATCTGATAGTGATAATTGCTTTTTCTCCCATCTGGCCAAATCCTTCTTAATTTCTATCCATACTCTTCCATAATTTAATTTCAATATGTTCTTCTGTTTTTTTGGGATCTGTACTCCTAGATATCTAAATGCTTTGGATATTATAGGGATACTAGTCATTTTGGATATTTCTATTTGTTCCTGAGGCCCTATATTTATACACATCAATCCTGATTTCTTTTTGTTTACCTAGAGCCCCGCTACCTGATAAAATTCTTCCAATTCTCTTGTCATTTCTTTTATTCCTTTTTTTGTATTTTGTATTGTCAATATAATGTCATCTGCATATAAGCTTAATTTAAATTCTTTTTTCCCCACCTGTATTCCTTTAATCTCTGTATTTGTTCTAATTCTGTCTGCCAGAAATTCAATGGCCATTGTAAATAATATTGGTGATAATGGGCATCCCTGCCTTGTTCCTGAATTTAACTTTATTTCCCCTGTTTCAAATCCATTGTACCTAATTTTCGCAGTTGTCTGTACATATATTGCATCTATTATGTGTTTGAATTTATTCCCCAAGTTGTATATTGTTGGTACATTGATTATAAATTTTGGGTTTACTGTATCAAATGCCTTATACAAATCCAGAGTCAATAACGTCAATGGAATTTTCCTTATATTGCTCAACTTCATCAGACCCAATAATTTCCTCACCGGTTCTGCTATGAACCTGTTTTTCAGAAACCCATATTGATCTGCCCCAATAGATTCATTAATTACTTCTTTTAGTCGATTAGCCCAAATTTTGGTGAATATCTTGTAATCTACATTCAGTAGCGAAATGTTATTATGGTTTGGGTCCAAGTTTTTGGGAGGGGTCCCCCCTCTTGTATTTCACGAAATACTCTTTTTAACTGAGATATCAGTTTGTCACTATATGTTTTATAAAATTCTCCAGTAAAGCCATCCTCCCCCGGGCTTTTGTTCTTTTTTAAATCTTTTATAGCCTGTTCTATTTCTTTTTCTCCTATTTCCTCTTGCAAATATTGTTTTTGTTCTTCTTTCAATGGTGGTATTCTGGCTTTTTTATATAATCCTTTATCTGATCATCTTCTATCTCCTTCCCCTTATATAATTCTGAAAAATATTCCTGCAGTATTTCTCCCATTTCTTTTGAATCATATGTTTTTACTCCGCCTTTTGTGTTGAATGCCCAGATTTTGTTTCTTATTCTCTTCTTTTGAACTCTATTTGCTAGTAATTTTGAGCTTTTTCCTGTAAATTCATAATACCTTTGGTTTACATATAGCATATTGACCATAACCCTATTCACGTCCATAACTTCCGTTTCTTTCCTTAATTTTTCCATTTCCTTCCTAACTTTTATTTTTCCTGTATTTTTATATAGTTCCTCCAATCTACTGATTTCTTTGTCTAGCCTTTCCATCTTTTCCTTATCTCTTTTCCTAATTATACTTAGCTGCTTTATACATTCCCCTCTTATGGTTGCTTTTGCTGCTTCCCATCTAATTCTTTCTGTCGTTTGTCCTGTTTTATTTTCTTCAAAATATCTTTCTATTTCTTTTTTAATTTTTTCTTTGACCTCTTCCTTTGTTAATAGAATGGGGTTCATTCTCCATCTATAGTCTCTTTTAACTCTTTTTTCTATTTCTACACACGCCAAAATGGGAGCATGATCTGTTATTTTTATGTGCCCAATTTCCACCTTTTTTACCTTTTGCATCAAAGATTCTGTTGTTAATATCGTGTCCAGCCTGCTAAAACTTTTATGCACCTCTGAATAATATGTATGACTATAGTCTTTAGAATTTATCTTGGTCCATATATCCAACATTCCATATTTTTTAATTATTTCCATATAAGTATTTAATCTCCTGTTCTGTTTTGTTGTTTTTCTTTTATCCTTGTCGTTTACTGATCTTGCCCCCTGTAGGTTCCAATTTACATCCCCTGCCACAATCTTTTCTGCTTTTGATTTTTTTTTTAGCTTAGCTAGGATCTTCTGTAAAAAGTTCATTTGATTTGTGTTGGGGCTATAAATTGATGCCAATGTTATTTGCTGATTATTGTTATACGTCCCCTCTACCAAAATATATCTTCCCTGTTTGTCTTTCAGTATTTTCTTTACTTGGAAATCTATTTCCTTATTTATTAGAATCCCTACCCCCCTTGCTCTTCTGGTACCCAGCGCCAAATACTTCTGTCCCCATTGTTTACTTGCCAAAATTCCACAATTTGCTTTTGGTTTATGAAGTTCTTGTAAAAATAATATTCCCAGTTTCATCCTCATTATCCATTTATACATTCTTGATTGTTTGATCTTTCCTCCCATTCCTCTGATATTAATTGATACACATGTAACCATTCTATCTGCTAAAGATTGTTTAAAGGTATTCACTTGTTTCTTCCACCAGGTGTCACTATTATTTTACAAAGCCTGATTACCCAGTCTTAAAGTTCTTCAGATTTACTATAGCCAGGAAAAAGGAAAAAAACCACAAACAGAGAAAACCAACCACCTCCCCTTTCTCCCTCCCTCCCCCTCCCCCCTCCCTCGAGTTTCTCCCTCCTCCCAAACTCTTCACTAGAAGTTTCAGTCTCCAATCCCTTGGAGCCAGGAATTTCTCTTCCAGTGTTCCCCCTTTTTTTCTTCCCCCCCTTCTTTTAAATTACAGTCTTATTCACTTCCCAGAGGAAACCGTCTGCTTACGTTTCCTCTCTTGGGGGCACTTTGACTGGCAGACACTGAAGCTGGGGTTACAAGGCAGCTGCGCGTTCCCTGTATCCGGCCCTAGTCAACAGTCTGGCCACAGTACTCTGGACCACATGAAGTGTCTGAATGCTTTTCAAAGGCAGCCCCACGTAGAACGCATTATTACAGTAGTCCAAGCAGGACATAACCAAGGCATGTGTGACTGTGGCCGGAAGAGCTTCAGTTGGTGCGCCAGGTTCAGCTGTGCAAACGCCCACCCAGCCACCGCTGAGACGTGGGCCTCCAGGCTCAGGGCTAAATCCAGCAGTACACCAGCTTGGATTGCGAGCCTGAGACTTTGAGGGGAAGGGTAACCCCATCCAGTGCAGGCCAAATCCCTGTTCCCTGATGTGCCTTTTGACCGACCAGTAGCACCTCTGTCCTGTCCTGTGTTTGCCCTCATCCAGACCATGACTCACATCAGGCACTGATTTAGAGCCAGAACAGCTTCCCTGGATTTAGATGGAAGAGAGGGAGTCGGGTGGCCTCAGCATACTGGTGACACCCAAAGCTCCGCCCAGTCTCCCAGTGGTTTCATGTATATCTTAAATATCACGAGAGATGGAACAGGCCCCTGAGGGACGCCACAGGCTAATGGCCACAGTGTTGAACAGGGATCTGTCTCCCAGCACCGGCTTCTGAGGTCGCCCCTCCGAAAGGGGCCAGCGTGCAACAGTGCCTCCCAGTCTCATCTTAGGCTGCGTATCCCAGAAGGATGTCGTGGTCGATGGGCTTGAAAGGCCCAGCAGTGTGGACAGGGACACCCTCCCCTTGCCCAGTTCCCGAATTGGATCATCCACTGAAGCGGCCCAAGCAGTCTCTGTCCCATGACCTGAAGCCAGATGGGAATGGAGGTGAATTCCCACCCATTGGTGCTAGTGCTGCCTTCAGGAGCAACCCAGGGCAAGGCTGCCTACATGACAGCCCTCCAGACGTTTGAAGGCTGCTCTCATGACTCCCTTTCAGCTGCCCTTTTCCAAGCAAAACAGACCGGCGCCTCTTTCAGCCTTTCCTCATAGGATTTGGGCTCCAGACCCCTCACCATCCCAGCCGCTGTTCTCTGGACATACTCCAGTTGTCGGTGTCTGTCTTGAAAGGTGATGCCTGGAACTGGACACCACTGGTGCTCCCAAGTGAAGCCTGCCCAGCATAGAACAGAGCGGAACGGTTATTTCCCGTGATCCGGACATTCCGTGATCCATTAATGCAGCTCAAGATTTTTTTCAGAAGCTGCATCACACTGCTGACTCAGGCTCAGTTTATGATCTGCTATGGCTGTAATCAAATACCCATTACCTGGGAGCAAGTCCCTTTGAATTCCATGAGCCTTCTTAGTAGATGCCTCCGGGCTTGTGCTGCTAGACTCCTAAACCCTCTGAAGACCCTCAGTCCTGTGGCACTCAGTCAGGCGAGGCTCTCGACAGGCCATGGCTGCATCTTTCCCACTCTTAGCCAAGGCCAGGATCAGGGCCGAAGGGCCCTGGGCCTCATTGGCCACAGGCTGCGTTCAGACGTGGCCATGCTCCTTCCTTTGATGTCCAGCAGGGGGCGTTAGTAGGCAAAACATTAGAACTGGGCCTGCTGGTGTGTGTGTGTGTGTCCTAGAATGACAGCTGGCTATGACTTCTTAAAAACAAAAACCCAATCTCCTCCTCCCCACCCCCCTCAGTCCCCAGTCTGCATTTGGGGCCCTCTCAGAACTGACGCTCTCTGGATAACGCTCCCCTTCCCCTAGATCAAATAGATGAAAACCTGAAACTGACCCTGCAGCAGGACCTGAACAGCCTGGCCCCGGGCCTCACCATCCAGGTAGGGCTTCTTTCCCTTTGCTGTCTGACGGGGTGGGGGGAGCCAGGGTGTGTGTGTGTGTGTTAGGGTTTATGGAAAACAATCCAATAGCAGAGCCACTGCGGAAATCCAAAGTCCAGCCACACTTGCTCTCCTGAGAGAAACCTTGAAGGAATGACTCACACACGTTGAATTCTTTCCAAAGGACTTTAGTGAAAAACGCACAGCACTTCCGTTACAAACTCCTTCAACACCAACCAACACTGTCAAATACATATCTACATATTTATACATTTTACACATAGCCTGTTGCACAAACATTGCATCAGCTAATAAAACAATCAAGGGACAATTAAGATTATCTTCTCTCTCCCTTATCTTTTGGCCTCCTCTGCTAATCTGAAACAGCTGCAGATACATGACATCACCTAGACTCTTCGAGGTTCTTCTGCAGATTTAATTTTTCCAGACCTGACAGGGAGTGACTAGATTCTGCCTACTCTAGATAGACTGGCCCACTATTCTGTGTGGGAGAGGGAGGGAGGGAGGGAGGGGGAGAGAAACTGCAAGAAGGGAATCTCCTCAGCCGCAGAAGCTGCACACGGCTGGATCCCTAACTGGGGAAAGTCTCTTTCTGTCCTTCGTTGACCTTCACACCCATTTCTGTATTCTGCGTAAGAGCAGCTTTCCCGCGCTGCTTCTCTAAACGTGCCCCAGGGCCCCAGCACTTTTCCTTGCATTGCTGTTGGACAACAATCCCGAGTTCTGAGCAGGATCTGAATCTCCAGTGGGCTGACAGGGAGCAGGCGAGGCGAGGTCTCCGTGCTGCTGCATTTCAGCCTGGTTTTGCGCAGCTCTCGGCATCAAGGAGCGTCCTCGGCATGAAACAGCTGGGATTTTGAGGGCGGTGGGTGGCGCCGTGTTTGAGATGGGCCAAGCACAGCCATGCACCACAGGGTGTGTTAAGGAGCTCAGGAGGGCTTTAGCAAAGACAGGAGAGCAGAAGGCATGTCAGGATGTGTCGAGTTGGAGAAAGCATGTCTGTCTAAGATGGTGAGGCCTTTGTTTTTGTACAGGCCGTACGCGTGACAAAGCCCAAAATCCCCGAAGCCATCCGAAGAAATTTTGAACTCGTGTGAGTATTGGCTGCAAGAACAGCCCTGCTAGATAAAAGCCAAGGGAGGAGGGGCTCTTCTGTCTAGCACGCCATTTCCCCAAGTACCTCAACAGAAAGCCCACAATCAGGAGACGAGCGCAGTAGCACTGAGAAAGCCTTTCAGGTTCTGTGCCGTAGACTAGTATCAGAATTGCAACAGTCAGATTTCAAGCTGTGCCAACCTGTGTGTAGTTAAATAAAGGAATTGATTTCCAAGTAAATAGGCTTTATTTCGCGAAGCAATCAGTCCATCATCAGTTCAGGTTACAGACCTGATCGTCTTTTGACAACCCAATACTAAGATCCCTGATGAAGCTGACATAACACTGAGTAGCTGACCTACACAACAGTAGAAGAGAAAGTTCTTGCAACTCTGGCTCTAGTCTACAGCACAGCAACTGAAACGCTTTCCCAGTCCTGCCCTTAGGGTGGGTCTTCCTCTGGAGACCTCCTGAGATGGGCCAAGCTGGTCCAACGCCTGGCTTCCTAGCGCCGGTCCTCCCCCTTGACTCTATGGCTGATCTGGGTGTCTGTCATGCTCACCAATTCCCCCTCTGTGCGTTGCTGGGTTCCCACAAAAGGAGAAGTTTTGGCCAGACTTAGATCCCACGGGGAATAGTCTTCCCTGCCTGTTTCCTGGAACCCCTTGAGGCACGCATTCCTTGCCCTGGTTCGGTTTGTCCTCTTCCATGTCTCTGCAGGGAATCTGGCAGGGCCGGCCCTTCTTTGGGGCCAGTGTGTTGATAGAAATGAGTGGGGCTGGGTTTTTCATGTGCAGTTTCCACGGTGTTTGGAGTCATGTAAACTTTAGTTGGACTGGAATAAAGGGGTTGCAGCAGCAACAGCAACAGCCAGGGTCTCTATACTGTGCTGTGTGGCACGTCCCTTATTCAGCACTTCCGGGGTGTTCTTCACATGAGCGCAATGTGGGCTGGGCTGGAAGCCCTCCGTAGTGCCAGGAGGGAGTGGATAGGTCAGTCAGAACGATGGGGCTGGATGTCTTCCCCTCCCATTTCCTAGCACACCTTCCTTTCCGAAAGAGAGGGAATACTGTGAGTACTGGCACTGTGGGCAATGTGGAAGCGCCTGCGAGAGGCAATGCTGGAACTGGAGGGTCTTCTAACCCAAACGAAAGGAGGGAAAAGGGATGTCTGGTCTGATGGCTGGTGGCTGCCGCTTGGTAGCTTCAGCCCCTTGGAAACGCTTTGTCCAGTCTGCTTTGGGGTCGACTTACCTGAAGACCACAGATCCAGCGGTAAGGAAAACGTGGTTGAACCCCAAGCGAGGCAAGAGGTTGAGAGCTTTGAAAGGCCAGGTAGCAGGCAGGGCCACACCTAGCAGTCCATGGGCGAGAGTGCCGTGCTGCTGGGGGCTGAAGGGTCCCGTTGCCCCTCACCTCCGGTGCGCCCAGAGATGCCTCCTTATGCTGGGGCCTCTTGGAGTGGGAGGCAGCCTTCTGGGAGTCCTCACCAGGAGCTTGGGGGCGCCTTTTCTGTGTTCCTCTGCAGGGAAGCTGAGAAGACCAAACTCTTGATAGCTGCTCAGAAGCAGAAGGTGGTGGAGAAGGAGGCTGAGACGGAATGGAAGAAGGCTGTCATAGGTAAGGGGCTCCTTCCTCTTCCGGAGATCCCGGAGTCTTTTTCTCCAGCAGCCTGAGAGCGGAAAGTTCCCAGTGGGCCAGTAAGAAAACTGGAGAAGGCAGGCTGAGCGTGTGGGGCGGAAGGAGGAAGGGCTGGAATGTGGGGACTTCAGGCCTCGGAGGTAGCCTGGTCCCTGCAAGGGGGGGGGCACAACTGGTGCCCCTTTTTGGTTGGACTGCAGCGCCTTTCTGCCCTGGCCAGCACGGCCAGGAGTGAAAGCTGATGGGACTTGCAATCCAGCGATATCGGGAGGGCCACGGCCAGCCCGCCTGGATGACTGAGTTGTTGTGCCGCTTCTCGTGCGGCTTTGAAAAGAGCCTCAGGCAGTTTCCCACAGCCTGGTGTCCTCCACACATTTGGGACTACAGCTCCCAGCATGCCTGGCAATTGCCATGCTGGCTGGGGCTTCTGGGAGCCAAACCCACAGCCCTGGAGGGCAGCCGGCTGGGGCAGGCTAATCGGAGGTGCCTGGGCAGACCTGCCTGGAGCCTGGCACTGAATCCCACTGGGGAGCCTTGGCGGGGGACACCCGTGGTGGCTGGAGCCCCCGCTGTCCTTCTGGTCCTTGACTGGCTGTTCTCCAATGACAGAAGCAGAGAAGGCAGCTCAGGTGGCAAAGATTCGGTATCGGCAAAAGGTCATGGAGACGTTGACGGAGAAGCGGATTTCTGAGCTCGAAGGTAGCTCCTGTCCCTCCCCCTGAAGCAGAATGCCCCCACTCCCTGGGGGCTGAAGTGGAGGCCCCGCTGCCACGTTCCCCACTGCGTGCCCTCCCTTGTTGGGGGGGGGGGAGTTTTGCCCTTCCTCCTCCCCCACCCCAGTCTCCTGAGAAAGAACACCACAGGGCCCCACTGGCGTGCCCCACAGCAGGCCGTGGCAAGTGGGAAAGCCCACACACTTCCAAGGCTTGAGTCCTCGCGCAGACAGTGGGGCTCAGATGGGCCTTGTTCCCGCTGGCTGACCTTTCTGCCCCTGCTGCCCTCTTAGATGCAGCTTTTTTAGCAAGAGAGAAGGTGAAAGCTGATGCGAAATACTACACCGCACAAAAGGCAGCTGACTCAAACAAGGTGAATTGACCTCTTCCCTCCGTAGGCATGCAGGGGGTGGGGGTGGGGAGAGACAGAGCCCTCCTTTAGGAGGAGGAGAAGGTGGTGGACATTTGGCTCTTGTGAATAGGGCACCTTGCAGCAGTGGCCCACTGTTTCTGAGGGATGTCTGCTGGCTACTGGCCATTCAGAAGTTCTTTAAAGCATTCCCCCGCCCTCTCTCTCTCTGCAGCTGAAACTCACGCCGGCCTACCTGGAGCTGATGAAATACCAGGCTATTTCTACCAACAGCAAGTTGTATTTTGGCAGCAGCCGGCCCCCTAACCTGTTTCTGGGTTCTTGTGCCTCTGAACGCCTTGTTGCGCGAACGGCTAGAGAAGCAGCCCTGATCTCCAAAGCAGGGAAAGGCCACCTCCGGCCCAGAACGAGTGCCTCTTGAGGCGGGGGAGGCGGAGCGGAGGGCTGAGCATCGCCCCCGTGGCCCCCCGGCCTCTGCCTCTGAGCCAGGGGCCGGCCGGCCGGTTCTTCAATTGCCTTCTTCCAGAACCTAAAGGAAAGGAGCCCAATCTTTTCTGCAGCACAGAGTCCAGAGGGCTGCATTGCCCTCCGGAGCCAACTGGAAGACAGCTCAAGGCCTCCGTGCACAGCATCTCAGCCTTGAGCAGCAAGCAGTGCAGTCGCTGATGTTTATTACCCTTGTGGAGGAGCCTGTGGTGAAGATCCCCCAGCCCAGTTGTTCTCTTCACGCAGGCAGCTTTTCCGGGGTTGAATGGGAGGGTGATGCAGCAGCGGTGGCCACGTGCCAGCTGCCCGTCAGCCCGTCACGTCCTTGAAAGTCTCCCCAAGTTGCGTTTACCACATGCATTTGCGTTGCCTGAGGGCTGGCGGAAGTCCTAGTCCCAGGTGACTGAGGAGGAAGAGCTCTTGCCACCCAACGGCACGAAAACTTAGTGCCTCCTTCAAGTCCCCAGAACCGACAAGGTTGTGCAGCCCTCGGAGGATGTGAGTGCCTCAGCCCCAGCCCTTCCTGCAAGTGGGGCTTTCAAAACAGCGGTTCTGCCTCGTCTGCTCTCCGTTGCCTCTTTCCGCGTTGGGAATGGCACGCTTGACGATGGGGCCGTAAGCTGAACCCTCTGGCTGCCAGGGAAATGGGAGAAGGTGCGTGCCTTTTGAGCTCATAACCTGGTGAGGGGCAGCTTCGCTTGGGAGGCTCCATGTGGGAATAGGCCTCACAAGCCCTCCCTGTTCCCAGGCAGGCAGGCACGCACCTCACTTCTCCATTGGATGCTGCCACTGTGAGTAACTGGTGCTGCCGGATCCTCCTGCATGCAATGGCAAATTCCTCAGGGTCCGGAGCGCCTTTGGCCATGTATTCCTCTGGCTGGGCTGCTGAACACCACAGCTGCCTGTGTGGAATGAAATGAACCCTGAACTCTCACCCGGGGGGGGGGGGGGGGCAGGCACAAGTTACTCTCTGTGCCACTTGTTGCTAAACTACCAAAAGGGGGGATTATTTGTTGGGCCTGAACTGCAAACTGGATTGTGTTGCTTCTCTGAAGATTTTGCCTCAGAACATACATATGTGGCTGTGAAAGATAAATCAGATGACTGGAAACTTTTTGAAAAAACCTAATAAGGCTTGTGTTTCTGTGCAAAATGTTGATCTTTGGAATAAGGGAAAATAAAGCTATTTTCGTAACCTTTCCTAAGGTAGCGGCATCATCTGTGCTGGGTCTGCTTGGCCCACTGCCTGCCCTCCATCCCTCCCTGGATGCTTTCTCCAGCTAGTCCGCATTTCAGAGTGCAAATGCTTCAGTCGATGATTTCTGCCAGAATGTGCTCAAAGGACGACAGCAATTCCTCTTGGTGGTTTGCTAAGAAGGGCATGGTGGGGCTCCCTTTCTCCCCTTTCTCAGCTCGCGCTCGACACTTTCTATAAGCTCTCTTTTTAAATGGATTTTTAAAATTTGGAAATGGGAGAGGCTTTCCTCACTCTGTTCCCGTGATCCAAGGGCATTTGAGATCTCTCTCTCTCTCTTCCCACAGAAGTCCTGTTCACTCTCTGCTACCCGTCACTATCCATTCTCATTCCAGAAGTGTTGAAGCGACCCCAGCCCAAAGCCTGAGGGCTTTCACAGCTTTCCACACCCTGGTGCCCTCCAGACATCTTGGACTACAACTCCCAGGATTCCTGACGAGCGGCTAAACTGACGAGGGCTGCTGGGAGTTGAGGTCCAAAACGTATGGAGGACGCCAGGGTGCGAAGGGCGGCACATGACAGCCGAGCAGCAGGCCGCTAGCTTTGCCATGCTGCTGCATCCACCTCTAGGGGTGGGACAGCTGCGCAAAGATGCTGTTCTCCTAACCCTCCTGGTGCGTTTTTGGGGAATGTGTCCAAGAGCGGCCAACCCAGAGTGAAAGAAGTGAGGTGCGCACATGCCAGAGTAGTCATGATCATGGTCCATGAGGGTTCATGGACATCTCAGTTCAGTTGAGCAAAAGGCAGAGGTGAAAAATGTACTTTTAAAGATTAAGGAAATTTCTTAATAGATTTTTTATTATTATTTTTTAATATACACAGAATTACACAATCTAAAGTTCTGTGTTTTTAGAAGGTCAAAATACAACCCATCATAAACACCAGGAGCCACAATACCACTTGCTTCATAGCTCCATGGCAGCTCTACGCCACCACCTAGGCAAGCCCCCTTCCTCCTCCTCCTGAAGGGGTTAGGGTCACTGAGTGGCTACAATCACCGGAGCCCTGGGAGGGGCCGCATGTGGCACGGCCTTCTGGCTCCGTTCGGCAGACATGTGCTCCAGCCGTTCTGTGTAAAAGCCATTGAAGTCCAATCTAGGAAAGAGGAGGGGAAGACTGAAAGGCCCTGGCAGGGCACCCCCAGGCCTGAGAGTCCCCTCCAGGCTATCACCAGGTTCCCCCCTGTGGCCCCTCCGATGCTCACAGGCAGGACAAGAGGGCAGAAGCCTCTCCTCTAGATGGCATAGAGTTACTCCGCCTTGCTAGACAGGCCCTGGCCCCCACCCACCCGCAAGCAATTCAGACTTAAAGATGCTGCTATTCAGGCTTCTGTGGAGGAGAAAGAATCTCTGCTCACCTGTAGATGATGTTGATCATGCTGTGCTCACAGTCATTGGTGCTGTAAATGCTCAGCTTGTCCAGGAGGTCCAGGAGATGTGCTGAGAAATTGCTGTCAAACTTGTTTATTGTCGCCTCAAAGCCAGAGGTTCCGTGCAAGGAATCCACGTGTTCTGCTAAAAGCTGCAGAACCAGAGCACAGAATTTTTAAACAGAAAAGAGCAGTCTCTCGTGCTGCCTGAGTCACTGATAAGGCAGGGAAATGTTCCTCCAGGCCAGGAAGCAGAAGGAGCCCTGCCGGGATGGGCGGTGTGTCGGTCGCTTCAGGCCGTATTTAAGCCCCCGAAGGTAAGAGAGCTGCAGAAGAATCCTGGAACTCCCAATGAGGGAAGCCCTGCCCACTTGCACAGCACCGCTAAGGGGAAAGATCTCTGCAACTGCACAAGGTGTGTCCCCCCCCAAGGGACTGGGCCACAGCGCCAAAGCCCCATCGACTCCGGCATCCCTGACTCTGTGCTACGAAGGGATCAGGCGGCTCCATCGGATCTACGACAAGTCCATGAACGGGAAGGGGGAGGGAGGAAGGGAGGGGCTCAGAGCTCCCAGCACACACCTTGTTTGCGAGCTGCTTCCGCGTCAATTCCTCCGCCCGCTCCTGCTCCGTCGGGGGCCCCCTCATGGTCCCATGCTCCACGGTCAGGCGGCCAAGTTCATTGTCCAGCTTCATGCTGTGGGAGAATCGCTGGCGGGAGGGTGAAGAACGGGTCAACACAGAGCAGCCTTCCCCAACTTGGCACGCTCTGCATGGGTTTGGACTACAACTCCCAGGATTCCTGAGCGGCAGAGGCTGGGGCTAATGGGAGCTGTAGCCGAAAGCACCAGGAGGGCATCAAGTTGGGGAGGCCGGCAGTGCGCATTCCCCTGTGCCGGCTCCTCGCTCCCTGAGGCAAAGCAGCCAGCTCCCGTGCCCTTGGGAGCGGGGGAGGGAGGGAGGGAGCCCCACCTGCATGCAGTTGGTGAACATGACGCAGACAGACATCATCTTGGAGAAGATCTTCAGCAGTTCCGGGTTGGTGAGCATGCAGTCCTTCAAGCAGTTGTCCAGAAAGCTCGTGTGGTGGCTCAGGACATCGTCGATGTTGGAAGCCTGCACAGTGAGGTGAGGCGAGAAGACACCCTCCAGCAAGCTCTCCTCCACAAAGCGGGCCCAGGAGGCTCACTGGCCCAGCCCTCCAACGCAAAGCAGGG
The DNA here is from genome assembly GCA_029215795.1 of Anniella stebbinsi. Lineage (NCBI taxonomy): Eukaryota > Metazoa > Chordata > Lepidosauria > Squamata > Anniellidae > Anniella > Anniella stebbinsi. The sequence goes on along the minus strand of JARDYH010000006.1, from coordinate 120,232,305 downwards.
CCCACTGCACCCACAGCATCGCTGGCAAAGGACCCTCCAGCCTCTGCCCTAAATACCGCTAGCTAAGGGGAGCCCACCGCCTCTGGAGGCAGACAAGCAGGCCTCGGGGTTTGCCTGCTCAAGGTGAGCTGCAGCGGTCGTGTGTGCTCCCTCCATACCAGTCCCAGACCTGCCCTCTGGCGCCACAGAGAACGCGCCCGTGCCAGAGAGCAGCCGTGGGGCAGCCCAGGAGACCCTGTCAAAGCAGAGTCTCACAGTCACATCCGGGAAGACTGGAGGCCTGTGCCCGGATTTGCACGCCACCCAGGGAACGTGGGCCAACGGGTGGCCATCTCAGCCCCGATGTCGCCGTAACAGTCAAACGCACCCTCTCCCTCCCTCCTTCTGCAGCAACAGCAGCAGAGAAAGGCAGTGTGCTGGCGAGGGAAGGGAGAAGGGACAGAGCCAGCCCTCTGCCCTGCGACAGCCCACGGAGATGCTGTGCCATCCAGCCTCGGAATCCAGGAGGCTGGCAACTGAGTCACGGCAGCACTCCACCTCCACAGCGCTCCTCGGCGGGACACGCAGGAGGCAGAGCCACCTGCCTGGAAGCCAAGCCACTGGGCAGGGGAAGCACAGAGCGCTCCCCACCGCCTCCCCCAGCCTGCTGAATCTGTCTCCTAGCCTGCTTTTCACTCGAAAGAGGGGCTGGCAAAGGAGGGAGGGAACACTGCCCTCCTCCTCCTCCAGCCCCTCTGGTGAGTCAAAAGCAGGCAAGCAAAGAGGTTTGCGGAGGTGGTGACAACTTTGCCAGGCTGCATTATTTCAGTATCAAGGTTTCAACAGTAGACTGGTGTCGTCTAACATTTGTACTTCTGAGAAGGCGGGAGAAGGCGAGGCCTTCCGGAGAACTGTTTGTGCAGCCCTTTCCTGTGGGCAGCCGAGAGGCACATGAGGCTCTGAAGTCGTGACAAAGGGCTCTTTGGCCGTTCCAGGGTGAGCAGAGGAAGCAGCCAAGCCATCTGGACCTCCTCAAAAGGGAACACGAACACACCCAACGGACAAAGGGTGAGTGGCCAGTCCTGCTCAGCAGGGCAGGTGACGTTCCGCACAGGTGTGCGGGACACAGTTCCTAAGCGCAAATCTATCTGCCTGAGCAATCGATTTAGGGATTGCATTTCTATCCCGCCCAATAGCCGAAGCTCTCTGGGCTGCTGGAGCAGACGGCCCAAGGCGGGAGCGCTTCCCCCACCCCCACCCCCACCACCCCGGCTGCCTAACGCTGGAGGCCGCCGCCGCCCCGACTGACCGACTTCAGGTTCCTCTCCAGGACGTGCCATGTTGGCTCCATGACTTCAAACATCATGTAGTACTGAATATTCTGCACAAAATTCAGCATCCGCTGACGGAGGGTGAAAGCGCCAGCAAACCTGAAAGAGAAAGAGAGGGATGGGAGCAGCGAGCTCAGAGGGCCTGTGGGGGGAGGGAGTCCCCCACTGTGGGGCTGCAGAGACAGCAAGCGCCATGTACGATGCCACGGCTGCTGTGAGCAGCGGCCATGGGCAGCAAGAGAGGCACTGTGTGCCAGGCATGACCCCTCCAGGTCGCTGCTCATCAGAGCAATCTAAGAACGGTTTGTAACTTCTCGCCTAAAGTGGAGCTCTGGAGGCCTCCCTCCCTCTCCTTCATGGCTGACAAGGGCTGGGAGGGAGACCACAGCAGGAGATTGATTCAAAGCCCCCAGCAGCTATGCGGAGCCTCCACTCCCTCCTCCCCACCCCCATCGGGATGGAAGATTTAGCCCAGTTGTTGAACTGGACGGAAGCTTCTGGTCTGGTAGCTCATTCATTGGCAGTGGGGGGGGGGGTGAAAGTGCTCGCCCAAGACGAGGCCTTCAGCCTCCTTCAAGGCTGGCAGGGAAATGAGCTTGTCTTGTTCGGAAGGGCAGCTGCCTTCCCCCACAGGAGCCAGGCAGATGCCTGGGCAAGAGGGGACGCAAGCTCCCTCCTCCCCAGACGCAAACCCACGGTCAGAGGCAGGAGGCTTCCTGCCCAGACGCAGCTGCCTGCCTGCCTCCCTCTGCCAGTGGAGCAGCTGACTCCTCACTCACCACTTCGACGCATGGAGCGAGCACTGCTTGGCCGTTTTGCTGCTGATCCAGACGTTGCACAGCTGCCGCTCCACATGCTTGCAGTAGAACATGTGCCTGAAGAGCATCTGGTACCGAGTCAAGGCTTTCCTGCCAGTCGAGCACATGGAGAGCAGTGTCAGGAGCTGGGTCCCAGGCCGCTTCGCGAGCCATGACCGGCCAAGCGGCCCTTTCTGGACTAAGCGGCAGAACCAACGGGTGTGTGGCAGTGCGCCAGAGGCTGCCGAACCACAGAGGGGCTCCTGAGCCTTCCCTTCCTAAGAGGCGTGGTGCAGCCCAGCCGGGGCCTCCCCTCTGGCTCACCTGTTGATGATGAGGGACAGCGGCCACTTCACCACGTAATCAAAGGAAAAGGCCTCCAGGCCGCTGAGGGAGAGCTCTGTGGGCTCGGCGTGGATGAGCGCCTTCTCCTGCCTCGTTTCAATGGCCAGAACGCGCAAGAGCTGTGTGATGAGGTCATGAGGCATCAGGTCAACCTGGGGAGGAGAGGAACCTGAAGTTACAGCAAGGTTGGCAAAGGCAGGATCGTAGGATGAAGCATCATCCCTCGGAATGGAGCTAAGGCCTTTTGGTCCGGAAATGGCCACGAGGAGCCACGCAAATGTTGATGGCAAAGGTGAGAGACGCAATACAGAGAGCGGCCGAAGGGATTTTATATTGGCCTCTTAGCGGGAGTTGGGTGACCACGATGGGCTGGACTCCGGCGGGGATTCTCAGCATCTTTAGCAACAGAACTCCAGGGAAAAGGCACGAGCTGATTGTGCCTAAAGAGTCAGGGTCTTTACTGCTGTGGCACCCACTGTGTGCAATGTCCTACTAAACAAGATCCAGCAGATGACTACACTGGGCTGCATTACTAGAAGTAGAGCTTCCAAATCATGTCAGGTACTGGTTCCCCTCTATTCGGCACTGGTTAGGCCCCATCTTGAGTATTGCGTCCAGTTCTGGGCACCACACTTCAAGAAGGGTGCAGACTAGCTGGAGCATGTTCAGAGGAGGGCAAGAAAATGATCAGGGGTCTGGAAACAAAGCCCTAGGAAGAGAGATTGAAAGAACTAGGCATGTTTAGCCTGGAGAAGAGAAGATTGAGGGGAGACATGATAGCACTCTTCAAATACTTGAAAGGTTGTCACACAGAGGAGGGCCAGGATCTCTTCTCAATCAACCCAGAATGCAGGACACGGAATAATGGGCTCAAGTTACAGGAAGCCAGAGTCCAGCCGGACATCAGGAAAAACTTCCTAACTGTTAGAGCAGTACAACAATGGAACCAATGACCTAGGGAGGTCATGGGCTCTTCCACACTAGAGGCATTCAAGAGGCAGCTGGACAGCAATCTGCCAGGGATGCTTTAAGGTGGATTTCTGTATTGAGCAGGGGTTGGACTTGATGGCCTCAGAGGCCCCTTCCGACTCTACCATTCTATGATTCTATGAGCCTCAGCCTGCTCTGCAGCAGCAGGAGGGAAAGAGGCTGCCCATCGCAGTGCCAGGAAGCTGGCTTTGGGCAGGCAGAAAGAGGCCAGCAGCCACCCACCCGCTTCTGGTCCTCCTTCTCCTCAGCCCTGTGCCAGGCACTGATCCCTTGGCCTTATTTCCTGGGCTTGTGGAGCACCCGGCCTCTAGTTTGGATGGCAGAGATGGGCTTACCTTTAAGTCATCTTTGAATGGGTCCGTGTTGGCCGTGCTCATCCGCAAGGCTAACTCCAGCAGAGCTTCCAGTCTGGTAGGAATGATGTCGTCCACCGGTTTCTTCAGCTCCTCTTCAGTGAGGTCCATGAAATGGACGTAGAAGTCACCCTGGTCCATAAGGAAGTAATGCTTGATGGACCTGTTCCCCAAAACAACACAAGTTAACTGGCTGCCGGAGGGAAATGGGGGACGGGCAACACAGGAACCCTCCCCCCTCCCCATTGTTGCTCCTGCAAGCAACAATGGCAGAAAACTGGGCAAGAGCAGGAGACGCTGCCCTCATGGGCCAGGTTCAGCATGAAGCTGCTATTTGGATGCCTCCTGAACAAAGCCATCAGCACCTGACATTCTAGATAAAAAGGCAGGCATAGAAGCAGACAGCTGGGCTTTCATGGGATTCTCTGAGGCCCATGACATGGATACGGAAGTCACCCTGGCCCAAGAGGAAGGAAGGGAGAAAGGAAGGAAGGAAGGCCCAACGGACCTGCATGCCGCTCTCCCGCTCAACCTTCTCGTTTCCAGGCTAAACAAACCTGGCTCCTTGGTCCCCAGGCCCCTCCCTCCCTCGGATTCCTGTCACAGGAGGAGGAAGGAGAGCAGGGGGAGGAGCTGGCTGGCCCGGTACGGCCGCCATCACCTTCCGTCCGTGGGTGGGGAAGGCGGGTGTTGGCGGAGGGGAACTGCTCGTGGACACCTCCCTGGGAGAACAGGCCTCTAAATGGCCCAGGGAAGCCTTTCCCCCACTATCCAGCGCCCACCCCCCGCAGACCTTGGCGGCACACAGTCACAGCGGGGGAAGCCTGCTGGAGAGGGCTCCTGTCCTCATCAGAGGTGGCAGCACCCAGATCCGGACACAGGAGGCCAGCCAGCCCAAAAGGGAGCGCAAGCCACGCAAGCCACACTCCGAAAAGCTCTGATCTCAAGCCTTTGCAAGAACGAAGCAAACCTTAAGCGGGCCACCAGCTCTTTTTCTTCCATTAGGAAGTCCAGCAGGACTTTGCTGGCGTAGTTGTAGGCCTTCTCTATTTGCTCCACATATTCACGCTCCTTCAACGTATAGATGACCTCTCTTGCCAAGGGGCAAGTCACATCACGGCCACACTCCCGGACGACATTTAAATACTTCCCTAAAGGAAAGGGAAGGACCGTCAGGACCGACACGGATGTAATCCTGGCTCTGCACGCTGCAAGACACGTGCCGATCCTCCTGGCATCCTGCAGCGGTAGCCAACGGTCCGTGCTCACAGTGTGGAAGTACCATGTGGCACACCCTGAACAAGACAAAAGGCCTCCCCACCCACCCACCCCACGGCCTGCCTATCTGTACAAGCACCACAGGGGTGCACGGGGTTCACTTCCTAGGTGAGGAGACGGAGAGACCCCGCCAGGGATGAGACTCCTTAGCCATGAAGCTCCCGGGGAGACCCTGGGCAAGCGGGCAGGCAGGCAGGCGGGTGGGCGCTCCCCCTCAGCCTGGCCTGCCTGACAAGGGCTCTTCTCAAGGGCTGGGGGAGGGAGACCCACGTGAGCCACCCAAACATGAAACGGAGGACACCACTCTCCCAAGCCGCATGCTGAGCCTTGGAGGAAAGCCTGCCCCCCCCTGCGCCTCCCCAGGGCCCACGCTCTGCCTGGCCTCAGAGGGCGAGAAGAGCTACTCAGTGAAGGGCAGCTCCCGGATGCATCTCCGGGCGCAGCTTCCCCTCCTGCTGCCCCATCCCCTTTTCTGCCCCTTGGCAGCCAGCGGCCGACCTGTGCTAAGAATCTTGTCTGCAATCTTCTGGAGGAAGGAGGGGATCTGTTGCTGCACGAGGGTGTATCTCTGGTCCCAGTATTTGTCGTTGTAATCCTCCTGGATCTTCTCCTTCTGCAGCTCATGTTCTTCGACCATGAATTCACTGCAGAATTCAAAACAGTGAGAGGGGCCCTGGGGGGCAGGAGGTGGCCGCAGTCAAGAAGTGGGAGGCGGGTCTGGTTCTCCAGCAGGCAGGTCACCTGCTGTCCTGCGCATGACGCTGGCATCCCAGATGTTTAGCATTGTGTCATTTTGGAGATTTTAGGGCTTTTTGTTATCTGGACGTTGCTTGCCTTTGAATGGCCGTCGGCTGCCCCGAGGGCACCGGGATCCCCCGCGTGGGCAATCCTGCCCCATCTTCCAAAGAGGCCACAGAGGTCCTTCTAGCGCAGGCACCCCCCACCTGCTGCCGCCCAGATGTTTTGGGCAACAACTCCCAGCATTCCTGACCCTTGGCCCTGCTGGCTGGGGCCAATGGCTGTTGAAGTCCAAAACGTCGGGAAAGCGCCTGGTTGGAGACAGCCGTGCCAGCTCCCGAGCAGAGCAAAGGCCAGATCTACACCAAGCAGGATACAACACTTTGGAAACGGTTTGAAAACTGTCCGTGGCGAGTGTCCTGCCCCACCCCCAGTGGTCAGTACCATCAGAAGCTGTCCTAAAGCAGTTGTGTTGCTCCTGCTCCAGAGGGTAAAGTGAGCCAGCTGACCCCACGTACCTGTAGGGGTCATTGATAATGCCTCTATAAATCCACTTCTCCAGAACCTCAAAGTACGGGACGCTGGCAGCCTTGGTCAAGTAGAGGCACAGCTCCTGGGCTTGGCCGTCCCCGGTGTAGTTGAAGGTCTTGTCATGGAGCAGGCTGAGCGTCGACCCTCCCACGCACTCGCCTTTGTCGACGGCCGTGGCTGGAACAAGAGGCGCACCGCTGAGGACCCACCGCCATGACCCGCAATGGACAGGCGGCCTCCCATCCCTCCCCTGTGCAGCTGGACTCTCTTGGGACCCTTTCTCCTGGCACAGCCAAGCAGCCCGGCACAGCCAAGAGGAAAACTCTCCCTGCGCTCCACCAGCCTCTGGCATTGCAAACGCGGAAGCCAGTTTAAAGCGAGGCCTGTTAGGCACCTCTGAAGGGGCCGGCGCCACGACCCATTTTGCAGGCAGAGCCGAAGCCAGCCCAGCTGGCGCAGTGGCTCTCAAGACAAGAATGAAATGCCAAGGGGGCTTCCTGGGGAGAGCTCAGCATGCTCTGGAAGCATTTAGCAACTCCGCCGGAGTCCCAGCCCACTCCCAGAGACGGAGCTTTGGCCATGGGATTGTTTTTGTTTTTTAAGAATCCAACGCTGGGTTGGACTCTGTGGGCCCAGAGAAGCTTCAGTTCCCACCCACCCACCCACCCACAAGAGGAATCTCCTGCCCCACCCCTTTATGAAGAGGCGGCAGCCCAGCGCATCCAGCTTCATTGTGCTCAAAGCTACGCAGAAAACGCAGGGCAGGGGCAATCACCCACCCACCCACCCCTGGCGACCCTCTCCCTGGCAAATGCAACAGCTCAATGGACACCACCACCTCCTTCTTCCTCCATTACCTGCACTCTTCTGGAGGCCCTAGACAGCTTTTTCCCACTGCTTCTGCTCTCTTTTCTTGGAAGGGGTCTTGGAGATCATCTAGCACAACCCTCTGCTCTTGGGCCCACCATCTCCCGAGGCAGAGTCTCTTCCACAGCGGAACAGCTCTCACCCAAGGACTGAGTCTCCGAACATTTAGCCCAAATCTGCTAGCCATATTGTCTCTGCGCTGCTCCCCGGCAACTTCCCTGCCCTGGAATTTGCTTGGAACTTGCAAGGGGCTTCTGACAAAATCCCTCCCCAAAGACTCCTGAGCGAACTTAGCAGTCATGGAATAAGGGGAGGGGGTCCCCTTATGGATCAGTAATCAGTTATGGAACGGAAAGCAGAGAGTAGGGATAACTCTCTGCTTTCTCCCAACGGAGGGAAGTAAATAGTGGGGTCCCACAGGGATCTGCATTGGGACCAATGCTTTTTATCCTGTTCATAAATGATCTGGAATTTAAGGTGGCTAAAACAAAAAGGGGATTGTGAGGAGCTCCAAAGGGATCTCTCCAAGCTGGAAGAATGGGCACTTAAATGGGAAATACAGTTCAAGTGTACAGCGATGCATGTTGGGGAAAACAATCACAACTCCATGAATACACTGATGGGATCCAGAGGCAACCTAAAGCCATGAGGACCAATAGCCATCGAGAGCTTTATCCTCCTCCAAGAATCTGTCTAAACGCCTTTGAAAGCCATCCAAATTGGTGGCCATCATGATGCCTTATTATTTATTATTTTATTTATTACATCTTTATACTGGCCATCAGCCGAAGCTCCCTAGTTAAAAACCAGGGAAAGCCTGTGTGGTAGCTGTGATGTCACTTGTCCTCCGGTGCGTTTGCCTGGGCTTTGGGTCAGCTGTCCTCACCCACCCACAAGCTCCAGCCTGTAAATTCCCTAGGTAGAAGGGACACCCACTACGCCCAACTGGCTCCCTTTAGCCAAACAGGAGAAGTACTCAGGGGATACGTTCCCTACTTGTAGCACAGAAAGATGAACAACACACAGGGTTTTGTATTTTAAAAACAAACATATTCAGATTTATTTAACACACAAGAAATGTTATTATCTTCTACTGAATCACTCAGATCCTGGTCTTACCCTGCCTACTCCACCCCTTCTAACGCCCACTAACTAGATGTAGTTCCTTCAATCCCTAAGGCCCAACCCACTATCTCTTCTTCACTAATTGACCAACGGTTTCCTCTCCCCTTATATAAACCCAGTCTACACACACACACACACACAAACCCCTTCCACCTTTCACTCACTCTCTACCATGCAATTAACCCTAACTTACCTGGGTTCTATTCAACACAACAAGCACCTATAAACATTCATACAAACTCCACAAGGCAAGCACTGCGATCTTGTCCAGTAGCAAATCCCGTGGTTTAACTATGGGCCGTGTGGAAAAGGGCGTCCTTTCACCTGTCCTGAACCTCCCACCAGCCCTGCTCAACCAGATTTTGTAAGTGACCAGCTCTGGCTCTGGGGGAGCAGAAGGCCATGAAATGCGCAGGCTCCTGGCCCCCCTGAAGACCCGTGGCGTGTCCAGCCCCTGGCCAGCATTTGGCCTTCCCAGGAAATTGGGACAAGAGGGTGAGGGTTCCTCACCGAGAGAAGCCAGGATCTCCATGGTCCTCATGGTGGGCTGGATGTAGAACCAGAGCTTCTGCAGGGACAAGAGACCTTGGCGCTGCAGGTGCTCCAGCTGGGTGATGAGGATCATGTACTCTTTGACGAGGGTCCTCATAGCTGCAGCCAGGGCATGATTCACCTGCCCGTACTCAAAGGAGGACTTCTCCTCTATGAACCTGAGAAGAGACCGAGGGAGAATGCTCTGCAAGCTCTGTGCCGCAGCTGGGCATGTCCAGCCCCAGAACGAAGGCGCTGGCAGGAAATCAATGAAGGGAGACGGCCATCTTGAAAATGCAGCTCAAAACGGGAGGGGGAAGACAAAGAGAGGGAGAGGGAGAGAGAGAGAGAGGGATCTCCACCCCACCCCAGCGGTCTCCTGTGCAGGCCCCACCATGCTCACATGAAATCAAAGAGGAACGCACAGGGGAAAGGCACTCATCCGTCAGCCCAAGCGGCAGGACTGGAAAGGCCTCGACTTGCCAGCCGGCCAGCCTGGCATTCCACTGCAGCCCACGGCCCTGCCTGACCCGTGCAGCCACAGGAGGGGCGAGTATCCGTCGCCCAGCGCAAAGCATCCACGGGGCAAACGGCGCCTGCACCACACCCAGCTCAGGGGGCAAGAGCGACCCCGCTTGGCTCACGCTTCAACGTGAAAGTGCTACATAGGCACCTCCTGAGCCGGAATGTTGGAATCCATACTTCTTTTGAAATTTGTGAAGCAGTTGTGAAAACAACAGGTGCACATAAAAACGCAGAAATTTGAAACAGTGCGTATAAAAAGGTACCATGCTTGGGAGAATGTGTATGAAACCACTTGACTCAAAGGGAAAACTGCTTGCAAAAATGTGTGCACTTGAGAAATGCACACAAAAAAGGCAGACATGGGGGGGGGGGGGAAGAAGCACGCAAAAGTATTTTGGAAAATGCACGCGGAAATGCAAACAACAGTCTGTGCAGCCTAAAACAGGACAGAGTGAAATGACACCCTGCACAAGACCGGCAGGCCGGCCGGCCGGTCCTATCCCCCGTCCCCCACACACAGCCCTCCCTGAGAGCAAGCCCACAGTGAGGGCCGGCACCTGGTCACTATGGAGTAGCTGGCAGCAACAGGGAGGATCCTGGTGACCAGCTCTTTGACCGACATGTCCAAATTCGGATCAACTAGGAAAGTGCGGGTCTCTCTGCCCACCAGCGGCTGCGCAGCGATGTAGCGGCCATCCACCCCAATCAAAACGTACAGCAAGTCCTCCACGATTGCAGTCTCTTGAGCTGCTAGCGGTAATGTTCCTGGTGGGGAATCCCAAGCGGAAAGAAAAAGGTACACAACGTTATTTTTAGGGACAATCATTCTAAAATAAAAGGCTGGGAGGCCCTTCTGGGAGACCCATTTTAGGGCTAAAAGGCAGGCAGCAATTTTAAACAGCAAAACTCTTCCCGCCATCTGCACTGGCAAGAACAGCGCCACTGGCACAGTGCAGCGACGTCCAAGTCCCTCGGGGGTACGCTGGCCAATAGCTGCGCACTGCCTGTGATTGCCCGCTGCCAGCAGAGAGCCCCAGTGCGACACAGAGACGGCCGGCTTCTGAACTTCAGGCCAGACTGCACAAACCAAGGACAAAACCCAGACCTTCCCGGGGAATACCCACCTATCGGCACAGCTACATCCGTGCTTAAACTCGAGCTAGTGAGGAAGTCCCCGATGAGGGCCGGCCTTTCATATACCCAGGCAGGAAACGACGGAATGGGCTGGCCAGAATTTTTCTTGTTCTGCTTTTCTCGGAGTGTCTTTCGTACAAGTTCAAGAGGCTGCTGACAGAAAAAGAGCCACGTGTGACCCACACATGAGATGCATGCCCTGGCCTGTCACGCAGCAAAGGGAGGAAACAGACAGGACACCTTTCATGTCAGGATGAAACATTTCCTGGAAAGTAAACACAGATGTGTGCCCACATCGAGGAGGCGGACAGGGCCGCTGTGCCCTGGCCAACGGCAATGCCACGCTGAAGGCATTGCCCTCACATTCCGCAGCAGCCTCAAGTGCTTCACACAGGAGCTGAAGAGCTGGATGGAGGCAAGTGACGTGCCCTAGTTTACTCCAGACCCCCACTCCCACCACAGCTGTCCACCTGATCCAGACTTCCACGAGTGGAGAGGAGATCTATGGCTGAATCAAAGGGAGAGACATGAACAGAGATGGAGAATTCCCAGAAAATTTCAGGTCGTGGAAAAACCAGAAACGTTGGGAAAAGTTGAAAAATAAGCAACACTTACTTTTTTAGCACTCTTTTATAGACTCATAGAATAGTTGAGTTGGGAGGAGCCAATTAAGGCCACAGAGTCTCGACCCCCCTGCTCAATGCAGGAATCCACAGATCTGAAGTCACTTTACAGATCTTCTAACAAAGCCCTTTCTGGGAGCCTTCCCCCACCCTGGTGCCCTCCAGATATTTTGGACTTCAGCTCCCATCAGCCTCAGACAGCATGGACAATGGTCAGGAATGCTGGGCACTGTAATCCAAAACATCCGGAGGGCACCACGTTGAGGAGCAGCCTTTCGGTTCCTAACGTTATGTTATGCAAAGGCTCGTTTGCTCATAAAATCATCATTATAGTTTAAACCTTGTAAAAATAAACTCAGTCGTGAATTTGTAAATATTATCTGAACGGATCAGAAACATATTCATTAAACAAAAAACCTATGGTTTACAAAAACAATGTTAAGGCTCTACAGATTCCAACCAAGCACCAAAAAGCAGGGAAATTGGGAGTTAAGGCTCACAAGCCTTAACGCCACATCCTCCCTAAGGAGGCAGAAAGTGCAAGTGAAATTCTTATTCTCCCAAAGCAGTTAAACCATGAGGACAGGGTGGAGAATATGATATGCAGAGGTGACTGTGGGGTTGTGGAAAACTGATCACGAACAACTTAGGGCTACCTACTTCTCTTTTTTTGTTTAGAGCAGCCCTTCCCCAACCTGGTACCCTCCAAAGGTGTTGGACTACAACTCCCATCATTGCAAGTCAGTATGTCCCATGGTCAGGAATGCTGGGACTTGTCATCTCAAACAACTGGAGGGCAGATTTGCTATGCAGAGGTGACTGTGGGGTTGTGGGAAATGATGATGAACAACTTAGGACCAGCTACTTCTTATTTCTTAGAGCATCTTCTTATGTTGAGAGTTGCAACCCAACACATCTGACAGGCACCAGGTTGGGGAATGTTGTTCAAGAACAAGGGAAGGCAGAATGTAGATCTCCAGATGTTTTGGAATTCAACTTGTAAAAGCCCCTATCAGCATGGGCAGTTATCAGGAATGCCGCGAGTTGATGTCCAAATCATCAGGATAGATCTATTTTCTGCCCACATCTGTACTAAAGTATGATGTTTTCCAGCATTAAGATATGTGATCAATCAAGGAACTACAAAAGAGCTGCAGCACTTTAAATAAACTGTCAAAACCAAATGAAACAACAATGAATGAATCTTGAATACCTAATCCAGATAGCCCTTCAGACATCAACATTAGTTTTCAACCCATGGCATAGGATGTCTGTTTCTTGAATATCAGATAAAGGATTTCTCTTACTTGTTCAGCAGTGTGAGATCAAAGACAGAGCTACCACCTAATACTTTCATGCATAAGTATTATTTTAAAATTAAGTATGAATTGATTTTTGTCTTCCCCATAACACATAACATGGAAGTTACAGTGCAACACATCTGGAGAGCACCAGGCTGGAGAAGGTTGACTCCTATACATGTCTTCTCAGAAGCCAGTGCCGCTGAATTCACTAGGGCTTTCTCCCAAGAGGTATAGGATTGCAAACTAATCTCATCTGAAAGGTGTTCAAGACAGCCAAACTAAACTTCTTCTGCTCCACTGCTGCTTTGATGAGATGACGTATTGTGCAGGGATTGTGGGGAGTGAACAATATATTTTTTATAAATACATTTAAAGAAAAAAAACATTGGTTCTTTGAAAGGCAGGATATTGACCAAAAGTTGGAAGTGCCTGGCACATGCTCTGGTTCTAGATCTGTAATAAATAGTGCCCCTTTTGTTATCAAGAGTGCTGCTATATGCAAGATGTGTGTGAGAGAAAAGTATTGGCAGACCCTGTATTTGGTAAGGGTATGGAACAGCATTCCTCATCCTGCTGCCCTCCAGGTGTTTGAGATGACAAGTCCCAGCATTCCTGACCATGGGACATACTGACTTGCAATGATGGGAGTTGTAGTCCAACACCTTTGGAGGGCACCAGGTTGGGGAAGGGCTGCTCTAAACAAAAAAAGAGAAGTAGGTGACCCTAAGTTGTTCGTGATCAGTTTTCCACAACCCCACAGTCACCTCTGCATATCATATTCTCCATCCTGTTCTCATGGTTTATCTGCTTTGGGAGAATGAGAATTTCACTTGCACTTTCTGCCTCCTTAGGGAGGATGTGGCGTTAAGGCTTGTGAGCCTTAACTCCCAGTTTCCCTGCTTTTTGGTGCTTGGTTGGAATCTGTAGAGCCTTAACATTGTTTTTGTAAACTGTAGGTTTTTTGTTTAATGAATTTCATGGCTTTGTGTAACGGATGACTGGATATTATACAGTTGACAACCAAGCCAGCGTCAGCCAGAATGTTATACCATCTTGACATCCAATATAAAATCAAATCTAGTGTTATGTGTTGAACTCACTTTTAACATTAATAAATCAACCAAAATACTTGCATCTCCCTCATTTTTAAAGATAAAGAGATGAAACCTGGCATCATGGTAGCTCTTAAGTAGGGATATAGCTATGCCAAGTATGAAGCAGATCCGTTCATGCCTTGATTTTTAGGAATTTTTAAAATTCAAACAGAAATCTCTTTGGGGTCCAGGACCTTGAGCAGTACAAGTTTAAAAAATGAAATTTAAGATAAAGGGATGAAACTTGGCACCATGGTAGCTCTGAAGTAGGGATTTAGCCATGACAAGTTGGAAGCAGATCCGTTCATCCCTTGATTTTTAGAAATGCTTAAAACTTCAATTAAATTTTTTAAATTAACTATGCTTACAATTCCATCATTTTTAAAGATAAAGGGATCTAACTTGACAGCATGGTAGCTCTTAAGTAGGGATTGAGCCATGCCAAGTTGGAAGCAGATCTGTTTATGCCTTGAGTTTTAGGATTTTTTAAAACTTCAAACCCAATACTCCTCTTTAGGGTCTAGGGCCTTGAGCAGTACATTAAAAAAAAAAGAAAGTAAAGATGAAGAGATGAAACTTGGCACCATGGTACCTCTTAAGTAAGGCTTTAGCCATGCCAAGTTGAAAGCAGATTGGTTCATGCCTTGAATTTTAGAAAAAAAATTGAAGTCAAACTTTTTAAAAAAAATATCCTAAAAATCAAGGCACAAACCGATCTGCTTCCAACTTGGCATGGCTCAATTCTAGGGTGACCACTAGGGTGTGGCCTAGTGGCTAAAGTGTTGGACTGGGAGCTGGGAGAACTGGGTTCTACTCCCCACTTAGCCATGGAAACCCATTGGGTGACTTTGGGCCAGTTGCAGACTCTCAGCCCAACCCATCTCACAGGGTTGCTGTTGTGAGAATAAACTGGGGAGGAGGATTATGTATGCCACCTTGGGTTTCTTGGCGGAAAAAAAGGTGGGATATAAATGCAATACTAAATAATAATTAAAAACTGTCAGGATTTCCCCAGATTTCTCCTGGTTTTTGTTCTATCCTCGGTATCAGGGGGGATTTTATGCAATAATCTATAATGACCTGGAATTACACACTTTCCCTTTTAAGGCCACCATTAGTGTGGCAGGGGGGAATGACATGCTTTCTGGAGGTGTGTCATTCTCTCCCACTGCTCCAATCAAGGCCTTAAAAGGGAAAAACGTGTCATTCCCAGGCATTATAGAAAAGGGCCTGATTGGAGCGGTGGGGTGGGGTGAGAATGACATGCTTTTCCCTCCTCCGCTCCAATTGGGGACTTTAAGGTGGCCCCAGAAAGCCATTTTCCTGCCCCCCCCACTAGGTGTCCTCTTTTTTGGTTTCCCAAATATGGTCACCCTATTCAGTTCTTGCACAGGCTGCATTTCCATCCCTAGATATTTACTCAGAAGTAAGACCCATTGAATTTCCTTGGTTCTTGAAAAGCAACACACTTGCTTTTAGATCTGCCAGCCTCAGCATTCTATGTGTGCTATGAATACCTGCTCTGTCTGTCCCTATAGTTTCCTGCAAGGTCCAGCCAGGGGAAGCCAGTAAATTAAACCCAGGGGTGGAGGGTGAGATTCCCTCAAGTTCTTCTGACAGCAGGTGCTATAGAACATGGACCTTCCAGGAGTGTTGAGGCTGGATTTCTGGCAGATCCAGCCAGGCAACTTTATGGCCTGTTAGTCCCTCCATTTGGTAGCCCACAGAGCACCTGCCTCATAAGGCAAATGGCCACATGAGAACTGTTATTATGGCCTGCTACTTTGTTTGTCTTTAGTAGTCTGTGGTCCAGATCTCTTCAGAAGGGGGAATAGTGTTTTGTGTTTGGGGTCAGTCTAAATTATCTCCAGGGATCCCTTACTCAGTGCCTCTGATAGCAAAGAGATTGAGGATTTTCCCCAACTCTGTTACTCTTGAAGTTACTAGGCCTGTTGAAAATAGATTTTATAACATAAGCATGAAAACAGTGAATACCCCTTTTAACTTGTTAAACCAATGAAAACATGCCACACAAGAAGTCTTAAGATATGAATGGTTTGTAAAGAAAAGTAAATGCAAAAGAACATCAGATGCAGAAGTGAAATCTGAAACATTACTATTAGTAGTAGTAGTAGTAGTATCCTGCCTTTTGCCCAATGCTGGGCCTCAGGGCAGCCTTACAAAACTAAAACATATACAGCTAAAACCTATAAATAGGAATATACTAGGCTGACTATATGAAAAGGAGGACAGGGCTCGTGTAACTTTAAAAGTTGTAGAGAAAAGGGGATTTCAGCCAGTGTCATTTGTATGCAATTAGTTCCTGGTGAAATTCCCTCTTCATCACAACAGTTAAAAGTTGCAGGGGCCCTGCCTTCTTTTGTATATGGTCACTCTAGTATAGTGCCTGCAACTTTAACTGTTGTGATGAAGAGGGAATTTCACCAGGAACTAATTGCATACAAATGACACTGGCTGAAATTCCCTTTTCTCTACAACTGTTAAAGTTACATGAGCCCTGTCCTCCTTTTCATATGGTCAGCCTAAATATACAAAAGTGAAAAATATCATTAAATACTTTTCAATATTAAAGCATTTTAAACATTTTAAATACATAACAATTTAAAAGTCAAAGGTATAGACAGAGGTCCAGATTATTTGCCAAAGGCCTGCTGGAACAAAAAAGGGTTTGTCTGCATCCAAAAACACATCAAGGAGGGAGCCAGTGTAGACTGCAAGGATTAGAAAGAAAATCCATGTGTGTACCCTATGCAAAATAAACGACACCTCAACTGTTTCTAAACCTTATTAAAAAAACAGGGTGACTAGGCCGAAACCAACGTTGTAGGCCCAGAAGCACTTTGAAAGGTTTCAACATTGTACTTAAAACTTAACACCGGCCCAAACTAATTAAATGAAGTGTTTGAAGCTTTCAACTTTATAGCAGCATGGACCAAACTCTTAGAAAAGAGGGAAGGAGCACACTGTGTGTGTTTGGGGTGGGGATGGATAGAAAGGGATGTATATCCACCTATTCCCAGGAGAGATCTGAAGATCAGGTTACCATGGATCCAGAGGAACCACACCCTGCTTCACCAGGGAGCAAAAGAGCAAACTGGCCTTATGAAGATAGCCCAAAATACTCTCAGAGCCAAAGGAATGCATGTTCCAGAAGAGAAAAGAGAAACTCTTCTTCTTCTTCTTCTTCTTCTTCTTCTTCTTCTTCTTCTTCTTCTTCTTCTTCTCTCAAAAAGTCTGTGCTAGAGGCAGCGGCCATTTCACTCACCCACCCCACATTCTAAGGCAGGAGAGAGGGGGGAGAGCGACACTACTGAGCGTGCCTCGTGCTATGAGGGAAGATGGCCGCCTCATTGACTTGAGTGAGAGGTTAAAATAGTCCTTAAAAGTCAACCGAAGGGAATTTTTAAAAAACGAAAAGCTTTCCACCAACTACAGTCAAGGAGGAAGAAGACCCCACCACTGGATTAATTAATAAGGCTCTAGAAATTATGCAAATTGTGAGCACAAAACTCGCAACCCGGAAGTAATTTTACAAAAGCAGGGAGACAGGTTTGTATTCCTTTTCTACCTTAAACTGCTCTCCTTCCCTCAATCTTTCACCAATCTTCTTGAAATTTTCAGGTAATGTAAAACAAACATTTCTTTCTGGCACCTGT
This sequence comes from Anniella stebbinsi, assembly GCA_029215795.1. NCBI lineage: Eukaryota > Metazoa > Chordata > Lepidosauria > Squamata > Anniellidae > Anniella > Anniella stebbinsi. Next base: position 120,215,083 of record JARDYH010000006.1, on the reverse strand, counting down.
AAATTTCAGAAAGGTTGGTGAAATATTTTCGATTTTATGGCTGTTAGAATGAACCCCCCCCCCCCAATTATCACTTTAACATGGCAGAATGAGTTTTTTACTGACGGCCCTTAACAATGGAGGCATGGCTGTGCCTCCATTAATTAGATGACTGCTACAGCATCAGACACACAGAACAACTCTATAGAACAAAACCCAAACTCTCACGAATGCACGTTTACTGTCAAGGATGCCCAATGCTGACTGACTCTACTCACAGGTTGGGATAGAGCACAAATGTCCTTACAGTGAGGATTAAAAAAACATTTCCCCACCACCATCACCATGGCTTCATAATTTCCAGACATTTTGCATCTCTAGTCTGTATATAGTGTTCTTGTGACATGGTTTTTAGAAATCATTTTGGGGAGAATAAAAGATGGGTAACAATACATAAATACTTTGTCTTAAATTCTAAAATAAAATATTTCATAATCCCAAACTGTTCAATTTTTTTGGGGGGGGGGAGGGAAAAAATATTTCCTCCTGACTTTTTCCTCCCACCCACCCCAAACCCTGGCCGAGCTTTCATATCTAAATATGAACCGTTTAATCCTCTATCGACCCAAACAACTGAGAAACCAACTGAGAGAAAGAATTATACAAAAACGGAGGACATGCAAGATACGGGAGGGGGGGAGGCAACTAGGCCACTTTCATGTGCTAAATTACGAATGTGGCATTCCATGTGTTAAGGCAGTAAAAGGAGTTTAGGCTTGATAAGGACGCCTGTATTACATATATGCCAGTTTTCACAAAATGTTCATTTTGGGGGAGATGGGGAGGGGGAAAAAGACACTCCCACATACACCGTGGCTTCAAAATTTCTAGACGTTTTGCATCTCAAGGGAGAGGCATAGTGCAGCTGCCCAGTGGGACCCTAAACACCACCCTCCCCACCCCACCCCACCCCACCCCCACGGGCTTCGGGCACAAGTCACAAGGGCCCGAGAGAAGAGATACCTGCTGTGTGCTGGAGCTGGTGGCCACCGTGCCCAGCTGCTTCTGCAGCTCCTCCAGCTCCTGGATGGTCATCTTGGCAGCCGTGGAGGGGAAGGAGAAGGTGGCGATGTTGCTGCTGCTGCTGCTGCTGGTAGTGGGAGCAGCAGAGGGGGCGGCCAGTTCGGCCCTTTCCTTGGCATTCTGCTGCAAGCACTGGAGAGTCTAGGGGTGGGGGGAGGGGAAGGCCCCAACAAAGAGCAGACCTGAGAAACTGCCACCACAGCCCCAAAGACGCTCTCACGCACGGAAGTAAGCCTACATACACCAGTTGCTGCTGGGGAACATGGGCAGGAGGCTACTGTTGCACCCGTGTCCTGCTTGTGGGTCCCTGGTCGACAGCTGCTTGCCCACTGCGGGAACAGAGTGCTGGACTGGATGGACCCTGAGTCTGATCCAGCCCAAGGGCTCTCCTGATGCTCTTATGACATTTCTCCCACGAACGAACTGGGCTCTGGGTCTGCCGCCCAGGCACTCCTTCTCAAGGTGTGTGTTGCAAGGAGCAGGAGGAGGGGGAGACAGGTGTGTTCTGTACACAGCCACAAGCTCCAAGGACGCACTGCCTTCTCACACACAACTTGGTGCCTAAAGCGGCAGCCCCTGCCCGCGCTTTTGTTCCACCCGCCCCTAGAAGAAGGGCCAAGAACCGCCTCCGGTTGCTGCAGACTCTCCGGTTCCCGATGAAAATGGGCTGGGAGGCGGCATCTCCAGCTCAAAGGGCTTCAGGTAGCGGCCAGGCTGGGGAAGGCCTCCTTGTGCCTGAGACCCTGGGGAGCCACGGCACGTGGGCAGGACACTGCTGGGCCCCACGGACTAATGGTTTGCGTGTTCCCACCAGCGCCTCCCCCAGAGGCATTTCTTGCGCAATCCAGCGGAGTCCCACTCTCTCCCTGCTCCCGCCACCCGACGGACCCTGCAACGCCTCCCTGCTCCAGAAGAGACTTGGGCCTCAGTCACAAGATCATAAGAAGCAGCCTGAGGCTGGATGAGACCCAAGAGGGCCTCTCTGGTCCAGCATCCTGATCCTCACAGTGGCCAGCCAGAAGCCCCAAGGGGAGGCCCACGGGCAGGCCACGACGAGGGCCGGAGCACCCGCCCAGCCATGTTCCTGCTTGTCACCCTGGAGGGAGCCTTCGCTAGTCCACGTGTGGCTGCACCACAGACTGGCAATCTGAGTTTCGATCCCTTTCCTAACTATGCTTAATGTGGAGCTTGCCTTCTTCATTTCTGTCAAAATGTCCTCCACGCCCCCAAGATGTTTTTCTTGGTCAGTGAGGTCGATCTCCGATGCCATCAGGCTATACGTGAAGCTGGGGGGGGGGGGGGTTGCTCCAACGCACATCACTTGACCCTTGCATGCACTGAACCTCCAGATGCCCCCTCTGCCAGCCTGGAGAGGGTCCGCCTGGAGCGCCTCACAACAATCCCTTTTGGTTCGAAGCACCGGCAGACGGGGCCACCTCACTCGGGCCACTTACAGGGCCGCACTGCAAAGGCGGCTCTGGTGGGCGCTGCCCTCGTGAACCCAGAGGGAGGACTAGGGGGAGCCCCCACCCCCGGGCAGCCCGGTCGCTTGGGGATCTGCGCAGGATTAGGGCTCTTCCCGAGAGGGGACGGGGGAGCCCCCCCCCCGCCTACCTACCTCCTTGTCCTCGGTGAGCTTGGAGAGCAGGTAGACCAGGGGGTCCAGGTGCCGCGTGTTCTTCGACTTCAGCTCGTCGTACTTGGTCAAGAAATCTTCAGGGGTCCGAGAAAACTCCGCGATCTTGACCTGCGAGAGGCAAAGGGGGGGGGGCTTCGTGAGAGGAGGGGTGGGGGGCCTTGCCCTTGGGGTGCTGCAGCCTCCCTCCCTCCCTCCCTCCCTCGGATCGGGGCCCCTTGGCGGCGGGGAGGGGAGAGAGGCCCCGGAGACCCCCACCCCACTTGCCCCCTACTGCCACGGGCGCGACCTTGGCGGCCAGGGCGGAGGCGGAGGTGGTGAGGTAGGGGCCGCGGTTCTTCTGGAGCAGCTCCGTGTAGCCCTCGGCGCCCTCGCCGCCGCCGCCGCCCCGCACCCGCAGCAGGCTCAGCAGCTCGTTCACGTCGTGGTGGATCCGGAACTCGCTCATCCCGCCCGGAGGCCCCGGAGGAGGCGGCGGCGGCGGCGGCGGCGGCGGAGGGAGGCGGGAGGCCGGAGGCGGCGGCCTTGGCTCGGCGCCTCCTGGGCCCACAAGCAGCAGCAGCAGCAGCAGCAGAGCCGCCCCCGCCGCTTCCGCTGCACCGGTGGGAGGGGGCGCAGCACGGAACGACCCCCCCGCCCTCAGGCTGACCCGGAAGCGGAAGCGGGGCGGGTGGCGGGCAGGCGGCGATGGCGACCGGGAGCCCTTTCTGCTTCCTGCCGGCTCGGCTCCACTTCCCCGCCGACCACCCCTTCTTCGAGGTGGGGGCTCCGACTCCCTCCCCCCCACCCGCGGAGAAGGGGAGGGAGCGCCGCCCCCCCGCAGGCGCCCCGCCCCCCCGAGGCCAAGCTGACGGTGCCCCCTCCTCCCCTTTCCCCTCCCCCAGGACGGCGACGTCCACCGGCACCTGTACCTGCAAGACGCGCTGCTGGCGAGCGCCGCGGAAGCCCCCGGAAGGCCCCGGTGAGAGAGAGAGAGAGAGAGGGAGGGGGGCCTCCCCCCGGCATGGCCCCACTCCTCCCGGGGACCCCGGACCCCTCTGGGCGGCTGCTCGCCTTCGCCCCGGGCCCGCGTGAAGCGCGCTCCTGCCCGCCCCCCTCTCTCTCCCTGCCTCTCGAAACGCAGCTCCTGGGCAGGACCAGCTGCTGCTATGGGCTGGGCGAAAGCAGCAGAAGGAAAACGGGACGGCAGGAGGGGGGTGGGAGTGGGGGGCTGCCTGTGGGAGAACCTGTGGGCAGGTGCCGGGTTGCTGTCCTTTAACAGATGTCGGCTCTCTGATTCCTTTCCAGCACCACCGAAGTCTTTTGCCAGGTTGCTGGATGCTGCCAGGTTTTCAACACCTTGGAGAGTTACGAGCATCACTACAACATGCTGCACAGGAACGTTTGCTCTTCTTGCAAGCGATCCTTCCCGTCGGCACATTTGCTAGATATTCACATCCTGGAGTGGCACGACTCCCTCTTCCAGATGATGGCAGAGAAGCACAACATGGTAAGCTGCAAGGAAGCCCTGCACGGGCAGCCCCCGCTCTGTGGGTAGGTAGTTCTCCTGTCCAGGAATTAGGTGTATATCCACCTCATTCCTGGGCCCAGGGCTCTTCAACATTTTTATTAATCGTTTGGCCAGACTCCAACTGGACTTCAGGAAAACCTCCCTGACTGTTAGAGCAATACGACAATGGAACCCATTACCTAGGGAGGTGCTGGGTTCTCCCACCCCAGAGACCTTCAAGAGTGTAACCCCACCTAGAATCATAGAACAGTAGAGTTGGAAGGGGCCTCTAAGGCCATTGAGTCCAACCCCCTGCTCGGTGCAGGAATCCATCTTAAAGCATCCCTGACAGATGTCTGTCCAGCTGGTGTGTAGCTGGTGGAGCCAGTGCGTAGCTTGGAGGTGCTCCTGGATCCAGCACTGTCCCTTGAGGCTCAGGTGGCCTTGGTGGCACACAGTGCCTTGAACCAGCTGTGGCTGCTTCACCAGCTAAGACCGTTCCTGAGCAGGGACCCTCTGGCTATGGTGATCCATGCTCTGGTAACCTCCCAGATGGATTACATGGGGCTGCCTTTGAAAATGACTTGGAGTCTAAGATTATTGCAGAATGTAGCTGCCAGAATTTTAGCTGGTACAGCCATATAATAACAGCATAATATACTGATTCTTACGGAGTTGTGCTGGCTCTCCATTTGTTTCTGAGCCCAGTTCAAGGTGCTGGTGCTGACCTTTAAAGTCCTAAAGGGCTTGGGACCCAAATACCTGCAGGAGTGTCTCTTCCTGTATCAACCTGCTGTGTCTGAAGATCTCCAGGTTCCTTTGTTAGGGGATGCTGGTTGTGTAGGAACTAAGCAGAGTGACTTCTCTGTGGTGGCACCCCATCTCTGGAATAGCCTCTCCTTTGAAACCCATCTGACACCTACACTGGCATTTCAGTGACAGGTTAATGCTTGCTGTAAGTGTTATGCTGGTTTGCTCTGCTCTTACTGTTAATGTGTTTTATTCTGATGTTTTATGATTTTATTGTATTGTGGCGTATTTGATTTTTTATGCGACTTGTATATTTCCCTGATATCCTAGGATGAAAGGTGGGTTAAAACTTCTTTACATAAGTAACTGAACTCCATCCGCTCATAGGTTCCTAGCCCAGGGTTGCTTTGCTGGACTCTATAAACAGTAGCCTCTCTGCGGCTTGAGTTTCTTCCCACTGGAGTTGCAGAGCTTGAGCCGGAGGCCTTAGGCCGGCAAGCCCGCTCCCAACCACGAGGCTCTGGACCCTCCTCATTACAGGCATGCAGTGCTGACCACACCCCCTTGCTCTTTCTCATCCCCTTTTCTAGTACCAGTGTTTGGTGGAGAGCTGTCCACAGAAGTTCAAGAGCAGCAAAGACCGCAGAGATCACTTAGTGAAAGTTCACCACTACCCGTCTGATTTTCGCTTTGATAAACCCCTGAAATCTAAAAGGTAAATAGTGCTTGAGTATTTGTAGCCCTATGAACATGCATGATGCGTTGTTTTGGTGATTATACTTGGGCATGTAGACAAGCCCTACACATTTGTCAGGTGAACAGCAGCTCGGCCTCCTCCTTGCTGCTGCTGCTGCTACCCATACGTGTGTCTTTCTCCTGCTCAAATTCCTCCAGGGAGATCAGGACAGCAGACACTGTTCTACTCACTCCCGTTTTTCCCTTGCAACAACCCTGTGCGGTGACTTAGCCTGGCCCAAGTGAGTTTCATGGCTGAGTTGAGTCTTGAAACCAGGCCAAAGTCCTACAATAACCACCGTAGCACCCTGGCTGCTGGCTGCATGTTGCTGTACAATGGGACTGGGCAACACCTGGCTCTGCAGATGTCCTACTGCACTGGATGGTGCTGATGGGTACAGTCGGCCAAAACATCTAAAGGGCCTCAGGTTGCCCACCGTGCTGTAAGAAAAGGCAAGGCAGGTTTCAGGAGAAGCTGAAAAGGGGCCCTCGGGATTACCTGGGTGTTGTGCAAGCAGGAGGAGGAGGAGGAGGAGGAGAGGCCCCTGGCACCTCTTCAGAACGCTTCCAATCCTCTCACCCCCCCACCCCCAGCCCATGTTTCTGCCACAGCACAACAAAGGCTACGAGGCCTCCGTCGAGGGAGAGCAGCGTGCCAACGAGCGTGAGCGTGGAGGGCTGTGTGCAGCCAGCCATGGACGCCATGGAAGTCGGTCCCAGCGAGAGCCCAGCGGAGAGCATCCTCCCGCCTGGGATGGCGAGCGCTTTGGACCGCCCAGTGTCTGAGAGGCAACTCTGTCGATCCAGGTGGGTGTGCCTTTTACCTTCCCAGGCAAGCCAGGACCCCCTGCCTAGGCCCCCATCGCCACAGCGTGCCTCCTCCATTGCTGCTTCCGTGTGGATAACTCACAGGCTCATTTCTCCCTGTCCAAACATAGAGTATGTTCGTGCAGTGGTGGGCACAAAGGCAATGTTGTGACTCTTCTGTTTGTGCTGTGTGCGTTTGTTTCAGAGCAATCCATCGAGATCACATGGATGTCAGATAATCCTCTCCGGAAAGCTTGAGAGTAGCTACTGCTCGTCTTTCATAGGAAGCTGCATCAGGGGTGTTGTAGGGGAGAAAGGCTGGGGAGCTAACTTACCCTGGTGCATCAGGGTGGGGTGGGGGTGGGGGAGCCGTCTGCCATCCCATCCCAGCTGCCACTTCAGCCTGCGAGAAGCTGAAGCCCAGGCACATAGGATGCTTTTTCATTTCAGAGCAGTTGGTCCCAGCCTAGCACTCTCACCATAGCAACCGCATTTAAAAAACAACCCCCCCAAAAACTATTTTCCTCTTTGTAGATGTGTGCATGAGAAGGGAGGAAGGTCCTCCCTCCCACACACGTTGCGTCTATTAATTTCCTGTTGCAATGTGTCACTGGGCTTCACAGTCAAAGCCAAGATCGGTTCAGCCTCTTCAGTATTGTTCACATACATTTCTATGTGCATAATACTGTTACTGGTCACTCTTATAGCGGATTTGAATTCTAGTCGTGAAACAACAAATGTGTGAACTATTGTAAAACCTCTTTGGCAAAGAGGGATTCATCAATAACTACCTAATCTGGGCTTAATTGGCATAATTTAATGTTTTGAATGCTTGATGGCATCTCTCTAGCCAATTCATTGGAGCATTTTGGTTTTTTACCAATCAAATGACCAATAACCCTAACCACGTCACAGTTACTTACCGTAGCCGAAGTTCAAACCATAACTATTGGAAACAGCGTGGGAGAAGGGCTGCACCCCTCTTTGAGATGAGCTGCTCTGCAACAGGAAATGGAAACCATTTTTAAGCGTTTCTCGGCCTGCAGCCGTGGGCCATACGCATTCACATAAATAGCCATGGAAATGGTGATATGAAATGGGCCATTTAGTGGCAGTCAGTTAACATCCTTTGGACACCTGAGAAACTCTAGCAGAGCTGCAAGCAGCTTCCAATCCAACAGGCCTTATTTGCCTCCTTTCTCTTCCAGGATCCCGCCCACCGTTTGTTTTGGGCAAGGGGCCACTCGCGGCTTCAAAGCCAGGAAAAAGAAGGTCTGAGGGGGGTAGGCGGTGTGCAGGCGGTGTGCAGCCCATCAAGAGCCCTTGGAGCAGCAAGAAGCAGCAATTACATCAGAAAGACATTTGCCTGGGGCAAGGGGAGTGGGCTGCCCTTTGGCCTTGGACAGAGGTAGAGCCCCAGCATGGGAAAGGCTTGGGCTCCCACGTGGAAGCCTGTGGATCAGGTGCGCCACCTAGGAGCTGCCGTCTTCTGCCGGAAGCTGCTCCTGGAGTCCAGCTCCATTCAATAAACCTAGAAGTGGAGGAGGAAAGTTTTCCAGGTACTTCCCCCCCCACCCAGCCAGGTACTTTTATAATAAAATACTTGGCATTGCTGAACGTGAGTAAAGTGCTCTGTACATTTATTTTCCTAGTAATCCTTACAACAACCCTGTAAGGTAGGGCAGTATTATCCCTAAATTCCAGATGGGAGGAGGAGCAGAGGCCGAGAGAGAGAGGGGCATGTTTCATGGCCACCAAGAGAGTTTCAGCCCTGATCCAGGGCAGAAGTGTTTCCAGTTGCAATCTTGTACTCACTTACATGGGAGTAAGCCTCCTTGAGCTTAGTGGGAATTACTTCTGAGTAGATGTCTAAGTGATTGTGCTGTCAGTTTCCTAGCCATGGTTACTACATTTGCTGTTAGACTAATCAGTTCCAGACATTCTTAAAAACAAGGATCAGCTGATGAACGTAAGAGGCAAATTCCCTGTAAAGGGCCCCCATCCTGCCAGAAGAACCGAGTCGGATGTTGGGGTGTTATGGCTGCCTCTCCTTTCGCCACATCCTCCCAACACTCCTGAAGGGAAGGATTGCTGTTCTGGGCCTCTTTAAAGGCAGAGCTAGGTTGATCCAAGGCAGCCCTGGATCCCCTTCCCCCTCTGGGGGCGTCAGCAAGGCTGGGGTTTCTTCAGCCCCCTCAGGGAGGTCCTGGGGTGAGGTTTCTCCAGGCAAGGTCATACTCTCTGGCTGTCCCACTTCCAGCAGCCAGCTGGCCTTCCCTCGCGCCGTGGTTTGGCTCTGGGTAACCGCCCCTATGCTGGCCACCAGGAACACAAGATTATTGCCCAATAGTATGGGCCAATCGGAGTTGTTATGGACCAAAAATATCATCCCCGATATTCCACCAGTATCTGAGCTAGGGGCATCTTAATTGGGGGGGGGGGGGGAGTTGTAAGGGGTGACTGTAAAAGTCTGGCCTGTTAACAGTTCGCACCTATTGGACGTATTTCTGGTCCACCACTGATAAACAAGCTCCTCCACTGTCCCTCCATCCATGACATAACTTCCCATTAAGAGTCATGGACTCACAGAACTGGAGCTGGCTCCACTGGGCCTGTCCTGGCTAGATGAGTCCCAACGAAGCGGCTCCCCCGTCTCATCGGCTCAATCGATGTGAGTGTCGGGCCGGCCACTCCCCTCTGGCGGGACGGTTCCTGGCCGCATCAGCCGATCTCCCACAGGAGGGAGCAGCCTCCTCTCCGCTGGATGGCTCGTCACTGCCCTCTTCCCAGTCGGAGGCCTCTGCCTCTCCGCCCGGGCAGACGTAAGGCTCCACTGTCCCCACCTCGGGAGTGCCTTTTTGTTGTTTTTTCACTGCCAGTTTTGGGCATTGCCGCTTAAAGTGTCCCTCTTCTTTGCAGTAATAACACCCAGAAGGCGGGGGGGGGGGAGGTGGATGCTGCCTGTGGAGTCGACTCGGCCCCTTTTCTCTCCCACCGCGCTGGCCATCCACTTGATCCTCCCATCTTCCTGGCTCCAGGTGAAGTTCCACTCCCACTTGCCGGTAGTGTTGTCCTCGCCATCTCTCGCTGCCGATAAACCCCCATCTGGTCAGCTAGGAGCGCAGCCTCCTGCAGAGACGCGGGGTGGTGATCATTAACTAAAACAGCCAAGTCCTCTGGCAGCATGAAGAAAAACTGCTCCAGGGCCATCATTTCATGGAGTTTAGAAGCAGAGTCAGCCCCCGCAGTCTCCACCCATAAATCAAGAGACTTCTCCACCTAGGCATCCAGAGCTACAAACCCTTCTTGGGAGCTCCCTTTCACTGCCTGGAATTTCTGTCTGCAATTCTCCGCTGACAGGGCAAAACGTTGGCATACAGTCCTTTGAATTTTACATAGTCATGGGCATCCTGGCGGGGAATCATGCCCAACACGTCTGCAAGGTCCCCACTAACCTGAGCATGTAGGAGAGCCATCCTCTGAGACGGGTGGATGTTTTGATCCTCACAAGCCAGCTCAAACAGCAAGAAGAATCATAGAATAGTAGAGTTCGAAGGGGCCTCTAAGGCCATCGAGTCCAACCCCCTGCTCAATGCAGGAATCCACCTTAAAGCATCCCTGACAGATGGCTGTCCAGCTGCCTCTTGAAGGCCTCTAATGTGGGAGAACCCACCACCTTCCTAGGTCATCCATTCCATTGTCATACTGCTCCAACAGAAAGTTTTTCCTGATGTCCAGCCGGAATCTTGCTTCCTGTCACTTGAGCCCATAATTCCGTGTCCTCCTGCAATCTGGGATGATTGAGAAGAGATCCTGGCCCTCCTCTGTGGGACAACCACCTTTCAAGTATTTGAAGAGTGCTGCTATCATGCCTCCCCTCAGCCTTCTCTTTTCCAGGCTGACAGGCCCAGTTCTTTCAATCTAACACATCCTGGCCTTCTGTGTAAGTTGGGAGAAGTTTTCTGTCTATTCCCCCTCCTGCGCTCGGCCGGTGCTCTTGAGCTTGCATCTGGAGTTGCAGCGTTTCCATATGTTATTTGTGGGCCAGCTTTTGTTGTTTCAACCTGTCGCGAGCCACCCGCTTCCAAACCACCATACTGCCATCCCCTTGGTCGCTGCCACTGCCACTGCCCGGAGCTGGGGAAGCTGGTGGAGCCGGTCCTGGTGCGGGAGGACTAGGGCCAGTCTCTCTCTCCCCTTCCTCCACACCCCAGTCATCCTCTTCCTCGAAATCCCACCCCTCCACAAGTCCTCCTGCCAGCAGGGCCAACGGGGCCTCATCATCCCAGCTGACTGTGAGTTCAGCTCTCAACAGCTGGAGCTCTGGCAAAGTCATCTCCAAAAGCTGGTTTGGAACAGGCATTTCCCAAGTCGACTGCATTGTGCCTAACTACCCAAAACAACAATTGTCCGTTCATTCCAGGCAAACCTCGTGTTTTATTGCCTTTTATCTCCCAGGCATATTGCCATTATTTCCCTAGGCTGGGCTCAGAATCTCCCACTGCTCCCACCATGTGAAGAAAAGAAGCCCCTTTTCCTCCAGGTAAGTGCAGAACTCCTTGACCGAGTTCCTCCCAAGCCCACCTTCCTTTTCCAAAGCCAAATGGCCCCAGAGCCAGCCGTAGGAAATAATCACACCAATGAAGGACTGAAGCAATTTGTTGGATTTCTATAACTAACATGTAGGGCCTCAGTCGGTCCAATAAGCCTCTAAAATACAAGTTGGGAAGAGAAGGGGGGCAGCAGGGAGTGGGGGGGTAGGGTGAGGTTTGAGGTAGAAGTTGCCGTAATAAAATAGTAGAACCATAAAACCATTAGCCCACTCTAAATCACACCCAAAGGTTGACAAGTCTTTCCCTGGGACGTGCCAGACTTGAAAACAATAAAGCTAGCTCTTTTCCAGCATCACCTGGCTGAACAGAGATCTCTCCTTCCACGCATCGATCCAGGAGAAGATAGCATCCACCCAGTAGGTATCTCCTTTATCCCTTTTTGGGGTAGCTGGTACCATGACTAGCCAAAACCAATCCCCAAACGTCCTGCTCACACCACCAGCCCCTCCGTTTTCCCACACCAGAAGCTCCTGTATCTCACTTCCCATTAAGTCCATCCTTAAAGCTAGGCCTTCCAGGATAAGGGTAAGAGGCCCAGGTGCATGTACTGGGAACCAGCCGTTTGAAGTCTTAAACATTCCTCGGTGAGCTCTCCCCCTCCCACCCTGCAAGGTAGGCCAACACTGACTGTAGCCTTCAGGCCCCTGTCTTCACACAAGGAAGCTGTCAGCCCCTGCCTGCTGTGCCAGAAGGCCTCGGAGCTCTTCCCAGGGGGCCTCCTTCGTTGGAGGGCCCTTTCTGGTCGTGATGCCCCAGAACTGAAAGACAGCGACCTCCCTTATGAGCCTGCCTGTGCTCTGAGATCTTCAGGAGAGGCCTTTCTCTCCGTCCTGCCCCCCCCCCCCCCATCACAGGCAGGCCTGGTGGGAATGCAGGAGAGGGCCTTCTCAGTGGCTGCTCCGGGGCTCTGGAACTCCCTTGCCAGGGAAGCTAGGCAGGCTCCCTCCTTGCTATGCTTCCGGAGGCAGGCAAAGACCTCTTTGTTCCCGCAGGCCTTTGGTGAATAGTCTGGACTTTGTTAATGCCCGGTATGCTTTATTTGACGTTTGCCTTTTAATCTTTTAAATATTTTAATACGATAGATGGATTAGGGTTACCCCATTTTAACTTTTGTGTAGTTGTTCTATTTAAGTTTTAATTTTGTAAAGCCGCCTTGAGTCCCAATATTGGGGGGAAAGTGGGATACATAGATATCACAGTAGTAACAAGGAAAACAGGGCGCGCCTGGCACCGTCACAGGCGGAGAAGCGTCCGGGGGGAGGCAGCCAGGATCCCACCGCGCGCCTGGGAGGCCTTGCGCCCGCCCGGCATGGCTTTCTCCTCCTTTCCCCGCCCCACTCCTGAACCTCTGGAGCAGATTTTGGGGGCGCAGCCGGGGGAGGACGAGCATCGCCCCCTCATCCACCAGAGGAGTGACGTGGAGGCGGAGCCTGCTTGGCGTGGCTGCCTGCCTGGGGCTGTCCGGTTCGGGCTCCGGGGCCGGAAGGCAGCGCGGAAAGAAACGGCCGCCTTGTCCCGTGAGTGAAGGCGACCGGAGGGCAGGTAGGGAGCCCTCGCTGCCCACCGGGCTGCTCCAGGTGCCCAGCCGTCCGCGGAGGGCGAGCAGCAGGCAAAGCGGGCGGTGGGGGCCACCGCCGCCGCCCCTGTTCTCCGAGGCGCCCAGCCCAGCCGCCTTGCCGGCTTGTGGGGGGGGGGGCGTCGCCGGGGCCCCTCCGCCGCACCTGCCACTCCCGAGTGGCGGAGGCGGGCTGGAGGCGGGCGCCAGCGAGAGCGCGGCCAGCTCACAGGAGGCAGTCGCCGACGCCCTTCGCCTTCCGTCTTTCCCAGCTGCCAGGTGAGTCTCGACCCAGAGGGACGGAGGAGCCCCCGCCGCCTTGACCCCCCCCCCCGCCGCCAGTCCTGGCTCGCAAAGAGCCGCCCCTCCTCGCGGGGAGGTCGTGAGGGTGAAATTCGGGGGGGAGGGGGGAGCGGCTGTTTCTCTGCGCCCCCTAACCTTTCGACGTGGGGATGAGCCCCCCCCCCCGGGTGCCCCGCCCTTCCGAAGGGCGGCGGCAGGCGAAGCCCCGCCAGGAGCGCTGCTGGACCTCCCGGCAGAAGGTGTTCTCGGCCACGCCCCCCCCGCGCCCCCTCCTCCACGGAGGCCCTCCCCCCCGCGCCTTTGCGCCCCTCCGGGTTCTGCCTGCCTGCCCGCCCGCTCCTCCCACTCTGCGCGTCCGCCCCCCCCCCCTTCCATTCCTGCCGCCGCCGCCTTGGAGAGGCCAGGAAAGGTGAGTCACGGCAGGGAGCCGCCGCCACCCCTTCCCTGCGCGGTGCCCGGGAGGCGGATGCCTCTCCCCGCGCCCGGTTTCCTTCGCGCAGCTGCTGCTGCCTTGGCTCCACGAGTCCGAGGGAGGGTCCCGCTACGCGCACTCAGCCGGGGCAGCAGGAGCGCTCCTGGCGGGGGGAGCCCGGGCCGCTCCGGTGTTGCTGACCGGGGAAGAGCGCGGCCGCGGCGGCGGCGGCGGCGGGCAGGGGGGCCGCTCGAGGCAAAGACCGGCCCCACGCGAAGGCGAAGTCCAGGGGAGGCATGGCTGGGAGAGGCGCCGCAAAGGAAGCTGCCCAGAGGCCACGCACAGAAGGCCCTGTGCCGCCCCGGTCACCGAAAGAGGGGCCGAAATGCGCCCGGGGCTGGAGCCGCTCTCCTATGCGGAAAGGCGGCAACAGCTGGGATGGTTCAGCTTGGGAAAAAGGAGGCTGAGAGGAGACCTGACGGCGGTGTGCAAAATAATGCCTGCTGTGGTGGAGGAAGTGGGGGGGGTGAGACATTTTTCTCCCTCTTCCATAATACCAGGACCCAACGGGGGTCATTATCCCACGAAGCTGATGGGTGGGAGGGAGATTCAGGACAGATGCAAGGAAGGACTTCTTCATAGGGGGGCTGAGTGAAACTAGGAAATTCACTGCCGCCAGACTTCGTGATGGCCCCCGTTCAGATGGCTTTAAAAGGAGGCGAGACAAGTTCCTGGAGGGGAAGGCTGTCAATGACTGTTCATCCTGATAACTTCTTCTAGGGTCAGAGGCAGTAAGCCTATGTGCCCCGGTTGCTGGGGAACATGGGTGGGAAGGTGCTGTTGCACTGACGTCCTGCTAGTGGGTCCCCTGGTCGACAGTTGGCTGCTGTGTGAACAGAGTGCTGGACTAGATGGGCCCTCAGTCTGATCCAGCCTCAGGGCTCTTTTTTCTTGTTAACTCTTTCTTGAAACCAGGGGCAGAACAGAGGGGGGGTGGGCACCTCGTTTTAGGGGCAGAGCAGACTGCCCTTTCATAGGGCATGTAGCGCAAAAGAAGAGGTGGAGGCAACCCCCCCCCCCAACTGTTTTGAAGGGGAAGTCTCAGTTTTGCTTCAGGGCTTGTCAGCCTTAGCTAAAGTGGAGGAGGAGGAGGAGGAGGAGGAGGAGGAGGAGGATTTTCATGCTTGCCCAGTCATCAGCCACAGAGGAGGAAGAGGGCTCTCTGGAGGCCTGATCCCACACTCCCTGGGCCAAGGAGCTCTTGCACTGGACAGAGAGAGAAAGCCCTTTCCAGCTCAGGAGGCGGCAGAGAGGTTTTGCAAGCAGGTCAGTCTTTGCTAGGTTGGGGCCCACCTGCTGCACCCCATCCTAGAGCACTGCAGATGTTGGCGAGGGAGGAGGGAGAATTTGGTGCAGGCAATTCAAAAGAGTTTGCAGGAGAGAGGGGGACGGGATGAGAAGTGACAGGGACGGCTGAACTCAGGGGAAGTCATATTCACACTGGGAAGCATTTGATTTTGATGGGGGCACGTACAACTGTCCAATGCCCCCGCCCTGCTCTCGGGATCTGGGGACGGTGGCGGAACAGGGAATTGGCAGGGAAGCCTTTATCCAGCAATTGCAACCCTCCTTCACAGAATTTTATGGGGGAGGGGGACGTGTTCCAGGTGCCGCCATCTTCCGTCTGCAGCCTTCCCGTATTTCCCCACCACTACTTCAGTCTGCTTTTTTACCAGAAGAAAAGCAAAGTGGGAACCTGGGGGGGGGGGGGCAGGAGGCATTTGCAGGGGAGGATTGCTGGGGCATTTAATTAACAGCCTGGCTGCAGCTTTGTGAACCAGCTGAAGTTTCCAAACACTCTTCAAAGGCAGCCCCACGTAGAGCGCATTACAGTCGTCCAAGTGAGATGTAACTAAGGCATGTGTCACCGTGGTCCAAGTCCAGCATCTCTAGGAATGGGCACAGCTGGCCCACTAGCTTTAATTGTGCAAGTGCCTTCCTGGCAACCGCTGGAACCTGGGCATCCAGGCTCAGGGCTGAATCCAGGAGTACCCGCAAGCTGTGAACCTGTGTCTTCATGGGGAGTGTAACCCCATCCAGCACAAGCTGAGTCCCTGGTCTGCCTTTCGACTGACACGGAGCTCCTCTGCCTTGTCTGGATAATTGTCCACTAAAGAAGAAGAATAGAATCCCAAGTGAGAATGGATGCTGTGGGGTCCTAAGTGCTGGGTCTTTCACTGGGGATGGGGGTCACGTGCCCACCTTCCTCTGCCCCACTGTCTCCCCTCCTTTGTGTCTGGCCAAAAAATGGGCAGGTGAGGAGTGGATCTTGGGGAAGTGAGGTGTGGGGAGCCAGCCACCCACCTGGTCAGGGAGCCAGTCTTCTCTTCTCAAGGCTAAATCATGCCCAGTTCTTTCAGTCTCTCCTCATACTTGGCCCAAGGTAACTGCCCTACATCTGGCACAAATAGTTCATCTCCTTGACCTCTTTTAGGGCACACTCCAATGCATGTTTAGACAGACATAAATGACTGGCTGCAGAATGCTGGGAGTTGTAGGGCTTATTTCTGTCTAAACATGCATCGGATTGCGCCTTAAGAACTCCTTTAACTCCTTTGTCGTCCAACAGTCCAACCATCTCCTTAACCAGTCTCCTGCTTCTGTTGTATGAAGAGCTAGATCTGTATGCTCCTGGAAACACTTTTTTTCATCCATTCTTGTCTGCTTGCCTTTCTTTTGTGTGGGTTCTCTGTTGTTTTCCTCGATAGGAGTAGGCTTCTGTTTTCTGAAGAGAACCTTATTTTCTGTCATAGCTTCCTTAGCACTGCTCCTTGGCTTTTTCTTCAGGCTGAGACATTTTAAACTTTTTTTTAACTAGAAATAAATTCTTTAGTGGCAGAGCCTCCTGAGTGGTGTGCTGCTCCCAGAATCACACGTTCTCCCTGGAAGTAGTGACTGGCGGCTTGTTGAATTTCCACCGAGGAGCAAGGACCATTCTAGCTGCTGTCTGACTAGCATTTTCTATTTTGTTTCACCCCAGAGACAACAAGTATGGCAAATGAGACACCTTTAAAAAGCAGGAAAGGAAACACTTTGGCAGCACAGGTGTTGGATGTGATTATGGGCAAAATGTGTGCCCCACGTTTATTGATGTAGGGGGCTAAGCAGGGCAGCTGTGATGCCTGAAAGATTGTCTCCTAGCAACCTCACTCCTTTTCCGGGCATTGAGTCTTCATGTCACTTGGCTGGGGACACGTCTGCCCTGGAGGTTGTGCTACACAACATAGGGCTGGCAGTTGCAGGGAAACAGAAGTGAGTAAACCAATTGTCTTAATCCTGTTAGCTGTTATGATCTAATAAAGTCTGCATCTCTGGCTAGAAATCAGTGTGTCTGTGGTTCACTGATAGAAAGCAGCACACCCACCCACAACGTGCTTCATTCTGGTACTTTCTGCTCCCCAATGATATTGTTCTCAAGCAGTCTTTAATACTGATCCCCCCTCCATTAAGTCAACCTTCCTCTAATTTCCTGATCACGCAAAACAAATGGTGGAGTGGGGGAGGGGATTGGGCCATGTGGGTTGCCAGGGTGAGGAAAATTGCCAAGCATATGGAAGGTCAGAGTTCTACATCTAGGAAAAATAAACCAAATGCACAGTTACAAGGTGGGGGAATACTTGGCTCAGCAACGCTACAAGCAAGAAGGATCTTGGAATTGTTGTAGATCACAAGCTGAATATGAGCCAACAGTGTGACGAGGCTGCAAAAAAAGCAAATGCTCTT
This sequence comes from Anniella stebbinsi, assembly GCA_029215795.1. NCBI lineage: Eukaryota > Metazoa > Chordata > Lepidosauria > Squamata > Anniellidae > Anniella > Anniella stebbinsi. The sequence continues at coordinate 120,197,938 of JARDYH010000006.1, read as the reverse complement.
TTGGGCTGCATTAAGATAAGTATAGCTTCCAAATCATGTGAGGTACTGGTTCCCCTCTATTCGGCACTGGTTAGGCCCCATCTTGAGTATTGTGTCCAGTTCTGGGCACCACACTTCAAGAAGGATGCAGACAAGCTGGAGGGGGGTACAGAAGAGGGCAACGAGGATGAACGGGTCTGGAAACAAAGCCCTATGAGAAGAGACTGAAAGAACTAGGCATGTTTAGCCTGGAGTAGAGAAGACTCAAGGGAGACATGATAGCAGCGCTCTTGAAATACTTGAAAGGTTGTCCCACAGAGGAGGGCCAGGATCTCTTCTCGATCAACCCAGAGTGCAGGACACTGAATAATGGGCTCACATTACAGGAAGCCAGATTCCGGCTGGACATCAGGAAAAACGTCCTGTCTGTTAGAGCAGTACAACAATGACCTAGGGAGGTGGTGGGCTCTCCCACATTAAAGGCATTCAAGAAGCAGCTGGACAGCCATCTGTCAGATATGCTTTAAGGTGGATTCCTGCATTGAGCAGGGGGTTGGACTCAATGGCCTTAAAGGCCCCCTCTGACTCTACTATTCAATGATTCTATGAAAGGGACATGGTGTGAGGATGGAGAAAGTGCAGAGGACAAAAGGCCCAGTAAGGCTGCAGAATTTTTCCTATGTGTAGAGAAGCTCTGAGTATGACAGGAGTGCTCCTAACACCACCTATCCAAAGACATTGCATAGTTTTCCCATTTTTCCCCCCAGCAGATTTTTGGTGGTAAAAAAAAGATTTGGAAGAAGCAATTGTGGGGAAACATGGGAAGGTTACAAATGAGAGCTGACATCATCAGGAGCCCCCTCCCCTAAAATTCTGTGAAATGGGCACAGTAAAAGCCTTGTCTGGAAGCTCCCATGGTCTTTGGGTTCTCACACACTGCCTTTGTTTAGTTTTTTGCTTTAGGTAGGTGTTCACTTAAAAGCAATGAAACGTGAATTTAGCAGGTGTGTGTTTGCAAACAGGTATCCCTCAGATTCCCTCGTCAGGGAGCTGAGCTTGACTGTGGCTCCCCGCTGATGTGGTACATGTGAAATAGAATTTGGACTATAGGGCAGGATGGGTCCCTCTCTTTGACATACTTGAGGAGCAGGAGTGAGGTTGCCATGTTCCGCACAGCACCTTGCATGTGAAGGGCGCGTGTTGGGTGCAGGCTTCAGTACCCAACACAGGCTAGAGAGCCAATGAGCTTTGCATGTCTTCTCACAACTTTAGCCGCTTTCACTGGGATTAGAAGCTTCTGGGGAGGGGAGCAGCAGATGTGGCTGGAGCCAAAGTTCCAGATGTCTTGGTCTTCTGCAGGAGGGGTAGTGGGTTTTCAGCAGAGAACATCAGAACACAAGAAGAGCCCTGAGGCTGGATCAGGCCAAGGGTTCATCTAGTCTAGCACTCTGTTCACACAGTGGCCAAGCAGCTGTTGACCAGGAACCCACAAGAAGGACACAGGTGCAATAACATCCTCCCACCCATGTTCCCCAGCAACTGGTATATACAGGCTTACTACCTCTGATACTGGAGGTAGCACATAGCCATTAGGACTAGTAGCCATGAATAGTCTTCTCCGGGAATTTATCCAACCTCCTTTTAAAGCCATCCAAATTGGTGGCCATCACCACATCTTGTTGTAGTGAGTTCCATAGTTTAACTCTGTGCTGTGTGAAGTACTTCCTTTTATTTGTCCTAAATCTCCCACCAGTCAGCTTCATCGGATGATCCCTTTGGGTTCTAGAACTATAAGAGAGGGAGGAAAACGTCTCCCTACCCATTTTCTCCACACCGTGCATGATTTTGTCCACCTCTATCAGATCTCCCCTTACCTTCATTCTAAGCTAAACAATCCCAGCTGTTGTAACCTTCCCTCATAGGTTAGATGCTCCAGTCACTGGATCATAGGAGAGATGCTGCAGGGGTTTCCACTGCATTGGGGCAAAGTGCAGGGAAAGGGTTGAAGGGGTGGCAGGCGGAGGAAGGTTCTCCTTTGGCGGCAGCATGCTGCGAGCTTGGCTGGAGGGGCCTGTCCATCTGTGCAGAAGGGTCTGCAATGGCGCAGAGGAGACTAGAAGGGAGGGGGCACACTCACATTGCCTCTTCTCCCGCCTGGCATGCCAGGCTGCTCTGCTTGTGGGAGCCAGGTTAGCCAAGGCAGGATATGGGGGGACATCCAAATGGCAAATGAGTGGTGAAGCTCCTGCTACTCCCGGACTCTTCCCTTGGCATTGCTGGCACTCTCCTCCATAGGCCTCAAAGGAAAGACTTGCAAGATCTGCTCATATGGCAGCTGAGCTCTGGCAAAGCATATGTTAATTAGCATTCAAGGATGCAGAGCTGTGGCCTTGGCCCTTGGCAAAGATGATTGTTGCTGCTAGTAGGCAGCATTCAAGGCAGAAATAAAAATTGGTGGCACTCTTTAAAGAATGATGATTTATTTATTCATTATATTTTCAATCTTCCCCATAATGAGTGTTCTATGATCCACTGTTTTTCAGCGACTACAGTTGTGACAGCTTGGTGCTGGTTGACATGAGTTACAGGACTAGGGAGAGTTAGCGTGTTGTGTGAACCCTTGTAAAAGATGCAGCTACCAGGGGGACCCTGTGGGTGATGGCTCCATCTCCCCCTCAGCTGCAGCCCAAGTCCTCTCCCTGTTTCTGTGAACTCAACACACGCACACATCCTGCTGACAGCTTTTCTCCTCTTCTGCGGCAGCCCAGGACCTCTGCTGAGCACAGCATGGAGGACTCGCCTGCCAGGGCCCCAAGTGGCGCCATGTGGCTCACCTATTTGGTGGCAGCATCCCAGATCCTGGGCCTGGCAGTGGTCACCATGACGGGGGCCTGGATGGGCCAATACCGGGGCGGCATTGCCTGGGACAGCTCAAAGCTGAAGCTCAATGTCCACCCCCTGTGCATGGTCATCGGGATGGTCTTTTTGCAAGGAGACGGTAAGAATGTCAAAGGGCCCTGGGGGGGGGGGGTCCTGGGCGGGGAGTGAGGGGGCACATGACTCCATTGCCAATTTCAGTGAGTGGGATGAAATGTCGGTGCCCTGCCCCCACCCCACCACCACCAAAAGAGAGAGGGTGGAGGGGGGCGGAATGTCCAGCCAGGGATCTGTCCCAATGGCGGCTCAGCTGAGGAGCCGGCCCACATCAACACTGGTGTTCAATCCGGTGACACTGGGTACACTCAAGCTTTTCTGGAAATCGCTGTCTGACTTGTGTGATTCATTCCAGGGCTTTTGGTGTGTTTGGTGTGTTTTCCACAAAGGCTTTGAAACCGCCTCTGCCTGCTTAGGATGAAAGAGGGGAGGGTTAGGGGATGGGAATCCAGCGCCATCTGTTCTCTGCACCTTCTTCCAAGGCTGCCATTCTCTCTGCATTCCTACCTGGAAGTAAGCTCCAGCATACTCAAGGGGCGCTTACCCCAAGTAAACGTGCAACGAGTCAGCCTGTGTAGCACATTAAGCCTTTGCAAGCTGGACTGCAGCTGTTGCAATTCTGACTGAAAGCTGAAGTGTTTCGGAAAGGAAGACTTTGCCGTTTCAAAATGAGAATTTCAAAACTTTCCTTGTGAGGTTTCAAACTGCAAATCTAACTGAGAGCCAAAGAAAGGAGGATCTGGCCCCACATTAGTCTCCCCCTGATTCCCTCTTTATTTGTTTCATAGGTTTTGTTTATAGGGTTAGTTTTAGTCTTTTGTGCTCAGTCCCAATAGTCCAAGCAAATAGGAGAGGAGAGGAGAGAGAGGGAGAGAATTCCTGCCCGATCCTGCCCCACCCCCACCCCCACCCCCACCCCCACCCCCAGCCTTTCTAGCCAGGAATCCATGCTTGCTCCTCTTGACTAGTCTTGGAAAGGTGCCAAATAAGTGCCTTCCTACAGGGCCAGCTGCTCAGCGCCTCCATACCTTTTGAATGTCATTCGCCAACGACCGCCATCAATATAAAACATTCCCGGCTGCCTGAACCTCGTCATCACAGGGCCTGGCTCAGGTCCGCCAGAGGGGAGGCGCCAAAGTGTCCATGGACTCTTGGCTCCACCCTTTCTTTTTCTTTTTTTTTTATATAATTTTTTATTAATTTTTTTCAACAAACAAACAAACATACACATAATACATAATATAAAACAAACTAATACCCTCGACTACCCCCGTGCACCCCCCCCCCGAGACCTACTCATCCTTCCAAAATTGTAATGATTCTTTTGAAGGCGATTGTCCCTTCCCTGATCTTAAAACATATTCCAAAAAGGGAGACCATATATCTCCAAAGTCACTCTTACTGGACATTCCCCTCATTATTTTCATTTTACATGTCAACATATCATTCAATGCTATATCCCAAATTTCTTTATACCAATCTTCTATTTTATAACTTTGTTGCCCTTTCCAATTTTTTGCAATCATTATTCTAACGGGTGTCAGGAGGTTGTTTACCAATTCTCTATTAATTATATGCTTATTCCTACTATCCCATATTGCTAGTAGAGCTAACTTTGGGTTTAATTCCAATTTACTTCCAATTATATCACTTATTTCTTTAAAAACCCTTTCCCAAAATTTTTGTACTTGTTCACAGCTCCACCACATATGAAAATAGGTCCCAACCTCCTGACATCCCCTCCAACAGTTCTTGGACACTTTTTTATCAATCTGGTGAAATCTTACAGGTGTTAGATACCATCTCCAAACTGTCTTATAATAATTCTCCTTAATTCTAATCGACAATAACTTCAACATTCTTGCATTCCATATCCTCCCCCAGTTATCTTCATTAATTTTTTCCCTTAGATCTTCTTCCCATACCTCTTTTATAATCTTAAGTGAGTCCTGATATTCCTCCTCTATTAATTAATATTTTATATATCTCACTAGTGAGTCCTTTCTTAGCTCTGACCTCATTTTTTTTTCTATTTGTTCAATTAAATCTTCAAATCTTGTATTGTTTCTACATTTCTTATTTTTCATCCTCCATTCCTCTGTCCATTTTACCAATTGCAGACACTTGAACCACGCTATCTTCTGTCCTTTAAACAATTCTTTAATATGCTCACTATCCTTCATCTTTCCCATCCAATTCCTTAATTTAAGAATATCTTGTTCTTTCAGTCTCACTTCTATCTCTGATTTTAATACTCTTGGGAAGTTTCCCACTACTACCACTGGGGCAAGCGGAGAATCCCCTGGTATCAACTTCCCCCTATACTTCTCCCATATCGATAATATATTTTCCAATAATGGGTTGTCCAGTACCTTCCATTCTTTCTTCTGCATTTTAGTAAAAAATATATTCCGCAATTTATATTCTATCTCTACTGTTTGCGAATCCAACCATTCCAAATCTTGCTCCCCTGAAATAGCATAAATAACATATCTTAACTGATTAGCAATATAATAATTCTTAATATTAGGAAGTCCTAAACCTCCTTTCTTTTGAGTCTTATACCATAACCCCTTATTTATCCTAGCTCTTTTATCCCCGTTACAATATGCATTAATCATATTTTGCCAATTTTTAATCTCAGCTATTGAAATTCTAATAGGTAGCATTCTAAACAAAAAATTAACCTTAGGTAATATCTTCATTTTAATAACCGCTATTCTACCAAACCAAGAATGTTTTAATTTTCTATATATCTCTAATTTCTCCCCTACCTCTTTTCTTAACCTTACAAAATTAAGTTCCTCTAATCTATCTACTTCTTTATCTATATTAACTCCTAAATATCTTATTATATTTTTATGTCTTAATCCTAATTTAGCTTTACATTTCTCCATCTCTTCCTTATTATAGTTATACAACATCATTTCTGACTTCCCCCAGTTAACTTTTAATCCTGTAATTTCCCCAAATTCTCTCAAATGTTTCTGAATCATCTCCCCACTTTCTAGGGGATCTTCTAGTGTCAATAACGTATCATCCGCAAACATATTTACTTTAATCTTATATTTTCTTCCTATCCCCCTTATTCTTTCATCTTCCCTAATTACATTTGCTAAAATTTCTATAACAATTGCAAATAAAATCGGTGAAAGTGGACATCCTTTCCTAGTTCCTCGAGCTAGTATTATTTGTTGCGTTAACCCATCATTAACCATTATTTCCGCTTTATTATTTTTATACATCTGATTAATCACTCCCATAAATTTATGTCCAAACCCAAATGTTTTTAATATTATTTTTAACGCTGGCCATTCCACGCAATCAAAGGCTTTGAAAATATCTAAAGCTAATAATCCTGCTTTTACATTTCTTTTTTTTATAATATTTATTATATTTATAACTCTCCCAATTAAATTCGGCATTTTCCTACCTAAAATAAATCCACATTGATCATTTTTAATATATTTAAATATAAATGTACCCATTCTTTTAGCCATAATTGCTGAAAATATTTTTGCATCCTGATTTATTAAAGATATTGGTCTATATGACGCTGGATCTGTCAAGTCCTTGCCTGGCTTCTGTATTAAGACCACCAGGGACTGGTCCCACGATGGCGGGGTCATACCTCCTTCTATTATATTATTAAATAATTTATTTATTCTAGGTATTAAAATATCCTTAAATATTTTATAAAATTCCGGCCCCAAACCATCAATCCCCGGAGACTTACCTCCTTTTAGTTTTCCAATAATTCCCTCAATTTCTTTGTCAGTAACCCAGGCTTCCATACACTCCCTATCTTGATCATCCAGTCTTATTTTCCAATTCCTTTCTACATATTCCCGAATCTTTTCTTGTGAAAGCGCCTCTGATGTATATAGATTTTTATAAAAATCCTGAAAAATACTTAATTTATCTTTCATTACATTACATCTATTCCCTAACTTATCTCTTATTGTCCCTATCATATTCTTAGCCTTCTCTGATTGCGTAGATCTAGCCAGTAACCTAGAATTTCTATTACTATATTCAAAAAAATCTCTCTTTAAATATAATAAATTCTTTTGAACCTGTTCTATTTCTTCTTTCTCCAATTCCTTTTGTTTTGCTTGAATTAGGGCATATAACCGCTTATCTTTTGACTCTCTCAATCTCTCCTCTAAACTCCTTATCTCTTCTTCAGCCTTTTTATTAAGTACTTCCTGTTGCTTTTTAAGTGTGGACATTTCTCTGATACAAATCCCTCTTATTACTGCTTTCATCGTATCCCATAATAATCCTTGCGAATTAACTCCTTTTTCGTTTATCTGCCATATTTCCTGGACTTCCTTTTTTAATTTATCCACTATGTTTTTATTTTTAAAAATTCTTCCGTCCAGTCTCCATCTCTTTGCTTGTTTATAATCCTTCTTTATCTTAATATCCATCATCATTAGTGCATGATCTGTGATCTTAATTACTCCAATTTCACAATCTGTTAATTTAGGTACCATATTCTTTGATATAAGAATATAATCAATCCTTGAGTAGCTCTTAAATCTAGGAGAATAAAAGGTATATTTTCTTTCTTGCCCTTTTAAAACTCTCCATACATCCATTAATTATTTCCTCTCCATTAATTTAGCTAATTCTGTCTTCCCCTCCCCTCTAATTCCTCTTATTATATTATCCCTGTCTTTCCCTTTGTCTAGTACCATATTAAAATCTCCTGCCATCACAATATTCTTTTTCCCTAGATCTCCCACCATATTAAATACTTCTTTAAAAAAATCAATTTGTTTCCCATTTGGAGCATAAACATTTATCAGCACAAATTCTTCCCCTTCCAACGTACAGTATATTATAAGGATCCTTCCATTCTTATCTTTCTTTACACTTTGAATATTAATACCACATTTCTTTGATATTATTATTGCCACACCTCTCGCTTTAGAAGTACCAAATGACTTTTCATACACTCCTACTTCCCTCATTCGTAACTCATTAGCCCCCTCCTTTGTCTGATGAGTTTCCTGCAAAAAAATTACATCTATTTTTTCTCTTTTCAATAATGTTTCAATTCTTCTTCTTTTAACCACCGTTCCTAGCCCCTTAACATTTAGAGTTGCACATCTCAATCTGTTCTCCATTTCTTACTTTCAACCACATCATTAAATTGGTCTCGGTCAGTGAAACACATACCCCCCCCTCCCTTCCCCCCCCCACACCCCCATTATTACCCCCCTCCTCACCAGTCATCTGGGCACTGGTCCCAATTATTTTAGAACTCTTCAGGGGGGGGAACACGGCCCAATCCCCAGAGCAAGGTCCGATCCTCCCCTCCTTTTACCCTTTCCCCACTAATCCCTATTCATTGACTGTAACCTCCCACCGCTCCTTCTTCTTGGGCTCTGAAACCTCCAACCGCTCCTTCTGCTTGAACTATTTCTCCCGCATCATTAACATCGATTATGCCCAACTTCTCCAGCAGCTCGATTCCCTGTTCACACGATGTTATTCTTTCTTGCTTCCCTAGCCAGGCGAATCTCAAAAATACTGGGTAACCCCAGTTGTAGGTTATCGATTTCTTCCTCAATGCTGCTGTACAAATTTTGACGCTCTTCCTCCACTGCACAGTGTGGGTCGATAAATCCTGATAAATTTTGATTGCTGTTGCTTGAATCTTTGGTTGAGCTTGTCGCCTAATTGCCTGCATCAATTTTTCTTTTTTATAATAATTTGCAAATTTAACAATTATGTCCCTTGGAAGGACTCCTTTACGCTTGGAACCAACTCTGTGCACCCGTTCAAGCTCATGTTCCTCCCAAGACTCATCTGGAAGTTGTATTCTTATCCATGCCAAAATTGTATCTCTTAAATCCTTTAAAGTCTCTCCTTCTTGTTCTGGATATTTTCTTATTCGAATATTTGCCCGTTTATCCCGATCCTCCATAGCGATAAGGCGTAGTTCATGTTGAGATAGCTGGTCTTCTTGTTTCTTACAAACTCCCGCCAAAGCTCTAGTATCTGCCTGGAGCACTCCAACATCCATCACCACTTGCTTTAATCCCGTCATAAACTCAGTCTGCGTATCTGAGATGCGCTTCGCCAAGCGTTCTTCTAAACCAATGAGCATTTTTTTTATATCATCCTTTAATTCATCCATTGGGTCTGGCTGCCCTCCTCTGGCTATCTTTGGAATTGCAGCTGGCTCTGAAACTTGCGACACAGAGCCCTTAACAGGGGATTTCTTCCCAGTCGGCTTATCTGGCATGTCTTGAGTTTCTAATCTCGCCAATCTTTGCCACGATCGATCCGATCCTCGCTCTTTTGAGGGTCTTACCCAGGCGGGGGTGGGAATAGAGGGTTTCTGCCGTCTCTGCTTCTTACTCATAAATTTCCCTCCTCCCCCGTCTGCCTGGAGATCCCTGACCTCTAGCTTGGATCCTGGACTTTAACTTCACTGGGAGTTAACTTTATTTCTTCTCAGACTCCCTCCAAATATAAATCCTGCTAGCTGCCAGTTATAGTCCATAAATTAGTTCAGTAATGGCGTCTCGCCTCTTCTATTTACTTAATTTCCCTTTTGCATCCAGCAGAAAGAACTAGCAGCTAGCAGTTTCTTGCTGCTTTCCCGTTAACTTCCAGTCAATATATCATGCCTTTTAATACTCTAAGTCATGCAGGCTGGATTATATCTTCAATTATAAGTCCATAAATTACCTCGTTAATGGCGTCTCTCTCCGTTGTTCTAAGTTAGTTTCACTTTTACAGCCAACAGAAGCACAAGCAGCCAGCAGCCAGCGTTCTTGCCCGATTCGAGCTCTCCTTCAATAATTATTCACTTCCAGTCAATATATCATGCCTTTTATTACTCTTCACGATAAGGAATTAGTGCTTAATTCAAAGCTTTTTTAGGGAGCTCGGAAGATCTGCGACCTCACTCCGACTCGATCATAGCCACGCCCCCGGCTCCACCCTTTCGAGGAGCTCCACTGGAGCTGGCTTGCAGAGACTCTTCCGGGAGGGCCCCTAGAGTGACCTCCTCTTTCTCACCAGGCCCCTCCCTCCTGCTCTTGGCATCTGTCACTCCCCAGACATGGAGCTGCTCTCTCCTGCCCCCACACCCAGTTTTGACAGCCAGCAATGCCAGGAGAACTGGAGTGGCCACATGCCTCTCCGGTCCGGAGTGCCAGCTGCCTCTGCTCAGCTCTGCCCTGGCAGGGAGCATGTGGAAGCAGAGCCTTGCTGCCCTCCGAGCCACCCGCCCGCCCGCCCTCTCCCCTCTGACTGTCTGCCTGTGTGCCTTTCCTGTCCAGCCCTTCTGGTCTACCGCATCTTCAGGAACGAGAGCAAGCGCTCCACCAAGATCCTCCACGGGCTGCTTCATGCTCTCGCACTGGTCATCGCACTGGTTGGTGAGTCCCAAGGAGGCGGGCGGGGATCTGCACCACCTTTTGAGCCTAGGCTCTGCATCCCCTGGAAGCAGGGGGGCCCTGGAGGTTCTCATCAGGAGCACCTGGCTCAGGAGGGGGGCCGTCCGATGCTTCCCTGGTCCCTTGAGAGCGCCTCTTTCTGTGTCAAGACGCGGCTCAGCAGGCAGCCTGCCCTCCGCCCCCTCCCGGCACACAGCCCACCAGGCCAATCCTGGGGCCAAGCAGGCCCATGCCAGTCGCCAGCACGGCACGCTCTTTTCTTGTTCAGGAGAAGAATTCACTTGGCTGGTGGGTGGGCTGCCAAGCAAAGAGCCGGGTGAGGGTGGGCGGGCGGGCAGACGGCTTCCCTTCACAGCACATCCACCACCCTGGAGTGGAAGAAAGAGGGCGGGAAGGAGCCCCCACACACTGCAAGCTCATTGTGGGTCGTCTGCCAGTGTAGTGCAGGGAGGTATGTGAAGTCTGGCCAATGGACTTGAACCCATGGCTGGAGAAGGGGTGGGGTGCAGCTAGCAAGGCCTCCCCTCCCCCAGAATGGCCTGCCGGGTGTCTGCGTGTGCTGCTTCCCCAGGCTGGTGCCAGGCAGACTGCCCAGGGCTGCTCTTGGCCCTGATCACCGGGGAGGGGGGGAGGGGAAGGAGAGCAGCCCTGTCCAGAGGCATCTCCCCATCTCTCCTGCTCTCAGGTTTGATTGCCGTCTTCCAGTACCACAAGGAGCAGGGCTTCCCGGACATGTACAGCCTGCACAGCTGGTGTGGCATCCTGGCATTTGGCTTCTACTTCATTCAGGTGAGGAGGAGGAGGAGGAGGAGGAGTCCTAGGGACATGTGCTGCCTCATCTCCAAATGTAGCTGTGAGAGCAACGGAGTAAGAACAACTGGGGTGGGGGTGGAGGACAGGCATCTTGACAAGCCAGAGAAATCTGGAGGGCTCCCTTGGGAAGGACTCACTTTGGAGTGCAACTCGCCAGCCTGCTCCAGGGGATGGGCTTCCTGGGCCTCCCTTGCCACGGGCTGCAGTCTGGAGGGCGTGGTGCTTCCAGCAGCCGTCCGCGTCACGAACGGGCTCTTCTCCACCTTCGTTCAGTGACTGACGGGCTTCCTGGCGTAACTGGCCAGGCTCCATTCACACCACAGTGACAACGCTGACAACGCTCCCATTTTGCTGTATGCCCAGAAGCTGGGCTGCAGCTCCCGTGATTCCCAGCTGCTGCAGCAGCATGTGGTCATTGAGGGTGCCCTCTCTGCTGCCCACTGCCCTCAAAGTGCCATGGCATAGGGAAGCAGCCACTGCAGCCGGGCATCTCTCCTGGTAGGAATGCTCCGTTCTCTCTGGGATGGGCCTCTCTGTTCGTGCCCTGGGTTTTTCCCAGCCCTTGAGCAGAGGGAGGGTGTGGGGCTGGGAACCGGGGTCAGCGTCCTTGGTCAAGGTGCTGGAGTGTGTGGTGACTTCTCAGCTCCAAGGATTTTTTGGATGAGATGGATTATGTAGCTCCATTTTGATCTGGCTTCAGGGTCATGGTCATGGGACAAAGGCTACTTTGGCCATCTACAGCTGGGCCAGGGGAGGGTGCCCCTGTTATTTCATGACCAGGTCCAAAACTAAGGATGAGGTCATCGGTCTCGTGGCAGTTATAAAAGGCCAGGGTTTGATTAATTTGGGAGAGAGATCCCGGGAGAACGAGAAAACCGCCACACGTGCTCAGGCCGGCTTCACCCACCATGCCATCCATTTAGGTAAATATGAACGTATGATATTGACAGTTAGATTTGAGAGGAATCGTAAGTTTTGCTATGTTATCAGTATGCTTGCTACTCTCTTCATTGTACTTTGAGTGACTAAAACTTGTGCGTATTTATGGATGTTTGTGATCTGCTTCATCTTAGCTAAAGCTTCTTATTCTCTTAGACTGTTCGAGCAATAACTATATATTCTTTGACACCATATTTTTGTTGTCTGGCTTGAGAGAAGTTTCAGGGACCGCTGCCCATATACATTAATTCTTGAAGCCCCAAACACTCAGTAAAGATTTGCAAATCTATCCCTGAGTGGGGTCTGTCCTTTACAGCCGTCGTCTTCTCTCTTGATCTGGTGAATCTCCGAGACACCCGTTCAAGTTTGGGAAACAAGCTGGTCGGATGGAGCGAGAAGCATTTCCCCTAAAGGATCAAGTTCATAGTTTGGGGTACTCTAAGATCCAGCATTGTCACTCAAGGCACAGGTGGACTCAGTGACATGGAGCACTTTTTGTCAGCTTAGGCTGATATACCAACTACGCCCTAGTCTATTTTATTTATTTATTTTATTTATTACATTTGTATACCACCCCACAGCCGAAGCTCTCTGGGCGGTTTACATAGGATTAAAAACAATTAAAAACAATATACAAAAATTATATTGGTCTAGACAGAGATAGCCTCGCTACAGTTATCCATGGTCTTGTAACCTCTCGTCTGGATTACTGCATGGCATTATGCATGGGGCTGCCTTTGAAAGCGGTCCAGAAACTTCAGCTGGTCCAAAGTAGGGCAGTGACATTGTTAACAGGAACTGGCCAATGTGATCCTATTATAACAACACTTTTCCACATGCACTGGTTGTCAGTCCATCCCTGAGTCTGATTCAAGAGCCCTAAATAGCTTGAAGCCAGGTTACCTGAAGGATTGTCTCCTCCCAAACACCCAAGACCCCAAGACCAACTTCAGCAGCCTTCCCTGGGAGTCCCCACAAAAGGAAGTGAGGTGGGTGGGCTCTTAAGACAAAGGCCTTTTCTGTGATGGCCTCCAGGTTGTGGGATGAACCTCGCCGAGAGGCTCCCCTTGTGCCCATGCTGAACTCTTTTTGACTCCAGGTGAAGAAGACCTTCCTATCTTCCCAGGTATTTTAATATTTCAGTTTCTGTTTTAAATCTGGTATTATATTTTAAATCTTTGCACTGCAGCTAGGTTCAATTTAATTGTTTTTATACTGTCATTTAAAACCTTTAAATTGTATTTTATGGTTTTAATGGTTGTGAATCAGCTAGAGAGCTTCAGCTATCGGGCGATATAGAAGGGTGATACATGAATAAACAGAGCCAACATTGCAGGGGGGTGTCTATGCGTGATTTTTGAGGCCTGCCTCCTCTTTCTCTCCCCCCCCCCCCAAACCAGTGGCTGCTTGGCTTGTACTTCTTCCTCTTCCCTGGGGCCTCCTCGCTCCGCAGCAGATACAAACCTCAGCATGTCTTTTTCGGAGCCTTCCTCTTCCTCGTGTCTATTGCCACGGCCCTGCTGGGTATCCTGGAGCTGCTGTTCTTCAAACTAAGGCAAGTGATGGTCTTGACCTTTGTGTGCACAAGTGGTTTGTGTTTGCACCCGTTCCGTTGCTGGAGGGCCTCTCTTTCCCTGTCTGGGTGTTTCCTGGGAAACCCAAAATTGTGGGCTGGGAGGAGAAGGGAGGGAGGGAGTGAAATCTGCTCAGCAGACCTTCTAAGAGTTTCACCAGTTGTGGGGCTTTCCCCTTCTTTCATCAGGTCACAGGCCCTGGAAACCACCCCCCATCCTTGGCCTCTGTTCATGGGCCCAGAAACACCCACCGCTCACCCGGGGGGGGGAGGAGTTCAGCACTGTCTTTCCCCCCTTCTACAAACCACCTGATCATTGCCAGCGCCTTCTAGTGTTTCCAGTTCTATGCCTGGTCCCTTGCAATCTTGTTGAACTCCCATCATCCCTGACCCCTGGCCATGCTGACTGGAACTGATTGCAGGAACACCTGGGGAGTCTTGGATTCTCCCCCTCTCCCCCGATTGAGGGCTTTGCCCTCTGCTGCTGGCCCTACAAGGCTGTTGGCATCGCCGAATGCTCCCAATGGGGACAAATGGTCCCTCAGCAACCCAGCAGGTGAGCGGGTGGTTGGCGGGGAGAGCGAGCGCCTCGTGCCCAACATTGCCCTGTCTGCTCTTTCAGGGAGACCTACAGCGCTTTCGCCCCAGAAGGCATCCTCGCCAACCTCTTGGGCCTCCTGCTGGTGACTTTCGGGGCAGTTGTGGGCTACGTCTTGACGCGGGACGAGTGGCGCAGGCCCCCCTTGGCAGAAGAGCTGGCCCTGTCCACGGATTTCAAACACCTCACAGAAGAAGGGAGCCCCACAAGCTCTCACTGAGGCCTCGCCCCACCTTACCCACCCCTTGTGCATTGAGGATCGGTGCCCCACGTGGCGTCCAGCTTGTCCTGCTGCACATCTGTGAACTGCAGCCCCGCTTCTGCGTCGCTCAACCTCCCCAGCGCTCCTCTTTGGTGTTCCTGCCCAGCCTTTCAGCTGCCAGTCCACATTTAGCAGCAGCAGCAGCAGCAGCAGCAGGAGCCGGCACAAGCTCCAGACCATTTGTGCGAGGGGGGGGAGATTCCGTCCCATGTTCCCCATGGGGTAAAAGGCTGGTGGTCCCCCTTCCATCTTCTCCTGCTCAACCTTTAGCTCAGGCCTGCGCCATGGATGGCTCCCCAAACGTTTGGCCTTCAATGCCCATGGTCCCTTCTCCCCCTTGGATAGGCTGGCTGGGTCTGATGGGCGTTGCAGGTCAAGACCCCTGGAGGGGGGCAGGTGGCCCAGCGTGGCCTCAGCTGCTCAGTCCCCATTGGCAGGGTGGCCACAGCTTCCCGGAGTTGCTCCCCAAGGAAGAATCCCAAAATGGTTCAGGTGTTCAGAGGGCAGCAACCTGGAAGGCTCAAGGATGCATAAAACCCTGAATGGCCGCCTCCCTCCCCCTCCCCCGGTCCTCTGTCCGATGGCTTTCCGTGATCCTGGACCCTTGTAGAGCATCTCCCTCGGGGGGTGGGGCGACGGCCATGTTCAGACTCAATGTATGGGGAGGCTGAGGCAGCTGTGTTGCTTCTGCAATGGAACGCCACCTCTTCCTCTGCCCGCAGAGATCTCTGCTCCCAGGGCCTTCCGTTAGGGCTGGGGTTTTCAGAAAGCCCAGCCATTCCAAAGCCCCCGTCCTGGTCTCTGGGGCTGGGTTGAAGGCCTTCCCTCTGGGAGCTTTTTGAGCTGCTTCAGGGGTAGGAACGCTTCCTCTGTCTGTGTAAGAGCTGGTCATTCTGTATCCGTTCAGTGTGGCTGTTCCTCCCCAGCTCCCTTCCCCAAGCAAATTATGCGAAGGGGTTGAAAAAACGCTGCTTGAGAATAAAAGTTGAGGGACCTTCAGCTGTCCTTCTGGGCCCTCCTTGAGCTATGGAGGTTTTTGGATTGACTCAATGCATCAGGCAGAAGAAGGAGATAATACTCACCTCCCTTTATTGGGTTGTTATTATAAGAATTCTTAGCCCACGGGTGAGAAGCACTTTGAACACAGAAGCCTTTTGTGTGAAATAGTTGGATTTTCTTGGGGATTCCTTGGGTTTGGTCCAGACTCCCATTTCACTCTGCATGCACCATGGGGTGCACACCAAAAAGACAGCAAAGCCAGAGGAGGAATACCCCAGTTCTTAGAATAAAACATTAACCTAAATGATGCCTTAATACTTGGAAGTCACTCCTGTCCTGGCCAGTATATATTGTGTTTGGTGGGTGAGTTGGATTCCAATAAATATTTGCAGCGAAAACCCTCGTTCTTGACTTGTTTGCAGCTAAAAGTGTATTAGAGATGTAACGTTTCCAGCAGTTTTGAGGCCATGGAGGAAAAAAATGGGGGGGGGGGAAATTGGAAATTTGGGGGGAAATGGAAAAATAACCAATACTGACTTTTGAGGGATGTGAAGGAAAGATACCCCTTTCCTTCCAGGTAGGCGTGGAACTATTTAGCCAAGTTCCCCCCCAAGTCCACCTCCCTATCATAAGGCCAAGTAGCCCCAAGCCAGCCGTTAGAAATAACCACACAAGTTAAGGACTGAAGCAATTTATTGAGATCCTAATATTTAACCATGTAAGGCTCCAGTCGGTCCAGTATGCCGTTAAAATGCAAGCCGGGAAAGAAAGGGAGGGGTAGCGGGGAGTGAGGGTGGGTAGGATGAGGTTTGAGGTAGAAGTTAGCAGCCGTAAAACAATAAAACAATTTAACCCACACTAAATCACACCCAAAGGGTGACAAGTCTTTTCCTGGAACACGCCAGACCTGAAAGCAATAAATCTATCTATTCCCCAGCATCACCCTGCTGAGTATCATAGAATCATAGACTAGTAGAGTTAGAAGGGGCCTCTAAGGCCATCCAGTCCACCCCGCCCCCTGCTCAATTAGGGTTGCCATATTCTGGATCCACAAAACCGGGACAATTTGGTGGGGGTGGGAGGGGGGGCTAGGATTTTTAAAAAACTGAGCAATATGTAAAGGTCGAGGAAAAGGAAGAAAGCTATCTAAGCTTTAGTTAACTAACAGCGCAATCCTATGCGTGTCTATTCAGAAATAAATTCTATTGAATTAAACAGGACTTATTCCCAGGTAAGTATGTATAGGATTGCAGCCTAAAGTACTTAAGCATCTGCAAATACATAATAGGCAAAGAATTTAAGCAATCAAACAGAAAAATGACACTAAATTACATTTCTCCACTAGTTCTCAAAAGCTAGAGGAGAATTCAATACGGAGACTTACTCCCACCCCAATTGCCCAAGTAGCTACCATAGAATATTAATATTAAAAGATATCATTTTACCCCAGAGTAGCCATCTACTTCGTGTTCAAATGTTGGCTCTAGCAGAATATGGACTGTTCGTGTTCGGTGCCGCTAGCTGACAAGATGAAAATGAATTGTAAATAACAACAATGATAATAATGTTGATTTTCTTAGACATATTTAAAAGGCAACACTCCCCTCCCACACACACAGCCCAAATTAAAGACATGATCCAATGAAAGTTAAATACTTTTAAGGTTGCAATTCCATGCATGCCTACTTGGGAGTAAGACTCATTGAACACAGTGGGACTTATGTCTGAGCAAACATGCATAGGGTTCTACAATCTCATTGGTTTCAATGGGAGAACGTTAAATGCCTGCTTTTCCCTGCACATTTACCTAGGAGCAAGCCCCACTGCAGACAATGGGACTTACTGCATGTCTACTCAGAAGTAAGTTCCAGTGAGTTCTATGGAAATTATTTCTAATTAAACATGCATAAGTTCAGGTAGCTAAAAGTGTTTATAGAAATGAAAATCTCCTTTACTGTATTTTATTCAGTTAAAATGAAAGTTTGCTTTTGTGCTTTGTTGCAAAGTAATATTTCTGTAGTTTTCTTTCTTTTTAATTGAGAAATATTTTTCTACACACATAACACCACTGTATACAAGGAAAGCTACTTCACGTTTTGGCAAAGCGGAATTTTAAATTAAAACATCCACAACTGTAAATCCAGACATCTTAAATTCACTGCAATTTACATCTAAGTAACAGATTTGAGGCTTGCAACCCAAATCTAAGGAAATGGATATTAGAAGGATGATTTTATCAGGACTGACTTTTCTTTCTCCCCACCTTTCCTTTCCCCTCCCCCCCACTCCCTCCCTCACACAAAGCTCTCTTTCTCCCCCCCCCCCCCAAACAACCTAGCGGCTCCAGCACTTACCCCAAAGCTCTGACCACAAAATCCTTCCAGTGCAGGGGACTCTCATGCAGCCGGAGGAGGAGAAGGAGAGCACCTGTGCCTTTCCCTGCTGCTTTCCTTCTTGTTCTAAGGAGCCTAGCAGGCCCAAGAAGGGTGAGTCATGGTGAGTGACTCATCTGAGCCGGTGGAGAAGCAGCAGTGCTCTAGAAAAAGCGGCAGATGGATTCATGTTTTTCTCTGCTGCTCCACTGAGCAGGCTCAAGGCACTATTTTGGGGGTCTGAATTTCTCGGACTCCGAATCTGGGATTTCTGACCAACCGGCCGGGACATTTTAGAATTGATTGGAATCCAGGACAATCCCGGTTTTCCAGGACTATGGCAACCCTATGCTCAATGCAGGAATCCACCTTAAAGCATTCCTGACAGATGGTTGTCCAGCTGCCTCTTGAAGGCCTCTAATGTGGGAGAGCCCACCACCTCCCTAGGTCATTGGTTCCACTGTCGAACTGCTCTAACAGTCAGGAAGTTTTTCCTGATGTCCAGACGGAATGTGGCTTCCTGTAACTTGAGCCCATTATTCTGCATTCTGGGTTGATCGAGAAGATATCCTGGCCCTCCTCTGTGTGACCACCTTTCAAGTATTTGAAGAGTGCTATCATGTCTCCCCCCAGTCTTCTCTTCTCCAGGCTAAACATGCTCAGTTCTTTCAATCTCTCCTCATAGGTATGAAAATCATAGTCAATCTGAATAGAAAATATTATGAGTTTGGAAATAAAAACCCTAGACTCTTAGCATGGGCATTAAAGAAGCAACAAACAAGAAATATAATACCACATGTAATGGAGAGGAAGGGAACCAAACAGACAAATTCTAAGGATATTGCGGCAGCTTTTGCTGACTTTTACAGGAAACTTTACTCTTCAGGCAAACCAGACCTCACCACCATACACTCTTACATAAAGAAAACTGCACCCAGACCCCTCTCAAAAACACACAAAGACCTACTAAACCCACCTATATTGGAAGAGGAAATCAAAGCTGCCATACAAAAACTGAAAAATGGGAAATCACCAGGTATGGATGGATTTAGCGGGGAATTCTATAAAACCTTTGGTGAGCTCCTGATACCCCACCTAAAACTTCTCTATAACATCATTCTGGAGGGGGGGTCCAATCCCCGAATCCTGGAGACGAGCAAGAATTGTGGTGATCCCCAAGCCTGGTAAAAATCCCGAAACAATGGGATCGTATCGACCCATCTCCCTATTAAATCAGGATGCCAAACTTTTATCTTCCATACTGGTAAATAGACTTAATAATACATTCATTCACAACTACATCGATGCAGACCAATCTGGTTTTATACCAAAAAGGCATCTAACTAACACGGGTCAACGTTTCCTGAATATAATTCACTTTTGCAATGCCCATAAAACCCCAGCAGCCATACTCTCCTTAGATGCCTTTAAGGCCTTCGATAGTGTGGAATGGCCCTTTTTAAAACAAATCTTGGAACAAATGAACTTTGGGAAGAGCTTTATGAATTATATTGCACAAATCTATTCAGAATCCCATGCAGTGGTGAGAGTAAATGGCATTGTTGGGTGTCAGGTGCTTCATAGACAATTCACAGGGCTGGCCCTGTGAATTGTAGACTGAAGACTTGGCAATTTGTCATGAGAAAATGTATCTCTGCTTCTCTGGTATGTGCTTATCTCAAATGGTAGGCCGAAGGCCTTGAACGTTCTCTGAGAATTAAACTATGCTTTGCAAAGGTGGGGGCTATCTTCTTCACACTGTGGCGTCATCAGAAGAGGTTGAACCGTGCCGCCCTGTTGGCACATGAGTTTAGATTACAGGCCTGAAGCCCTGTCTATCAAAGTAGCTTAGAATTGCCCAGCTTCCACACTATATTGCCTTTGTCTTGAGAGTAATTCCGTTGCTAGGAATTATCTCGTCTATCCTCTTGCTGCTCTGTTACTGCTGTGAGTTACTATTTGATTTAGAATTGTGAGATGCACTCTATACATGTTCTGTTAATGTTTGGACTTGTTACTTCTAAAGAACTTTGCCATGAGAAGTGCACTGTAGCTTTTCATAGATTTGGACTTGAGATTACTGTTCTAGATTCGTGTTCTATAGCTTGCTGTCTCTCTCCATAGAGCCAAAGTTACGGGCAGAGGGAGGCAGAAGCTGATCGTTGCTGTTCTGAAACTCGTGTGTGTGTGAGACCTGTGAGAGGACCTTCCTCAGAGCTAAAGCTACGTGAATTGGGAAGGCTCCCTAGGTCGAAGAGGTTCATTTCCTGGCTTCTGGCTTCCGTGGTCAGCTCAGCGTTCCCTGACAGGCTGAGTGAAAATTTAGTTGCCAGTTGACCGTTATACTACTGTTAGGAGGCCTAATCCTAGAGTCTCTCTATGTTCCAGAGGATTCCAGTGCAGCGTGGCCGCTCCTGCCCTCTAAGGACTAGAGTTAATCTCTAAATGTCAGTCCCTGAGTGAGTGCTGTTCTCATTAAGCCGTTCTACCTGAAAGCTGTGTGGTCCGTCTTCAGCTTCAAGTGTGTGTTTGCAGAAATGAAACCGTTATGCTTTGAATCTGCGTGTGATTACAATAAAAGAAATCTCACTGTTATTGTTGTGTATCAGTGTACCTGAAGTCGTGAGCAAGAACTTTAGAGAGTTAGCCAGAGTCACGACAGGCATAGATTCTGCTCAGTTCTCCCTGACCAGAGGCACAAGGCAAGGATGCCCCCTCTATTGTTTAATTTGGTCATTGAAGTGCTGGCAAATGATCTAAGGGCAAATGGTAGGCTTAAAGGCATTTCCATACAGGGTAGATCACACCTGATCAACTTATTTGCTGATGATGTTTTAATAACTGTCAACAACCCCAAGGAAGCCATACCATCATTGCTGGAGAGTTTTAAACACTTCCACCTAGCAGCAGGATTAAGCATAAACTACTCGAAATCTGATCTGCCTCAATATGCCTTTAGAGGAACAGGAAGAGCTACAAAAAATGTCAGGGCTACAGTTGCAGCCAAGTTCCTTCAGATATCTCGGGGTCATAGTTCCTAAAAAATTTAAACAGCTGAGAAAAAGAAATTATGCCCCCTTGATATAAAACATGTTTTATATGTTTTAATTATGTGTTTCTTTTGTTTTTAAATTTTTTAACTTTGTCATGCTTGTATTTGCATTGTGTTCCCCGCCTTGATCCATAGGGAGAGGCGGGTTATAAATAATAATAATAATAATTATTATTATTGTTGTTGTTGTTATTATATTATTGATACAGGAAATCAGACAGGACCTCCATGCCTGGAGCTAGGCTCCATAAGCTAGCTCTTTACAGGAATACCAAAACTGGGGGCATGGGATTTCCCAATTTGAGGCTTTACTATCATGCTGCCCAACTCTCTCAATTACTCCACGTTATTAACAACACATTGGATATCCACTGGGTACAAGTGGAAAATGTACAAACAGTTCCATCGTTATGGGGAAAGGTTTTCCTACTAATTAGGCTATCAAACCTGGCACACATAACCAACCAGGCTACCTTTTCAGTTTGGAAGCAATGGGTGACCAAGCTTGCTCCATTTCCCTCTCCTCTTCTACCATTCCTGGACCACCCTGCATTTTGTCAATGGGACAAATATGGACAATACAAGGAATGGGAAGCTAGAGGACTTTATAGAGTGAGGGATTTTGTCGACAAAGGACAACCCATTTCAACTGCAAAACTGAATGATTTATTAGTTGGAACACAAGCTGGGTGGATGCAGAAACTCCAAATTAAAGTATTTGCTCACAAGGTGGCCAAAAACATGGCCGTAACCAGATTATTAACAAACTTTGAATCTTTGTGTCTTCAAACCACAGAAAACATTAAAGGACTCTTATCTATCATTTATAACATGCTTTTGGAAACAACGACAGGTGACACGCAAAGTTTAAAGACAGTCTGGGAAACTGACTGCAATGCCAAATAGACAATGACAGTTGGAACAAACTTTGGACCAAACCATCTTTTAAGATGATCTCCGCCAATTTGAAAGAGTTGACAATTAAAACAATGTACAGATGGCACTTCACTCCAGCCAGACTTCACCGGATGAACCCTTCCCTGTTGTCGCTTTGCTGGAGGGGATGTGGGAATGTTGGGACGCTGGTCCATATGTGGTGGGACTGTCCCCAGATTCAACACTTTTGGTCTGGAATATTTGGGGTGATTTCAGATATTGTTAGTTGCATCATTGTGCCAGAACCCCTCTTGGCATTGTTATCTCTAATGGATAATGTAAGAGGTAATTTGCCACACCGTGAGGTAATCCGGTTTTTGTTACTAGCGGCACGCCTAGAAATAGTGCAATTTTGGAAAACAGTTGCCGGTTGCACAATGCAGGGATGGTTCACCAATATCTGGAAAATTGCACTTTCAGAGAGGCTAACCCACCATAGCAGAGTTCTGAGAGGGGTGGCCAAGTATGACCACTTCATGGAAATCTGGCTTCCTTACATTGCGTTTATCAACAAAGGGACGGGGCCCTATAAGCCACCGATATCCCAAACATCATTCTGGAAGGATCCAATTAAATGAGAGGTGCTGTAAGAACATTCTACTGTTCATGTCATTATAATAAGAATGGGAACAGTTTCTTTTTACAATTTTTGTTTGAATAGTTAACTGTTATTGTATTTGTTGATTATAAGCTCATTGTACAATGCATAATAATTGTACTATGCACAATAATTGAATAAAACAAAGTTTTAAAAAAAGTTTCATCCTCATCTTTTCCTTGATTGGGTGGTCGGTAGTAGACTCTGACTATCATGCTCCTTTTATTCCTTTCCCCATTTATTTTAATCCAGATGCTCTCGATGGAGCTCCCAGGCTCATCCTCTTGTATTTCTGTGCAGGGATAAGTATTTTTAACATATAGTGCGACTCCGCCTCCCTTACTATTTCTTCTGTTCTTTTTGAACAAATTATATCCTTATTGCTATATTCCAGTCATGGGGGTCATCCCACCAAGTTTCAGTTATACCTATCAAGTCGTATTTGCCTTCATGTATTAAGAGTTCAAGTTCATTCTGTTTGTTTCCCATTCTCTGGGCATTAGTATATACTGTAGACATCGAAGCCCATGTGCTTTGCAGTCTGGCTTCTTTCCTACATTGTTTTGAACACTGTTTTGGGGCACTATTGGAGCTGTTATCTCTGCTATGGTGCATAAGCCTTCATCCATTGTTGCCTCAAAGGTAACATCTCCCGCACCCATAGGATTCAGTTTAAAGCCCTCCTGATGAGGTTCTTCATGCTGTGGCCGAACACATTCTTCCCAGCCCTTGTGAGGTGCAACCCATCCCTTGCCAGCAGTCTGTCTTCCAAGTAATATAGACTGTGGTTGCAGAATCGGAATCCCTCATGTCGGCACCACCTTCATAGCCAGTCCTTCACCCGGAGTATTTTTCTTTCCCTTTCTATTCCTCTTCCAAGAATTGGGAGGATGGATGAAAAAACTATCTGGGCCCTAAAGTTCTTGAGATTCCTTCCCAGAGCTTCAAAGTCTGATGCTATTTCTTTGTAGTTCCCTTGGCAATATCATTTGTTCCCACATGGATGAGAAGAAAAGGATATGTGTCAGTGGGCTTTATGAGCTTTGGCAACCCTTCAGTCACATCTTTAATCTGTGCTCCAGGGAGACAGCACACCTGGCGAGTCCATGGGTCTTCGCGACATACTTGGGTTTCAATCCCATGCAGCAGGGAGTCTCCCACAACGACTACTCTTCTCTTCTTCTTGGTCGACTGACCTTCTGCCTCTTGCTTGCTGTTGCACGGGTTCCCTGTAATTCTTCCTCTGAAGTCTGTCCTCCAGTCTCTTCCTCCAGTAGCTGAAAGCGGATTCAGAACTCTAATGGTTTCACTGGTGCAGAGTGTCTTCTAGTTCTTCTGCTCCTAACTGTCACTCTCTTCCAAGGAGTTCCTTCTTCGTTGGGTTTCCTCATCTCAGCATTCTCCACTTCTGCTTTGGCTTGCTGTTGCTCTTCATTCTCTTGCACTTCTTGTTGCTGTTGCAGTTCCACCATTCTGTCTAGGAACTCTTTGCCTTCTCTTATTCCTTGGAGGGTGGACACTCGCCGCTCAAGTGCTTTCACTTTTTCTTCCAATGGTGCAACCAGCTTGCACTAATTGCAGGTGTACGCCATGTTGATCTCAGGCAGGAACATGAACATTGCCCGCACGTTGCAGGTCACCACCACTACAGACTCCTTTCCATCCATAGTCTCCATTTCTGTTTTGTTTCTGCCTTCCAATTGTGTTGGAATTTCGGTAAGGACCTCCCCCTTGACCTCCCCTGCCAAACTCCCCCTGCCAAACTCCTGTTTGCTCACCCTGTTTGCTCACTCTGCTCTCTCACTCTCTGGGAGCTCTCAGTAAAAAACACGTTCCACCAGGTTAAAGTGATAATTGGGGAGGGGTCATTCTAACAGCCATAAAATCGAAAATGTTTCACTAATCTCTCTGAAATTTACAGGTGCCAGAAAGTAATGTTTGTTTTACATTACCTGAAAATTTCAAGAAGATTGGTGAAAGACTGAGGGAAGGAGAGCAGTTTAAATTAAAAAGATTAAAGAATCCTCTGAATCCGAAACCGAAAATTGAACTCAGGGGTTGCGACCATTTTTGCACAGCTGTCCTTACCTTCAGGGAGCCTTATTCATTAATCCAATGGCACGGTCTACTTCCTCCTGTTCTAGTGTAGGTGGAACTGCTTTTCTTTTTTAAAAATTGGCTTAAGTGGATTTTATTAAATTAAAGCTGTGCCTCTTTAAGAAATCCGGTGGCCATTTTGATTATGGCACACGCTCAGTAGAGTCTCTCCCCCTCCCTCCTGCGTCAGTTACAATGGCTGCTTCCTCTAGCAAAGACAGTGCTGTAGTCTCTTCTCAGAAGTAAGTTCCATTGACTGAATGCAATGGTCTTTCTCCCAGGTAAGTGTGTAGAAGATTGTAGCCCTTATTTAAAAAACAACAGTCTGGAACCTTAGAAGGCAGAGAGGGAGAGATGTGAGTGAGAATTCCCTCTCCTTTACAGCACTATAACTCAACAATTAACAACTTGATTGCATGCTTTGCATGTGTGTATGTTCATTTGATTATGGCTGCTGATCATTAATTTTCATATCAATTCAATCCAAGGCATGTCTACTCAGAAGTAAGTTCCACTGCGTGCAATGAGTCTCATTCCCATTGCACTAGCTTGAAGGGGTGTGTGGATTTGGCTGTACTTCTCTTTGAGAGCTCTGTGTATTTAGGGACCAAGGCTTTTTGTAAGAGAAGAGGTTAAGCTCCCCCCTCTTTTTCTTTTTTCTTTTTTTTTAAATCCATGTATTTGATTTTTAAAGAATTTTTATTCCTTCATTGTTATTATAATTAATAATAATAATTAGAAGTAGTAATACGTTTATTAATGTTACATTTATATCCTGCCTTTTTTTCCTCTTGCAAGGAACCTAAGGTGGCTTACATAATCCTCCTCCATTTTATCAGCACAACAACCCTGTAGGGTAGAAGAGTCAGTGACATTCTGAATTCTCTTAGCTTTTCTAATATTTTTTGATCAGGTTGAACAAAACTATTGTGTATTGTTATCTCCAGTACCAACATCTTTGACAGGCTTAATATAGGATTCATTGACCACAGGCTATTTTTAGAGCAAAAAAATAAAAATAAAGATCCAAACTTGGATAGATTAAAATTAAATTGAGCAATATATCTAAACACCCACATGGCTATTCTTGGTACTGGGTCAGATGTAGTGATATAAGAGGATGTTCAGACTCCATTTAGTTGATCAGTTGCAAAGAAGCTTCTCTAGTAAGGAGGAAGGGGAAAGCCCTAGACTGATCATTCTTTCAAGTGCCATATCTCCCCCCACAAAAACCCATGAGGTAGGTTAGGCTAAGAGTCTATGACTGGCTCAAAACCATCTAGTGAGTTTCTTCTGCTGCTCACTTTCACAGAAATGTAAAACAAATGTTTGGTAATGTTTGGGTGTATGGCAAGTGCTACTTTTACCCTCACAACAACCCTGTAAAATAGATTAGGCTGGAAATTTAGGCCTGGCCCACTATCTATGTCTGTGTGCCTGCCTCTTTCATATATACACACATCCTTAGGTTTGTTCTTTACTTACTACATACCATAAACTATGTATGAATAGAGCTGTCACAAATGATGCAATACACTCACTTTTTGCACTTCCTAATACATTTGTTTCCCAACTAACTTACTGCTAATACAGTCATGAATCTAAAACTAAAATATGTTATTTTTACTATAGTAAGATTAAAGAATCCACATACATCAAGTGCAAATCAGAGAACCTACTATTTTTCATATTAGTCTTCAAGAATTAGGATTCTTTTCCTAATTACGCCTTACATGGAGGTTGCCTTTTTCACAGCGGCCGGATCAACATTTTCATCAAGCTGTCCACCTCCCCTGGTCCAAACTCTTTCTTGGTCAGTCACCGCTAATTAGCTCAGATCCTGTTAGTGTATATGTGAAATTGTGATCCCCCAATGTGCACAACTTTACACTTGCTTACATTGAACAGCATTTGCCCTTTTCATGGCCATTCTCTCGGTATGCAGAGATCTTTATGGAGCTCCTCACAATCCTCCATTGTTTTAGCAAGACTAAATAATTTGGTATCATCACCAAACGTGGCTGCGTCACTGCTCACTTCCACCCTCATTCTAATATTATGAGAAAGGGAGAAACTGCCTCCCTATCCACTTTCTTCACAACATGCATACAGGAGTGAGCAGTGAGATGGCCAAATTTGCTGCTGACCTCAA
The DNA here is from genome assembly GCA_029215795.1 of Anniella stebbinsi. Lineage (NCBI taxonomy): Eukaryota > Metazoa > Chordata > Lepidosauria > Squamata > Anniellidae > Anniella > Anniella stebbinsi. The sequence goes on along the minus strand of JARDYH010000006.1, from coordinate 120,171,213 downwards.
AATATTTAAGGTTTTTAAAATGAAGTGAGATTACCAAGAGCTCCAAAAGAATCTCTCCATAGTGTGAAAATGGGCATCAAAATGGCAACAACAGTTCTACGTAAGCATTTGTAAAGTGATGCACACTGGAGCAAAGCATCCCAACATCACATATACACTGATGGGATCTGAGCTTGCAGTGATTAAACAAGAAAAAAAACACTTGGGAATGTGGTTGACAGCTCAGTGAAAATGTCACCCCAGTGTGTGGCAGCTGTAAAGACAGCAAACTCCATGTTAGGCATTATAAGAAAAGTAATTGAGAATAAAACTGCCAGTCTCATACTGCCTTTATACAAATCTATGGTGTAACCACACTTAGAATACTGTGTACAGTTCTGGTTAACTATAGAATTTAGTATCACAAGATGTTGTGCTGGCCACCATTTTGGATGGCTTATCCTCCTTTCCATGTGGTCACCCTATAACATGACACTATTCCCCCTTCTGAAGAGGTCTGGACCTCAGACTACTAAAGACAAAGTGGCAGACCATAATAACTGTGTTCATATGCCCATTGCTTTATGAGGCTTCTGCAGGCTGCTAAACAGAGAACTATCAGGCCATAAAGTTGCTTAAATGGGTCTGCCAGAAACCTGATCTCACCATTCCTGTTAGGTCCATGTCCTACAGCAAATGCTCTCAGCTGAACTTGATGGAATCCTATCCTTCATCCCTTGGTTTAATTTACTGACCTCCCCTGGCTGGGCCATGCAGGGAACAATAGGGTAGACAGAGCAGGCATACAAAGCACGTGCAGAGTGCTGAGAGTGGCAAATCTAAAAGCAAATATGTTGCTTTTAAAGAACCAAGGAAATTCAATGGGTCTTTTAAGTAAATATCTATGGATGGAAATGCAGCCCATGTTGGCTTGAAACTTGACCACAAACATGATCACAATCTGCTACTTTAAGATGCAAACAGGAAGAAAAAGCATGTAGCATAAAATGAGCTACAATAATTAATATAGTAAACTGTAACTTATTCTAATTTAGGATATTTTCCTGTATCATCTTGTGTGCTTCCAGAATAAATTGGGGAGTTTTTAGTCCAATAGAATTTTTTTTCAGGTTCTCTCCAAATACAGACACAAAACATGAAATGCTTCTTTTCATGAGTCAGTCATAGAAAGCTTTTATTTCTGGACATTGGCTATTGAAAAATTCAAATGAGACCCCTCAGATTTCAAGTGAGAGAGCATAACTTCTGGGGTTCATTTATTTTTTTGAAAAGTGGGTGCAACACATATCACTAGCTTTGATTTTATATTGGATGTCAAAATGGTGTAACATCCTAGCTGATGCTGGCTGCTTGTCAACTGTATAATATCCAGTCATCCGTTACACAAAGCCATGAAATTCATTAAACAAAAAACCTACGGTTTACAAAAACAATGTTAAGGCTCCACAGTTGCAATGACATACTGATTTGCAATGATGGGAGTTGTAGTCCAACACCTTTGGAGGGTACCAGGTTGGGGAAGGGCTGCTCTAAACAAAAAAAGAGAAGTAGGTGGCCCTAAGTTGTTCGTTATCAGTTTTCCACAACCCCACAGTCACCTCTGCATATCATATTCTCCATCCTGTTGTTGCATAAAGAATGCTTTCCAGGATTCTTTTCTGGAGGGTTTTTTCCTAATTATCCCCAGGAAAGAGAAGTAGACGAAGGTGGGGGCAAAACAAATTTATTCTCATGAGAATTGATCAAACAACGGACTCACGTCCAAAGGATGTCTGACCCTGGGTTGAGGAATTCAAGCAGGTTAAATACGAAGTTGAAACACACAGTTGCTGGCTGAACGCCCAGAACAGTTATCTTCTTGCTGTATTTCAAAGAAGCATACAAGGAGACAGCTCCAAGGCTACAGAGCTGTTACAACAAATCCCATCAATGGTCTTTGTTCTTTGTGTCTCAAAAGCTGGCAGGCATTAGAGCATGCACTGAGTGCAAAGCAAGGAACTAAATATAGACAAAAACAAAATGGAGTAACTTTGGTTCTGACTATTATTCCAACAGTATTCCCCCCCCTTAAGGAATTCAAAGATCTTATTCTCTTGTCATTCTCAGTCTCTATTCTGAAAACATTGCAAACATAACATTTTATCAGGGGGATCACACACATCAAAGTATTGGTTTTACTGCAGAATGGTAGTAGCTATCTATTCATGACTCTGATCACATTCAGTCCACTGAATGGGTTCCTGACTTACATGGTTCTGTATTTCTATCTAACTTAGATCCATTCTTGGAAGACATAACATATACATATATGATAACCATGTCTAATTTTCTACTTCTTCATACTCTCCTCTCTCTTGCATAGCCAGCAATGCATAATGAGAATACATTTCATGTTCTATGATGGAATTTACTACTCATTTCTCTAAATCCATAAAGCATGGAATACAGCAAGGCAAAATGCAGATTAAAATCATAACTAAGCAAAATACTAAGAATGCAGTTTTAAGCCATCCAAAATTAGGGAGCCAAGATGTGAGCCAATCCAAACTCCATCTATTCCAATTTTGGACTGGCACATGGGCTACTTCTTTTATGTTTCTAGCTAGGCCTTTTATAATTTCTCCATTGTCATCTATTTTGAAACAACAATCAGAAAAATTCAGGGCAACACAGAGGCCACCCTGTGCTGCCAATACATAATCCAATCCTAATTTCAATTGTAGAGTTGCAGTCCGGAGCTGAGTAAGTTGAGTGACAATTAAATCTAAGGCATCAGCTGTGTGATTTGCTATGATTTCCACCACTGCTTGTAAACGTATCAGCCTGTTTGTCAAATAGTGGCTGGATCTGCCGGACACATTAGGTTCCCAGGTAGCGGGACCTATCCACTCATTCTTCATCATTCTATTTCTGACTCCCTCCTCCAGCTATGTTTTTCAAATCTAAAGATCTCTTTTCTCTCTTGTGGGTATCAGAGGAAATTATCCACAGTCCTGGAACCACAACCCCCAAATAACAACAGCCTTTCCAATTTTGGGGTAATTGTTTATAAGCCCATTCTCCACAAATCCACCACAAGTGATGTCCATGTCCCTTGTTTCGGGACTGGAGAAGAAGTAAGGTCACAGAGGATAGTAGGGAAGGCTTTGTCATATGGGTCCCATTTTTTAAATGAGTGCAGTTCTTTTCTCAATTATGCATCTACTCTTTGCTCAAAGAACAGCCACAATCTTCGAAAGGTACTTTACTTAAGTTGCTACAATTCTAGGTTCCCTCTTTAGGGGCTATTTGGTCAGAATACCAAGTCTCATGGCATACTGACTGGCCAATGAACATCTCTGAGCCATTCTGTGAAATGCAGATTTGTCCTGGCAAGGAAAATACTTTGAGGGCTCTGTGGGAATCATAGTGGGTATATTTAAAGGGCACTTTTTGAAAGCCCTAATCTGATATAATCCCTGTTTTATTGAGGGGAATGGGCAAGAAGGGAAGTCCATCTTGGTGAGACTTGGGGGTCAGGGCACAGATTACACAGGATTTATTAGTGAGTACAGCTGCAGTTTGCTTCACAATTTGGACCCATTGACTGGACTCTTCTTTAACTACAGTTTTACTCAAACATATGGTTATCAGAATTAACAACCAAAAGGGGTACATCTTGGCAAGGTTTGCCAAGAAACTGTTCAGGCTTGAAACAACACACCACCACTATCCCAGTTACAATCAGTGTTATGATTAAGACTATAATTAGTGGCCCATCAAACATGGCGTGTTAATTTCAGTTTTAGATTGTCTAATGGGGTAGAAGTCCAGTTGCTGGATTCTTCCCCAGAGGAGCCGCCAGCTTCCGGAGTGACAGGCTCCTGTGGGTTGATGCTTGCTTCCCGGTATTTCTTCACCTTAGAAAAATGTGTCCATTTATCAGAACCTTTTACTTTAAGGGCTGAATGAGTCACAACACTTGAAATGGTCCACTCCAGCTTTCAATCAGGGGCTGCTTCTTCCACTTCTTTATCAACACTTGGTCTCCGGGTTGGAACGAATGGACCGGCACATCAAGAGGCAGACTCTGGAACGAAGCTGCAAACCTGTGGAGAGAAGATAAAACAGACTGGAGGGCAGTTATATGTTCTTCTAACATTGCATTCCCCACATACAATTTCCCTTTGACCAGGTGGCAAGGCCCTTGGTGGAAACCCAAATAACAATTCAAATGGGGTCAATTTAATCCCTTTGCGGGGCATGCATCTCATTTGGCTCAAAACTATGGGCAATGCCTGAACCCATTTCAGTTTGGTTTCAGTGCATAGCTTGGTCAACAAAGTTTTTACAATCCGATTCATTCGCTCTACTTGGCCTGATGATTCTGGTCTCCATGGGGTGTGCACTTTCCACTGAATGCCAAGGGCTGTGCTCACTGTTTTCACAAGTGAGGAAGTAAAATGACTTCCTTGATCTGATTCAATAGTCTCTGGTAATGAAAAACAGGGCACAATTTCATTCACAAGCTTTTTCACAACTTCCCTTGCCATACAAGTCCTGGTTGGAAATGCCTCCAACCATCCAGTTAACTGATCTATTATCAATAATAGATATCGATATCCTCCACATCGGGGCAATTCTGAAAAGTCAATTTGAAGTCTCTGGAACGGGTAGTGGGCCCAAGGTCTTCCTCCCATTGGGGCAGGAGGAGTTCTTCCTTTTGTTCCCACCTTTTGGCAAGTGGGACAGGTAGCCACAATGCGTTGTGCTTCCATGTATAATCCAGGTGACACCATAGTCCTTATGAAGAGATCTCCCATTGCATTGGCACTCATGTGTGCCTGCTGATGGAATTCAGTCAGTAGTTTGACTAGTGGAATGCGTGGGACCATTACTTTTCCTCCAGGTATGATCCACCATCCTTCTTCATTTTTCACTCCGTGGTTGTCCTTAGCAGTTTCTTCTTCTCTGGGGGTATACACAGGGCGGGCTTGGCTGAAGTTTCCAAGTGCTGTAAACTGGTACTGTGTCCCGCTTCTGGCTGCTTCTTTAGAGGCTTGATCTGCTTTTTGATTTCCTCTTCGGTTTTCTTCAATGGGACATTTCCCATGGGCTCTTACACGCATTACAGCAACTTTTTCAGGTAGAAGAAAAGCTTCTAACTAGGGGTGTGCATCGGATCGGATCCGATCCACGATCCGAATCCGATCCGCCCCAAAAATCGGAAAATCCGATCCGATCCGATCCGGCACACCATCCGATCTGATCCGATCCGGCGAGGTCCGATCCGGATCGGATCGGATCGGCGGATCGGACGCCATTTTAAATGCGTTTTCCCATAGCAAAGTATTGTTGTTTTAAAAAACGCCTATAACTTTTTCATTTTTAATGATAGAAGGATGAAACTTGGGCACATTGTACACTGGTTAGGGATAGGTATCTGTGAGAAATTTCAGAAAGATTGGTGCATGCAGTTTGTGGCAATTAATTTTTTAATAAATAACCAGGAATGCCTATAACTCGGTCATTTTTAAAGTTACACACATGAAACTTTGCCACATTGTAGGTGGTACCTTGGGACCCACGTGTGTGAAATCCCAGAACTGTGGGTGCTTGCCTGGTGTGGCAATGAATTTTTGAAAAATGGGTAGTAGTGGGGTAAATACAGTTATGCCTCCCATTTTTTTATTTTTAAAGATACAAACAGGACACTTCGGCACATTACAGGGAACACTTCTCTTGATGTCTGTGTGGAATTTCAGACAGCTAGCTCCAGGCATGTGTTGGCAATGAATTGTTGAAAATTGGGTAGTAGTGGGGTAAAATACAGTTTTGCCTCCCATTTTTTTATTTTCAAAGATACAAACAGGAAACTTTGGCACATTGCAGGGAACACTTCTCTTGATATCTGTGTGGAATTTCCGAAAGCTAGGTGCAATATTTTAGTGGGAAACGAAGGTTTATTCATGGCATTTCACATGGGATTTATGGGTTTGTTTTAAGAGCTACAAAGCTGTAACTCACTCACATGGCAGAGGACTTATGCCCCCTCATACGCAGAAAATTTCAGAAACTTTGGTGCAATACTTTAGTGGGAAATGAAGGTTTATTCATGGCATTTTACATGGGATTTATGGGTTTGTTTTAAGAGCTACAAAGCTGTAACTCACTCACATGGCAGAGGACTTATGCCCCCTCATACGCAGAAAATTTCAGAAACTTTGGTGCAATACTTTAGTGGGAAACAAAGGTTAAACTTTATTATGTTAAACGTTCAGGAAGGGGAGGGGGAGGCTGTGTTTGTGTGTGTGTGTTTGACAGCTTGATCCACCAATTGTGCTTTAGAATACATGACTGAATCACCCAATCCTGTGAAGACTTTCTTCAGCCTCCAATCGCAATGCTGGAGGAGGGCACCCAGTATATATTCTCTCAGCCCTGCCCTTCTGGCTCTTTGTGGGTTGAACGTGGAGGAGATTAGGAGTGTTTGTCTTTGGAGCTGTGTTGGAGAGACTGTATTGATTGCATTTTGGAGGTGTTTAGGAGTTTCTGATCTTTCTTCTTCAGCTTTTCTTGTTCTCTCTCTTGCCTTTCCTTTCTTGCCTTTCATTTCTCTATTGTAGTAGATACACGTTTGTTTGTCTTTGAGTTCAGTTTGTCTTTGGAGTGAGTGTGTTTGTTCTTCTTTCGCTTTCTGAAAAAAACCCAAAAAAATAATAAAAAAATATTTCTATCCTCTCTCTCTCTCTCTCTCTCTCTCTGTGTGTGTGTGTGTGTGTGCTTGTGAGTGAGTGTGTGTTGCTGGGCCGTGTAGCCTGCTGCTACAAACACAAAAAAAGTCAGCAAAGCACACACTTATACAATAATAAAAATAAATAATAATAAAAATAAAATGAAGCGTGGCACTCAAAGGGGGGGGTGCTCCCAAGGCAGCATTTGGGAGAGGCCGCTCTGGGCGTGGCGCTGCTGCTGCTGCTGCTGCTGGGACCAGCAGCAGGCAGCCTACTTCCACACCCCCAGTTAAACTGAGGCGTTCTCCACTGGGGCAGCAGAAGCAGGCAGAGGCAACTCAAAGTAGTGCCTGCAGGGCACTCTTTCAGCAACATGAGGCAGGTGCTGGGAGCAGCAGTGGGCGTGAAGGACCATTGGCAGCTCCTTCTTTGGTGGGTGAGCCTGTGAACCCGCTGACTGATCTTTTCCCAGATCTTGCAGGAGTCAGCGAGGTTCAGAGTGAGAAGGAGGACTCTGATGTGGGGCAAGAGGAAGAGCAGGCAGCACCAGAGACTTACTCTCCACAATCCGTCCTCTCTTCCACTCATTCCCTTGCTCCTGAGGTGACACCACAGAGCGAAGGCGCCGGCAGGCCGTCTGTGTCACCCCAGAAGCCACAGGCAAGCAAGGTGTGGGACCACTTTGAGGTGGCAGTGGATTCCCGCTTTGCTGTCTGTCGCCACTGCAAGATGTCAGTGAGCAGGGGAAAAATGCCAGGCCACTTCACCACCACGAACCTCAGCCGCCACATGCAGAGGCACCACCAGTCTGTTTTGCTTGGGACCGAGGCGGGCACCTCGCAGCAGACTGGTGCTAGCGGCAAGGGCAAGCAGAAGGCTCCTGCAACTTCTGCCAGCTCTCGACCTCCCATCCCCAAGAGGCTTCGCCAGGCCACCATGGAAGAGATGGGGTGGGGGAAGTATGGAGCCACAAGGTGGCGTTTTCCAGCGCCCAACCAGATCACCAATTGCATCGGTGAGATGGTGGCGTTGGATGACCAGCCATTCAGCCTCGTCGAGAACGCAGGCTTCAAGAGGCTGATGGCTCTTGTGGTTCCATACTACAAGCCGCCGTGTCGCACCACCCTGAGCAGGCGTGTGGTGCCCTCCCTGTACCAGGCATGCAGGGAGTTAGTTCTGGGTCGTCTGTGCCAGGCAGAGGCACAGAAGGTGCACTTCACTTCGGACATCTGGTCCAGCGAAGGAGGAGTGCACGCTTACCTGTCCCTGACGGCTCACTGGTGGGGAGCGTCAGGGCAGGAAGCACCCAAGACTTCTGGGACTGGGAAGGAGGGCTGCTGCTGGGCCCTCCTTCATACCGCAGTCATGGACCAGTCCCACACGGCGGAGGAGATTACGGAGGCCATGAACCGCATGGTGGCAGGGTGGCTGGGCGGGCACCAGCACACCCGCGGTTACATGGTCACGGACGGGGGAGCCAACATGCTGAAGGCGGTGCGTGATGGCGGATTTGAAGGCATCCGCTGCATCGCGCACGTCTTCAACCTGGTCGTGAGGGATGGCCTTGGAGGCAGCAAGGCCCCTCTCCCTCCCCAAATCCGTAATCTCCTAGAGAGCTGCAGGAAGGTGGCTGGGCATTTCCACCACAGCGTGAAGGGCAGTCGGTTGCTGCGGGAGAAGCAGCAGGAGCTGGGACTTCCGCAGCACCGGCTAGTGCAGGACGTGGCAACACGTTGGAACTCCACCTACCACATGCTCGAGCGTATGGTGGAGCAACAGCGTGTTGTCCACGAGATGTTCAGGGTCGGGGACATTGGCATCCAGGCCCCACTGTCCAGGCAGCAGTGGGAGGCCATGTCCCAGCTTCTGGTGGTCCTCAAGCCATTCCTTGAGGCCACCGAGACCCTGAGCAGCAGCACTGCCCTTCTCAGCCAGGTGCTCCCCGTGGCCAGGCATCTCCAGAATCAGATGGGTGAGTTTCTGGAGGCCGGGGATGCCGTCACCGGCAGGCGCTTCCTGCCAGAGGTGCGGGAAGTGGTGACGAAGCTGAGGGAAGGCCTATCCTGCCGGGTCCAGCCTCTCTACAACGAGAGGCAGTACATGTTGGCCACCATGTGCGACCCGCACATCAAGGATGGGTTATGTGGGCAGACTTCCCGGGCAGGTTGGGTGGAAATGCTGGTGACGGACGTTCGGGCGGCCCGGGATGCCAGGATTGGGCAGGCAGAGGAGGAGCCCACCGAAGCCCAGGCGCTAAGTCCGCTGAGCACCACCAGCAGCGGCGGCAGCAGCACCACCACACCCAGCAGGGGGACAGGCCAGGGGTTTTGGGACAAGGCTTTGCAGGCTGCAGTTGGGCATAGAGGCACTCAACCCAGCCGCCGCCAGGATGACGCTGCAGCAGCAGTGCAGCGTTACCTGGCGGAGCAGATGGAGGACGGCTCCATCGAACCCCTGGCCTACTGGTTATCTCGGCGCCAGATGTGGCCTGATCTGGCGCGGGTGGCCATGGACAGAATCAGCTGCCCACCGTCCAGCGTTCCAAGCGAGCGGGTGTTTTCCATGGCGGGCGACGTGGTCACACCCCACCACTCTCGCTTGGACGCTGAGATTGTGGAGCAGCTGGTCTTCCTCAAGGTCAATCTGCCCCTGCTGGGATACCCCACCCTCATGCCCTCGGGGGAGTAATTGGCAGGCACCCCCCATCCATCCCACACCTTTGGGCAGGCACCGGCAGGCCCTTAATTTTTTAATTCTTATTTTTGGTTAATTAATTTTATTTACTTTAATTTACTGGCTGTGTTGTTTACAGCTCAGTAACTCAACTCTGAACGATGGATCCCGAAGGGATCTAGTTTCTTCTCCTAGCCTCTTATATTGAGGGGATGCACAAGCATCTCACACATTCTATGTTGTTTGACTTGAACCAATGTGCTTGCACGTGTGCCTCTGAAATTGGACTCCGATGGCTCCCTCCAGGCCTTCTGTAAGGTCCCACACTTCCATGGGCGTTTCTTCTTGTAAAAGACCACGTCAGAGGCTCATGAGAACTTTGGATAAGAAGAAGGCTTAATTTTATCGCCGAGGAACGCATGCACCTCTCTGACTATGAACGAAGGACGCGATAGGATTCCTCTTCCAGGCTCCTACATTGAGTGGATGACAAAGCAGCATCCCACACTGTTTCTGACTGTGTCTTTTGGACCTATGTGGCAGCCTTGCAGGGCTGTCACTGTGTGTTGTGTTTATTTTCGCTATATGATTGAAAAAACTGCCTGCCCGCCTGCTAGGTTGCCGTCATTGTGAAGTAGCCGGAATGCGTGGGCTGGTCTCACGGTTCTATTGCTTACTTGTGCAATGTACTAGCGCCTGGCATCATGCCCGCCTCTGCCTGCCTGCCTGCCTGCCCGCCTGCTAGGTTGCCGTCATTGTGAAGTAGCCGGAATGCGTGGGCTGGTCTCACGGTTCTATTGCTTACTTGTGCAATGTACTAGCGCCTGGCATCATGCCCACCTCTGCCTGCCTGCCTGCCTGCCTGCCCGCCTGCTAGGTTGCCGCCATTGTGAAGTAGCCGGAATGCGTGGGCTGGTCTCATGGTTCTATTGCTTACTTGTGCAATGCGCAAGCGCCTGGCATCATGCCCGCCTCTGCCCGCCTCTGCCTGCCTGCCTGCCTGCCTGCCCGCCTGCCTGCCCGCCTACTAGGTTGCCGTCATTGTGAAGTAGCCGGAATGCGTGGGCTGGTCTCACGGTTCTATTGCTTACTTGTGCAATGTACTAGCGCCTGGCATCATGCCCGCCTCTGCCTGCCTGCCTGCCTGCCTGCCCGCCTGCCCGCCTGCTAGGTTGCCGTCATTGTGAAGTAGCCGGAATGCGTGGGCTGGTCTCACGGTTCTATTGCTTACTTGTGCAATGTACTAGCGCCTGGCATCATGCCCGCCTCTGCCTGCCTGCCTGCCTGCCTGCCCACCTGCCCGCCTGCTAGGTTGCCGCCATTGTGAAGTAGCCGGAATGCGTGGGCTGGTCTCACGGTTCTATTGCTTACTTGTGCAATGCGCAAGCGCCTGGCATCATGCCCGCCTCTGCCCGCCTCTGCCTGCCTGCCTGCCTGCCTGCCCGCCTGCCTGCCCGCCTACTAGGTTGCCGTCATTGTGAAGTAGCCGGAATGCGTGGGCTGGTCTCACGGTTCTATTGCTTACTTGTGCAATGTACTAGCGCCTGGCATCATGCCCGCCTCTGCCTGCCTGCCTGCCTGCCTGCCCGCCTGCCCGCCTGCTAGGTTGCCGTCATTGTGAAGTAGCCGGAATGCGTGGGCTGGTCTCACGGTTCTATTGCTTACTTGTGCAATGTACTAGCGCCTGGCATCATGCCCGCCTCTGCCTGCCTGCCTGCCTGCCTGCCTGCCCGCCTGCCCGCCTGCTAGGTTGCCGTCATTGTGAAGTAGCCGGAATGCGTGGGCTGGTCTCACGGTTCTATTGCTTACTTGTGCAATGTACTAGCGCCTGGCATCATGCCCGCCTCTGCCTGCCTGCCTGCCTGCCTGCCTGCCTGCCCGTCTGCTAGGTTGCCGTCATTGTGAAGTAGCCGGAATGCGTGGGCTGGTCTCACGGTTCTATTGCTTACTTGTGCAATGTACTAGCGCCTGGCATCATGCCCGCCTCTGCCCGCCTCTGCCTGCCTGCCTGCCTGCCTGCCCACCTGCTAGGTTGCCGTCATTGTGAAGTAGCCAGAATGCGTGGGCTGGTCTCACGGTTCTATTGCTTACTTGTGCAATGTACTAGCGCCTGGCATCATGCCCGCCTCTGCCCGCCTCTGCCTGCCCACCTGCTAGGTTGCCGTCATTGTGAAGTAGCCAGAATGCGTGGGCTGGTCTCACGGTTCTATTGCTTACTTGTGCAATGTACTAGCGCCTGGCATCATGCCCGCCTCTGCCCGCCTCTGCCTGCCTGCCTGCCTGCCTGCCCACCTGCTAGGTTGCCGTCATTGTGAAGTAGCCGGAATGCGTGGGCTGGTCTCACGGTTCTATTGCTTACTTGTGCAATGTACTAGCGCCTGGCATCATGCCCGCCTCTGCCCGCCTCTGCCTGCCCGTCTGCTAGGTTGCCGTCATTGTGAAGTAGCCGGAATGCGTGGGCTGGTCTCACGGTTCTATTGCTTACTTGTGCAATGTACTAGCGCCTGGCATCATGCCCGCCTCTGCCCGCCTCTGCCTGCCTGCCTGCCTGCCCGCCTGCTAGGTTGCCGTCATTGTGAAGTAGCCGGAATGCGTGGGCTGGTCTCACGGTTCTATTGCTTACTTGTGCAATGTACTAGCGCCTGGCATCATGCCCGCCTCTGCCTGCCTGCCTGCCTGCCTGCCTGCCTGCCCGCCTGCTAGGTTGCCGTCATTGTGAAGTAGCCGGAATGCGTGGGCTGGTCTCACGGTTCTATTGCTTACTTGTGCAATGTACTAGCGCCTGGCATCATGCCCGCCTCTGCCTGCCTGCCTGCCTGCCTGCCTGCCTGCCCGTCTGCTAGGTTGCCGTCATTGTGAAGTAGCCGGAATGCGTGGGCTGGTCTCACGGTTCTATTGCTTACTTGTGCAATGTACTAGCGCCTGGCATCATGCCCGCCTCTGCCCGCCTCTGCCTGCCTGCCTGCCTGCCCGCCTGCTAGGTTGCCGTCATTGTGAAGTAGCCGGAATGCGTGGGCTGGTCTCACGGTTCTATTGCTTACTTGTGCAATGTACTAGCGCCTGGCATCATGCCCGCCTCTGCCTGCCTGCCTGCCTGCCTGCCTGCCCGTCTGCTAGGTTGCCGTCATTGTGAAGTAGCTGGAATGCGTGGGCTGGTCTCACGGTTCTATTGCTTACTTGTGCAATGTACTAGCGCCTGGCATCATGCCCGCCTCTGCCCGCCTCTGCCTGCCTGCCTGCCTGCCTGCCCACCTGCTAGGTTGCCGTCATTGTGAAGTAGCCGGAATGCGTGGGCTGGTCTCACGGTTCTATTGCTTACTTGTGCAATGTACTAGCGCCTGGCATCATGCCCGCCTCTGCCCGCCTCTGCCTGCCTGCCTGCCTGCCTGCCCACCTGCTAGGTTGCCGTCATTGTGAAGTAGCCGGAATGCGTGGGCTGGTCTCACGGTTCTATTGCTTACTTGTGCAATGTACTAGCGCCTGGCATCATGCCCGCCTCTGCCTGCCTGCCTGCCTGCCTGCCCGCCTGCTAGGTTGCCGTCATTGTGAAGTAGCCGGAATGCGTGGGCTGGTCTCATGGTTCTATTGCTTACTTGTGCAATGTACTAGCGCCTGGCATCATGCCCGCCTCTGCCCGCCTCTGCCTGCCTGCCTGGAGGTGCCCATGCAGCTGTGACTTTGCCTCTGCCACTGGGACTTTGCCTCTGCCACTGGGACTTTGCCTCTGCCAGTGGGACTTTGCCTGGAGGAGCCTGTGCCAATGTGACTTTGCCTGGAGGAGCCTGTGCCAATGTGACTTTGCCTGGAGGAGCCTGTGCCACTGTGACTTTGCCTGGAGGAGCCTGTGCCACTGTGACTTTGCCTGGAGGAGCCTGTGCCAATGTGACTTTGCCTGGAGGAGCCTGTGCCAATGTGACTTTGCCTGGAGGAGCCTGTGCCACTGTGACTTTGCCTGGAGGAGCCTGTGCCAATGTGACTTTGCCTGGAGGAGCCTGTGCCAATGTGACTTTGCCTGGAGGAGCCTGTGCCACTGTGACTTTGCCTGGAGGAGCCTGTGCCAATGTGACTTTGCCTGGAGGAGCCTGTGCCAATGTGACTTTGCCTGGAGGAGCCTGTGCCACTGTGACTTTGCCTGGAGGAGCCTGTGCCAATGTGACTTTGCCTGGAGGAGCCTGTGCTCCGATCCACAGCGGCCGCACGACTAAGGTAAGTGTGTGCAGTCAACGCAGGGACACCTGAGAGTGTCCAGAAGTGGGGCAGTCTGAGATCTTACTTCCGAGTAAGCAAGCAGGCAGCCCCGTGTGCCTACTTTGGCATGGGCACTCAGGAACGGCCAATCCTGGGTGGGAGGGAGCTAGTTGTGTTAAAGTGGTCATCTAATATTCATTCTTTTTTTTCCCCCTTCTTCTTTTGCAGCCTATGGAACTCTTCGCCACTGCGCAAAGCGGACCCGTGAATCCAGACTGCCCATCTGCCCCAGCCACGGCCGCATGGAGGTGGCCCATCGATTCACGTCGCCCGCACGACTCTGGTAAGAGCCTGTCAGAGAGCTTACCCACGAGTAAGCCAGCAGGCAGCCCCGTGTGCCTGCTGGGGCGTGGGCACTCAGGAACGGGCAGATGCCAGTCCTGGGTGGGAGGGAGCCAGTGGTGGAAAAGTATCATTTTTTTCTGATATTCATTCTTTCCCCCCCCCCCCCTTCTTCTTTTGCAGCTTATGGAACTCTTTGCCACAGTGCCCAGGAGAGACGGTAATGCAGACTGCCCACCTGCCCGTCACTGCCCACCTGGAAGTCACATCTTATCAACAACGCCCTCACGACTATGGTAAGTGTTCTGTGAATGGGGGGGGCACCTTCCACCTAACTGAAGTAGGGCTGTCTGCCTGCTAACTTCCGAGTAAGCAGGCAGCCCCGTGTGCCTACTGGGGCGTGGGCACTCAGGACCGGGCAGATGCCAGTCCTGGGTGGGAGGGAGCCAGTGGTGGAAAAGTATCATTTTTCTCATATTCATTCTTCCCCCCCCCCCTTCTTCTTTTGCAGCCTATGGAACTCTTCGCCACTGCGCAAAGCAGACCCGTGAATCCAGACTGCCCATCTGCCCCAGCCACGGCCGCATGGAGGTGGCCCATCGATTCACGTCACCCGTACGACTCAGGTAAGAGTGCAGGCAGAGTGGCCATATAGAAAAGAAGGCAGGGCCCCTGCACCTTTAACTGTTGTGATGAAGAGGGAATCTCAGCAGGAACTAATTGCATACAAAATGACACTGGCTGAAATCCTCTTTTCTCTACAACTGCTGAAGTTAGGAACCCTGACCTGGATTTGATCTGGTCAGCCTAACGTAGGGTGCTATTAGGAGTGAATGAATAACCCAAGGACAAAAGAAATGGTGATTCTCTAATGCTCCGGTAAGCTGTGTCCAGCCAGACACAAAAGGATAGCCAATCACTCTAACAATGGGCTCAAAAGAGTGATTTAGAAAGGGAGGGGTGAAGCAGGAGAAGGAGGATTGATTCACAAACAAGAGAAGTGTGCCGGTGGGAGACTAGGACTTGCATGTATTAATACAAATCTTTATTTATTTTCCTTTCTTCTTTTGCAGTATAAAAGTATTCATCTAATATTAATTTTCCCCCTCCTCTGCGTATTTCTGAAATTTTCTGCGTATGAGGGGGCATAAGTCCTCTGCCATGTGAGTGAGTTACAGCTTTGTAGCTCTTAAAACAAACCCATAAATCCCATGTAAAATGCCATGAATAAACCTTCATTTCCCACTAAAGTATTGCACCAAAGTTTCTGAAATTTTCTGCGTATGAGGGGGCATAAGTCCTCTGCCATGTGAGTGAGTTACAGCTTTGTAGCTCTTAAAACAAACCCATAAATCCCATGTGAAATGCCATGAATAAACCTTCGTTTCCCACTAAAATATTGCACCTAGCTTTCGGAAATTCCACACAGATATCAAGAGAAGTGTTCCCTGCAATGTGCCAAAGTTTCCTGTTTGTATCTTTGAAAATAAAAAAATGGGAGGCAAAACTGTATTTTACCCCACTACTACCCAATTTTCAACAATTCATTGCCAACACATGCCTGGAGCTAGCTGTCTGAAATTCCACACAGACATCAAGAGAAGTGTTCCCTGTAATGTGCCGAAGTGTCCTGTTTGTATCTTTAAAAATAAAAAAATGGGAGGCATAACTGTATTTACCCCACTACTACCCATTTTTCAAAAATTCATTGCCACACCAGGCAAGCACCCACGGTTCTGGGATTTCACACACGTGGGTCCCAAGGTACCACCTACAATGTGGCAAAGTTTCATGTATATAACTTTAAAAATGACCGAGTTATAGGCATTCCTGGTTATTTATTAAAAAATTAATTGCTACAAACTGCATGCACCAAACTTTCTGAAATTTCTCACAGATACCTATCCCTAACCAGTGTACAATGTGCCCAAGTTTCATCCTTCTATCATTAAAAATGAAAAAGTTATAGGCATTTTTGTAAAACAATACTTTGCTATAGGAAAAAGCATTCAAAATGGCGTCCGATCCGGATCGGGACATCCGATCCGCGGATCGGGATCCGATCCGATCCGATCCGACCAGCCTCCGATCCGATCCGATCCGACCCCCCAGGTCCGATTCCGATCCGCTATCCGATCCGATCCGGGGGGTCAGTGCACATCCCTACTTCTAACAGTCTCAAGATTTGGGGTCCATTTGCAATCTTCTGTCCAGAGGAGGTGGTGAATCCTCTTTCTTTCCATAACATTGCATGTGCATGCACGGCAGAATGGACATACCGTGAATCAGAATAGATGTTAACCCGTTTCTCTTGGCTGAGTTCTAATGCAATTATTAGAACAATTATTTCAGCAGCCTGGGCTGAGAAGGTGTTTGGCAGCTTCTCCTGCCACAAGACTTCAGAGTCAGTTACTACTGCACATCTAGTTGCTCTGATTCTATTTTCAACTGAGCTGGATCCATCAACATACAGCTTGAGTTCAGCATCTGGCAGAGGTTCATCACTCAAATCCTCTCTTGCCTGTGTGACTTGGTTCAACACAGTGAGGCAATCATGAGGTGTAGTTCTGGTGGGCTCTGGCATCAGGGTAGCTGGGTTCAAGGCAGTTACTCGACGGTAGGTTAGGCTGGGATTTGAAAGCAAAGAGATTTCATATCTGGACTGCCTAGCAGGGTTCAGCAGTTTTTCTCCTTCACTGCCCAGAATCTGAGGAACTCCATGAGGCACAATTATCTCTATGTCTGCTCCCATTACTAGTTTCTGCGCTTCTTCTACTAGGAGAACGGTAGCAGCGATGGCACGGAGACATGCGGCCCAGCCTCTTGAAACCGCATCTAAAGCCCTGGAGTAGTAACCCACTGGCCTCCAGGTAGTTCCCCAGGGTTGAGTCAAAACCCCTGATGCTATGCCTTTGTTTTCATGCACATAGAGACGGTAAGGCTTGCCAGGGTTAGGAAGGGCTAGTGCAGGTGGTGAAACAAGAGCTTGCTTAAGATCTTTAAATGCCTTATTCATCAGTTCAGTCCATTTCCACTATAGGAGCCCCTCTTTTGTAAGTGATTCATACAATGGCCGAGCCTTCCCTCCATAATCTGGGATCCATAGTCTGCAAAACCCAGTCAATCCCAGGAACGCTCTTAATTCCTTTGGGCAAGAAGGGGGAGGCAATTCTTGAATTGCTTGTACTCTCTCTGTACTCAGGGCACGGCTTCCTGCTGACAGCTCATATCCCAGAAAGACTACTTTTTCCTGGCAAATCTGTGCCTTTTCCCGGGCCACTTTGTAGCCTCTGTCTCCTAGCCAGTTCAACACAGACACTGTGGCCAATAAACAGGTAGTCTGGTCAGGGGTAGCCAGAGCAGGTCATCACAAATCCATGCTGTAAAACCTGGTCCCCAACTTTGGTAAGGAGGGGAGGACTGACATCCAATCTTGTTTCTTTCCCTCTATGCCTTCTACCACAACATGCTTTGCTCTTTTCTTCAAGGGGGGGGGGCCGGGTAACATAGAAAAGGTCGTGCCAGTATCAATAAGCCTATTCAAATCTTGGCTATCCACGCTTAAACCAACCATAGGGTCCTCTTTAGAGCTTCTGCTCTGGAGGGTGGTGGCCTTGGACCCTGGTCCCCATCATTGCTCTTCACCTTCTGCTCTAAACACTCTTGCCTCTGCTGCAGGCTTGGGCCCCCCCTTTTTCCCTTCTTTCTCATTTGGCTTCCCGCCCATAGCCACAGCCATCAATTTCACTTGCTGTTTCATTCGACTGTCTTGCCTCTTTTCTTCTTCTTGCTCTCGTGTCGCAAAAACCTTCTGCGCTATCTCAATCAATTCTGACAGAGGTTTCCCAGGCCCTCCTTCTAATTTCTGCAATTTCTTCCTTATATCTAGAGATGACTGACCTATAAACATCACATTCACTAATCTCTGGTTCTCAGGGTCTTCAGAGTTAAGGGAGGAGTAGCGCCGAAAAGCCGAATACAGTCTTTCAAGAAAAGCAGATGGGCTTTCATCTTTCTCCTGTCTGACATCATAAATTTTAGACATGTTTTGAACCTTAACCACAGCCTTCCAGAGGCCTTCCACAATCAATCCGAGATAAGTGGCACAATGCTCTCGACCTTCTGGCTCTGACCCCCAATGCGGGTCCTCTAATGGGCACATAGCATTCAAGCCAGCTGGTGCTCTCCCAGCGTCAGCAATTCTTTGAGCCGCAATAGTTCGGCTATGGCCCAGCACTGAGCGTTTCTCAGCTGCTGTCAGAAAAGTATCGAGCATCATTTGGCAATCAGCCCAATTTGGCTGGTGTGTTCTTCCAATGCTTTGGAATAGAGTTATCATTTTATCGGGATCTTCCGAAAAGGGCGGATTCTGAGTTTTCCAATTAAAAAGGTCACTAGTTGAGAAAGGAACATAAAGAAATGTGGCTCCCCCCTCTGCTATTGCTTGTCGCAAGGGCATCTCTGTCCCCCCCCTCCTCAAAGCTGTCGGCTGAGGGGTCAGGGGTTTAGCAACCTGTCTAGCCTCTTCCAAGAGGCCTTCATAAGAAGGAGGATTTATGGCTGCATTCTTATCTCCTCCTGATCTATTACCGGCAGCCTGTGGAGGAAGGACCGGCAGAGAAGATTGCTCAGAGGGGGCCATTTGATTCCTGGTTTCTTTCCCCATTATTTCCCGGTCGGTAGCTGCCCCCTGGGAGCGGAGGTGCCGTGGAATCAGATTCAATTGACTAGGCTCCACATCGGGTGGGGGAGTTGCCAGCCGATTCCCCTGAGCAGCTTGTGCTTGTTGGAGCCTTCGGCGGGGGCTTGATTCAAAAAATCCCTCCTGGGGTCTGGAATCAGGGAGAACCTGTCTCCCTTTCTTCCACCCGGGTCTTGCCATCATAGCCTTACACATTTGTCCCATACATTTCTTAATCCAACCTGGTTTTGTTTGAACCCAGTACAACCATGGATCTATATATACAAATTGATTCCACAATCCACGTTCAGCTATAATTACATACAGTTTAGAAATCAAGCTACAATCAAAAGAACCTTCAGGTGGCCACTCAGACAACAAAACTGACCATTCTCTCTGACACAATCTGATTAGTTCATCCTTATGTACATTCACACCATAATCCATTTTAAAATTCTTCCAGTTACGTAACATACATTCCAAAGGAGTGCAAGTATCAACAAATGATTGAGCGGATCCCATGGCCCCCATGGCTTTCTATTTTACTGTCTCTCAACAGCACAGTAATCTCAATCCCAACAAAAATACAAGATACTTACTCCTGCAGTCTTTGCGGTGCGTCCATCACCAAGTCCAGGCTTCCCACTTTGTCTAGTTCGTAATTAGGATGATCCTTTAACCTCACCGGTACCCTCGGCTCAAATCCTCAGACAGCGTTGACAAGCCAAATAGCTTGGTGCGCACTTCAGCACTATCTCAGTAGCGCCCAGGATCCAAGGGTGGTCCAGAATTCTCCCATCGGCAGTGCCAGTTTTGTTGCATAAAGAATGCTTTCCAGGATTCTTTTCTGGAGGGTTTTTTCCTAATTATCCCCAGGAAAGAGAAGTAGACGAAGGTGGGGGCAAAACAAATTTATTCTCATGAGAATTGATCAAACAACGGACTCACGTCCAAAGGATGTCTGACCCTGGGTTGAGGAATTCAAGCAGGTTAAATACAAAGTTGAAACACACAGTTGCTGGCTGAACGCCCAGAACGGTTATCTTCTTGCTGTATTTCAAAGAAGCATACAAGGAGATAGCTCCAAGGCTACAGAGCTGTTACAACAAATCCCATCAATGGTCTTTGTTCTTTGTGTCTCAAAAGCTGGCAGGCATTAGAGCATACGCTGAGTGCAAAGCAAGGAACTAAATATAGATAAAAACAAAATGGAGTAACTTTGGTTCTGACTATTATTCCAACACTGTTCTCATGGTTTATCTGCTTTGGGAGAATGAGAATTTCACTTGCACTTTCTACCTCCTTAGGGAGGATGTGGCGTTAAGGCTTGGGAGCCTTAACTCCCAATTTCCCTGCTTTTTGGTGCTTGGTTGGAAACTGTGGAGCCTTAACGTTGTTTTTGTAAACCGTAGGTTTTTTGTTTAATGAATATTCCTTCTAGTCCAGCTGGGGCAGCGTCCTCTTCTCTACCCTGCTCAGCTTGGAGTCAGGGATTCTTCCTTCCACGCATCGGTCCAGGAGAAGATGGCTTCCCCTTGGTGGGTATTCTCTTTATCCCTTTTTGGGTTCGCTGATACCGTGACCAGCCGAAACCAATCCTCAACCGTCCCGCTCACGCCACCAGCACCCTCCCTGCGAACGGCCGTTTCCCACAGCTGAAGCTCTTGCAGCTCACTTCCAATTAACTCTGACCTTGAAGTTCAGGCCTACCAAGATAAGAGTGACAGGGCCAGGTGTGGGTGCTGGGAACCAGCGGTTTGAAGTCTTGTAACCTTTCTCCTCAGAATTCTCCCCCTCCCAGTCCAAGACCCCAGTCCTGCAAGGTAGGCCAACGCTGGCCATTCCAGCCAGACGGTAGCCTTTCTGGCCCTTTTCTTCACAAGGGACATCCTTCCCCACCCTGGTACCTTCCAGAACTTTTGGATCTCTGCTCCCATCAGCCTTGGGCAACATGGCCAATGGTTAGGAATGCTGGGCACTGGAGTCCAAAACATCCAGGGGGCACCAGGTTGGAGAGGGCTGCTTTAAGGATATAAAGTTCCTCAAGTTATTTTATGTAAAACTTAGTTTGATCATAAAATTATAATTATATTTTAAAACTTTTTAAAGTATTCAGTACATTTGTAGTAATAGTCTGAATAGATTAGAAATATATTAGATTACTGCTGTAGTATCAAAAACACAGGACACTATATAATAATAATAATAATAATAATAATAATAATAATAATAATAATAATAATTTATTTCTTACCCGCCTCTCCATCTGGATCGAGGCAGGGAACAACAACATGATAAAATACATAAAACTGATAAAAACATGACACATATTATTAAAACTGCATAAAAAATCCTAAAACATCCTAAAAACATCCTTAAAACATTCTAAAATTCCACTGGATATGCCTGCCGGAAGAGAACAGTCTTTATAGCTTTCTTAAATTCTAAAAGACTGTTAAGTTGACGAGCCTCCTCCGGCAGGTCATTCCACAGTCTGGGAGCGGCAGAAGAGAAGGTCCTCTGGGTAACGGTTGTCAGCCTAGTCTTGGCCGACTGTAATAAGTTCTTCCCAGAGGACCTGAGCATGCGGGGCGGATTGTATGGGAGAAGGCATTCCCGCAGATAACCTGGACCCAAACCATGTAGGGCTTTAAAGGTAATAACCAACACTTTATACTTCGCCCGGAAACTAATTGGCAGCCAGTGGAGCGATTTTAAAGCTGGCGTAATATGGTCACCCCTAGATGTACCAGTGACCAACCTGGCTGCCATATTTTGAACTAGTTGAAGTTTCCGGACTAGGCATAGAGGTAGCCCTATGTACAGCGCTTCGAGCTTCGAAGTTACCAGCGCATGCACTAACATCTTTAGGTCTTCCAACTCTAGGAAGGGGCGCAGCTGGCGTATCAGCTGAAGCTGATAGTAGGCACTCCTGGCCGTCGCATCTATCTGGGCTGTCATTTGGAGCGACGGATCCAGGAGCACCCCCAAGCTGCGAACACAGTCTTTCAGGGGGAGTGTAACCCCATCCAGAACTGGTTGACACACCTCCAAACCCAGGTTGCGGCCTTTGACAGCAAGCACCTCCGTCTTGTCTGGATTCAGCTTCAGTTTGTTTTTCCTCATCCAGCCCATTACCGCCTCCAAGCATTCATTCAGAGGAGACACACTATCCTTAGCTGGCGCTGTTATCGAAGGCATAGAGTAATATATTTGGGTGTCATCAGCATACTGATAGCACCCCGCCCCATGCCTCCGGATGATCTCTCCAACGGTTTCATATAAATGTTAAACAGCATTGGGGAAAGGATGGCACCTTGTGGTACGCCACACAGCAGCTCCTTCTTTGCAGAGCAGCTATCCCCAAGCATCACCATCTGGAACCTGCCCGAGAGGTAGGACTGGAACCACTGAAGCACAGTGCCCCCGATTCCCAATCCCCTCAGGCGTTCCAGAAGGATACCATGGTCAATGGTATCGAAAGCCGCTGAGAGGTCCAGAAGTACCAACAGGGACACACTCCCCGTCAATACTAAGGCGTAGATCATCCACTAAGGCGACCATAGCAGTCTCAACTCCGTATCCCGCCCTGAAGCCAGTTTGAAATGGGTCCAGAAAATCAGTGTCATCCAAGACTACTTGGAGTTGAAAGGCAACCGCCCTCTCGATCACCTTGCCCAAGAATGGAAGGTTTGATACCAGTCTGTAGTTATTAAAGTCCAGGGGATCCAGGGAGGGCTTCTTTAGAAGAGGCCATACCACTGCTTCTTTTAAACATGATGGGAAAGTCCCCTCCCTGAGAGATGCATTAATAATATATTGTAATTGCGATCTAACTGCATCTCCTCCCTGGACGACCAGCCATGAAGGACAGGGATCGAGAGGGCAAGTCATCTTCCTCACTCGTCCAAGCAGCTTGTCCACGTCCTTGGTACCCACCAACTGAAACTGATCAAGTGTAATCCTACTCGCGGAGTCACTAGACACTCCATCGTCAGCCTCTGCTATAACGACGGCATCTAAGTCGGCTCTTATCCGAAAGATTTTATCTGTGAAATGATCGGTAAAGGCATCACAGTGAACCGCCGAAGGCTCTAAAATCGGATTCAGGGGGGAAGGTGCCCGGGTTAGACCCCTCACCACCCTGAACAGTTCCACTGGATGCGAATTCGCAGACGCAATGCGCGCAGAGAAGAAAGCTTTCTTCGCTGCATGTATTGCCACCCCATAGGAACGAAGTTTTCCGCCATCGGCGCTCCAGTCGTCGTCCTTTCCGCTTCAACTCCCTGAGGTCTTCCGTATACCAGGGCACCCTGTTAGAAGCGGGTCGGAGAGGACATTTGGGGGCGATCGTGTCGATAGCCCTAGTTAGGTCTTGATTCCATCTATCGACCAGGGCTTCTACAGGATCGTCGACGATATCAGCCATACAACCCTCCAAGGCTTTCTGAAATCCAGAAGGATCCATCAGCCTTCAAGGGCAGACCATCTTAATCGGTCCACCACCCCTGCAGGGGCGGGTGGTAGCCGTGATACTAACCCTAACCAGAAAATGGTCTGTCCATGACAACACGGAGGTATTCGAACAAAATCCAAATTGTTAAGAATGTGCATTTACTGTCAAGAATGCCCAATGGTTGACTCTACTTACATGTTGGGAAATGGAACATAAATGTTTATCAGTAAAACACACTTTAGACCAATAATTTTAATTCGGAATGAAAAAAACTATGTGGGAACAAATGATACTGCCAAGTGGAGCTACAAAGAAATCACATCAGACTTTGGAGCCCTGGGAAGGAAACTCAAGTACTTTGGGGCACAGATAGTTTTCTCATCCATCCTCCAAGGTCTTGGAAGAGGATTTCAGGAAAGCTGATTTTAATAAACTCAGAGCAAAGCAAACCTGGATTCAGGAGACCTGGGCTTTTGTTTCCACTTGTCATGAAGCTCACTGAGTGACTTTTGGTCACCTAACCTTCCTCACAGGGTTGTTGTGAGGATGAAATGGAGAAGAGGAGGAGGATCATGTACAGTGCTTTGGGCTCCATGAAGGAAAGGCAGGATATCAATGCAACAAATACATGCATAAAAAATAAATTAATTCCTCTGAGATGCCCAAGGGTTGACCAACTTACCCCACCTGGAGCCGAAGGACGCTCACTTCTGGAGGGTTCCAGGTTAGGGAAGGGTGACCAACGTGAGCCTGAAACAGGGCCAACATAAAAGCTAGGCGTGGATCTCCCCACCCTGAGAGAATGAGCATCTCAACAGCAAGTGCAGTTCAATGTAAGCAAGTCTAAAGGGATGCGCCCTAGAGCAAAAACAAAACAAAACACCCAACTTCAAGGATAACCTGATGGGATCTGAGCTGGCAGATGCAGACCAAGAAAAAGCTCTTGGGGTTGTGGTGGACAGCCTAATGAAAATATCGAGCCAGTGTGCAACCACGTTAAAAAAAAGCAAACTCCCATGTTAGACATAATTAGGAAAGGAACTGAGAACAAAACTGCCAGTATCATACTGCATTTACGCAACTCTATGATGCAACCACACTTGGAATACCATGTGCAGTTTTGGTCACCACGCTTAAAAAAACTATTGAAGAGCTAGAAAAAGTACAGAAAAGGACAACTAAATTGATCAAGAGGCTGGAAAATTTAGCTTAGAAAATTGCTTCGCTTAGAAAAGAGGCGAGTAGAGAAGACATGATAGAGGTGTACAAAATTATTCATAGTGTGGAGAAACTGGATAGGAAGACATTTTTATCCCTCCCTCTTAATACTGGAACCCCGGGGTCATCCCATAAAGCTGAAATTCTGGACAGATTAGAATCATAGCAGAGTTGGAAGGGGCCTCTAAGGCCATCGAGTCCAACCCCCTGCTCAATGCAGGAATCCACCTGAAAGCATCCCTGACTGATGGCTGTCCAGCTGCCTCTTGAAGGCTTATAGTGTGGGAGAGTCCACCACCTTGCGATAAAATAATTCAAAATTCCCTTATACGTGCCTCTGAAATTAAAAAGTTAATAAGGTGTGTCTCATGAAGACCTCAAGTTAACTTAGCAAGAGGAAAACACGTAAGTTAATGATAGCCATATTCCTAATGCCGAAGTTACACAAGCACAAGAGGATAAGTAAAAAACTGATACTACAATAGACTTTGCCCTCTGATGAGTCTTCGAAGACAAAGCTATGTCAAACATTATGTCTGGCAAGATTGCAAAATTTGTGCATTCCATCCCTTAGGAGTCAGAGACAGAACTAATTGAATCCACATCAGAAGATTCTTTGAAGCTTATGTTTATTTTAGATAACTTAGAATTTGTAGAAACTAGTTGCTGTTTAACTTGAAAAGAACCATGTATCCTTGAATGATTTTTACTATTTAAGGTTGCTCAAAATCTGCAGCCGGCACCATTTCTAGGTTTTGATTTCTAGATGGTCACTTCTTGCAAGAAGGAGATTAGAGAGCTGCAGCCAGTTTTCAATCTTACACGTGTCTTTCGTCTGATTGGGATAGTGACGGTTGGGACACGAAACTACACGAGTCTAAATTCAAGACTTCTTACCACAACCTCCCCAGGTCGTTGGTCCCATCATCATTTGCAAAAACCTCCTGTTTTCCTCATGAACAACGCTTGCTCAGCAGAGAGAGGCTCATTCCACGCCCTGCCATACTCCTGCTCCCGACAACCCCCTCTCCTTCCCCCCTGGGCTACCCATAAGCTACTCCACTGTCATGAATGAAACAGCACTATTGTGAATGGGAAAAAGAGGAAATGGGGGGGCAGTTGCTGAACTAGGTCACTGGCATGACACAGAAATAGGCCCACTTCAGATTTAATGTGGTGGGGAGGGGGCAGGCTGCAGTGGAACCACTCGGGGGCTGCATAAAAGGGGAAACTGCGCACTGAAAGGACTTCCCGAAAATGCACCCTTTCCAGAGGGAAGCTGCAGGGCTGATGCAGATTGGCTGTCACTTGCTGAGAATGGCCCCATGGTGCTGTTGCTCCCCGTTGGCTATGCAGATCAGGCCCTGGTTTCCCGAGCTCTCATTGTCCTGGTCAGCCTTCCCTAGATGTGCTGGAGGTCGTCAAGGTCCTTCTTAAAATGGGGAGCCCAGAACTGCGATTTCAGCCTGACCACGGCAGGCAAGCAACTTTGCTGCTACCAGAACCTGAAGGCGGCTGGGATCGCACAGCCCTGGCCTCTCCCACCATTGCCCCACCAGGCTGGACTCTTTCTCCTGGAGACCAGGCCTGCAGGAGAGGGCAGGAGGGGCCCCGCAGCCTCCAAAGCTACGTGGGACGCCCCTGGCTGGACACTCTGGAACCTGTGATGTCAAGGCATTCCGTTGCCATGGAGGCACCAGCCTTCCGAGGATGCCAGGGGTCAGTGGAGAGGCAACGGTCCCTCAACGGCCACTTCTGCCCATTTCCTCCAGCCCGTGTTATGGCCCTGTTGGGAGGGAGGGAGGGAGGGGTGCCAGCTGACATCGGAGGACTCGAGAAGGCAGCATTCAAACCCAGGTTGGTAAGATGTCCTCTGGCTCTGGGTGTGCCGGAGAGGGAGAGGCTGAGTCTCAGTCAGGGACCCAGGGCGTTAGAGAGCCATCCTCTTTTCTGGCAGGAAGAATCAAGCTCTTGCCTCAGCAATACTCCCAGCCAGCGGCCCTCAGCACCAGTTGCAGGCCTGGTCCTCTCATCCCAAAGCCCCCTCTGCTGACCTAAGCGTAGTCCAGCTCGTTCAACCTTCCCCAGAGCTTCTCACTGTTGCCCTTTCAGTCCTGGACACCACATCTGCCACTGCTGCAGTTGTTGCTTGCCACTCCTAATTGCCAGATCACCCATTTACGGAACAAGTTGTCTTTCAGACCTGTTGGAAAGTGAGCCTCGCCGGGTCCTCGGCTCTGGGCTCTCCATAGCCCTGTATGTGCCGACGGAGGCATTCTCCCATGTTCTGCTGTATTTACGAATTCAATGAATTTCCTCCATACCTCTCCAAGCTTGCCTTCCTTCAATTGTCCTCGTGCCATCCTTAACTTTGGTGTCAATTTCTCTAGGCGAGCAATCTGCAATACTCTCTGGTACCAACTTTCAATTTTTTCAATATTTGGCTATCAAACATCTTGACGCTAACAATAGATGACTCACTAAATCCTTGCGTAGCAGGTTAATGCCTAATCCTATATATAAATTTAGCAAGGCTAAGTCAGGAGATGGATGAACCCATTGCCCCAAACAGCCTCTAATCAATAGAGGAAGTACGTAGCCATCATGACTAGTAGCCTTATTACCTACTGTCCAAGGTGGTCTCCATCACTACACCTTGTGGTAGTGAACTGCATAATTTCACTACCTGCTGGTGGGCTGCGACTCAGGTAAGTAACTGGTTCAACCGACTTAAGGTTGAGATGAAGGAGACGCCGAGTTCACAGTGAGCCTCTTTTACCCTTTGTTGACTGGACAACTTGCAGCTGGCTTCTGTCAGGGGCAGAAGCTGCAGCATGCTCAGAGCCCGTCTCTCTGCCTTCTCCCCGCACTCACCCAGAATGAGACCCTCTCTCTGCCCCTTGCTTTTGACATCAGTCTCTGTAGCGTCACAGATCACCTGAACAAGTTCCATTCTTCAAGAGCCAGATATGACCCATGGCTATCACTGTATATTCTTTTTCATTTTGACAGTGCCTAAAATCCCCCCCACTCGGC
This sequence comes from Anniella stebbinsi, assembly GCA_029215795.1. Classification (NCBI taxonomy): domain Eukaryota; kingdom Metazoa; phylum Chordata; class Lepidosauria; order Squamata; family Anniellidae; genus Anniella; species Anniella stebbinsi. The sequence continues at coordinate 120,143,906 of JARDYH010000006.1, read as the reverse complement.
TCAAGATGGCACCCAAGAAAAAAAAGCCAAAAGCTAAGAAGGCCAAGGCCAAGGCCAAGGCCACAATCCCAACGAGCACCCTGCCCTATGTCAGCGAGAAGGAGCTGTCCCTGCAGAAGGAGTTCGCCACCCTAACCAAGCATGTCGAAACGTACACCCAGCGAGTGCGACACTTCCAGTGGGACAATGAGTTCTTGGACAAGGAAGCCCAGCAGATCCGAGAGGCCAGCAAGGTCTACCTGTCCTACCTCACCAGGCGCACCGTGCGGTGCCAAAACGCCATCATTTCTCTGAATGACCAGAACCGCGCAGACCTGGCGCAGATCCAGAAGCAAAAGGCAGAGCTGACTTCCCAGTACAAGGAGAAGGAGAAAGAGGTGAAGCAGCAGCTGATGGAGAGAGAGGCAAAGCTCTCCCTCATCAAGAAGGATGTAGAGACCATGCAGCCCTGGCAGGAACTGCAGCGTGAGCAGCTGGCCCGGATCCGGGAGCTGGAAAAGGAGCTGCTGGCCATGAAAATCCAGCACACGGAGCAGATGCACACGGTCAAGAGCCGCTTCCTGCAGCAGGCGGCAGACTACGAGATGCAGTCCCAGCAGAAGGTCCAAGCCTTGGCCAAGCTGGCAGAGAAGGAAGCCGTGCGCAGCCTGATCCAGCACACCAAGCAGGTGAAAGCGGACAACTGGCGCCTGCGTCACGAGCTCCTGGAGCTCCTGAGGCAAGCCCAGCTACTGAAAGAGTTCCTCCTTCGGCTGAGAGCGCGCCGGCAGCAGCTCCTCCAAGAGCACCAGTACCGGCAAGAGCTGGCACACCTGCGCACCTGGCTACGGCCTCAGGACCCTTGGCCGGCCGTCACGCCGGGCAGCAGCAGCTTCCGGTGCTTGGCAGCAGCCAGGAGCCAGCTCATCTCCTGTCGGGCGTCCAGTGCCTGACTGCACTTTGCCAAGAAACCAGGATCTGCCCCTGGTGACCCACAGAACACACACCTTTCTCGAGGAAGTGAGACCTGAGACAGCCACCTTCACTCTGAACAAACCACCCCTAAACAGGGCTGGAGACTGTAGCATCACAGGCATCCTGGGTCAACAAGGGCTGGGAAATGTCAAGGAAAGTTTGTCATCCAGTTCTAGGATGCTGGAACCCAACCTGGGCTGCAAGACGGCCGTTTTATGATACATCTCAGAGGAGGGCGAGGGGGGGGGCCTTTCCAGAACCTCTGCTTGCACACATGCGAGCCAATTGCTACCCTGTCATCCGCCAGAAAAGCCACGCAGCCAGCACACCCAGCAATGCCACTACAGCCTCTGCAACATCACCGAGTCCAGGCTGCTGCCCAGACCGCCGCTCTCTCGACTCCTGCATGGTGGACAGAACCCGATTCTAGGCAGCAGCTGCAACCCCCCTTGCAAGCAGCGCCCCCCCTTTCTACCCCTTCTCCAGGCAAGGGTCTCGGAGGGTCCATGGCAGCTGTAAATCCCTCCCATGGGAGTGGAAGCACAGGCAGAAGAAGAAGCCAGAGGAGCAGAAACCAGACGTATCTGCCGGTGACCCACACCTGAACCACAGGCTTCCTTCCAGCAATGCCACTTGCATATCTCATGGCTGGCGTGGGGGGGGGGGGGAGGAGAGGGCTGGTCTGTGGCATGACGTTGGTGGTGGCTGCCGGTTGTTATTCGCTGTTCCGTATTTTTAGCACGTTTGTTGCTTTAGGGTTATATTTGTTCTTATTTTATTGTTGTAAGCTGTCCTGAGAATATATTACTGACAACATAGAAATGGATAAAATAAATTTAATTTTTCTGGCTTCTGTCTCCTTGTCACTACAAGTTTGAGAAAAGTTTTCAAAAGCAGCAGCCAGTGGCGGCAGGCACGCACGGAGGCTTGGCATTTGGCAACGCTGCCCTTCGCACACAGTCCCACGGCGTTCAGGACTGCAGCTGAAAAGATTCCAGAGGAAGCACTTCTGGGTCCTGGGAAGGAACCTCATAGCCCCACTCTTTCCAAAGGGGCCCAAAATCGACCCCAGGGGACAGGCCTTCCTGGATTGGGCTGGCCATAGGTTTGGCTCCTTGGCCAGGCTTCTGGAAGGAGGAACATGATGGGAAGCGAGACCTGCCCTGCCCCCTCCCCACTGGACCACAGGTATGAGTACTGCAGTCATCACCCCTCCCTTCAATGGCAGGCCAGGAACAAAGCTTAATTCCATGGTTTATACCCCCCTTTCCTGATAAAATAGCCAAAGCCTCTCACAACAGCGAAGGAGGGCTCGCCAGGGCATGTAGCCCTGTGTGAACCAACCGCGCCATTTGCCAGGGCCCCTGGCCTGGCTTCACTGTCTCTTCCTTTCACAGGGATGGGGAGGTGGGGGAACAGTGGTTGTGGTCTCACGCACACGTGTGGCTTTCCAGGCCGTGGCTCCTCAGTTTCAGACCCAGCTAGTGCTGCTCTCATTGGCTCCCTCCCTGCTGGGGGATCTGGTGGGCCACAGTGGGAAACTGGCTGATGCCAGACCAGAGAGGCCTCTTGGGTCTGATCCAGCTGCGGATGCTCCTGGGGGTGCAAGGCAGGCCTGCGAGGCATCTGACTGACTGCTCCACACAGCATGTTTCCATGTACTGGTCATCCCTCGAGGAGCCTGTTGCCCAAAGAACGAGAGGGGGCCCTTGGCCAGGCTCTTCGTTATCGCAAGCCACCTTGGGAGGGTGTCTGGCCTGAAAGGCAGCCAAGGAAGATTTGAATTAAATAAGCGATCAATTGGGCAGAGCATTCCTCTCTCAGCCCCCACGCAAGGACAAGGCTGAGCTGCTTTGCTGGTTATGGAGGAGGCAACATGGTGGGCTGCGTAGGCGCCTCAACTGCTATCATTGGTGCGGCTGCAGAACCTCCCCCCACCCCCGTCCGCCCGCTTCAAAGACGAGGTGGAAGTTTACGGAGCTCCAAAGACCTGACGCCTGAGCGGGGGCTTTGCTCACAGGCCCTCGACTCAATCTGTGGCCGGAGGAGGGCTGCTCGGTTAACCGACGAACCAAAACCCTCGACGGATCCACGCCATCCGCTGCCCTCTGCAGCAGCCACCACCAAGAAAGGACCATTCCTCAACAAGCTCGTGTAAAAACGCTTCTTTTATTTAAAACCCGTACAAGAATAAATACACGCGTAGCGGCCATTTGAGGGCGGGGGGCAGGGGGAGAGGCCAGGAGAGAGGAGAAAAGCCCCTGCAGGGTTATCCAGCGGGCGGCCCAGGGGCCTGAGAGGCACATGTGGCACCAGTAAAGAGCCCCAGCCAGCCTCCTCCCCGGCTTCCAGGGCAACCCTAACTCTGGCTCTCCACGGAATGGAGTGAAGCGGAATGTGTCCGAGGGGGAGGAGCGGACGGATCACCCCTCCCAACGCTGGGGCTCAGCCACTGGCCCTGCTCAAGCCTCCGCAAGAGGGAAGCGAGAGACCACCCTCCTCCCGTGATACGACAAGGAAGACCCTGCCCTGCCCTGGCCAAGGGGAGCTGGGAGCAGGCCAGGGCTAGGCGGATCAGAGCCACGGGGAACTGGGGGCGAGCAGCTGCGGGCAGCCCTTGGCTCCAGGCAGGCTCTGAAGCGCAGACTTGCAGATGGTGCCATAGGACTGGGAGTAGCTGCCCAGGCAGGCCTTGGCGTCCCCAGCCGTCCCCACGTTGGCTGTGACCTCGAACATCTTTTTGCAGGCCTTTGGAACAGGACGCGCTTCCCTCCCATGGGCCTCGGAACTCCTTGGGTTCTGCATTAAGAGAGGAGGAAGAAGAAGAAACGTAATGGCGAAGGAGTGGAGGGGAGTTTTCTTTATTCACTGCACTTTTAAACTGCCCAATAAACAACATTCCTGGGGCGATGGGCAATGCACTAAAAGTAATGTACAGAAACAGAATCAAACAGGGCAGCATAAAACCAGGTAAAACCAGCAGCAAAGAACGAAACCACTACAGCATCATAAAACCGAACCGAAATGGGCAGCAGGTTAAAGGCACTAAGAACAGTTCTGAAAACGCCTGGGAAAACAGGGAGTTCCTCCCCTGATGCTGGAAAGTCCGTAACGTGCGGCCAGGTGAACCTCTCTGGGGAGAGCATTCCACAACCAAGGGGCCACCACAGAGAAGGCCCCCCTCACTCGTGTAGCTACCTGCTTCGCTTCGTGGTGTGGGGGCACCTGCAGGACGGCTTCAGTCAATGATTTTGGACGTCCACGTGGTTTAACACGGGAGGAGACTCGCCTTCAGGCCAGTCCTCCTTTTGGACTAAATGGAAAAATCTCCAGGATGTTTTCAAAGCTGGACCCATGGCCAACGTAGTGCACTATCTGGGCAGGAGGTTGCCAGAGCAGGGGGAACTGTAGCACGGCCTCCCTCTGCCCACGTGAGTTCCTCGTTGGCCCGTCTGCCATGTATTGATGACAGATGCTCCCTGCCGCCGAGGCCACGCGTGCCTCTAGTGCTGATGGATTTAAGAGCACCCACAAACCGTGAACCTGCTCCTCTGAGGGGAGTGCGGCTCCCTGCCAGAGCCTGCCGTTGGCAACCTTCTGAGCCCAGCCAGCACTCCCCAATGGAAGAAGCCCAGAAGGGGCCTGGCATTCTTTAAGGGCAAGGGCCAAGCACACAAGGGGCTGGCTGGACACGACCCCTGCCCCCTGCCCACCGCCCAGGCCTCAGCCTCTGAAGTGCCCCCAACCCAACGGGACTAGAGAAAGTTCCGGCCACCTCCACTCCTGGGACTGCAATGGCGGCGGCGGCTGACCCATGGCGGACGTGAGCCACTTTCCCTTCAAAAGGTCGCTGCGCAAACTTGCTACATGCGCTACTTCGGGCGCAACCGACTCTCCCTCTGGGCCCGATTGCCGCAAGCCCCTGCGCCTCCCCCCCCCCCCCGGAAAAGCTCCCCTGGGCAACTTGGAGGCAATGCAGGCAGCTGAGAATGCTCCTTGGCCTCCCCCACTGCCAAGCCGAGGGTCTGCCACGGCCCCACGCCGTCCTCGGCCACGTGCTGCAGGAGCTGCCCTCCAGCCCCATTTTAGCCGCTGCCCCATTTGCTTGGGGTGGGGGCTGCTGCCCCTGTATCCACTTGAAGAATGAGGCACAGGACTGTCCCGGCTCTTCCCCTCAGCCGGAAAGATCACGGCAGGACTCTGTGCCCAAGACTTCACACATTCACACACACACACACGCCCTGCCCCCGCCTCTGGCCATTCCCGGGCAGCAGAGCTGGCGTCAGCCCCCTGCACTCAGCAGCATCAGCCACGAGAACATGGCCTCATCCAAGGCAGCATCCAGCTAGGAAGTGCAACGGCCGCGTCGCTCCCGCCTCCACTGCAGCTCCGTGGCACAGTCCCTGCTCCGCACGCAGCAGCAGCAGCCCCCCGGTCCAGCCCCCAGGAGCGTCTCCTGGCAGGGCTGGAAAAACCCTGCCTGAAACCCAGAGCACCGCTGCTGCCCGCCAGTGTCGACAATACTGGGCTCGAGGGGCCCCGGTCTGCTCCAGTCGCAGGCAGCTTCCAACGCTCCTAGGCACAGCGGGGGATGGCGGGACAGGGACGCTGGTACTCACCGCCCCGGCCTTGCTGAAAAGAGGCTCCTTCCTCATCAAGGGCTGGTTGAGAGCCGCTTCCTGGGCCTGGCCAGACAGCGAAAGGGGCCTCAGGTGAGACGTGGCCTGGCTTTGCCCCTCCGGCCCTTTTGGCACCTGCGAGAGAGGATCATGGGGGGGGGGGGGTGAGCCCCTGACCCAAACAAGCGCTGGGAAAGGGAAGAGAGGGAGGTGGGGCAGGCAGAAAGAGCAGCAGCGGAGGCAGCAGCGGAGGCAGGACACTCTCTCCCCAAGGAAGGAGCCGAGGGGGCCCTGGACTCCCGCTGGCCCTCGAGCAGAAGGCCTCTAGGCACAGGCCAGCCAGTGGGGTGGGGGGTGGGGGGAGAACCATCCCCCACAGGCCAGACTCTGGCACAGCCATCCCCTCCAGGAGCAGGGCAGAGGAGTCCTCCACACCTATGGCACACTTCAGGGGCTCAGGGCACTTTGCATAGCTAAGATCTTCAGCCGCCAGCCTCTGCTGAGACTCAATCCAGACAAGACGGAGGTACTGTCTGCGGGTGTTCGTCTGTTCGGCTAGGTGATGTTCACCCTGTTCTGGAGGGGGTTGCACTCCCCCTAAGGGATCGGGTCCGTAGTGTGGGGGTGCTCCTGGATCCAGAACTGTCACTTCAGGCTGGTACCTTTTACCAGCTTAGGCTGATATACCAACTGCACCCTTATCTGGACAGAGATAGCCTAGCTACAGTTATCCATGCTCTCATAACCTCTCGTCTGGATTACTGCAATGCGTTATTCATGGGGCTGCCTTTGAAAACGGTCCGGAAACTTCAGCTGGTACAAAACAGGGCAGCCAGACTGTTAATGGGGACTGGCCAACGAGACCACATTACGCCAGTCCTTTTCCAACTTCAATGGCTGCCGATCCAGGTCCGGGCCCAATTCAAAGTGCTGGTACTAACATTTAAAGCCCTAAACGGCTTGGGGCCAGGTTATCTAAAGGAACGCCTCCTCCCATATGTACCTGCCCGGACCCTAAGATCATCCTTGGGGGTCCTTCTCCATGAGCCCCTGCCAAAAGAAGTGAGGCAGGTGGCTACCAAGAGGAGGGCCTTCACTGCTGTGGCACCCCGGCTGTGGAATGAGCTCCCAAGAGCGGTTCGCCTGATACCTACATTATACTCCTTTAGACACCAGGTGAAGACCTTTTTATTTCCACAGTGTTTTAACAGTTCTTCAGTTTGATTTTTAACCTTGCTGTTTAAATTTGTATTTTAAGTCCGTATTAATTTCTGCATGGCTGCTCAGTTTTTATCCTGGTTGTGCTTTTATACTGCATTTTAAATTATGTTTTTATACTGTCGTTGTTTTATATTTTGAATGGTTTTTATGGTTTTAATTTTTGTAATCTGCCCAGAGAGCTTTGGCTGTTGGGCAGTATAGAAATGCAGCAATTAATTAATTAATTAATTAAATCTACTATTCCCGTACGCCACGCTGGCCTGGACAAAGGGCCCCTCTGGGGCAGCAGGCCGTTCACATGCCGGCCTGTGGGGAAGCCCTGAGAGGGGCCGGAGGAGGGCAGCAATCGCCCCTCCTGCTCACAGTCCCCAGCAGCTGGGCCTACGAGGACCAGTGGAGGCTGGCACTTCTGATTCCAGTGGGGTCCTGAATCCACCCTGGGTTTCAGTCAGATCCAGCCATAACTCTAAAGGAGTGATCCAAAGCGCTAAACACTAATCTCAAAATTAGTTCAGCCCTTTGGATAGCTCCTTTACCATTCTAGCTGGTTCTGACAGAAACCCAGAAGCGACTCACAGGGACACAGGGCTTCTGAGACCGGAGGATGCTGCCTGCAGCCATCCGGAGTGGCGGCCACTGAGCGCCTTCTCTCCCAGCCCCAGGCAGCGCACCCTTTCCTCTTAGGGGCCCTGCTCCAGCCCTTTGGCCTTCCTGGGTGCAACGCCACCACCGTGTTGGCACAATCTGTGCCCGGAGGGGAGCTTCAGGCTCCGGCCTGGTTTTGTTATTTACATTCTTTTTATTTTTCGGATTGAAGCTTCAGAAAAACTTAAGGGCGGTTCAATGTGCCTCTTGCCCGGAAGGTGCCACACCGGTGGAGAAGGCGGAATGACTCACACTGTGCAGGTGGGGCCTTCCCGCTGCTGCAGGGGCTGGGCTGCTCACGGGCACACAGAACGGCTGTTCTCCCACTCTCCGGTTGAGAGCAGTCGCCGGCTGCGGGAAGAGCACCACGGGGAGATTCCTTGTGGCCACGTTGCCAGGAGCCAGGCTACCTGCTGGAGGGAAAACTGTCACCAGGGAAGAAAAGCCACGGAAGAGAAGGAGGCAGCGGAGGAGTATCCGAGGCAGGAGCAGCAGCAGCAGCCGCCATGGCAGGATGAGTCCCTCAAGGGGAGGAGGTTGCTCCTTTAGCAATTCCGTCGATGCCAGTTATGTCAATTGGGGGCAGGAAGGAGATGGCACCAAAGTCTTTGTGTCCGATCAAAGGACCTTCCTGGGCCGGCTGTTTTGTTTGGGATGACTAGATGGGCCGCTGGTGTCCCCACATGGCTGTGTGTGCTGTGCCACCCAGGGAAGATCAGGCAAGCTAGAAGATCAAATCCGTGAAGGAGCCTGCAGACACTCAAGTCTTGCAGGATTATTTTTTTAAAATGGCACCTTCCCTAGGAAGCCGGTTGGTTCTCACACAATCTCCGTGCGCTGGAGGCCTACGGAGCGCAGCCAAGCCGAGTCAGGCCACGTTCTGGGCAGGACCGCCAATCCGCCTGCCTGCCGGCCTCAACACACCCTCTGCCGTGGGTGTCGCAGCATCTTGTGCCAAAAGCCAGGGGAAGCGGTGCTCAGAAGACGCTCCTGGGCTCTGCGTGGCCGCTATCCGAGGCCCACTCCTTCCCCACCACACCTAGGAGCGCAACACGTACCATGGGCAGTCGCATGGGCTGCGGGGCTGCAGGCCGCTGAGCTGATCTTTGGCCTCAGGCCGAGGCTTCCGCTCTCGCCTGCTCTCCGTTGGGAAGGTTCGCAAGCCACTGTGGCTCCCAGGCGTTGGGGGGAGGCATTTGGGGGAAGGGGCCATGGCACTCCCCGCGTCTCACTGCTGGCTTCGAGGAAGGGGCTGGCTGTGGAGGAGGCGGGTCGCAGATTCACTCTCTGCAGCTGCTGCTGCCGCCGCCGATTCTTGGCCTTCCGTTCCAGGATCATCTGAAGGAAAGACGGATGGACGGACTGGTCAGGTTTCCAAGGCTGCTATTATGACAAGAGAGGCTAAGAACAAGACCTTGGGGGGAGGGGGAGTAGAAAAAGCGGGAACCCCAAGCAGAAGAGGGCAGGGGCAGGGGAGGGGCCCATTTCAAGCACTATTAAGCAGAGGGGGAATCATAGAATAGTAGAATAGTAAAATTGGAAGGAGCTTACAAAGCCATCGAGTCCAACCCCCTGCTCAATGCAGGAATCCACCTTAAAGCATCCCTGACAGATGGATGTCCAGCTGCCTCTTGAAGGCCTCTAATGTGGGAGAGCCCACCACCTCCCTAGGTCATGGGTTCCATTGTCGTACTGCTCTAACAGTCACAAAGTTTTTCCTGATGTTCAGCCAGAATCTGGATTCCTGTAACACGAGCCCATTATTCCGCATCCTGCACTCTGGTATGATCGAGAAGAGATCCAGGCCCTCCTCTGTGTAACAACCTTTCAAGTATTTGAAGAGTGCTATCATGTCTCCCCTCAGTCTTCTCTTCTCCAGGCTAACTATGGCCAGTACTTTCAGTCTCTCCTCATAGGGCTTTATTTCCAAACCCCTGATCATCCTTGTCACCCTCCTCTGAACATGCTCCAGCTTCTCTGCATCCTTCTTGAAGTGCGGTGCCCAGAACTGGACGTAATACTCGAGATGAGGCCTAACCAGTGCAGCCCAAAATAACATTTGCTTTTTTTGCAGCCACATCACACTATTGGTTCATACTCAGCTTGTGATCTACAACAATTCCAAGATCCTTCTGGCTTATCATATTGATTAGCCAATTATCCCCCATCTTGTAACTGTGCATTTAGTTTATTTTTCCTAGGTGTAGAACTTGGCATTTATCCCTATTAAATTTCTTCCTGTTGTTTTCAGCCCAGCACTCCAGTCTATCAAGATCACTTTGGAGTTTGTTTCTGTCTTCTAAGGAATTAGCAATCCCAACCAATTTTATGTCGTCTGCAAATTTCATAAGCATTCCCTGCACCTCCTGGTCCAAATCATGCATAAAAATGTTGAAGAGCACTGGGCCCAGGACTGAGCCCTGCGGTACCCTGCTCGTTACCTCCCCCCAGTGTGAAAAGGTACCGTTGATAAGCACTCTTTGAGTCCGATTCTGTAGCCAACTGTGGATCCACCTAATAGTTGTTCCATCTAGCCCACTTTTTGCTAGTTTGTGAATCAGAATGTCATGGGGCACTTTGTCAAAAGTTTTGCTAAAGTCAAGATATACTATATCCACAGCATTCCCACAGTCCACAAGGGAGGTTGCCCGATCAAAAAACAAGATCCGATTAGTCTGACAGGATTTGTTCTTGACAAATCCATGCTGGCTTCTAGTAATCACTGCATTGTTTTCAAGGTGTTTACAGATTGACTTCTTTATAATCTGTTCCAAAATTTTCCCAGGGATGGATGTCAGACTGACTGGTCTGTAGTTCCCAGGTTCCTCCTTTTTGCCTTTTTTGACGATAGGGACAACATGAGTCCTCCTCCAGTCATCCGGCACTTCACCCGTCTTCCATGATTTTGCAAGGATAATAGAGTGTGGTTCTGAGAGTTCTTCTGCCAGCTCCTTTATTACTCTAGGATGCAGTTCGTTGGGCCCTGGAGATTTGAACTTGTTCGAAGAAATTAGGTGTTCCTTGACCATTTGTTTATCAATCTCAAACTGCAATCCTGCCCCGACAGCTTGTACTTCACTTTTTCGAGGGGGGTCATGGACCCGCTTTTGAGAGAAGACTGAGCTAAAGTAGGAATTGAGCACTTTAGCCTTTTCTTTGTCATCTACTACCAATTTGCCATCCTCATGAAGCAGTTGAACCACCATTTCTTTTCTCTTGTCTTTTACGATTCACGTATCTGAAGAAAGCCTTTTTATTGCTTTTAGCATCCCTCGCTAGCCTCAGCTCCTTCTCAGCTTTAGCCTTCCTGATACCATTCCGGCACTTCTGTGCTACTTGTTTGTACTCTTCTTTTGTAGCCTGGCCTTCCTTCCACTTCCTATATGTATCCTTTTTTATTTTCAGATCATCTCTAAGCTATTTGTGGAGCCAAATTGGTTTCTTCTGTTGTCTTCTATCTTTTTTCCTTGTTGGAATTGTTTGTAATTGGGCCTTTAAAATGCCCTTTTTAAAAAACTCCCACCCATCTTGGACTCCTTTTCTCATTAGGGTCACTTGCCATGGGACCTTACTTGTGATAGTTCTGAGTTTATTAAAATCGGCTTTCCTGAAATCCAGAGTACGCGTTTGGCTACACTCAGCTTTTGCTTCTGTTAAAATCAGGAACTCAAGTATGTCGTGGTCATTTTCCCCCAGAGTTCCCGTAACTGCCACTTTATCCACTAAGTCCTCCCTATTGGTCAGTATCAAGTCAAGGATACCTGTTCCTCTAGTTCCTTCCTCTACTTTCTGTAGGAGAAAGTTATCAGCCACACATGTCAGGAATTTCTTGGAGGAGCCACTTTTGGCAGAATTTGTCTCCCAACAGATATTGGGGTAATTGAAGTCACCCATGACTACTACATCGGATTTCCTTGAAACACTAGCAATTTGCTTTTCAAAAGTTTCAAAAGGGGAGGGAGAGGGCCCAGCAGTAAGCCAGGCATGGCGCCTAGGTGCTTTTTCGTCCCAGTTCCTTCTGGGTCAGCCTCCAGTGGCCCCACCAGCAAAACGGCCCTCCACTCCTTTGAGAATCACCCCAGGCTCCCTCTCCTGTGCTGTGCTGTGCTGTATGACAGCCTGTATCCTGCCTGCGCCCACAACGTGGCTCCCTCCTCGGCCACACCCATGCAACACCGGGCAGCCACACTTGCCTCAAGTCGCGGCTGCTCTGCTGCCAAACAACACACGGGAAATTCTCCGGCCCCCTGTAAGCAGCGTGAGGGCTTTACGGAACTTCTCACCTCGGGTGATCGACAGGGACAGGGGGCCCTTAGCTGCACATGATCATCCACCCCAAGTCCCTGGGTGGGGAGGGGGCTGTGAGCCCATGCAAGGGCTGGGCCCATTCTGTCGGGGGGGGGGAGAGGTGTTACCTCGTACAGCTTATTGCGATATTCTGCCACAGAGAGCTGCACGTCGTCATCCAGGGGAAGGAGAACGCTGCAGCTGAGAGCAGGCTCTTTGGCGGGGCAGTGGAACCTGCAGAGAGAACAGCAAGTGATGGGGGGGTGCGGAGTGGGTCTGCTGCTCCCCAAAATTCAGGGCGGAGCCATGCCATGTTTGAAGCAGATCCCGTCATCCTTTGATTGGTTAAGGATTTTTAAAAAAACTTCCCCCCTCAAATCATTCCCCCTCAACCCCACCCCATACACACACACACACACACACACTTCAGATGCACTTCATCTTCTCTCTCTCTCTCGAGAGAGAACTTGTAAAAGTTTCAGAAGCTAGAAACCTCCTACAAAAATTGAAGTCTCCTATTTCCATGTGTAGAACAAGAACACACACACACACACTCAATAACACATCAAGGGGAGCGTGGACAGACACACAGAGAGAAAAGGAAACCCCACAAAGAAAGCGGGCTCTGGTCGTGTTGGGAGAGGTGTTTCTTCTAGTCTCCCCCACTTGCCCAAAATTAGGCGCACCCTTTTCTCTGCTGCTGCCGCCGCTGCTGCCGCTAGTCCTTCTGAAGTACAGGAGAAGAAGCCAGGTGTGGATGGTCTTAAGGGTCCACCCACACCCTCTCCTTCAAAATGCAAGCCTAGCACCTGGGATCATTTTTCTTTGGTTGCGGGGGATCCCAAGTATGCTAGATCTTAAGAGGCTGAACCCCCTTCAAGCCAACCATCAGTGTCAGGCTGGCGGCAGCAGCAACAGCAGTGCAGTGGGCAAGGCTCCTGCCCCCCCCCACGCCCAGAGGAAGGCCATGCTGGACCAGTGGAGCAAGGGCAGAGGCGGCTCCAAAATGCTCTCAGACAGGAAGGTGCTGGGGAAAGCTGATCCGAGACATTCAGTCAGCCTCAGCCGCATTGTGAAAGAGCAGGACTACAGGCTCTTCCTTTTTATATAATTGCAATTCCTCCCCCTTAGCAAAGCAATTGGAGGGGGAACAGCGAGGAGACAGTGGATATTGGTTAGCCACAGATGCCAATCGCAAAACTACCCCTCCTTCACCCTCAGCGACAGCATCTTTCTAATATGGACGTGTGCAGTTAGTTGTCCATCAACATAAAACGAGCCCTCACATCGCCTATAAAACCTTTGCGTCCCTTTGGGGCTCCAAACGATCTTCGAACCGCACTGCGGATTCCCGACAGCTTTAAAACCTCATCAAGATTTTGGAGGTCCATCAGAGGTCTGTTGAACCCCTGAATTTTTGGTGCGGAGCGCACACCCCTAGAGCGTGAGGCAAGATCGCTTGGCCACTGGCGCAACCGGCACAGGCTGGAGGGACAGGCGCCCTCTACCAGCCTATCAGCAGGCGCACCAGTGCCTGGGAGATGAAGGTGCTGAAATGGACCCAGACAACGCCACCGCCCCCCTCACCCTCTTGGCAAGCGGATCCCGCAGCACGGCACAGGGCAAAAGGGAGAGGCAGCCAGCCAGCCAGCCAGCTGGGGGGGGGGGGGAGGACCTGCAGCAGCCCACCCCTCCCGCCTCTCACCTTCGCACGTAAGGATGCTCCAGGGCCTCTTCCGCCGTGAGCCGCTTCTCAGGGTTGAACACCAAGAGCCCCTTCAGCAGGTCCAGGGCCTGCGAGGGCGTCGAGGTTGGCAAAAGGTCCTCGAAGGTCACCTGCTGCCTGCAGCGGGACAAGACACGTGGGCGTCCCAATGTGATGCTACGGCCAGCCCTGCCCTGCCCAGCCCAGCGCCCCTGCCATGGCAGAAGAGCTGCCCTCAGGGATGGGGTGGGGGAGCGGACCGCTCAGGTCACTCACTGGCAGCTCAGCCGGCTGATGACGGAGGCTCGGTAGTCTGACTGGAAGGCGGCCACATCTGCAACAGAGAGGCAGAGCCGATCAAGAGACTGCCGCTTCACGCCCCCTTTCCCGGCTGGCTAAAGGAGCAGCGCCACAGAGAGTCACACAGGAGGCTGCAGTCAAGGAGAACTGGGACGGCTGGTCTCTCTATCTCTCTCTCTCGGGAGGTCATCCGTTAGGGTAACCAAGATGGCTGTGGCGGCAGCGGCTGCACTGGAACAAGGCCCGAGGTGAACCGAGACTCTGGATGGTCACGACCAGCTTGAGCCCCTTCATACCCAAGAAGGGGCCATTTATGACTGGCCATTGCTGTCACTTCTCACCTCTAGCCAGGCCGGCGCCCTCCCTCTCCCCAAAGGCACCAATGTCCTCCTGGGCCCACGCAGTCAAGCGCCCTCAGCTACACGTAAGCAGCCGTGACGAGCAAGGACCAAGAGGGCAGGAGGCGACCCAAGCTCTCAGCTGACAACACCTGAAACTCATCACAGAGACTCAGACCGGACAGCGACCTGGATGCCTCCACAGAGACGCACTTCAACGGCAGCATCCCGATCCTCGGGAGGCAGGAAGCCATGGTCCACCCAGTCAGGCCTCTGGCCTGCATCGCTCAATATCGTCCAAAGCAACTGGCAACAACGGCTCTTTGGGGCTCTTTCCCAGACCTGCCTGGATTTGCCGGGGCCTGAACCAGGGGCCTTCTGCGCACCAAGCAGGGGATCTGCCATGGAACGAGGGGCCCTCCTGGGATGGAGCAGGCTTGAAGTGTCAAGCAAACTGATCGCTGCAGGAGGTTCCTGAGGAGTTCTGCCGGTCTCCTCTTGGGCCAAACGGAAGGAAACCCCACCCCAGCCACAACTTCCCAACGACGCAGTGGTGGAAGAGAAAGGTTGGTTTTTCTCCACCACCACCAAGGAGTCTCCGTGCGCTCTGGGTCTTCTGCCACATGACGCCAAGCTGCTCTTCAGAGATCTGCTTTCAAAGAGCAGCCAGGTGCTGGCGAGACCCTTCCCTGCCTGAGACTCTGCCAGGCAGATCAGCCAACCCTGGGCAAGATGAACAAGCGGCCTGACTTACCACAAGGATCTACCACTCTGTGTTAAGAATGCCGGAACATCAGAAGAGCCCTGAGGCTGGACCAGACCAAGGCTCCATCTAGTCCAGCACTGTTCACACAGCAGCCAGCCAGCTTTTGCCTGGGACTCCACAAGCAGGACCGGGGTGCAACAGCACCCTCCCAACCATGTTCCCCAGCAACTGGGGCACACAGGCTGGAGGTTGCATACAGCCATTAGGACTAGTAGCCAGGGATCGCCTTCTCCTCCAGGAATTTATCCAACCCCCTTTTAAAGCCAAATGGGTGGCCGTGCCCACATCTTGTGGTAGCGAGTTCCATAGCTTAACGATGTGCTGTGTGGAGATCATCCTTTGCCCTGTCCTGAATCTTCTGGGAGGGGGGGCTGTGACTCAGTTCCAGAGCCCCCGCTTGGCATGCAGGAGCTCCAAGGCCAACCCCCGGCAACAGCTCCAGGAAGGGCTGGAACATTCCTGCCTGAGACCCTAGAAAGAGGCTGCCAGTCAGTGTTGACAATACTGGGCTAGATGGACCCAGGGCCAGTGTAAGGCAGCTCCCTACGTTCCCACCAATCAGCTTCTTGGGATGTGACCCCGTTGGGTCCTAGTCCGATAAGAGAGGGAGAAAAATGCACACCCTCCTCTCCACACCAGGCATCGCTTTGTACACCTCTATGGTGTCTCCCCTTATTCCCCTTTTCCCCAAGTTAAATAGTCCCAGCTGTTATAAAGTTCCCTCACAGGGGAAATGCTCCAGTCCCTTGATCACAGAATAGTAGAGTTGGAAGGGGTCTATAAGGCCATCAATGCAGGAGGTCATTCTAGTTGCCCCTTTTCTGCACTTTTTCCATCTCACAAAACTGTTGGTTTTTTTAATGTGCGGTGACCAGAACTGTACGCAGTATTCTAAGTGCAGCCGTACCATGGGTTTGGATCACTAAGATATTGGCAGGTGATCTTCCTTTTGCAGTCTGAAAGCTGCCAGCCTTCCAAAGGTTGGCTCAGCAACAGTTATCACAGCAGCCTTCTGGATCCACCATGTAGCTCAATACAGAGGAGACCCTGAAGAAGGCCTCTGGTTTTCCATGAGCAAAGTAAGAAGGACGGTGGTGGCTCAAAAGTGCAGTTCTGCAGCAGGAAAAGGAGCTGGGAGCATTTCCATCCCTTTGCCGCTCCCTCCGATTCCCACACAAGCCACGAGGGGCTCCAGCTCCCCCCAGCTCCTGACTCGCGTGCCTTTCCCCCGTCTTGCAAACCCTTCTCACCTTCTGGGGAGGGGGGAGGAATGACACGCAGGATCTGCTCGATTTGATTGACGGTGGATGTGCCTGGGAACAACGGCTTCCCGAGAAGCATCTCCCCCAAGATGCAGCCAATGCTCCACATGTCCACCCCCTTGGTGTAGCTGCAAGGAAAGAAGGAAGGAAGGAAGGAGGGAAAGAAGCCCCTGCTTGGGATCCATCTGCAAGAGACACACCGTGGGGGCGGGAGGGGCGGGATGCTCCAGCCCTTGAGTCCAGAAGGCCGTGCGATTCCCCTCCTTCTTCGTTTCACTACGTGAAGCCCACCAGCATCCCTTCCACCCATGTTCACCCCCCCTTCCACCAGTGATGCAATAGCACATGAATGAAAGAGTGGACTGGGGCTTATAGGGTGACAAGCAAAAACGGCTCAGTTCAGGTACCTCACAACCATGGTATGCTTCTGAGCTGGAAGGGAAAGAACGTTCAGCACCATGCCCAACCCTGCCCCCAACTCCCCCTAACACACACACACACGTGGCTTGTTCATCTCAAATGGTGGGGGGAGGTAAAAAGCGGGGTACCGCAGGGCTCAGTCTTGGGCCCAGTGCTCTTCAACATTTTTATTCATGATTTGGACGAGGATGTGCAGGGAAGGCTTATCAAATTCGCAAACGACACAAAATTGGGTGGGATCGCTAATACCCTGGAAGATAGAAACAAACTCCAAAGTGATCTGGATAGGCTGGCGCGCTGGGCTAAAAACAACAGAATGAAATTTAATAGGGATAAATGCTAAGTTCTACACCTAGGAAAGAGAAACCAAATGCAGTTACAAGATGGGGGATATTTGGCTAATCAATATGACAAGCGAGAAGGATATGCAGGTTGCTTACCTGTAACTGTAGTTCTTCGAGTGGTCATCTGTGCAGTCACACATATGGGCTCGCGCCGACGCCGAGCCTGCTTCCGGGAAACTTCACTAGCTAGCTTAGACTTTTGGCGGGAACCCCTCCCTCCACCATCCTACCGCGCATGCTCAGGGTTCCCGCCTCTGCTTACCTCAGTTCCCTGAGACCGCTTGGCCTCGCGACTAAGGTACAATATATTTATCAAAAATGAGCATGCCCGAACAACTTGACCATCACAACAGCGATGCCCAGAGGGGATGGTGGGTGGGTTGTGTGACTGCACAGATGACCACTTGAAGAACTACAGTTACAGGTAAGCAACCTGCATTTCTTCTTCGTGGTCTCTGTGCATCACACATATGGGCGAATAACAAGCAGAGACTTACCGGAGGTGGGTAGGCACGGTGATTGGTCATTGACAGATCGAGGACAGGACTGCTCTTCCAAACGAGGAGTCCTGCCTGGCCCTCACATCTAGACGATAATGCTTAACGAAGGTGGAAGCATTAGCCCAGGTAGCCACTTTGCAGATGTCAGGAAGGGAAGCTCCATGGAGCAGGGCCGAAGAGGTTGCCTGCGCTCTGGTGGAGTGTGCCGTCAGTTGAAAAGGTGGTTCTTTTCTGACAATCTGGTAGGCTAGAACAATGGTTTCAACAACCCATTTGGAGATGCGCTGCTGAGATACCGCCATTCCCTTATTTTTTCCACCATAGCAGATGAACAACTTGCGAGACTTGCGAAAATGCTTAGTCCTTGACTTATAGAAAGCCAATGCTCTCCGCACATCCAGTGTGTGCAACGCTGAAGACAAGGGGTCTGACGAAGGTTTGAAGAACGTTGGCAAAACAATGTCCTGACTCATGTGGAAGGAGGAGGAAACTTTAGGAATGAACATGGGGTCTGGCCGCAGGACCACCTTATCCTTAAAAAACTGCAAGTAGGGAGGGTCTACTAGTAGCGCTGCTAACTCGGACACTCGTCTTGCAGACGTGATGGCTACTAGGAAAATAGTCTTAAATGTCAACAAACGAATGTCTATTGTAGCTAAAGGTTCAAAGGGCTTTGAAGTAAGGACAGTGAAAACGACTGAGAGACTCCATTGCGGAACTACTGGACGAACGGTGGGAAATAGGTTATGCAAACCCTTCAGAAAAGCTCTTGCGAGTGGATGAGTAAAAACTGAAAATCCGTTAACCAAACCATGGTTGGCCACAATTGCGGACAGGTAAACACGAATAGACGCAGTCTTTAGTCCTGCGACGTGTAATGAATGGAGGAACGAAATGATGTCAGGCATGCCTGACGTAGAAGGATCAAAAGTATTGAGGGCCGCATAATCCTGGAAACGCTTCCATTTCCTACTATACGATAGTCTCGTGGAAGGCTTACGGGAGGCCTCTAAGATAGACCTCACTGCGTCTGGGAAGGAGAGATTTCGCCAAGACGTCGGATTCTCCACGCCATCAGGTGTAAGGTCTGTATATTCGGGTGAAGGATCTTTCCTTCCTCCCGGGAGAGAAGGTCGGGGGCACGGGGTAGGTGCCAAATCTCCGATCTCGCCAGTCTGAGTAGCGACGTGAACCAAGGTTGCCTTGGCCACCACGGCGCGATCATTATTGCGTCTGAGTTGTTGCGTCGAATTTGCGCCACTGCCCTGGCAATTAGCAGAAAGGGGGGGACTATGTAGAGGAGACCTCTCGACCAGTCCCATTGGAGAGCATCCCCAAGCGATGTTCTCCCCATGCCTGCTCTTGAGCAATATGCAGGGCACACTGTGTTTGCAGCCGTAGCAAAGAGATCGATGTCGGGGTTCCCCCAACGAGCAAAGAGACGGCTCAGTATGCGAGGGGAGAGTTCCCACTCGTGCGTGTCCCTGAAAGACCTGCTTAGGTCGTCCGCCTTGGCATTCTCTTTCCCTGCAATGTGTAGAGCAGACAGGAGCATATTGTGGGAGATGGCCCAATCCAAGATGTCCATTACAAGTTGGAGGAGGCGATGAGAGCGCGTTCCTCCTTCTTTGTTTAGGTACCACACTACTGTGGTATTGTCGGACAGTATTCGGACATGGTGACCCTGTAGGCGAGGACGAAATGCTTGCAGAGCCTTCTTGACTGCCAGCAGTTCCAACATGTTGATATGAGGCGTGTCTCCGAAGGTGACCATTTTCCTTGCGTTATTAGGTCGCCGTGGTGAGCTCCCCATCCGTCCATTGATGCATCTGTTGTCACGATGCGAGAGGGGCCCCGCGTTACAAAGGGCATTCCCTGAGAAAGGTTGTGTAGATTCGACCACCACCCGAGGGATTCTTGCACAGATCGCGGAACAGTAAGTATGAGTTTGTGCGGATTTTGCAAGGGGGAGTAACACCGGCTAAGGAACTGCTGGAGGGGGCGCATCCGAAGTCGCGCCCAACGGACGACGAACACGGCTGCTGCCATCAACCCTAGCAGCCTTAGAATTGCGAATGCTGAGGCACGATGCCGGTCTTGCAGTCTTGATGACAGCTGTTGCAGGACCGTTATCCTGTCTGTGGGTAGGAAAGCCCTTCCCATGGTAGAGTCGAGGGTAACTCCTATGAATTGTATTCGCTGCGAAGGTTGAGTGATGGATTTTTTGTAATTTATCTGCAGCCCAAGCGACGACGGAAGAGAGATGACCTCGTGGACGTCGGCAAGCGCCTGGCTTCTGGAATTGGAGACGATTAGCCAATCGTCCAGGTAAGGATACAAGTCGATGTTGTTTGATCGAAGGTGCGCGCATACTGCCGACATGCACTTGGTGAATACTGTTGGTACAGATTTTAGACCGAAGGGAAGGACGGAGAACTGGTACGCCTTGTGACCAATGACAAATCTCAGGTAGTGTCGGTGGGAAGGATGAATAGCGATGTGAAAATAGGCATCCTTCAGGTCTATTAGCGTGAACCAGCTGCCCTTCCTTAACATGGGCAGGACTGCTGCCAAGGTAACCATACGAAACTTTTTGGGTCGTATGAACTTGTTCAGATTTCTGAGATCCATAATAGGACGAAGTCCCCCGTCCTGTTTCGGCACCGTAAAATAACGGGAGTAGAAGCCCGCCTGAAGTTGGTGCTGCCGCACCCTCGTGATAGCTCTTTTGCGAAGAAGCGTGGTGGTCTCCTGTGCCAAGTGGAGGAGGGACATCGAATGCTATTTTGTAGCCTTCTGCAATAATACTTAGAACCCAAGAGTCCGATGTTATGGACGCCCACGCTTGCAGAAAAGGCTTGAGTCTGTTTGTTGCGTGGCTGGGCAGATGCGGTGACAAGTCAAAGACGACGCTTCGAAAGCTGAGGCTGCTTGCTACGTTGTGGAAAACGTGGCGTTGACTTGCGTTGCTGATAAGCCGGCTGAGCTGAGGAAGGTTGGTAGCGCTGCGAACGGTCCTGCTGCATCCTAGACTGATATTGGACCGGCCTGTACCACCTGCGTGGGCGATGAGGTTGTTGAGGCTGTGTAAAACCCATTTTCTTGGCCGTCATCCGGGCCTTATGGAGCGTGTCCATGGTGGCGTCCGTGTCCGTATTGAAAAGGCCCTCCCCGTCAAAGGGAAGGTCTTCAATCTTATTTTTGGTCTCCTGTGGGAGAGATGCTGAACGCAACCAAGCATGGCGACGCACCAACCATGGTCTTAGACACGCAGTCCGTTGTCAACTCCTGCTTGGACAACCTTATCGCTTCCGCTTGGAAAACTCGTGCGAGCTCACGTTGATCCTCAGGGAGATAGTCCGTAAGTGAGGAGATCTTCTCCCAAAGGAACAATTGGTAACGGGCCATCAGAGCCATATAGTTAGTTACCTTAATGCCCAACGACGCAGAGGAATAGATACGGCGCCCGTAGGAGTCGAGTTTACGACCTTCTTTATCCGTTGGTGCGGAATGTGTCTTTCCTGATCTCCCTTGTGCTGCCTCAACCACTACAGAATTGGGCTTCGGGTGTTGGAAGAGGAAAGGTGCTTGTGCCTCCTTTACCTTATAGATGGCATCTAAACACTTGGATGTTGGGCCAATAGTCGCTGGGTTATCCCAAGACTGCTTGACCGTCTTTAGAAGCGTCTTAACCATAGGTAAGGTTAATTGCGGGGACGGGTCCGTGTACATGAAATCATATATACCATCGTCCTCCTCCTCTACAGGTTGTTGGCACTCGATGCCGAGGGACTGCGCCAGCCTCAACATCTGGTCCGAGAAACTGCCCATTTCCATTGTAGGTGAGGCCCTATCTTCCGTACCGACATTATCCGATGGTGACGGCTCAGACGGGCGGGGCGATGGCGCCGATGAGGTGTCTGAAACATAATCATCAAACGACTGGGAAGGCTGCCGATGTCGTGGCGCTGTCGAGGTCGTACGGTCTCGATGTCGACCGGATGGCTGGGGCAGCGAGGTCGTTCGCCTCGGTGGAACAGGCGGTGGTGACTGACCCGTATGGATTCGGTGTCCTGTATAAGGGTCGAAGCGATATCGACTCCGATCCGAACGGTGAGAGCGTTCCGAGTAAACGTCCCAGCCTCGAGACCGAGATCGCGATCGAGAGCGTGATCTGGACGCAGACGATCGGTATCGATGGGAAAGTGATCGACGTCGAAGGTCACTCGGTCGCTGAACTGGCGGTGGAGGCTCCATCGTTAGGGGTACAGCGTCTTCTACATCGGACGTAATGTCTATCGGTCCCGGAGAGGGTAGCGATCGTGAACGTGACAACGCGGCTGTCTGCAGCGGCAGCGCTTTCGGTGTCGATGGTGTGCGCAAAACTGGCGATACCGAAGGCGTGCGTCTCTTCGATACCGAGGCAGCCGGTGACAACGCGGCACGCTGAGACGACAGCGATGTTGAGCAGGTCGATAGCGTACGGTGCCTCGGTGCCGAGATTTCTGTCGGTACCGAGGAGGCCTTATGTACCAAGGCCATTACTTTCCTCGATGTCGAGGACGGCATCGTGGATGGAAGCGACGCCGATTTTTTCGAAGTCGAAGCGGTGGATTTCTTAGAGGTCGCTGCTTGCGGCATATTCTTCTTAGTTGTCTTCGACTTCTTAGCCCTCTTTACCGGAGATGGAGAGGAAGGCGGGGAGGCGCCTGTAATGGATGCCTGAGCTGCAGTCCCCAAAGGGGGAGAGCCAGGAGATGCTGGGTTCGAGCGGTCCGTACGCTCCCCAGAGGCAGATGAGCCCACCTGCATCATCGAAGGACGAGGCCGATCTACTGCAGAGAGGGCCTTGCTCCACAACAAACTGCGGAGACGGTCAGCTCTATTCCGCCTCGTCTGTCTGGAAAATCGCATACAATGCGAACAGGAGTCAACGACGTGGGACTCACCCAGACAGATCAAACACAGCGAATGTCCGTCGGTGAGGGCTATCTTCGCCCTACACCGCGAGCAAAGTTTGAAGAGCGCGGTTTGCGCCATAAGATGGCGAACCGCTCCTAAACTATCTATACTAAAGTAGAAAATAAAAATTATTTTTTTTTATTTAATTTTTTTAAAACTAAAACAAGATAAATAACTATATTAAACAAACGAAATAAGCCTAAGCTAACTAAAACAACTATTCTTCTTTTCCACAGATACGAACGTATCCAGCGAAGTCTCCCGCGAGGCTAACAGCGAAGCGGTCGAAGAAGAACTGAGGTAAGCAGAGGCGGGAACCCTGAGCATGCGCGGTAGGATGGTGGGGGGAGGGGTTCCCGCCAAAAGTCTAAGCTAGCTAGTGAAGTTTCCCGGAAGCAGGCTTGGCGTCGGCGCGAGCCCATATGTGTGATGCACAGAGACCATGAAGAAGAACTTGGAATTGTTGTCGATCACAAGCTGAATATGAGCCAACAGTGTGATGGGGCTGCAAAAACAGCAAATGCTATTTTGGGCTGCATTAATAGAAGTATAGCTTCCAAATCGCGTGAGGTACTAGTTTCCCTCTATCCAGCACAGATTAGGCGTCATCTTGAGTATTGCATCCAGTTCTGAACACCACACTTCAAGAAGGATGCAGACAAGCTGGAGCATGTTCAGAGGAGGGCAACGAGGATGATTAGGGGTCTGGAAATAAAGCCCTATGAGGAGAGACTGAAAGAACTGGGCATGTTTAGCCTGAAGAGAAGATTGAGGGGAGACATGATAGCACTCTTCAAATACTTAAAAGGTTGTCACACAGAGGAGGGCCAGGATCTCTTCTCAATCAACCCAGAGTTCAGGACACGGAATAAAGGACTCGTTACAGGAAGCTAGATTCCGGCTGGACATCAGGAAAAACTTCCTAACTGTTAGAGCAGTACAACGTTGGAGCAGATGCTTTGAGTCTCAGTACTGGGAAAGGGGCAGGATATTAACGATGATTATGATAATACGACAATGGAACCATTGTCCAAGGGAGGTCAGGGGCTCTCCTACATTAGAGGCCTTCAAGAGGCAGCTGGACAACCGTCAGGGATGCTTTAAGGTGGATTCCTGCATTGAGCAGGGGGTTGGACTCGATGGCCTTATAGGCCCCTTCCAACTCAACTATTCTGTAGTTCTATGATCTCCTCCACATAACCCAGATAACAAAGTACGTGAGCAAGTCCAGCCACACCCAACAGAGAAAGCCAACCTTACTTTGAATCACAAACGTCACCACTTTGTCATGCATCACCTCACAGGCAATTACCATTCCCAATGCAAATACCTTAAATATTCTCGTGGGTATTCAAGGCTGGCAGAGTCATACCTCTATAAACAAGGCGTGTCTCAGCTGGACCCCTCCCAACCCTAAAGACAGTGCCCTACTTCTCTGCTCTTCCTCAGAACGACTGATTTACAAGGTGAGGGTTAACGGAGTAACAGCAGGTGAAGCTGGCAACTAAATACTGTTCTAACGCAATCTGAGAGTGACCCTTGGAGTTCCCAGGAAAGGGGAAGAATAAAGTCACCGAAGGACATCCCCCCTCCCCGACAAGACTTCGGAGGAGTTATAAACTCTAGAGAGAAACAGGCAAGTCCTCTTCCACTCAGGAGAGGTGCTAAGCGGCCCCTTTCTTGGTGAGGCCCAGCCCGGGTATGGGCAGTGGTGAAAGAAAATGACCGTATCCTCATTAGTCTCGAATCCCATGTTCCCTAGAATTGCATCCAGGCAACGATTCCCTTTCCCCCAGGCCCAATCCCCCATTTGGCTTCCTATAACTGAAGTAAACCAACTGACTCTGGAGAATTTGGGGGGGGGGGGACGGTAGAGCGCTCCTCCCTCTTGCACTTCTTATGCATCTTCAAGCATTGAGGGACCAGAGTGGGAGTGGCTCTGATCCCCAGGGAAGGGGAGGGGAGGCCAGGAAACACACACACACACACGCTCCACACCGAGACCCAAGGGCTTGACTTCCTTACCTGTGAGAGGCAAGCAGGATCTCAGGGGCCCGGTACCAGCGAGTGGCCACGTATTCGGTAAGTGCAGGGCCGCCTTGGTCCTTGTGGATCTGGCACAGGGAACGTGCCAGTCCGAAGTCACACAGCTTAACAAAGCAGTCTGCATCCAGCAGGATATTGGAAGGCTGCGAGTGGAAAAGGGGAGAGGGGGCGCCCCACAGTTATTATGCCCAAGTGGCACAGGGACTAGAAGGTCAGACTATGTCCATGCCAGGGAGACCTCAGTTCAAATCCCCATTCAGTCATGAAGCACTGTGTGATCTTGAGCTAGTCTCTTGAGCTAGTCTCTCTCCCTCTCTGAGCCTGACCTACCTCATAGGGTGGTTGTGAAGATACGCATACAGTACTGAGTTCGAGGAAGGCACAAAAGTGCAATAAGGGGGGGGGGAATGAAATGAAATGCCTGGAACACAGGAAAGGACGTTCAGAGGTGCCCCGCAGACAGTCTCAGTCCAGCAGGTCCCCACCGCCCGCCATCGCCTCCCTTCGCCTCCTTTTTTCATTCAAGGCACTGGAGGCAAGTTCTTCCTGCACATGTACCTTCTGGTCCCTGTGAATGACGTTTCCTGAGTGGATGAATTTGGTGGCTTTCAGAAGCTGATAGAGAATGTAGCACTTGTGAATGTCTTTCAATAAGTTCCCCTTCTTGATCACAGCATGCAAGTCGGTCTCTGAAACGGGGGGGGGGGGGGGAGGAGAGCAGCAGTGGGTGCCACACGGCCTGGCCCATTGCCCCCACAGGCGTGTACACCCACCACCGGTCAACTAAGCGGGTCATAACCCTCCGGGAACTCTCCATGGGGCTTCTACTGATGACCTGAAAGCAACAGCCCCGCCTGGACTGCAAGAACCCCCAGGGCTGCCTACTGGCGAGCCCTCACCTCTCTGCGGGAGCCTTTCACGCCCCTCTCTCGGGAACACGCTCCAGGCCACTCAGCCTGTGCTCAAACCATCCTGCCAGTTCCACTCGGGCTTCTCTGCTCCTTGCGATCCCCCATCTTCTAGGGCACCTCTGCTGCCCATTGGCCTCCAACTCAGGCCTGCTCCTTTGGAGCCTTTTTTGAACGGAAAGGAGGGATGAGCTGCAACTGGGAAGGGCCTCCTCACCCATGGACTCAAAAACTAGGTAAATGTCCTTGTCGTTCTGAGCCCGGATGACGTTCAGGAGCCGGATGATGTTTGGATGCTCTCCAAATTCCTGAGGAAATAAAGAGCTGCTGCTGCTCAGCGGCTGTTCAGAGAGGCTGTTAACGCAGAGCCCCCACGCAGCGCAAGATGCCCCTGCACAGAGGCGGCAGTGGTGGTGGTGGTGGTGGTGGTGGGGCAGGGCTCCCTGGCTGGAGCCGAGGGCAGCAGGTGCGCCCTTCTCACGAGGAGGCCCCGCCTGGCCCGGCTTCTACCAGGCAGGCGTTCTCGAGAGAGCCACCCATCGGTGGGTGTCACCCAGCCCCACAGAGGCAGGCTTGCTTGGGCCTGGCCACAGACGCTCCACAGCTGCCCCCCCCTGCCCCCGCAGAACGGCTCACCTGCAGGAACATGATCTCCCGGAAGGTCCTCTGGAAACAGACACAGGCAATTAGTGGCCGAGAAGCCAGCGGAGCGAGAGGGCCCAGCGAGAGGCGGCGCCACCCACCCACCGACCCCCGGGATACCCCCCCTGGGCCGCCCGCGGGAGGGGGAAAGGCAGGCGGGAGGTCGGGCACAGGTCGGCTTCGCCGCAGAGCGCCCGGTTCGAGAGCGGAGCGTAAAGGACGCCCGGGAAATGCGCTTTACACGGGGGAGAAGTGTAAGTGCGTGTGTGTACGTGTGCACACGTGTGCGTGGCTTCACCTGCGCGTCGGTCCGGTTTCGGAAGGCGTCGAAGATTTTCTTGACGGCCACGACGGCGCCGGTCTTACGGTCCACCGCCTTCCACACGATCCCGTAGGCCTGCGGGGGGGGGAGGGAGGGATCAGCGCGGCGCCCCTCGGCCAGGCAGGCAGGCAGGCAGGCAGGCGAGGCGGCCCCCGCCCGGACTCACCCCCTTGCCGAGGCGGCGCTTGACCTCGTAGCGCTGCGCCACCTGCTCCTCCACCTCGGCCGCCGCCGCCGCCGCCGCCGCGCTCATCCTCCTCCGCCGTCGCCGCCTTCCCGGCCACCGACCGGCTCTCGCGGTGCACGCCGGGACACGACCCGCTGCGGCCTGTTGATCACGGCTACCATGGAAACACCCGGGAGGGAGGCCGGAAGGGAGCGACGCACGCGCAGACGCCGACCTCGGCGGCGTGGCTCGCGAGCGCTGCCTCCGGACAGACTGGAGGCCCGCCGGAAGGCCCGCCGGAAGGCCCGCCCCTCCGCACAACCTCCGACCTCTGCTGGAGCGCCAATCCCGTGGCTTCCAGCCGCGTCCTCTTCACGCCACAGGTATGAAGAGTAGAACGACGCGCCGCGTGCTCGTGGTCTTTCTGCGCTCTCCCTGGAGGGGGCGCTGCTGCAGTAGCAGCAGCAGCAGCAGCAGCAGCAGCAGCATTTAACCCTTTGCCTTCCTGCTCGCTAACCAACCAGTGACCGAGCCGTAAGCAGAGGCCCCCCTCCCTCCCTCCCTCCGCCCCGGCTGCTGCCTGCTCCAGCAGTGCTTGGCGAGGTGGCTTTGTTGCCCCCCCAGGCGGTCACCCCCTGCCCACCTCTCGTTGACCCTAACCCAAAGAACTGCGAAAGGCTGGTGGTGAGGCTGCTAGGCCTGGACTGGCTTTGTCTTCCATATGCGGCTTCCAAGCAATTTCCCTGGACGGACCAGCCTGTAACTCCCTGGACCCCTTTGCAAAAGCGATGGTTGTTGGCCTTGCAGGGGCCATTCTCTGTCTCGCCCCAGCCTGGTACAGAGAGTCTGAGCTATGGGGCACGTGGCATCCTTTGGGTTGGAGAGCAGCAATGCCATATTTGAGTTCTTTGAGCCCTCCAGGATGGATGCCATCTGGATCAGGTGACTTATTAGCCTTAAATTTGTCCAGAAGGTTGAGAACCCTCCTCTTTTGTCACCACTATTTGCCTCAGTTCTTCAGACTCCCTTCAGGAAAACATCAGTTCATGGAGAGGCATCTGTCCTGTATCTTCTGCAGTGAAGTTAGATGAAAAGAATTCATTCAGCTTCTCTGCAATCTCCTTGTCATCTTTTAGTACTCCTTTAGCTCCATTGTCATCCAGCGGTCCAACTGCTTCCCTGCTTCTGATATGTTTAAGTAATGCTTTATTGTCGGCCTTGATGTCTTTAGCGATATGCTGCTCAAAATGCTTTTTTGCATCTTATTGTCTGCATGCATTTCCTTTGTGCAAATGTGTGTTCCTTTTTTGCTCTCATTGATAGTGCTGTGTTTCCAGTTGGTTCCACCACACTCGCATCATGCACTGGGTCCTGGGCAGCATCACTTAGGATTCAATCCAAGGTCCCCCCCCCCCCCCCCCGGTCAGTTCCATAATGAACTGTTGTAGCACACAATTGTTTAGGACATTAAGAAATTTAACCTCATCATCATGGCTGGAATGTGCATTTATCCAGTCAGTGTAGGGGTAATTGAAGTCGCCCATTATTACAGCACCTCCTCACTGGGATGCCTCCCTGATTTCGTTTTCCACCTCAAGGTCACCCTGAGCATTCTGGTCTGGAGGGTGATAGCACATCCCTAGTACCAAATTGCTTTTGGAGCCTGGTATTGTCTCACACACACACACACACACACACACTTCTGAGGAGGAGTCTGCCCCTTTTAAGTTGTCTACTTGACACTATGCTCTCTTTAACAGAAAGAGTGCTTCATAATACTAGAACCGGGGTTGAGTCCCATGAAGCTGATCGGTGGGAGATTCAGGGCAGCTGAAAGGCAGGACTTCTTCACAAGGCACATAGTTAAAACTATGGAATTTACTAGCACAAGATGTGGTGATGGTTTCCACTTGTGTGATGGAACTCCTTGCAGTGGGTTTCTTGCCACTTCCTACTCTGTAGTTCCCCTTCCCACCTCCCCCCCCCCCAATGCACATCTGAATAGGGGTGGAGTGTTAGAAGGGAGGTCTGTGACCTCACCCCTAACAGGAGGAGATATTACAAAGCACACATACCTCCAATTCTGTTTGGGGAAAAATTGGCCTCTATTTGGAAGGGCGCTGGGGGTTTTGGTCTGGGAGGAGGGTAAAATAACAGCTGCATTGGATAATTCAGGCGATGCATCTCCCAAATGAAACTGCTTGTGTGACTTCTTGCAAACAACTTCCTGGCCAGCCATCGTGTTCGGATTTAATTCCTTTGCATTTCCACATTTCAGATCTTGCCTCGTCATGAAATATTTTATGCTGATTTCTAACCTTAATTTTTCCATCTGGTTGAAACAGGAAGGTTAGTAATAGAATTCTAGAATAGTAGAGTTGGAAGGGGCGTCTAAGGCCATCCAACCCCCTACGCAATGCAGGAATCCACCTTAAGTTGTAAAGCAACAAAACACGAAGAGGCGGTCCTCACACTAAAACAAAAACACACCGTAGTGGATCCACAAACATGAGTCCAGACGTTAAACACTGTTGATGTGCTCTGTCACAAAATACTGCAATCATGTATGAAATTCATTGCATCTCATATAAACACTGTTGGCCCATATTCAGCTTGTGATCTATAACGATTCCAAGATCCTTCTCGCTTGTAGTATTGCTGAGCCAAGTATCCCCCACTTTGTAAATCAGCATAAAATATTTCATGATGAGGCAAGATCTGAAATGTGGAAGTGTTAAATAAAAAGGAATTGAGGCAATGGGTAGCCAGAAAAAATGGACCTAAAAATCCATTTTCAACGTCTGGTGAGCAATCCCAAAGTAGGTTCTTGGTTTGTTTTTATTTCAATTATTAAATTAAATCGGGAGGGATAGGAAGCGCCACCCAAATCCCTGGATTGGAAAGAGGGTTCCGTCCACCCAAGGACACCCCCCATACTTGCTGCTCAGAAGAACCATCCCTGCTTCTCTCGGTCTCTCCTTTTCCAGAGGAGGAGCTCAACGGAGATTCCCGTCAGTTCACAAGTCAGCAGGTACGGAGAGGACCATCTTTGCATCCATTTCTATTTTTCTTCTAATTTGTCCATACTGCAATTATTATTCCCCCCCCCCCTTCACTAATATTCCACACCATCCCGAACTCCAAAAGCCTGTGGCCTTTGGGGCTCCTTTTTGCCCTGTTCCCCCCTCCCACTTTCTTTCTTGTAAAACTGCTGCATTTGTCTCCCCCACAATACTCTCATGAGCCCAAAACCAGTCTGATTCTCCCCCATTCAAATGAAACGTTCAGGCAGAAACGTTTCTGTCACCCCTCTTCTCCATCACCAGCAGCCCAAAATGCAATTCTCCTTTGCTAGACATTAAAATGGTTCTCTAAAGGGCCACAGTCCCTTCACCCATTTTTGAATGTAGACGCACCATGTTTCTACTGGTTTTCTCCGGAGTCAGACCATCGGTCCATCTAGCTCAGTATTGGTCAGCGCTGACTGGCAGCAGCCGGCTCTCCAGCGTTTCAGGCAGGATCCCTTCCTCTCCCTTCCTGGGGATCGAACTTGGGACCTTCCGCAAGCAAAGTAGCTGCTCCGTCACTCACACTGAGCTCTGGCCCCTTTTGACCTTGTAATCTTTCTCAGTGTTAATGCATCATGATTCTAATTTCCCTGATGAATATACGGCTCTAATTCACTTCTTGTGTGAGTTTCATTCATTTCACATTCTTCTTTAATAAATCAAGGAATTGTTTTCAAGCATCTTGTCTGGCTCTCTCAGATTTTGGCATCTCAGATTTTCTTAAGCACCCAGAGTTCAAAGCTAAAAGATTGCTTGTGTGTGTGTTTGGTTTACATTTGTGTAATGTGCACATCCATGCAAATTAAAGCATTCCTCTTAACAGCTCTGGCTTCTGGCCCTGCTGCTAAATTCACATGGGGGCTTAACTCAGGTGTGTACTTCACTTTTAACTTTGACTCTTTGTTAATGGAGATCCTGCACTCAGTCAGCTGGGCTCCCTCACAAGTCTGCCTGCCTGCCTACTTTTATAGCCTTGGCTAGTTTGCCCCGAGCCAATTAGATGCGAAGGCCTTCTTTGAAATACAAGAGAGAGTATGTCTCAACTACTGGCCTGCACTAGCCCCCCTGTGAGTGGAAAGCTAAGTCAATTATGTCCCATGAAAATGAAGGTAGCTTTCTTATCAGGGGAGCAGACAATGGACCGGGCATTAGGAGATGATGTGATTTGAAAATGCAAGGGGAGGAGTCACTCTGCACTCAGCTTTGCAGGATTTGTCCCCTGGGACTGAGCTCCCTCTTCCTGGTCCCATAAGCAAGCCCAGATTTAGCAGCACTCCCTCTCCAGTTACTGCACTCCAAGTAAAATACAAGTTTTAGAAATGTATGTACATTTGCATAGTTTATTCCAGACCCAGAATTGACGGCTGCTCTTTGTGCAGGATTGTCAGCCTTCCTGGCATAGTGTTGGTGAGTGTTATGGGGATGGGGTGGGGTGTTGGCAGGCCGCCCGATCCCGGCAGGCCGCCTGATCCCAGCCGGCCCCCTCCTGCTTTCTTGCTGCCCCACCTCCCTCCCAGCTCCTCTGAAGGCAGAGCCAAGGCTCCTGCTGCAGAAGCGGCTCCTCCATGTCAACCCACAGCCACATGTGGCCTGACTAGCTGAATGCCAAGAGTATCTTGAGTAACGTGCATGCACTGATTTTGTGCCACGGAGGGCTAAACAGTGCCTCAGGGATGGCAGAGGCCGGGGAAGCCCAAGGGCCGAGCCAAACCACCCTGGGCCCGCTCCCTCCAGGTGCTCGGCTGCCCGGCCCATATTCCTAGTATCCTTTCTCAACGTGGGGGTGATATCTTTGGCCAAACAGCTCCTGGCACTTGGCAGTGGATGTAAGAAGAGCCCTGAGGATGGGTCTGCGGATGTTTTCCAGAATGGCCAGCCAGATGCCCGAGTGGGGAGCCCACGAGGAGGACGTGAGCGGAGGAGCCCCCTCCTGCTCGTGTTCCCCAGAACCTGATATGCGGGCGCCGTGCCCTGCCTCCGGTGAGGGAGGCAATATGCAGGCCACCATGACTTGTAGCCATTGATAGCCGCCTCCTCCATGAATTTATCGAATCCCCTGACAAAGCTATCCTTGCTGATGCTATTTTGTTTTCACAACATGGGTCAGCATGGCTGAGCATGCGGCCACCACACGTGGGCCAAAGAAGGGCACACACCATAATCGGTGGGTGGGTGGGCGAGAGAGGGCAGCACCACGCTGGAGGACTTCCTACCCCGTGAGGGGGGCTTCGAAGAAATGTGCACCCAGCTCCCCCCTCACACCTGTTTTTAACACCTGTACAGATGTTTTGCTTTTGCTTTTCATGTACAGACTTAGTTGTCTCTTTCTCAAATGTCCCGCATTGGCCTAGGAGATCTAGATAAGGGCTTTCTGCAACACCTGCTTCTGACAACAACCTCATTGCTGCTGCAACACCGGGAGGGAGGGAGGGAGCTCAGGCCAGGAGCTGCCGGACTCTGCTCCTGGCACTCCCAACAGCAGCTCTACGCCTTCCACCTCTACGCCGCCCCGGCTCAGGGAATGGACGATGCTGTCCTTTGGCCACAGGAAAGAGCGGGAGCCCTGCGGGGGAGGCCAGACGCTTCAGAACTCCTGGAGGCACAGGTGGGGTGGGGACTCCGCTGGCCCCTGGAGGCCCCGAGGCCAAAGGAGGAGCAGGGGTGCCCCCTCCCAGCTGTGCCCAGGCGGCTGCCACCGAAGCCCCTGGCTCTGCACAGCAGAGCCACCGGAAGCAGCCTTGCGGCCTCCTCTGAGGGGCAGCAGCCAGCGGCTCGCCAAAGAAGCCATGCTAGCGGGCGACTGTGGCTGGAGATGGAGCCCAGAAGCTTCCGCTGGCAACGCAGCAGCGGAGTGGTGGTCCCCCCTTCCTCCAGCCCAGGCAGGGGGCCACGCTGTGGCTGGGCTGTACCACTTCAGAGTGCAGGTGGGGGGAGGGGGATCAAACGGGCAAGGGCTCCTTGTCCATATAGAAAGATTTTCTGCACGTAGAAAGCCAGCATGTCAGGGAGAAGCCTAAGCTAGCCCCATTCTCCCCAACGTTTAGCTTTCTATGTGGAAGGAAGATTTGCTTCTGGAGGAGCACTTTGGCCTTGGGCGAGTCCCCCCCCCCCTGCAGTCTGATGTGGTACAGCCCAGCCACAGCTTGCCCACCTCCATGGGAACCAGGCCTGAGCCATGCCGGAGCGTGGCAGGTTCATTTGGGGAGGGACGTTTCTGTCCTTCTCCTGCCCCTGCGGTGCTGAACATGACGGTACTCTTGCCCTGTGAGCCTCCTCATCCACCCCGGTGCCGAGTGCCGTGGCCAGTGAGTGGTGTCCGCAGGCCTCGGTGGAGTCTGGACACCCCTCCGCTCGCCAATCCCTTGGTGCCCCCCCTCTGGTCCCAGCTGCTCTGTCCTCATGGCTGCATGAACAATCCCTGTGGCATGGAGGATCAGCGCTCAGCCGGGAGGCTGCCCCTGCGGCTGCTCAGCGGCCGAGGGCAAGCGACTCTTCAGCTACAGAGCGGCCAGTGCTGCTCCTCCTGAGGCTGGCCCTGAGTGAGAGCAGCCATCCTGGACAGGAGAGCCTGGCGCTGAGCCTAAAAACAGCTCTGCAATGCCCACAGGCTCCCACCAGGCAGGCTGAGCTTGTTCTCACCTGGAGGTGCAGCAGGGGAGGGAGGGAGGGAGGGATGGTTCTTGATGGCTTTGATGGATAGTGAGGGGGCTCAGCGTTAGCTGTTTCCCCCCCCCCAGCAAGCTGACCCTTGGTTTGACGAAGCGCCTCTTAGTTCGACACCTGGTGGCCTTTTGGTCTTGCTTCAGGTAGCCAGCTCTCCCCCTGCCCCCTGCCCCGCCCCCTCAGCAGTTGGGAGGGCTGGGCTGCCTTCCCACCTGAGCCTCCAGCGAGCGTCCATCTCGGGCCGAGCAGTCCTGGACCCAAGAGGTGGAGGAGGTGGGCAGCCACTCTGCCTCCCATCACTTCTTGCTCTTGAAGGTGCCCAGGAGCTTGGGCATGAACTTCCCCACCTTCTTGTCTTTAGCGTCGGCCTCGCTTTCCTCTTCGCCGCCGTGGTCGTCCTTCTTGCAGAAGACCTCGAAGCGGCTGTAGACGCGCTTCTCCTTCCTCATGCTCTCCATCCTCTTGAGAAGGGAGTCCCTGTCCTCGGAAGGGTCCCTCTGGGCGTTCCGCTTGTGGTGGCTGCCAAAGCTTTCTGACCTGCTGATCCCTGCGCTCCTCTCCTCACCCTTGTGGTCCAGGCTACTGGCGGACTTGGACAGCTCAGGGTTGCTGGCAGTTGGAAGCTGCCTGGCCAGCTCAGCCCGGTTCTTCTGACTGTTAGCAGAAATTTGTTCCAGAATGACCTTTGTGTCGTCCCGGAGGTTGCTGCTGTAGAGAACGTTGGCTGTGGATGAGGGGAACCGAGGCTGGGCAGTTTGGCTCCCCTTGAGGACAGGCGCTGGGGAAGTCAGCCGTGGAGATTTCTCCTCCTCCGCCCCTCTCATGTCTTGGAAGTCGCCCTTGGACCATCGCTTGAGGCCGCTCGTGTTCTGCTTGTCTGCCTTCCAGCTCTCAGCAATGGTTTCTTCTTCAGGTTTCTTCTCGCCTTTGGGGTTCAGCAACTGCTTTAGTTTGAGGGATCCCTTCCTAAAGAACTCTCTTGGGCCCTGCTCCTGCTTACAGCCGTCTTCCTCTGGCTTATGGAGAGCGCCATCGGAGCCAAGGTTCCTGGAGGGGCCTTCCAGGGCGGACGTGGTGCCGGCTTGCGCTTGCGCTGGTTTCTTCAATTCCGTTTCAGACCGATTGTGTGCATCTCCTTGGTATGACAGTTTCTCCTTCCTTTCTGGTGCAGCGAGTTTCTGAGTTTCCCCAACAAATATGAGGCTCTCCTTCTCCAGAGGACTCGGCTTGTTGTCTATTGGATAGAACCGAGAAGACAACTTGTCCATTCTGTTGCTCACCTGTGTTATGGGGTCCCTGCTAAGTGCGTCAGCTGGCCGGCTGGCTGAGGTGGGGCCCCCTCCATAGAGCCCCTCTGACTCTG
This sequence comes from Anniella stebbinsi, assembly GCA_029215795.1. Taxonomy (NCBI): domain Eukaryota; kingdom Metazoa; phylum Chordata; class Lepidosauria; order Squamata; family Anniellidae; genus Anniella; species Anniella stebbinsi. The sequence goes on along the minus strand of JARDYH010000006.1, from coordinate 120,109,405 downwards.
GGTGCAACTTATAGTTACTGAAGGCATCTTTGGGGTCCAGCACGCTGCTCTCCAGAATCTTGTACTGCACTGACTTGGTGCATTTCTTCTCTGTGTTCTGGGATTCTTCTTGGAGGAAAGCAGACATGGCCTTGGTGTGACTAATGGTGGCGCTCTCGGGGTCTTTGCCCACGGCCTTGTACTTCTCCAGCAATTCAGCCACTTTGGAGGTGGTGGTGGTCTTTCCTGTTTCACTGTCCTTTGTCATCTCACTGGATATCTGCTCCTTCTGGACCATCTGGACTTTCTCAGCGGATGTGTTTTGTTGGTCTAATTTGGCAGCACTAAAAATAAGGGAAGACCTCAGCCGTGAGCTCCTCTGGATCAAGGGATTGATCCTGCTCCTGAAGGGATCCGGCTTCATCACAGAGGCCTCCTCAGCCAGCCTCTCAGCTCCAGCCGCGTCTTTGGCACTTGCAAACGGGAGCGAGGGCTTGAAAGGGGCGAGGAGGTCACTGGGGTACCTGGCGAGGGGCTCTGCAGGGCCAAGACCCTCGGCATAGGCCTCCGGCTCCACCGGCATGGGGAGACCTTCCTCTCCGGGCTCAGACTGGCACCCGCTCAGGTACGAGGAGATCCTCCAGTTGCGCAGGCCCAGCCTGTTCTCCTGCCCTTTCTTGCCCGGCTCCGCGTCCAGGCCTTGATCGTGCAGGAAGAGCCTTTGCTCCAGGCTCTGCTTCTGCGTCGGGGAGGTCTGGCACATGAATTTCTGCCCCATGTTTTGCCTCCTGAGAGAAGAGAGCCCAAGGAGACCCTCCCCTCCCGGGTTCACCTGGTCGGAGCCATGCCGGACTTCCTTGGAAGAGTTGGAAGGCACGTAATCCAGCCGCAGGGGGTAGCCCTCGTGGGGGAAATTGGACTCCAGTTCTGGGTACCTGAAGCCGTCCGCTGCATAATCCTCCAGTTCGTTGAAGCCTGGCCGCCCCCCGCGTATCCTTTCAAAGAGGCCCTGGGGCCTGCTGGCACCGTAGGGGTTTTCAAACTGATACTGATAAAACTGGTCCTTCTGAAAATGGCTGGACTGGATCTTAAAGTCATCCAGATTGTTCATGAACATCTGCCTGGAAAACTGCTTTGAGGACGAAAAGTTCTCAAAGGTCCCTTCGGCAAAGCTGTGCCGCTTAAACGAGTCCATTTCCAGCTGCTTGGAGCGGAGGTAGCCCCGGACCGGGTCCGCCTGGGAGTTCTCCATTTCCACCTTCTTGGAATACATCCGCATGGCGGAACCCTCCAGGGTGTGGCGCAGCATGTCGTCCCTCCTGAAGGAAGACAGGAAGCTTCGGTCCGGGTCCACTCGGTCCACGAAAGGCGAGAAAAGGCTCTCCTCCCGAGGGAAGAGCAGGTGGGGCTTCTTGGGGAAGAAGGGCAGGTTGCTGCCGAAGGGTGCCAGGCCGTAGGGCCCCACGGGCATCTCCGCCTTCACCAACACGTTGGCCGGGGGAACCAGCGGGTCGGACTGGGCAAAGAGGATCCGGAACTCCTCGTCGAAGCTGGCCACCAACTCCCCCTGGAAGATGTGAGCGATGCTCCGATGGAGCTTCTCGAACGACCACATGAAGCTGCAGGGAAAGGACACGTTATTGTCGCGGGGGTGGGGGCGCCCCCCCCTCTGCCTCGCACCCACAGGCGGGCAATGCCTCTCGGCTTGCCGGGTGGGCAACAGGGCCAGGCCACTGACCCAAAGCTCTCCCTCAGGCATGGCAAAGGAACAGGCAACGGGCCACATTCTGCTCTGCCACCCACCTGGAGGGATACATCCAGGACACAAATCATTGGCTGGAAAGCCCAGATGGCTTTGCCCCACTCTCCTCAAGAGACACGTAGGGATTCCTGCTCCACCTCCTGGCTTGGGCCCTGGGCCCTGGGCAAGAACTCACCTCACCCTTCCACAGCCAACATGCGCTCCCCCCCCCAATCCTGCGGCTCCTGCGTGTTTGGTGGCTGGGGCCCAGGCTGCCCCCCCCAAAGGCCTAGCCCGGCACGGCCCACATAGCGCCTCAGCCTTGGCACGCTGCTGCTGCTGCTGCTGCTGCTGCTGCTGCTGCTGCTGCTGCTGCGTGGAGGGAGCACACGCAGCCCCCAGCCCCCCCTTCTCCGTCTGAGCTTCTCTGCTGCTCACCTGTAGCTGCCACTCAGCACCACCATGCAATCCACCAGCAGGAACTTCTCCTTCACGTGGCCCTTGACGGACATCCCTGTGCGACAGTAATAGGTGGGGCCAGACACCGTCCGCACCCGCAGGAACTGCAAGGCGACAGGGAGAGCGTGAGGGCAGCGCGGGCCAGGGGCAAGGAGGCCGCCTCCCCCTCTTCCTCAGGCCACCCGCCCGCCCTCCACCGTGCTCCCCAAGCGCACAGAGGGCTGCAGGGTGCCAGCCTCATGGGCTGCCTCCCCCAACCTTGCCCCTCGAGCCGCCCTCTGCCCACCTGAGACCCCCTCCCCCGCCCCGCGGCCCAGAGGAGGCCAGGAGGCCATCCCTGACTAGGCTTTCACGTTGTACAAAAGGGGTGGATGCCGCCTTCCTCTCATCCACACGCTGCACATGGGCCCAAAGGTCAGGATGGGTCAGGCTCTGTGGGTGGGCGAGGATGTCTTGTGGGGGCTGACTGAGAGGGGGGCGCATGAAGCTTGAGGAAGTCTTTTGTTGCCCTCTTGGACCACAGCTGGCGGGGGGGGGGGTAGGCGTTGCTGTGGGACCACGCGGGAGACCCTAGACTTTTCACCGGCTGGCACACCGGACTCTGAGGTCTAGGGACTTGCAGGTGCATGCTGGAAGGGGGTGTCACGGTCGGTCCCATCTCCCCCTTCTCCGGGGCAGTCAAGGTCCGTTTGGAAACCGGCATGAGTGACTGGTGGGACGGGGCACGCATCTCACCGCTGGCCAGGAGAAAGAGCCAAGAGGAGGTTGCCGTTTTGGGAAACGGCCGTCCAGGGGCCACCATAGGGACGTGGCGGTGCGCTCCTGCCTGGGGGCCCTTGTCCTCCCCCTCCCAGTCAGCCAGACCCTCCCACGACGGCACTCACGTCCACATAGTTGAGGTTCACCCTGCATTTGGCAGCCATGTCCAAGAACAGCTGGGCATTCATCTCGTCCAGCAGGATGTAGACGGGAACTCTGCGTGCGGCCGCATCCAGCACCTCGCTCAGGAGGTCCACATCGGTGAAAGTGTCCATCACTATGGCAACCACCTGAGAGGGAAGGGAAGAGGACAGGGCAATGCCCCAGACAGGCACAGGTGGAGGGGCGTCTCTGCCCTCCCCGCTTTCCTGCCCGTAACAGGCAAGGGCCACCCGCCTGCCCGCCTGCTGGCTGCCTGGGGCCTCACCCGTGGAGGGGCCCATCCAGCTCGCTCTTGGCATCTAAGCCGGAGAGGGAGACGCTGGGGACCACGGAAGGGGGGGGAGATCTGCCCCTTCCCTGATGAATCGTTCGACATTCACAAGAGCAACAGCACCTCCTGGAGGCCCAGGACTAAGGAACCCAGGTAGTCAGGGGGGATGGGGGGGCACTGCGGTCTCCCTTCCCACAGACCACGCAAGGGAGTCCTTGGTTCTGTCCCCCTCCCCAGTGTTCCTGCATCTTTCTGGAAGCTGGGCTCAGCATCCAAGTCTCCAGAAGTGGAATCCAACAGACACGGACACCACGCCATGTACGGTTCATAATTCACAATTAACATATGGGACTCCCTGCCGCAGCAGGTGGTGGTGACCTCTGCCTTCAATGGCTTTAAGCAGAGATTAGAGAAATTGAGTTTTATATTCATTAATAACACTGATATCCTGCCTTTCTGCTTCAATTAGAGGAATCCAGGGCCATTCACAATAACAAAGGAACACAATGGAAAATAAAAGCCATGGAGAAACACAGCAACGAGTCGGCGTCAACGATGCCATCTATACCACCATCAACTATCTCACTGTAATGCACAGGGGACCACCCATTTAATCAAATGGCCTGTTGAAAAAGGATTGTTTTCACCTGGTGTCAAAAGCCAACCAACAGTGACGCCACTCTAATTTCCTGGGAGAGAGCATTACACAGTCACGGTACCACCACCTACGAGGCCCTGATACAAGCTCCAGAAGTCCAGACTTTGTTAGGTGATGGTACAACCGAAAGGGCCTCCACAGCAGAATTCAATTCACAGGCAGGAGGCTACCAGGTTCTAAGCCTTGGGAGCTTTATACATCAAACCAGCACCAGGAATCGGGCTTGGTAACAAACAGGCAAGCCAGTGCCACTCTCTAAGGACTGGTGTTATATAGCCTTGTACAGCCGAACCTCTCGACACCTGTGTGGACACATTTTGCACAGCCCCACACTGAGCATGTTACAGTAGCCTAACTGGGAAGCTACCAAGGCATGGATTACTGTGGCTAGGTGATCCCTGTCCAAGAACAGCCAGAATGGGTGAATCAGTCAGAGTTGGAAAAAGTAGGGTGACCCTTATGGAAAGGAGGACAGGGCTCCTGTATCTTTAACAGTTGTATAGAACAGGGAATTTCAGCAGGTGTCCTTTGTATGCATGCCACACCTGGTGAAATTCATTCATCACAACAGTTACAGCTGCAGGAGCCCTGCCCTCTTTTGTATAGGGGTCACCCTACTTTTTTCAACTCTGACTGATTCACCCGTTCTGGCTGTTCCTGGACAGGGATCACCTAGCCTAGGAAAAAGGCATTCCTGCCAAGGGACCGAGCAGTCGTCCCCATCAGTACTTCCTGAGATGGGACCAGGAGGTAGGAAGGTAGGAGCAGGACCACTGTAAAGCCGTGGCCTCCAGCTCCCAATCCATAAAGCTGCTCCAGAAAAATACAGTGGCCGACAATCATGGTGGCGACCAGAGCTGTTTCAGTGCTAAAAGCAGCCCTGAAGCCAGATGGAAATGGGCTTAGCCAGGGTAGGCCACGTGGTGGCATCCCTGAGCCCCACTGCACCCCTGGGCCCCTCTCTTGGCCCTCGCCAAAAACTGGCTACTGTCTGCTGTAATCAAGTCCTTTTCTTACCAGCAGCTGGGATTTTGTTGGGGTGAAAACTGGGGGCTGAAAAATGCCTCATGCTCAGCCTTTGGGGCAGGTGAGCTGTCCACTGCCAGGCCTCCCACGGCAGCCATTCTGTGGCGGTGCTCAGGACAGGTGTTGCCCACAGCTCAGAAATGTCGCCCTGCCCCCAAGTGTACATCAGCATCTCCTGCTTCCAAGCTCATCCGGGGGTGGCCAGCCTCCTCAAGCGCCTTGACCCAAAAGGGGGGGGGGCTTGCACCCTGGCAGGAATGGTCACCCGTTGGGCGGCAGTTCTCCAGGGTGGGCCTCATGAAGAGAGGGCACACACCACCGCTGCTCCATGGGCAAGCCTGAAAGGGGCCCCAAGCGACTGGACTAGACGCTGCTCAAGATGCGACCCCCCCACACAACAGCTGTGGCGCCATGTTAACCCTACCCCCTTCTTCCGACAGATGGTGTGCGTGCAGCTTTAGGGTCTTCCCTCAACATCAATCACAGCTGTGGCTTCATTCCTTGGCGAAAAATAACCGAACGCAGGAGCAAACGCTGGGTTAGAACAGAGCCTGCACATTTTCCTTCATGCCTCTTGTTCCACACAGGCGAGAGACTTGCCGTTCTAAACAATGAAGGCTCGGCACACCTGGCCCCATCCTGTAGCCCAGTCCCTGTAGCGCAGGCTCACCTGCACAGAACACTGGTGCGGGCGGAGGGGGGCATGGGGGATGCCTGGGATCTGTGATGGGCCAGCTGGATGAGGGCAAACAAAGTGAAGCTCTGTCCGCATCAGACGGAGATGTTGAGGGAGGGCAGCCAGGAGAGGAAGTGCTCCACTGGTCGACCCGCAGTCAGGGCGGTACTCGCAGGTCTGGCGAGGCTCCCGGATAGCCCGGTCATGGTGATCATCCAAAGTGTGGCTAATTTCCCACCTGTACCCTCTCCTTGAAACAAAAGGTCTTGCCGTGGTCATCAGTGCCTAGGTGACCTCCAGATTAAACCATTGTAGTGCACTCTACAAGGGGCTGCCCTTGAAGACTGTTTGGAAACGTTAGTTGGTCCAAAATGTGGCTGTGTGATTTACTGGCTGAGAATGTTTTTGCTGGCATTGACCCTGAAGCCCTTCACAACCGGGGACCAGGCAGGCTGCTTGGTGGAAGGTCCCTCTCGTGCGAACCTGCTCAGGGCATCAGGTGGAGCCTGCTCAGGGCCTCGCTTGCCTTCAACAACTGCACAAGGAGCAGAGCCTTCTCCAGGGTGGCCCCAGGCGCTTGTGGAACGTGCTCCCCCTTGAAGCTCTTCTGGCCTTAAGGACGCAAGGGAAGGACAAGAGCTGTGTCACCGTGGAATGTTACGTGTATTGGTTATTCCACTTTAAAAGGGGTTTTCGTTGTGGTTATTTGAATGTGATTTTGTATGGAGTTCTTAGTGTTGTTAGTTGAGGAAGGAACCCAAAATTATCTGAAAGGCGGAACAGAAGTGCTTTCTATTAATGAATCTGGCTCTCTTGGAAAGCTCCGGCTCCAGGACCTCTAGCAGCCGCTGAGCTCCTGACCAGGGTTTGGGCGTCAGCAGTAGCAGCAGCAGCAGCAGCAGCTCCACATAAGAGTGTGCTGAGTCCCGGATCAAGTTCCCCATGTAGCCAGGACCACTCGGCACGTGGCCCCTTCGTCCTCCTTCCCAGGGACTCAGGTGAGTGTCCAGTCTGCAGGGAGCTCATCAACACAGCCTTCCGTTCCAAGGGGAGCAGAGGACCCAAGGAAGGGCTGCCCTGCCCCGGACTGATTTGGGGGTGCCAGAAACATTGTGGGAGGGAGGAGGACAGACAAGACCATTGGTTGGATTGATCGACCTGCCCCGACTTGCCCTGCCCCACATCCACAGAGGGAGCTTGGAGGACAGAAGGTGTGCGGCAGGCACCAACGCGGACCGTGCTGCTGCCACACAGCCATAGAGCCTCAAGCATTTTCTGAGGTGGGAGAGATTCCAGGGTAGCAGATTTGTGCCCACCTCCCTCCCTCCCTCCTTCCCCCTGCCCCCTTCCCCCTCCCCACGTCCTGATTTCTCACCTGCTGTGCAGCACGGATCATCCTGCGAGCCTCCTCTTTGATGCTGGGGTTGTCAGGAGGTGGGGGCTGCACCAGGGTCGTCACCTCGGTCCCCCGAAAGCCAAAGACCATTGGCCAGCCCAGGTCCAGTTCCGGCACAGCAAGGTCAGAGTTCATGGGCCAGTAAGTCCCGGAGGAGCCGTCCATGTCTACGTCCTGGGGGCCGGAGTCCGTCGTGCTGCCTTCGCCGACACTGCCACCCCCTTCCTGGTGGGCATACTGGGGCTTCTGCAGGTGCTGGGTGATGTGCTCCACCTCCGACGGGCAGAGGAAGTCTGGGGCCCCCTCCTCATCCAGGAAGCGGTGATAGCGCTCCTTCCCTTCCTCCGCCAGCATGTCCAGCGCCAGGCGGTAATACTCCTTGTAGTGGGGCGGGAGGTAGTTTGGATCCAGGGGGTTGTCGCCCTGCGAGGAGCTCTGGGACCGGCGAGCCATGATGACAGCAGAGGGCACTGCGGGGGGAGGGGGGAGAGAGCCGGGTCACGTAGGCAGGGGATGGGAGCTCCGCAACCTCTCCACTCCCCTTGGGGAAGCACTCAACCTTCTTGCGCACTCCAGACATGGGGTGGTCCTGGGGCTCAAACTCTCATCCCACCCCACGGAAAGCACAAGCTGCCCCATAGAATCCAGGCTTGGAGGTGGGTGGGTCCTCCTCCAGAAGAAGATCATTTCGCCCCCATGTCTGGCCATGGGCAAAAAGGGCACTTTTGCTTTTTCCATGGTTCAAATAGGAGGCCACGTTTTGCTCCCACAAAGTTTCTTTAGGGCAGAAGGCTGGTAGCAAGGGCACAGAGGGAAAGGTGCCTGGTGCTCCTGAAGGGAAAGGCCCAGGAATAGCATGGCAAAGCACAGAGCTGGGAGGACCGCGCATGGGCTCACAGGGAGCTAACACTGGCGGTGGGGCAGGAGGCCCCCCCACTAAAGCCCCAGTGGGAGCGAAATGCTGGCGAGTACCCCTGGAAGTGAGGGGGAGAGCCACAGAGATGCTAGAAGGCTGCCCCCCTCAGCATCGCAGGATGAAGCCGGTGAGCGGAAGAGGGGCTTCTGCTCCATTTCATGAACAAGGGAAGCGCAGGAGGAAAAGGCCACAATCCATCACCTCCTGAGGGACTGCATCCTCAAGCCCCCCTCCATGTTTTACCCATGAGGCCCTGGGGGCTGTCTACACATGCGGAAAGCCTCGCAGTGGCTGCGGATCTGTGCCCCATTGGTTAGACGATGCAGGCACCGCTTCATGGCCACTGCGGGGCTTCCTGCGATGCTGCACTTTGAAAAAGTTGGGGATTTACGCCCAACTTTTTCAAAGGTGCAACATCAACACGGCACTTCCATCATGCAACATTGCTCCGTGGCCAACCTGGGGGTGGGGCCTAGTGGAAGGCAACTAGCGATTGGTCGGCTTCCACCATGAAGTGGGCGGGGGTGGCTCCAGGACCCACATGGCTTCCCAGAAACCCCATGCTCCCTTCGCGTCTGCCCCGGGAGAGGGTCTGGCAAGTGGGGTTGGGGGGGGCAGGGCTCACACAGAGCACAGAATGCTGATCATCAGCCCTGCTGGTGGGAGCCCCGCATCCTTCCAGGGCAGCCTCAGCTACCTTGGGTGTGTCCCCAACCCCTTCATTCTGAGCTCTTGGCTCTGTCAGAGGGGCAGCTGGGGTGAGTCGCTGCCACTGCCATACCCCTCGAGGGAGCCAGAATCCCCCAGAGGTGCCCGGGGGGGCCGGCTTGCTTATGTTCTGAGCTCGTTGCGCACCGTCATGTGGAAGGAAGCACCTGCCCCAGTGGAGGGGGATTGGTCTACTGGACTTTCAGGAGGCGGGGGGGAGGGCATCTTCCTGTGCCCTGGGCTTACTGACCTCCCACACAGGAGCAGCCATGTGGCTGGGGTGTGGGGCGGGTGCCAACGGCTGCAGGGAGGTTGCGAGAGGAATGTGTCCTCGGCGGAGAGGAAGCAGGCGCGCCCCTCGGAGTTGTCTGCACAAGCCCGCCCACCAGGTGAGGCATACATAGGGGGTGACCAAAGGGTGGCGGAGGGCCAGAGGGTTTCTCACTGGTCCTGTGTCAGGAGCAGGCCTGAGGCGGCCGCCATGCATGTGACTGGTTGGCCCGACGCTGGCTTGGCAGGGCTGGCAAGAAGCCCAGCTGGCAGCCATCCTGTCCCCGGTGAAAGCAGATCCTATGGGGCACCGCCCAGCACCAGGGCTGGATTTCACCCGACTGGAGCTCAGGGCTCTCCCAGACATCTGCCATGTGGTCCTCACCCAACGAGTCACCATGTGAAAAGGCGAGCGGCTCCCCGCATCCCTCTGCCCATCTTGTGCCGCATGCCACAATTCCCAGCCCTGTGAAGGATGCCAGGAAGGAGCATCAGACCCCAGAGAAGGACCGACCAGGTCTTCCCCCCCCCCCCCCCGTTCTTCCTACGTCCAAGGGTATTGCTACAAATGACTTCTGTGATCTAAGTATTCCAGGGAGGCTGGGTAGGATCACAAAACAGCATTTTATCCCCTTTAAGCAGTTAGCATGGGAACCAGCAATGCTTCCAGGAAGGCACTGCTGTGCCACCGTCTTGCTTAATGCCTGTGACGTACCTTAACTCTTGCCCTTCCTTTCTTATTGCCCCATATAAAACTATGAATCAAATGCTGCCACTCCATCATATTCAACTCCCAGAAGTAGCAATGCAGATATTTTTAAAAGAAAATTAATGTAAGGATAAGAATTCACTGTGAGGACTGAGATTCTACCAAACCAAACCAGCTTTAGGTTTAACCACGTCATGTCCAACTCAGCTTTCACACAGAGCTCTTATCTCCCATGTTGAAGGGATGCAGAGGTGGACGAAGTGCCACGTATGGATGGGGTCTTGCAGGGCTCATACTAGGGGGAGGGGGAGGGAGGGAGTGTTGGATTTTATCTGAGAGTCTGTAAAGGCCTGGATCTGATTCAAGAAGATATGGGTTTGATTCTATCCACCACTTTGTCTAGAGCAATTTGCAGTTATTAATTAGGGGGAAATCCAAGAATAAAAAGAATGAAGGCATATAAAACTGCATTTGAAACTAAGAGTTGGATCAGACCAAAGGTCCATTCTGTTCAATCTGTGGGCAAACCACAAGTAGAACATGAGGGTAACAGCGTACATAGTATACGGTCTCGGATACTGGAGGTAGTATATATTGCCATCAAAACGAGTAGCCACTGATAGCCTCCTCCTCCTCCTCCTCCTCCTCCATGAATTTGTCCAAACCTCTTTTAAAGCCATCAAAATTGGTGGCCATCACTACATCTTGTGGAAGTGAATTCCATAGTTTGATTATGCCTTGTGTGAAGAACCAAAGAAATTATAGTCATATTATGTGAGAAGAAGAAATGTCACTCTGTACACTTTCTCCACACAATGCATAATTTTGTACACCTCTTTCATGGCTTTCCTCACTTGGCTTTCTGGACAATGTTCAGGGTTACCCTTGATGAAACCGGGCTGAAGGTGGACTCTGAAAAGTGGCCATGATTGTGATATGGAGCAGGGCCCCAAATTCAGGAGATTCCTTTTCTCCAGGATGTCCTAACGGACCCCATGTCCAGCTCTGTTAGGGAGCCATCACAGCAGCAGCACAAACCAGTGGAGGAACAGCTGATGGCCCAGGAGAGCAGAGCAGGAAAGCCTCAGCTGTTCTGCCACAACGTCATCCTGCACCAAGGAAGAGCAAGTGCCCGTTAGCCTGCTCTGAAGACAAATCATCTACTGGGGCTGGAAGAAGTCACAGAAACTCATCTAACCTGCTTAAGCAGCTGTATCAGGAGAGATGGTCAAACACTGCTCAGCTGACCCACGGCATATGTTGTGGGGGGTGAAAGACCATACAAATGGAAGAGGCTAAGTATCACCTGGAGGCAATGAGGCTCAAAGTCACCAATAATATAAGAAGAGTCCTGAAACTGGATCAGGCTCAGGATGCCTCCCTAGCCCAGTTTCTGGTTTCCTCCCAGATCCCCACATTCTTCAAGCAGGACAGAAGCACAATAGCACCTTCCTGCTCATGTTCCCCAGCAACTGGCATTTAGTTTGCTAGGTAGGAGGTTGAAATCCAGGGACACCAAGGTGGCTTTTTCTAAAATGCTACCAGTTGCACATGCAGGGCCAGCTAGGCAGGTGAAGCTGAGGCGTCTCAAGGCGTGGATGAGACAGTGGTGCAAGGCAGAGGGGTTTAGATTTGTTAGGCACTTGGGGATATTTTGGTACAAGCCGGACCTGTACAAGAGGGATGGGCTGCATTTGAACCAGAATGGAACCACACTGCTGACATTTAACACAAATAGGTGGCAGAGCAATTTTAAGCTGAAGGAGCCTGGGGGAAAGCCAACAGGAGCAGGGAAACGTCTGGTTCAGGTTGAATAATCCCTAGGGGAAGAAGTTGAAAATGTTTCCGAGTGAAAAAATGGGGAGAGGGAGGGAAACGTCCATGAACATATGGGGGAAACATTATAGTCAGTTAAAGAGGCCGAAGGGTCATAGCGGAAGATGCGCATGTCAGAGACACCTGGGGAGAGAAAGCCATATACAGGTGTTTCTCTGCTAATTCTAGAAGCCTCAGAACCAAAATGGGAGAGTTGGAACGCTTGGTTTGAAAGAACATCGATATAGTGGCAGGAGGGAAACAGGGTGGAACGGAGAGAACCAGGGGGATCCGGTCATCTCTGGATTTGAACTCTGGAGGAAGGGAAAGGGAAAGAGAACCGGAGAGTGTTGCTCTGTACATCAAAGAGAGCATAGTGTCAAGGCATGGACTGGAAAACTGAAAAGGGGCAGACTCCTCCTCAGAAGTGTGTGTGTGTGTGTGTGTGTGTGTGTGTGTGTGTGTGTGACAATACCAGGCTCCAAAAGCAATTTGGTACTAGGGATGTGCTATCACCCTCCAGACCAGAATGCTCAGGGTGACCTTGAGGTGGAAAACGAAATCAGGGAGGCATCCCAGTGAGGAGGTGCTGTAATAATGGGCGACTTCAATTACCCCTACACTGACTGGATAAATGCACATTCCAGCCATGATGATGAGGTTAAATTTCTTAATGTCCTAAACAATTGTGTGCTACAACAGTTCATTATGGAACTGACCGGGGGGGGGGGGGGGGGGACCTTGGATTGAATCCTAAGTGATGCTGCCCAGGACCCAGTGCATGATGCGAGTGTGGTGGAACCAACTGGAAACACAGCGCTATCAATGAGAGCAAAAAAGAAACACACATTTGCACAAAGGAAATGCAAGCAGACAATAAGATGCAAAAAAGCATTTTGAGCAGCATATCGCTAAAGACATCAAGGCCGTCAATAAAGCATTACTTAAACATATCAGAAGCAGTTTCCTGAGGGCAGTTGGTTGGTCACTGTGTGAACAGAATGCTGGACTACATGGACATTTAAGAACGCAAGAGCTATGCTGGATCAGACCAAGGGTCCATCTAGTCCAACACTCTGTTCACACAGTGGCCGACCACTGTGGGACCCACAAGCAGGGCATGGTGCAATAGCACCCTCTCACCCATGTTCATAGAATCATAGAATAGTAGAGTTGGAAGGGGCCTATAAGGCCATTGAGTCCAATCCCCTGCTCAATGCATGAATCTACCTTAAAGCATTCCTGACAGATGGTTGTCCAGCTGCTTCTTGAAGGCCGCTAGGGTGGGAGAGCCCACCACCTTCCTAGGTCATGGGTTCCATTGTTGTACTGCCTTAACAGTCAGGATCTTTTTCCTGATGTCCAGCCGGAATCTGGTTTCCTGTAACTTGAGCCCATTATTCCACGTCCTGCACTCTGGGATGACTGAGAAGAGATTCTGGCCCTCCTCTGTGTGAGAACCTTTCAAGTATTTGAAGAGTGCTATCATGTCTCCCCTCAATCTTCTCCAGGCTAAACATGCCCTGTTCTTTCAGTCTCTCCTCATAGGGCTTTGTTTCCAGACCCCTAATCATCCTTGTTGCCCTCCTCTGAATACGCTCCAGCTTGTCTGCATCCTTCTTGAAGTGTGGTGCCCAGAACTGGACGCCATACTCAAGATGGGGCCTAACCAGTGCCGAACAGAGGGGAACCAGTACCTCACGTAATTTGTTCCCCAGCAACAGGTGTATATGGGCTTACTGCCTTTGATACTGGATGTTGCACATAGCCATCAGGACTAGTAGGCATTGATTGCTTTCTCCCCCAGGAATTTATCCAACCCCTTTTAAAGCCTTCAAAATTGGTGGCCATCATCATATCTTGTGATAGTGAATTCCATAGTTTAACTCTGCACCGTGTGAATAAGTCCTTCCTCGTATCTGTCCTTTCTCTGCCACCAACCAGCTTCATGAGATGACTCCATTGAGGAACAAAAATATCTCCCTATCCACTTTCTTCACACTATACATACTTTTCTACATCTCTATCATGTCTCTTCTTACTTACTCTTTTTCCAAGCTGAGCAATCCCAGCAGTTTCTTAACCTTCCCTCACAGGGGAGATGGTCTGGCCCCTTGATCATTTTAGTGGCCCTTTTTTGCCCTTTTCCCAGCTCTACAATATCTTTTTTAAGGTGTGGTGACCAGAAATTTACACAGCATTCTAAGTGTGGTCACACCATAGATTTGTATGAAGGCAGTATGATACGGGCAGTTTTCTTCTTAATTCCTTTTCTAATTATTCCTCATGTAGAGTTTTCCTTCTTTACAGCGGCCTCACACTGGATTGACATTTTCTTCAAGCTGTCCACTACAACCCCAAGATCTCTTTCTTGGTCAGTCACCACCAGCTCAGATCCCCATCAGGTTATACTTGAAGTGGTTTTTTTTTGTTTTTGCCCCAACATGCATCGCCTTACACTTATTTATATTGAACTTCATTTGCTATTTGGATGCCCACTCTCCCAGCTTGGAGCTCCTCACAATCCCTTTGTGTTTTAACCACCTTAAATAATGTGGTGTCTTTGGCAAACTTGGCCACTTCACTGCTCACTCCTAATTCCAGATCAGCTATGGACAGGTTGAAAAGTATTGGTCCCAATGCAGATCCCTGTGGGACCCCACTGTTTACCTCCCTCCACTGGGAGAATTTACCATTTATTTCTCCTCTCTGCTTTCTGTCCTTTAACCAGTTACTGATCCACCAGAGGACCTCCATAAAAGGACCTTTGGTCTGATCCAGTGCGGCTCTTCTTATTGCAGATACCACATAGTGCTCATGACCAGTACCCATTGAAAGCCTTCTCCTCCAGGAATTTGGCCATGACTGTATCTCGTGTAAGTGAATTCCCTTGTTTACCAGGCACTGCATGAAGAAGTCCTTCCTTTCAACTGTCCTGAATCTCCCACCAATCAGCTTCATGGGGTTCTTCTATTGGGAGGGAGGGAGGGAGGGAGGGAGAGACCCATCTGCCTTTCCACTTTCTCCCCACCAGGCCTAACTGTATGTACTTCCTCCCTTCACTTGCCTTTCTTCCTAAGCTAAAAAGCACCAAAGGTCGTAGCCTCTCCACATGGGGCACCCGCGTGTGTGGGTGGGTTTCCTCCAGCCTCCTGATCACTTAGGTCACCTTTTCCATCACCTCCTCATGGTGTGACGGCTGCCTGCCTCCACCCTCCCACCCACCCAAGCTTCGCTGGCATCCCACAGAGCTGGAGAGCAGAAGGCTGAATCTCTGCTGCTCTAGCCATTTGTGGCCTGCATTGGCACCAACCCTCGAGGGACGTACAAGCAGCATTTGCTTCTCGACCACAGCACCATACCACGCCCATGCCTCTTCCCCGTCCCAGGCTGTCTTGGCTGTCCCGAAAGGGCACTCTCAGTCCCCTGTGCTTTGCTGCAGGCGGCCCCAGGGGAACGCCCAGCTGCCTTCTCCAGGCGAACAGCCAGGACCGGCCGGGACATGGCCCTGCCCGTCACTGCTGCTCTTGGCCACTAAGCGGTGGCGGTCAAGTTTCCCCCCCCCCCTTAAGCAGGGGCGGGGGCAGCCTTTCTCCCACCTGGTTTTCTCCAACCCAGCTGAGCCAGGAGAAGCAGCTGTGCGGCTGACCAGGCAACAGCTGCCTGGAGGTACGAGGCTCGACAGCCTCATCAAAGCCTTCTTCAGAGGTAGGGCCAGGGTACCCCCGTGGCAAATGCACGGCTCTCCTCCCAAGGCCTTCCGGTTTCTTCACGTTCTCCTTGACCACTGCTGTGCAGAATGGAGCCCAGGAGCCAGACAGAGGCCTTGACAGCGCCAGGCAGAATTAGGCCCTGGCTCCAGCCTTCACTGGCCTTGGCTCTTGGAGCCACAGAAACCACCGCTGGCGACCCCCGTTCCCTTTTGCCAGCCACTGGAACCAGCCCAACCATTGCCTGGGGGCCTGCTAGCCAGATGCGAAGGCTCTGACAGGGCTTTTGCCCATTTGGTCCTTAGCTCGCCTTCGTGGAACATGACCACAAGGCCAAAGAAGCCCAGTGGCTCACAACCCCACCAACGACCTGGCTCCGCCCGCACCTCCCCCTGCTACATCTCCTTTCCCTCGGGCTCGGCTGGGCTCTCGCCAGGCCCTCATCCCTGGACTCAGGGCTTCCCGCCTTCCGCCTGCCCCGGCCTGCCCTGGCCAGGCCTGTTGCTACCTGCTCCTGCTGCCTGCTGGCCGGGCTGCCTGCCAGCCTCCCCCTCCCCACCCAAGTGCTTCCCTGAGTGCTCCCTTGCTAAACCGGCTGGGCTGCTTCCGACACACCCAGCTCCGGAGGGAGGGAGGGAGCGAGCCAAAGGCAGCCCCAGCACAGAAGCAGGGAGGAGGGCAGCTGGGGCAAACGCATGGCCCCCTCCCCACAAGCCTGCCTCTCAAGGAAGGGCACAGGGCAGGGAGAGAGGCTCAGGGGAGGTCCATGGAGCCCAGGAGGGGGGTTGGGAAGCTCTCGCCTGCCTCAGCCTGGACCTCTTCAGGAGGAGGAGGAGGAGGAGAGCTGGCCCTCGGTGCAGCCCTTGCCCTTCTCTCCTCTGCCGGCTTCTCTGCCCCTCCAGCAGCACGTGGGGCCCTTGGAGTGGCCCACAGCTGGGCAGGCAGAGAGAGCAGTGGAAGCTCTGATCTACTGCCTGCCTGCCTGCCTCTTCCGCAGGAGGCACAAGACCAGCCTGCTCTGACCCACAGGAGGTCCATGGACAGCCATCACCCCCTGGACGGGGCACTTCCACGCACCCTACATTCCGTCTCTCTGTGATGCTTTCTAACAAAGGAACCTCACGTGTGCCGGCACTCCTTCCCCCACACTTGCCCAAACAGAGTCCTGCCTTGCTCGCTCGCTCGCTCCTGTGGCAAAGGCTATGCCTGATGAGGGGGGCGCACGTGGTGGCAGAGCCCCGTGGGACACTCCTAGCCCCACTCCTCTGGGCCAGGCAAAGAACTGCAGGGTGGGTCAAGCAGCCCCTCTGCATTCCTCCCTCTCTCCCATGTCTGAGACCAGAGCACAGGGTTCCAGGTTGGGGGCAGGCTTTGCCCTAAAGCCACATTAACCAGAGGGTGGCCAGGCAGCTGCTGCCCCTCCCCAACGGCAACTGCTCCACTGTTTCAAGGGGCTCCACCTAGATTCTGCGCATGCGCACATGGCTTCAGCACATGACTTCGCAAATTGGTGGCTGATGCAGAATGGAGCCTCCTAGTAGCCTCACCTTTCTTTTTAAGCAAAGCAAGTGGCCAGCCCTCAAGAGAACATGCAGGGCAGGCCCTTACAAAGGGGGAGCACACACCCAACTCATCCGCAGGGCCAAGGTGCCTGCACAACATTGCCCACATGCGCCGTAGCCTCAGCCCACCCTCCCCTCCCCACCCTCCAAATGATCAAGAGCAGGGCAAGAGTGGTGGGGGCTGGCACCCAGCCAGCCTCACATTTACCATCTGGGGTGGGGGGCCAAGTGCCATAGAGGGCCACACTCCCTGTTCCCAAGGAGGCTGTGGGCCGTGCCCTGCCTTGGCTAGCAACACGGTGCGATCTAAAGGGAAAGGAGGGCCGGCAAAGGCCGGATCCCTGCTGAACTCTGCCCTCAAGAGGCATTTGTGGGTAGAAAGGCAGGGTACAAATAAAATGCACACAGTCAGTGGCAGAGGAGGTGCTCAGCCCGTGCCTTGGGTGTCGTGCTTCAGACGGGGGTGGGGGTGGGGTGGGGGAGGTGACACACACCACCAGATGCTCCTCAGTTCCAATAAATAAATAAAAAATCTCCTGGAAGGGTAGACATTGAGAAGAAGGGTTCTGGAGGGGCATTTAAGCAAGTGCCCCCCTCACCTGCAGCCACCCTGGTTTCCCATCCCATTTGCCAGTTGTGGGAACAAAGGGCTCCAGTATCCAGTGCAGGATGCTTCTCATGGGGTTGTCCAGGGGACGACTGCTGCTCTGTGCCTTCCAAAGGAGAGGAGGCAGAAGGGGAGGGGGGATCATGGCCTTCAACAAATCCACTGGGGGTGCCGGGTCCTGCAGCAGGGTGACACTTTTGAACTTTAGGATCTTCCGTAAGACAGGACTCCAGGCCCTGCATGACCCTTGACCCCAACTTCCCCTCATGGGTCGCCTTCCAGATTGCATTTTATATGGAACCCACACTGGTCTCCTGGAGCAGGGACCTCTCGGTAGCGGCTCCAACACTCTGAACCTCTCTTGCGGAAGAAATCTATACAGCCCCCTCACAGCTCTCTTTCAGGAAAACATCAATGTTTTTGTATTTCAAAAAACCTTTGGAGATTTCCGATTAGAGTCTTGACCAGTTACTGCTATAGCCACCCTCCTGTGTGGCGGCTATTTGGGCTTAACGCAGATGTTTCGTTTCCGCACCCACCCATTCACCCACCCAGTTATTTGCTTTTATATTTGTATTGTTTTATATTATTTTATTGATCATTTTGTTAACTTTTTGTTTTAATTTGACCTCCTTGGAATTGTTGCTTGAACAGCAACACATAGTTTACAATGAAAAAAATAAAACACACTTAAACCAAGCTAAAGGTTTACTGATAATAAAAACCAGTCTTATCTGCTTTGCAGTTCATTTAGTTATGAATTAAGACTTGGGCCTAGAGCAAAACAGAACCCTCTCTGGAGCGTGTGTGTGTGTGTGTGTGAGATGCCACTTCAAATTCTTTACTATTATCACACTCCCAAAGCAGGGGCAGTGCAACCTACACCTCCGTCTCATACTCAGCCTTCCAGGCATGTCCACCTTTACGCCCATTTCACTGATGGGAAGATAAAATGGATGGAACTCTGTACTGAAACGGTGTGGGAAAGCATAAAATGTGTGTGTGGGGGGGCGGGGGCAAAGGGCAAGTTATCACCAGACCAACTTCACTGTTGTCACTGCACATGACTCAACTGGGCTGCGGAAGACCCAGCTCGGTAGTGCAGCTGCCCCCCCCCCCCAACCCACTCCAGGGACAAGCATGCAGAAGCCAAGCCCGCCCCCTCCCCCGCTCAGGGCCTCCCCGGCAGAAGGAGCCACAGCAGCAACAGCCTCAGCCAGAGCACACCTCTGCCCTGTCCCTGCCTGTTGCACAGGAAGCCTTCAGACCCGGTGGTTCTCTCTGAAGCTTCGAGTGGGGCTGAGTCAGGACTGGGGCGGGAGGAGGCGGAGGTGGCGGCAGAGGGTTGTGTTGCAGGCCGGAAGCGCTGCAGCCCAAGCTAGGGCAGCGAGGAGCAGCGGAGGCCAGGCCCTGCACAACCCCCAGCTCCCAGGGGGAATGCTGGGCTCCAGGAAGACTTCCTGGCCCAACCCTCCCTCCCACCACACAGGCCCCTGGGCGCTTCTGGGAACTGGCCTGCCCCCTCTCCAGCCACCTAGTAGTCTGAGGAAGGACTCTCCTGGCACTTGCCAGGACATCGGCCATGCCCATCTTCGGCTCAGGCACTTTCTAAACCAGGTCGCCACCACCGGCACAGGATGGCCCTCAGGTGTGAATGGTGTGTCACAGACTGGTGTGAACGGGCCAGTGGGCATGTCCAGAGAAAGAGAGAGATGGGAAGGAGACACCTGGGAAGCCAGCAAGCAAGGCCAGACTCCCCCCCCCCCCGCCTGCTCGCTTTGCGTGCCTGAGCGCTGCCATGTGCAGGATTGAGCCGCCATGTTGCCGCTGCGGTGTGCCTGTCCCAGCAGGCAATTTGGTGCTGCTGAGCCTGGGGAACAGGGTGCATGCGTGGGCATGACCATGGCAGAGGGCCCAGCAGCAAGAGGGAGACAGGCCGCAGGTGCCCCCAGTCTGTCGGCGCTCGATCCAGACAGCCAGGCAGGCGCTGCCCATTCCTGGGCACCTTTGCCACGAGCCCCCGTCTTTCCATGGACGCCCGTGTGCCAGGCGGACAGGCGGGGTGCTGCGCACAGAACATGCTCCCGGAGCCGCCGCTGCCGCCGCCCCCCCTCGGGGCAGTTTCTCTTTTCCCAGGCCGAACTCCCCCCCCCCCCCCCCGCACAACAGAACCACACAGCGCCGCTGCGGAGGCTGCTCGCGCCCTGAACCAAGAGAACAGACTCCTCGCAACTCTCCGGCCCTGGCGCGCGCTCCCAACGTCGGAAGAGGGCTTCTCTCTCCCGCTTGGGCCCATTCCATCGACGGCAAACTGAGGCGGTGGCGCGCGAAAAGGGGGAGGGGTTGCCCGCCTGCCCGCCCGGGCCTCCCCAGGGGCGATTTGCCGGGCCCTCCCGGAGCGAGGGGGCAGGAGCGGGGCACTGGCTGCAGTCGCCGCCAGGTGCCTCCCCGGAACGGCCAAGCCCCCGGCGGCGGCGGATAGGGGCCGGGGGCGGCACACGCCTTGCCTTACCTTGCCAGGTGAGCCAGGGCAGGCGGCGGCCGCGCTCTCTCCGGCTCTCGCTCGCTCTGAGGCTGGTGCCGCCCGGCCGCCCGCCCCCTGTGCCCGTCCCTCCCCTCCCTCGCTCCCTCCCCGGCGCCTGATTCACCTCGGAGCGGCCCAAAGCAAAACTCCACCCCAGGCAGGCAGGCAGGCAGACGGAAGGGAGAGCAAACTCCGGCAGCCGCGAACTCGGCCAGAGCGATAAGCGCGCCCCGCCCGCGCATTCCTGGCGCGCCTCCTCCTCCGCGGCCCGCCCCCGGGAGGGTCGTCGGGGCCTTCGAGGCTCCAGGAATCCGGAGCCCGGCCCGGCCGGCCCTCAGCGAGCGCCACTTCCGACGTGACATTTTGCACACGGAAAGCGTTCCTCCCTGGGAACACACGGGGCGAAGGCGCCAGCGGGTCTTCGCACGGTCGAGCCCACCTTCCCAGCAAGGAACCTTTGCCCGCGGGAACCTCCTCCCTGCCGCCAAGAAGAGCTGCAGATGCGGAGCGGCCGCGCTCAGGGCCCTGGCGCTGCCCTCCGGGCCGGGTCAGGACCTCTGGCGCTGCCTAGCAGACCTCCCCCCGGGCAGGGGAGGGGCTCGGCCGAGGCGTGGGGGAGGCATGGCTAAGAGCAGGCGAGCATTGGGCCACCAGCTCTCCTGCGCCCGCCCCCGGGCCGCCCCTCCGTGGGTCTCTCCGGGCGCCGCCGCGGGTCCTGCTCCCTCCGCCCAGGGGCGCGGGACGGCCTCGCCTGCTGGGAAGATTTGGGGCTCGAGAGCAGCCTTCCCCGCCTGGCGCCCACCGTATGCGTCGGGTAAAAGCAACTCCCCTCCGCCCCCAGGCAGCCCGACAAATGGCCAGGCAGCCTTGGACTTGCCCGGCACTTCCAGAGGGCGCCACGCGGCGGGAGGGGAGGGGGCGGCGGCCCTAGACGGTCCCTGGTGCCGCCCGTTCGAGGGGCCTGCGTGAGACCCCCGTGCCAGGCCTGCGCCCTGAGGGCGCCTCCCTCTTGGGGCTGACCGTGCAGCGCACAGGAGGCCCTGGCGCCAGGGGGCTGAGGCCGGAGGACTCCCTCCCGATGGCCCAGCCTGGGGCCCGGCAAGGGAGCCCCCGGCGCCGTGGCCAGGTGGGCGGCGGAGGCTCCGTGCGCCCAGGGTGGGGCGGGGCTGCTCTTTTGGCTTCGTGTTGTACCTGATCCGGCTTAGCAGCCGACAACGCGAGCAACAACCGGGCGTTGTCAGGAGGGAGCGGCCCGGTGGGGGAGGGGAAGCTGTGACTGACTCACACCTGGGCAGCCCCGCCCTGACTGACAGGTTCAGAAGAGGCTGCGAAGGGTTGGGGGCGGGGCGCTAAGGCCCCCCCTCAGGTGGCATGCCCCTCCCCGCCCATGAGCACAGGCCGCCCAGTTGAGGAGCGTGACCCTGGGGGCTCTGCCGAAGGAGGGGGGGAGCGGAGGGGGGGGCCGTCGTAAAGCCGCATGCAGCGCCCCCGTCCCGGCATTCCGTTCAAGCGGGTCGGGCGTGGAGGAGGCTGCTGCCTTGCACCCCGCCCCCACCCCCTGCTCAGGACTGCCCACGCTGCCTGAAACGGCAGGCTGGAGGACACCAGAGAACGGGCGATTGCCGGGCCCGCTGGGGAGGCTGCTGCCGCTGCCAGAGCCTGAGCAAGCAGAGCAGGTGCTCTGTCTGCACGGCGCCCCCGGGGGAGGAAGCCGAGGGAGCGAGTGTGGCGCCGGGGAGTTCTGCGGGTCTTGGCACTGGCGGGGGTGGGGGGACGCTCAGCCGTGGCCTGGGGTGCTGTGCGCCAGCTTAGGCTGGCAGGCCAAGTGCGTCTGTGCCAGGAGCGAGCAGGCAGGCCTTGCTTCGGGCATCCCTACTCTAATCACATCCGTTTGCAGTCTTATGTCTGGGAGCGGGGCTTTTCCACGTGGTCCATGGATCTGGGCCAGGGAAAGAGAAGGTGGGAACCTCAGGAGCAAGCTGTGTCAAGTTTGCACCACACTTTGAATTTAAAGTCACTCAAGTTTGACACCAGGGTTAATGCACTTCCATTAGGAGAAGTGTCCGGAGCTCCCTCTGGTTTAGTTTTATTGGATGAGTTCCAGTTGTTGAGGCCTGAGGATGCAGACAAAATGCTTGGCCAAGTCCGGCCGACCGCCTATGTGCTTGACCCTTGCCCGTCAGGGCTTCTTACATCTAATCGAGGAGATTGTAAACTCCTCCTTGCTGCTGGCCACTTTATTAAAACATTTGTATCTCACCCTGTATCACTAGGATCTCCAGGCGGCGTACAGATAAAATCATACAAACAATATAAAACAATAAATATGCACAGCTTAATAACAAATCAAACCATTAATCAAGCTAAAACCAGTAGAGAATTTAAAAGCAAAAAAATCAATTAAAATCATGTGCAAGCTTGGTGAATTTAGCCATTTAGCCAGTTGGGCCTCCAAGTGGAGGGCATTTCAAAGCCAGGGTGCCACAGCAGAGAAAGCCCTCTGCCATGTTCCACCATAACAACACCGTTCCTCCAACAGATCTTAAGTCTCAGGCAGGCATATATAGGGAGAGGAACTCCCTCAAGTATTGAGGTCTCAAGCCATGTAGGGCTTTAACTGTCATTACCAACACCTTGAATTCAACACCTTGAATTCCAGATGTCCAGGAAAGGCCGTAGCTGGCAGATCTGCCAAAGTTGACCCCTCCAATGACAAGGATGGATCTAGGAGTACTCCCAAGCTACGCACCTGCTCCTTCAGAGGGCGTGCAACCCCATCCAGAACAGGTGCACTGGTCCAGCACCTTCACCGCCCCAGCTGACTCCAACAAGGAGGAGAAATTGAGCTGAGTATCATCAGCATACTGATAGCAATCAGCCCTAACCCTCCTAATGGCCTCTCCCAGCAGCTTCATATAGATGTTGAATAGCATGGGGGATAGAATAGAGCCCTGTGGCACCCCACAGCTCAATAGCCATGGGGTAGTACAGGAATCCCCCAATACCACTCTCTGGTATCGGCCCTGCAAGTAGGCGCAGAACCATACTGCCTCCTACTCCCATCTCGCAGAGCCGATCCAGTAAGACACCATGATCAAAAGCCACCAAGAGATCGAGGAAGATCAACAGGGTAGCACTCTCTGGCTGCATTCAGACAACACAATAATCAACGGGGGGGGGGGGGGGGGAAACAATCGACAGTAGTATTGACTATCATGTCGTCCGAATGCTGCCATAGTCAACTCAGCGCTGATCCTAATCCACACCATGGTTTATTATTTATTACCATGTTGTGTGGGGAGCACCCCCTAGATGAACAACTGTAAAATTGATTATTACCCCACCATTGACTATCATGTTGTCTGAATGCAGCCCCTTTGTCTTTCACCCAGAGTACATTGTCGGTCAGAGTAACCAAGGCTTTTTCAGGGCCACGCCCTGGCCTGAAACCAGACTGAAATGGGTCCAGATAATCCATTTCTTCCAAGAATGTCTGAAGCTGCCCGGCCACCAAACGCTCAAGCACCTTGCCCAAAAAGGGGATATGAGCAATAGGGCGGTAGTTCTCACATACCTCTGGGTCCAGGGAGGCCTCTTCAGGAAACGGTGCGCTACAGCCTCTTTCCATGCAGCAGACAGAAAGACTGGCATCCCTTGTGCCAAATCAGGATACAGCAAGCATGAGGCAGGTGGCATGGGGGGGGAGGGGGCTTCTCTCTCCTACTGTGAGCTGTGCCCAGCTCAGAGCAGAGGCAGGGAGCACCTGGGCTTTGGCCCTGTGCCAGGCAGAAGAACCTAAGAATCCCAAAGCTGGATCAGTCCCAAGCCGGTCCAGGATGCTGCTTCCCACAGAAGTCCACCCGATGCCCCAGTGGAAAGCCCATCAGCCGGGCAAAAAGGCCAAGGTCAGTCAGAGACTGACTCTGAAATCTTGGAGAGGGCACATAGCCCTCATTGGGAGACACTCCCCCTCCTTCATGGCTTCGTCTAGCCCACCCTTAAAGCCCCCCAAGCCCAGCCCCCTCCCATCCATCACCACTGCCTGTGGAGAGCACATGGGCTCCTGGCCCTCCTCCTGCAGTGGCGTGAGGGGCTGGGGGAGCGCATGCCACTGGGACAGGGATCATCCAGCCAAGGGAGACAGTCATGTCCCCATTGCCAGCTCTCCGGGGCTCCGCTCTCTTTCCACACCCCCGTTTCCCAAAAGCAGCCTGCTGGCTCACTTGCCTCCCAGGGCCATTGCTGCCCCCATGTTGTGTCCCAGCAAGGAGGAGCCTGGCCTGGCCTTCATGCTCCTTGGGGCTGACGTTGGTCAAGAGCTTTCACCTTCAGCAGCAGCAATCCAAAGGAAAGGGGTCTCCTCCCCCAAGCCCCCTCCCAGGGTGATACTACCACACACCCCAACAGCTATCTTTCCATAGCCCCATCCTGTGGGGGGGGGGGGCACACGGAAGCTGTGGGTCTTCAGCAGCCCATATATCTCTGGTGCTTCAGAGGTATATTTTTGTTGCTTGTTTCTTACATTCCTGTGCCTCTTTCCCATAGAAATGTGCAAAGCCCGGTGCAATCATAAAACATTTAGCAATAAAATCCATCATCTCAACAGAAGAACCAATTCAGTATTGAATATATGCCAGAGTACAACTTTGGGTTCATACATCATGTAATATGCTGTGCTTTCAATAAAAGGGAAGACAAATCCTCTGAACTGGGATACGAATCTCCTACCCTCTCCACCCACCCCACCCCGGCCTCTGCTACTGAAGCCTGAAATGGCCGCCTCTGCTGGGGTGTGTTAGCTCAGGTGCCTTCCACGCCTCTCTCCGCTGGGTGATGCCTGGGAGCCGCCGAGGGCTTCAACCAGATTAAAGAAAGTATTATTGCTTAATCAGATGAGTATTAGTCAACTAATCATCTGTTGGCAAAAGATGAATACATGTGCATCTGGACAAAATCAATATTTCTGAATCAAGAAGCAGACTTTCTTTGCTGTCATGTGATGAGTGCATGTATTGAAGCAAATAAAATAGCTGTTACCTTCTGTGGTTTTTATAAGCCCCTGTATATTAAAAAAAAAATCTGCCCAGTTAATTGTGTCACCTTTTCAGTTGATTGAAGGATACATATAGGAAGTGGAAGGAAGGCCAGGCTACAAAAGAAGAGTACAAACAAGTAGCACAGAAGTGCTGGAATGGCATCAGGAAGGCTAAAGCTGAAGAGCTGAGGCTAGCGAGGGATGCTAAAAGCAATAAAAAGGCTTTCTTCAGATATGTGAATAGTAAAAGACCGAGGAAAGAAATGGTGTTTCAACTGCTTAATGAGGATGGCAAATTGGTAACAGATAACAAAGAAAAGGCCAAAGTGCTTAATTCCTACTTGGGCTCAGTCTTCTCTCAAAAGCGGGTCCATACCCCCTCTCGAAAAAGTGAAGTACAAGCTGAAGGGGAAGGATTGGTAGTTAGAAGGATGCAGACAAGCTGAAGGGGGGGGGGGGTCAGAGGAGGGCAACCAGGATGATCAGGACTCTGGAAACAAAGCCCTGTGAGGGAGGCTGGAAGAACTGGGCATGTTTAGCCTGGAGAAGGGAAGGCTGCGGGGAGACATGAGAGCACTCTTCAAATACTTGAAAGGTTGTCACACAGAGGAGGGCCAGGATCTCTTCTCAATCATCCCAGAGTGCAGGAGGACGCGGAATACTGGGCTCAAGTTAGAGGAAGCCAGATTCCGGCTGGACATCAGGAAAAACTTCCTGTTAGAGCAGTACGACAATGGGACCCATGACCTAGGGAGGTGGGGTTCTCTCCCACACTAGAGGCATTCAAGAGGCAGCTGGACAGCCATCTGTCAGGTCTGCTTTAAGGTGGATTCCTGCATTGAGCAGGGGGTTTGGACTTGATGGCCTTGTGGGGCCCTTCCAACTATACTATTCTATGATTTCATTTTCTGATGTAGCAACTGTATGGCCTTCATTCCCAATACTGATATCCTTCTCTGCAGGACAAGATCTAGACAGTGGCATCTCTCTTTGCAGCTGTATTTGACATAACATTCAATACAATGAGACTGTATTGCATCTTGTAGGTGAGACTAGTCCTTTATGTATGTGATGTGAGATAACTATGAGCAATGGAATATATTTTTGGAAATGGAGGGAGGGCTGCCACCAATGGGTCGGTCAAGTCCGTAGCTTCACTTAGCAAGGAGACCTCCATCTGGGTGTTACTGGTATCAGAGGCAGACCGGGCTGCATTGAGAAAAATGGGAAGAATGGTATGACCAGGTCCAAAGCTAAGGATGTGGTCATTGGTGTAAATTTGGTCCTGTATAAGTTCAGAACCTACACCAAATGGGTCCAAACCACACACACACAGTCCGTGGGTAACCAGTGCTAATCCAAACAGACAAACATCAAATCCCAATGGATAAACATCATCACAGACAGAACTGTAAATAAGAATCTATTTTAGAAAATCACAAAATTAAAGAAAATATGCAGTTGGGTGGTGGTTACATGAGTAACATTTCTCTCTCTGTGGTTATAAGAGAATTCAACAAAAATATAAGATTAATCAAAAGAATTGCAGTTGCCAAAGCTGATATGAATCTAGCTAATAAAATAACGGCATGAGCTTCTAAGATTGTTATGACTTCTCCTTATCCGTTCCTGCCAAAACTGAACTAAAACATAATTGTTAACTCTCCCTTTTCCTTATCCTGCACATTACCTGAATAGAAAAGCTACACTAAAGTATTGCTGAGTTCCTTTAGGCATGTGAAGAATAAAGGTAGAAGTTAAAGGGAAAGGGAAAACCCAAAATTTGGAAATAATTCTAAGTCCCATTTTCAGAATAACTCCAAGGCCTAAATCCAGAAAATATTCTAAGTCCCAACTTCAGAAAGTACTCTAAGTTCTAAAATCTAAACTCTAAAAAAAAGATCCATAGTTACCCAAATTCTTGGGTCCATTGGTCCAAAGAAAATCAGAGGCAAAGCAATGAAAAAGTGAAGAGCTGCAGCTTTTGCTATCTGTGCCTTTATACACTTGGTCAAGGGTGCTCCAATGAGCGATGAGACCAGCAATTTCCAATCACAAATGGCATGAATTAACAGGTTAATTTGGAACAGTCTAGTAAGACATGGCTAAAAGTCTGCCATCTGGGTGTGTTATCTTGATTGATGTATTTCTCCCTGGTACATTTTCTTTGAACTCACGTTCATCTCGGAACATATTTGATCATATCCGCCCAAACACCTCCTCCCAAGTGTCATTTGTGCTCGGTATTGTATCTTTCCACGCCCAGCGCTGAGTAAGGACATTCTCTTATCAGCAGGTGCCCATCAGGAAATGTCAGAACAGGACTTTTCCTCCTCCTAGCGGACGTCTGAGGATGCTCAGGTCTCTCGTTCAGTTCGCTCACACACTCTGCCAGCACACTGTGGCCTTGAACAAGCTCTGTGAAGCCGCTTGTAAAGTCAACTGCATTTTTTCCCTTGGCTTCAAAGACAGTCCTGCAAGTCTTAGAGTTTATGAAATAAAATCAATTAGCATAGAATCAAATCTTCCAGGTCTTCATGCCCATGGCTCAGGGGCCTGGAAAATAAGTCTGAGGTCTTTTAAATAGGAGTCTGGGATCTTTCAGGGGGTCTTCTTGTAAGTATCCCCCAAACCCTCATTCGGGTAATTTAACCATTCCAGATAAAATCAGCCATCTTTAGTTTGAAGTAGCCTCTTTCATGCAGCATGATGTAACCCTTTTAGCACCAGATTAACCATTGGCATCCTGGGGGTTATAATAAACCAGGGTTTGATTAATTTGGGAGAGAGATCCTGGCAGGACGAGAAACCTGCCACACGTGCTCAGGCAGCTTCGCCCACCATGCCATGCATCTAAGTAAATATGAAACATTGATATTGACTGTTGGATTGAGAGGAGCTTAGGTTTTACCGTGTTAACACGCTCGCTGCTATCTTCATTATTCTTTTAGTGATTATAACTTGTGTGTATTTAGAGATTTTGTCATCTGCCTCATCTTAGCTAAAGCTTGTTATCTTATATAAGAATATCGTAGTGTAAGACTTATTACTTAAGATCTACCAGACTGATTTTGCTCATCTTTGTTTTAAACTGAAACTTAAGTAATGTAGATGAGCAGAAAATTTTGAAAGTTAGGCAAAGTTCAAAACTCAACCTTTAATAGCAATAAACTTCCTCCATGCCAAACAGGCAGGGCAGTCCCACCGCCGGCAGGATAATGGACAGCCCTGCTCAGCCAATCAGTGTAGTGCAAACGTGGGCCCTGGATGCAGCTGAGCAGTTAGGTTGTCGACACCAGAGGAGGAGAGGGCAAAGAGGGTGGCCAATCAGAGCACGCCAGTATCAGAGACAGTAAGCCTGTATGCACAGTCATTGGGGAACATGGGTGGAAGGGTGCTTTTGCACTCATGTCCTGCTTGTGGGTCCCTGGTCGACAGCTGACTGGCTGCTGTGTGAACAGAGTGCAGGACTAGATGGAGCCTTGGTCTGTTCCAGCCTCAGGGCTCTTCTGATGTTCTTAAGGGAGGGGTTGGGGCCATGCAGCATGCAAATTTTGGAGAGGGGTTTCACCATGAATGAACCATATTTGCATTATTCATGAGCCCTTCTTTGCTCAGGGGACTGATGGGCAAAAAAGTGGGGCAGGAGCAGGGCGACTGGCACCCGAAGCGACATGGGCTTTACGGCAGTTCTCTCAAACCGTTTGAGCAACAAAAATGTATTCTTTCATAACGTATTTCTGTTGTCTGGCTTGAGAGAAGTTTCAGGGACTGCTACCCATATACTTTTAATTCTTGAAGCCCCAAACACTCGATAAAGGTTTGCAAATCTATCCCTGAGTGGGGTCTGTTCTTTAAAGCTGTTATATTCTCTCGTGATCTGGTGAATCTCAGAGACACCCATTCAAGTCTGGGAAACAAGCTACTCGGATGGAGCAAGGAAAAGTTGCTCGTCTCAAGTCGGCTCCTGCCACCGGGTCCAAGCTCCCTCCAGGATTTCCCTGCGGCCCACAGCTCTTGCTCTTTCTCTCTCTCTCACTGGTCCATGGTCCCCCTCTGGGGTGGGCTGATTCCTGGCTCTGGGCCACTTGGGACAGTGCTGGCCATATCTCCCCCAGGCAGGGTTTCTGTGCAGCTGCTTGAGCAGTCTGCCCACACTTTATAGCAAAGCACCAGGCTGCTGAGACCCTAACTCACTAATACGTAAATCCACCAATGGGAGAATCAATAACCAACCACGATAACTAGAAACAACCTTTTTTGGAATAACAGTGTCAAGTATACATACCATGATGGTAGCTGCCAAACTCCACACCACATGAGGAGTATGGCACTTCAACTCCCAGCAGCCATCGTACGCTGCAAATCACATGGTCATTCTCCACTAGCTCCTTGCAGAACAGTCCGGGGAGAGGTGAGGAAAGCCCTATTAATTATTCTCAAAGCCTGAGCCTGGATGAGATCTAGCTGATGCAACGGAGTGGAAGAAGCCGATGCGCAGGCCTGGTAGCTGTAGTCTAGCAATAAAGGCGCGATGAAACAACTGCTCCCCCCCCGCCAGCCCCGCCCCTGTGCTTCCAGATGGAGCCTTCAACGTATTTAACCAAAACTTACATTTACAGAACACAGAATCAAGATGAGTTTTCCTTGTCAATTTATTATCCAACTATACTCCAAGGAACTTAAAGCCTGACACCAATCACAGTCTTTCCCCCGTATAAGTGCATATTATTTGTTTTAAGGCACTGTGTCGCCTAGGAAAAAAACATACTTACAATTTCATTCAAAGAAGAGTGAAAAACCCCAATTTTCTCCTCATTCTTCCAATTTACTCAGAACCACCTTAAGTTGGGTTTCAGCAACCTGAAGGGGTCTCCTCTCCTCTGAATCCACACGGCACCATCATCAGCATAGAAGCGGACAGCAGCTCCACAGGGAGGAGCGGAGCGAAGATTGCTGATCATCACATTGAACACAGCAGGACGAACAACCCCGCCTTAAGCGATCCCATGGCCTTCCAAGCAAGCCTCAGACTGAACTGAGCCTACTCAAACCCGCAAGTTGTGGCTGCGCAAAAATCACGCTGCCATCTCGCAAACCCAACTGATAGGAGTTTATAGATCAACCACTCCTTTCAGATGATATGATAAGCCTTTGCAATATCAAGAAAAAGAGCTACTAAAAATTCCCTGGGGCAAAAACTCTTCCAGACATTTGTTTCCAATCAAATGTTAATTGGAATGCACTCCAGTATAGAGCGTAATATAAATTTGTATTATCATCATCATTATTATGTCTACCACTGCAAAATCCACTTTGTATTGGGGTTTAAGAGAGAATACCTCTCCAAATAAGCCACCAGCCTGTCATTGATCAGTTGCCCCATAATCTTGCACAAGCAAGAAGCGAGAGCAAAAGGAAGTGAGTGGGGTCAGACAAAACCTTCCCTGGTTTACCGAGAGGAGCCACAAGTTCCTGTCGGTAAACCGCACCTGCTTCCACACCTCAGGCAATCTGCCTAACTTCCAGGTCAGATTGTAAAAGGAAAGTCGTGCCAGCAAATGGTCTCCGGGCATTTCATATCCTATGTTATCTTTCCAAGGAGAGGTATTTTTACTTCTAGCTAAAGCACTTTCCAGTTCCCCAAAAGCAAAATCCACATTCAAAGCTTCCTCATCACCTGGTGACCAATCAGTTAAGATGGCATTTTGCAAACTAACAGAAGATTCCCATCGAAGTATAAAAGCCTCCGACCAACAATCTCCACTACTGTCCCCTGGAAAAACCTCCGTCCGCACTTGTACTTTCTGTGCCTTAGCTGTACTTACTTCTGAATCGGTCAGCAAAGCAGAGATCCCTCCCCACCCCCACAGCAGACACCATCCATCAGCCTCAGTTGATGATACACCAAAGACACTGGCATATCCACAGGAAGGTTATCACAGGGACACTGCCAAATGCTCCTCTCGGGTCTCCTAAGAACCCCTTTCACCAAGGCCTGACAGCGTTTATACTCCAGTAAATTCTCTCCCGTACAATGCCTAATCTTCCGAAAAGCAGTTACGGGCACAAATCACCACGTCATAGAATCATAGAATAGTAGAGTTGGAAGGGGCCTATAAGGCCATCAAGTCCAACCCCCTGCTCAATGCAGGAATCCACCTTACAGCATCCCTGACAGATGGTTGTCCAGCTGCCTCTTGAATGCCTCTAATGTGGGAGAGCCCACCACCTCCCTAGGTCATGGGTTCCATTGTCCTACTGCTCTAATAGTCAGGAAGTTTTTCCTGATGTCCAGCCGGAATCTGGCTTCCTGTAACTTGAGCCCATTATTCCATGTCCTGCATTCTGGGTTGATGGAGAAAAGATCCTGGCCCTCCTTTGTGGGACAACCACCTTTCAAGTATTTGAAGAGTGCTCTCATGTCTCCCCTCAATCGTCTCTTTTCCAGGCTAAACATGCCTAGTTCTTTCAATCTCTCCCCTAATCATCCTCATTGCCCTCCTCTGAACACGCTTCAGCTGGTCTGCACCCTTCTTGAAGTGTGGTGCCCAGAACTGGACGCAATACTCAAGATGGGGCCTAACCAGTGCCGACTAGAGGGGAACCAGTACCTCACACGATTTGGAAGCTGTACTTCTCTTCATGCAGCCCAAAATAGCATTTGCTTTTTTTGCAGCCACATCACACTGTTGGCTCATATTCAGCTAGTGATCTACAACAACTCCAAGATCCTTCTCGCTTGTCGTATTGATTAGCCAAGTATCCCCCATCTTGTAACTGTGCATTTGGTTTCTTTTTCCTAGGTGTAGAACTTGGCATTTATCCCTATTAAATTTCATTCTGTTGTTTTCAGCCCAGCACTCCAGTCTATCAAGATCACTTTGGAGTTTGTTTCTGTCTTCTAGGGTATTAGCGATCCCACCCAATTTTGTGTCATCTGCAAATTTGATAAGCGTACCCTGCACCTCCTCATCCAAAACATGAATAAAACTGTTGAAGAGCAGTGGGCCCAGGACTGAGCCCTGCAGTACCCTGCTCATTATCTCCTCCCAGTGTAAAGAGGTACCATTGATAAGTATTCTTTGAGTCACATCCCTCCATCCACCAGTACAACTACAATGTGGGTTTTTAAACAGCCTACATTTGTGAATAGCCTGGGAAGCAACATATAACAACCCTGCCATAAACCTACCAACAAAAGTTTCAATGTGCAACCTGAGCCTTACTGCTTAACCCCAGGTAGCCCACCTTACTCACACACCCAGACAAGGGCGAATCCATCAACAAAGGATTTATTATTACACACTAGACAAATGTCAGAGTCCCAACAAAACATCAAGGCCCACCTGGATAAGCCCTTGGCAGTATGGCTAATGCAACTGAGAAGCATCACTCAGTTCTTCATGGGCAGATTAATCCCAAACATCACAAACCCAGAGTCACACAACCGTTACAAAAGGCAGCAATAGATGTGCAGTCACGCTCGGCCTTGGCTCCGGGATAGAACAAACAAGCCTCCAGATTCCAAGTCTGTTAAAGCCATCAGTTGCGGTTTCCACCCTCCTTGAAGAAAATGTGCTCTCCCAGCACCCAGTGGCAGGCAGTCTTGGGCCTTGTCAGACTCAGCACAGCAGCCTCTCCTCTCCAGAAAGCATGAAAAGTACAGCGTGCTGAGATTCCTTATCAAAGCCTCCCAGGCTCTGTCCATGAATCTCTTCTTCTTCTTCTTCTTCTTCTTCTTCCAACATCCTTGTTGAACAAGAACTAGTTACAGCCACAGGAATGCCTGTCCCTTCTACCAGAGGGCTTGGGCTTAAATGCAAACCTGGTCAGGACGCGCCCATCCACAGTAACTCCCAATTCACTCCTATTAAGAGCATAAGAAGTGCCATGCTGGATCAGACCGAGGGTCCATCTAGTCCAGCACTCTGTTCACACAGTGGCCGACCTGAGGAAGGGGTCTTATCCACTCCATCTCCCTTAGATGGGGCCGCCCCACAGCAGAAGGAAGTGGGAAGTCTATAATGCAGGATACTAATCTTCCCTGGCTTCAAACTGTGCTTGGGTTTGTCTTCTTCTTCTTTCATATTTTAACATTGTGGGTGTTTTCCCCCCAGTTTTTGGAAAACCATCTAAAATGAATATTGTTTGGTTAAAATCTGCTTGCTGCAGTATATACCGCTCCATATCCAAAACAGATACCAAAGCGGTAAACATAAGAAGTAAACAAATAAAAATAGTTAAAACACCGTTTTTAAAACTGTGTTTAAGAAACAGAATGCCAATAAAAACTGGGGCCGGTCAGCCGATGAGGAGGAATGCTTCCTGGGAGAAGCATTCCTCCTGAGAATGCTTCCTCCTGTTTTCAGGAGGCGCCAAAAGCAGCACAGGGTTGCCGCCTGCCTGACCTTTAGAGGAGGCGGCGGCGGCGGCGGCGGCGGCGGCGGCGGCGGCGGGGAGGGGCTCCTCCAAAGCCAGGAGGGGCCAACGCAGTGAAGGCGCTTCCTCCCCCTGGTGGGCTCCAACGGGGCCACGGGGCCGTGTGGAACCGCCGTTAGACACGCAGCTGCCGCTCTGAGAGCAGTTGCAGGACCTGCTAGAGGCACGTCGCCCACTGCACCTTCTTTCAAAAGCGGGGTCCAGGGCGCCCAATTCCGCAAGAGCCACCGGCCCTCCGCCCACTCCAGCGGCCCCTCGCCCTTACCAAGCAAGGGGCCACCCACCCACTTAAAGCCAAGGGCTCAGACGACCAGGTCTCCTGAACTCGGGTCAAGCCAGGCAGCCGCTGCGAAGGGAACCACCGCAAGCGCCGCTCCCACTCCCGGCCACCAGCCGCATCCGACGCCGGACGACCGGATCGGGGCCCTTCAGCCTCAGGCCTGCCTTCTCCCGACGCCCCGCCCCCTAGCGCCGCGCACGCGCACGCCCTGCCTGCCGTCCGTCCCCTCTGCCCGGGGGGGGGGCGAGACGCTCGTTGCCAGGCGACGGCTGCACGCGGCGGCAGAGGGAGGCGAGTGGGCGTGTGGGGGGGGGAGAGGGGGTTGGAGTGGGCGGAGCTCTTCTTTGGGGACGGGGCCGCCCCCTCCCCTGGCCCACCTCGCGGGGACGTCGTGAGCGTGAAGGGGCCTCTTGCGCCTCCCTCCCGGCCGGAGGCGCTTGGCCGGGGGTCGAGAAGAGCCCCTGCCCAGCCCCCCCCCCCGGGCCTTCCTCCTCCGGGCCCGCTCCGCTCCTTCCTTCTTGCCTGCCTTCTTTCCTCCTCTCCCCCGCGTGTTTTCCTCTTGCATTCAAGGTTGGGGGGAGGGCGGGACACGTGGCTCCAGATCCCACTGGGCCGGGCCCACCTCACAGGTCTGTGGTGAGGAGAGGAGGGGAGCGAGCAGTGCCCCCCCCCTCCGATCTGCATTGGGACCCCGGCTGCTTCTCCACGTGTTCATACATGATCTGGAATCCGGGTCGGGGGCTGGGGGAGAGCAGGCAAGCGGCCACGTTGCCGATGCCACGATTCATGGGGGGTGGGGGCCTCCCAGGGGGTCTCTTCAGAGCGCTAGACCGGGCGCCTGAATGGCAGACACGGGGACCAGTGAGTGAGTGAGCACGTGTAAAGCGCTGCACGTTGGGGGTCAGGAAAGGCCCACCTTCCTGGCCGCGTGCACCGCACTCGGGGGATCTGAGCGGCCAGGAAAGCGGCCTTGGGGTCGTGGTAGTGGGATTGTCCATGAAAAGGCCCAACCCAGCCTGCAGCGGCTGTGAAAGATGACTAGGAAAGAAATTGGGAATGGAACGGCTTCTATCATATGCTGCCTTTATACAAATCTATGGTGCAGAAGACACGGATGACCATGATGCTGAGCATGGCTCTGGTCACCACATCTAAAGAGTGAGAGAGGCTGTAGAGCTGGGAAAAGGGCCACTAGAATGACCCAGGGGCCGGAGCATCTCCCATGTGAGGGACGGTTACAACAGCTGGGATTGTTCAGCTTGGACAAAAAGGAGGCTAAGGGGAGACCTGATAGAGGTGTACAAAATCATGCCTGGTGTGGACAGGGTGACATTTTTATCCCTCCGTCTCTTTCTCTCTCTCTCTCTCTCTCGTAATACTGGGACCATGGAGTCATCCCATGAAGCTGATAGATGGGAGATTCAGGACGGATAAAAGGAACGATGGGATTTGTTACCACAAGATGGAGCTGTCGACCAGGGGGCCCACAAGCTGGACATGGTGCAAGAGCACTCTCCAACCCATATTCCCCAGCAACTGGTGTATACAGGCTTCCTGCCTCTAAGACTGGGGGTAGCACCTAGTCAGTCAGGATTAGTGGCCATGAATAGCCTTCTCCTCCTCCAGGAATTTATCCAACCCCCTCTAAAGCCATCCACATTGGTGGCCATCACCACATCTTGTGATAGTGAATTCCAGAGTTTAACTCTGCACTCTGTCCTGAGTCTGCTATCAATCAGCTTCATGGGATAAAGACCCCACTGGGTTCTGGTATTACAGGAGAGGGAGAAAAATGTCTCCCTCTCCACATTCTCCACACCCTGCATCATTTTGTACACCTCTATCAAGTCTCCCTTTAGCCTCCTTTTTTCCTAGCTCAGCAATCCCAGTTGTTGTAACCGTCCCTCATGGGGGAGATGCTCCGGCCCCTGGGTCATTTTAGTTGCCCTTTTCTGCATACACCTCAGACAGCTCTGTGGGTGCATATATTTTATAAATATGTGTCCCGGCCTTCAATGTTAACATCAAGGACAGCTCACAGAGAATAAAACCCTCTAAATCACAACACCAAAATAATAAAAGAATGATCAGCAAAGCAGCAGCAGTTTAAACAGTTCCCAGTCAAGGTAAAAGCCTGAGAAAATAAAAAGGTCTTGTCCTAGTGCTCAAAACAGGGCACCAGGCAAGCTTCCCTGGGAAGAGGTCATAGAATCATGGTAGAGTTGGAAGGGGCCTCTAAGGCCATCGAGTCCAACCCCCTGCTCAATGCAGGAATCCTGACAGATGGCTGTCCAGCTGCCTCCTGAAGGCCTCTAGGGTGGGAGAGCCCACCACCTCCCTAGGTCATGGGTTCCATTGTCATACTGCTCTAACAGTCAAGAAGCTTTTCCTAATGTCCATCCAGAATCTGGCTTCCTCTAACTTGAGCCCATTATTCCGTGTCCTGCACTCTGGGATGATCGAGAAGAGATCCTGGCCCTCATCTGTGTGACAACAACCTTTCAAGTATTTGAAGAGCGCTGTCATATCTCCCCTCAATCTTCTCGTCTCCAGGCTAAACATGCCCAGTTCTTTCAGTCTCTCATAGGGCTTTGTTTCCAGACCCCTGATCAACCTCGTTGCCCTCCTCTGAACATGCTCCAGCATGTCCGCATCCTTCTTGAAGTGTGGTGCCCAGAACTGGATGCAATACTCAAGATGGGGCCTAACCAGTGCCGAATAGAGGGGAACCAGTACCTCGCACGATTTGGAAGCTATACTTCTCTTCATGCTGCCCAAAATAGCATTTGCATTTTTTGCAGCCACATCACACTGTTGGCTCATATTCAGCTTGTGATCTACAACAATTCCAAGATCCTTCTCGCTTGTTGTATTGCTGAGCCACGTATCCCGCATCTTGTAACTGTACATTTGGTTTCTTTTTCCTAGGTGTAGAACTTGGCATTTATCCCTATTAAATTTCATTCTGTTGTTTTCAGCCCAGTGCTCTAGTCTAAAAAGATTACTTTGGAGTTTGTTTCTGGCTTCTAGGGTATTAGCAATCCCACCCAATTTTATGTCATCTGCAAATTTGATAAGTATTCTTTGCACCTCCTCGTCCAAATCATGAATAAAAATGTTGACGAGCACTGGGCCCAGGACTGAGCCCTGCGGTACCCTGCTCGTTACCTCCCCCCAATGTGAAAAGGTACCATTGATAAGCACCCTTTGAGTCTGATTCTGTAGCCAACTATGGATCCATCTAGCCCACTATTAGCTAGTTTGTGAATCAGAATGTCATGGGGCACTTTGTCAAAGGCTGCTGAAGTCAAGATATATTATGTCCACAGCATTCCCACAGTCCACAAGGGGGTTACCCGATCAACAAATGAAATCAGATTAGTCTGACAGGATTTGTTCTTGTCAAATCCATGCTGGCTTCTAGTAATCACTGCATTGTTTTCAAGGTGGTTACAGATTGACTTCTTTATAATCTGCTCCAATATTTTCCCCGGGATGGATGTCAGACTGACATTGATTTTAGTAATATTTTCAGCAAGTGAGTATACACTTGATAGCATTGAGATCTTGTTCTCACCCATGTTGTTGCTCTCCTGATTTTAGGAGAATGAGTGTCAAGAAGACGGCAGGAAGGACGCCAGTTCGGAAAGGGGCAAAGCCAACAACTCCAGCGAAGCCCCTGGGAATGGTGTCTGGGAAGCCAGGTAGCACATCCTTGGCAGAGCAGCAGAGAGTAGGAATTGCACAGGCTGCTCTCACCATGACACCGGGAAGGAAGTGGGAGCCCTCAAAGATCTGTGTTGGGACCACTGCTTTTGAACTTGTTCAGAAATGACCTAGAGATAGGGGTGAGTGGTGAGGTGGCCACACCAAAGTATTCAGGGCATAAAACTGAAAGGGATTGTGAGGAGTTCCAGAAGGATCTCCCCAAAATAAGCGACTGGGCTGTAAAATTGCAAATGCCGTTTATTTGTGATGATCCGCCTCATCTCAATTTTTTCCTCACAATAACTCTGTAAAGTAGGTTAGGCTGAGAGCCACTGACTGTCTCAAAGTCACCCCATGTGTATCATGGCTGAGTGGGGACTAGAATCCAGGTCTCCCAAGTTCAACGTAAGGACATGTAAGGTAATGCCTATCGCGGCAAAAGATCTTCTGTTCACATATATATTGATGGGGCAGTTTGAGCCAGCGGTGACTAACCAGGGAAAGAATGGTTGAGGTGGATAGCTCAGTGAAAACATTGACCCAGTGCGTAGCTGCTGTGAAAATGGGCCTCTGGCCCACATTGCAGGTGGGATGTAGACAGAAGCAGCACCGTTCTTTCTCCACTGGCCTGAAAGCACCGGCCCGCACCCTGTTGCCTGCAGTGGCGAATCAGAGTGTGACCGATTTGGCTTTTGCTGAGTATTCTCAAACTATATCTCCAGTACTTAGGGAGCCTTTGGCTGCCAAATAGCGACCAATAGCTGATCAATACACTCCGAAAGAAGCACACACCAAATAGCGTTGTAGGTGGATTCAGTTTTGGAGAGTAGATCCTGGACCAAGATCTGGCTCGCCATTGCAGGTAACAAACGGCCTCAATTGGGCCAGGGTGAGTAGAGGGGGGGTTGCTTCTCATTTGATGTGAAATGTTGGTCACTCAGGTTCACATTTCTACACCTATAGGTTCCGTGATGGCAGGAGAGCCAGCTGGGTTTTAGCCAGCCCTCTAACCTTGCAAAAGTGCTGGCTTTCTAGTATGCCAACTAATCCTCCCCCTCCCATATGTCTCATTATTTATTTATTTATTTATTTATTGCATTTTTATACCGCCCTATAGCCGAAGCTCTCTGGGCGGTTCACAAAAATTAAAACCATGTGATGAACACCATACATGTAGCTGTGCGGAAATCAGTGGCAGAGGAAAGTAGAGGTGCTGAGGGGACTGCGCTTTATTATTTTTGTTTGTTTGTTTTATTTTTATCTTTCCACCCAAATATTGTGCTCAGGCCGCTAAACATGAAATACAGATTTAAAAGATATCTTAATTAAAACCTAATGTAAAACTCAATTAACATGACATAAAATAAATAAGTAGCACACACCAATTAAATCCCCTTCAGTAACTGACTAGCTTACGTGCCAAAGGCCTGCTGAAATTGAGATGTCTTTGCCTGCTGACGAAAGGACGACAGAGAGAGGGTCCAACCCAGCCTCCTTCGGCAAGGAGTTCCACACCCTAGGAGCAGCCACCGAGAAGGCCCTCTCTTGCAATCCCCTGCCAAACACATCTGAGTTAGCTGCAGTACCAAGGGAACGCCTCCTCCAAAGATCCTAACACCTGGCCAGGCTTTTATGGGAAAAGTGGCCTTTCAGGTAGCCTGGTCCAAAGCCATGTAGGGCTTCACAGGTTGTAACCAGCACTTTGAGTGGTGCTTGGAAACAGACCGGTAGCCAGTGAAGCTGTTGTAACAAGGGAGTCCTGTGCTGCTTGTGATTGGCCCTTTTCAACAGCCTGGCTGTGGCACTCGGGACCAGCTGCTCTCTGAACAGCCTTCAAAGGCAGCCCCACATGGAGCACGTGACAATAGTCCAACTGTAACAGTGCAGTAGTTACATTATTTATATGCCAGTCTATGAATCAGAGACACTGCTACAAGATTGCTGCTGGTTTCCCTAAAGCCACTGCATCCGTGGTCACTGTGGAGAGGCGGTGTGTGTGCAGTCAACAGGGGTGTCTGCGTGGCACACATCCTCCTCTGCTGAAAGCGGATAAATGGCGCCCGTCAGTGGGAAGCGGCTTCTCCTCCGTGGCCCAGCCCTGCCTTGCCTGCCTCCCTCCCCTGCCGCCGGCCTTCCCCTTGCCTGCCTTGCCTCACCTTCCCAAGTTCTTGCTAATTGGGGCAGGGGCTCTGGGGCTCCCCCCCCCCCCTCTCTCTCTCTCTGCTTATTTCCACTGATCTTGAGCAGTCAGTTGAACTCACAGCAGAATTGTCTTGGGCCCAGATCAACCTCGATGATTGCAAGGAGGGCCCGCCGAGGCCTGGACCTTTCTCCCACTGGGCCTTATACTGCGTATAGACCTTTAAAATGTGGTCACGCGCTGCAGAACAACAAGAGATGGGAAAGATGGCTTGGAAAGAGGCTTTGAGAAGCAGGGGGCACATTGCCTGGGCCACCCCCAGAGGCACAGGACCATCCAAGGCCCACCTGGGCACTGCCCTGGCTTGGGCTGAGTGACGAATGGCGGCGTTTGGCCCAGGGGGGCAGGGGCAGAAGCAGCTGCAGTAGCTGCCCCATCCTGTCGCTTGCTTAAGAACGTTACAAAAATCAAAGCCCTACCCACCTGCCTCACCCACGATAATAATTAATAATAATAATAATAATAATAATAATAATAATAATAATAATAATTTATTTCTTACCCGCCTCTCCCTCCGGATGGAGGCGGGGAGCAACATGCATACCCTCATCAATGGACACTGCCGTTCCAATTCTGTGGGGTGACCAGATAAAATCCAGGTCAGGGCTCATGTAACTTTAAGAGTTGTAGAGAAAAGGGAATTTCAGCCAGTGTCATTTGTGTGCAATTAGTTCCTGGTGAAATTCCCTCTTCATCACAACAATTAAAGGTGCAGTCACTATTCTAGAGTGACCAGATACAAAAGAAGGCAGGGCCCCTGCAACTTTAACTGTTGTGATGAAGAGGGGATTTCACCTGGAACTAATTGCATACAAATGACACTGGCTGAAATTCCCTTTTCTCTACAACTGTTAAAGTTACATGAGCCCTGACCTGGATTTTATCTGGTCACCCTACAATTCTGGAAACCGGAAGCCATGACTTTGAGAAGGGCGGGGTGCTGGCAGGCGCAATAGTACTTGAGCAGAAACTTTTGGCATTTCTTTCATCTGAACTGTTTCTCTCCCCTGCCCCTGCTCAGGCCACCAAATTGACGGAGCGGATGCAGCCGCAGCAAGCCCTGGCTCCAAACTCCAAGGAGAGACCCCCGGCAGCCATCCAACAGGTAGGCAACTGCACTGCAGGAGACCGCTGGGACGGCTGCGCGAGTGATCTGGAGGTCCTTGGCAAAGAGACTCGGGGGGGGGGGTGCAGGCGCTCTGGTCTTCCTTGACCCCCTGCAGACGAGCTGGCGTATTCTGATGGGGTCAGCCCCACCACTGTGGGTGGCACTTTGCAGAGAAATGTTGAGCAACACAGAGCTGGGTTCCAGCCTTGAGGAGAGGTTTGGTGGGGCTGGGAAGGGGAGGGAGTAGGCTGACCAGATAAAATCCAGGTCAGGGCTCATGTAACTGTAACAATTGTAGAGAAAAGGGAATTTCAGCCAGTGTCATTTGTGTGCAATTAGTTCCTGGTGAAATTCCCTCTTCATCACAACAGTTAAAGGTGCAGGCACTATTCTAGAGTGACTATATACAAAAAAAGGCAGGGCCCCTGCAACTTTAACTGTTGTGATGGAGAGGGAATTTCACCAGGAACTAATTGCATACAAATGACACTGGCTGAAATCCCCTTTTCTCTACAGCTGTTAAAGTTACATGAGCCCTGACCTGGATTTTATCTGGTCAGCCTAGGAGGGAGTGTAGGAACTCAAGCTTGACTTCACCTGGGAACAAGGGAGGCCGGAAGTCATGTGGACGGTTATGATTTCTTTGCAGTGAAAACCAAGCTCTTTGTCTGCCATCACCAACTTGGTACCTTCTGGATATTTGGGACTTAAACTCCCATCAGATGGAATTTTGTGCAGATGACACAAAATTGGGTGGGATCGCTAATGCCTTGGAAGACAGAAATGTACTTCTAAGTGATCTTCATAGGCTGGGGTACTGGGCTGAAAACAACAGAATGAAATCTAATAGGGATAAATGGCAAGTTTTACACCTAGGAAAAAGAAACCAAATGCACAGTTACAAGATGGGGGATACTTAGCTAATCAATACGACAAGCGAGAAGGATCTTGGAATTGTTATAGATCACAAGCTGACTATGAGCCAACACTGTGATGTGGCTGCAAAAAAAGCAAATGTTCTTTTGGGCTGCATGAAGGGAAGTATAGCTTCCAAATCACATGAAGTACTGGTGCCCAACTATTCGGCACTGGTTAGGTCTCATCTTGAGTATTGCGTCCAGTCCTGGGCACCACATTTCAAGAAGGATGCAGACAATCTGGAACGTGTTCAGAGGAGGGCAACGAGAATGATTAGAGGTCTGGAAACAAAGCCCTATGAGGAGAGATTGAAAGAACTTGGCATGTTTAGCCTGTAGAAGAGAAGATTGAGGGGAGACATGATAGCACTCTTCAATTACTTGAAAGGTTGTCGCACAGAGGAGGGCCAGGATCTCTTCTCAATCATCCCAGAGTGCAGGAGGACACAGAATAATGAACTCAAGTTACAGGAAGCCAGATTCTGGCTGGACATCAGGAAAAACTTCCTGACTGTTAAAGCAGTACTGCAATGGGACCCATGACCTAGGGAGGTGATGGGCTCTCCCACATTAGAGGCATCCAAGAGGCAGCTGGACAACCATCTGTCAGGGATGCTTT
Source organism: Anniella stebbinsi (assembly GCA_029215795.1). NCBI lineage: Eukaryota > Metazoa > Chordata > Lepidosauria > Squamata > Anniellidae > Anniella > Anniella stebbinsi. Next base: position 120,067,148 of record JARDYH010000006.1, on the reverse strand, counting down.
AAGGTGGATTCCTGCACTGAACAGGGGGTTGGACTTGATGGCCTTAGAGGCCCCTTCCAACTCTACTATTCTATGATTTTATGATCACCCCCAGCTGATAGGCAAGTGGAAGCAGCCGAGAAGACCTATGTTGGCAATTCATTTACTCTCCTATGAGCGCAGGATGGCCCATGCAGAAGCAGCACGCTCCCAATGCAGTTGATGCCCTTTGGCATGACAACCCTGGCTTGTCTGGAGGAAATGGTGGCAGAGTCCTCATGAGAGCAGGCTCCTCCAGAGCAGAGGCACCTCGAGTTGCTGAAGGGCTGCCCTCCCTCCCTCCCAGCCTGGCGGCCTCCCAAGGTTTCAAGCTCCCAGCATTCCTGACCTTTGGCCGTGCTGACTAGCAGTAATGGCAGTAGTAAGCCGCCTTGGGAGACCTTCTGCCCTGAAAGGCAGCTAAGAAATATTTTAAATAAATCAACAAAGAAAGAATAAAATTCTGTGAATCAGCTGGCCCCTTTTGGGATGTCTCGTTTGTTTAACATACCGTGTGACACGGCCCTCCGTATGCCCTCCCCTGTCTTTCTATAGCTCGTACCTTTCGCTTGGGGAGAGAGACTCAGGCACCCGCCCTGCCCCAACAAATGCCCCTTCCCCAAAGGAGCTGACGCACCAGCAAGGCCGTTGGGGCTCCCATTTCATGGCCCCATGCTTTCTGCCCTTTTAGAGATGAGTCCTGAAGCAAAGGCTGCCCTCACTCTGCAGTGTGCCTTCCGTCGCATCTTGGCATCTCGGGAAAGAACACGGCGGCTGACGAAGCGCCGAGAGTACAATGAGTTAATGGAACGCCTCCAGAGAGAGGTAAGGAGCTACATGGCTTTAGAAATACGAGAGGTGTCCTCTCCAGGAGGAGGAGGAGGAGGAGAAATTTGGCCCGCTTCGTCTTCCCTGCAATGGCTTCTGCCAGGGGCAGCCATTGCCATGCGCAGGAAAGCATGGTGGGCAACATGGAGATGCCCCCCGCCAGGTCCTGCGAGTGCCCCTGCTTTTGGCAGTGAAAATGGCACTACCAGAAACAAATATGACCGGGGAGGGGAAACCTCAACAGAAAACTCACGCCAGAACACAAAGACCACAAGAAGTGTAATGTAGCCCATGACCAGGCGGATGTCATCCATCAGAAGGCTAATCAGATAAAGTTCACAAGAGTTGTTCTCAAGTATATATGCCCATCACGCTGTCTGGGACGGAACGATGACGAACGGTCACGTACAGTGAATGAAGTCCATGCAGTGGTCTTTTCAACCCAAATGACCTTAGGTGAATTTTAAGAAACCCCCCTTCCTTGTTTGCAGCTCTGACCGTATCCCTCTTGATGCTCTTCCACTGCTAAACGTCTTCATCTGTATTGTCTCCCCACAACTCTGCCTGTGGGCTCTTTCCCGTGGGGCTGTTTTCTGTTGCAGGCCTTCGTTGCGCTGGTGAAAAGGGAGCAAGAGGAAGCTGAGCGGGAGAGGAAGAAAGAGGAGGAAGAAAAGAAGCGTCAGCGAGCGGAGCGGCAGAGGAGGCAGCGGATGCTGGAGGCAGCCTTTGATGGGGATGGGGAAGAGATGAAGGCCATTTTGGAAGAGGTGGGCAAGGCCTCGCAGGCCCTCCGAGGGCTTCCAGAGGTCCAGGTCTGGGCAGAAGGCTAGGAAAATGGGTTTGAAGGGAGATCGCAGGCTGCTTGTCAAAACGAGGGCAGAGGAGATCTTGTGGTTGTGGCTCTCACAATCTCTTCTACCCTTGCTTGGGGGGGGTTCGGCAGACCCCCCTCCACCCCCACCTGTCTTGCTGGCCATTGTGAACAGCGTGATGGGCTGCCTCCTGAGGCCAGGCCTGAACTCAGAGAGTTCCCTTTCACTTTCCTTCACGTGTCTTGCATTGTAAGTTATTAATTTTATTTTTAGCTATAAGCCATAACAAAACCAAGGGCTATTCAAAGTTGAACAACAAATCCATCTCTCAGTTTCTTGGCCACCAGCGCAAATAAGGAAATACACAAGGTAACATAATTTTCATTACCAAACAACTGAAAACATACAAATTCACTAGGTAAATAAGAACATAAGAAGAGCCCTAAAGCTGGATCAGACCAAGGGTCCATCTAGTCCAGCATTTTGTTCACACCAAGCAGCTGTCGACCAGGGACCCACAAGCAGGATATGAGTGGAACAGCACCCTCCGGCCCATGTTTCCCAGCAACGGGTGCACATAGGCTTACTGCCTCTGATCCTGGAGGTAGCAGGGTGTAACAGCATCCTTTCCGAGCCTGATCTCAGACAAATATTTTTCAAATGGATCGTTATAATGAAGACATTGGGTAACACAGTGGACAATAATAACCTCAGTAACAGTTCTACAAAACTCATAAGGACACTGCTCTGATGGTAATCGGAAGCAGAGGGTGTAACATTAATTCTTCTTTTACGATAAGCATTCCTACGTGGAGCTAAACATGACCCAAATAGGCTTTATGGTGATCTGACTTGACAAATGGATACCTTCTAGAAAATCTAGAAGAACAGATGATTAACAGATCAGTCAGAAAATATCTTGCAAACAGAAAAAAACTGTATCTGAGACTTGGCAGATTTAAGTGAAAGTCAAAAACTTTACAGACCAAATGTGAAGATGGCAAAGTTAACGTTCTGTTCCGAAAGTTAAAAGAGCTGGGCTCCTACAGCAGCCCAGACAGAAAGAAGGGTGGCCTGCTTCTTCATGGACATAGATAGCTGGAGTGTGTGTGTGTTTGCCCACGGTTAAAGCCAGGGCTGTTTCAGACATGCATTTTGGACCTTCCCCAGCTCCTGAACTATTGATTGACGAAAGCCCCCAAGCTCAACGCCATGTAACTACAGATGGAGCTCACAAACACAAAGGTGCTTAGCCTTAACCAGATACAAACAGTTGATAAAAACAAAGTTCAGGATTGTACAAAGTACAAAATTGAATACAAAATAAATAAATTGAAATGAACAATATTTTCTCATAAGAACACTTATATTTATAAATATTCTTATGGCCATAAGGAAAAAATCACTTTTTATCAAACCATTAGATGTTTTATTTACAAATATTAGTGCTCTTAAGAGAAAATATTGTTAATTTTAATTTATTTACTTTGTATTCAATTTTGTACTTTGTACAATCCTGAACTTCATTTTTATCAACTACAGAGGGAGCATCCTTAGCCAAAAAGAGGCCAAGGACTTGGGCAACCAATTACCAGCTTTTGTATAAAAGAACTTCAAGATGACGGCTATGATAAATCTTGCTTTAATGAGACTGGAATCCTGCTGGGCCTTGCAACCTGTTGAATGGGAGAATTAGGAATAGACCAATTAAATAGGGGGATGGACCGTGATGCGTAGTGAAATGGGTAGACAGAGGTTTCCTAGAAGTGCAACCAGAAAACATTTAAATGAAGCTATCACTCTGGGCAGAGGAGCTGAGGCTATTCTCTGGCTCTGGAAGCCCTGAGACTCTCCATCTCCTCAGAGCTTAGGATTGTGCTCAAAAGCATGACCCAGAAGCTCAGCAAGTCAGAAGAGCAAGGCTGACTGAGCTCTGCTTCGTTTTTAACAATTCCCAGAGAGATCTAGAGGAAGAAAGGAATCACAGAATCATAGTATGGTAAGAGTTGGAAGGGGCCTACAAGGCCGTCGAGTCCAACCCCCTGCTCAATGCGGGAATCTCCCTTAAAGCATCCCTGACAGATGGTTGTCCAGTTGCCTCTTGAATGACTCTAATGTGGGAGAGCCCACGACTTCCCTAGGTCATGGGTTCCATTGTCGTATTGCTCTACCAGTCAGGACGTTTTTCCTGATGTCTGGCCGAAATCTGTCTTCCTGTAACTTGAACCCATTATTCCGTGTCCTGCACTGGGATGACTGAGAAGAGATTCTGGCCATCTTCTGTGTGACAACCTTTCAAGTACTTTAAGAGTGCTATCATAACTCCCCTCAATCTTCTCTTCTCCAGGCTAAACATGCTAAGCCATGATGCTTAAGCAATTTAAGCTGAACATTATGGCTTAGGGTGTCATGTGAACCATGACTTAATGTGTTGTATGAACCATTTCTAACCATGGTGGCTACAAAACCGCCATTTAAACGCGCTCACTAACCGTTTGCTGCAAAAGAGTTAGCGGCCTAACCCTGACTTAGCATATTGCCTGGACAGGCCCTGGATGTGAGGTTTTAGTCCCAGCATGTTTTCTGGGTAATGGAGCGTTCTGCGCCTGCATAGCAGCACTGCCGGTGAGTATCAGAAGCTTCACAGACCAACCTGCTGCTATTTATTTATTTATTATTTATTTATTTATTTATTGCATTTTTATACCGCCCCATAGCTGAAGCTCTCTGGGCGGTTCACAAAAATTAAAACCATGAAATCATTTTAAAATATATAAAACAAGGCACAATCTAAAAACACAGAACAACATACAATATAAAAACACAACCAGAATAAAACCAAGCAGCAGGAATTAATACAGATTAAAATACAAATTTAAAACAGCAAGGATTAAAATTGAGTTAATTTAACTGTTAAAATACTGGGAGAATAAAAAGGTCTTCACCTGGCGACGAAAAGAGTACAAAGTAGGTGCCAGGCGAACCTCTCTGGGGAGCTCATTCCACAGCCGGGGTTCCACAGCGGAGAAAGCCCTCCACCTAGTGGCCACCTGCCTCACTTCCTTTGGCAGGGGCTCACGGAGAAGGACCCCTTTAGATATCCTGGCCCCAAGCTGTTTAGGGCTTTAAATGTTAGTACCAGCACTTTGAACTGGGCCAGGACCTGGATCGGCAGCCAGTGAAGTTGGAAAAGGACTGGTGTAATATGGTCTCGTTGGCCAGTCCCCGTTAACAATCTGGCTGCCCTGTTTTGTACCAGCTGAAGTTTCCGGACCGTTTTCAAAGGCAGCCCCACGTATAACGCATTGCAGTAATCCAAACGAGAGGTTATGAGAGCATGGATAACTGTAGCTAGGCTATCTCTGTCCAGATAAGGGCGCAGTTCGTATATCAGCCTAAGATGGTAAAAGGTGCTCTTTGCCACCGAGTTCACCTGTGCCTCAAGCGACAGTTCTGGATCCAAGAGCACCCCCAAACTACGGACCCGATCCTTTAGGGGAGTGCAACCCCCTCCAGAACAGGGGGAACATCACCTCGCCGGACAGACGAACCACCCGCTAACAGTACCTCCGTCTTGTCTGGATTGAGTCTCAGTTTGTTAGCCCTCATCCAGTCCATTACCGTGCTCAGGCAGTGATGTGGGGCTCGTGGCAGCTCAATGCAGTTTCTATGCAGTGGATTCAGGATTCGCAATCTGAATTTCTGCATGAGGAAGGAAGAATCCACAGGGCGATGGCTGTATTGGGTTCATTTAACTCCAGCAGAGTGTGCCAAGCGCTGCTCAGAAGAGGGATGACACGGCTACTGCTGGCCAGAGATGGCTGGTATTGGGCCTGTGCGTGCGTGAGGAGTTGAGTGGCGGTGAAATAGCAGAGAGGGCCAGTGTGTGAGGAGGAGAGCCTTGCTGGATTGGGCCAAGGTAGGTCCAGCTCATCCAAGATTTTGTTTCCAGCAGAGGACAGCCAGATGCCCTACGGGAAAAAGCCTAGGAGCCTCACAGCAGGGCAGACTGTTCTGATTCAAGGAGGTGCCTGGGGTGCTGGGAAGGGATGTGCCAGCCGTTCCTGGTTGGCACATTGTTTGGTATGGGGGACCAGCTCTCCCCAAGTCCCAGGAGCTGCCTCTACCCTGTTCCCTTTCCATGGATGCTCCAGTCAGCATGTGGGCAACCGCACGGGCAATGGCTTCTGTCAAGGGCTTCCTCCTCCTCCGTTCTGCTACATGGGACGGAGTGGTTGTGCTTGCTCCTTCCTCCCTCCACACACACACAACCCACAACACAGGCTTGATTTCTCAAGGTGGCAGAACTGGACACCAAGAGTGGCGTGGGAACAGATGAGCAGGGGAAGGCCGTGCGGCTCCGGCATCGCATCAACATGGTGGACTGCACAGACGCCAATGGCAACACGCCCCTCTCTGAGGCATCCGGAGGGGGCCATCCTGGAGCCATCCAGATGCTGATTGAAAATGGAGCCAATCCAAACAGCCGGGTGAGACGTGTAACATGTAGAAAGCTGGATGCTCACTGCAAGTAGCTGTTTGTGCCTGCCTGCAAACCGGAGCCATGGCTTAGCTGTGGGGCCATAGGGGCTGAGTTTCCCTGTGGTCCTGGTGAGTCGCTTGTTTTCCTGCAGGACCTCTTGGAGGTCAGAACAAGAGGTGCTGAGCCAGCCCCTCAACATGCCAGCGAATTCTGTTGCCACAAAGGACACTTTTCTGTACCCCTCCATCCTGGCCTCCTCCCTGATTTGTCTCTTTTGTAAGTTCAAAAGCCCCAGACATTGTAACCTTTGCTCTTAGAGGAGTTGTTCTTGGTTATCTTGGTTCATAAATGATCTAGATGTAGGTGAGCCATGAGGTGGCCAAGTTTGCTGATGACACCGAATTATTTAGGGTGATTAAAACATAGCTCCAAAAAGATGACTCCAAACTGGGGGAAAGGACATTAAAATGGCAAATGTGGTTCAATGTAAGCAAATGTCAAAGGATGCACATTGGGGTAAATAATTCTAACTTCAGTTGGAACACTCTGTATTGTCCTGGTATCTGCACCTCAAAAAGGACATTGTACAGCTGGATGAAGTGCAGACTACGGCACAGAAAAAATGGGGGACATAATAGTGTTATATAAAATGATGCATGATATGGATAATTTTCTCCCGTTTTCATAATACTAGAACCCAATGGGAACATCCGGTGAACTTTAAATGGTCGGAGGTTCTGGACAAAGAAAAGGAAAGGTTTCTTTACACAGTGTGTTCTTAAACTATGCAGTAGTGAGGCCCCTAAGTTGGATGATTTTATAAGAGGAATCAATGACAAATCCATAGAAGATAAGTCTAGCAGTGGCCATTATACAAGAAGGCTATAGATTACCTCCCGCATCTGGCATTTTGCCTCTGAATGCCAGTTGCAGGGGGGGCACCTGGGCAGGAGGGATCCTCTTGCCCTCCTGCTCTGCTTGTGGGCTTCCCTTTGGGGCACCTGGTGGCCACTGTGGGATACACAGGTGATCCTGGATTAGGGAGGGCCCTTGGGCCTTATTTATTTATTTATTTATTACATCCCTGTACTGCCCAATAGCCAAAGCTCTCTGGGTGACTCACAGCAATCAAACCCCTGAAATTCAACATTGATCCAACTTCTTGGCTTTTCGTATGTTTTTAATGCAACCTCACGCTAACCGTTGGCGCGTGTCTGAAGCTCTTGGGGACGGATTGTAGTGCAGTGGCGGAGCTCCTGCAGCTCCAGCTGCAAACCTCCAGCAGCTTCTGCTAAAAAATACCATCTAGCAAGTGATGGAAAAGGAGCCTTGTCTCTGCCTGAGACCTGAAGGGCTGCTGCCGGTCTGGCAGACAATGCTGGGTTAGGTGGACAAAGTGACTGACCTATTCAGGAACGCTTCCTTTGCGGTACTCCCCGTCACCTGAGATTAATTCTGGCAATTAACTTCCTTTGGCTCGCTACCTGTGCTGCTCATCATGATCTGCCTTTTCTTTCTGTCTGTTGCAGTTTCCTCCTGGTCCTTCGGTTTAGGACTTTTCACAGAATCATAGGATAGTAGAGTTGGAAGGGGCCTATAAGGCCACCAAGTACAACCCTCTGCTCAATGAAGAAATCTGTCCAGTTGCCTTTTGAATGGTGGTCCAGCTGCCTCTTGAATGCCTCTAGTGTGGGTGAGCCCACCACCTCCCTAGGTCTTTGGTTCCATTGTCATATTGCTCTAACAGTCAGGAAGATTTTTCCTGATGTCCAGCCAAAATCTGGCTTCCTCTAACTTGAACCCATTATTCCATGTCCTGCATTCTGGGTTGATCGAGAAGAGATCCTGGCCCTCCTCTGTGTGACAACCTTTTATGTATTTAAAGCGTGCTATCATGTCTCCCCTCAATCTTCTCTTCTCCAGGCTAAACATGCCTAGTTCTTTCAATCTCTCCTCATAGGGCTTTGTTTCCAGACCCCTGATCATCCTTGTTGCCCTCCTCTGAACACACTCCAGCATGTCCGCATCCTTCTTGAAGTGTGGTGCCCAGAACTGGACGCGATACTCAAGATGAGGCCTAACCACTGCTGAATAGAGGGGAACCAGTACCTTGCACGATTTGGAAGCTATACTTCCCTTAATGCAGCCCCAAATAACATTTGCTTTTTTTTGCAGCCACATCACAGTGTTTGCTCATATTCAGCTTGTGATCGACAACAATTCCAAGATCCTTCTCGCTTGTCGTATTGATTAGCCAAGTATCCCCCATCTTGTAACTGTGCATTTGGTTTCTTTTTCCTAGGTGTAGAACTTTGCATTTAGCCCTATTAAATTTCATTCTGTTGTTTTCAGCCCAGCACTCCAGTCTATCAAGATCTCTTTGGAGTTTGTTTCTGCCTTCTACAGTATTAGCGATCCTGCCCAATTTTGTGTCGTCTGTAAATTTGATAAGCATTCCCTGCACCTCCTCATCCAAATCATGAATAAAAATGTTGAAGAGCACTGGGCCCAGGACTGAGCCCTGCGGTACCCCGCTCGTTACCTCCCCCCAGTGTGAAAAGGTACCATTGATAAGTACCCTTTGAATCCGATTCTGTAGCCAACTGTGGATCCATCTAATAGTTGTTCCATCTAGTCCACTATTAGCTAGTTTGTGAATCAGAATGTCATGAGGCGCTTTGTCAAAAGCTTTGCTGAAGTCAAGATATTCTATATCCATAGCATTCCCACAGTCCACAAGGGAGGTTACCCGATAAAAAAATGAGATCAGATTAGTCTGACAGGATTTGTTCTTTTCCCAGGGATGGATGTCAGACTGACTGGTCTGTAGTTCCCAGGTTCCTCCTTCACACGTCTTCCATGATTTCGCAAGGATAATAGAGAGTGGTTCTGAGAGTTCTTCTGCCAGCTTCTTTATTACTCTAGGATGCAGTTCATTGGGCCCTGGAGATTTGAACTCCTTCAAAGAAATTAGGTGTTCCTTGACCATTTGTTTATCAATTTCAAACTGCAATCCTGCCCCGACAGCTTGTACTTCACTTTTTCCAGGGAGGTCATAGACCCGCTTTTGAGAGAAGACTGAGCTAAAGTAGGAATTGAGCACTTTAGCCTTTTCTTTGTCATCTGTTACCAATTTGCCATCCTCATGAAGCAGTTGAACCACCATTTCTTTCCTCTTGTCTTTTACTGTTCACGTCTCTGAAGAAAGCCTTTTTATTGCTTTTAGCATCCCTCGCTAGCCTCAGCTCCTTCTCAGCTTTAGCCTTCCTGATACCATTCCGGCACTTCTGTGCTACTTGTTTGTACTCTTCTTTTGTAGCCTGGCCTTCCTTCCACTTCCTATATGTATCCTTTTTATTTCCATATCATCTCTAAGCTTTTTGTGGAGCCACATTGGTTTCTTCTGTTGTCTTCTATCTTTTTTCCTTGTTGGAATTGTTTGTAATTGGGCCTTTAAAATGTACTTTTAAAAACACCCCCCCCCCCCAATCTTGGACTTCTTTTCTCATTAGGGTCACTTGCTATGGGACCTTACTTATCATAGTTCTGAGTTTATTAAAATCGGCTTTCCTGAAATCCAGAGTACACATATGGCTACATTCAGCTTTTGCTTCCTTTAAAATCAAGAACTCAAGTATGGCGTGGTCATTTCCCCCCAGAGTTCCTGTAACTGCCACTTTATCCACTAAGTCAAGGACAGCCGTTCCTCTAGTTCCTTCCTCTATGTTCTGTAGGAGAAAGTTATCAGCCACACATGTCAGGAATTTCTTGGAGGAGCCACTTTTGGCAGAATTTGTCTCCCAACAGATATTGGGGTAATTGAAATCCCCCATGACTACTATATCGGATTTCCTTGAAATACTGGCAATTTGCTTTTCAAAAGTTTCATCCTCATCTTCTCCTTGATTGGATGGTCAGTAGTAGACTCTGACTATCATGCTCTTTTCCTTGTGTTTGATACACTTTGAGTGTTGGCCACGTCCTGGACATGGGGAGGGGTCTTGCTCTCTGAAATGGGATGGGACATGTGGCTTGATGGCCCTGCCATCTGCCCCAGGAGGGGTGAACTCATTGTTGCCTGATGACCCAGAATGGAGCCTCACCTGGCTAAGGCCTCAATCCACACGTCGTGACAGTGTCAGTAGAAGCCCTCATCCAATCCATGCTGAAGATTTAATTTGTTGACACAGCGTCTACTAACTGCCATTCTAGCAGATGGTATATTGGACTGTAACTCAAATTCATCTGTGGTAAAAATAAATAAATCTCCCCCGTTCCAAAGGCAACTAGAACATCTTCTTAAAAGACCCCGAAATGGTCAAATCCCTTTTCTGTATCAACAAACAGAGAACGGTTGGAATGTCTTGTGTTTTAGCCAGATTAGTAGTAACATCAACCAGATGTTACCTTTCTGTTGACTTCCCTTTACAAACAGTGTTTGATTGACTGTCCCTTTTATTTTTAAGGGTGCTTTTAACCGGACTCCTCTCTATCGGGCTGCATTTGGGGGGCACTTGGCAGCGGTGGAACTGCTTCTCCAGCATGGGGCTGACCCTCGCCTCTATGCCGATGATGGCAACACACCTGAGCAGGTACTCCTGAGATTGTCTGAATCATTTCCTTTTCCTCCTCTCAGTTTTGGCCCTGAGTACTAAAACAGACCCGATAGAAAAGGATGTGATGCCCCATAACAAGCCAAGAAAACCAGTTGTGCACATGTGTGAATGAGTGAATGGGGGAGAGAGAGATCTCAAAAGCCATTCCTGCCCTGCCAGGGCTCAGTGATGTGGCACTCATATGTCTTCCCAAATGGTTGCCCTGGTCATTCTTGGACCCGAAGTGGACGGGATGTGCTGAGGCTCCCTGCCCAAGGCAGCAGCAAGTCTCAGTGGCCACGGAGATGCCATTCAGCTGTCCTATCAGGGTCGAGGGCTCCTCCTCACTGAAGGCCCAGCTTGGGGGTTGGTGTGAGTGCTCCAGGCCGTGGCCTTTTGTGTCTCTCCCAAGGTCGCTTCTCTGGACAGCTTGGTGGCTGTTCTGAACTCTTGGGACATCGGTCTGACAGACTCCATGCTTCAGAGAATGGAAGCAGAGCAGCAGCGGAGAACTCAGCAGGAGAAGCAGCAGAAAGCAGCAGAGACCCGCCGGTGAGCTCTCCCCTCTCTCCTGCCCAGTCCTATGAGGACAGTTGCAACTTGTGGGTCACCCTACAAGCCCCTACAGGCTCAATCTGTCTAAACATTTACAAAGGCTAACATGGAAATAATAACTACTGCCCATTGCTGCCTTTTTGTGGCTGCCCGTTGTCTCCTGGAGCCTGGGTCAGTCAGGAATAGGCTTCTCTCAGTGGCCCTGCTCAGCGGGAGCTGCAGGCTGTCCTTGCTGTCCTTGCTGTCATCCTCTTGCCCTATGTTGCCAACCTCCCTCATGTAGTCCAGGCACCTGGAGAAGGTGGAGCCAGGAGAACAAAGGGCCGAGGGATCTCCCTCTTGTTAGAGCTACTAGGTACAAACATAATCACATTCACTGCCTGTGTGTGGCAATTCATGTTCAGGGGAAAACTGAAAATGTCCTTCTGGTTAGCCCAGGGTGGACCCCACTGGATTGGGTTAACCCCTCTCCTCCGTAAGAAGGCAGGGTTGGAAGACTAATACATACACCTCCACTGTGAGAGGAGAATGCCCCCTCAATTGCAGGACTTGATTCTGTTTTCTGGCTCTTAGCAGAGCAGAGAAGAGGAAGCTGCCCCAGCTGGTCTAGAACGTACATGAGAAAGAGAGCTCCCAGAGAGCGAACGATCAGAGCGAGCGAACAGGAGTTTGGCAGGGGGAGTTTGGCAGGGGAGGTCAAGGGGGAGGTCCTTACCGAAATTCCAAGACAATTGGAAGGCAGAAACAAAACAGAAATGGAGACTATGGACGGAAAGGAGTCTGTAGTGGTGGTGACCTGCAACATGTGTGCAATGTTCATGTTCCTGCCTGAGATCAACATGGCGTACACCTGCAATTAGTGCAAGCTAGTTGCACCATTGGAAGAAAAAGTCAAAGCACTTGAGTGGCGAGTGTCCACCACCCTCCAAGGAATAAGAGAAGGCGAAGAGTTGCTAGACAGAACGGTGGAACTGCAACAGCAACAAGAAGCGCAAGAGAGTGAAGAGCAACAGCAAGCCGAAGCGGAAGTGGGGAATGCTGAGATGAGGAAACCCAACGAAGAGGGAACTCCTTGGAAGAGGGTGACAGTTAGGAGCAGAAGAAGTAGAAGACACTCTGCACCAGTGAAACCATTAGAGTTCTGCAACCGCTTTCAGCTACTGGAGGAAGAGACTGGAGGACAAGACTTCAGAGGAAGAATTACAGGGGACCCTGTGCAACAGCAAGCAAGAGGCAGAAGGTCAGTCGACCAAGAAGAAGAGAAGAGTAGTCGTTGTGGGAGACTCCCTGCTGCATGGGATTGAAACCCAAGTATGTTGCGAAGACCCATGGACTCGCCAGGTGTGCTGTCTCCCTGGAGCACAGATTAAAGATGTGACTGAAGGGTTGCCAAACTCATAAAGCCCACTGACACATATCCTTGTCTTCTCATCCATGTGGGAACAAATTATATTGTCAAGCAGAACTACGAAGAAATCGCATCAGACTTTGAAGCTCTGGGAAGAAAACTTAAGAACTTTGGAGCCCAGATAGTTTTCTCATCCATCCTCCCAGTTCTTGGAAAAGGAATAGAAAGGGAAAGAAAAATACTCCGGGTGAACGACTCGCTACGAAGGTGGTGCCGACGTGAACAGAACAGGAAATTTCTCCCAACCTTTTAGAAATACAACAGTAAAGCAAAGCAACTGGGTTGGGTACATTGGTGATGATATATACAATAGTAATAATTATAGTAAGAACAATAGTAATAAAAATGATTTAAAAAATATTTAATTTTACACTCTAGTTAAATATATTCCCACCACACACACACACACTGGAAACAAATACATAATATATATCAGGACAATAAAAAAACAACATTGTAATATTTAAAAACTATATTTTCCATACAAACACTTTACTAATACCAAACGTGTTTCAACCTATTGTCTTCTTCAGTGGTAAAATGAACATTCACAATTATACAAACATTTATCAACAATATATACAACATAAATACCAATAGGCAATACTGCAGTGTTAAAACCTGTAAATACAAAGACAGCATTATATTTTAAATTATCATTTATTAAAGATTCCTACTTAAAATCAAAGTAAAATATATCCAAAGATATGTTTTTAAAAAAATCCTCACCAATTGAAGACTCTTGCCAATCCTTCCTCTAATAGATGTAGCCTTACAGAACTGTACATTGTATAAAATAAGTCACTGTAAGGGAGCCAAAGGCTCTACCAAGGAGGATTGTTTTTTTACTTTGGCAAGAGGCTGCAGTACTCCCAGAAGTGAATATATAAAAAGATATATAGATAAGTAATATACCAAATATAAAGATTTAAAATAAGCTAAAACTATAGATATATAAACCCGCATACTCACATACGAATGTCAGATAATAATAAAATAGCTCAGGATGCTGCCCAAACAGTAACTTTTCAGCTATAGGCACAGCTTATAACTGCTTAAGGCTCCCATTAAATTCTTAAAACAATTAGAACACAGATGTGAAGGATGGAGCCTAATTAAGGAGCTGATTGCAACTTTAAGGGCGTTCATCTGAGGCTAACTGATAACACTAAAATACTTCAAGACGTCACCAGCAAAACCACAAATCAAACACACAACGGCCAGACATATACACATATACGATGCTCTGCCTAACGCATGACCATCCGGTTCATCTCATTCAGACCAACCAGGGACTTCGTCTTTAGGGTGAAAATCCAGAACCGTTCTCGCTGTAGAAGTCTACGGTGCATCTGCTGCCGTTGTGTTTCAACCTTCTCCAGAGAGCAGAATTTCAAACCATCGAGGTTATGTTTCCATTCCAAGAAGTTGCCAGTCGTTGGAGGCAACACGCCTGCTGGTTCTCACTGCAACCGGTGCGGAGGAAGCCTCTCGTCGCATGACCGGGGGTGACATGTGTTGGCTGCACATGAGCCTCTCCGGGAGGGCAGCACCGGGGGAGAAAGAGTGCTCGGTCCACTGCCCCAAATGACGGCTGGAGTTTGCCTGAGCCAGGCCGGGAGGTTTCCTGCGCACGGCTCCCTTTCCCCCTCGCTTAGCGACACGCCTGGCTCCATCAGGGCGACACAATCACTGCCCTGATCCGAACAGGCAGCGGGGGGGGAGTGAGGGATGGAGTCCCCATCAGCCCAACTCCTCCCAAGGAGCTGTGGCAGAGGCAAGCATGTGCCTTGTGGGCCTTAGGTGGCGGGATGCGGAGGGGACACAGATGCATGCAGGAGCCCCTTAGGAGTGGGGTCCCGTGGTGTCGCAGGAAGCTGGGAGGGAGAGGTGGATCCCGGAGGAGGGAGGAGGGGGGTCCTTGACTCCTGGCTTTCCCCCACAGGATGGCAGAGGAAGTGGAGCAGCTGGCCAAAGAGCACGGAAGGTGCAGCAAGGAGGTGGGAGCCAAGATGCCCCGGGTCCTCTCCACCCCCTCTCCACCCCCCCTTCCCCAAGAGGCCCTCTTGGGTCTTGCCTGCTTGCTCGTCACGGTGGCCCCGAGAGGCTTCCATGCCTCTCTTTGACATTCAGTTGCCTGTACCTGCAGCTGTGCAGCCGGACCGGGCCGGGCCGGGCCCATCCTCACCCCCATGCGGGAGGGAGAAAAGCAGCCGCCTTGCTCCTCGCTGGGCAGTTGCTGTCCTGCTCTCTGCCCCTCTCCCTGCTTGTGTGTGTGTGTGACATGCAGACGCGGTGGCAGAGCTCTGTGTCAAACCTTCCCCCCCCCCCCCCCTCAATGCCCTAGGTGCTGGGCTTGATGCTGGGGCCTCTCCTCTTCTTTGGCAGCTGCAGCAGGCGTACAGTGAGCTGAACCGGCGCATCACAGAGCATGACAAATGCCAGCGGAAGCAGATGGGCAATGCAGAGGTCACTCTCCATGTAAGCCTCCGTGGGCACGCCTGGCATCCGTTGCGGGGCTGCCGATGTGGGCGATGGACTCATGCCGGGGCTCCTGTGATGCTCCTGCCCGGGGTGGCACCTTGGGTGCTTGGGGGGGGGGGAGGTCACTGGCACAGACCATGGTGGGGGCAGGCAGTAGAGTGGATTGGAGGAAGGGGAGGGACCGGGAGCCGGGTTTTATCTGATCACAGCAGCAGGTGTGGGTCTCTGGAACACTCCAGGGCAGGGATTGGATGTGTTGCATAAATTATGCTATTTCCAAGTGTCCAAAGTCCAGATATGAAACACTTGACGAAAGACCTCTTGAAACGTTGGAAACTGATTTTATTCTGCGCAGAATAGGTGACCTCTGGACGCTAACGCTGCTTTCCAGAGTCACACCGCGCCAAGGTTCAAACAAATACTTTTATACATCAGATGTCACATGACATTTGCCCTCATCTCATTGGTTTATAGCCCCAGTGACATCATTTGGCCAACTCTATTTTACTCTCGAGTAGTCCCTAGTAGTGGCCAGACGTGACATTGCATTGCCATGTGCTATTTTACTTGTACCCAGAGATGCTTTGCAACGTCCCTCCACTTCTATCATTCCCTTATATGGTCATTTTGTCTCTCCAGGTGTGCCACGGTCACATCTGGATGAGTCACACTCCTGGTTACAATGGAGTCTGACCTGGAGAAGAAGGAGCATTGGCAATATTGACAAGCTCCTAGTTCTTGCGCCACCAAATCTCTTGCAAGCAGCTTGACTTTTGCAGAAATAGATACAATGGACAGGCAGTGGGGAATGGGGCTTTGGGGTGCTGTGTGTGGATGGTTTGGGTGTGCGTGTCAGCGGACACATGTAGGATGCGTGTCAGGTGCATGTTAGGTGTGTGTAAGGGAAATGGATGTGTTTTGGGGTGAAAATCATAGATCTGTTCAGATTTCTACAACAGTCCCCCCTCAAGGCTCTCCTTAATTGAAGGGGCTGGTTGTGTTACCTCATTCAATCAATTCTTTATTTACAGTCAACAGACCATATACATCACATTTTATAAACAGTTAATACCACCAGGAGTTTTGCGATCCCCAAATAAAATTCCAATAAATCTAAAACCTGGCCACATTGAGAAAAATAGGGATAGTGGTATGACTACTTTAAAACTTAAGGTGAGGTCATTCTCGAAAGAGTTACTACTACTTTATTGTTAAAAGTCCACAGACTGTACAACTGCGATTTAAACAGAACATAAGGGGGGGAAAAACTTATAAGTTAAAATGCAGGCTAAGTAAGTTTTGAATATTCAGCAAACTCTTTAGAATAAGTAATACTTTCCCTCGAGTCCTAAGCATGTTGTAAGCGTGTTCGAGCTTTTCTTACTATCAATGCACCATGTGTCTTGTTAATTAATACTTAAAAATTCCAGTTTCCTGTAGCTCAACACTTACTCAGCTGGATTCTATTCCTCATCGCAGCACAGAGGAATTTTGCTACTTGCAGGGTTATGTACTTATTTGAGCCCTGGAGAAGGTTAGCCAATAGGGTTTCCCTGGTACATCCCGAAAAACGCTGCATAATGGGGCATAACAGATCATCCCTAGCCTTGTTATAAAAGTTGCAGGAGAACATGTTCCACATGCTCCACCTCATAGTTATTACATGGACAGCATCGATTGGCTGCTGGGATTTTTTAAAATCTACCCTCCAGTAGCTTAGACGGAAGGACATTAAATCTGGCCAGCGTGAAGGCCCTTCTGTATTTAGCTACAGTAAGCCATTTTAAATATGCCTGCACCCCTCTGTGGGCAGAATCTAAAAGGCCCAAAGAATGGGGAGAACAGGGGCCTCTGGCCATTCCGCGGAGCTCCTGAAGGTCCATATCCGCTAGTCTTTGCTTGATAATCCGTTTGGCCTCATCCTGTTCCAATGTTAACAAATACCTGGGGGGAATACCTAACATGCAAACTTTGAATACCACTGTTTTTGTCCAAGGTGATTCGTGCGAGTCAAGCAGAACCTGGGATACTAAAGAGTTATAGGAGAGTAGATGATACTTTCGGAACCAAAATTGCAAAGTTTGGATCCAGGCCTGGCAATTTAGGGTACACATCGCAGCTTCTAAGTTCAGAGCTGTGTCCGCCACACAATTTGGCACTCCGAAAATTGACCTTAAAAACAAAGATTGAACTCCCTCAATAGAAACCTTTAGTAGCGGGAACCAAATTGGTGCTCCATACAGAATCTGGGGGATCAGCTTTGCTTTATATACCTTCAGAGCTGCAGGTATAAATTTTCCTCCTTTTGAGAAATAGAATTTCAAGAGAGCCCATGCTGTTTGATCTGCTTTACTTTTGATATATTTAACATGAGTGTTCCATTTTAGATTTTCCTGGAACCAGATTCCAAGGTACTTATATGCACTAACTTGGCTGATCTTATTACCCCCCATGGACCATGAAAAGCTTGCTTTTTTCTTTGCAAATACCATCACTTTCGATTTTTGGAGATTAATAGATAAATTGTTATTAATACTGTACTCCGCAAACCGATTTAGCAATCTTTTAAGGCCCAGGCGTGATTGAGAGAGAAGCACAGCATCATCCGCATACAAAAGAATGCACACCTTTGACGAACCAATTTTGGGAGGATGTGACTGAATTGTCTCAAGCCAGGCTGGTAAATCCGCCAAGTACAGGTTGAATAGCATTGGTGCTAAAACACAGCCTTGCCTGACGCCAATGGGGAGATCAAACTCATTTGTGAAATGACCCTGTGTACTACATTTGACCCTAGCAGATGATTTAAAGTATAATGATTGGATCAAGAATAACAGCCTCTTTTCAATCAGGAGTTTATCTAGCTTAGCCCATAGAAGGGGGCGTGAGATAGAGTCAAACGCCGCCTTAAGGTCTATAAAGGCGACGAATAATTTCCCTCCCTTTGGGGCTGTATACTTGTAGGCTATATGGGATAGAACCAGACTATGATCATAAGTAGAGCAGCCGGCCCTGAACCCAATCTGTTCCATTCCCAGAATGTTATTAGTCTTAATCCATTCTATCAATTTGTCATTTAGTAGGTTAGCGTAAAGCTTGCCTATTATAGACAGAAGGCTAATGGGGCAGTAGTTCTGTGGGTCATTCATATTACCCCTTTTAAAGATAGGAATTATCAAGGCCGTTCGCCAGGTCTTAGGAATTAGACCTGTTTTATTTATTGCTGTAAAGAGAAGGGCAAGCAGTGGAGCCCACCAGCCAGTGTTACTTTTCAGCATCTCAGGTGGGATGTCATCTGGACCTGGGGCTTTGTCTGGTTTTAACTTTGTTATCAACTCCTCTACATAGCAAGGATCTACTTCAGGCCAGTCTGGAGTATTTGGAGATAATTCAGGGGCCGAGTTTCCCCGATGGTTGCCATTATACAGTTTGGAGAAATAATTTTCCCAAGTGTTCGCTGGTATAATACACTCCGAGGTCGCATATCTGGCACTAGTAGACTTTGAAGCTATTTGCCAGAACATTTTTTGATTTTTCAATTTTGATGCTGCGATTAATTTTTGCCAGGCTTCATGATCCGCTGATTCTTTTTTCCTTTGGAGAATCCTTTTATAGCGTCTTTTTAAATCATAGTAAGATCCAGGCAGTTGTCTTTCGTTGTTTCTCCAATAAAGTCTATACACAACTTGTAGTCTTCTTCTTAGGTTGAGGCATTCCCCATCAAACCAACTATTTTTAAGACGTTGGCAGCCCTTAGTAGAGATAGGACTATTTTGTAGGTCAAAGGATAATAACTGTAACAAATCTTCAAATGCAGGAATGCAATTTTCAGGGGACTCTGCCTTGTACATTCTCTTGACACATGTAAGAATGGTCGAGGAGCCGATGGTATGTTTGAAGACCTGGGCCGTCGTATTAGTCCATTTTATTCTTCTATTGTATATTGAGCAGAACTGGCTTGACAACATGGGATAACTTATCTCCTTCCTAAAAGGCTTGGAGATATTCAACCAAAGTTCTAACGGTAAATGGTCGCTTTCCATCGGTTCTGCCACCTTAAAATTGCAACCCATCGTTTCCAGATGCTTGTGCACTAATATATAGTCAATTACACTGGATCCCCTGGTTGAAATATGGGTGAACTCACCCCATCTATCGGAGTGGGCGCTGCCATTTAAAATGGTCAGGTTGCTTCGGTGTACAAATTGGAGCAGGCTGTGGCCAGCATAGTTGGTGACAGAATCTTTGGAATGACGTAGGTTAGAAACAAGTATGTCATTATTTGACCTTGTCCCGTGTTCTCTGCTTTCCCGGGCAGTCGGATGTGTTCCTATTAGGGGTGTGCACGGACCCCCCGGATCGGATCGGGACCCGGATCGGGACCCGGATCGGGACCCGGATCGGGACCTCCAATTTTGTCACGGATTGGTTCGGACAAAATCGGAGGCCCCCCAGACCGGATCAAGTACGATCCCGATCCAAAAATCGGAAATTTTTGGATCGGCCGCCATTTTTTTCCCCATAGACTTGCATTGCAATGCAAGTCTATGAGGAAAAAATGGCGGCGGGTGGGTGAGGGGGGGCCTAACTCCCTCCCCCCCAGGGCCGTCCGCTGTGGACGGCCCCGGCAGGCAAGCCCCCTCCCCCGCGCTCCCTACCCCCCCTGGGGCCGTCTGCTTCCATCCGCTGGCGCCCGCGGGCGCCAGCGGATAGAAGCGGACGGCTCCGGGGGGGGTAAGCCCCCTTCCCCGCCACTGCTTACCTTTTAGGGCCGTTCGCTCCCATCCGGCGCCGGCGGCTACCGCCAGCCGGCTTTGCGGCTTGCTCTCGAGTAGCGCGCCGGGTGATCACCCGGCGCGCCACCCTGGAGCAGGCCACGGAGCCCGCTGGTAGTAGCCGCCGGCGCCAGACGGGAGCGGACGGGCCGGAAAGGTAAGGGCCCCCCTCCCCCCCTCCGCGCGCCCCCTCCTCCCCTCCACGCACCCCCTGCTTACCTTCCCGGCCCGTCCGCTCCCGGCGGCTACTACCAGCGGGCTCCACGGCCTGCTCTCGAGTAGCGCGCCGGGTGATGACATCACCCGGTGCGCCACCCTGGAGTAGGCCGCGGAGCCTGCTGGTAGAAGCCGCCGGCGCCGGACGGGAGCGGACGGGCCGGGAAGGTAAGGGCCCCCCTCCTCCCCTCTGTGCGCCCCCTCCTCCCCTCCGCGCGCCCCCTGCTTACCTTCCCGGCCCGTCCGCTCCCGTCCGGCGCCGGTGGCTACTACCAGCGGGCTCCGTGGCCTGCTCTCGAGTAGCGCGCCGGGTGATGACATCACCCGGCGCGCCACCCTGGAGTAGGCCGCGGAGCCCGCTGGTAGTAGCCGCCGGCGCCAGACGGGAGCGGACGGGCCAGGAAGGTAAGGGCCCCCCTCCTCCCCTCCGTGCGCCCCCTCCTCCCCTCCGCGCGCCCCCTGCTTACCTTCCCGGCCCGTCCGCTCCCGTCCAGCGCCGGCGGCTACTACCAGCGGGCTCCGCGGCCTGCTGTAGAGTAGCGCGCCGGGTGATGACATCACCCGGCGCGCCACCCTGGAGCAGGCCGCGGAGCCCGCTGGTAGTAACTGCCAGTGCCGGACGGGAGCGGACGGGCCGGAAAGGTAAGCGCCCCCCTCCTTCCCCCCCCCGCTGTCCACTTTCATCAGCGGGCGCCCGCTGGCGCCCGCCAATGAAAGCGGCGGTGGGCGCCAGTGGGCGCCCGCCGATCCGCCGAACCGGTTCGGAGCCTTTTCAGACCGGTTCGGATTGGATTGGCCGATCCAGCTGTCAGATCGGAAATCGGATAATTTATCCAATTTCCCACTGGACCGGACTCGGATCGTGGATCGGGTCCAATCCAGTGCACATCCCTAGTTCCTATTCTGGCATTAAAATCCCCTGCTAAGATGGGGTAAGCATGAGGGTATTTATCAGATAGTTCCATGAAGAGGCCCTTGTGTTACCTCTAACAGGCTCTCCCATACCTGCATGTCTTGTATGCAGCCGACAAAGAAGTTGTACATTGGAAACAGCAACCAGCAATGATACAGAAACATATAACCAGAAAGACAGTCATTCTCACATAACAGCTTCTACTCTTATCTACTGGGAGCCGCTTGTAAGCATATTTCTTACATATCAACCACAACCTGTGTGTTGATCTGTGTTTTTCTATCAAAGTCACCAGGGTTTGAGAAGTTAAATACCTGTGACTTTGGAAAGGGTGCTCTTAATTATCACAATCTTACCATATTTTTCTATCAGCAAGGTGCAGATACAATCATAACTATTTACTTTCAAGAACCCATTACATTTCTACAAAGCAGGTTCCCACAAATTTTCCAGTCTCTTTCTGTGATATGCACACACACTCCCCTTTAGGAGTATGGGTCAGTTTCATTCTTCTTCTTTCATACTAACTTATCAGTTAGTAAGGCTGTCAAGTTGATGGGGTGGGCCACAAAAGGCAGCCCTCTTGTGTGTGTGACAAAGGGGCCATTCCGCAGGCCAAACAGGTGTTGTTGGTCTAGATTTTTGTGAAGTTTACAATAAGTTTCACAAACTGGTTCTCATTCAGAGCTTCTCCGAGGGAGATCTAAACCAAAATCCCTCCCCCCGAGTGACACAGAAACCATAACAAGTTCATGGCTCTTGCTTTTGCTTGAACAACAGCTTTAGGTCCGAATCACTTTCTTCACCGACCACTCTTCTTTGACTGGTGCTGTGTTGGTCTGGATTGTTGGTGGAGCTCTCTTGACATACATGTAATGGGTCCACCACTTTCTTCAGGCAACTTTAACAGCAGAGTTGGAAATCAGCAAAACTTGGTACAGCCCTCTTCATTTCTCAGCAAGAGGGCTCGTCTTTCCAAGTTCAAATTAGGACCCAATCGCCTGGATTGAATGGGTGCGCAGGCACGTCCAAGGGCAGTCTTTGGAAAGGCACCACATTCCTATGCAAGGTGGATAAAACGGACTGAAAGGCAATTACATGCTCTTGTATCTCCTGACAACCTATCTCTAAATTCACATTTTCAGCTACGGTCAGAGGCAGGATGCGAGGCGGCCTCCCATATACAGTTTCAAAAGGTGACAATTTAGACCTGCCCCTGGGGTGCACCTGATTCATGTAAGGGCAAGAGGCAATGCTTGTGGCTATTTCAATCCTGTCTCTATAGCTAGTTTCGTTAGGGCTGTTTTTAGAGTCCTGTTCATCTTTTCTACTTGGCCACTGGCTTGTGGTCTCCAGGGCGAGTGGAGAACTTATTCTATTCCCAGGGCTATCAACACTTCACGAACTACCTGTGCAATAAAGTGTGATCTTTGATCAGACTCTATCACCTCAGGCACCAGGAAACGGGGAATGATTTCTTTCAAGAGAACTTTGGCTGTGGCTTGTGCCATGGCCTTCCTTGTGGCAAATGCTTTCACCCACCCTGATTGCTAGCAAGTATTTGTACCCGAGGGCTGGCATCAGCTCAGCAAAGTCAATTTGAAGTCTTTGAAATGGGTAGAAGGCCCATGGCCTGCCACCTGTAGGTTGGGGATGAGAGTGTCCCTTTGGGTTGGTTTTCTGACAAGTGGGGCAATTTGCCGCAGCTCTCTGCATTTCAACATAAAGTCTTGGTGCCACCACTTCCCGTGTCATTAAGTCCCCAGAGCACTTCCTTCCAGGTGAGTGCTTTGGTGTAAGGCTAGTACTAGCTGGATCAACAGAGGTCTTGGCAACACTACTTTTCCTCCTGGAAGAACCCACCATCTTTCTGAAGTCTTTGTTGCTTGGCACTCTTTGACGGCTGTTTCTTCTTTTGGTGAGTAAACTGGTGTTGTCTCTTTCCACTTGATCGGTAGGAGATTCAGCTGCTTTGCTGGTTCTGGCTCCAATCCCTCTATAGCTGCCTCTTTTGATGCCTCGTCTGCCAATCGGTTCTCTTTTCTTTCTTCTGGGCAACTGCTTTTTCTATGCGCATGGACATGCATCACTGATACTCGAAGTGGCTTCTTTCATGCTTCCAGCCGTCTTTCAATCTGTGGTCCATTGGCGATCTTCTGTCTTGATGAAGCTTCTCTCTCTCTATAGCATCTCATGCCCTCTGCATGTTCTAGGGCTTTTGCAAATGCTGTCAACTCTGCAGCTTGCGCTGACCAGCTGGTTGGAAGTCTTTCTTTAAAGTCTCTCTTTTCAGGACTACCACAGCACAACCTGTGTAGCACTTGCCTCCTATGACACGACTGGATCCGTCCACGTACATCTCCACTTCTGCTGAGGCACATCTTACAGGTCTGGTCGTGCGATTGTCACTTGCTGTAAGACTTCCACTCAGTCATGTTCTATTGTTCCTTCTACTGGCATGAGGGTTGCTGGGTTCAGGATGTTGCTGAGTTTGATGGTCAGTCCCAGTTTTCCTAGCAGGGCTATTTCCTAGCGGGACTGTCTGCTGAGATTCAGAAGTTTCTCTCCTGCTGTGCCCAAAATTTTGGGGGGCACCATGTGGAACATGTACCTTGACGTCTCCTCCCATTCTTTGAGTCAGCACTCTCAATGCTATGCCTTTCTGGAGATGACATCAAAGCCTTCTTCAATTCAAGGAAAGCCTTCTCCATGATTGGTGTCCATTTCCAATAGCAGATCTCCTGGCTTCACCTGTATTTTCACTGGTATTGTATTCTTTGTTTGAGCAGGTCCGCTTCCAGCCCAAGCTTCGGGCTGCACTTGCTCCAAGAAATGACTCAAAGTATAATCTTTTTTTTTCTTTTCCCTGTTCAGCACTTTTCTCCAAAATGGTCATCTGATAGTTAGAGCCTTGCTGTTTGGGTAACTCTACTATCATTTTTTTCTTCCTTCAAAGTAGATTAGTGCTTGCAATTTTGCTAGCAGATCACAACTAAGCAGGGTGGCTGGGCTCTTTTCTGACACCAAAAACTCATGCTTCAGTTTTGCTGCCCCCACCTTTGTGAGGAGGGGGTGCGTGCTGAACACTCAAAATACTTCTCTTCTAATTCTTTCAATCAACTTTCTTTTCTTTCTGTTCACTTCTTCTGTCTCTCACCTGAGACAATCAGTCCCTGGATTCTTTCAGCCACCATTTCTCTTCAATTGCAGCCAGCAATTCAGTGGTGAGCATAGGGGATCCGGGCCATCTTCAACATGCTTCTTCTCTTTCACTGGAGGAACCAACACTCTGGCTCTTCTCTCTTTCTACTCCTTCGCCTTCTTTCAGTCGTCCTTGGCTTGCCTTGGCTTCCCCCCTCTGTCAATTTTCTTGTCTGGTTCTTCTCTCTAATTGCCATCACCAGTAGTGCCATTTGTTGCTTTGTCTTGTGGTCTTGATTCTTTTCTTCGTGCTGTTCCCGGCAGCTGTAAGTTTTGCTATGTACATTGTGGATAGGATTGGCTGGGTTGCTCGTGCCTCTGGATCTAGGTCAGAATGCTTCTTAAGTCTCTCTGTCAGGCATTCCAAAAAGGTAGCAGGATTCTCACTCGGTTCTTGCTTGAGTTGGTAGACTTTGGTTTGATCCACCACTTTGTGCACTGAAGCAGCCATTCCATGTAAAATCAGCCTGCGGTAGCATTCCAGGCTTGCTCTGCCATCTAGGGTATGTGGTTCTCAGTTTGGAATGTTGTGTGGCACAGCCAATGTTGCTGTTGGAACGCTTGGGTCCGGTTTCTTTTCCCCAAACTCTCTTTTGGTTGCTGCTTCCTGCGAGCGGAAGTGCCGGGGAGAGAATTCTTTGGCTCCATGTAGCTTTTCTAGAGCATTGCTGGCTTCCTGAAGGACCTTTGCTATAACCAGGGCATCTTCTTGGCTATTCACGCCCAATTGCTCATTATGGAGCCCATGGATGCCAATCTCCGAAGCTAGCAATGGGTTAGTTGTGCTTGGCGTGGCAAGGCTTCCTCGCCACGCCCTTGTTTCCTAGCAAGATCTAACCACTGGGGGGCATTGCAGCTTCCTCCCTGCCATCCTGGGTTTAAAGCCGGCTGGACTGCTGCCACGTGGCTCACTAGCCCACCGGAGGGGATCGGGGGGCCCCTCCTTTTGACTTTTGCCAAGATGTTTGGGGTATAGGGTTTGCCTGCAGTTGCTGGTTTGACCAGAACTCAGGACTTTCTGAAGCAGTAGGGCTGCTTGGCCTTGGCTGGCCAAGGCTATAGTTGCTGCCAGGGGAAACGCTTTGCCTGCCAGAGCTGGGCAGGGGCTGAGCATTCCTCTCAAGCAGGGAGGGTTGCTCAGGAGCAGGAGATTGCTGGTGCAGTCAAGGCTCACAGCTGCTTGTCCCACCTGAGCCGCCCATCGTTGGGTTGACGGGGCCTCCGGGTGGGGTTGGGGAAAGCCCAGGGTCGCCTGGGCCACTGGATTGGCCAGACTGAGCACCTGCGGAAGGGGCTTGCCTGCCGGTGTTGGGAAGGGGGAGGGCTTGTGCCACAGATCGTTGTGGCAGAAGGGGTACCTGGGTAATCGTGGATGGTGTAGGGTGGGGGTAAATCGTCCCATCCCTCCCCCTCACTTAAATCTGGTAGGACCAATGGCCGCCTCCTCTTGCCAGCCCTCCCTGCCGCCCCATAACATACATCTGACTGTGTCATCATAGCCTTGCACGATCGCAATTTACATTCCTGTAGCCATAAAGAATTGGGTGGCTGAATAGCTTGAGCCTGCGATATTCAGCTCTCTTTCCCCCCCTTCATCTAATTCATATAACAATACAAAATTATACAATAGCTTTTGAACTTCCCTCCTTTCTCAAGGAGGGAGGAAACTCTCTTTCCCACAATGGGAACTACTTTTAAACTGCTCCCAACTATGTATCAATGTAAGGCAATTGATCCCACATCTTCATTTCAATAACATAGTCATGCACATTTCCCACCACTTTCGGATCCCAAGTTTCCCCCTTTTGGCCACACACATCTCACAAAAGACGTCCAGACAAAATTACAGTGCTTGATCAAGTTTCCCTTTTTCAGTTCTCCCCTACCCCCACAAAATGACTTGTAGTTGCGCAATACACAGTCAAGGGGGGGGGGTCTCCTCCTTCTGAGTGGTACGCTTAACCCCCATCTTCTTACCTAACACACACACACACTTTGGCAGATTAGAACAGGCTTTTATGCTGTTTCTCCACCCAGATGGAAACTACCCTAGCGCTAAGGGAGTCCCCCAGAAGTGCAGCCTAGAAAAGATGGGTTGAAAACGTACCGTGTATCAGAGGACGGTTGGGGAGCAGACGGAACGCCGACGCCCCTGCCTGAATTCCGCAGCCTCTGGGTCTTTCGGTTTTCTGGTAGCCTGTTTAGCCGTGATCCTGGCCAGAGACCTGAGCTCCGAGGAGTGGAGGGGAAATTCCCGTCCAAGGCGCCTGTTTTTCTCCCCGGAGATAGCAGACCTCTTTCCAGTCCACAGGTCACCAGGGTCCTGCCGCGGTCGCCAGCTGTTGCATAAATTATGCTATTTCCAAGTGTCCAAAGTCCAGATATGAAACACTTGACGAAAGACCTCTTGAAGCATTGGAAACTGATTTTATTCTGCGCAGAATAGGTGACCTCTGGACGCTAACACTGCTTTCCAGAGTCACATCGCGCCAAGGTTCAAACAAATACTTTTATACATCAGATGTCACATGACATTAGCCCTCCTCTCATTGGTTTATAGCCCTAGTGACATCATTTGGCCAACTCTATTTTACTCTCGACGTGGCATTGCATTGCCATGTGCTATTTTACTTGTACCCAGAGATGCTTTGCAACGTCCCTCCACTTCTATCATTCCCTTATATGGTCATTTTGTCTCTCCAGGTGTGCCACGGTCACATCTGGATGAGTCACACTCCTGGTTACAATGGAGTCTGACCTGGAGAAGAAGGAGCATTGGCAATATTGACAAGCTCCTAGTTCTTGCGCCGCCAAATCTCTTGCAAGCAGCTTGACTTTTGCAGAAATAGATACAATGGACAGGCAGTGGGGAATGGGGCTTTGGGGTGCTGTGTGTGGACGGTTTGGGTGTGCGTGTCAGCGGACACATGTAGGATGCGTGTCAGGTGCATGTTAGGTGCGTGTAAGGGAAATGGACGTGTTTTGGGGTGAAAATCATAGATCTGTTCAGATTTCTACAACAGATGTGAGTGAGTGAGTGGGTGAGTGGTGAATGAGTCTGCATGTAGTGTGGGACAAGGTGCGCAAGGCGTGTGAGCCACCCCCACCCCCCCACTCCCCACGCCATCAGACCCTCGATGCAGCCCTCAGGGCTGCAAAGGTGGTGCGCCCCTGGGCCACAGGCCTGGCTCACCCCAGGCAGCTCCTTCCCTTCCATAGGTGGAGGGCTCAGTGGCTGTCCTTCCCACGCAGGGTTGCAGAAGACGGGGCTGCCCGGCTGGGGCTGGGGAGGCGTGGGGGGAGGGTGGCCACCCAAGGCCGTCTCCTCACCCCCGGTGCGCTTCCTGTGACAGGCCATCGCTGACGCAGAAGAGCTGGTGGAGAGGCTGAGGGCGGCGGTGGAGGAGGCGGAGGAGGCGCTCTCCTTGGCCCGGCTCCGGCTGCGGGAGCAGATGCAGGAAGGTTAGTGCAGGGCCTCGGCAGCGCCGACTGAAGTCCGTGGGCATGTGGTCCGTAACCCTCCACCCCGCACCCCCGACATCCTCGCTACGCATTGAGGCGCATGAGACGCTGGCGTGGCATGTTCTGGGTCCGCGGAGGAGTGGTGCAGCCAGGCGAGGGCGAAGCGCCGGCTCAAAGGGGAGAGTTTTTCCTCCGTCCAGAGAGGTGGGAAGACCCCTCCGTCCAAGGAAGGGCAGGGTTGCTCCATGCGCTCCAGAGCCCAGTGTGGGGGTAATGCTGGCCTACTCCCCCCCCGAAGGAAAGAATGTTACAGGACTTGCCTTTCTCTTGGCCTTCAGCCTCCCCACGGCCGTGGGGCTACTTGGAGGAGATGACCAGACTGCTGAGATGGGTCAGTTGCTCGCCCCCAGCCTCACACTCCCCTCTGCACTTGAGACGTGTCCCAGGCGGCTCTTGGCATGAGCCTCGGGCCTTGGGCGTGGCTTTTTCCAGCTGCCCCCCCGCCCCCGCTCCCGCTGGACAGAGCCTGTGCTGGTCCCTGGCATCACCAGGAGCGCAGCGGAGTCTGCAGTGGGACCTTGCAGGGCTCCCCTTACGGCGCTTGGTCTCGGTCCCCCTTGGCTCCCTTGCCAGGCATAGATCCACAGGGTCTGGAGTTTGGTGCCCTCAGTATGCTGGAGCCACCAGAGGTCCAAAGGACTGAGTGGCGGATGACCTCCTGGAAGCGCTATTGGCCTGATCCGAGGGGGCCTGGTCTCCCTGCTGAAGGTGCACGTTCACTGGGGTGTGTGTGGGTGTTCAGCCCGAGCTCTGTTGCTTGTTGCCCAGAGAGAGCACGAGGGACCGGGCCACAGCACTCCTTCCCCAGGATTGGGCTCTGGCTTAGGAACTGCAGCTGACCCAGAATGCAGCGGCAGGTTGTTAAAGGCATAAACCAGCAAGCGGAGGCTCCGTGGTGGAGCCCCAGCTGCGCAGGCAGAGGGTCCCAGGTTCCCTCCCCGGCAGCATCTCCAGGTCGGCCTGGAAAAACTCCTGCCTGAAATCCCGGAGAGCCGCCGCTGCTGCCAGTCAGTGTCGACAACACTGGGCTTGATGGACCCAGGACCTGACTCGGGAGAAGGCGGCTTCTGATGCCCCCATGTACCCCAGAACACAGGTCTACTTCCTGCAAGGGCCAGGCCCATCCTGGCATGGAGCAGGGCAGGTTGCCATCCCTTGGGAAGAGATTGGCTGGGCATCCCTTCGGGGAAGGAAGGAAGGAAGGAAGGAAGGAGGGAGGGAGGGAGGGAGGGAGAGGCAGCCCTCTGAAGAAGCCTTGGTGAGGGTCCCCTCTCCTGCCGGGTTCTGTTTCACCAGGCCCAGAGTCTGAGTTCCGGGGCCTCAAGTGCTCTGTGCAGGAGCTGGATGACGTGCTTTTGAAAGATGTGGGCGGGAAAATCCATGCCGACGGCCGGTGAGTTGGATGGGGGTGGCGGTAGGCCCACGTTCGGTGTCCCAGAGGAGCCGTGTCACATGGGGGGCCCTCCCTTGACCCAGGATGCCGGCCCTGGGAGCGTCTGCTCCCCTTCTGCAAGCAGCGGCCGAGGCCTGGGGTGGCCGATGGGGGAGGTTCCCGTCCTTGGGCAATGTGGCCGATGGACTTTGTGTCCCCCGGTTCCCCCCCCCCCCCGGAAGCCGCTAGCTCTCTCGCTTTCTTGCGGCACAGGTGGCCACTGATCGTCGATCCCTCTGGTCAGGCGGCCATTTTCCTGCGCTATCGTGATACCAACTATCTGAACGCTGTGAATCCCAACGACATGGCCGTGGAGACCATCCGCCTGGCATTGCTGGGGTCCCTTCGGTAGGGGCAGCGGCCATATGTGGAGCAGAGGGATTGTCAACTGGGGATGTGGGGGATGGGGTGAGCTGCCCCTTCAATTCCAGTGCGGAACGATGACTCAAGGTGGTGGTGGTGGTGGTGGTGGTATCCAGGTGGAGAGCCGAGGGTGACCATGGCAGATGGAGGGGCACCAGCAAGTCCAGAGGGCTCTTCCCTGTGGAGTGCGAGGCAAAGACCTGCACTGGCTCAAACACTCCAGTCCTCCAGTACTGAGCAAAGACACTCCCCTCTCCCCCTCCCCCCAGGTATGGAAAGCCCCTGGTCTTTGACATGATGGAAGTGGACATGTTTGACACTGTGAAGAAGCAGCTGGAGCGGCTAGAGCCGGGCCTGGCGGAGGCAGTGCTGAGCAAGAAGATCGCCGAGAATGAGAGGTGGGCGGGTGGCCGCTGCCGCCTGTGCTCCCTGATCCGGACCCAGAATACTCACCTCCTGCCAGGGCCCCTTTTTGCACTGGGTAGCCGGAGGCATGGGGAACAAGAGGTCTACACGAGAAAAGCACGGATGGTGAAGCCCCGGATCCCGGGAGGACCGAAAATGTGACAGCAGCTCTCCAGGGGACAGAGCTAATTTGGGGGGTGGGGGGCAGATGCACAGGGTGAAAAGGGAAGGTTCAACTGAGCAGAGGGTTGGACTTGATGGCCTTCTAGGCCCCTTCCAACTCTACCATTCTATGATTCCCCGGAGGGAGGGAGGTATGAGGAAGAGTGTGGCGGTTCTCCCCTCCCCCTTCACAACATGGAAGAGATGTTTTGGGGCCCGATTGCGGTCCTTCCTCAGGAAACCAGCAGGGAGAGTAGAGGGAGGAGGAGGAGGAGGTGGCCAGGAGCCGTCCCCCCCTTGCCATACACACCCGCCCGCCCGTAGCACCACCGCTGCCTCCAAGGCCTACTTCCACCATGTCCTGTCTGTCACCTCCCCTGCAGGTATCGCTCCCTCCTGCGGCCCAATGATGGGCCTGAATACGCAGAGACCGAATTTCAAGGTGCTCGAATAGAGAAATTCAAGTTCTTTGTGGTCACCAAATGTCAGCGTCCGCCAGAGGCGATGTTGCAGAGTCTCCTCCCCATCCAGGTCATCCTGTCCAAGGGCAGCCGGTTGGCGCTGGGGGCCATCTGAGCCACGATGGAGCACATTAAACGGAACCCTGAGCTCTGGGCACCTGTCCTGTAATGAATTGCGTCGCCCCAGCACTCTGCCAGGCCCTCCGAGGAGCCCGGTTGCCGAATGGTTGCCAGGGGCCACGAGAGCTCCAGGCCCTGCTTGAGCTCAACGTGGGCTGAAGGGGCAATGCACAGGGCGAACAGGCTGCGGTGTGACCGAGCCCATCTTCTCTTTTGGAAAGCGAAGCTCTAGAGGAGCCCCCTTCTCACAGGGGCTCCCCCCGGCTGCAAGGGTGGCCTGCCTAGGTCTCAGCCCAGGGTGCCATTTCCCCATTTCCCTTGAGTGCAAACCCACTTCCGGCGCTGCGCTGGCTCTTGTCACCAAGGGGGCAGCCTGGCACCTAAGTGAACGTTTCCTTGAGAAGGTGCCCTCTTGCTCCTCGCCTCCACAGGCCCTTCTGCAAGGAGCCTCCCCCTCTCCCCCCTCCTTCGCTGGAGTCAGACCGTCGAACCCCGAAAAGCCTGCCCTGAGAGTGGCCATAGCGTCCTGTGGCCGCCCACGGGCCCTCGTGACTGGAGATGGTGGGGCAGAAGCTGCGGCATGAGAAGGCCGTGTGTGTCGAGGGTGGGGCAGGGAGGGTGGTGGGCGGGCAAACGCAGCGTGTGCACAGCTAACGGGATGGAACGGCGCAAGTGGTCCGGCCACTGCCAGTCGAGGCCAAGAGGAAGGGAAGAGGTTCAGCAGCTAGTCTCGCTGGAAGCAGCTCACGTCGTGTTCAGCTTGCAGGCACAAAACGTTTGTCCCAAAGGGCCAAAACACTTTCAGGGGGCACCCTGCAAGGACAGGTGTCGGTCGCTCCCTCCCTCCCAAAAGGGCAAGGAGAGGATCTCCTGTAGGGTCCAGCCTGTGTTGCTTCCGAGCGCCGCAGTTCCCAGGAGAAGAGGTTCAGGACAGAGCTCGGTGCCGAGGGGGAGGACAGGCATTTTGATTGCTCCTGCAGAATTTGACAAGCAGCCCTGAGGCCGTCTGGCAGGTTCATTCCCTAAGAGCAGCTCAGGCTCGGGAGTGGGTGGGGACAGGGCTGATGTAAAGGGAAGCAGCCCAGGCTGCATGAGGCCGCACGGAGTGGCATAATACTTGAGTGCCACCAGTCGGAAGGGATGTGATGAGTGGGGCGCAGCTGGGCACCTGCCAGCCAGGTACGAAGACAGCCGCAGGCGAAGTGCTTGCGTCCCCTTTCTCTAAAAGCCTAGAGCTTCCCTGAAGAAAGCTTGGGAAAATGAAAATGGTGAAGGGCGAGAAGCCGAAGAGGGCAGGCTGAACCTGCCAGCAAGCAACCTCCGCAGTTGCAGACATGATCATTCCAACACATACACAGCCTGCTCTACCCCAGGAGCAGGTCGAGGGCTCTCCTGGGTCACGAAAGAATCAACGCTTCTAAAATGTAAAGTAAACTTTATTGTCCTTGAACCACAAAATAGATTTCTTTGGTTGTACAAATGTCACTAGTTACAGTCTTGGTCTCCCTTGGAGTGTCCTGGGAGAGGACAGACCTGCCACAGCCCAGCACCTAGAGGAGTCCTACGTTAGTCACGGAAACCCTGCCTGATCACTCCCCAAATTGCTCATTAAAAACAAATGCTAAAATTAGATTAAAATCAAAAAGCTCTAACTGTTGATGTAGAAGCAGCCACCGTGCAGCTTGAGAGAGACGGGTGGACAGACAGACGGGCCATCCATTGCCACCCTCCTAAAACTGAACATACAAGTTCCGTTAAAAGGACCCTCTGCATGCTCTCCTGGGGGAGGGGGGGAGAAGAGCCCGCGGGCGACTTTACGGACTTGGTGAGAACACACAGACCCCCCCCTCCCCCCTGCCGAGTCCTTCTGCTTCTCTCCACCAGCCAACGAGGAAAATCATCCATGGAATTGGCACACAGAGCAGCCGGTCACCAATCAGGGCCAATCCTGGGAGTCTCAGCCGTTTCCAGAAGGGAACCACAGATCTAGCTGGGCAGCAAGCCTTGGCCATGGCACTCGCCGGAGCATGGCCACAATCATCGTCACTCACAGAGGGTGACCCCCCCCTGGCCCTGGGCCCCCCAAACCCCATCCTAACCTGTACTACCCCTCTTCTCCCTGCGCCCCAACCCCCAAAACCTCCCATTTCACTGTACCTTCTCTCTGCATCATATCCCCACATCCTAATGCAACTAGCCTGTCCCTACGCTTGCCCCCACCCCACCCCACGGCTCTACCTTTGCTAGCACTGGGGCAGCTCTCAGACATTCCCCTTCTACCTGGTGAAGCAGGCGGAGGCGCCAGTTCCTGCAGCCTGCCCACCCCACCCTGCCCCGCCCACGGCACCGTGGCACTGATAGATGGCCCAGTTCTCGGGCGACAAAGAGGCAGGCGACGGCAGCACGTGGCCAGGGCCGGCCCTCCCTCTCGGGGGGCCTGACCCCCACCCAACCTCCCGCCTAGCAGTGGGGGAAAGAGGGCAGGAGCGGCTCACCTCCGGTTTGGCAAAGGCCTGCTGGGGCTCCTGCAGACAGCGGTCAGGGGGACTGTGGCAGCCGCTGCATGCACACGCCCAAACAGTATTTACACTCATGCCGCGGGTCTCCCTCAGCCCTACCGCTGCTGCTATTCACTGTCCCAGAGCCTTGTGAGGAGAGGAGGAAGATTCACAGCCTGAGAGGTGCTGGCTAAGCCTCGGGGGGGGGGGGGGGCGCTGTTCTGTCCAGGGTCCATGCAGGAGTCAGCTGGCCCCACTCCACACTGTCCCCAGAGCTGGCCCCGGGGTCGGTGTTGTTTGCTAGCAGCCGCCGAGGGTAGGTCTCTTATGTGGGCACAGCCGCTTCCAAGCTGCACTGGCCGTGCCGGAGCGTGCGCTTGCCGCCAAAAAGCCCCGTCTCCTCACGAGGGGATGCCACGGAGGGCTGCTCCTGGTCCTCTGCCGGTCCATCTTGCTCCTGGCTCACTGGGCGGTACGGAGGAGGGAGGAGGCAAGGATAGCAGAAGACAGAGAGGGAGAGAGAGAGAGGGGGGGTGTCAGGCAGGAGGGAGTTCCACCAGTGCAGGCAGCCCCTTGCCCAATAGAACGCCACCCGGCCTGCACCGGAGGGACACCTCCAGCAGCACAATCTTCCCCCTTCCACTGCTGGGGCCCTCAGCTCCTGCTGATGGAAGAGCAGCAGTTCCTGAAGGACCTGGGAGCAGGGCGTGGGGCTCGCAGGCTTGGCCCGGCCCGTTCCCCAGCTCCCGCTTCCTGCCCATCCCCCCGGCGATTTGCCCCAAGGCCCTGGGAAGCGCCCAGCTGCTCAAGCTGCTTCCAGTCCTGGTGCCGTCAGCGCTTAGCTCCGCCATCTAACCGCCCCCGGTGGCGCAGAGGCAAAGACATGAAGCCTCAGGGGCCCACGGACTGAAGCAAGTGTGGGATGGGAGGCAGCAGCCACATGCACGGTGCCCACAGAAGAGGAAAGGCGCTCCTCCTCCTCCTCCCTGCAGCGCTGGCGGGTGAGAAGAGGGAGTGTGAACTGCGGCAAAGCCGATTTGGGGACAAAAAAGTTCAGCTCCAAGAGGTGGTGGGCAGGTCCTGTCCCACCTTCCAGGCACAGGAGGAGGAGGAGGAGAGGTGCCTGTCGCCCCAAACGCCAGCTGCAGAAAGGAGCCTTCCTCTTGTACCCTAGAAGCAACTCCAGGCGGGGCTGCTCTGCAAAGCGCAGGAGCGTCGCCTCTCGTGGCGGGAGAGCCATCCGCCTACAAAGCAGCTCCCATCGTTGGCAATTCTCTGCAGCTGCCAAGGCAGAAGGCTGTTTGGGACGCTTTCCCATCCTGGCAGCCAGGCGGGATGGGAAAGCCGCAGGGCCTCCTCAGCCACGGCCTGGGCGCCATCCAGCCTCACTCTGCCCACCCGCCCGTCCTATCCCCCAAATGGGCGAGAGCAGGCTCCTTTCACCACTCCAGGTCCCTGAGGCAGAGGGGGCGGGCGACGCACTCCGTGCCCCCCCCCAAAGCCTGTGCATATATCACTCCCTTCCTAGGTTGCCCCCCTACCCACTACTCCTTGCTGCTGAGGTGACAATTCAGTCTAGAAGGAACAGAAAAAGCAGAGGATCCAGGCAAAGCACCTGTGGCAGTCGTGAAGGCTCCACCTGGACGCTTACCTGAGCTGCTGGCATCGTTCAGGAGTCTGCAGGTACCACCACCACCACCACCATCTGGAGTCTGGAAGATCAGAAAGAGAAAGGGATGAACAGCTGGCTACCTCGGGACACTTTCTCCTCCTCCCTTCCCTTGGGTCCTCCACAAAGCTGCCTGCAGAGTCCAGCAGGAGGGCTCCCCCATTCCTACTGGTGTGTGGGGCTGGGCTGGGTGGGAGGGAGTGCAGTGCCAGGAATACGAAGACACGGGAGGAAGGGGGATGTGGGAGGGGGTGCAGAGAGGGGCAGCAGAAGAATGAAGCCTCAGCGTAGCCTCAGGAAGCAAGGGAGCTCCAGAGCTTTGGCCCAGAGTGCCTGCCAACTCCCCGGCCTTCCATCTTATGCCCCCCCACAACCCCCCCAGGCCACAAGGAAGCCGCAGGCACAGGAGAGCAGGCTCCGTGCAGAGCAGAGCTACGCTGGGCCGGATGCCTCCCTGAGGAGATTTCATGTGGCTCCAGTGGCCCTGCCAAAACCCCATTCAAGCAGTAGAAGAGAGAAAGCTTCTACTCTCCAGCCTTACACCGCTTGGAAGTTGTCTCCACTATAAGCACACATCATGCCACAATTACGGCATCCGAAGGCTCCTGATCACCCAGAATATGCTGTTGAGAGAGGAGAGCGAGCGAGTGAGCGAGCGAGAGCTCCCAAATAGTCAGTCGGGTCCCAGGAAAGGGATCAGGGCAGAGAGGCAGGCAGCTCAGTGAAGCCAGCGCAGCATGAACCACCCCGGACTGCAAAGGCTGCTCCCTGCTGCCACTTTAGGGTCTGGGAGGAATCCAGCGATGGGTGAATTTCTCTGACTGCAATACTTTGAGGATATCTACCTTTTGACTTCAAAAGTTTTTCATAGTTGTATTTTCTGCTTTAAATGTTTTAACTGGATGTTTCGTTTTTAATTTTTGTGTGTTGTAAACCACTTCAAGAGGTCGTGTTAGATATGACAGCCCAGATAGAGGCGACGGCCAGGAGTGCCTACTATCAGCTTCGGCTGATACGCCAGCTGCACCCCTTCCTAGAGTTGGAAGACCTAAAGACGGTAGTGCACGCACTGGTAACTTCGAGGCTTGACTTCTGCAATGCGCTGTACATAGGGCTACCTTTGTGCCTAGTCCGGAAACTTCAATTTGTTCAAAATATGGCAGCCAGATTGGTCACCGGTACACCTAGGGGTGACCACATTACACCAGCTTTAAAATCACTCCACTGGCTGCCAATTAGTTTCCGGGCGAAGTACAAAGACCAACATGGTTTGGGTCCAGGTTACCTGCGGGATCGCTTTCTCCCATATAATCCGCCCCACACGCACAGGTCCTCAGGGAAGAACTTATTATACTCGGCCAAGACTAGGCTGACAACCGTTACCCAGAGGACCTTTTCTTCTGCCGCTCCCAGATTGTGGAACGACCTGCCGAGAGAGATCCGCCAACATACCAGTCTTCTAGAATTTAAGAAAACTATAAAGACTGATCTCTTCCGGCAGGCCTACCCAGTTTAATTTTAAGACTTGGTTGATTTTAATACTATATTAATTTTTATATGCTTTAAATCAGTTTTATGTATTTTATATGTATTTTATATTGTTTTTACTGATGTTGTTTCCCGCCTCGATCCGGAGGGAGAGGCGGATAAGAAATAAATTTTTTTTTATTATTATTATTATTATTATTATTATTATTATATTATTATTATTATTATTATATTATTATTATTATTATCATTATTATTATTACAACCAGCAAAGGAAGGGATCATGGGACCAGTCTTTGGTGATCTGGGGCTCCTCCCCCAGTCCTGTCCCCAGGTTTAAAGCACGAGAGAGACCCAGGAGCCTTTCAAACCAGGGGTGGGGAGGAGGAGGAGGGCCTCTCTCTCACGGAGCAGGACCAGGTGCGTGCCCCACGGCCAAAGAAAGGCAGCCGCCTGGGAGCAGGGTGTCCCTTGGATGCCTCCATCACACCAAGCCGTAAGGGACATGACCAATGCTCTCTTCCCAGGGTGGAGTGCGGAGGCAGCCAACCACGGGAAGCCCCCCCCCCAAGCCGGCCTGAGGAGTAGGGGAGGTAAAGGGCTACATCGAGGCCAGAGAGCGGACATGACCACCTTGTGGCACCCTCCTCCTGAGGCAGCCTCCACAGGTGTGGATGTATCTCAGTGTTTGTAGGGTAGAGCGTGTAGCTGCTTTGCAAAACTCTGCCAGGAGAGTGTTAACTGAGAAAGCTGCTGAAGAGGCTGGGGACCCGAGAGTGCACTGCGAGCGCAACGGTCTCAAAAGGCCTTGAAGCGCATCATCTGTGGCATCGACCCATCTTGATCCACCTGGCTTCTGCAATGCTGGAGGCCTTCTTCCCCAAGGGCATGGGGTTGCAGGACACAAACAAGCCAGACTATGCCGGATACGGGGTGTGCACCTGACATTTTGACACACGTCCAGCCTGTGCCGCACCCTCACAGGAGGTTGAGAGGGCAGAAGGAGGGACGGACCGGATGCCAGGCTCTATGCATAGTTCTAAGGTTTTCATTGCTTTTAATGTCGTTTCTCCTCTTCTACAGTGTTGCCCACTGGCTTGATAGCTTTTTAGGAGATGCGGCAGTCTATAAATCGAGAACAGCGACAATGCCTTTAGGTACAAAGGAGGTGGGATCAGGCCGTGTCCTTCTGGAAGATGCACAGGACGCTCTACAGCAAGAGATCAGTGAGCTCGAGAATCCTTCTGGCTGAAGTGATTGCCATACAAAACGCTGCCAGGTAGAAACGTAAACTGAGTGGCACAACCCTTGTGGTTCAAAGGAGCTTATTCTGGGCTATGAAGACGAAGTTCCAGGACGGCCCATCATGGGCAGCCGGACCAAGAGCAGCTGTGGTGGCTGTTTGTGTGTATGTGGAAAACATGGGTCTCCTTGAGTCATACACAGGATCTCGAAGAACTGCCGACGGAGCAGCTGGAGACCAGCACAACGTTGGCTTCCCTGGTCTTTCCGAGGCCTTGGGAGAACGGGGGGGGGGGGGCATCCAGGAAGACGTCAGGTATTTAGAGGCGTCCTGAGCCAGACCCCTGGGCCCATCTAGCCCAATATTGTCAGTGCTGTCTGGCAGCAGCAGTGGCTCTCCAGGGATTCGGGCAGGAGTCTTTCCTCGCCCTCCCTGGAGATGCTGATTGGGATCGAGCCTGGGGCTGTCTGCATGCAAAGCGGGGGCTGCGGCCCCTCCCCTCAGGCGAGGAAGCTGACAAAATGAAGCAGGGAGCGTGGCGTCCATGGTGCTGGTTGGTTCCCTCTGTTTTGCCTATGGCAACATGGGCAAAGGGGGCAAAGGGGGAAGCCGTGCCCGCACCCCCCTTGCCACTGCTGAGGCAACGCCAGGGAGATGTTCTGTCGCCGCATCAGAGTTATGGCTGGAGAGTTAAAGACGACCAGACCAAGCCTGGTGATCGAGCAGCAGCGAGGCTGCGTGTCGTGGAAACTACGGGTCTCACAGCCGGCAGATAAACCGGGGACTTAAGGAGCACCGTGTTGTCTGCTTTGTGGAAATCCCATCTTGTTTTGAAGGCGAACGTTGACCAGCTCGAAAGTTGCCATTTATGAGACTTTGGCACCCATGACCAGGGTCAATCAACTGCCTTTAGAGAGTCCTTTTAGTGGGGGTTACTGGATCTGCCTGAGGATGACATCAAGCAGGCACAGTGGAGTTCTCCCCACCCCCGTCTGGAAGAGATCTCACCCATCCCTCCAGGTTTTCTGTGGAGGCGTTTAAGAGTTGTTGAGATGCAAGGGAGAAGGAGCTGAAATGAGGAGCCGATAAGGAGTGGCCAAGGACGATTTCCTCAAATTGCACTCAAGAGGGAACAAACGAACGGAATGCGTCCTCCAAATCCCGAGAAAAGGGTCTTCAGCATTTTATTCGTTTTCCTGCTGTCTTCAGTTTAGGAAAGGGAATCGTGTCTGAAAACGTTGAATGCACCTGCAGCGGCAGAAGATGATCTTTGTTGCATGAGTCCAACGGCTGGGCTGGAGGAGGAGGAAGAAGGCTGAAGCTGCTCAAGGCTTTAAAAAAATCGGAGTTCCTTTGGGGGGGGTTCCCAACATGGAATCCCCCCTCTTTTTCTTTTACGGAGTTTGAGTTATTTACATCTCAGAACTGGAATTGCATGTTCATGTGTGCAACTCTGTGTCTGCATCTCGGACGGCTGCATGCATTTATATATCGAGTGCTGGGAATACAATAGGGGGCTTGGCCTGTTCTGCACTTGTTTGTTGGGAGGGGAGCAGGGGGGCTGTGCAGGCGGGATATGCTTTTTGACGGGGGTTCGCTTTTAATGGGGAGAAGGACCTGGCCAGCTGGTCGTTTCCTGGATTTCTTCTTCACTTTGTTCTCCTAAGACTTATTGGTCAGTTTGCTCGTCTGGCTTGTTATCAAGGCTTCAGAAATGTAAGAGAAGGAACAGTGGGAACGGATCCTCTACGTGTGAGACTTTCGTAAGGCTCTAACTATGTTGTCAGCAGGGTGGAAAGGATGGAATGGGGGGTGTCATTAAGTGTTTTAGATGGGCAATGGCGTCTTGGTTGTTTCTAATCTGTGTATTATTGTGTATTTATTTATTACAGTGCACAATTAAAAACCATAAAATAAAACAGTATGAATTTAAAACATTAAAAAGTTTAAAAGGCAGTGTAAAACGAGCTGCATTAAAAAACAGGGGATGTCGGTGTAAAGAGGCATGTCTTCAGGAGGCATTTAAAAGATGTTATGTTTTCAGACTCCCGAACCGCACGAGACAATATGAGGACTTGGAATGCTAGGACCCAGGGCCAGTGCTAGGGCTGCAGGGCACAGAAGCCGCCTGGGGCAGGGAGGAGCTGCCATTTCGGGCCCACCCTGTCACCGCACGTAGGGCTGCAGCAACAGCCATGGCGGAAGGCACAGGCTAAGCGGTCGGCATCTCCCCAGATGCTCCCAGTAGAATGGGATTCTCCTTCAACGCCACTCTCACGTCCTGCAGAGCTGACCTTCTTTTTGGCCACCGCCAGGTTGGGATGTGGGAAATGACACAGCCAGGAAGGGCACAAAGGGAGGAGGAGTCGGAGTCAGGAGAGGGCGGAACAGCCACAGAGGGGGCCGCGGCTGGGGGCTTTTGTCAGAGCAGCGGTGGGCAACTCACAGGCAATTCAGAGGGCCTCCCGTTACCCGAGGGTGGGCCTAGCCCCCCCCCCCAGTTCCCCTCCCCCCTCCCCCTTTTCTCCCCTTTCGGGCCTGCAATGACCCCACCAGAGAGCGCAAGCCAGCCCCGCCCTGGGCGAAAGGCACGGACGACGGCAGCAGACAGGAGCCCACGTTCACCAGCGCAAAGACGAAGGCTTTTGCCATGCGGCTCTTTCCTCTGTTGGGCAGCAGGGAGGCTGAAACCCCCCACCCCCCGGACGGCTGGCCGGCCGGCTGCCTCCTCCTCCTCCACAGCCAGCTAGGAAGGTGCATGGAATTCCATGGAACGGGATCAATGGGACCAAAAATCAAACCGCCCAACATGGATGTGGCTTATGACAAAGCGATGGTGCCACCGGGCTTGGGAATGTCCTGTGACCAGTTCCGGTCACATCAGCTCAAAGGACATTGCAGAGCTGGAAGAGGTGCAGAAAAGGGCAACTAAAATGACTGGGGGCGGGCGGATACTCTGGCGAGAGCAAAAGCAGGGCCCAAGGCACCGTCTGGGGCGGGGGGTGCGTGCAGGCGGGCATGTACGGAAGGCAATAGAGGCCTCCTGGGCCTTGGCGTGGGGAGAAGTCCCCGGGGCTGGGGGGGAAGTGGGGGAGGGAGCCAAGATCGCCGGAGCAAAAGGGGGCCGGGCAACTCAGCCCACCCCTCCCCTCCCCTCCCCTGCGGGGCTCTCTGGAGGCCCCTCCGCCAGGGGTTTCCGTCAGCAACTGGAGATGCCACCGACTGAACCGGAGGGAGCAACCAGGAAAACAAAGGGTAGGAAATGCTGTGGATGGACGGTAACTCCCATCAGCCCCAGCTAGTGCAGCCCATGATGGGGGCTGCAGTCCCCGTTCCTGCCCTAGGGTATTGCTGCCCCGCCCCCTGTGGAGAAGGGAGGCGCAACGTTCCAGGCCCCAGAAGGCGCACGGTCTGAGCAGGAGCCCAGCTGAGCCTGCCTGGGTGGCCGCAAGCGTCCATGGGGCTCCCAGCGTCTTCCCCAGCAGACGGTTTCCGGGATTTCACCCCCTCACTGGAACAACAGCAAGCCTAGAGCCGCCGCCACCAGCCAGCCCCCGAGGCTCCCCGGAGGGCAAAGGCCACCCCTGGACTGTCACCCAACACACGCGGCTTGTACCTGGATGTCATAAACAGGTTTGGAAGAAGGAATGGCAGCAAATTCCCTGTAGAGGAACTTCTTTTCAGGCACAGACTGGAAGGGGGCAGCAGAGAGGGACGGTGGGGCGGGAAAGAGGCAGAGAGAGAGAGAGAGAGAGAGAGAGAAGAAGAGAATGAACGAGGGTGGGGGAGGGAGGCAGGTGGGCTGCGAGGGGCCAGGAGTTTGGTCGGAGAGCGGCACATTTCGCCCCACCGGCGGTGGCAGCGGGGGAGGCAACCCGCGACAGGGCCAGACCCATGCCAGCTAACGGCTCTGGCCCGGGCCACATGCTAGAGCCACACGCAGAACGAGGGCTCCCTAGCAGGCCCCCTCCATCCCAAGCACCACGAAGCCCATGCTCCTCACACTGGCTGGCAGGGGGCGGGGGCATTCTGTTTGGGGAGGGGGCTGCCCAGGGAGCGAGAGGGAAAGCATTCACTGCGCTGGGAAGGAAGCCCCATGTGGCCAGGGCAACTGCAGAGGCCACGAGTGGGCATCCTCTGCAGAGCCTCTTCCTCAGAGCCAAGGCGGTGGGGGGTGGGGGTGGGGCAAGAAGGAGGTGGTGGCAGCAGCAGCAGCAGCAGCAGGAGAAGGAGGAGGAGGAGGAGAAAACCAAAAGCATAGGGGGGCAGAGCGGGGGAGGGGAGGGAGCAGCCCAGGCCCACGGCAGTCCCAGGAGAGCAATGCCCTTCAGTTGGGCAAAGTGGGCCAGTGCCATGGGGGGCCTGGAAGGAGCCCCCCACCCCAGGGCACGTCCAGCCCCAGGGAGGGAGACGCGTGGGCCGCCCGCCTCCCCAAGGGCTGCCGGTGTCGTAGGCCCGCCTCCTACCAGCCTGCCTGGCGTAGCGACGATCCGGGAGCTGCATTCTGCAAAAGAGGCGGGGAGGGGGGGGATGAGAATTAATGAACGCTGTCGGATGGGGTGGGGCTGGGATTTCCATCCATCCATCCATCCATCCATCCATCCATCCATCCATCCATCCTCCCTCTCACCCCCAGGCAACGACTCTCCATTCCCGCTTGCAAGCGCCGGGGAGACCCGCGAAGAGACTGGGCGAGAGAGACGTACCGTCCAAGGGGGTTGGAGAGGGGGTGGGGGCCGGGGAGGGTGACTCCGCCAGCTGCTCCAGGGTGCTGCGCTTCTTCCCCTCCTTGGACTTGGCAATCACCATCTGGGCTTTGAGCGCGTCTTGCTCCAACGACTTCATCCTGTCCAGCAAGGGAGAGAAAGGAGAGGGCTGAGCTGACCTGGGCCCCAAGGCAGCTGTCACCCGGGGGGGGAGAGCACCACCACCACCCCTTCTCTTGGCCCACATGGTGACGCGCATAGAGCTGGAGGCCCCGGAGGCCCCGGAGGCCCCTGGCCAGCCACCAACAGACGAGAGGCCACGTCTGGCCCGGGCTCTAAGAGGAGTGGGGAGCAGGAGGCTGCGCAGGCTCCCCCCGGGAGTGCGTGCTTCATGTCCAGGCCACCGCCCTGCGCCCGCTGCACACACGGGGCACTCCTGCTGGGCTTCAGCGAGAGCGCCAGTTTCCCCCTCTGGCCCTGGGCGGGGAGGGAGGGGCATCATTTCCGGGGCTGAGATCCTGCGCTGCACGACGAGGGTGGGTGGGAAGCTCTGCACACCTGGGTTGGCCTCTGGAGACAGCAGGGCCCTGGCCCGGTGCCTGCTGCCGGGCCTGGTACAGCCTCCTGGCCAGGTCCTGCTCATACTGTTTAATGCTCTCTTCTAGAGTGGAAGAGCTGAGAAGGAGAGGAGGAAGACGCAGAAGTCACGACAGGCAAGCGAGGACAGAGACAGAGAGACAGAGAGAGAGAGACCGGGCAGCCACCGGGGGGGGGGGATTCCAGGGGCAACCAAGCCAGTTCTGCTACAGAGGGGAGGAGGGAGCAGTGGCCCCTGGGCAAGGCATGTGGGCGGCCGCAGAAGCAGGGCACAGGAGAGGAGAGAATGCTGAAAGGAGCGAACGGAGAGGAGCCACGGATTAAGCGAAGGAATACACAGGACGAACTCATGCGGGGGGCCCGCCCGTGCAAGGGGAATCCGCCAGCACCTGCCCTGCACGCTGCAGGGACCTTGACGATGTGCGCCCTTCGTCCACGGAAAAGAGGAGAGGGAGGCCCCTGCCCAAGGCCACGTGGGGAGAAGGCGCTCCCGGCCCCTCCTACTGCTCTCCCCCAAGGAAAGAGTGAGCGACCTGCAAAACCCCTGCAGAGCCAGCCAGGCTGCCACATGGCCTTGCTGGCATCAGCAACCGCCTGCCAACCGCCTGGGGCAATCTGATTGGGGGGTGGGGGCATGCGCTTCCCTTCCCTTTCCTTCCAAGGGCCCCCGCCCCAATGGCCACGTCGCACTCCTGGCTCCTCACACTCAGCTTGCAGCCCACTGAGACCCTTACAGGCTCTTCACAGGGTGGGCGGCCCAGCCAGGTGTCCCACCTTTCAGACTTGTCCCTTTGGTGTTTGGGGGCACTTACATGCAAGGCTTTACATTTATTCCTCCTGCATTAAACCTTAGTTGGAGGCTCCGGGTTCCAGGCAGAACCACCAGAACGGCAGGCCCCACCGTCACGTCAGAGAGCCCTGCAGGACAGGAGGCCCTCGCCACCCACCCTGGGCTCCCCGCGTGACTCAGTGGACTCTCAGGGGGAGGCACCGGGGGGGGGTGTGCAGGCTCCACGGAGTCGTGCCAGCCTCCCTCCGGCTAGCGAGAGAGGGGCCTTCGACGAGGCCCATGCAGCCCAACACTGCAGAGAGA
Source organism: Anniella stebbinsi (assembly GCA_029215795.1). Classification (NCBI taxonomy): domain Eukaryota; kingdom Metazoa; phylum Chordata; class Lepidosauria; order Squamata; family Anniellidae; genus Anniella; species Anniella stebbinsi. The sequence goes on along the minus strand of JARDYH010000006.1, from coordinate 120,023,101 downwards.
GAGCGGCAGCAACGGCTCGCCAGGGGGGTTCCAGGCAGGATTTTTCCCCTGCCTCACCTGGTGATGCCGCTGGAGACCTAATCTGGGACCTTCTGCGTGCAAAGCGAGGGCTCCATCACGGAGCCACGGCTCCTCCAGCTTTCTCCTCCCTGATCCTTGACCTTAATAAACTTTCTTCGCTTGGGGCCTGGGTCAGACGCCTGGGCGACCTTCGTGCCAAATCCTTGGCCCCAAGGATGCCGTCCCCCATCCCCCGTCCCCCCCGCCCAGACCATTTTGCTCAAGCTACGTGCGTTGACCCAAGGAGAGGCTGTCCTTGCTCAAGGGAGCCGGCTGGCAGCTGCCCCTTGCCAGGAAAGGCCCAAAACTGAAGGTGAACGAAGGGATCGTGGCCACAATCAGGAGGAGCGAACTGAGGCGGAGGCAACGCGATATGCCGTGAGGGTGAAGGTTGAACACTTGATGCCAAAATGCTTCATGTTTTGAAAGCGGATTGTTTATAGAAATGCATAAAGTGGATTCGAAACTGCTGGTCATTTACTGTGGTTTGGAGACCTGCAGACCTGGCCGTGGTGACACCTGCTCTACTGACGCCTGTCTTGACAACGGCAGGATTGGCTAAACCAGGGCTGGGAAACCGGTGCCCTCTCAGATGGGGGTGGGGGTGTACAACTCCCACTGCCCCTGACCAGTGGTCGTGCTAGCTGGGCCGGATGGGATCTGGAGGGCCGCAGCCTCCCCCACCCCCGCTCTCCAGGAAGGGGCGCCTACAAGCGCCTTGGGGAAACGTCAGCTGGCACAGAAGAATGGGGCGCTTAGGCTGCCCACGGTGCCTGCGATGACGGGGCTGAGCCCCCGCCTCGGCTGCCCACCTGATGCGGACCTCGAAAGCCTTCTTCTGCACGTTTGGGCCGGACCACCCTCTGGGCGGCACCCCCCCCCCCGCCCGCCGTTTCATGCAGAAGTCGAAAAGCACAGGCGCCACATGACCGGACCCTGTAGGCCTGCTAGAGGCCAATGCTGGGCATCTGTCAAAGCCCCGGGTGAGGGGAGCTGCAGCCCACCACCATCCCGGGGGGGTGGGGGGGTGAGCCCACCAGTTGCTCTAGGCCAATGGGTTGAAGGTTCAACCTCCCCCCCACCCCCGTAAGCCAGAAATGCCCAACGAACCCGCAAACACAGAGCGCCCCAGCTTTGCCCCTGTGAAGCGGCTCCAAAGACTACCCCACTGAGAGGTGCACCCCTGCCCGGCCCATGTTCCATACAAGCTGTCCAGTAGGGTGACCCACACCGTCTGCCCAGGACCAGGCTGAGATGCAGGCCATCCAGTTCCGCCAAGGAAACGTGGGCTGGCTTGCCACGGCGTGGCTGGGCACTTGGCCTAAGCATGGCACGTGAGGAACGCTACAACCCTCCTTCTCTCTAGAGTGGCTTTTTAACGAAAAGGAGGCACGACGGATGGAACAAGGGCCTCTCCCCATCACTGCAGCCCCCCAGCACTGCAGCCCCCCAGGCAGGAAGCCACGCCCAGCCGCCTTAAGTGGCCCAGAGGGGCAAAGATCAAGAGCGCTGGCTGGTGCTCAGCCCTGCTGCTCTGAAACTCAGCTGAACCAATGGAAAGCTACCCACAGAAACTGGTGATGAGCGGTAAGCGTCCTCACACACAGGCTGGAGTCCAAGTCAGAGTGGTGGCCAGCAGCTGTATGTGCGCCGTGGCTTGGAAAGCAGTCCCAGCAGGGTCCCAAGGCCTTGCCCACCTGCTCTGGGGCCCACATGGTCAGAGCCCCTTCCATGCACACTCAGCACTAGGGAAAACTCCCCTGGCTGGAACCAACCGGAAGCAGCCGTGGCAGAAAGGCCTTTTTGCTATTGCTGCCACCGCCACCCTGAGCGCCACCCTGGAGCAGGCTCTATAGTGGGCTCTTGCCTGTCCCATCTGGAAACGCCATGAACAACATTGGGGCGGCCCTATACGGCACCTGCCCCACTTGAGGGCGTCCTGGAGGCACCTGGCCAACCACTGCTGCAGACAGAGCGCTGGGCTCACCTGGGCTGGATCCGGAACCAGAAATCAACGGGAAAAGTAGGCAGCAGGAAATCCCACATGCAAAGAGAGGTGGGGGGCGCCACAGTCCGCCCCATGGCCAACCCAAGAGGGTGCAAGGGGGCGTGTGGCAGCCAAGCCCCCCCCCAGCACCCCAGAAGGAGGGCTCCATCTCCAGGGCCCATAGACGACGACGCCACGAGGAGCTCCGTTGAGAGCCGGGGCCTGGGAGGCCAGCGCCTCGCCCACCTACCGGGCTGCTCGCCACATGGCCCGCTTCTCTGCTTCCAGGGCCCGCCGCTCGGCTGGGGAGAGCTGCTGCTGCTGCTCCTCCTTCCTCTCCTGGGTGCTGAGGAGCTCTGGGCTTTGCATGCGCAGGCGCTCCTGCTGCCTCCGCTCTGCTTTGGCCGTCCTGACGGGGGCACCCAGCTCCCCTCCCCTGGGGCAAGATGGGCTCAGCCTGGGCAGAGAGAGGAGGAGGATGACATTCAGATGGGCTCAGCCCCACCCCACTCCTGAAACAGACTGCGTCCCCCCTTCCTCCCTCCTTACCCAGCTGCAGACGTGGGCTGTGGCTCCAGCTTCAGGCCCTCCTCCAGGGAGTTCCTCTGCGAGCCATTGTGCCGGTCGGGCTCTGAGGACCTGGCAAAGCAAAAAGAGCTGTTAGCTGCGGCCCACAGGGCTCCCAGGAAGCTTTAGCAGGCGGCGGGGGGGGTGTTCCCCCGCAGAACTGGGGCTGAGGGTCCAATTGCTTGCAAGCCCAGGAGATCCATCGTCCCCAGAACCTCCAGTTCAGCTTGAGAACAGGAACAGACCTGCCCGATGCCTGCAGAAGGCAGCGCAAAAACTGCACCAGGTGGAAAGGGGGCTCCCAGGGGCTTTGCTCCCCCCACCCCCCAAGTCCACCCACACCTTTCTGACTCCCCCCTCCTTCCTCTACACCCATCTTTGAAAACTGTTTTTAAATGGGGCTGAATTGATGCAAGTTATAACAGAGCACCTTCAGGAGAAATTCTGGACCACTTTCTGGGGCGTGGTCTCCCTAAAACTGGTGACCCCCTCCCCCCCCCGATATTTTGGACTACAACTCTCAGACTTCCTGGCTGGGGATGATGACAGCTGGAGTCCAAAACTTTTGGGGGGGGCTCCAGTCTGGGAAGGCTGCTTTGTACACAAGGGCTGGTGCTGAGGTCAACGGAAGGTCTGTGATGCTGAGGGCAGAGGACTGATCTAGCAGTGGGCCTGGCCGGGAGGGAGAAAGGGAGCTCCCCCCCCCCCCCCCCCAGGCAAGAGAAGGAGCTCACCATACTGCAGCTGGTGCCGGGGATAGCTGCTTGCCCCTGTCCAGCTTCTCGACTTTGTACTCGACTCCCTCAATGAAGATGCTGGAGGGAACACTCGCGCCCGGGGGGGGCCTTCTCACGTCCCCCTCCTCCTCCTCCTCGTCTTCCTCCTCCAGCAGCTGGGCTCGCTTCTGCTGCAGTTTGCGAGCTGTCCAAGGAAGGAAGGAAGGCCTTGGTGGACCCTGGCGGCTGACGCCACTCCGCCTGCCCCTCCCAGGACAAAGGGACACCCGCTTCCGGTCAGTCTGGATTGCTCAGGGGCCAGCCGGACTCCCCCAGGAAGAACACGCCCATGGCCCTGACTTCCCCAGGGAAAGCTGCCAGACCTCTCTTCGCCTTACTGGAGCTGCCCCAATTCCACACAAAAATGTCTGGGCGGCTCTACCAGGTGAGTCCCAAACCCTCTCTAGGTCCAGCAGCCCTTGTCCCCCAGTGGCCACCCGGGGGTGTCTGGAAAGGCCACAAGCAGGACAGGAGGGGCAAAGAGCTTCTCCCAATGGAGAGACTAGAAATCAGGGGCATCCTGGAGGCGGCAGAGAGCATCCAGCCGCCCCCCCCCCCCCGCGACTGATTGCTGCCACCTCCTCCTCCGTGAATTGGTCTCATCCCCTTTAAAAGCCATCCACACTGGGAGCTGCCACTAGATCTTGCGGTGGCCAATCCCACAGTTTAACTCTGCAGCGCATGAAAAAGTCCTTGCTTCACCTGTCCTGAATCCCCCACCAATCAGCTTCACCACGGGGTGGGTCCTTGCTGGGCCCTCGTATTACAAGAGAAAGGGAAGAAAGGCCTCCCCATCCACTTCTCCACATCAGGCACAAGGCTACCACGTCTCCCCTCGCTTGTTTCCTGAAGCTAAAAAGGCTGACACGTCGCCCCCCCCTCCCAGGGGAGCTGATCCAGCCCCGGGATCATTTCAGCCGCCCTTTCCCAGCTGTTCCATACCCTTTTTGAGCTGCATTGACCAAATCCACACGCAGCATTCTGAGTGTGGCTGGACTGTAGGCAGAACAGAGGCTGCTGCCTCCTCCTGCGCCCTCAGTCCAAGTGGCCCAGGAGGGCCGACACCGACAGGCCGCTGTGGGTCTCCTCCCAGGGCTTCAAGCAGGATTCGTCCAGCCCCCCTCCCCACCACCTGGAGACCCAGGGATGGGACCTGCGATGCTCGGCGTGCCAGGCAGTGGGCTTTCCCACTGAACCGTGGCACACCTGCATTACTAGCACTTTTATTTTAGGTTCCTTACCTAACGATCCCCACCATAGACACCCTGGGCTAACGTTTTCATGGATGGGGCTGCCCACCGCAACCCCAAGATCCCTTCCATGGTCAGCAGTGACCCATCACCCTGCACGTGAAGGTGGGCCACATAGGAAGAGTGCTCCCCTTAGCCCTTTTGGCCCTCAGTGGCTTTGGATCATAGAATCACAGTAGAGTTGGAAGGGGCCTCTAAGGCCATCGAGTCCAACCCCCTGCTCAATGCAGGAATCCACCTGAAAGCATCCCTGACAGATGGTTGTCCAGCTGCCTCTTGAAGGCCTCTAGGGTGGGACAGCCCACCACCTCCCTAGGTCATGGGTTCCATTGTCGTACTGCTCTAACAGTCAGGAAGGTTTTCCTGATGTCCAGCCGGAATCTGGCTTCCTGTAACTCGAGCCCATTATTCCGTGTCCTGCATTCTGGGTTGATTAAGAACAGATCCTGGCCCTCCTCCGTGTGACAACCTTGCAAGTATTTGAAGAGTGCTCTCATGTCTCCCCTCAGTCTTCTCTTTTCCAGGCTAAACATGCCTAATTCTTTCAATCTCTCCTCATAGGGCTTTGTTTCCAGACCCCTAATCATCCTCATTGCCCTCCTCTGCACACGCTCCAGCTTGTCTGCATCCTTCTTGAAGTGTTGTGCCCAGAACTGGACGCAATACTCAAGATGGGGCCTAATCAGTGCCGAATAGAGGGGAACCAGTACCTCGTGCAATTTGGAAGCTATACTTATATTAATGCAGCCCAAAAGAGCATTTGCTTTTTTTGAAGCCACATCACACTGTTGGCTCATATTCAGCTTGTGATCTACAACAATTCCAAGATCCTTCTCCCTTGTAATATTGATTAGCCAAGTATCCCCCATCTTGTAACTGTGCATTTGGTTTCTTTTTCCTAGGTACAGAACTTGGCATTTATCCCTATTAAATTTCATTCTGTTGTTTTCAGCCCAGCACTCCAGTCTATCAAGATCACTTTGGAGTTTGTTTCTGCCTTCCAGGGTATTAGTGATCCCACCCAATTTCGTTTCATCTGCAAATTTGATAAGCATTCCCTGCACCTCCTAGTCCAAATCATGAATAAAAAAGTTGACGAGCACTGGGCCCAGGACTGAGCCCTGCGGCACCCCGCTCATTACCTCCCCCCAGTGTGAAAAGGTACCGTTGATAAGCACTCTTTGAGTCCGATTCTGTAGCCAACTGTGGATCCACCTAATAGTTGTTCCATCTAGCCCACTTTTTGCTAGTTTGTGAATCAGAATGTCATGGGGCGCTTTGTCAAAAGCTTTGCTGAAGTCAAGATATATTATATCCACAGCATTCCCACAGTCCACAAGGGAGGTTGCCCGATCAACAAATGAGATTAGTCTGACAGGATTTGTTCTTGACAAATCCATGCTGGCTTCTAGTCATCACTGCGTTGTTTTCAAGGTGGATGCCACTGGCCATGGTTCCAAAAGGGCTCCCCTGGCTCTCCCTTGGGTGGAATCAATCACGTTGGCTGTTTGATGGTCTGTACCCCCATTTGGAGCTCCTTGCGGTCCACTTGGGTTTTGCCCTCTTTGCAACCCCCCCTCCCTATTCTGCCTGCCTAACCCCCCCCCCAACCGCTCACACCCCTTTCCCCTTTCCTGACCAGACCCCTCCTATGCAGGGAATGTGTCTCCATCACCAGTCTACAGGGCCACCGTGGCTCTGTGGCTGTGACCTGCTCACCAGTGGGAAACTAAGGGTGAGACACGATAGTGGTGTACAAAATTATGCATGGTGTGGAGAATCCTAGAACCCAACGGGGTCATTATCCCATGAAGCTGGTTGGTGGGAGATTCAGGACAGAGAAAAGGATTTCTTCATACAGCGCAGAGTTCAGCTCTGGAATTCTGGGCACCCATTTGGATGGCTTTGAAAGGAGGTTCGACAAATTCCTGGAGGAAGGAGAAGGCAGTAGGCTTATCTATGCACATCAGTTGTTGGGGAACATGGGTGGGAGGGTGGTGCTGCACCATGTCCTGCTTGTGGCTCCCTGGCCAACAGCTGCTTGGCCACTGTGTGAACAGAGTCCGGGCCTAGATGGACCCTTGGCCTGTTCCAGCAGCCTCAGGGCTCTTCTGATGTTCGACAGGGGCCAAGGGATGCAGCCCCCTTCACGTGCCTGCTGGGGCTCAGCCTGCAGGCCCCCGCTCAGCCACAGCTGTGCCCCCCCCAGCTGGCAGGCAAAGCAGAAGGGCTCCTGCAATGTGCAGCAAAGGGCTGCCCGCTGCCCCTCCTCCTCCCCGCACCAGCTTCAAGCCCAGGCTCAGACAAGAGGGGCCCCGCTCCGCAAGTGCTTTTGCAAGAAGAAGGCCTGGGTCTCCCCAAGGGCGCGCCCAGGACCGCCCCACCCAAGGCCCCTGGGCTGGTTGGACTGGTGGCACTGGCCTCCCCAGACCTTCCTCCTCCTTCATCTTCTTCAGGTCGTCTTCCCCAACCAGAGACACCCGCTTGGGCAGCTTCTCCGCAGGCTGCTGCTTCAGCTCCACCTCAAAGTACTTCTGCCTCTCGCGGAAGGGCCGCTGCTCTGGGCTGGGCAAAGGCCCCAGCAGAGGGGTCTGTGGAGGAAGCAGCAAGACAGCTCTGTGGCAATTGCCCCCCCAGGCTCCCCCCTGCAGACTGAAGCCACCCCCAACTCACCTCAGAGGGGGCTGGAGCCTTCTCTGCGATCTCCTGCCTCTGCGGCTCCTGAGGGAGGGGAGACAAAGGCTGTGACTGGGGAGAATTCGCTGCCCCCCCATCCCTTAACAGCCAAGGCCCTCCCCAAAAGCCCCCACCCCGCCCCGGCTCACCTCCGGCTCCAGCAGCAGATGCGGAACGGGGACGGCTGCAAAGGCCTTATAGGCCTGCTTGGCGCTCACGGGGAGTTCGTCTGGCGAAAGGGGCCGGGGGGAGCGCGGCTGTGGGGAAGCAGGCCCTGCGGTCACAGTCCACGGGCACCAGCCAGGGGAGGGGAGGCAGGCCCCCCCCCGAGAGAGAGGGCGCAGTGGGGCAAATGGGCCCCTCTCTCTCCCTCCCTCCCCCTGGGTACCCAGCACCAACCTCCCTGCTCACCCCCGCCCCCCGTTTGCCCTGGGTGCTCCCAGCAAGGCAGCTGAGGAGGGAGGGAGGATCCCACAGAGACTTACAGCGTTGTGGGCGCTGGAGCGCAACTCAGGCTGCTGGAACGGATTGGGGCTGTCACGGCCTTCACAGGGAGCAGCCAAGGCCGGGGCTGGGCGCAAGCGCGAGACGGGCTGGATCGTGCCTGGCTTGGTCTGCACATGTGAAAGGGGCGTGTGTGTGGTGTCAGCCAACGGGACAAAGAGACCCCCTAATTCCCACAGGAAGGACGTCCCGGATGTGGCCAGGAACTGCAAGGAGGGCAGGGCGTGGGGGGGTGGGCAAGACCAAAGACTCACCGACTTGCTTTCGTTGTGGGTGGGAACAAAATGTATGGAGGCCTGAAAGCAGGAGAGGAGGGGGATCAGAGCAGGGCAGCCCCTCTTGTGGCCTTTGCCCCACACACAGACCCTCGCGGTTTGGCCCCAGGCCTCCCAGGCAGTCTCACCCCGCACCCCCTCACCCACACCCCGCACAGAGCCCTGCCCCACAGCCACAAGCCCCCCTGACTGACAGCATCACGCTCCTGCGGCCAGCAGAGCCCCTCGGACCCCACTCAGCAGGCAGCCCCACCCCCCAGCCCCCCAGCCCCGCCAGGCCAACAGCCGGGAGCGACTCCTGCAGAAGCACACAAAAGACCTGTCCAGAAGCGGCAGCGGCAGAGGGGAAGGAGAAGAGACGCCCCCCCCCCACCAGGCACCCCCTCCCGACAAGCCAGGGAGGCCAGGCTGGCGACGCAGAGCGGGCACAGCACACGGTGGTGGCGGTGGCACTTACAAAACGGGTCTCTTTGCCTGCCAGGTGGGCAGGCCGGGAGGCGGCACAGGGCTGGTGGGCGGCCAGGCCAGAGAGGAAGAGGAGGAGAGAGAGAGAGAGAGAACCGGAGAGAGACAGAGAGGCTGACTGACCCGCGCGAGAGGCAGAGGCAGAGGCCGAGCCCACCCACGCCCAGCCCGCCGAGCGGCGGTGCTTACCTGCGGGGTGCCAGAGGAGTCTCGCCACGCTGTCCCCGACTCGCCTTCCCCGGCCAGGCTCTGAAAGACAGAAGGAGGGAGGAAGGCAGCCTGTCACCCAGCCCTCAGCTGTCCCCGCCAGAGCACAGTGCCAGAGCCGGAGACGGCCTCCTCAAGCTCCCCGGGCAGCCAAGGAAGCCGGGCCGGCCTCCAGCACCTCTGCGCCCAGACCCTGGGCCTGGCAGCAAGCCATGGCCCACCCTCGCAGAAGCGAGGAGTATGGAGCCCTGCGCTGCCTGCGCCAGGGGCTTCCCCTTGCCCGGCCCTCACTTCTCGGCACACTGGGGTCAGAGCGTCTCGGGGCCTCCCTGGGCTCCCCCACCCTTCCTAGAGCAAGGGGGCCTGCAGGACCCAGACTTGCCACCCTACAACCCAGCAGGCAGGCCTGAACCTCCATCAACTGGCTGCAATGCTCCAGCAGCCCTTCCTCCCTCAGCTTGGAAGCCTCTCTCTGCTCATGCCAGGAGGGCAGGGGAAGCGCTCCAATGCTTGAGGAATTCAGCCTTTCCATTGGGAAAGAAAGAAAGAAATAAGTTCCCAGCCCTCATGGCTGCACAGGGATACATTTGAAATGCTGCCGAAACTTTAGAGGCCAGAAGAGATCCTAAAGCAGGTTTTCAACATTATATGTATTGGCTGGGGTGGGGGTGGGGGTGGGGCCCAGTGCTCCCAACACCCAGAATCAGTTACGCCAAACCGAAGGTGCATAGCAATGAAAACACATGATTGTGCTTTGCAGAATTCTGCCTGTCCTGGGCACAGCTGCAAAATATTTAGAATACTTGGGAGCAGAATGGTTATTTTATTACCCTGCGTTCCTGTACCAAGGATGCGCAAAGTGCCCCATGGCTTAGGAGGGCTTTAGCGGACACACGCCTATATTCCTCTGGGCTTTCGGTGGCATTTAATATCCAGGTTTAATCTTGGTTTGGTTGAATTGCTGCTGCTTCTGCTGCTTGGTTTGCTATGTGAATTGCTTGAGGGAGCTTTTCTAGAAGCATGCAAGAGCTTTCAAGTGAAACAAAATCAAAACTCACACAACCATTTAAACACACACACACACAACCACCAGGAGTCAAACCACCAGGAACAGCAGCGGCTAAAACCACCTCCAGGTCAGCAGGTCAAACGCTGAAAGCAGCACAAGAGCAGGAAAGCGCACCGCCCAAAGGCGCAACGAAGTCAACTGGGCCAGGGGCCCGTCCTGCCCCCCCGGGCCCATGGGCCCTGCACACAACGGCCTTTCCCAGGGAACCCCAGGGGCCAAACCCACACGCCGCAGACGCAGCGCCTGCCCCATGGCGTGCGCACGCTTTCCACCCATTCCACCCCCCCGATCTCCCCATGCACTGCACAGCAACGCAGGCACACTCAGGCCAGATCTGGGGTGGGTTGCAGCCCAAGGAGTCACCACCGGCCCCCCCGCCCAGTCCAAGACCCCAGCCGAGAAGGGAGGCAGCCCCAGAACACACGGCAGGCAGGCAGGCAAAGCAGGCTGCCTCGCCGCCTGGGGCATGCAGCAGCAGCACCATCGGAGGCAGCCACACCACACCACGGCACTCTGGGCGGCCAGCCCGGCCACACCGCTTGCCTGGGCACAGAGGAGGCTCGTCTTCAGAACGCCCCCCTGGCCGTAGCCCAGAGGGGGTCCCCCCAAGTGCGCCTTGCCCTGCCGATTGGCCACCACAAAGGGGTTGGCGCTGAAGGGGATGGGATGGGAGTCCACCAAGCTCTGCTCCTCCTCCTCCTCCTCCTCCACAGGCGGCGGTGGTGGCTGCAGCAGGAGGGCAGCCCCCCCAGCTGCTGGAAGAAGCGGGCCACCACTTGCCTGGCCCGAGTCCGAGCGGGGGGGAACCGGCAAGGGAAGCCCCCGGGAGTCCCTTTCCATTTCACAATGGGGAAGCTGAGGAGGAGAGACATGGGGGGGAGGGGGAAGAACAGTCAGAGGGCCACAGGCCACGGAAGGGGGTGTGCCTGGCCACGTTGCTCAGAGGAACCAGGGCAGTGGAGGGAAATGGCTTTTGGCCCTGGCCTTGGGCAGCGGAGCCAGCCGGGCAAACTCCCAGAACCCCCCGCAGGCCTGGCAGGGCGTGGAGGAGCCCACCAAGGCTCAGGGGGCAGGCTCAGGGGCCCCAGGCCAGAGGGCCCCATGCACTCCCCCTACCCCCGAGTCAAGGCCTGGTGAATTGAAGGGCGACGCGGAAAGCTAAACCAACTGGGGGTCCCGTGCTGCCCGACGGAGCTTGGAAAGGCCCCGCTCCCATCCATGCCCACATGCCCGGGGAAGCGGAGTCCAGCACCCCCCACCAAAGTCCAGCACCCCCCACCCCAACGCCCGCTTGTGCCGCCCCTGTGCAAGCTCAGAGGGCCCAATCCATCTATCTTGGTCCCATTGCAGAAAGGGAACGAGGAGGAGGCAGCTGAGGACCAGGGAGGTCTCTGAGCTGGGACTCCTCTGCCCTGCATGCCCCCCCCCCCGGAAACCCTGCTGGACCTTGCTCCCAGAGGGGCCACCCATGATCCGGCTAGCTGCACACAGAGAGGCCTCCAGCATGCCAGGAGCGCGGGGGCTGCCCACACCCACCCACCCACCCACCGCTGTGCCTGTGGCAACAGGACAGGCCCACAAGCCTCCTGGGAGCAAAGCTTGCCTGCTCGCCTGAGGACCACCGCAGACACTGCAGTAGCCCCACAAAGCCCAAGGGAGCCACGCCGCCACCACCGCTGCCTCTGCTCACCCGTGCCAAGGACAAAGGCCCAGAAGGATGCCCCCCCCGCCCCCAGGAAGAGAGAGAAAAGGAGGGAGAGGCTGGGGCGACGGGACTCACCCACCGCCTGGACGCAGACAAAAGGCGCCTCTTCCCAGCTCCCCCTCCAGTCACACCCGCCTATCAAGACCAAAATAGCCCAGCTCCGGCCCCAATGGGCAGCTCAGGAATCCCACTCAGGCAGCAGGACCTGGGTCGGGTTTCGGGAGGAGAAGCCAAAACACCCCCAGAGCAGCCCACCTGCTTCCTCCTTGCTTGGCACCCAAGAAAGCTCCTGGGAGGGGGAGGCCTTGCAATGCCCTTTGCTCCTGCTGCCACGGCCAAGGGCCGCCCTTAACCACCCGGCCTAGGCGGGCAGCGCCCACCTGCTCCCCTGGGACCAAACTGCCCTCCCTCGTCCCCCCACTCACCCCACCCCAACCTGGCTGCTCATCTTTGGCATCCCCGCCAGCCCCTCCCAGAGCACAACGTGGCCGTGGTGGAGGGGTGCACCTGTTTGCTCAGCCCCTCCCCCAGCAAGGCCAAGGAAGCTCCATCAGGAAGGTGGACCCCCCGCCGCCCTCGCGCCCAAGGGTGCGCAAGCAGAAGCCAGGGAAGAGCTGGCCTCACCCAGGAGGCTGCGTGGCCATCGTGGGAGAGGGGCTCCAGCTCCCGCCTCCTCATCTCCCTCCCGCCTCAGCCCTGCAAAGCGCCCCCTGCTCTCTCACGGCACTGCAGGGCAATCAGGGCCCGGGGCATCGGAGGGGGAGGGGGGAACGCAGCAGCCCCCTTCCACCCCAGCCAAGTCTCGTCACCACCCCTGGGTCCTCCTCAGGGAGCTCTGCAAGAGGAGAGGCAGCTGCTTCCGGATGGGCTGGCCTCTCCAGCACCCTGGATCCTAAGCTCAAGAGCAGGAGTCAGAAGCGCTGAAGAGGGAACGCCGCTTCTAGCCCGCCAGCCCGATCCCAAGGCCAAGCCAAGGTGCTGATGTTGACGCGAAAGCAGGGGTCGGCAACGTGCCGCCAGGGGGCGCCAGGGGGCCCTTGGACACCGAGAAGCCCTCTGCCCCTCCTGCGTCCCACGTTTTGATGTTTTTTGCTAAATAACAAAATCTTGCTTCGACTGCTGTAATGCAGAATGAGGGGCCTCTAGCTGCGCTTGCCTTCTTTTCCATGAAGGCCTCCAAGCCACACGTGGCGCTCAGAGAGGTCCTTAGAAAAGAAAGATGGCGGGCGGCTGGAGGCCGATGCTCTCATCTGCCGAGCATCCAACCTCTGAGGAAAAAGAGGGGAGGGCTCCTGTCAGGCAAGAAAGGCCTCTCACGGAAGCCATCTTGTGGTGGTGCCCCAGACACGTCGACAAATTGCCAAATGTGCCCACAGGCCTCAAACGGCTGCCCACTCCTGCTCTAACGCCTTACTCGGCTGTGGACTGAAGTATCTGAAGGAGCGCCTCTCCTGGCACAAACCGACCTGGGCCCTAAGAGTGCGCAACTGAGGCCCCCCACGCTTGATATTCGGGGTGGCCGTGGAACAGGAACGCCACCGTGTGACGGTTTTCAGTCTTTTGTAAACCACCCAGAGCGTTGGCAATTGAGCAGCAGAGTAGTAATAACAACAAGCGTGGCGCAGCTGAGGAGCTCCGGATGGTGCCCCGTAAGAGGAGCCACATCCTGCTCCATCCAAGCTAGGATAGTCCACACTGACTAGCAGCGATGGCTTTCTGGGTTTCAGGCAGGAGTTTTCCCAGCGCCATCTGGAGACTGAAGTGGGGACTCTGCCACTGAGCCACTTTGGCCCCTCCCAAAGACGGCAGCAGTGGCCAGGAGGGTGGGGCGGGTGAGGGTCTGCGCAGGACCTTCCCTGCAGAGGCAGGATGGGTCCCAGGGCCTGCCTCAAGCGCTGTTGCTGCTGCTGCTGCTGCTGCTGCTGCTGCTGCTGCTGCTGCTGCTGCTTCTTCTTCTTCTTCTTCTTCTTCTTCTTCTTCTTCTTCTTCTTCTTCTTCTTCTAATTTTCCATTCTCCCCACCCCACGCATTTGCCACCAAAGCCCTCCCCCCATTCATTCACTCACACCGCGGGGGGCTTTCTGGAGGCCTGTGTTGGGGAGTGCTGCCAGGGTTCGGTAGTCCAGCTGCAGGGGCTCTGTGCTGATGTCCTGCAAGAGGAGGGGAGGGTGGGATCAGGAAACAAGGCCCCCCTCCCCGCCTGCCCCATCTTCCCCACTGCACCCATCGTTGTCGTTGCTGCTGCACCCAAGCCCAGCTGAGCTGTTGTCACCCCCTCCCCGCACCTCGCACACGGCGCCTCTCCGCCTCTGACTCACCTCGGCCTCCTCTGCCAGCAGCTGCACAGCCGTCTCCCGCTCCCTGCGCATCCGCTCCTTCCCAGGGACAGGCGGCACAAGCAAAGGGAGAGCGAAAGGGTCAGCAGCAGAATCCGCACGGAGGAAGCCAAGGGACCCCAGGGAGGAAAAGGGGGCGGAGAGGGGGGCTGGCAAGGGAAGGCCCCTGGGCGGAAGGAGAAGGGAGCCACTGCCCTGGCAGGAAAGCGGAGACCCCAAGCACCGTCACCCTGGAGCACCTCTCACAAGCAACTGGGGGATGAGGGAGACACACCGCCAGTGGCCGGCCCAGGGCATGCGGCAAGCGCAAGGCACAGAGGAACCTGCCCCCAGCCACGGCTCGAAGGCCAAGATGTCCAGGAAAGGACACGCAAGAGGGGGCATGCAGTCCTTCCCGCTTCCCCTTGGACCCGGAGAGGCCGGCTCGGCTAGGAGGTGGCAGGGACGGTCCAACCCCCCCCCCCCCGAGACTCTCACCCTCCCCAGCCAGCACAGCCCAGCCATGGTGTGGAGAGGGAGGAAACACGAACAGCCCCCGAGCATTCGCTCTGGCCACATTAAGCTCTGGCGCCTTTGTGAAGGAACAGATTGACTTCCATTGGTTTGGGCATTTCTTTACTGTGGCTGCTAAAACCAGAAGGCCAAAAGTTCAGGCAGCCAAAGTATGTCAGTTTATTTATTTATCAATTTATTTACTGCTCTTTTAAACTACCCAGTAACTGTCCTGTTCTCTGGGTGGTGCACAAGGGCAGTTGCTGTTCTGTCTACAGAGCAAGGGAGGGAGGAGACAGGAGGCTCAGGAGACTTTTGCTGCCAAACAGTTCGTTCTGAAGGGAAAACGGATCCCAGATTTGCCAAGAGGCTAGGAGGAGCAACTTAGGGCAACGGAGAGCCCCGATTGGTCAGTGAGAAGACCACAGGCTAGCTTTAACATATAAAAAGTTGAAGGCAAAGCGGGAGTTGTTCAGGCTGATGGACGCTGAGAGGCCAGAAGGGAGCAGATCACGAAAGGTCTTAGCTGCTTGGGAGAGATAAGACCTCTGACAGGGAGACACTGCTCTCTCTCTCTCTCTGGTCAGCCTCTGCATTCCACGCAGCCAGCCAATGACTTTGGCAAGCCCAGAGCAAAGGATGGAAGTCACGGCAGCACACAGAGCTTCCCCTCCACAACCAGCCCTCCCTCCTAGACTCCCCAGCAAACGGCCCCCACCTAAAACTCCCCGTTTGCTTCCTTTGGATTTCAGTCTCCTGAGGACTGGCAAGCGAACGGTGTAGCTGCTGGGCCTCAGCAAACGGCACACAAAGGCACTGCTACGCCCTCCCGCAAGGCAGCACAGCGGCCTCGTGGCAAGTAGCTACCGATAGCTTTATCCTCCTCCCTGGATTTCTCTAATCTCCCTTTGACGCCACCCACATTGGCTGCCATCACAGCATGTCACGGTAGCTCATTCTGCTGTGTAACTAACCCTAAACCTCATGTCTGTCCTGAATCTTGTAAGAACCTCAGAAGAGCCCTGAGGCTGGATCAGACCCAGGAGGGTCCATCAAGTCCAGCACTCTGTTCACACAGTGGCCAAGCAGCTGTCAACCAGGGACCCCCAAGCAGGACTTGGTGCCACAGCACCCTCCCACCCATGTTCCCCAGCAACTGGTGTGCACAGGCTTGCTGCCTCTGATACTGGAGGATGCGCTTAGCCATCAGGACTAGTAGCCACTGAGAGCCTCCTCCTCTTGCTCCTCCTCCAGGAATTTATCCCATCTCCTGCCAGTCACTCTCCACACACTATGCATAATTTTAGGGCCGGTGGCATACGTCCACCCCTTCCTTGCTTTTTGTTCTAAAATAACCTCACATGTCGCAACCTTTCCTTGCAGGGGAATTGCTGCACCCCATGCCAGCTGGTTCATTTGACCTTCTGCACCTTTGCCAGCTCTGAAACGGCCTTTGTGAGACACCCTAACCCTAACCCTAACCCACCACTGGGGCAGCCCTGGAATGACCTCCTACAACATTCTTCCTGATGGACATGCGTAGCGCAGGACACGCAACCATATCCAACAGGCAGCCTAGGAAAATGAACATGCGCACACACCCACACACCAGCCATTCCAGCTTCTCTGCAGGTCACGTGCAGCCTGGTTTTCAGGCTCCCCAGGACAGTGAGGAGGACTTGGATTCAGACGGGTCACAGGTAATCCCACTTCAGGGGAGCCCTCAGCACCTCCTTTCCTACTGTCCAGCAGGCCTCCGGACATAAGCTCTCGTCTCGTGTTATGAAGAAGCAGCCTCACCACCTGCTAGTTTGGGAAGACCGGGCCTCTGTCTGAAAGGGGACGCGTGTTTTGGGTCTTGGAGAAGACCAGACGGCAGGTTCCGCGGGACATCGGGGCCTTGCAGGTTCCAAGTGGAGTGGCCAACTGCGGGCAGGCAATTTCCTGGCCATCCATGCTGCTCCTGTTGCAAGTTTCAAATCAGGCCTCAGGGCAACAACCACAGAACTCTCCTCCACAAAACGGTTTATGCTGATTTTGAACCTTCTCGTTTAAGCCAAATGGCAGGAAAAATAAAGAATTCAAGGACTTTTAAATCTGTGAGACCCTGAAAACCCAATCTTGTGTAAGCCGGCTTGTCTACAAGCCTCTTTTGTCACCTTTGTTTAAGACCATCACCCAAATCCCCCTGGTTGCCTTGCTCACCTGGACCCATAACAGCCAGAGAGATACACAAACACCCGCCCCAACAACCCCCGGCCTTTCCCTCGCATCGCCAAGCACACGGGAGCCCCACAGCCTTCCTTTCCTCAGTACCTGAAAACCCATTTCCCAACATCTGATGAGCAATCTTAGAAGGAGAACTTGTTTTGTTTGATTACTAAACTCCATGAAGAGGGATGAAAACAGCAACCAAATTCATGAACCACACAGAGAGGGAAAGCGGGTTCCTCCCATCCAGGAGGGAACCTCCCCCCCACTTCCTTCTCAGAAGAGGAGAAACCCCCACCCCTTTCCTCTTCTCTGCCTCCCCTCCTTTTCCAGAGAAGAGGCTCATCAGAGCTTCTCATCACTGCCTGAGTCAGCAGGTACGGAGAAGTTCTTCTTCACCTCCACCTTCCTTCCAAGTGCTCCATGCCCCAGTTATTCCCCCCTCCTCCTCCTCCCCTTTCCCCTGGAATCCCACCCCCTCCCAAACTCCAAAACACCTTGGCTTGGGCGCTCCCTGTGGCTCCCTCATGCCTCTCCATCCTCGTCCTTCGCAAACCCCTGCAGCATTTGCTCTAGCCCCCTCCTCCTCCTCCTCCAAAACTCTCACCCCCCCCTCAAAACAGCCTGTTCCTTCCCCATCCAAATTTGCCCATGCTGAAACGTCTTTCTCCCCACCCCCAGCACGCCTGGCGAGGGGCTAAACGGAGCTCCTTGAAGCGCCCCGCTCCTACCACCTTCCTTCTGAACACACATCCATGCCCACACGCACACGGATCCCCTACACCTCACATTGAACCTAGGAGCTTCGCTACTGACTGCAAACGCTTGTTCCCTTTCACCTTCTCAGTGTTGATGTCGGGTTCTAATTCCCCAAAAGGAAGATTTTAATTCATTTTAAATCCTTCTTTAACAAAAGAAAGAATAGCTTTTAAGGACCTCATTGCTGTCTCTGACTCTCTCTTGGTTTCTGGGGGGCATCAGGTTTTCCTAAGCGCCCAGAGCTCAACGCCAAAAAATCCCTCATGTATGTGTTCAGTTTACACGTATGTAAAATACACGTCCACGTCATTTAAAACATACTTTGCAACCATCCTTGGACTCGAGGACTCCCCCTCCCCCACAGCTTCTCCTCTCCTTCAGGCACACAGACTGCAGAAAAAGGCACTGGCCCTTTAAGAACCAGAGGCAGCATCTCGCAGGGGCGGAGTCGCTGAAAGACCCGCCCCTGCCAGCCACCTCAAGGCCTCAGGTGACTGCAGCCCTTTGCTGCGACAACAGCTCCAGTCAGCAGGCCCTGCAGCGCGCTCTCCAAGGTCCTGACATGATCCAGGACAGACAGTGAGAGCTCCCGACTTCTTCCGGGCCTTCGGACTCTGCCCAAAGAAATACGTCTTGGGGCAAGCTCCCCACCAAGGCCATCTGGAGAAACCTTGAGGCCGAAAGGGGGCAAGATCTTTAGCACACAGTGGTTTCTCCTCCTGCCCCACTTCTGCTATCAACAGTGTCGGAGCAGCTTGAGGGGCAGCTGGGGGCCACAGCCACGCTGGATCATTGGAAGAGAAAGGTCAACGCATCCAATCGCACCCTGCTCTCCTTCTGGGAAACCAGAGGCATGCAAAGCCCCGGCCCCCTGCACAGTTCAGGCGCAGGTGGGGAAGCGCAGCGATGGCCATGTGTCACCTTCGGTAGCAGAGGCAGTGAACCTATGTACTCCAGTTGCTGGGGAACATGGGTGGGAGAGTGCAGTTGGACTCTGGTCCTGCTTTGTGAGTCCCTGGTTGACAGCTGGTCAGCAACTACGTGAACAGAAGGCTGGACTAGACAGACCCTTGGTCTGATCCAGCCTCAGGGCTCTTCTGATGTTCTCCTGCTTTGTTCAAATGCATGTCAAGTGGACAAATTGAACACAATATCTATTTTAGAAAGGCAAACTATGAATACTCCCATTGTCAAATACTGGCCCAGAGGAAAAGGGCTCCAATGAGACAGCCCAGGCTTGGGGAAGACTCTCGGGGGAGGAAAAGAGCCTCACACACTGCCAGCCTGCTCCCATCCTCAGCTGACCCAGGGGTGATCAGGATCCCTTTCTCAGCACTGAGCAGGAGAAAGCTGCTGCTGCTCGGAGAGAAGAGCTTTTCCCTGCCTGGGGAAGAAGCTGGCAGGCCACATGAGGACCCCCCCAACCCCCCCCCCCCCATGGGCCAGGAGTCCCCCATGCCTGCTCTGAGGCCAAGCCAGCTGATATCTCAGTGGCATGGAGTTATCGCCACCAGAGACACTTGAGTGCCCTTCCCAAGAACTCCCCTCGGGTCTCTCCCATGCTGCTGTTTGCTTTGGGGGGGGAATGCAAAGCTGGAGCACCAAGCGAGGGTGCAAGGGAGGGCTGGGGCCGCTCGCTCGCTCGCTCCCTCGGCTCTGGGGAAAAGACCAGCAGTAAAGGCACATCTATAGTTGCACTACCCAGGCAGAGAACACCACTGGGAGCGTTGGACCCGACCTACAAGCGAGAAGGATCGTGGAATTGTTGTCGATCACACGCTGAGCAAGAGCCAACATGACAACAGTGGAACTCAGGACCTAGGGAGGTGGGGGGGGGGGCTCTCCCACCCTAGAAGAGGCCTTCAAGAGGCAGCTGGACTTCCATCTGTCAGGGATGCTTTCAGGGGGATTCCTGCACTGAGCATGGCCTTAGAGGCCCCTTCCAACTCTACTATTCTATGATTCTATGACCTCCTCAAAGCCTCAGCTTCTATTGAGACGAGGCAAGTTTTTAGGCCCTTGCCTGCAGAAAGGTTGAGACTGTCTAGGCGATGATGATGCTTGGCACAGCCTCAGAAACCAGGCAGGTGGGCGGCAGCAGTGGCGGGGAGAGCTCAGTAGGGTTTCTCCCTGGGCTGGGGACTTGCACAGCGCTCTGCCCCCTTGGACGTGAGCCTACGAAGAAGCCTCCCAGCCGTGTGGGGCGGCTTAGAAGCTAGAACTCCCAGAAAAAAACATCAGCAGTTCTTTTGAGTGAGTCGAAAACAGAGAAGCCGCTTGGAGCAGAGAGGAAGGGAGTCCCGGCGAGCACCGGCTTTGTGTCCAGGCCGAATCTGAACGCGGCGTCTCCACGGCCACTCCAACGAGACTCATCCCTTCCCGTCCCTGGAGAAGCCGACCACTCCCTTCACGCCCAGGCAGCCACGGGCATGAAGCACCCAGCCCCAGCCATCCCGGCCCCCTCCCTGGCAAGCCAAAGGCCGTGCGCTTCAGCCACTGAGTCCCCTCATGCTGAAAGGCCTGACAGGCCAGCAGAAGGGCAGGCGGCATTTCTAGCCCACGCCGCAGGGCTTCCTCTCTCAGGACACTCACGGTCAACCGACCACTGACATTCCAAAGCAACCTCAAATTCCTCAGAGCGATCGAAAAAGAACGATCCCGACGCGACGTCTCTCCCAACGGCAGTTCTTCACAGGGAAAAGCATGCCCCTCTGGGTCATGCGTTTTCCTGAGACTCGGCCTGGGCAGCCCCAGGACTTCTCTTCCTGTGGGTCTCAGCACAGGGGCTTGCGAAGGGGGCTGCCTCCTGCAGCAGCGGGCAAGAGTGAGGCTGGCAGCCCCATCCGACAGGCCCCTCTGGGGAAGCCGTTTCTCTTGGCGGCAGACCAGGCTGGACCAGGAGGGCAGGTGCCCAAGGGAAGGATGGCGGATGGCGGCGGCGGCAGCAGATGCCCCTGTGGACCGAAGGCCTTCGCCTGGCACGTCTGGACTCTGCCCAGGGGGGAAACCGCTGCCTCTTGCCCGATCCCAGGAGGGGCATGCCCCACGGCCAGCCGTGCTATCAGGCCAACAACGGAGAAGAACAGAGGAGGAGGAGGAGGCCTGGCGCTGGATCGGAGCCGAGGTCTCGCCAGTGCAGCATCCCATGCCGAGGAGAAGCCCACATGGAGGACATGTACATGACAGTGCTCCGCCACGCCACCCCTGTTCCCCAGCCACTGACCCTCGGGGGCAAGCTATAGCCATGGTGCCTGGCTGCCTCTGACAGCCCCCCTCCGCAAGGCACCCATGAGAGCGTCTACTCCACTAGACAGGGAGGGAACAGAGCAAACGCTCCCTCCGCAGAAGAGCCCACCCAGCCTCAATCCCAGAAGCCTCTCTGACACCTGGCCCTCAGTCCCTGGAGAAGCGCCGCAGGGAGACGAGGGACTGCAGAGCCAGGGGCAAAAGGGCCGGGCTCTGGAGGAAGCTGCTTCTGCTGGGCTCAGGCCCCGGGGGCAAGTCCAGAGAGCCGCCTCCCTCCGCCACTGGTGTCACAGCTAGAGCCAGCTGATGAGGTGGAGGCAGGGAGGGTCCCCGTCCCTTCTGCACTTGGGGGAGGCTCATAGGCTTCAGCCCAGGAGGAATCCCTCTGCGGCACCTTGGGAATGCTCCCCACACAACCACGCCCGCACTGAGCCCAGCGGGATCCTGCAGCTCCAAGGCTGGCTGGGAGCACCTGGACTGGAGGAGGCGCGACGTGGAGAGGGGACCCAGAGCGGAGGAGATCACGGGAGAAGCACAAGGCCACATGAGCTAAGAGAGGACCGGGGGGGGGGGGGAGGGAGGTGGTGCAAACGTGCCCCCACCCTGCAGACATGCAGCCTCCACAGCCACCCTGTACGCACAGCCGCCACCGCCTCCCCTGGCTAAGCAAGAGGCAGAGCTGAGGCTCGAGAGCCGGGGCGGCCAAGCAGCCAGGGTGCGGGAGGGACCAGCATGCAGGGAGCGGAGCTTCTCTGCCCCTCGCCAGGATCCAGCAGGCAGCAGCTCCCCTCCCTCACACTGGCAGGGCGAAGCAGGGGGCCACAGCGTCTCACCACTTTCTCCATCTCTTCCCTCTCCCACTGGGTCGTCTCCCTCACCATCTCCATCTCCTAGGGACAAAGGAGACGGTCAGAGACCCCCTCGCCAAGCCAGTCAGGCTCCTTGGGGTCGGAGGGGAAAAGGGAGGCACTGCTGGCAGCCCTCCTGCCAGGAGACGAGCGGAGAGGAGGAGGAGGAGGACAGGAGAGGAGGAGAGGGGAGGAGAGCCCCCCCTCCCCCAAGCCAGGCCTCCCCCCGCAGCCCACCACCACCTCCCCACGCCTTCACCTTCTGGAGAATATCCAGCTCCTCCGGGCTGAGGTCCCGGTCGATGGACGAAATGCTCTCCAAGCTGTTCTTGCGCCCCATGCCGGCCGCAAAGGGGTTGGCGATGATCCCTGGAGACATCTGTGGAGAAGAGGGAGAGGCGCCCAAGCGACGCTTTCGGTCTTGCCCAGTAGAGGAGGAGGAGGAGGAGGAGGAGGGCTCTGCAGGCGGAGCTGGGCTGGTGGCAAAGGCGGGCGGGGAGAGGCGGTTGCCCAGCACCTCTCGCTCACGAGGCTCAGGAAGGAAGGGCTGGCGGCACCCGTCTGTCCAGGGCCAAGGTCAGGGACTTCCCCACCTTTTTGCCCCTCGGTCCCCTCCCCACCGAAGGAGCCACATGAAAAATCCAAGTGCGGCTCATGCAAGGTGAATCTCCCCTCAGAAATTTGCATATGGTGCAGCCCCTCCCCCTCCCTCACTACAATTGGCCGCCTCTGTCCCCTCCCTGTTCACAGCTGCACCCGGGGCCCACCTTCGCGCCCCAGTGATTGGCCTAGCAGGACTGTCCATCATCCCGGTGACGGAAGGGCTGCTCTGCCTATTTGCTATGAAGGAAATTAATTGCTTTATAGCTCGAGCTTTGAACTTTTTGAAACTTTCAACATTTTCTGCACGTCTACGCTGCTCAAGCTTCAGTTTAAAAGAAAAATGAGCAAAATTAGTCTAGCAGGTCTCGTGTAACAAGTTTTACACTACCTTTTTCTTATATAAGATTGTTCTCTATGTCCTATATGTTGTTCACACAAAAATCAGGTGAACCTCAAAAGTGGTTGTTTTTCTTTGACAATAAGGGTCAAAGAAAAATATGGGCTGTATTGGTCAAGGCCCGCTTTAGATTAATGGGACAGAGTCAAAGAGGGAGGGACATGTTTGGCAGAGGGACTGGAAGACCCATGAATGCCTGCAGCCGCCCCATCCCGGTACTCCAGAGCTCACAAAAGCCTGGAGAAGAGCTCTGCACACGGGACACCCACAGGCAGCTGGGCAGATGTGGCCCTGAGCTTCAGGCATAGGGGAACTGCCTCTCTGCCCAGAAGGGCCCTCAAGAGGGCTCAGCAACAGGAAAGGGCCTTAGATACAAACACCCCAGCCAGAAAAGTATTGCATCACGGTCCAACCGCTGTCTGGGGTTCGAGAGCCAACAGCCTCAGCCGACCACTCACTTCCATGGCGACCACAGCCTTGGGGTCAAACCCATCGCAGACGAGGACCAGGAGAGTGTCCCCTATGGCGCGCAGGATCTGGACCGCTTCCGTGTGCGTCATGCCCAGCAGGCTCTGGTGGTTCACTTCCAGGATGCGCAGGCCCACTTTCAGCCGGCCATCGCGGGCCGCAGCCCCTGTGGAGCTGACCTGCCAGAGAGGAAGACCAGGCTGAGCAGCAGCTGCAGCAGCGGTATCGAGGCTGGGCAGCTGCTCCAGGGGAAAGGAAAGGGCCCCCCCCCCAATTCCACAGAGCCTCTCGCATGGTGACACTTTTGCCCCACCTCAGGCAAGAAAAAAAAAGTATCAGGCAGCAAGCGGGACTGCAACCTTTTACGGAAAGGGCGCCATCAGTTTGGGCACAGAGAGCAGAGGGTCAATCTGCAGGTGCTCTGGGCTTCGCCCCAGCAGTCCTGGCCCCGCAGGCAGAGGCTTCTGGGAGATGGAATCCAAAACAACTGGAGATCTGTCTGAGTCAGTGGAACGGCCCTGCCCAGGGAAGTGACAGAGTCCTCCTCCTCCCTGCCCGTCCTATCCCCCACCTGGATCCCAAACCAAAGGCAGGGGCGGGGGTGGGAGCGCAAGGCAAAGGGGCCTTGAAGGCGGGCAACAGCTGGTGTGGCTCCTGCTCCCTCCCCTGGGGAGAAACCGCTGCCCCAGCCACCGCCTGCAGCGGTTTCTCCCCAGAGAAACCCAGAGAAAGAGAGCCCTGCCACGCCTTCAGTTGCCCGGGGACTTCGGTGGAAGGGTTTCAACGTCTGTCCTTTCGTTTGACCTTCTGGGGGGTTTGCTGCTCTGGCTTCTTTGAAGCAACAACCTTTGCTGGTCTTATTGTCCTTTGTCAGTGTTTTTATTTCCAGAGGCGGCGGGGGGGCAGGGGGAGGGGGGCAGGGGAAGAGTCTTTTGCAATAAGACCGACTTGCGGCACCTTAAAGACTCACAGCAGAAGCTTTTGCAGACTCACATGTGGGACGCATGGCGTCTTGCACCCGTCTATATGCACAGGGGCAGCAATGGCGAGCGAAGAGGCCGCAGGGGAACGAGTGGCAGGCAAGGGGCTGCTCCTTCGAACGCACTGGGAAGGCCCCCCCCCGCTTCTGCACAGAATCACCAGGTGGGCAGGCCTGGGTTGGGGTTGGTGGGGCCCCCTCCATGACGCAGGTACCTTAGAGATGAAGATGCCCTCGTCCGTGGGGTCGAAGGGGTTGCCCGCGTGGCCCTTGGCGCCGCCTCGGATGCTGATGCCCAATTTTTCTCCCGGCCTCTTTTCAATGCAGATCTCCTGCAAGTGTACAGAAAGGCAGAGGGAAGAGCAGGGCCACCTCCACCCCCACCCCCGGATGGCACTCGGGCCTTCAGGGGCGCTTTGCTCACATTGACTTCAGCACCTTTTCTCTACTCTGGTCGGCGGCGGCGGCAGCAGCAAGCACCCACCCCATCTCTCCAGGAGAGGGGCCTCCCCTGTGCACAGCTCCAGGCTCAGCAAGAGGAGAGGAAGCCAGGCTAGGGCACCACAGCACTCCTGGCGCACCCCCTCCGGGATCCCCTCCCTCATCACGTGACTGACCCAGCCAGCTGCTGGCCGGCATCAACACGCCTGGCTTGGCTTGGTGAGACAGCAAAGCAGCCAGAGGCTCAGGCGGAAGGTGGGGGGGGGGGCATGTCCACCGTCAAGGGCACGAGAGCCTTGGCAGGAAATGGAAGAGCCGGTGCAGGCAGGCGAGAAGAAGAGCCACGTCTCCCCCGGCACGGGCCTCCACTGTGACCCCAAAACAGGCTGCTGGGGGAGCGGGGGGAATGGGCCATTGCAGAGGGGCCAGGAAAGGGCAGCCCAAAGGATCAAGGGGCTGGAGCAGCTCCCCTACGAGGAAAGGCAGCAAAGGGCGGGGATGGTTTCGCTCAGGGGAAAGAGCAGGCGAGGACAGGCCTGGCAGGGGCCTACAAAACTGTGGCCGTGGAATCGTGGAAAGAGCTCTCCTGCCCTTGCAGTGCCAGGATGGCCATCGGGTGAAGCTGGCTGGCTGGATTTCAGAGTTAAACAACAGAATTCGGCGGCCCACAAGATGTGGCAACGGCCCACGACTTGGATGGCATTAAAATGGGTCCAGGCAATTTCATGGAGCTGGTGGCTGTGTGTGGCGGCTACTAGCCCTGATGGCTCTGCACTGCCTCCGGCGACGGCGGGATTACGCCTCTGCACCCACCAGTTGCTGGGAGGTAGGGGCAGCGGCGGCGGCAGGGGGGCTCCACCCCTCTTGCCCTAGTGGGGCCACGTGGGAAGAGATAACGGGGCTTGATGGGGCCAGCTGCTGATCTTTGCACATGAGCAGGCAGAGGAGCGTTGAGGGAGGCCGCCGGCCCAAGGGAACGAGGGCAGGGGAGCCGGAGTGGTTCACCCAGCCATCCTGCCCTGCTGTGCCATTCGCGCTGGAGGGGCAGAGGAGCGTCCGAGGCAGCCACGCTCAGCAGCCCTGCCGCTCCTCTGCCCCAAGGAGGCTCTCTGCTCGCCTACCTCCATCCCGGGCGGGGGAGGATCTCGCCTGACCACCATCCTCAGCTCCTGCGTGTTGGAGAGCAGGGCGTTCACAGCCTCCTGGTGTGCTGCATGGCGGAGATCAATGCCGTTCACCTCCAGGATGCGATCCCCCACGCGCAGCCCACTGCGAGAGGCCAGCCCCCGGGGAATGACCTGCAAAGGCAAGGCGGGTATGGCAGCCAGGGAACGGCACTGGGAGGGAGGGAGGGAGGGAGGGGCGCGAAGCAGGGGTTCTGCGGAGCTGCAGGACGCGAGGAGCTCGGGTGGGGGCCCAGTCACCGGAGCCGCTGCAGAAGCTCCCCAGGCTCTGCGGGGGGGGGGGGGCGCTTTAGTGCACTGAGCCACTACCTGTCCCTCCCTACTGGGAGAAGCAGATACCAAATGCTGCCGGTGAGGGCGGGCTTCGGAAGTGTTCGGAGAAGCTGGAGAAGTCCCCCCTACTCCCCACCTGCCCTCCCCCCCACAGAAGACGAAGAGGCCCCTCCAAGAGACGGTGCCCCTGCCCACCTCTACCTTGGAAATGAAGACCCCAGGCTCGTGGATGCCAAAGGGGTGGCTGGAGTGGTCGCTGCCCCCCACAATGCTGAGCCCAAGCGGTCCCCCCGCTTTGACCAGGCACACCTCCTGCAGGTAGGCAGACACACCAAGAAGCACAGCGTCAAGGGCGGGAGGAGGAGCTTCGCGGGGCCCGCTGCGATGGCGAGGTGCAGGGGCCAGGCAGCCCCATGCAAGAGGGTGGGCTGCGGGACACACAGTCCTTCCAAGGGCTGCCACAATGGATGCTGGCAAACGCCAAGGGTGCAACAGCAGCCCCGAGGCAGGACAGCCCCTCAAAGACACCCTACGCTCGGGGGGCGGGGCCCTGCCAGTCCAAACTGGGGGCAACACAGCGTTGAGCGGCAAGGAAGCTTCCAAAGGAGACCCCTGAGCCGCAGGGGGCTCAGGCCCCGAAGGAAGGGCGGGACACACACAGAGGCTGCCGGGCGCCATCCCGGCTGCAGCAGGGGGCTTCTCTTCACATAGTGAGGCAGAACACCCCCTATCCCCACCCCACCGTTCAGCGGGGCAAACCTACCTCGATGGGGTACTGGCCCTCAAGCCTGGGGGGCAAGTGGCTCCGGGGGGGCGGGGATGTCTCCTCAGGTGGGCTCTCCCCTGGGCCGGGCGGGGGTGGAGGGGAGTGCACCCGCTGCCCTCGCTGCCCGGGGGGCAGGTCTCCCTGGCCAGGCTGGGCGGCGGCGGCGGCCTCTCTCTCGACCAGCAGCGCGATGGTGGGGGAGGCGGCAGTAAGCAGCGCTACGGCCTGATCATGCCTGGCTTCCGTCATGTCTACCCCATTGATCTAGAAGGGCCCCAAACCAGTGTCACGGCAGGCGGGCGGGTGGCGCAGGGACGGGGCGAGGAGTAGGCAGCAACACAGGGAAGCACTATGCGGAGCTCCTGGGGCGGGGGGGGGGGGGGAGAGAAGGCAGCAGCCCGGAGGAAGAGGCCCACCGCTGTCTCTGGGCCTCCCTCACTCTGCGAAGTGAACAAGCCCGCCCCCCCCCCCCCCAAACTTCCCTGCTTGCTCTAACAAAGAAGATGGCATTTGAGGGGTGGGGAAAGAGAGGAGGGGGCAAAACCCCCATCATACAGCAGGGGTTAAAGAGAGTCAGAGCCAGAGAGAGAGAGACAGACAGCCGGAAGCCAGCGCTGACGAGGCCGTCCCGGGGCTTACCCCGCTCAAACCGCACGTTCTCCCCATAGCTGCTGGGCAGAGAGCCCCCTCAGCACCGGGAGCAGAGAAACAGCCCCCCCTCAGCCCCCAGGCCAGGCAGGCAGAAGGTTAGAAGGAACAGCAGAATTCAGCAGGTAGAAGAAGAGAGAAGCTCCGGAATACAACCGCTGCGCCATAAATGGCCTCACGGAGCTCCGGAGACAAAGAGGAGGAGGAGAAGGATCCACACATCCCCTTTGAGCCCCCTTCGCTCCCCCCCTTTCACCTTTACCCAGCTCTACTCAGTCCACCTTCCTGCTGCCAAGAGCTTTCGCCAGGGGCTTCCAAGGGACCCTCCTGCCACTTGAGAAGCGCAGAGCGCCAAGGGAAGACGAATGCCCATGCCCAGAAAGGGCACCCCTCAGCCTGGCGGTCTCCAAGGCAGACGCCCAACAACCAGGCCCCCTTCTCCCCACACCTTCTCCGACTCACCAAGATGACCCTGTCGCCCACGCGCAGCGTCCCATCCCGATGCGCTGCGCCCCCCTCCGCAATCCGCGAGATAAAGATCCTCTGGGAAGAGGGAGATGCCAGTCAAGAGCCCGCCCTCCTCCTCCTCCTCTGAGGGTCCCCCAGGACCGCTTTGCACCCTTCCTGCTGGGCCCCCCTCTGCTCTCCTTCACCCAAGCCAGTGCCCCTCAGGCTCTGTGTCAGCAGGAGCCAGGAATAAGCTGCAGCCACCGCTTCGGCCAGACAGGGATCAGATGTCGCCCGGAGCCTGCCGTGGGTTAAAGGGACAGGCCCTGCTGGTGCTGCTGCCCTCCTCGCGCTCCTCCAAGGAGACCCTGCGGGAGCCCAGGCCAGCCAAGAGACCCCTCTCACCGTGTCCCCGGGCCGGTAGGGCGTGGAGCCCTTGCCCCCAGCTATGCTGAAGCCCAGCCCCCGCTCGTTCCGCATCAGGCAGGCGGAGAACCTCTCGGTCAGGGGGGCCGATCCCTCGGGCCCTTCCGGGAACTGCAGGCCCTCTCGGAGCTCCCGCGGGCTGTAGTCGTCCTCTGGCCGCAGTGGCGTCACCGTGATGGCGTTCTCTGGCTCCACCATCCGCTCGCGTAGGACCGACATGGAGACGCTGCTGCCTGAGCCCCGCAGCGCCTCCACGGCCACGTGGTGCTCGGCGTGGCGCAGCAACACCCCGTTCACCTGCGTGGGGTGAGGACAGAAGAGACTATCCCCACTGAGGTGGCGGTTGCACCATGATCCAAGACCCGTCTGGCCGCCTCCGGCAGCCCACCACTAAAAGCCAGGGCAGAAATACGCTGGGCAGAGTCAATCCTGCCTGCCTGCCCGCTTGCCCAAACTCCCTCTCCCTGCAAACAGCTACGAGGACAGAGATGTTGTCCCCCAGACCACACGGTGACCTGCTGGGCCGGCTGGCCAGGCAGGCAGGCAGGCAGGCAGGCTGGGAGAGCAGAAGAACAGAAGCCCTGGAAGGAGATGTGGCACTCCCTCGTGGCCACTCACCTGCAGAAGCTTGTCCCCCACCCGCACCCCTGCACGGGCTGCCGGGCCCTCCTCGGACACGCGGGAGATGAAGATGCCCTGGGGAGAGACGAGCTGGTCAGTCGGGGTACGAGAAGCATACCTGAGGCAGGAGCTCAGCCGGCTCTGCTCTGGG
Organism: Anniella stebbinsi; assembly: GCA_029215795.1. NCBI lineage: Eukaryota > Metazoa > Chordata > Lepidosauria > Squamata > Anniellidae > Anniella > Anniella stebbinsi. Next base: position 119,994,264 of record JARDYH010000006.1, on the reverse strand, counting down.
GACGGCCATCCTCGCCTCGGGAAAGGCCATGGTGCACCCAGGGCCATGTCCCCCTCCCGAGCCAGCCCCGGCCCTGGGAGCCCCCGGCCGTTACCTCGTCGTCTCCCTTGTAGGGGGTGGAGCCTTTGCCCCCTGCAATACTGATGCCGAGTCCCCCGGTCTGCCGCACAATGACCAGAGTCAGCTGAAACAAAAGGGTGCGGCGTTACAGGTGGGGGAGGGGTGCAGCAGCGGCAGCAGCGGCAACGAAGCCACGAGAGGAACGAGCGGAGATGCAGAGCGCTGCCCCACGCACTCTCCCCACAGGCATCATGCCCCCCCCATGGCCCTGAACAGGCAAAGGTCACTGGCAGAGTGAGATGGGTGGGGTGAGGGTGAGCTACACCTCACCAGATCCCATCCCTTTTCGTAGGTGGGTACATCTGCTCCCCCTCCCCCCGCCCTTGCCGGTAGAGTGCCGGTGTGGAAAGGGGGGCCCCATAGGCACGCTGGCTTCTGCCTGGGTCCCCAGCTGGGACTGGGGGGGAGGAGCAGGGCAGAGCGCAAGTGCCTCCCCCTGCACGCCTAGAGCCCAGCACCACAAGGCTTGCAGCCCGGGGGCGACCTCTGCACACCCCGCCGCCGCCGCTGGAGAAGCCAAAAGGCCCTCAGAAGATGCTGCCCAGGCAGGCAGGCAGGCAGGCAGGCAGGCGGCCTCCCTCCGGCTGCAGCAACGGCAGAGACTCGGGCGAAGAGGCAGGCAGGTGCTCCGGCACATCGCGTCCTGGCCGGCCAACACATTCCAAACGCATCATCCGTCCCTCAGGAGCTCGCCGGGGGCCCCAGGCAGGGATAGAGGCCCTATATTGGTCTGCTTTGCTCTGCCGAAGAGCTGAGAAGAGTTTGGCTCAGCAAACAGCACTGTGGGGGGGATGCAGCAGAGCCAGCCTGCAGCCTTGGAGCGGGCAGAGAGCAAAGCACGGCCAGACTCATCTGCCCCCGGACGCTGGCGGCACACGTGCAACCTGGAGCATGGAAGGCCAGGCAGGGGGCCAGCCCTTTGGGCGTGGGATGTCCAGCTGCAGCCAGGCCAGCAGGGAAGGAGCCCCCGTGCTTCCGGCATGGAGGACGCCCCCGGCCACCATGAGCGGGGCGCCCACCACCAATGGGCCCAGGAGAAGGTGGTGGCCTTGTGAGCAAGCAGCTCACCCTAGAGGACTCCGCAGAGCCTCCGCCGTCCTCTCAGGAGGCGCAGGTCAAGCAGCTGCCAGAAAAGCCGGAGGGAGGAAGCAAGGGGCACGCATCCCGGCACCACCACCACCGCCGCCACCAGGCCTGACGTTCCCCCGAGGCTGGGCAGGGTGTTGAGAGAGCGGGGAGGGGGTGGCGTCCCCTGTCCCAGCCCCAGGTGCGTTGGAGCCCCTCCGGGTGATAGCAGTAGTGCTCAGGAGGGAGGGAGGGAGGGAGGGAGGGAGGGAGGGGCCGCTTTGCACAGAGGCTGGAGGGGGCCTGCTGGGTCCTTGGATGCTGCCTACTACCAGCCCCTGCAAGGAAGGCACATGACGGGCAGCTGGACGGTGAGGATTCCGCACAAGCCCATGGGGGAAAGGGCAGCCCATGGCCTCAGGCACAGACTGCAGCACCTGGAGGACTTCAGCCCTCCTTTCAAACATCGCATGCTCCTTGTCCTCACGCTGCAAGGGCGGTGGCACAGCCAGGTTGGAATCCCCAAAGCCGGGGGGGGGGGGTTGTGTGCTGGCGAAGTGGACCGGCACCCAGGAGGAGTTCCGTGGGTGGGTGGCTGAGTAGGAGGGAGGGAGGGAGGGAGGGAGGGAGGGCTCTGCCTCCCCACCCCCTGACACAGCAGAAGCAGGCCAAGCCACCCCGAGCGAGGGGCTCCACTGCCACCCGACTTCTCTCCCGTGGGGCTCAGCGTTCCCCTTTCCTCAGTGCAGGAATCCAGGGAGGCAAAGCTGCACTGGGTCCAACACTGGGCAGGCTGCGAAGGGCGGATGGCCTGGGTCCCACTTGGGGGTTCTCCCTGGGAGTCAAGGCCCACCTGCCGCGGGAGCGGAGCTGGGCCCGAAGGACGGAGCTCCCAGGACCCAGGGAAGCCGCCTGCTGCCCAGCCTCATTGTTGCCCCTCACTGGAGATGCTGGCGGAGACTGAACGGGGCCTTCGGCATGCAAAGCGGGAGACGCTCCTCCACAACCGTCCTGCAACCGTCCTGCAAGCGCCGCTGTGCGTCAGCGCTTCAGGTGATCGAAGCGCCTCCAGGGCCCTCCTCACCTCCCTTCCTGATGGGGAAGGGGAGGACTTCCCCCCCCAGCACCCTTTGCCCAGCTGCCGCCGCCGCCGCCATTCCCAGCTCAGGCCCAGGAAGAGGAAAGGAGAGGAGAAGCTGCCTCTGGGACACAGAGCACAGCCTCAGCAGCAGCAGCAGCAGCAGCAGGTCCAGCTGGGCCCAAGGAGAAGAGGGCGGTGCAGAGCGGGGGGGGCGGGGTGGGAGAGGACATTGTTCCCAGCCAGGCGGTACAGACCTCTTCCTCCTCAATGCGAGCAGGCTCAATCAGCAGATTATTGGCTTGATCAAACGACACCCCCTGTTAGGACAGGAACCAGCAGAGAGGCATGCGGGTTAGTGGCGAAGGGCCGAGACCACCACCAGGGGGGCAGAAGGAGGGATGCATGGGCAGGCAGGCAGGCAGGCAGGCAGGCCCCGCTCCTCGCGCCAAGGAGCCCCGCACCAGAGACAGGAGGGGAGAGAAAGAGAGGACAAGCGGGGGCTCACCGCGTAGGTGGGCAGATGCGGACCAACTCCTTCAGCCTGGCCAACCCCCTCCCCCTCTTTGCACTCAGAGGCAGAGGCAGTCGCTGCTCCTCCTGGCCACAGCGGCCATGACGGGGGCACTCTGCCCCACGTCCGGTTGTTAAGGTACCAACAGGTGCCCCGCCAGCGGGGATGGGGGGTGGAGAGACAGAGGCTGCATTCGGACAACACATTAGTCAATGGTGGGTTGAGTAGCCAACTCACAGTCGGTTATTTTGTGAGTACCCCCACACAACATATTCCTACACAACTGTGGGTGGTTGGGGCTGGCGTTGAGTAGACTAATAGTCAATCCAGCATTTGACTGACACAGCCCCCGCCCCTCTCCCCACCCTCCCTTCTCCCTCAGTCCTCCCAGTTCTATCCCAGCAGCCTCTGCAAGTTGCGCCAGTTGTAGCAGAGTGGCAGCCACCGCTTTGGTCGCTCTTGCCGCCTGCCTCTATGGGCATGTGTTTTTAACCCACTCACCGCACACCATTAACCCACTCACCCCTCCACACAACACTTTAAACAACTGGCTTCGAGCTAAACAACTTGCAAGCCAGTTGTTTCTCTAAGCTGCTTATTTGGGTGGAATAGCATACCGTCAATAGTTTGTGAGCGGCGTGTTACCCTCCATACAATACAATAAGCAACACAACTGACGATTGTTCCCCCCCCAGTTGCTTAATGTGTTGTCCGAATGCAGCCAGAGAGAGCAGAGGCCCCCCCTTCCTCCTCCAGCACAAGGCAGGAACACATTCAGACAAGCGTGTCACCCGCCTAGGCTTTGCACGCCACTTTCACTCCGGCGTAGGGCCTGGCTGAGGCATTCCTCAAATAAAGAACACCCCTACGCCCTGAAAGGACGGCTCCTGGGGACAACCACAGTCAGGAGGGAGAATAGGCTCAGGTGCTGCTGGGGACCCACCCTAAGAAAGGAGGGAGGAGCTGGGGTCTCCTGCCTCCACGGCAGGCGCCCACGCCTCAGGTCTCCCAGCAGGGCTGGCCCTGCGCCAGGCCACGTTGATGTTACCACGCCACCCGGTGCTCTGGGCGCTGCCATGCTCTTGCCATGTTCCACAGAGGACAGAGACCCACTCTGTGGCTGCAGAGTTCAAGGCACGAGAGCCCTTGGCCAGCCCAGCAACAAGGCCGGCCAAGTGGGCCCAGACCCCTCCCCAAAGCACCGCAGGGCCTGGGGCCCCACACAGCTTCCGAGGGAAGTTCAGCACGGAGGCCTCGGAGCCATGCTTTGCCGGGTGCATGGGACCAGCCACGCCCTGCCATCCCTGCCGACACCAGCATGGCCAAGCCCCAAAGCAGGGCCGGCACGCTGTGGGAGAGAGACCCCACTCAGGAGCGGCCACGACAGAACAGCCCCTCCCCTTCCTGGCCAGGTCAGGCCAGGCCCCTACCTTGACAGAGGGTGGGACAGCTGTCACCCCATTCCTAGCCTCCTCCTCCTCGGTGTCCCACCCCGCCTGCTCCGGCTCCTCTTCCTCCTCTGCTGCTACGGCCACAGCCACGGCCTCCTCCTCCTCCTCCTCCTCCTGGGGGCCCTCCTCAGCACTCCAGCCCTGCAGGAGGGCCACCACCGCCTCAGGCCGGGGCAACTGAGCAATCCTGAAGTGCTTCTTGTAGTGGGGGGTGTCCTTGCGGATCAGCCGCTGCTTCCCCACGGGGAATGGATGTCCCTCCTCCTCGTCATCCTCGCTTGGGACCAGCGTGTCTTCAGCAAAGTGCACAGTGGGCTGCAAAGAAACCCCCCCAGGCCCAGGACAGGACTGCTCAAGCCACTTGGCCTGGCAGGTGTGTCGGCTCCTGCCCACCCTCTGGCTCTAGGCTGCACCTGGCAGTCCCAGGGGAACGGCACCCGGGGCTCCCACACTCAAGATGACCCAAGCCCTCCTGGGCAGCGGGGAGGAAACTCTTGCCTTCGGGTGTGTGTGTGTGTGTGTGGACAGGCATGGTTCCTCTCGAGGGCGAGAGCGACTGCAGATCAGCAGCTCCAAGCTGCCCACCGCCACCCCTGGGCCTGCCATCTTGAAGGGCCCCCTCCCCCTGAAAAGCAGCCCAGGCCCTTCCCAAGAGAGCTCAGAGGGTGTTGAGAGTGAGCAGCCCAGCCCTTTGCAGGCGGAGGAGATGCCGGAGGGGCCGCCCTGCCCCCGCCTTTCAACTCGGCCGTGCTAACATCAGCTGTCACGGCAGCTGTCGCAAGACGGGCGGGCAGGCAGGCAGGCAGGCAGGCTCTGGGCTAGATTTCGATGCCAACTGGCAAGAAAACTTGGGGGAGGGGGACCTGGCTTCTGGGCCATTGCCTGTTTGGCCACGTCATTCAACGAGCCAAAGGGATGGAGGGAGCGCCACTGAAGCACGGGCATTCCTCATTTCAGAAGTGGCTAAGCCCGTGGAGAACCCAACAGGGGTATGCAAATTCAACGCTTCCTGCCGCACTATCCCTGCCCATGCGCATAGCAGACGCACCGCTGGGTTTGTGACGGCCGTGCAGACCGCCTGCCAGGGGCAAAACCTGCAGCTATCGTGCATCATCTCGACATCGCAAGGGGAGGGGGGGAGCCAGCAGCTGTGGCGCTCGCTGGCACCAACGACCAGGGGAAATGGAGCCGTGAGGCCCTGGAAGCCAAATTCAGCCTGCTTGTAGGTGCTTCCAAGCCAGGACCTCCAAGGCAACGTCCTCTGAAACACTGCCTGTTCCACGCGTGTGGACAAAACGGCGGTGCAGGGAAGAGCGTGTAGGATTTGTTAGGCATGGGGCGGGGGGGAATTTGGGACCATGCTGGATCTGTACCAAAGGGATGAGACCACTAGAGCCAGAAAGGTGCCCAACTGCTGCCAGTGAACGACAAAGCTTTGCAGAGCAGTTTTCAAATGGAATCCTGGGGGAATCAGGGAGCTTCCGATCCGGGTCAAATCACCCCATTGCCCAAATGGGGGTGGGGCAGAAAGGGACCAAAGGGCCACGGGGAAATGCGAACAGCAGAAGCATTTGGAGAGGACACAGGGCATCTCTCTGTCTTTGAGTCAAGATAGGAGCCGTTTAGAGGAGCACATTTGAAAAGGGGGTATCATGGAAACAGAGAGCACCAGTGGGGATACGACCATCTCTGGGTACAAACCCTATAAGGAGGCCAGCAGGGAAGGAAGGAAGGAAGGAAGAGGACCGGTACCACTCTGTGTGACTGACATCACGGTATCTAAAAAGCTCAATTCAGACAAACTCCTAACCAAATTGTCCTTGAACGGTTGTCACACAGAAGAGGACCAGGATCTCTTCTCGATCATCCTGGAGTGTAGGATACGGAATAATGGGCTCAAGTGACAGGAAGCCAGATTCCAGCTGGACATCAGGAAAGACGTCCTGACTGTCAGAGCAGTATGACAATGGAACCAATGCCCTAGGGAGGTGGTGGGCTCTCCCTCACTAGGGGCATTGAAGAGGCAGCTGGACAGCCATCTGTCAGGGATGCTTTAAGGTGGATTCCTGCATTGAGCAGGGGGTTGGACTCGATGGCCTTAGAAGCCCCTTCCAACACTACTATTCTAGGATTCTAATGGAGGCTGAAGGACTTGCAAAGCTCTTGAAGGGGAACGCCTATTGAAAGGACATCCGAGGAGGTGACATTGCACTCGGATTTCATGCCGATAGTAAAAATCTGAAGCGCTCCCCTTGGGTGAAAAAAAAAGGCTTCAGGCAACTTCCCGGTCTCACACACATTCATGTGAAGGTCCTTCTGACTCCTTCGACCAGTGTGCTCTCTGCTCCAGCCAAGCAAAACAGCATGTAACTGGGATTATACCAGAGGTCTACCGTAAGTCAGAGAAAGAGTCCTCGATAGGTGCCCCCATTTGCTTAATATACCAAACAGTGGGTAGCATTGTCCATTGCACTTTCCACAACTCAGTTTTAGACAATGTCTTCACATGCAACTAAAGCCCTTTGAACTGTTAGCAATTCTAGGGCCGTGATAAGGAGCCCTCTTTCCCTTGGAGACCATCATGCACAGCCGCAGTATAGGCCATGGTGCAGCCCTCATCCCCAGCTGAAATTGAAAGCATAGGAAGTCACTGTCTGGGATGTCTGTCTCTGTCAGAAGAACTCCCAACGAAGATGGGACAGAACCATCTCCCAATGGGCAGAAACAGTCACATTTAGGGCGAATCACACTCAGGATGGAATATGCTGATGAACCCAACTGGAGTACCTGCACGTGAGGCCATGTGAATGCAGTGACAGACGTGGTCAGACCCGTAAGACCAAGTAGGCACTGGATGACAGAAACAGAAGCCGGACTCCAGGTTGCAGGAGACAGAGAGAGCCATCAAAACGAGAGCGATTGCACTGCGCTATGGGAGGAAAGGCTCTGGCCTTCCAGGAATCCTAGATGGCTCCAATGTACTAAGTCCGAGGAGTCAGGACGATACGGGTTTTCGGGATGTTGAAACAGAGGCCCAGGTCAGAAAGAAGAACACCAATAATCACGATCTGAGGCCTTGGAAGCAGATTCCATGTAGCTGGAACCCAAGTTAAGCAGGGGAAAGTGTGGAAGACAGCTGAGCGCACATCATAGGGGCTGCTGGAAGCGCTGAAGTCGATGTGACCAGCGCTGGACAGTGTAGCCATCACAGGGCACACCACCCTCTGTTCACTTGGCGCCCTAAACTCAGGCAACCTCTTGTAGCCCCGTGAGTCTCTTCAGGTTTGAGAAGGATATGGCTTGAAATCCCATGACCATTCTCTCTGGCGACCTGGTGAGGACTCTCTTCTACGGGGTGATCGATGGTCCCAACAACAAGAGAGAGACACCAAGACTAGCTGCCCATGTATGGTTCTCACCAAGATGACTCCCACGGTCTCCTACCTGTGCAGAAATGGTGAGAACATCTGAAATGAGGCAGGAGAGCCCCATCTGGAATCTGGTGAGTCACAGTGCCAAAGGGACACAGTACAGGTCGCAGTGCTCAGAAGTTAAGACCACCCCATAGGTGGTGGTGGTGGTGAAGAACCTCTTATATCTCCCTCTGAGGTTGAACCAATAACTCAGGCTTCATCCAAGGCCACGGGGGATTCGTGTGGCAGTCTTTGTACCATCAGAATGGGCAAGAACAATAATTGGGGGGGGGGAGCCGAGGCTAGTCCCGTGGAAGGTTGGCCATTATCATCCTGTGGGATAGGAAATGGCACTGGGGCACTGGCACATGGATCTTCCCACAGCCTCCGAGATGTTCTTCTCCTTCTTGGGCTATGTGGCCCCATTTGAAAAAGAACAGCTTGACGTGGCCTTTTCACAATAGATTGGCCTAGCGTCAGTCACATGTGGTCTGGTTTTCGGATCTGAAGATGGCCGAACTGACGGGTTTGACTGTTCAGTAGGAGCTGGGGGCTGGGACAGGCCCAAGGAGGATGGTGTTGGAGTAGGAACGGGCAGCTGGGGTGGACCCGGCACGGATGGTGCCACAGCCAAAACAGGCGTTGCCAAGGCCAGTGTAAGGGATGGTTTCAAGCAAACTGAGAATGGGTGAGATCCTGCTTGTGGCCAGGAGGGCTCATTCCCAAAGTACCAGACGAAGGCGGAAGGGCTGATTTCATCCAGCCTGCTTTATGAAACCTTGGTGACGTGAGCAGGATTCCACCACAAAGCCCTCACCCAAACATAAAAGTCCAAGATTGTGTCCATTAGATGGTGGCAATTTGCTCTTTTAAAAATGTAGCTTTTAATGGTGTTCTTGTTCTTTTATTCTATTTGTTCACCACTCCGAAATCTTTGGATGGGGAGCGACATATAAATATTGTAAATAAATAAAATAAGTTTGCCCCCCCCAGTCCGAACACCTAGGAAACAGGGCCCAAATGGCCGCAGGCGGGTGCTGAAGAAAACCGCAAAAGCGACAATACTTGAATAAAAATCAAGAACAATAGTGAAGAGTTGATGCAATAAGAACAGAGAGAAATGGAGGAAAGAGAAGAACGCAGCGAGGGGAAAACACAGCTCAGCCACCAAGAGACGCCACTGGGGACAGAAGGCGCTCAGCAATGCCACCGTCAAAGTCAATCTGAGGGGATGCCCGGGGGGGGGGGGGGGCAGGCCGCCCACCTGAATGTCTCAGCTCCAGAAAGTGCTGATGGAGGTTCTGCGGAGGCGCAGAATCCGTACGTGTGACATACCATGGAGGCTATGGAGGAGAAGCCTAGCCGCCCCGTTCGGTGCCTCAGCTGCCCTGAAAGAGGATTCTGAATTCCAGCTTCGAGGCCTCCAAAGAGGACGAGACCAGTTCGCAGAGGACAGCTCCCTCATCCACGGCTGTTTGTCGTGAGGGCTTCAGGGAGCCTCCCCTCCTCAGCAAGCTCCCCTTTAAAAGAGCAGGTGGGAGACCCTCGCCCCCCCACTTCCTGCTGACCAGACCAGAGCCAACCCCAACCCCTGGGTCCTCTGGCGCTCAATGGCCCCGTTCCTGGGCCTGGACTACCTTGTGCCCACCTCTGTCCCAAGCAGCCAACTGGAATGCCAGAAGCCTTCTGTCGCTAGCAGACTGGGCTGTGTCCGCATCTGGAACGTGAAGCAGAACTAGCCAGAACCCCAAGCACAGCCAGAATCCTAGCTTAGCCACCCGCCCAAACGCCACCTCTGCCTTCAGCAGCCACGTTCACGCCACATCCAGCAAAACCGGACGCCAAATGCTCATTTCAGACCAGGGGCCCCAGAGACTGCGCTGTGCCGCCTCACGTAGCCTTGGCCTCTGCGCGCAGAAGGAGGAAGCGGCGCCCGCCCTGCGGGCCAGGGCTTCTCAGCCAGCCTGCTCCATGCCACCCAGGGGTCTGGCTTCCAGGGGGCGTTTAGGCAGGGAAACATTCAAAACAGCGCCCCCCTCACCTGCCGTTGGAAGGGCTGTAGACCAGGCCTCGTCCTGCACACGAAGCGGGGGGAGGGATGATCCCAAGGCTTGCCTGCATGGAAACTTTAAGGTATGCAGCTCCACGGCCCCCCAAATGACTCTGGCCTGCAAGGCCTCTGCCTCCACCGTTGCCCTGCCATGATCACGGGCCCAGCATTCAACACAGCCGCTTCGCTTCGGCCGATTGTACACAGCTAAACCACGATCAAAAGAGGAGGTAACCACTGCACTCTCGCGATGCGAAGCATTGGGCAGGCAGGAGTGGGTGGATGCAGAGCCAGGCTCAAACAACGCACCTCAAAATGGCAGCAATTCCTAACAGAAGCCACAGCGTGCCCCTGGGATCCAGCCCCTGTAGCCAACGTCTCTCCACACATCCTACCTCGCTGTACACCACCTCCAGCTCGTCCTCTTGGCCTGGTGCCTCCGCCTCCTCCTCCAGCCGCCAGCGGCCCTGCTCCTCTGCATCCCCCCCCTCCTCCAGAGCAGCGCGTGCTGCCTCTCCAGGCCTCGGGGTCTCTCGCACGTGCCTCGCCGCTGCCTCCTCCTGGCCGCCGGCAGAGATGGTGCTACTGGAGACATGCGAGTCCTCACTGCGGTTGGACGTGGCGCTCAGTCTCTTCTCCTGCACAGGATGCGGAGCAAGCCAAGAGTGTGTGGGACTGTCACCCCGAGCATCACACACACACACCCTCCCTCCAAGCCTGCTTGCGCTGCAGCTCACAAGCCCTGCAGAGTCACGCAATGCTTGCACAGCTGGGGGAAAGGAGAGTCCCCCCCTCTAAGCCACGGAGGGAAAAGGAGAGGCCACCACCACCCTCGGCGGGCTGGATGGGCCCATAGCGCGTCTCAAGAGGAGAGCCCTCGTGCCCCTGGCTTCCCGACAGAGCAGCTCCTTCCCTTGGAGAGAGCCTCACCAGGCAAGGCAACTCTGGCAGGCAGCAGGCAGAGTGAACCAGCCGGACTCCTTCCAGGCGCCTGGAAGGAACCGCATCATCTGACGGGCTGCACTGGGCATCTCCGCCTGTCTTTGGGCAGTGCCGAGGCCAAGCTCAAAGGATGTGGCGAGGCCCAACTGGCAACCGTCCCGTCGGTTCTCCCTTAGCCTGGCCCCCACCCCCCTGGACCCACAGAGCCCAAGCCCCACTCACCTCGCAGCGGGGAGAGTCCCGCTCAGCACTCAGCCTGGAAGCAGACGCCTCACTGCGCCGCCCTTCCAGGACCTTCTTCATGGACTTCAGCTCACTCGGGTGTGGAGTTGCCCTGCGCTGCAGACCCTGCGCAGAGGTGGGGGAAGCTCCTGTGACCACTACACCAGCCCCCTACTAACCACAGAAGGGGGGGCCACACTCAGCAGCAGTGAGGCGGCGGCGGCCGCGGCAGGGCAGGCTACACAAGCTCCCGCACTGGCCACCTTCCCAGGCCCCCGCCCCAAGGCAGGCAGACAGGCAGGCGAGCAGGTCTAAGGCACAGATTCCCCCCCCCCCCCACAAGGGCAACAGAAGAGCCCTGAGGCTGGGTCAGACTGAGGGTCCATCGACTCCAGCATTCTGTCTACACAGGGGCCGAGCAGTTGCCCACAGGAAACCCACAAGCAGGACACAAGTGGCGCGCATCAGGATACTGCCTGTGATGCTGGAGGCAGCGCATAGCCATCCGGACTAGTAGCCCTTGATAGCCTCCTCCTCCTCCTCCTCCAGGAATTTCTCCATCCTCCTTTTAAAGCCGTCCAAATTGGTGGCCATCATCACATCTTGTGATAGTGAGTTCCATAGTTTGACCGTGTGAAAAAGTCCCTGCTTTTTATCTGTCCTGAATCTCCCACCAAGCAGCTGCATGGGATGTGACCCCTTTGGGTTCTGGTATTAATGTCTCCCTGTCCACATTCTCCACGCCAGGCATAATTTTGTAGATCTCGTATCAGGTCTCCCCTCAGTCTCCTTTTCCCCAAGCCGAACAAAACCCAGCTGCAGTAGCCTTCCCTCATCGAGGAGTTGCCCCAGACCCTTGATCATCTGAGTTGCCCCTTCCTGCTCCGTTTCCAGCTCTACCACATTGTTTTCTTAGGTGTGGTGACTCAGGTGCACCCGCAGGCCTTCCATGGTGCGGTCGCACCACAGGCACCTTCCCCCCCCCACCCCCCCAGGCCTTCCTGCAAGGAACAGCCATGCCAGCCAGTCCGGAGCCATCTCCAGGCCTCCCGCCCGCCCTGCCACGCCCTCCTCCGTCCGTTACCCTCTTCTCCGCCCCAGGCTCCTCCTCCTCCTCGTCCATTCTGGGCTCGTCCACAAACTGGATCACACTGACCCGGTTGAGGTTGGTGTCCGCCCAGCTCTCCTCCACGCTACTGTGCAGGAGGTTCTCTGGCGAGAGAGAAGGCAGGGTGGGTTTTGTAAAGCTCCCAGGGGCTCGGCCTGCCTCAAACCTCTCCCCTCCCCGGGTGGGGGCAGGGCTGTGCCTCAGCACCTCTGTTACCTAGGCTGGGTGACGGCTGCTGGGGAAGGAGGTAGCAGGTGAGCACTTTCTCTCCAGTCTTCTCATCATCCTCCGTCTGGAACTTCAGCATGGGCTGCGACTGGTTCTCCGCCAGCCAGAGGGCCTTCAGGTTGAGATTGGTTAGAGCAATGGGCAGGTGCTGCAGCCTGCATCAGAAAGCAGCAATGGGATCACCAGGCATGGGCCCAATCCCTCAAGCGTGTTGGCCAGAAGGCCTGGAGGCCATGGCAGCCTCCTCAGGGATGAGGGCAGAAGGGAAGCGACCGTGGCCGGGAGCACGGCGGGCTTAGCCCTGCTACCAAGAGTATCCCTCGAGGCTCGACTTCTGCAATGCACTGGACATGACATGCGTGCACCCCCCCCACACACACTGTCTGACACACGGCCAGCCTTCCTTCCCATCAAGGGAGCCGGCCTCAGACTGGAGCCCCTGAAGGAACAGCTGCCTCTGTGCACAGAGGTCGCCTCCAGAGACCCTGAGGTGTGACAGGAGAGGAGAGAGAGGCCTTCTCGGTGGTGGCTCCCCCCCCCAACACACACACACAATTGGGGCCTTGCCTGGCACCTACTCTTAGCTTGTGGGCACCAGGCAACGACTTCTTCATTTTCTTAGCCTTATAACGGTTAATGTGGAATAACATTTGGCCATTGCTAGTTTCACCCACGGTTTCCATGTGGCATTGCTGTGGTCGTATTTTCCATTTCATCCTTATGGCCATGAGCCACCCTGAGGGTGTTTATACTGAAGGGTGTCAGATCATCTATCCAATGAATATACAAGTCTGAACTTCTGAGCGGCTGGAATGTTCAAAACATCTCAGCAGCCGAGCAACTTCTTCTAGGTTGAGTCAACATGGTACGTCCCATTTTCCTATTGAAGCAACCACCAAACCGCCTTGCAATAAAAAGCATGCACGATGCGACGGCCAGCAACAATGCGTCCTCGTTAACGGACGGCAGCAGTGAAACATCAAGCGGCAGCCATGCTAAAACGCCACCGAGGTCAGAGGACTGGTTCAAAGCCGGCCTCCGTAAAAACTGCTACCATCCATCATCCCAAGGCTGGAAGAGAGGCAGCCAGGCAAATCGGTGTGGGAGGGAGCCCAGCGCCAAGAAGGGCCCCTCTTCTGCCCCAGCCACCTGATCTTGTATCTGGAAGGGCGCGCGAGCAGGGCCTCTTCAGCCGAGCACGTTCACATAGGAGCAGGCGGTCCGGGAGAGGTCCTGTGGTCCCGAGTGTGTTCAGGCCAACTCAAAGACCACCAGTAGCAGCAGCAGCAGCAGCAGCAGCGGCGCTTTAAACCAAGCCTGAGCACAAGCAAGCAGGCAGGCAGGAGGTTGACATTTGGCCCGCCTTAGCGCTCTGGGTGCCAGGCTGTGGCCCGGATGCAGCGGCCTGCACTAGCTCCTTTTGAAAGGCAGCTCCATTCGGAGAGCCCTGCAGCAAGCTGGCCTGGAAGTAGCCGGGGCAGAGAGAACCAAGCCCAGGCTGGCCCATGGAAGGGCTCCAGAAGGCTCCTTTCAAACCAGCGGAAGGCCTGGGCTCCGACAGCCTCCAAGAGCTGTGGAGCCTCCAAAGATGGCTGCCGTCGCCAGCAGAGCTTCCTTGGGCCAATTCCCAACTCTGGGGGTAAACGGGCAGGAGGACTTTTTCTTCAGAGCTGCATCATTGCGGTCTTATTTATCCGCTATTTGTGTATTTACAGCATTTACATACCACTCCACATCTGAATAGATTTTGGAGCGGTGAATGGTAAAAAATAAAAAGAATAGAACACCATATTAAAAAGCATAAAGAATAAAATAACTATTAAAAGTTGTTTAAAAACAGAGTATCAATACAAAAATGGACAGTCCTCCGTTTTACTCTTTAAAAGCCCAGAAAGAGCATCGCAAGCTCACTTTGAGGCAGGCGAATTGGTTGAAGGTGCACAACTGGCGCAGGGGTGGCGCTGAGGTCCACCCTTCTGGGTGAGCTGGGCAGGAGGACAGCTTGTGCCGAGTGTAAATGTCCTGACCTGGCCGGCTCTTAGTAACCCAACACAGAACTGCGGGGGCTGCACCTCCACCTCCCACCCCGAGATGGCAGTAATCCTCAGGAGAGTGGGGGGGGAGGGGGCTTCCCTTCTTTCCCTCCCCACCCCAAACTCACCGGTTGCCTGCTACATCCAGCACATGCAACTCAGCGGTGCCGGCAAGCTCCGGGGGCAGGAACTCCAGGCAGTTGTCCCGGAGGGAGAGCACGTTCAGGCTGCTGCAGCCCCCGATCTCGGTGGGGAGGGACGTCAGTCGGTTCCGGTCCGCATTGAGGTTGGTGAGCTTGCCGAGTCTCCCCAGGGCCTTGGGCAGGGCCTGAGGAAAGACCCAAGGTCACAAGCCGACAGAGGGGAGGCCCAGCGAGGGAGGCCCCCGGCCCAGAGAGCCGGCGCAGAGGCCAAAGGCCGGCACGCAGCACCTGGCGCCCTCACTGGCCGCCGTCAGGGCAAGGAAGAGTCCCGGGCCGGCGAGCACACCTACCGGCAGCACGTTCTCAGTCAGGATGAGTTCTGACAGGTTTGCGCAGTCCCCAATTGCTTCGGTCACCTCCACGAGCCGGTTCTGGTCAACCTTCAGGATGGAGAGCTGCTTCAGCTGGCCTGGGCAAGGGGCAAAAGAGGCAATGGCTACACTGTGGAGGGGAGGGGAGGGGAAGGCTCTGGCCCCAGCCGAAGCAGGCAGCTGAGTTCAAGGCGCCTTTGGAAAAACAGAGGCAGATGTAAATCGTTTCGATCCCACGTTTTCCACTGACTATGTTAGGAGCTTCCTGGACAATCACGCAGACGGCGTGGCTCTTCTGAGCCCTATGGCAGCTAAATAGCACAACCGTTTCACTCACTGTGGAGACCGTTACATGGTACACCACAGATATTGCTTATTATATGAAACAGGAAAAAAGGGCTCACAGAGGCTGGGCAGCAAATCAGCTTCTCTTCAAAGGATGAAAACTTGTGTTTACCGGGCGCAAGTATTAATAAACTGAGATGTGGTCAACACTGCATAGCTCATGTAGGTGAAGAGCATCAAAACAGGAGCATTCTGCATCTCACAGGTCAGCAAAGTGGGCGAAGGTGTCCATGCAGGGAGGTGGTCTCCTAAAGCGGGGGTGGGGGCAGTAGGTAGCCCCGCGTCTTTTACGGCTTGACAGCCCCTGGCTTGCAGGGTCAAGCTAACCACAGCCCTACAGGGCCCAGCCTCTTGTGCCAGGTGTAGCGTGCTGGCTCTCAAAGACAGACGCTTTGCTCAAGACCCTTCATTTCTTTCCTTCCAAAAAAAAGAGAAAAGCAGCCTCCAATTCAACCTACTGAGGGAGGGAGGCCCACTGGAGGGGGTCACATGCTTTTAACGTTCACCAGGCTGTTTTTAAAAGAAGAACATAGTGTTTGGGGGTCATTTTGTGGCTGGTTTTATTTTATTTTCCCAATTTGTCTTTCAAGCCAACCAACTTTATCCTACCTCAAGTGCATCTACTCAACGAAGTCAGGCAGGCAACTCCTAGAGGGCCTCAATGACGGAACGGCCTCCCTAGAGTGGCTCATCCGGCATCCAGAAAGATCCCTTGCTGGTTCTTTCGCTCCACGTCATCAAGACTTCACTGCTCATCCTGGCCTTTAGGGCGTACTTCCTATGCTGGTTGAGGAATGCTAGGATTTCTAGGGCTTTTTTCTGTCTAAACATGCATAAGATTTGCCCCCTTAAATAACTGACACGTCCTGGTCCTCTTGTTTTTTAAAAAAATCTGTGCATTTAATTTTGGGGTACTGTGAGTTTTCCTCTGTTGAGGTATTTTATGTTGCTCTCGATTGGAGATTTTAAGTGCAATGTTGTATGCAAATTGTGTTTCTGCTTGTTGATTGTAGCCAACCCAGAGAACTTCGCTTAGGGGGCGGCATATAAAAGGCCGCCAATGAAGAAATAGGGAGCCATCCTGCCCACAGCACATATAGCTCATCCACCCAAGATAGCACACAAGCCCCCGGGGGGGGGGGGGGGGCTGGCAGGACTCCAGAACTCCAACTCACCAATGCCATCTGGAATGGACTCCAGCAAGTTCTGAGAGAGCAGCAGGTCCGTCAGGGCCACCAGGCCGCTGATCTCGCCAGGCAGCTGCTCTAGCTTGTTCTCAGACACGTCGAGACAGACCAGGCGACGCAAATTGCCCAGCTCCTGCCGGGGGAGAAGTGGGGGGGGGGGGGAGGACTGAATGGCAGCACCGCAGAGCAACCCCACAGCACTTCCTGCGCGGGGATCCACCCTCCGGAAGGTCACCTCCGGTCCTTCCTTTGCCCTTCTCAAAGCCTCCTCCACTGGCTCTCGTGCTCTGTCTCCCCCCTTTTTTAAACAATGGCTTTCAACAGGACAGGCCGAGCTAAATGAAGCCCCTTCCTTGCGAACAGAGAAGCCCCTCCGACATGCTTTGGTCTGATGGGTTATGACAATGCATGGAAGTAATTAGGCTGGAGCCCTGGGCGAAAGCAACGGAATGGAATGGAATAGGCATAAATGCCAAGTTCTACACCTAGGAAAAAGAAGCCAAATGCACAGTTACAAGATGGGGGATACTTGGCTAATCAATACGACAAGCGAGAAGGATCTTGGAATTGTTGTAGATCACAAGCTGAAAACCGCCAAAGCAAAGAGGCTGAATATATGTTCCCCTCTATTCAACACAGGTTAGGTCTCATCTTGAGTATTGCGTGCAGTTCTGGGCACCACACTGCAAGAAGGATGCAGACAAGCTGGAGTATGTTCAGAGGAGGGCAACAAGGATGATCAGGGTTCTGGAAACAAAGCTCTGTGAGGAGAGACTGAAAGAACTGGGCATGTTTAGCCTGGAGAAGAGAAGATTGAGGGGAGACAAGATAGCACTCTTCAAATACTTTGTCACACAGAGGAGGGCCAGGATCTCTTCTCGATCAACCCAGAATGCAGGACGCAGAATAATGGGCTCAAGTTACAGGAAGCCAGATTCTGGCTGGATAACAGGAAAAACTTCCTGACTGTTAGAGCAATATGACAATGGAACCGATGACCAAGGGAGGTCAGGGGCTCTCCCACCCTAGAGGCCTTTAAGAGGCAGCTGGATAGCCATCTGTCAGGGATGCTTTAAGGTGGATTCATGCATTGAGCAGGGGGTTGGACTCCATGGCCTTAGAGGCCCCTTCCAACTCTTACTGGTCTATGATTCTACCTTGCTAGCATGTAATAATAATAATAATAATAATAATAATAATAATAATAATAATAATATTTATTTGTAGCCCGCCTCTCCCTTCGGATCGAGGCAGGGAACAGCAACAATATAAAACATAAAAATCACAACAGTTAAAATTTAAAAAACAAGAGAAAAATACAACATTAAAAACATCTTAAAACTCATCTGGATAGGCCTGTCGGAAGAGGACAGTCTTCATGACTCTCTTAAATTCATGAAGACTGTCAATTTGTCTAACCTCCTCCGACAGACCATTCCATAGTCTGGGAGCGATGGAAGAGAAGGTCCTCTGGGTAACACCCGCCAGCCTAGTTCTGGTTGGCTTGAGTAAATTCTTCCCAGAGGACCTTCTCTTCCATCGCTCCGAGACTATGGAATGGTCTGTCGGAGGAGAAGGCGATCCCGCAGGTACCCTGGACCCAAACCATGTAGGGCTTTAAAGGTAATAACCAACACTTTATACTTCACCCGGAAACTGATTGGCAGCCAA
Source organism: Anniella stebbinsi (assembly GCA_029215795.1). NCBI lineage: Eukaryota > Metazoa > Chordata > Lepidosauria > Squamata > Anniellidae > Anniella > Anniella stebbinsi. The sequence continues at coordinate 119,976,323 of JARDYH010000006.1, read as the reverse complement.
TGAAGCGATTTTAAAACTGGTGTAATGTGATCACCCCTAGATGTACCGGTGACCAACCTGGCTGTCATATTTTGAGCAAGTTGAAGTTTCCGGACTAGGCACAAAGGTAGCCCTATGTACAGCGCATTGCAGAAGTCAAGCCTCGAAGTTACCAGTGCGTGCACTACCGTCTTTAGGTCTTCCAACTCTAGGAAGGGGCGCAGCTGGCGTATCAGCCAAAGCTGATAGTAGGCACTCCTGGCCGTCGCATCAATCTGAGCTGTCATCTGGAGCGACGGATCCAGGAGTACCCCCAAGCTGCGAACAGTCTTTCAGGGGGGGTGTAACCCCATCCAGAACTGGTTGACACACCTCCAAACCCAGGTTGGGGCCTTTGACAGCAAGCACCTCCGTCTTGTCTGGATTCAGCTTCAGTTTGTTTTTTCTCATCCAGCCCATTACTGCCTCCAAGCATTCATTCAAAGGAGACACACTATCCTTAGCTGATGATGTTGTCGAAGGCATAGAGAAATATATTTGGGTGTCATCAGCGTATTGATAGCACCCTGCCCCATGCCTCCGGATGATCTCTCCCAGCGGTTTCATGTAAATATTAAACAGCATTGGGGAAGGATAGCACCTTGTGGTACACCACATAGCAGCTCCTTTTTTGAAGAGCAGCTATCCCCAAGCATCACCATCTGGAACCTGCCCGAGAGATAGGATCGGAACCACTGAAGCACAGTGCCCCCGATCCCCAATTCCCCCAGGCGCTCCAGAAGGATACCATGGTCGATGGTATCGAAAGCCGCTGAGAGGTCCAAGAGTACCAGCAGGGACACACTCCCCCTGTCGATACTAAGGCGTAGATCATCCACTAAGGCGACCAAAGCGGTCTCAACTCCGTATCCCGCTCTGAAGCCGGTTTGAAATGGGTCTAGAAAATCAGTGTCATCCAAGACTGCCTGGAGTTGAAAAGCAACTGCTCTCTCGATCACCTTGCCCAAAAATGGAAAATTTGATACTGGCCTGTAGTTATTAAGGTCCAGGGGATCCAGGGAGGGCTTTTTTAGAAGCGGCCTTACCACCGCCTCTTTCAAACATGATGGAAAGCTTCCCTCCCTGAGAGATGCATTAATGATATGCTGTAGATGTGATTTAACTGCATCTCCTCCCTGGACGACCAGTCAAGAAGGACAGGGGTCGAGAGGGCAAGTCATCCTCCTCACACATCCAAGTACCTTGTCCACATCCTCCGTACTCACTAACTGAAACTGATCAAGTGTAATCCTACTCGCGGAGTCACTGGACACTCCACTGTCAGCCTCTGCTATAACAATGGCATCTAAGTTGGCTCTTATCCGAGAGATTTTATCTGAGAAATGATCGTTAAAAGCATCACAGCGAACTACCAAAGGCTCTAAAATCGGATTCAGGGGAGAAGGAGCCTGAGTTAGACCCCTCACCACCCTGAACAGTTCTGCTGGACGCGAATTCGCAGACGCAATGCGTGCAGAGAAGAAAGCTTTCTTCGCTGCACGTATTGCCACTCCATAGGAACGAAGATGTTCTCTATGTCGTGTCTTGTCTGTCGGATATAAGTCGAGTTTTCCGCCATCGGCGCTCCAGTCGTCGTCCTTTCCGCTTCAACTCCCTGAGGTCCGAGTCACTGGAGCAACGTGCATAATAGATTAAATTCTCTAGATTACAGATCATCATTGACCCATTTCCCTTTACATTCTGATGTAAAACAATCTGAAAATTCAGAGAACCGTGTTTGTTTGTTTGTTTGTTTGTAAAAAGTCCAAATATGGCACGGGCACCAAGCAAAATGCATCTCCTGCTCCATCAAGGACTCACCGGGGGCAACGCGGAAAGCTGGTTCCTGTCCAGCCACAGCTCCCGCAGGTTCGGCAGGGCTCCCAGTGTGTCCGGCTGCGAACGAGAAGGATCAGGCCGTCACCCCGGATGACTCCACCGCTGCATGCCTGCTCCGCCCGGCAAGGTCTGCTCTGTGGCCCCCAAGCCAGCTGTCTCTGCCAATGCCCTCCCTCCACCCCAAAATGGACTGCTAAGGGGGCCTGGTGGGAGAGAAGATGAAGCAGGCAGCAGCTGGGGGAGCTCCAGCCTCCCGGAGGAAGGAAGCCCCAAAGAGCCCCTGGGCAACAGTGGGCCGAGCGGCCCCAAAGGGACGCAGGCAAACCGCACTTTCACCCAAATGAGGCACACACACACACACTTACCAGCACTTCCAGGTCATTGCCCCCCAGGTCCAGCTGCTCTAATCTGACCAGGAATGAAAGCGAACTGCAAGCCAGAGAAGACGTTCCATCAGTGGTGTTGGAGGCACCCGGGGGCCCCCAAAGAAGTGGGCCACCTAGCCCAGCCATTGCCATCTCCCCCCCACAACCCCACTGCCCCAGTGTGTCTGGTTCCCCCCCCCCAAGCCACCCACAGCAGTCCTAGGAGAGACTCAAGGCAGGGATGGCCAACAAGCAGCGGTGCCTGCCCCACCCCCTACAAATGCTGGAGGCCCTTCTAAGGTGCCCTCCAGGTTCCTACCCATCAGAGGTCGGGATGCGCCCCATAGACTGGCCAGGGGCCAAGCCTGCAAATACTCACGTGGGGAGAGACTTCAGCAGGTTTTCGCGAAGCTCCAAGGTCGCCAGGTTGGCCAAGCTGCCAAGAGAAGGGAAGAAGGATGGAGGTTTACCTGTGTGGAGGGGGCAGAGGGAGGGGGCCGCCCAGGAGCAGGAGGGGAGATGGCCGGCCAGCATTCCCAGCCTCTCCCCACCCTGAGCCATGTCCTGCCCTCCTGACTCACTTGCCAATGTCGCTGGGCAGACTCTGCAAGGAGACATCGTTCAAGGCCAGGTGTCTCAGGCTGCGCAGCTGGGTGAAGCCCTCAGGAAGCCTGGGGGAGCCAGGAAGACACACTCAGCGGTGGTGGCGGCGGTAGCACTGGAGGCCCGGAGGAAGGCTGGAGGCCTCCGCCACCTTGCTACCTGCCCCGAGGACTCACACACACACACACCGGCATCCCACAGCCCCACCGCCTTCTTCCAGGGCCACTGGCCATTCGGGCCAGCCATCCTCTCACCCCCGCAAAGGCCAGAAGGGGCAGCAACCCAGGGCACAGCGGGGGGGGGGGGGCTCAGTGACCCCAGGAGGCAGCAGACCTTGGCAACGGGGGTCTCTCTTGGAACAAGCCACTGCCTTAACGTTGAGCTTGGCACCAGGCGTGTGCCACACAGATCCAGTGGGGAAGGAGCCCTCCAGAGGGCAGCAGAGAGCGTCCCTGGGTCAGCCGGCCAGCCGGGGCCTGCCTTTGGCCTTGCGAGGGGTGGGGGCTTCCCCTGAAGGCCCACAGGTGGGCAGCAGTGCCCTGCCTCCATTTCCCCACTCCCCCAGTACCTGGACAAGGGGTTGCCGCTGAAGTCCGCCATCTCGAGGGACTTGCAGAATTTGATGCTCTCGGGGATCTCAGGGATGTCTGGAGCAGGACAAGCAGCAGACAGGGGAGGGGAATGAGGCTCCGCTGGCAGAGGTGCTAGTCCTCAAGAGACTGAGGAGACGCGCTCAAGATAAAGCAACTCCCCCACCCCACCTGGACAGGCTTAGGAAGAGGCACCTGCTTGAGCCCTCCTCCTTCACGGGGGCTTCCGATTCCTGGCTGCCAACATGGAGTCACAAACAAAGCACCAGGGGTGACCAAGGAAGACCTGAGTTCAAATCCCTGCTCAGCCATTGCCATGGCACTCACTGGGTGGTCGCAGCTGAACGTACCTCAAAGGGGTGCTGTGAGGATGAGGGCAGCCCAAAATCAACGTAGGCCCCTGTGACGCTACCCCACATTTCTATCCCCTTAGGTATGTCTGATTTAGTATGTCTGGAGAGTGCGGAATGTTGGACTGAGTGGGTGCGGCTGAGGATGCTGGGAAAGGGAGGGGGGAGGAGGAGATATATATATATATATATATAGGGTGAGGGGTGTTCCAGTTATTCCATTATTGTCTTGGTTGGGTGGAGGGTAGTTGTGTGGAAGATAGCTGTGTGTGATCTAGTCAGAAGTGTGTGTGAAGAGATTATTAGGTTTTAGGATTATTAGTAAATTATTAGAAGTGTTAAGAATAGGCAGGTGTTATATTGATTTGAAAGAACTGTTAACAACAATAAACGTTTTCTTTTATATGTTTTGCTACCACAAACCACGTGTCAGCTTGGCTTTGTAACCTGCTCTATAAATATAATAAAGAAGCACAGATCATGACCCTTTCAGCCAACCCGTTCACAGGAGAACCTTATTCAAAACCCTGAACACCCTTTCCCCCTCTGCTATAAGGGAAAAGGGGTGCGTCTTTTACCCTTCCTTCCCTCAGGCTTATTCAAGTGGTGGCACTTGTCCTGAGAGGGGTGGGCTCGTCTAGGCCTGGTGTTTGAGGCCGTGGCAGCACAGTCCCGTCCCCCCCCAAGAGCTCCTTTTGATTGGAGGAAGAGCGGGACACAAAGGCAAGGAAAGGCTCCTGCTGGGAGCTCGGGGCCTGAGGCAACCTCCTTGCGGGAGCGCCATCGCTGCCACAAGCCACAGCACACCTTCCTGGGCTGGGGGGGCCAAAGAAGCCGAGCCGGGTAGAAGGCAGCTTCCTCTGCGAAGGGGGCTGGACCCACACCCGCACCCGAAGGAACCAACGGCCTTGGGAGGTGATGGGCTGTCACTGGAGCAGAGACTGGGCAGCCGCCTGTCAGGCTGGATCCCTGCACCGCGCAGGGGGCTGGGCCCCATGGCCTCGATGGCCCCTTGCGACACTAGGGGTCTATGAACTAACATAAGGCTGAATTCAGTTGGGAGGGGGAGCCCTGGGCTGGTGTGCCTGGAAGGCTGCTGCTGCTGCTGCTGCTCCAAACGAAACATTTGGCTTCCTGGGCCGGGCCTGTGGGTATAGCGAGGAGGGGGCAGGTGGCTGAGGAGCTTTCGGGGACCCATTGTGTCAGGGATCAGCTCTGCGGCCCCGGTCCGAGCGCTCCTTCCATGGAGGAGGAGGCCAGCCGCTGGGGAGCGCGAGCGGTAGGCCGCTGTGGCCCTCAAGTCCTGCTGGAGGGCTTCCGTGAGAAGAGGGTGGTGGTGGACCAGGCCTGGGGTCGGATCCAGCTCCAGGGCTTTTCCGGTTCTCTCTGCTCCCGGCACAGAAAATGGCAGGGAGCGCCACTGCAGAGCAAGGAGCACAATGCGCACGCACCATCCACCTACCATTGCGGGAGATGTCCAGCTCCACCAGTTGCATGAAGTTGGCCACCTCAGGTGGGAGGCGCTGGATCTCATTGTCGCTCAGGCCCAACTTGCGCAGGTTCAGGAGCCGGAAGAAAGGCTGCGGGGGGGGGGGGGGGAGAAGGTAGCCCTTCATTAGCCTTGGTCCCCCAGCAAGGCAAGCTCGCCCCTGCTCAGCCCCCACTTCAAAGTCAGGCAGGAAACCTCCCCTCCAGACCAGAGCTGGACCCATCAGCAAGCGCAGAGGAGCGTGGCCACAGGAACACGGCTCTTGGCCGGACTATGGGGGTGGCAAGTGGGAGGGAAGCTCTACTAGCCACGCAAAGGAAGAAACTGAATAAATAATCCAGCAGCGGCCAAACGCTGCCTCCACATCAGCCTGAAAAGACCCCGGAGCAGGCAGCAGCAAGGGAGATGCCCTTGCGCCAATGGGGAGAGGGGCTCAGCAGCCCCCTCCAGTTACAAATCAGGGACGTGCTGCCACACCACTAGCCCTGGCTTTGCCAGCCCGCTACCAGGAGAGCCTGGCCCCCTGCCCGGGACGTCGGGAGCCACCTGGGTAGGGATGCCATGGGAAGCCCTGTCTCCACTGGGGAGGCTCAGCACCCACCCCGTCCCGACACAAAGCAAGGACCCGCTACCACCCCTGCAACTAGAGTTCCTGGCTCCTCATGTTTCACTTACTGAAGGAGCCAAGAGTCTTGTGGCACCTTAAAGATGGACATGGTCACCCCGGCAGCAGCTTTCATGGATACGGCAAGACCTAAGAAAGCGGCCGGCGTCCACGAAAGCATCGCCCAGGAGGAACGTGCTTTTGCTGCGCAGACTAATACGGCGACCCCACGGTCATGGCCCCTGGTGAACAGGGTACCCGTGGCCCACCGTTCCATCATGGGGACCACACAGAGGCAAAAAGTCCAATCCAGACTGGCCCAAAAGGCAGCACCAGCAAGCGCCAAGGAAGTCCCCAACGCCTCTATGCACAACAGCCGCCCCATTGCACATGGCCCTGCTCTGGGGTCTGCCCCACACAGCCACTGTCGGCAGCCTTCGCAACAGCCCAAAGCCAGGCCGCACCAGGGCTTCAGAGACTACAGCCAGGAACCCGGCACAGCCCAAGTAATCACTAAGCTGTGGGGGCCAGAGAACGCCGGACTCGGATCATGGGCCCCTAACCTACATCGCAGGATTGTTGTGAGGATCGATGGGGCAGAGAGAATCGTATTGGAAGCTGCTTAGAAGACTGAAGGGATAAAAATGTAATCAAAGAAATGTAAAAAAAAATAAAAAATCTGAATCACTTCTTCTGGATGTCTTTCTGTGGCCAAGTTGTCTCTCCCTAGGGAAGGGCCTTACTGAGCGTGCACAGAGTACCCAGGATCAGCACCAGCTGTCAGAGCATGTCAGAGTGACAAATCTGAGTAGGAAGCGGGAGCGAAGGCTGTGCACACGCAGAGGCGTTCCCAACAAACAGCCCTTCTGCCTCGGCAGGGAGAAGTTCCAAGACGGGTTGCCTGCCTGCCTGCATCTAGCCCGTTCCGATCAACAGTCCAGGCAGCTGAATTTATTTATTAGCTTCATTGGCAGACCATTCAATTGTCAATTATGTCTGGGCAGTTCACAAAGCAAGATTAAAACCACAAAATACACAACCACATCCCCACACCCACACCCGCCCACATTTTAAACTGGAAAATAAAAAGGCCATGAGAACGAACGGGCCTCCGCCTCGTGCCAAGGAAACCACTACCATGGCTGCATTCAGACGTCACAGTAGCCTACGGTGGGTTAATAAGCTATTCACAGTCCCTTATTTTTTGAATAGCCCACGATTCCCCATCACACGAGCTGGCTAAGAAGCTACTGTGAGCCGCTTCTTAAGCTACGGTGCTTCATTTGCCTCACCTCCCCCCACCCCATGCCTGCTGCAGTCCTTCTGCCCGAGCAGAAAAGCTGGTTGTTTGCAGGATGAGGACAAAACCTCATACCCAGCCTCCCCGGGGAGGAGGCACCTGATCCACCACCAAACCCCTGCACGATTACTCCAGAGGAACAGAAATCCCAAGTGCCCCCTCAAAGGGGGAAATGGCTAAATAACATTTGGTGGGTTTGCAGGATCAGGACCAAACTCCATAAACAATTTCTCCTAATCAGAAGACACCCAATTCGCCACCAAACCCCTGCACAATTACTCCAGAGGAGCAGAAATCCCAAGTGCACCAAAAACAGGGAGATGCCTACAAAACCTTGAGGGTTTGCAGGATCGGGACCAAACCTCATAGCCTCATAGTCCTCTGCTCTACTGGCTTGGTCCCTTTAAAGGGTTCCTAAGCAAGAAGCCAGAGCAGAGAGGCAGCTGCTTTGATTGCTCTTGCTGTACAGCCCTGTAATCAGCCAAAATAACCCACGACGACCACCACACAACACGATAGCCCATGATGGGTTAATATAGTCCACTCCTCAGACCGTGGGTGATCATAGGGGGTTGTTTTGGCCAAATAAGCCATCATGGGATTAAAAAAACCCTCCAGCCTTTCTGTTTCAAAGGTTATTTTTTGTATAACTTAGTCTGCTCATTAGTATTATTATTATCATTATTATTATTATTATCATCATCTCTTTCTCACTCGTGGCAGTTTTTCTAGACGGACATGAGGGGCTTTGCCAAGTCATGCTGTCTTTTATTAATTCAGGAATTTCCTGACGATTGAGCATGTTTTAATTATGACTGCTTTCTGGATGTTGGTGTGGATGTATTCTGGTAGGCCCAGTTTCTGAAGGTTTTCTGTATAGTTTTTTTATGTGATGCCGGTGACGTCGTCTTCTTCTTCTTCTTCTTCTTCTTCTTCTTCTTCTTCTTCTTCTTCTTCTTGTTCTATTTTAAATTTTTTTAAAATAAACTCAGGTAGTAAATTTGTAACTATTAACTGAACGGATCAGAAACATATTAGATGACCACTACAGCATCAGACACACAGAACTCTATATAACAAAACCCAAACTCTCACGAATGTGCATTTACTGTCAAGGATGCCCAATGTTGACTGACTCTACTCATAGGTTGGGATACTGAGCATAAATGTCCATCAGTCAAATACACTTTACATTAATTAATTTTTATAAGGAATGAAAGAATTAACTACGCTGGGAATCTTGCAGAGAAGATTAAAAAAACATCCCCCCCCCCATGGCTTCACTATTTCCATACATTTTACATCTCTAGTCCTTCTATAAATATGTGTGTCCTTATTATACAGTTTTTAGACATCTTTCTTTTTTGGGGGGTGGGGAATAAAGGCTGGGTAACAATATATAAATACTTTTGTCTTGAATTATAAAAGGAAACATTTCATACCCCAAAGTGTTAAATTCTTCAGGAAAAAACAAAAACAGTCCACAGGGAAAAAGATGTATTCCACACACACGCACACGCCCCCCCCCCCGAATTCTCCTGGGGGCCTTCACATCTTTCTAAGTAGCACTGAGTGCGGAAGGGACGTCTTGCCTGCCCCACAGGATGCCGGGTTAGGAGGGAGAGGGGGGCGCAGCACGGAGGAGGAGGAAGGGCCGTGGGCCTCCAGGACGCCAGCAGCCCCCCCCCAGTGCGGCATCAGGGGCCCCCTTTGAGGCGCAATGCCACGCAAAGGAGGCGTGGGAGGTGGGTGACCCTCACCGCTCTGTTGTTTCACCAGCACTGGCAGGTACGCAGCAGCAGCAGCAGCGGCAGGGAATGCCCACTGTCCTCATGCAAGGCCCTTTCCCCTCCAGATGCCCCACTGGAGCCCCTGAGCCACGCCAGACCCTGCCCTAGAGCAGGGGGAGGGGGAAAGGTCCCTTGCAGGAGGCAGGCAGGACTGACTGGAAGGCAGGCCCCACACCGCCAGAACATGGGCCCCAAGCCGCCCGTGTTCGTTCTGGTGGTGGCCAGGGAGGGAGGGAGGGAGGGCTGACCCAGCAGGACGAATGGGGCGGGAACCACATCGGAGAAATGTGAGCTAAGCAACCTGAGCCGCCTCACAGTTGCCTGGTCCTCGTGGCCTGCTCATGATCAGGGCACGGGAGCCACCCTCACACCCCAGGCCCACGGCTAGAAGAGGCAGAGGCGGCTCACTCAGCTGCATTGGGAGGGAGCGCAAGGCTCCCGCTCCCACCACAGGGCGAAACCAGAGCCCACAATCTTCTGCTGCAGGCTCCGGCCCACTTTCCACGCGCCCCAGCCTCTCAGAGCCCACTCCGCCGTCCACGGGTGTCTCCCTTCCCAGCTGGAAGAGGGCACGCGTGCAGAGTTGCCCAGGGAGGCCCCAGCAGCTCTGGCTCAAAGCCACACGAGGCTTGGCCGCTGACACAGCCATGCAGCAGACAGCAGCAGGAGGAAGTCCGCCGGGTAGAGGAACGACCCCTTCAAGGTGGGCTGCGGCTCTGTCCAGAGAGGAGCAAAGGAGCTGAGCTGCGGGCGGGGGGGGGGGGGGCAGAGAGGAGCCCAGGCTAAACAAAGGAAGGGCTGTGGGCCCAATTGGGGCTTCGGGGGAGGGGGGGTCCCCGGCAGCAGCATCTCCGCTCAATAATTGGAGGCTTGGAAGTGCCCTCTGGAGATCATCTCGTTTCACCCCCTGCTCAATGTGGAGCCTCGTTTCTGGGAGGGAGGGAAGGAGGGAGGGAGGGCCAACCGGAGGAACACCAGAAGAGCCGTGCTGATCAGACCAAGCTCCATTCAACCCCATTTTAAAGCCATCCAAATTAGTGGCCATCATGACAGCTTGTGGTAGTGAATTCCAGAATTTGCACTGTGTGTTGAAGTCCTTCCTTCAACCTGTCCTGAATCTCCCACCGATCAGCTTCGTGGGACGATCCCCTCGGGCTTCATGAGAGAGGGACAACAATGTCTCTGTCTCCACATCGTCCAACCAGGCATTGTTTTTCCCACCTCTATCAAGTCTCCCCTTACTCGCCTTTACCCTAAGCCAAGCAGTCCCAACTCTAAGTGAAACACCCCAAGCTGCTGCACATCGCCCTTCTTTTGCAGGGGGGGGGGGACGGCTCCAGCCCCTCGATCATTTAAGTTGCCCTTTTCCCAACTTTTCAGGTGCGGCGGTCAGAACAGCACACAGCGTTCCAAGAGTGCTCCAGCCTGGGCTTGAGGAGCGGCAGCAAAGGAGAGCCCTCCAGCCCCTGAGGCAGCAGAGGGTCCGGCGAGATGGTCAAACAGCCTCTTCTTCCTCTGAGCAGAGAGACCACGAAGAAGAACAATATATTTATTTATTTATTACCTGCCTCTCCCTCCGGATCGAGGAGGGGAATGGCATCATACAGACATTATAAAATACATAAAACTGATTAAAAGCATATAAAAATTAATACATCATTAAAATCAACCAAGTCTTAAAATTCAACTGGGTAGGCCTGCCAGAAGAGATCAGTCTTTATAGCTTTCTTAAATTCTTTCTTAAATTCTCCCGGAAGGCCATTCAACAGTCTGGGAGTGGCAGAAGAAAAGGTCCTCTGGGTAACGCTCGTCAGCATAGTTTTTGTTGACTGTAGTAAATTCTTCCCAGAGGACCTGAGTGTGCGGTAGAGATTGTATGGGAGAAGGCGTTCCCGCAGGTAACCTGGACCCAAACCATGTAGGGCTTTAAAGGTAATGACCAACACTTTGTACTTTGCCCGGAAACTAATTGGCAGCCAGTGGAGTGATTTTAAAACTGGTGTGATATGGTCACCCCTAGGTGGACAGGTGACCAACCTGGCTGCCATATTTTGAGCTAGTTGAAGTTTCCGGACTAGGCACAGAGGTAGCCCTATGTACAGCACATTGCAGAAGTCAAGCCTCGAAGTTACCTGCCCGTGCACTACCATCTTTAGGTCTTCCAACTCTAGGAAGGGGCGCAGCTGACGTATCAGTAGAAGCTGATAGTAGGCACTCCTGGCCGTCGCATCTATCTGAGGTGTCATTTAGAGCGACGGATCCAGGAGCACCCCCAAGCTGCGAACACAGTCTTTCAGGGGGGGTGTAACCCCATCCAGAACTGGTTGACACACCTCCAAACCCAGGTTGTGGCCTTTGACAGTAAGCACCTCCGTCTTGTCTGGATTCAGCTTCAGTTTGCTTTCTCTTCAGGATGGGCATTGCAGTTGCTGATGGACTACAACTCCCACCACCCCTGACCACTGGCTATGCCTGCTGAGGCTAATGGGAGTTGGACCAACATCTGGAGCGGCACAGGTTCCCCAACCCTAGTTCGGAGGGTTGCAGACCGGCAGCCAGCAGGTCCTACGCCACTTTGAGATGGTAGCCGGAAAAGTAGCAGAGACCTCCGGCTTGATGGCCAGCTACAGGTAGCCTCCCCCTTCCAGGTGGAGAAAGGGGGCCCTAGGGCAGGGCTAGCCAACCCAGTGCCCTCCGGATGGGCTGGACTACAATTCCCATAATCCCTAGCCACTGGCCATGCATCTGGCGGGTACCAGGTGGCCTAGCCCTGCCCTAGGGGTTTGGCCAGCAGTACGTTCCCTCCCCCAAATAAGGTCTCTCTGCTGCGGCGCCTCGTGGCCCATGCCCATGGTCACATCGGGCGGGCCCACTCTGGAAGCCACGCGTGGGGGAAGTGCTCTTCTCAAAGCTCCCACCCGCCGTCTGCCAAGGCCACCCTCCAGGTAAGAGGTGATTGAGATCGAACTCCTATTTAGCTGCTGAAACCACCCAAAAGGGGCCTGCTGGGAGAGGTGAGGAAACGGGACCAGTTGTGGCTATCAGTTTCCACATCTGGGGGGGGGGGGGGGCGGGATTGCCTTGGCTGCATCAAGAAAAGTATCATGAAGTTTCCACATTATTGGGGAAAACCAAACCACAAGCAGGCAATGGCCACTTCCAAAAGACTCTCTCCAGACTGGATGAATGAACCACAATTCGATTTTCATGCCACATCTGGCTGCCAAAGCCGCACACAATTTAAAATCCACCACAGAAATAATTAAAGTACAATAAAAGACCTAAATCTGAGACTAAGCACAGAGCCAGATTTCAGGACTGCCAACATCAGCCATTAAAAGTCAGGCGGATCTTCCTCGAAAATTTTATTTGCGGCCAAAAGGCCAATAAAAAGAGATACAATTTCTACAGATCAATAGGAGCAATAGGATCTGCACTGTTTACATATCGTCATTACGAAAAGGAGCCCCACAGGGAAGGCTCCCAAAACAGAAGCCCATCACCCAGACCCTGGTTCCGGCAAACCTACCGCCAGCACCTCACCATGAGGCGAGGAATTGCTTCTCGCTCCATCCGACCAGCTTGTTTCCCAAACTTGAACGGGTGTCTCGGAGATTCACCAGATCAAGAGAGAAGACGACGGCTTTAAAGGACAGACCCCACTCAGGGATAGATTTGCAAATCTTTACCGAGTGTTTGGGGCTTCAAGAATTAATGTATATGGGCAGTGGTCCCTGAAACTTCTCTCAAGCCAGACAACACAAATATGGTGTCAAAGAATATATAGTTATTGCTCAAACAGTCTAAGAGAATAAGAAGCTTTAGCTAAGATGAGGCAGATCACAAACATCCCTAAATACACACAAGTTATAATCACTCAAAGTACAATGAAGATAGTAGCAAGTATACTGATAACATAGCAAAACTTACGATTCCTCTCAAATCTATCAAAGGTTCACATTTACTTAAATGCCATCCTGAGCATGTGTGGCGGGTTTCTCGTTCTCCCCGGATCTTTCTCCCAAACTGATGAAACCCTCTGGCCTCTTAGAACCCCTGTGATGCCCATGACCTCATGATCCTTCGTCCCGGACCTGGTCATACCCCCCCCCCATGTTCCCCAATGTAGCCAACCCCGCCCCCACTTTGAGGCGCAATGCCATGCAAGCTCCACTCTAGGTGCTGCTTCCAGCCCTCGGCCTCCCTCCATTTCCAAGAACATATCCCATTGCTCATAGCTATCTCACGACCCAGACATGCGGAACTAGTCACGCTTACACGATACAATTAATTCTTATCCATTCCACCTATGCCAATGCATCTTCCGCTACAGTCAGAAAACCTCCAGGGAGCCCAGAAGGAGCAGCTCCTTCACCCATCTGGATGCCAGACCATGCAGATCATTGCAAGGCCAAACATGGCACTTTGACTTTAGCCCAACGAGTTCCTTACAAACTGATGTGATGCCATCCTTTAAGCCAAGTCAACAGCCAGGCTGCTACATCCTGGACAATCTGCAGTATCCAGACATTCTTCAAGGGCAGCCCCACGCACAGCACATGGAAGCAGTCAAGCCCAGAGATGATCAAGGTGTGTATCACAGCGGGCAGACTCTTCCTTCTTGCTCAGGCAAGGGCACGGCTGAAGAAGGGTGCTCCAGCTAGGAAAGTGAAGCTATCTTCATGTTGCAAAGCAACCCAAGCTATACTGGGCAGTGGGGCAGTCTGAGCTCTTCCAGAGCAGTCTAACGCTGCCTCTTAATCCAACTGCCCCATCTGTCGTCATCACCATCATCATCTTAGTCTAAGCTGGGCTCAGCATCAGTCAGTTGAGCCTCAGCCAATCATAACTGGCTCCAGAGACCAATTCAGAGATTCTGTTGCTCCCCAGAGCACGGGAGACTAAACAGATCCATGCAGTTCCATATGGGGCAAGTCATGTTGGGCAGAGCAGCAGTCCTGGCAGGTAGGAGTGCAACCACTGCAAAGAAATTCCCTCCACCAAAACTAGCTGAATGGCCCAGGAAAATATCACTTATAACATTGAATTTGGTACAGATAAATTGGACAGGGAGATGTTTTCCTGCCCATTTCATAATACCGGAAGCCCATTTGGATGGCTTTAAAAGGAGGTTAGACAAATTCATGGAGAAGATGGCTTTCAATGGCTTCTGGACATGATGGCTCTATGCTACTTCCAGCACCAGAGGAAGAATGCTTCTATACACCAGTTGATGGGGACCATGGGCGGGAGAGTGCTGTTGCATACATGTCTTGCTTATGGGTGCCCCATCAGGGCATTTGGCCCGCCACTCTGGGAACAGAATCCTGAACGAGAGAGGCCACTGGTGTGATCCAGCATGCCTCGTCTTAAGTTCTTATACCAAAAGCCGCCCAGAGGTCAAGAAGCACGCTCCCCTCGTGTATCTCACAGGACACAAAACCTGCCCTGAGGAGAGGTCAAGAGAATGCAGAGCAGCCTGTGTGGAGAGTCCTCTCCATCACCTTTGCCTGCGAATGGGAATTCCAAGGCAGGACTGGAGTGACCCCCCAAGCCAAACGCAATGATGAGCCCAGGACAACGATGCTAACAGACTGCCTGGGGGCGATGGAGGCTTCACCCTGGACGATGCCAGGTGGATCTGTCCTGTGAGAAGTAGAGCTTTACAAAGACCATGGACGGAGCACACAGCTTCTCTCTCGTTCTGCTTACCACATTCATGTTAGTGCCCAGGACTCTGGCAGGCAGCGATTCGACTCGAGTGCGAGAGGCCTCCAGACAACAGCGGTGACTCGTGTGGCTGCAGCTCCCTTTCCTTCTCATAGTCCATCCCCAAGGGCAGGCGGATGCTGTGCTGCTCGACCCCTGCCAAGGATCTCCGCCTGTTGGTTTCCTCTCTGCCCCCATGCTTGCCCCAGGGGAAGACCAGAGCTGGGGGCTTTGAGGCGCTTGACTTCTCCTCGAAGCAGGAGCAGGCTGTGAGGGGAGGCCTCTGCACGTGCCCTTGCGTCGCCCTCTGCCATTCCTCCCTCTTTCAGCCCAGTATCCACAGCCACTGATGGCAAATCTTACCAGGCTCGTCCGCTGCAGTTAAGGCGGACCAGGGACTTGAAGTGGAGAATTTTCCAGGAAAATCCTCTAGCGCTTTATTTTTCCATGGAAAATTCTCCATTTCGTATGTTCATTCGTGAAAATGAATGAATATATGACAATTGCAAATACAGTTATTACACAAGCCTAGCAGTTTCAAAGTTGTCATTAATGCTTTACAGGTGATTATCCCTAGTAGCAAGTATTTCACTGGCATACATACATACATGCCTCCATGTGCCATGGAACTAATAAAGTGGAGACAGCAGAGCTGAAGGTGCCCCAATAGCCTTTAGTGAGTGAGAGAGAGAGAGAGAGAGAGAGAACGGAGCTCTGTTGAAACAGGCGAGTGAGTGGTTGTCAATGTCTCATATGCAGCTCTTTTGTTTGCTAAAATCACTTAGTGCGTCAACGGTTTAACAGGTCAGAACCTTTGGGTTTTTTTAAAAAAAGTTTAAATAGTGTAAGCAAAGTACATGCTATTGTCTTTACATTTTTACAAGTATGCCAATAAAATTTCTACATAATATAACGTTTAAATCAGATTATGTGTGCTTTGATTTTCTTCTTCATATATTTCAGGTCAGCTCTTCTGATGTATTGGGACAAAACATTAAAATGGGGTATATTAGCTTAGCTTTGTTTACTAAATATTAATAAAACATGCTAAATTAGATTTCTAGGGCATCAGAACATTTTTTCAATGCAAACTGAAAATGTTCCAGTGCAAATGACCCTGTGCAAATTAATCCAATTTCCATTTCCAATTTGCCAATTCCAAATTTTCCAGACAACCCGCATCACTGAGATAGCTGGCTCGACCTCCAAACTGCAGGCCACAGAGAAGAACAGGACGGCGTCTCTAGGCTGACAACAACAGGTCTTCTGCCCCCTGCTGCAGACACAGGGGAAAACGCCTGGACTGAAGGCCAGACAACAGAGCCGAGAAGAGAGGGCCCCTAGGCAGGCAAACCTGAACACAGGTATAGCCCCCTGCTGCCCCTGATCGTGGGGGCAGCATAAAGGCATCATGACATCTGTCCACTGATACTAGCATCCTCCTCCCATGGCACTGTCTAATCCTGTTAACGTTGTCTGAACCGGTGGCCATCACTACATGACCTGGAGTATTGTGTATGATTCTGGGCACCACATTTCCAAAAGGATACTGACAGGTTAGAAGAACAGGTTCAGAGGAGGGCAACAAAGATGGCACATGGACTTGAGGACCTGCCCTACGAGGAAAGGCTGAAGGAACCTGGTATGTTCAGTCTGGAGAAAAGGAGACTGCAGGGAGACATGTAAGCAGTGTCCAGGTACATAAAAGGACGCCACAGGGGGGATTGTCAAGAACTATTTTCCACGGCCACAGAAATTAGGACCCAAAATAATGGGTATAAGTTACAGATGCCTAGAGTTCGATGAGATATAAGGAAAATCTTCCTGATGGTAAGATCTGTACAACAGTGGAACAGTCTACCTACTGAGGTTGTGGGTTTTCCACCTCTGGAGGTTTTTAAGAAGAGGCTGGACAGCCACCTCTCATGGATGGCTTAACTGGTTTTCCTGCACATTGCAGAGGGTTGGACTAGATGATTCTTGGGGTCCCTTCCAACTCCACAATTCTATGATTCTATGATCTTGTGGTGGCAAATTCCATACGTGTGAAGGAGCCCTTCATCTTCTCTGTCCTGATTCTCCCACCATTCAGCTTCACCAGATGACCCCACTGGGTTCTAGCATCTTGAGGGAGAGACCCTTCTCCTCATCTGCTTTCTCCACACAGTGCAAGATTTTGTACACTTGTCACGTCTCCCCTTCACTTGCTTTTTCTTAAGCCAAGATGCCCCAGACGTTCTTTTCTGCACTTGTTTCTGCAATATCCTTTTTCTGAGATGTGGTGACCAGAACTATGCATGTTATTATTCCATGTGTGGCTGCAGTCAAGATCTGAATAGAGACATTACAGTATTGCCAACTTTATTTTCGATCCCTTTCGTCAGGATCGCCAACATACAATTTGCTGTTTTCACAGCCAGCATACGCTGGTTCAGTTCAGGTATAGCCATCTATGCCAGGGCTCATTGTTTAACATAGCTCCTGTCGCAAGTGGGAATGGGTTGTTTATTGCTAGATGGAAACCAGGAACTCTAGCTTGCCTTTTCCCATTGGGTTCACACGTGTAACAATAAGCAAGCCACAGACAGAAGGTCCGGGCCTTGTTATTTGCTGCTCCCACTTCCCTAGGAGGACAATTTTCCAGAAAATTTTGAATTGGGAAACTTCCTTGAAAGTTTTCCTATGCAAATTTAGGCTAATTCACACAGTCATTTCCATCGGAGGATTTCCTGATGCCCTAGAGAGTGATCTCATTTATCTTGTTTATTTTACTTGTATCTAGCAAACAACAAAGCTAAAAGAAATACCGCATGTTATTTTTTTGTCCCAATACAGCACAAGTACTTGACCTGAAATATTCAAGGCAGAAAATTCAAACACACTTAATGTGATTTAAATGTTGTATTATGTAGGAATTTTTATTTCAAAACTTTTAAAAATGTAATGACAATAGCATTTGCTTCCCTTACATTGTTCATATTCAAGAAAAAAGTCAAAGGTGACACACTAAATAATTTTAGCAGCCAAAGAGCTGTGGGTGAGACACTGACAAC
This sequence comes from Anniella stebbinsi, assembly GCA_029215795.1. Lineage (NCBI taxonomy): Eukaryota > Metazoa > Chordata > Lepidosauria > Squamata > Anniellidae > Anniella > Anniella stebbinsi. The sequence continues at coordinate 119,958,613 of JARDYH010000006.1, read as the reverse complement.
CACGCAGCGGTTTCAACAGAGTTCAGCTCTCTTCCGAAGCTAAAGGTTGGGGGGGGGGGGGACCTCCAGTTTCATTATCACTGCCTTTCAGACATAGATGCATTTCAATGACCTTTGTGAATTCTCTCACATACTTGCTAAGAATAATCACCTGAAAAGCATTAATTACACCTTTGAAATCGCCAAGCTTGCTTGCCTAATGATGCTGTATTTGCAATTGGCATCCATTTGTTGTTACCAAGGAACTTATGAAATGGAAAACTTTCTGTTGAAAAATGAAGCATTGGAAATTTTTCAGTTTGGGAAACTTTCCACCCCACATCGCTGCCACTTGCAGCAGGAGTGATTGGGCGTGTGCGCTACCACACTGCCTCATTCACAATAAGCTAGAATGACATAGAATAATCCAAATTTATTTTCTGCTGCTCCAGAAGAGGAGCACCTGAATCAATGGGTTAAAATTACAAGGAGACCACAACTAAACATCAGGAAGAGCGTCTTGGCTGTAGGAGCTCTTTGCAGCAAAACAGGTCTTGAAGCAGCAGAGGTTGGACCGCCAGAGGAGCCTTCACAGCCCAGCAAAGAAGGGGTCCAAGGAGGGCTTTCTTTCAACAACTAGACTGGATAGAGGTTTCACAGATGCAAGCGAACAAAAGTCCGGGTGGCGGTGGAGGAGCTTGCGACGAGACCGCGCCAGAGAGAAAGCAGCGCACTGGAGGGAGCGGCTTGGGGGACTCGGCCTGGGACTGCATGAGAGGCATTTGGAATTCATTGGCCTTCGGCGCCAGAAGTCAGAAAAGGCCACCGGCTAAAGGGGCTCTGCCCCCGCTGAGGGAGAGGCTCCTCCAAGCAGGCAAAACAGGCCTCTCCCCCCGCCACCCTTTGTGAGTTGCTCACAATCAGAGGCCCAGCGCAGCCGCTGGGGAAGTTCCAAGCATGCAGGGAGCCTCTCCTGTTTCCAGAGATGCTCAGGCCCGGCTATGGCCACAGTACCAGATCCTGCAGGCCTACCTTGAAAGGAGCGGCGGAAAGTGAGACAAGCTCTGGTGTTGGTAAAAAAAACCCATTAGGATGAAGTTTTTGCCAATTCAAGAGCTTGCCCCACTTTTCGTATCTGCATTGTGGTGTTCCCCCCCTCCCCTCTTTTCTACTACCTTGCAGGAGACCTGGGCTTCTGAAAGGCTGCAAGGCAAAACTCCTGCCTGCACCTCACAGTTCTGGAGAGCCGCAGAAGCTGCCTGCCAAGTGCCAAAAGCCAATGATGACAAGGTATGGGCCAGCTAGGCTCTAGAAAAAACACTGAGGAAGGGCAAGAGCAGAGATGCTGGGATTCAATTAAATCCAGAATTCCAGTGCCCCAAATCCAAAATGATGGGACCCAAGCGCCATCAGAGAGAGCCAGCAGTTTTGGGGGCACATTTTGTTTTCTTCTGCAGTATTTGGAAAACTGGATTTGAGAACAAAAAAGACGCACTCGGTTTATCAATTTTACTAAACAAATGCTTATATTGTTTTCTGCCAATGCACTCAAGGGAGTTCATAGTTTAAAACAACAGCTTAAAATAATGACACAATCCTATGCCTGCTTAGACAGAAAATAGTCCTACAACTGCCAACATTCCCCAGCCAGACACAAGAGTGGTAGGACTTTTTTCCGTCTAAGGACGTCCAGGAGTACATCTTGACAGATTTCATATGCATTTTCGGATTTGGATGAATCAAGAGGATCAGAGGATGGGGAGAAAAGACCACCCTTCACCTAGAATTCCCTCTCAAGCTTTTCAGTGCTTAGCCGAAGCTGCAGAACGTGTTCACATCTTCCTCTGCCGCTACAAGGATGAGGACTACGGATGGTGCACCTCCACTATTCTTGGGATGCTAAGGCTGGCATTGTGCTGTTTTTCTCCCTAGCCAGCCTCATCAAATTCTCATCCCACAGGACCCAAATGGACCCAAACATTTCCCAGAGCAACACCTGACTGCACCTCCAGAGAAGGAGCGCCTGAGGATGTCCCCAAGACGAATCCCCCAAGGCGCAGAGCCCACCCAAGAGCGCTTCCTGAGGCCAACAGAACACAGGCCCAGCAGAGCTCACTCACACACACACGCGCGCTCCAGGGAGTCGGCTCTGGCAGCCTGTGCTTCCGACGCTGCTGCTGCCCTCGCCACCCTCCAGTACAGTGACCCAGCTCTCTCTCAGCATCTCCCAGGCCAGCCCCCGCCCCCTCCTCTGGCCAGGCCAGTCACCCAGCCGTATCAGAGGGTGGAGAATGAAAGGGAAGAAAGGCCAGGGGATAGAAGGATCAGCAGACAAAGCCCACCAGACAAAGCCACACGGCAGAAAGAGGCCTGGTATGGCTGGCCAGGATTAGCTGCGAGCGCCCCACACATCGGCCACTCCTCTTGGCCAAGGCAGCAGTTGCTGGAGTGGGCCGGCAGGCGCATCGTCAGCCCTGGGCTCCAGCTTCCCCCCCCCCCCACTCCGAAGCAGGAGAGAGCCTTGCCTGGCCACAGCTCCACCACCACCCCGCCGTAGCCAGTGATCTCTGGGGAGCCAGGGAGCTCTTGGCATGCCCCATTTCACACAGCGGTAGTCAGCTCAACCCTTTGCTCCCTGGGTAAAAGTGGCTTCACCTGTCTTCCAGAGACTGCTGGGACCCACCCTTCCCTCTACAGGCACTGGACACCGGGAAAAGGCCCAGAGGCAATGCTCAGGACACAGCCTGCTCTTGGGGAATGAGGAGGAGGAGGAGGCTCTGCATGGCGTGCCCTGCCTTGGGGCACAGCCCTTCAGCAATGTGCAGGAAGAGGGCAGTCCCAGTGCAACAGACCAACTGAACAGGGCCAGATGTTTTCCTCTGAGGGGCCTGCATGCCCCCAAGGCAGAGGGGGGGGCAGGGGTTGGAGCAAAGCCAGTTAATGGTGCTGGCCAATGCAAGGCATCGCAGTGCTGAGGGAGGACACCACAGGCTGTGGGCGGGTGCAGGGCTTGCCAGCTTTGCCAGCCAGGTTGCCCCACTCAGCCCAAAACCTGCCCAACAGGCCCGGCAGCCCCACCTGCCCCACTCAACAGGCAGCTGCACAATTCCAGATACAGCAGCTCCAGCAGTGCAATTGGGACTCAGGTTTGGAAAGGATGCGGATCCCAGAGCACCAGTGAAGAACCGTGAACTTCTGGGCACCAGAAGAGAATGGATTCTGCAAGATGTGGTGATAACGTCCTACCTCAGCTGCGCCCTGGATACAAAATGTCAATCACGGGGGTGGGGGGCTATTGTCTAAGTTTGAAGCCTGTTCAATGAAACCGGCACTGGAGGTGAGAGGAGAAAGAGGAGACAACCGGAAGCCCATCTGTGTACTCAAAACAGCTCCTGTGCCCTCCTACGAACGAACGGCGAGTGGGAAGCCAACCCGGCACACCCCACTTGCCCTTGGAAACCCCCGAGGTGGAAGCCCTGGCGGGTGCACTGAGAGCCTCCTCCCCCTCCCCGCAAGAGACCCAGGCAGCCTGCCCTGCAAGACACACTGGCCCAAAGCCTGAGGCTGCAAGGCGAACAGCTGAGGCGGCCAGCAGAACCAAAAAGTGCCTTCCCATTGCACCCCAAGGGAGGGACTGGAAGGTAGCCGGCCTGCTGCCAACCTGCCTGGCCACAGCCCCTGCTGCAAGTCGCCACCTGCCCACGTGATGAGAGCCACTCACACAGAAACAAGGGCCACCACTCTAGCGGGAGCACTGAGTGCTGAAGCAGCAGGACAGGCAGAGCACCCTCTTCCAGGCAAGCGAGTGGCAAGCCAGGAGGCCAGCAGCACCCACTGGCGCGAAGGATGGCCTGCCCGTTCTGGTACTTGGCTGCAGCAGTAGCCGCCTCCTGAAAGGCAGGCTAGCTGGATTTCTTTCTGTTGAGCCCCTTATTCTCAGGCCCTGAGGAACGTGCTTCAAAAACTCCAGAACACACTCCGGCAGCCATTCCACAGCACAACGCACCCACAGCTCATGGCCCGGCCCAGACCACGGTGGGGTGGAGCATGGCAGCTGTGGAACAGTTGCACAAGAGGCGGTGGCGGCTGCCTGCCTGTGTCCCTCCCCCCTTCCCTAGGAATTTGGGGAAGCCCTGGAATTCGCCCCTGACCTCCAGGCAAACCCCCAATCCACTCGCACCAGGTCGGGGGTCTTGCCTTGCCTCAGGGGCAGCTCTCTCCCCACTACCCCAGGCCACTGCTCTTGACTGACACCGGATCAAACACACCCACCTTGCCAACGCCCACAACCTGCAGTGCTGACAGAACAGACTCCCAGGACGTCTCCCAGATTGCTGCCGTTGTGTGCAGGGGGGGAGCACGGAAACACTTTGCCCCCACGCGCCAGGGTCTGTCCTGGGCTCTCTGCCACCTCCAGGGTTGCTTAGCCGAGCAGGCAACCTGGCACCTACCATGTGTTTTGGACTACAATCCCCACAACCCCAGATCATTGCCCAAACTCGCTGGGGCTGATGGGAGTTGTAGCCAAAAACATCTGGAAGTCACCAGGCTGCCTATCGCAGCTTTAGAAATCGGCCTCTGGTGCTTTGCACCCTCTCCGCCTCAGGAAGGGGTTCAAAGGCAAGCAGCGAACCCCCCTAATGTCCCCCACTCCACCCCAACCCCATTGCTCCCCCAACCTTTCCCTGGAGGTTCCTCAAAGCCCCTGTCCCCTACATCTTCCAGGAGCGTGGGGGGCCCAGGGCCAGGCTGGCAGGGAGGCATTACAGATGGTAGCAGCAGCGCCTTCCAACGAAAGCAGTTTAGGCTTAACCTACGCTGACCCACCTCGAGCCCTAAAGGCAGGGAGGGCTCAACGCCTACATACATACACACACGCGGCAAAGCTCAAGAGCCACCGGCGGGGAGGAGGCGGCGGCGGCGGCGGCGGCCACCGAGGACTCGCTGCGTGCAAGAGGAGGAGGAGGAGGAGGAGGAAGAGGAGGAGGCCGCCGCTCCCCGGCGGCTGGAGGCGCCTCCCTCGCGCATCCCACGGGCCCCAGAGGCAGCTGCCTCGCGACGACGCGACCCGCCGGTCCGGCTCCAGGGGCGGCAGCGGCGGCGTGCAGGCGGAGCAGGGCCAGGGCGGGCTGTTCGCCCCGGCCACGGAACCCCGATCCCAAGCGAGCAGGGCGCACCCGGGACTCCCCGGAGGAGCAGCGCCGGCTCAGCTCCCCGCGTTGGCCGTGCCGCCCCCGGAGACAAGCGGCAGCGCGGCACGGGAAGCCTCACCTGGCGGCAGCCCCCGAGGCCGACACCAACACGGGGGCGGCCGGTGACCCGCGGCGGGAGCGAGACCCCCAAGGGGGGAGGCCGCCGGCCGGCCGGCCGGCCAGCCAGCCAGCCAGGATGGGGTCGGGAGGGGAAGGGCGGCCCCGGCTGGAGAGGGCGCGCGCGATGCCCGCGGCGGGCAGGGAGGGCCGGCGAGAGGCCGAGGCGCTCCGGAGCCCCCGCAGGGGGAAGGACGCGCGACCCTCCCCCACCGCGCCCGCGGAGCAAGGGAGGGGGCGGGAGGAGGCCCCCGCCCCCCTCGGACGGCGGCAGCGGCGGCAGCGGCGGCAGCGGCGGCAGCGGCGGGTCCCCGCCCCCCCTGCCCCCCCTGCCCCTATGACCGACCTTGGGCAGCTCTCGGAGCTGGTTGGCGTCGAGCAGGAGCTCCTCGAGGGAGCGGCTGTAGCGGTAGACGTCGTCGGGCACGGCCTGCAGCGAGCAGTGCCGCCGGTCCAGCGCCTCCACCTGCCGGTTGCAGCGCCACAGCGGAGGCATGCAGCGCAGCATCCTCGGCGCCGGCGGCGGCGAATCCCCCCCTCAGCGGCCCCTCGGCGGCGGCGGCGGCGGCGGCGGCGACATGGGCAGGGGCGGCTCCCCCCTCCTCCTCCTCCTCCTCCTCCTGCTCCGGGGCGCCTCAGCGGGCGGCGGCGGCGGCGGCCCCTCCGCTTCCCGCCTTCCTGGCTGGCTGGCTGGCTGGCCGGTGGGTCGGTCCGTGCGCGCCTCCGACGCTGGAGCGGGCCCCGCCACCGGCACCTCACGCCGCCCCGCCTCCGCGCAAGGCACGCTGGGAAAGGGCGGCCCACCACCGCCCGGGACGCCGCCAACCACAATTCCCGGCGGCCCCCTCGCGCCAACCCGGAAGGAGCGGGCGCGGTGGCGCCTCCCGGACCATAGACGTCTTGAGCGCCTAGACCGGCACTGCTGGTCCAGGCTCCGCCCGGGAAGGGAAGGGAAGGGCCGGGCCGGGCCGGGCCGGGGCCCCAAGCGCAGCGCAGCGCGCTCTCTGCTCCTGAAGGGCCCGTGGCTGGCGACCCCCCTCCGGCGCTTTCCGTGGTGCAAGGAAGGCGCTCCGGGCAGTCTCCTCGCCCAGCCTCCGGCATCTTGGGCCGCTGCCGCGCAAACCTGACGGGCCTCCCTCGGCTGACCAGCAAGGCGGCCGTGTCAAGCCAGGGCACGCGGGTTGCGCAGGCCGAGACAGCTGAGCAGCCCAGGGGCCTCCGCCGACCCCCGGTTCCCGAGTCCCCCCCCCCCAGCCCGAGAGCCCCGCCGGGTGGGAAGAAGGCGGCAGGAGCCCCGGCTTAACCCCCCCCCCCCCAGCCCCCCAAAAGCCCCTGCCTCTGACGACCCAGGAGGCTTAGTGAGTGAGGGGTCGCCCTCCCTGCTTGGCGTGTAGAAGGCTGCAGGTCCCACCCCGGCAGCACCTCCGTGCAAGGCTGGGAAAGAGCCTGCCTGGACTGCCCGAGAGCTGCTGCCAGTCCGTGTGTGGCGCCAATCTGCTGCCAACTTGGCTACCTCTCTGCTCCCTCCAAATCCCAGTTCATTTATTGGCAAGTTAAACAGCCCCACCCGCCCAGCCAGGACACATCCTAGGAAGCCTCACTGCTGGCTTCTCTCCGCTGCAAGAAGCTCCTGCCTGTTTCCTCCTATACCCTCCTGCCTGTTTCTAATTCAGAAGAGCCAGAGCAACGTTTACTCAAGAGCTTCATGGAAGGCCGTTGGCCAGGTGGCCACAGGCCTGCTAACAACATTCACAAAGAACTTGAAGTCACACAGACTCTTCCACCACAAGGAGGGGCCCGTTTTTCGATATGCTTAATCGTAGGGTAGTTGTAGGTATTCAATTAGTGACCCTCCGCCAACAGAAGGCATCTGTCAGCAGAATGGGTAAGGGGCAGTTCTCAGAAACTTCCCTGCAGCCCCCTCAAAATCTACTCCAGAGATCCTCCAGAGTAGGTTTTGAGGGGGTGCAGGAGAACCCACCCATAATGTGCCTCCCTCTCTATTCTGCAAATGGATGCGGGGAAGTAGCTGGATACCACCTAATAATCCAATCCATCCACCTATGGTATGCCTCTCACTACCAGTTGCTGAGGAACAGGAGCCAGATGTTGCTCCTGTCCTGCTTGTGGGAATCCAGTGCTGGACTAGAGAGCCCTCTCCACCCCACCCCCTCCCAGGCTGGATCCAGCACAAATCTTCATACCTGGAACAGACGTTAAACTCACTGGCTCTGGCCTGCAATTTCCTGCACCTTTTAAAAATTGGGAGTTGCATTGACTACTTCCCTATCCTCCAGCAAGGAAGAATTTAGTCACAGGATTAGAAATTGACTTTGAATTTTGTAAGAAAAAGGACTCTGGATCCAGGGATTTGTTTTTCAATTAGGTCTAGAACTCCATTGCTTGTGACTATGATGTTTTACTGTTTAATGTCATTTATGATGTAAATGTTTGCAATGTTTTACTGATTATTGCTGTTTGGACTTCAAATACAAGGTTGGTAAGAGGTTAATACTGTTGGGAGAGGAAGTGGATAGAATGTGAAGTGAATGCTGATTGGCTGGTGGTTCAAAGGTTTGGATTAGCAGTGTGAGGGAGGAGTTAAGAGAAGCAGTTGAGAGTTGTGTGTGGAGAGAGTGAGGAGAAGTCTGGGTTTGTCTGCGAAAGGGTTTAGAGCAAGATAGGATCAACGTGTTTTGTTATTTTGGGGGAAGCGTGAATGGGAAGAGATAGTGTAACCTAGTGGGTAGAGTAGGCAGGGTTACATATAAAACTGTATTGAAACAAACAAGTATGGCGACTAATGAAACCATGAGCTTTGTAAACTGCATAATCTTACTTATTGTTAAATAGAAGTTATTCTGTGTTACAAACTGGATTGGATTCTTAAAAGTACCTGAGTTTAGGTACACTGTAATATGGTAGCAGCAGCGGTGAAGGAAAAGGGTGAATAGAGGGTGCTGGGCTGGTGGCGGTGGTGAGGCCAAACGGGATCCGTGAGCGCATTCTGATGACCGATCCTTTTATGACAGAGACAAAAGGAGGACCAAAGGGCGGACGTCACAGTGACCTCTGCCTCAGCTCTTCAGACACGCTGACTGGAAAATCTGGTTCCAGAACGGACACAGTGAAGATCGATGCAAAGAATTTGTTCACAACTTGCCACTGAAGTCCACGCGCACAAACACGACAAGAAAATGGCTTTCCTTTTTCTTTGCACTTTTATCCAAAACTACATACACATCACAGGAATGCACGACGCTGACCCAGGAGCATCGCTGAACATGGGGGGAAGGGGGGGACGGGACTGAGGAGCACAAGAGAAAAGTCTCTCTGGAGCAGAGTTCATGCTGAGAGGTCACTATTGTCAAACCTCTCCTGGTCATACACCTCGGCCACGACCTTCCTGCCAGCAAACCAGCGGCCGTTTAGCGCCTGGATGGCTTTGTGAGTCTCTGAGGCCATAGAGAACTCGACAAAGATCTTGACAATGATTTCGGCGTCTTCCTCCTCGCCCTGCTTCTCTTGGTAGATGATGACTCTGTTGACAGCCCCAAACTTGCCACACTCTTCTGTCACTTCGCCTTCCAAGTCATCGTCAATGTCCTTGGGGTCCACCATGTTGCGCAACACCATCACAGTGGACTGTGGGGAGAGCAGAGGGGCTCACAGCTCTGGGCCCACCAGGACTGAGAACCCCCCCCCCCCCGGGCCTCAAGCCCTTGGCTCCCTTGCCCTCTCCCCTCCCCCTCCCTTCAAAAAGAACAGGAGGCAAAGCTCCACCGCTCGCCACACAGCAGCCAGGGCCCATCTCTGGGGAGCAACCCTGAAGTCCGCTGGGGAACCCATGGCCCCAACTCACCTCCTGCTTCCGGAGGAGCTTCTGCATCACCATGTGGCGGGCGCTGCTGCCAGAGATACTCATGTGCTCCTGCTCACTGAGCATCTCCGGCCTCTCCGATTCCTGGAAAATCTCTTCCTCTTCCTTCTCTTTCTTGGCGTCTAGCAGGCCCAGTGTTGGGGGACTGGCCAAGATGGGGTTCACTATGCCCACCTGAGGAATGGTGACAGGAATGGGCGGGCGCGCAGGGGTCACACCTGTGGGGAAAACAGTTAATGGCATATGTGGTGGAGCAGGCAACTCAGATGCGCCAAGCCCCAACGCACAAATCAAGCAGAGGATGACAAGCAGAGAGAGACACGCACTCCCAGGGTGAAACCCAGCCTCTCGTTCTCTACTTCTGCACAAGAGTAAAGGCCAGCTGAAAGAATGGCTCACTCAGAAACGGAGAGTGACATCAGCAGAATACGAGAGGTCAGTCACATCCATTCTGGCATCGTCTGCCCTGCTGGACTTTACACAACTGATCGACTGACCAGGAAAAAGACACAAGGAAGGAGGGATGCAAAGGCTCAAGAGCAAGTCCACCGCACTCACCAGGCTGGACTCCGAAACTCACAGGAAGGAAAGCCGACAGGCCACGGGAGGGAGACTAGCCTTGAACATGGGGGTTCAACTTAACTATCAAAGCTAACAGCCACAGAGAAGCCTTCTCCTAGGCCAATTTGACAAACCTTTGAAAAGGGAAGTCGCGAATCCCACAACTACGTATTGCAAGCAGTACTTTATTTCATCTGTATCGCACAGTTCTGATCACTGCACCACACAAAGGATATTTCAAAGCTGGAAATGTTGCAGAAAAAAGCAAGCCAAACGGTCAAGATAGAGCAACTCCCCTGAGCTTTTTATTTAAGCTTAGAAAAAAGGTGTGAATGAGGAGGGACATGAGAGACGGACAAAATTATGCATAGAGTGGAGAAGACAGATGGGGAGACATATTTCTTCCTCCTCTATCTCATAATACCAGAGCACAATGGGGTCATCCACTGGAGCTGAATGGTGGGAGTTTCAGGACAGATAAGAGGAAAGATTTCTTCACACTGCGCATAGCTAAACAATGAAATTTGCTTCCACAAACTATAATGATAGCTGCCAAATTGGAGAGCTTTAAAATGGCATTCGACAAATTCATGGAAGATAAAACTATTCATTTCCATTGGAGCAGCTGTGTTAGTCTGTTACTGCAAGAACAGAGTGTCTTGAGGTCCCTTAAAGGCTGGGGTTTTTTTATGGCTTCAGCTTTTGTTGACTGCCATCAACGGCTACTAGTCATGATGGCTATATGCTACCTCAAGTATCAAAGGCTGAACACGAGCAGGGAGTATGATTGCACTCTTGTCCTACTTGCAGGCTTCCCATTGGGGCTTCTGGTGGGCTACTGTGGGAACAGACTGCTTGACTAGCTGGACCCTTGATCTGACCCACTTTCAGGGCTCCTCCTTAGGTTCTTAACCTACAGCCATCCAATTTTACTGGTTGACCCTAGATTCAAGTACTGAGAGTGAAAAGCCTCCCTCAGCCCACTTGCTCTACACCAGGGCAGGGGAACCTCGTTCCTTCCCATCATGCCTCACCGCTGGCTATGCTGCCAAGGCCTGATGGGAGTTGCAATCAATTCACATCCAGAGGGTGACACATTCTCACTCTTGAACTGGAGCTTCGGGACATGCATGTGGGTCACAGGGGATCACAAATTTGGGAAAAGCCTAGTGCTCAGCAACTGACCTGCTCCAAGGGTGGGGATGGGGTGAGAACGCACCAGAGAATGTTTGGGGAAACACAAAGGAAGGGAAGGGCAGCTTCCAACAGGCTTCTGCACACACGGACGTGGCCTCCCTCAAGCCATCCTTTGCAGAGCATCTGTAAGGCTGAAATTGTTCCATGTCTAGAAGAAGTCTCGTTGAGGAAGAATCAGCATGGCTTCAGCAAACGGCAGTCCTGCCTCACCAACCTCTTAGAAGCACTTGAGAATACCAACAAGCATGCAGAAGGCTTTCCACAAAGATCCTCACCAAAGTCTCTTAAGGTAAGAAGTCAAGCCCTCTTAAGGATTGGTGAACTGAACCGTGAAGCAGAAGGCACGGTTGACGTGAGAGCATCTGTGCTGGATAGGGCCACAGGCCTCTCTTGTTCACCATCCTGTCTCCCACAATAGCCAGCTCAATGCTGCTGGGAAGCCCACAAGCGCAAGGCCATGAGGGTGAGAGAGCTCTCCTTCCGCTGCTGCTGCTCCCCAGCCCCTGGCAATGCAGGCAGAGGCAGCCTAGGGCCATCACAACTGGCAGCCCTCAACAGATCCCATGCATTGTTCTCAGTTCCCTTTTGAAGTAAGCCGAGCCAGCAGCACCAGCAGTGAGTTCCACACATGAAGCTGTCCTTCCTCTTGCCTGGGCACCACACTTCAAGAGGGATGCAGACAAGCTGGAGCATTTTCAGAGGAGGGCAACCAGGATGATCAGGGGTCTGGAAACAAAGCCCTACGAGGGGAGACTGAAAGAACTGGGCATGGTTAGCCTGGAGAAGACTGAGGGGAGATATGATAGCCCTCTTCAATTACCTGAAAGGTGGTCACACAGAGGAGGGCCAGGATCTCTTCTCGATCAACCCAGTGTGCAGGACACGGAATAATGGGCTCAAGTTACAGGGAGCCAGATTCCAGCTGGATATCAGGAAAAGCTTCCTGACTGTTAGAGCAATACGACAATGGGCCCAATGACCTAGGGAAGTGGGGTGCTCTCCCACCTAGAGATCTTCAAGAGGCAGCCATCTGTCATGTCTGCTTTGAGGTGGATTCCTGCATTGAGCAGGGGGGCTGGACTGGATGGCCTTAGAGACCCCTTCTAACTCTACTGTTCTATGATCTCCTGTCAGTTTCATTGTGTGTACCCAAACTCTAGCAGCACCATGAGAGGCCGGAAAACATCTCCTCAGCATGGATCATTTTCTAAACCTCTGTGATGTGCCTCTCCTCTCCCCACCCCCACTGCCTTCTTCCTTGAGTAGAAGTCTCAAACGAATGTAGCTTTTCCTTATAGGGAAAACATGCATCAGTTTTTAAAACCATTTGCCATTTTGTTGCCCGTTCGCCCAGTTTGGAGTGTGTGTTTTGGAGCTCTTTGCAGCCCACTTTGGTTTCCATCACCCTGAATAATGTGGTTGTTAAGTACCTCAATTTTAAAGAAGGCAGAATCTACTGACTTTTTGTAGGCCCAAATCATAAGCTGTTTATTGAAGAACGAGCAAAGAGATCTGAATAGGAAAATGAAAGTAGAACACAAGAACAGACTGAAGGTGGCATCTTTAGCTCCAATCCAAGGTAGAGAAGGCTTAACATTTAACCCTAACTTTTCCTATTACTATACTCAGGTCATCCACAAATACAAGCAAGCAGGGAAGTCTCGCAAAGCCTGGCAGTGAGGGAGCCAATTTGCAGAAATTCCTGAAGGTAAGCTCCAAAGCAGACTGTGAAGAGCTCCAAAAAGATCTCCCCAAACTGTGCAAATGAGCAACAAGCCGGCACATGAGATTCACTTTAAGTGCAAAATACCACATTTGAAACAGGAAGTCTGACTTCACGCCCAGTGTTGGAATCCTAATGAAAAGAAGCTGGCCGAGATTAGCCAGGAAAGAAACCCTGGAGAAAGTGAGGGAGCCTGACTGAGCACGTGGACTCAAAGCCAAGGCCGCCTCATGTCCCAAGAGAGGCACTGTTTGGGCTGCCCAATCTCAAAAAGGGGCAACACAGAGCTGGAGAAAGCACAGAAAGGAAGAACCAAAAACAAGGGCTTGGAGCAGCTTTCTCATGAAGGGGGACAACAAGGCTTGGCCTGCTGTAGTTTAGAAGAGAGGGCTGGTTGAGGAGTGGCTCAGGAAATACCGACAGGGTGGAGGAAGTGGGCAGGTGGACATTTTCCTCCCCCTTAAAGGAGGACTCCACAAATCCCTCGGAAGAGGATGTCTCACAGTGCCAGGTCCAGGGGCAAAAATGCTGGGCCACTCTCAGCTCTGTGCCCTGCTGGAGAGAGGCCCGGACTTGAACTCCGGAAGGGCCGCTAGCCTGCAGAAAGGGCATGCCAAGCGGCACGACCCCCGCTGCCCCCCACCGTCTCCCGGACTCACCTGTGATTACACCTGGTGCTTGAGCCGCCATCACAGCCTGCGGCAGCGCTCCCAGGGGCTGCGCTAAGGTCAGCGCCGGCGTGACCAGCCCCGGAGTGGCTAATGTACTCAGGACGGCAGCACCCGTCACACCTGCCACAGCTTCCTGCAACATAAAGAGCCAGCGGTACAACGTCACCTCTGCCAAGGCGTCCTCTGCCAGAGGACCTTCTTCTCTTCTGCCGCTCCCAGACTGTGGAATGGCCTGCCAGGAGAGATTCATCCACTTAACAGTCTCTCTGACTTTAAGAAAGCCATAAAGACTGATCTCTTCCGGCAGGCCTACCTAGTTGAATTTTAAGAGTTTTCTTGTTATTTTAATAATGTATTACTTTTATATGTTTTTAATCAGTTTTATGTATTTTATATCATTTGCATTTAATGTTGTTCCCCGCCTCGATCCAGAGGGAGAGGCGGGTAAGAAGTAAATAAATATTATTACGGCAGCCTCAACCTTCTTTTTCCTAGCAGCCCCACCACCTGGCCAGGCTGGAGGGCTGCAACAGAGGGACCCACTAGCTCCGGAAACCAGTGCTCTACCCCTCTCCCCAGACCAGCCCATATCTCCAGCACCCAACGCCGCCGCCGCCACCTCCACTAGAGCAGAGAGGGGTGCAGCCGGAAGCGGAAGTGCCCGCAGAAGAGGAGCCGCCTGTGGGGAAAGGCAAGGGGCAGGCAGGGAAGCAGGCGCCATTGGGACTCACCACCTCCAGGCCTGCTCCCGACAGAGGCCACTTCCCCTGCCCGGCCCTGGCCTTTCCCAGCAAGGCCCTTCCCTACTGCACCTGCCTGCATACGTTCCTGCTGCTGCTGCTGCTGCCACCGCCGCCAGTTCCGCTCTGGGAGTCTCACCCGGGCAGGGACAGCAAGGAAGAGCTCAGCCCGCTGCCAACCCACAGGCTTTCTCCTGCCCACATCCAACCCTCCCTCCGTGTCAAAATATTACCTAGGAGGACGAGACCGTGGTGGAGGAATGGGGCATGTGTGCGAGGAAGAGTGAGGCAGTCCTAGCCCTGCCCATGACTGGCATGCAGTCTGTGATAGGTGAGCCCTGAGGAAATCCAGTCCGATCCAGAGGGGGGAGTGTCTCCTCCCCTACCCTATAAGGAAGGGTGGAGGCCCCAATCTGCCCTCTGGGCCCCGCTCCTTACCTGGGCAGTAATCTTTGCCGTGGCAGCAGCAGCAGCTACTGCCGCTGCAGGGGGTAGACCTCCTGGAGTTGCAGGAGTCAGAAGCGGCATGGGTGGAGTGACAGCTTTGCCCACACGAAGGTACTGGCCCCCCAGGTCAAAGAGGTTCATGGAAGAGACAGCGTCTTGCGAGGACTGTGCCTTCTCATACTCTGCAAAACACAAGCCGGCGAGATGAGGGGGGGCAGCGGCTGCCGCCGCCACTGCTGCACAAGAAGGCAAGACGAGCCACGCCGGACCAGGCCAAAGGTCTCTCGTTAGGCCTTCTGTTCGTGGACAGATTATTTTATTTCACAATGCTGATGGATTACTTCATAGAATCATAGAATTGTAGAGCTGGAAGGGGCCAATATGGCCATCAAGTCCAACTCCTTGCTCAATGGAGGAATCCACCTTAAAGCATCCCTGACAGATGGTTGTCCAGCTGCCTCTTGAATGCCTCTCATGTGGAAGAGCCCACCACCTCCGTAGGTCATGGGTTCCATTGTAGTATTGGACATATGACTGGACATCAGGAAAAACTTCCTGACTGTTAGAGCAGCACACCAGTGGGACCAATTACCTAGGGAGGTGGTGGGCTCTCCCACATAAGAGATCCTGGCCCTCTTCTGTGTGACAACCTTTCAAGTATTTGAAGAGTGCTATCGTGTCTCCCCTCAGTCTTCTCTTCTCCAGGCTAAACATGCCCAGTTCTTTCAGTCTCTCCTCATAGGGCTTTGTTTCCAGACCCTTGATAATCCTCATTGCCCTCCTCTGCACACGCTCCAGATTGTCTGCATCTTTCTTGAAGTGTGGTGCCCAGAACTGAACAAAATACTCAAGATGGGGCCTAACCAGTGCCAAATAGAGGGGAACAAGTACCTCGCACGATTTGGAAGCTATACTTCTCTTAATGCAGCCCAAAATAGCATTGATGTTTTTTGCAGCCACATCACACTGTTGGCTCATATTCAGCTTGTGATTTACAACAATTCCAAGATTCTCCTCGCTTGTTGTCAAAACGTTTCTAAGCAATACCTAGTGAAACATGATAGAGCCAGAGCAGACTCCCAGCAACTGGAGGCCCCAACGGGGAGCCCCCGAGCAGGGCAGGAACGCAGCAGCTCTTCCACCTGCTGCTCAGCAGGCCCAGGAGGCTGGCTGGCCAGCCAGCCAAGCAGCACAGCCGCTTACCAATGAACCCGTAGCCCTTGTGCTTCCCGGTCGTGGGGTCTCGGGCCAGCGTGCATGACTTGATCTTCCCAAAGGCCTCAAAGACGCTCTTGATGTCATCATCCGAAAGGTCCTGGTGGACTGACGCCACATAGATCCGGTTGAAGGCCCGGGCCTCCTCTGCCAGCTGGTCGATGATGGGCTGGGCCTGCCCAATGTTGCTGGGCCTCCCCACCTGCAAGCAGAGGTTCTTCCTGAAAGAGGCCGGGCTGCCCTGCTGGGCCAGGAGATGGCACACGCTGCCAATCTGCCACCTCTCCACCAAATGACCTGCTGGGAGCATGGGGGGGAGGGCGCATCCCCCCAACTGAACGCTTTCCTTCAGAGTATGCGAATAACCTCTGGGGGTGGGGAGCCCAGAAGCTATGCGCATGCTCTGTAAATCTGCAGAGGCTCAGAAACCCTATGGAACGTGGTGCTGGGCACAGGCCTCTGCTGCCTTATAAAAGAGGACAGGTGTCTAATAGTCCTGATGACTGGGAAGATGGGCTCGGAGGGGCTGAAATCTCCGGCGTGATCAAGAAGATGCCCAGCCCCTTGAGCTTTCGCGCCCTGCAGATATCCCTCCCTCCCTCCTGACAGGAAGCTAGGTAGATGGTGAGTGAGAGGAGCCTTCCTGGGCACAGAGCTGCCCACAACGCACCTTGATGTTCCGCCCGCCCAGCATGACCGAGTTCATCTGTTCCAGGGCCAGCTGAGCCGCTTCCGGCACCTCATATTCCACAAAAGCAAAGCCCTGAGGGAGGGAGGGAGCGCATGACGCAGCCGCCAGGGCAGGCCCCCCGCCTGGCCCCGCCCCCCGCCTGGCCCCGCCCCCCGCCTGGCCCCGGAACCCACCAACCTTATGCTTCATGGTCACGGAATCCCAGGACATGTCGATGCTCTTGATTGGGCCGAAGGGGGCAAAGGCCTGCCGGATCGTATCCTCTCCCAGCTCGTAGTAAATGGAACCCACATAGACCCGGCACATGATGGCCAGGGCCCGCTGCCGCTGGGCTGCCATCTGTATTGGAGAGAAGGTCTGGCTGGTCAGCTCGAGGGGCAGGTAAGGGGCAAGCAGAGCTCTCCCCCACCCCACCCCACCCCACCCCCTGGGGGGAGCAGCGGATGGCTCCAGAGGAGCCAGTGGAAGCTCTCTCAGGACGGGCCAGCCAGCCTCAGCAGCCCCCAGCACCCCCGCCCGCCCAGGCCACCTCACTCCTGCAAGAGGAGACAACCCACAGCCTGCAACCCCCACACTCTACTGCAGGCAAAAAGGGATCCAGTCCCCCCCCCCACTCACCCACGGGGCAGCAAGAGATCCGACTTTGGGCACCTCACTTCCGCTTTCACTGGGCAGACCCCCCCCTCTCCCAGGACACAGCCTCTCCCTCCTGGACACCCCTTCAGAAACCAACGCCTTCTGCCAAACCGCGTGGCGCTTGAAAGGAAGCGCCGGCCCCTGGCCCAAGCGCGGCCAGCAGCAACGACGCCCCGCCCCACCAGGAGAAAACCAAGCGCTGTCGTGGCACAAGCCTGAGCCACTGGCCTGAACCAAACCCCTAGCTGCTCTCCCAACCATGGATGCTGTCCTCCAGCTAGCTCCCAGCCTGCTCAGGCAGCCGGGGCAGCTGGGGAGACCTTGGCTGAGAGCAGAGCCCACCCAGGGTGTGCCAACAGAAACAGCTGCTCTAGGGGGAGGAGGACCCTCGATGGTCCTCAATAGCCAAACGCAAGCAGCTCAGGACCCTCACTGGCTGCCCATCTCCCAGAAGAGCTGGGAGGGCCTCAGAAAACGGCCAATGCCGTATTGGGAAGAGGAACCCAAGCAGGCCCTCCGGCCTACCCTGGGATGCAGGCAGCCAGAAGCAGCCAAGGATGGAAGGACGGATGGCCCGCCCAAGGGACTCTTTGCCCGCTCCTCTTGGGCCTTGCTGCTCCCTGGGAGTGCCCAGCCAGGCCTGCCGCTCTTCAGCATCTCAGGCCAGGCGACTGCAAGCCACGCCTGCCCTCCCTGCAAGAGGCCTGGGTGCTCCTGGGCTGAGGAGGCCAGCAAGCGGCCCTGGGGGGCAGGGCTCTGGGGCCACTCCTGCAACCGCACCCTAAGAAAACCGGAGGCAGTGGGACGACTGGAGGACCTCTCCGCACTGCCCAGCGTTCAGGAGCCAGCAGAGCCAAGAGTTAGGGAGAGAGGCAGCATGCACTCGCAAGGGAAGCACATGGGGCCAAGGAGAGCCCAGCCCAGCCCACCCCCGACTCCATCGGGTCTGTCCGCACCCCACCCACGGCAAAGTGCCGAGCAGCCACCAGAGCCAGGAGGAAAGCGGCTGGTTGCTTGTGGGAGGCCTGCCCATCCGTTCCCTGCCCCCCCAAAAGCTAGCTAAGCCGAGCCTCCCAACCCCAGGGGAGAAGAGCCGTCAGCACCTACTGCCTACGATGGAGGCCCATCCTAGAGTGCGCGTGTTTGGCTGGTGGGAACGCTCTGGCCTGGGCTCCGTGTGCTCCTGCAAGCTGACCCTTGGAGGGCTCAGCCAGATGTCCTCCTGCTTGCCCACCACACCCAGCAGTCACGGGGGGGCCCTCTGCGAGCTCCACAATGCCGCCGTAAGAATCGACGGCGTTCTGGCTCCCTGGACGCAGCGCAAGGCTCCAGTGCCCCCAAGTACTAGGGCAGCAGTGCTCTTTGGGGGCCCCTTCTCAGGAGGAGGATTTGGGCTGCATCAAGGGAGCCATTTCAGGAACAACTCTGGCCTGGGCCCCATCAGCCACTGCCCAGGACCTCAGGCCCAGTGAGGCAGAGGCCTTGCAGCCACCGCCTCTCTCCAGCAGGCCACAGGCCATGTTTTCCTAGCGCTCTTCGGGGAGGGGGCACCCACTTGCCTAGGGGTGCCTGCATCGCCCCAACACCCAGCTACCAGGCCTCTGCAGTTCCTTGCTGGCCCACTGGCAAGTTACCTTGGCAGTTACTTTTAGGTCAGGACCTCAGCGGCCCTAGAAAGGTGGCTCTCCCAGCTGCGTGTGTCTAATGCTCGCTCGCTCTCACTCTTCCTCTCTGCCCAATGCCTCCTCCACGGGCCCCGGCTGCCCCCAGCCCAAGGTCTTCCACTGGGGAGCTTACACTTGGCCTTGGTTGGCGGGGCATGTCCAGAGCAGGCAGGTATGTGGAGGGAGAGGGAGGCAGGGAGGGAGGGAGTCACAACTAAGTCCTCCCCCATGCTAGGCCCTGACTAAGACCAAGTGCCCCAGAAGAAGTGAATGTGTCTATTGACCGATTGTAAAGGTGAGAGAGGATCTCCAAAGCCCATTGTCACTGCTGCCATCTGAAAGACAGTAAAGACAGAGTTCAGTCTGTGGGAGCTGAGCATAACGACGGCTTTTCGTCAAAACTCGAGTGGAAGAGGCCTCTCCTTCCTTCCTTCCTTCCATTCTTCCTTCCTTCCTTCCTTCTTGCCTGCCTGCCTGCCTGCCGCCTCCGCCGCCTCCGCCTCGCTGCACAGCCCGCCTGCCCCAGGGAGCATGGGGGGAGGGTCAGGACAGGAGGGATGCCTCTTCAACCCTCAGCAGAAAACTAACTGCAGGGAGGCCCCGCCCCGCCCCTTATGGCCAGGGCTGCCCAAACTGCCTTGCACCAGCCCTCTCATCCCATCCCATCCACTTCCGCCCCAGTTCATGACTCCTGCGCAAGGAGGGCTTTGCTAGCACAAAAGAGCCCCTGCTGTATCGGGGAAGGGGCCAGAGCTCAGTGATAGAGCCCCTGCTTGGCATGCAGAAGGTCCCATGTTCCATCTCCAAGTTGGGGGGGGGGGGGGCTGGGAAAGAATCCCGGCTGAAGCTCTGGAGAGCGACGGCTGCCAGTCAGTGTCGACCATTCTGGGCTAGAGGGACTGAGGGTCTGACAGTTTCCGACGTTCCTAAGACAAGTGCCGCTCTCTAGCCCTGCCAGAGCAAAGGGAGAATACCCAGCAACCCCAGACACACCATGCTGAGCAGGCCAGCCACAGAACCCCCAGGAGGGAGCTGGGTGCGCTCTCTCACTCCGTCTCTCTCACTCTCTTCAGGCAGTTATGCTCCCCCTCCCAGACGGCGAGTGCAAGCACGCCTGTGGGCCTGGGATCTCGCAGGGTGGGCCGGATGAAACACACTTCAATTTCACAGCGGAAACAGAAGCGAAAATACCTGGCTCCAGGCAGCTCTCAGGGCTGTGCAGTGGCTCTAAGTGCATAAAGGGCTCCACCTTTGCGGGGAGGGAGAGTCAGAGCAGGGCCTTCCCTGCGGGGGGAGGGGCTCACCTGAAGGTTGGTGAGCTGCTGCTGCTGGTGGGCAATGGTCTGCTTCACCAAGACGCTCTTGATGCTCTGCTCCATCGCGTACTTCTTGGCCTGAGAGGCAGAGGAACAGTGGGGAGGGAAGGAAGACGCTCAGAGTCACACAGCAGGCAAGCACAGAGGCAGGCCGGGCCAAGAGCACAGATACAGAAGAGCCGCTGGACCAGGCAAAAGGCCTCCCTAGCACAACTGGGAGCCCCACCAGCAGAGGGCACGAGGGCGAATGCAGCACCCGCCTGCTCATGATCCCGGCAACAGGCACATAGCAACATACTGACTCTTTAACCATCAGGACCAGTAGCCATCGATGGCCTTCTGCACTTGCTAGGGCCATGGTGGGACTGGAGAACCAGAACTCCGGAACTGCCTCACGTACATGGAGTTCAGCAAATGACCGGCAGACCAGCTTTGCCTTCTTCCTCCTGACCTCCCCCAACCCCCACAAACAGTCAGAGTCTGCTTCCCTAACCCTAACCCTGTCCCAGGACCTCAAGTTTCTTCACCTTTGGAGGGGGCTACAGTGGCCGAGGGGAGCTGCTCCTCAAAAGGACCTTGAAGCTATCCTGGGAGTGGGGCAGCAGGCATTTTCCCCACCCCGACATGGGTTTGCGACCCAACATACACAACCCATAGGTATGTTTCACTCTGAGGATCATCTGTCACGGACAGCAGACGGGTGGTGTAGCAGCTGGAGCCCCAGGCTTGGACAAGGGTTCAAATCCCAGCTGGCCAGGAAGCTGGCTCTGTGGCCATGGGCAAATCTCTCACCTTAACAGCCTGCGTTCTTGTCACCCTCCTCCCCTTGCACCGCCATGAATGCCCTGCCAGCCTTGGGGCAGCCCTGCTGGAGCTGTGACCTCCTCCATCTCTTTGACACACTGGACACGGGAAGGGGAAAGCCGCACACAAGCTGGAGAGCCCCGGTCCAACCACTCACCTTCTGAAGAGCCTCCTGCTGCTCCGGGGTGAGAGGCGGGAGCCCCAGCTTGGCTGCGGTGCTCTGTCCATTTTCCACCTTGATGGTCTCTGTGCCCTGCAATAAAAGAGACATGCATAAAAGGCTGCCTGGCCCGGGAACAGCCACACAGAGTCCACAGCGCTTCGAAGGTCAGGACACTAATCAGATACATCACACACAAAGGAAGCCACCAAGCCTTCTTCCTAGGACCTGCTTGGGAGAAACCAGCTGCCTTCTTCCCATCCCAGAACACTGTCACGTGATCACCGATATGTTGCCATTGCATCCCTGAAATTGAGCAGGGGGAGCCCCTGATACACACCCCTCCAGGAACGCCTGCTGTCCTCCTGAAGAGCAAAACCCTCTTCAGGCTGTATACACATCCCACATTCCAACAAAGGCAAGCAGGGAAAAGGTCCACAGGAGCTCAGCTCCACATGCCAAAGCCAGCTAGCCTCCCCAAGATGCTGTGCCAACTGCCATGCCCAAGAGGCCTTACATAAGAAGAGGCATAGAATCATAGAATAGTACAGTTGGAAGGGACCTATAAGACCATCGAGTCCAACCCTCTGCTCAATGCAGGAATCCACCTTAAAGCATCCCTGACAGATGGTTGTCCAGCTGCCTCTTGAATGCCTCTCATGTGGGAGAGCCCACCACCTCCCTAGGTCATGGGTTCCATTGTCGTACTGCTCTAAGAGTCAGGAAGTTTTTCCTGATATCCAGCCACGGGGCCATTTAGTGCAGCATTCTATTCACACAGTGGCCAACTGGAAACCCTCTAGCAGGACATCAGGGCAACAGTACTGTCCCACCCATGTTCTCCACCAGAAGCCGTAAATAGGCATGCTGCCTGATACTAGAGGTAGCCTATTGCCATCAGGACTAGCAGCCCTGGATAGCCTTCTCCTACTCCATGAATCTGTCCAGTCCCCCTTTAAAGCTGTTCATGTCGGTGGCCATCACAACATCTGGTGTAAGCAAATTCCATAGTTCAACTATGCACTGGGTGATAAAATTTCCTTTTATCTGTATTAAAAGGAGCAGCTGTATTAGTCAGTGTTATGAAAACAATAAAGAGCCTGTGGCACCTTAAAGACTAATGGTATTTTAATATTAAGGC
Source organism: Anniella stebbinsi (assembly GCA_029215795.1). Classification (NCBI taxonomy): domain Eukaryota; kingdom Metazoa; phylum Chordata; class Lepidosauria; order Squamata; family Anniellidae; genus Anniella; species Anniella stebbinsi. The sequence continues at coordinate 119,936,479 of JARDYH010000006.1, read as the reverse complement.
AAGAGCATTCATGGGCTAAACCCACTTCGCCAGATACAGGCATGGAGAGAAGCAAGACAGAAAAGTCAGTTACAGGCAGATAGAAAGCAAGCATTCCATCTCAAATTACAGAGACACCTGCAATATTACAGTACAAGATGGGACTTGGACTCTACAGACTACAATGACTCGGCCATTCAGACGATCAGTTCAAGCCAAGTTCCACGGTATTAAATTTAATGATGAATGTCAGCTCTGAGGTCTCACACTGAATTCTGTCTCTAAAGTTTTACACAGACCAAACTGGACAGTCTTTACACATAGGAGAATAAATGGGCACAAATTTCACATAAAAAATGGTAACATTGAAAAACCTGCAGGGAAGCATTTCAACCTTCCAGGTCGTTTGGTAACAGACCTCAGAGTGACTGTCTTGCAACAGAAAAACTATCCATTCCTGCATCTGACAAGGTGGGTTTAGCTCACAAAAGCTCATGCCTTAATAATAAAAGAGGCAGTCTTTAAGGTGTTACAGTCTTTATTGTTTTTATTTGTACTAACTCTCCCCACAATCAGGTTCATGGGACGTCCCCTTTGGGTTCTGGTATTATGGGAGAGAGAAATGTCTCCCTATCCACTTTCTCCACACTATGCATGATTTTGAGCACCTCTATCATGTCTCCTCTTACTCTCCTTCTTTCTAAGCTAAATGCAGCAACCAGAACTGTACACAGTATTCTAAGTGTGGTCACACCATAAGGGCAGTATGATGTTGGCAGTTTTGTTCTCAGTTTCTTTCCTAATTATGCCTAATGTGGAGTTTGCCTTTTTCACAGCAGCTGCACACGAGGTCAACATTTTCATTGAGCTGTCCGCCACAGCCCCAAGATCTCTTTCTTGGTCTGTCCCTGCAAGCTCAGATCCCATCAGTTTATCCTTGAAGTTGGATTTTTTTTGCACCAATGTGCATCGTTTTACATCTGCTTACAGTGAACCACATTTGCCAGCCAGGCAGGGAAATTATCAGCCAGGCATCCATCGGTCAGGACAGCAAAGGAGACTTTCAGTGCAAATATATTTCACTTCCAGTTACCAGGCGCATACAGAGGTGTGAGAACCACCCAGGAGAGAGACATGCAAGCCCTCTAAACAGAAGTATTAAGTTCTGCTGAGGTCAATGGGACTCCTGAAGAGCAGATCTTTGAGGTGCACCATCTTTATGGTGCAAGCCCTATTGAACTTGAGATGTCCTTTCCAAAGAAGCTTTCTTGTATAGGCTTTTCAGAACCACACACACAATGGCCGCCTCACCAGCTGCATGACTTACCCACCTGTATGCAAACATGGGGCAGGCAGCTGGAGAGGAAGACCGTGTGATTCATTCTCCTGTCCCCCTGAGCCTGAGAGGCACAAATGGCCAGTCCTCCAGCAGGTCTACTCCCTGCTGACCCACCAGCCACTCATTGAAACTGTTGGCCAGCACAAGATGCAACCATGAACAGTTTGCCCTCCTCAAGCCAGATTTGGGAAGGAAAGGGTGAAGCAAAGTAGGCAGGGCGATACGAAAACAGACCAATGTAGTCTCCACCGGCTATCAGTTGCTCTGCAAGGTCTTTCCCAGCCCCACTACCTGGAGATGCCATTGACTGATCCAGGGATCTCTTGCATGCCAAGGCATTAATGGCTCTGCCCCCTTCCCTGGCCTGCGGTCTCAAGTTCCGACTTCATGTTGAGCTTCAGAGGCGTTCAGAAAGCAGGTTGCTTCCAAGGGATCCTGAGGGCCAGAGAGGAGCTCTCACCCACCTCTCGCCTGGCACTGGATGCCCCACTTGAGGAGGTAGCAAAAGCAAGCAACACTGCTTGTCCTGCAGCACCCAAGAGAAGCTACTTCAGAGCAACAGAGAAAGGGTGGCCCCGGACACCATGTTAGCACAGGGCTCCAGCACCTCTGCCTCTTTGGACGGGGCCCTTGGTCCAGGGGCTGAATAAGAGAGGTGCACTGCTTTGGGGCTGAAACCGCTAGATGAGCTGGCACTTATGGCAGAGCTTGACAGGCTGCAAGGAGAGCGAGCGGTCCCTGAGGAATTCCCCACAGCCCCTCCAAGCAAGCTGGAAGACAGGCAGGGCAAAAGGAGAAGGCAGGGCGAAGGCCATCCCTCCCCTCTAAGGGCACCACAGGCACAAACAGCCAAAGCGCCCATCAGATTAGAAGACATGATGGGGGCCGCTGGTCATTGCAGGGCCAGAGCGAAGTGGCTCCACCTAGCCCAGCATCCTGCAGGCGGCCATCAAACCCGATAGATACAGCAGCCTCGTGGCCAGTGGCCGCGCACAGACCGCGCTTCCGCCATTCGTTTGCCCAAAGCTGCCTTGTGTTTCCAAGCGCTTGCGAGGTAGGCGACTAGGGATCTGGGCCAGGAGGAGGGGGCGCTTGCTTGGCCTCCCTCCCGTCCAGCGGAGAAACCAAGCGGGCTGCCGGCAGAGGCCCGGAGCGCCTCCTCCCCCAGCAGAGAGAAGAGCCTCCGAGGGGGTGAGGGGGGGTGGAAGGCAGGCAGGCAGGCAGGCAGGCAGCGCTGGCGGAGCCTTTCCCAGAACACCCGGACGGGCGAGCCGGGTACGCGGACAGGCCGCCAGCGACGGGGCTCCTCGGGCACCTCCTGCAGGCCCAGCGCGAGCGAGGGTGGGGGTGGGTAAGGGAGCGCGGCAAGGAGCACCCCCTCCCGCACGTGGCTCCGAGGGCGGCACGAGGGACCGAGTACGCATGCGCAGGGAGGACCTCGCCCCCCCGCGTGTGAGCGCGCGCTCGCCGCTCGGGCAGGGCTGAGGCGGGAGACTACGCGCCCCGTCGGCCGCGGCGACGCTCGGCGGAGGTGGCGAGCGGGAACGGCGCGCGGGGCACGCTGGGAAGTGTGGTCCGGCCGCCCCGCCTGCCGAGGTCCCTCCTCCCGCGCCGCCAAGGCCCCCCCGACCGCGGCCCCCCGACCGCGGAGCCGCAGGCCGCGAGGGGACGACGAGGCTCTGTGCCGGGCTCCGGCCCGCCTCTCCCCTCCTCTCCCGCTGGCGGCGGAGGGAGCAGCTCACCAGGGAGAGCGTCGCCGTCGCCATCTTCTCCGTCTCCTCCTTCCCCCCGGAGCAGGGATCTCGCGAGAGCTCAGCGGCACGCGGGAGGCCGCCGGCCAGCGCTCGCAGGGAGAGGGGGGGGCTAGAGCAGACCCCGCCGCCGCCACCGCCGTTCGGCGAGCCGGCTTCCGCCTCCATCGGGCTCCGGCCAGGAAGAAGGGGGCGGGCGCGGGAGGCCCGCGGGACGCCCAGCGGAAGCGAGGAAAGTCCCGCCCCCCGGGCGAGGGGCCTGTCAATCTGCTGAGGGGAGGGGGCGGGAGCGCGGTCTCGCGATCTCTGCGCCGAGGCCTCTCTCGCCTCAGGAAAGGCGGGAACTCTGGCCCCGCCCCGCGCAGGCGCCGTGCGGAGGCGGCGTCGGCTCCGCCAGGGGGTCCTTCGGGCCACGCCCAGCCGGGGAGGGGCCGGGCAGCCCCGGGCGAGGAGGAGGGAGGGGGAGGGGGAGGGGCCGCCTGGTGGAGCGGCCGCCGAGGAGCCGCAGGCGCTGCCTTCGCTGGACGGCGCTAAGGGAGGCGGAGGCGGCGGCGGCGGCGGCCTCACTCGCGTAGGAGCGGGTGGCGGGGCTGGAGCCGGCCTGGCGTCGCCGCCGCCGCCGCTGCCCTGCGCCCCACCGAGGCCAGAGCCGCCCGGCAGCCTCCCCCGTGAATGGGCCTCGAGCCGCCGCCGCCGCCGCCGCCGCCGCCTCCGGCAGAAGCGGATCCCGCAGTTTGTGTCTTTCTTTCCACCCCCCGTCGTGCGAAGCCTTTACTGGGCCCGAACCACCTCCCGTCCCCCCTCCCCCCTTAGGTGTACCGGGATGGCCCCTGTTCCGAGTGGGGGGGGGGGTCTGCCATTCCCAGAGGTGGAGGAGGAGGAGGGGTTGGTAATCCAAAGAGCTGTGGCACTTTTAGGGTTGGGGGAACGGGGTGGGAGGGAGGACTTCATTTATTTATTGCATTTATACCCCGCCTTCCCCCCCCAAAGGAACCCGAGGCAGAGTACGTACCAATCCCCCTCTCCGTTTTATCCTCACAACAACCGCCCTGTGAGGTAGGTCGGTCTGACTCCCAGTCTGACACTCTAACCACTACACCATTGTGCATAGTGAAGACCAAGTGGATAGGGAGAAAACAAGTTGGCGGTAAATGCAGTGCATCCCCTGGTGAAGAAACCTGCTCTGGACCCCATGGTATTTGTTATTATTTATTACATTTCTATCCCAAAGCAATATACAAAATTTAAAATCATCAAAACATACCACAGACAGTATCCACAAAGGCAACATACATCTAAAAACAACTTTGAGCTATCAGCCAAACCTAAAGAACAGATCTGGGATCGATTAAAACTCATCACATGCTGCTAAATGCTTGGAAAAAGAGAAAAGTCTTGACCTGGTGTTGACATTCCAAAACGGGTTGGGGGGTGGGGGAACCACCCAGAAGGCCCTCTCCCTCGTGGCCGTCTTCCAAGCCTCCCTCTGAGTAGGCACCCGGAGGAGGACCTGAGACGTTGAGTGTAGCGTACGGGTAGGGTTGTATCAGGAGAGGCATTCCATCAGGTATTGCAGTCCTGAGCCAAGTAAGGCTTTATAGGTAAGCCTCAGTGACCCTAATGGATGACCGTTAGCAAGAGAGGGACAGAGGGAATGCAACTCTGTTAATACCCCTCTATTTTTCATCAGCGTTTGACACCATCGACCATAGTTTCCTGGACTGGCTCCGTGGGTTGGGTATTAAGGCACTAGGTTACAGTGGTTCTGGTCCTAACTGTAGAGTTGATTTCGGAGAGTAACGCTGGGTGTCTATTCCTCAGATTGTCATTTGAGCTCTTGTCCCCAGTATTGTTCAACAGTTATATGGGATCAGTCCTTAAGGGATTTTGAGCCAAATGCCATCAGTGCGCTGATGACACACAATTAGCCGATCTCCTGGACTCAGGGCTTCCATCTCGCCAGGATTCAGGTTCAGTTTATTGGCCCTCATCCAGCCATTATTGAGTCTAGGCACTGATCCAAGACTTGCACAGTCTCACCTGATTCAATGTCTCAGGGAGATAGAGCTGTGTGTCATCACCATACTGATGGCACTTGGCTCAAAATCCCCTAATGACCACTCACAGCGGCTTCATATAGATATTGAACAATATTGGGGATGAGATGGTACCCTACGGAACCCCATGGCTCAATCGCCAAGGGGGCGAGGAATAATCACCCAATGTTACTTTCTGAAATTGACCCTGCAGGTAAGACTGGAAGCACAGTAACCCCTAGAGTTGATCCATGAGGTTACCACAGTTGATGGCATCAAAAGCTGATGAGATATTGGGCGCCTTGATCTGCTCTATCAATGTTTCTGTTTTACAGACGAGGGGCACCAAAGCTGATATGCAATTAGCACAAACCTACTTTAGCAAAGAATTGGGGTTTTCTAGCGATTGTACTTGCTGTTGCTAAATTTTGGCAGTTGGAAATGCTTGCTGGTCTACTGCATATCACCCAACAATCTACCATCAGATTCCAATTTGCCTTCTGGCTGCCTCTGCTATAGCTCAACCACATCTGATCAGGAGACTTTTAATTTCATAGCCCTTCAGCTTCCCTGGCTGTCTTCTACCTCACGTGAAAGCAAAAAGAAGATCCGTGCCCCATTCACTTTTCCTAATTCACTCATGAGAGACCCGACAGCTATCTGCATGGAAAGCCAGGGAGCCACAATCCTCTTAGTCTGATCTCTGCTGGGGTGGCTAAGGCCACTGCTCTGAGGGGGATGGCACTTTGTTCTCATTACCCCATTATGTGAGGCAGGTGCATACAATTAATGGGTCTTGTTGACATTCCCATCCAAGAGAGCTGGGGGTCTCCAACACGAAAATCGATGTGCCTACAGATGCCTCTCTTATTTATTTATTTATTTATTTATTGCATTTTTATACCGCCCCATAGCCGAAGCTCTCTGGGCGGTTGCTCACCAGGTCAGGGAGCCCACCAGGCTCCCTGACCATCTCAATTTATGTCTTAAGATGGTTGTTGTTGTTTTTAAAAAGCACATTCTTTAAACTTTGCATGCTGCAAAGTGTTTTTGATCTCACCACCTCTGCCTTGTATTAAGTTCTTGGGGAAGTTCCTTTTTTTAGTCTCACCAGTTTGGTTTCTGGAAAATGAGCTTTTATGTGAGACCAGTCACAACAATACTCTGAAAATCCCAAGTGTGCCCACCGACCCAAAAGGTTTGGGCACTTCTACAAGAGAGCTTGCTAGCTTGTACCCCTGAACCATAATGCCTGTTCCCTCTAAACAGTTCATAGGAAACAGTGAACTGAACTTTTTGAGAGCCAGTGGGCTGAGCCTGTCTTGCTTCTGGGGGTGCCCCATTGCACAGGAATCCTCCAGAACTTGTGACTGCTCCCACAGCTCCTGATTAATTTAGCTGTTCCAACCTATTTACATTACAAAGACCGTGTTCAGACAACACGCTAAGCTATGGTGGTTAAGCATTTGGAGCTAAACGTTATGGCTTAGTGTGTCATGTGAACCATTCCTAACCATGGTGGCTACATAACCATGGGGTAAACACGCTCACTAACAATTTGCTGCAAAAGGATTAGAGGCTTAACCATGGCTTAGTGTGTTGTCTGGCCTAGGGATGTGCACTGGATCAGACCCGATCCACGATCCGAGTCCGGTCCAGTGGGAAATCGGATAAATTATCCGATTTCCGATCCCGCAGCTGGATCGGCCGATCCAATCCGAACCGGTCCGAAAAAGCTCCGAACCGGTTCGGCGGATCGGCGGGCGCCCACTGGCGCCCACCGCCGCTTCCATTGGCGGGCGCCAGCGGGCGCCCGCCGATGAAAGTGGACAGCGGGGGGGGGGAGGAGGGGGGCACTTACCTTCTCGGCCCGGTGGCTCCCGTCCGGCGCCGGCGCCTACTACTACTAGCAGGCTCCGCGGCCTGCTCTAGGGTGGCGCGCCGGGTGATGTCATCACCCGGCGCGCTACTCTAGAGCAGGCCGCGGAGCCTGCTGGTAGTAGTAGGCGCCGGCGCCGGACGGGAGCCACCGGGCCGGGAAGGTAAGGAGGGGGTGCGTGGAGGGGAGGAGGGGGCGCGCGGAGGGGGGAGGGGGGCCCTTACCTTTCCGGCCCGGCGGCTCCCGTCCGGCGCCGGCGCCTACTACTCCCAGCAGGCTCCGCGGCCTGCTCTAGGATGGCGCGCCGGGTGATGTCATCACCCGGCGCGCTACTCGAGAGCAGGCCGCGGAGCCTGCTGGAAGTAGTAGGCGCCGGCGCCGGACGGGAGCCGCCGGGCCGGAAAGGTAAGGAGGGGGCGCGGGGAGGGGGGAGGGGGGCCCTTACCTGCCCGGCCCGGCGGCTCCCGTCCGGCGCCGGCGCCTACTACTCCCAGCAGGCTCCACGGCCTGCTCTAGGGTGGTGCGCCGGGTGATGTCATCACCCGGCGCGCTACTCTAGAGCAGGCCGCGGAGCCTGCTGGAAGTAGTAGGCGCCGGCGCCGGACGGGAGCCGCCGGGCCGGAAAGGTAAGGAGGGGGTGCGCGGAGGGGAGGAGGGGGTGCGCGGAGGGGGGAGGGGGGCCCTTACCTGCCCGGCCCGGCGGCTCCCGTCCGGCGCCGGCGCCTACTACTCCCAGCAGGCTCCGCGGCCTGCTCTAGGATGGCGCGCCGGGTGATGTCATCACCCGGCGCGCTACTCTAGAGCAGGCCGCGGAGCCTGCTGGAAGTAGTAGGCGCCGGCGCCGGACGGGAGCCGCCGGGCCGGAAAGGTAAGGAGGGGGTGCGTGGAGGGGAGGAGGGGGCGCGCGGAGGGGGGAGGGGGGCCCTTACCTGCCCGGCCCGGCGGCTCCCGTCCGGCGCCGGCGCCTACTACTACCAGCAGGCTCCGCGGCCTGCTCCAGGGTGGCGCGCCGGGTGATGTCATCACCCGGCGCGCTACTCGAGAGTAGGCCGCGGAGCCCGCTGGTAGTAGCCGCCGGCGCCGGACGGGCCGAGAAGGTAAGTGGCGGGGAAGGGGGCTTACCCCCCCCCCCCGGAGCCGTCCGCTTCTATCCGCTGGCGCCCGCGGGCGCCAGCGGATGGAAGCGGGCGGCCCCAGGGGGGGTAGGGAGCGCGGGGGAGGGGGTTTACCTGCCGGGGCCGTCCACAGCGGACGGCCCCGGGGGGGGGGGAGGGAGTTAGGCCCCCCCTTACCCACCCGCCGCCATTTTTTCCTCATAGACTTGCATTGCAATGCAAGTCTATGGGGAAAAAAATGGCGGCCGATCCAAAAATGTACGATTTTTGGGTCGGGATCGGACTCGATCCGGTCCGGGGGGCCTCCGATTTTGTCCGAACCGGTCCGGGACAAAACTGGAGGTCCCGATCCGGGTCCCGATCCGATCCGGGGGGTCCGTGCACACCCCTAGTCTGGCCCATAAATAATACAAAGATTATCTCCCTCTTCATTCCAAGTGAGGTTGATCTAACTGTGAGCAGGAGTAACAGGTTCACATCTGGAAGGGCTGACCACAGGGCAGCAAGGTTGCAGGCCACGCGGTTGGTTTCATGCAAGAAGCAGCCTCTGCCCTCCCCTGGACTCCTTGCCTTGTGTTCTATAGTATCCCACTAGCAAATAAAGCCACCCCTAGGACAGTCACACACAGGCCTAGGTGGCAAAAATGTGTTTCTAAGGCAAGCGGCCTGGCGTTTCAGCGGTTTCTTGACAGATGGCCCCTTTGAAGTACGCAGGACTCATTCATATGCCGTTGCTTTCCTCTTCTTGCAGCTCAGAGGCAACCTTTTGTATTTGCAAATCCTCTTGGAGCAGGCTTAGACTGGAGAGTTTTAAGCTCCCTCTAGGGAAAGTTGTGATCAGCTCTGCAACACAGAGGCCTTTCCCTCTAGAAAGACCACATGAAAATGAAGAGGGAGATTTGGGGCCTCCTATTTTCACCCACCCATGTTGCTTTTGTTTGTTTGCTTACAGTTATTTCAGTCCCTCCCAGCCCTGGACTAGGATTTAGAGCTTGCTGGTTGGGTGTCATGGACTCCAGTGTGTGTTGAGATCAGCACTGCCCTAACTAATCCCCACCTCAGGATTTCACAAAGAACCACCCATTTTTAAAAACTTTTATCAGCTCAAGCAAGCAGAACATCCTTGGCAGCTGGGTACAAGCTCATAGAATCATAAAATAGTAGAGTTGGAAGGGGCCTATAAGGCCATCCAGCCCAACATCCCCCCCCACCACCCTGCTTGGTCACTGCAGGAACTGGTGAATTGAGCTGCCTTTGAAGGCTGCTGGAAGCTTCAGGTGGGAAACTAGGCAACTGGAACACATGATGCCTCTTATATCAGCTGCACTGGTTGCCAGTTTGTTTGGGCACCCAATTTAAAGTGCTAGTAGTTATCTGTAAAGTCCTAAATGATTTGGGATCAAATGCTTTGAAGGGCTGCACCCAATGCACTGGACCTGCCTGGCCTTTAAGATGCTTCTCAGGCTATGGCATTGAGAAATACTAAACAGGCAGGCACTGCAGAGAAGGCCTTTTGACCAGTGGCCCCATATTTATGGAACTCCCTCCCTAAGCAGGTATGCTAACTATTTTTAAATGGGCTTTGAACACTGCTTTGGTCCAAACTGCTTTTTATGGGATAGTCCGTCGCTTGACATTTAATTGCTGCCGTTTTTAATTTTGTTGCTTTTTTTATATTTAGAAATGCTGTTTGTTCAAATTTTTGTTACAATGTTCCTTGACTCAAAAATCCATCTTTCCACTGCAGATGAATTACAGCAGTCTATGATCTGGTTTTAAGCCACGGTGAGCTACAGCACACACCAGGCAACATTTAGTATATTCAGCTCCCAACTAGGGGTTTTGATTGGGCCTTAACCCAGACACCGTGGGGTTATGTGCAAACTGGTCCAATTGTGTTCCTGGCCTTTAACTAATATGTGTGGCAGTGTAGCTCAACTTTTACCATTATAGTGCAGCTTTCCATAAAAGCATCAAATTTACACCAAACCTGGACTAATACATAGCGATAATTTTCAGATACAGGGGCATGTGGTAATGTATGCACTTGCACAGCTTATTGAATATTTGAATATGGTGCGCGTGTGTGTATTTCTGTTTAACATGAGATCATATGAACACAGTTCATAGTCATGGGGAAACCCAAGGATCGCTTTGGGGAAACACAAGGATTGCTTTGAACAATTGTAAGTTTTCAAAATGTTGGACATAACGCACATGTGCATTGCACAGACTTTTGATACGGCTAATGTTGCTGCATATAATACTGACTCATCCACAGAAGTGAAGCAGAAATGGCAACCTATGTTGTTAGAAGTTGGCATTCGTTTTTAATTCTTCAGCAAGCATCTCTGCCGTTCAGTTCCTTGAATGTCATTGCTGCAGGATTCTTTCTCAAGGGAGTGCATGGAAAGTGAGCCTTTTGTTGCTCTCCATTAACTGCCTTCCATCTGAATCCAGGCCAGGGTTGTTGGGAAAGGGAGAGCCAGCCACAGATGTGACCTGCCAGATGGGTTACCCTTTTGCCTGCTCAAGAGCAGCCTGCCTTGACAGAATACTTCCCACAGGAAAAAAAAATCCTCTTTGCAAACAGCTTCTTTCTGGCTTTACCCAGATCAGTATAGGTGCTTGTTGGGTCATAGGGCTGGATGATGGACCTCTCAATGGTATGCCTAGTTTTTTTTATGGATTGTTACAAGGGGCACAGGCCAGCTCAAGCAGGGCATTCATAGCTCTGGCAGAGTATCCCACATAGACCAGGCTATTTTTCCCTGCTCAGCCAATGTATAGAGTAGCACATCCTGTAAGTGCAAGGAAAATAGGAAGGGCTATTGACTTCTCAAGCCCAAGGTGGGCTGATATTTAATGAGCAGCTCTGTGGAACCACCCTGCGGGTTGCCAGGCATGGGTTGGGAATCTTGATTTCTCCAAACATGAAAATCAGGTTTGTTGTGCTCCATAGTCTGGCAAAGTCCTTCCCTTTCCCTGGAGCAGGTATAGCCTCTGCTGCTTGCAGAGACTTCGCTAGAGAAAGGCCTCAAACCATTTCTAGGCATGAAATGCTTCATAGCTGTGCAGAGACCTGCAGCCTATACACCTCATGCCCAAATGCTACAAAAAACAGTTATGATGAATTAGTAAACATACAGTGCAAACTTGGTGCTTTTATGAAAAAGCGCACAATTATTGTGAGTGGAGATCCTGTACCACCACAGCAGTATTAATGCCAAAAGGACATAGGACAGCTGTCATTCATCTCCACTTTATTTCCCACAGCGAGAAATGGATCTTCTGGTCAAGAAAACGTTCCTTTAAAAAACAAAACACTTTTCACCTTGTAATAGGGACGTTGTGCAACCCTCACATTTCAGTACCTGCCTCCAGGCCCTCGTTGTCCCGCATCTCGAGCAGAGAGACGCCTTTCCCAGACCTGCTGGCTGGGACCTTTTTCAGGAGATTCAGGTGGCTCATTTAGCAGCAAACCAGGCTCCCTCGGAAGGTGCTGGGCTCTCCTTTGCTGGCCGGCCACCTGCAAGGGATGCTGCAGCGCCCCTTCAGTGCAGACCCTGCATTGCGCACAGGGTTGGACTACATGTCCTCCAAGGGCCCTTCCTTGATTGAGGGCCCCTCTGCGTGCCAAGCGAGTGTCAGGCCCCAGAGCAATGGCTCCTCCTCCTCCTGCCACTGCTAGAAGTTCATGTTGGGGGACTGCAATTGAGGTCCTCCGCCAGACCCATCGCCCCCCCCCCCCCCCCCCCGGCAGGACCCTGCTGCAAAGAGGAACATTCTGGCTGCCCCTCCGGTTACTGGCTCAGAGCGGCCTCTGAACCCCCAGCGAACGGTTGTCAGAGACTGAGCAGGTCACAGCTCCCCAAGGGACTCGTTATGTTTTAATCTATTAATGGGACTGGTTGCTATCAGAGATGCCAGCAAAGCAAGGCCTGGGCCCCATGGCACGGTGGCGGGGGGGGGGGGGATTGGCACAGTCAGCATGAGGCATCCAAGGCATGCAAGCACAGCGGGAGGCAGCAAGCACAGAAGGCGACAGCAGGAGGCCACGCCGGAGAGCAGCAGCAGCCGCAGCAAACACAGCCGGGGCCAGGCTGCCCCAGGAGACCGAAAACGGCAGGCCTGAGCAGCGCCCTCAAAGCAGCAGCAGCAGCAGCAGCAATGGCGCAGCTATGGAAGGAAGGGCCCCGCGTGCCTTGCTCCTCCCAGTCCAAATGCCCGCGGCTCAGCTGCCTCCACCCCTCCCCCACCACTGGGAAGGGCAAGGGACTGGGAGGCCCAAGATCCGCAAAAGGTTCCTAGGGTGGGGGTAATGGGGCAGCTGCGGTCCAGCACCCCCCAAGGATGACAGCACTCAGCCTTGTCCTTCCTAAGGCTGGCACAGGTCCTCCCCCAGAAAGCCAGGAGGACGGCTGCACAGCAGAGGCCCTTTAAGACCGACGCTCCTCCCCCCACCTGCTTCCACTGGGGGGTGGGGGGATGCTGGCAGAAGTCCATCTGCTTTGGACCTTGCGTCTCTGGCCAGCACCACCTCTTGGCCCCACCATCCCTGGTTCCGGCTGATCTTCAGGCCACGGTGTGTGGGAGCAGCACAGAGCCCCCTTCTCATCTTCCTCATCTGCCAGGCCAGTGTGGACGGAAGAGCGTGGCCGAAGCCTCCCCCAGGTCCACAGCGCTAGCTCCTGCCCTCCGGACCCAGAGCCCATTGCTGGAGCGGGTGCTCAGGAGGGAGGAGACTGGTGTTTGTGGAGAGCAGACTCCAGGCACAGGGCCAGCTTCTCACAGTCATCCTAGAGGAGAGCAAAGGGGCGGATGAGGGAGGGGCGCGCCTTGGAGGGGCTGCAGCCACGGATCTTTGCCCCTTTCCCCCTCCACTGGGCTCCCTTAGCATAAAGCTTCTTCTGAACCACAAAGCAAAACGTTCCTCAAAGCTTAGGGTCACTGCACTCTTTGTACACCGCTGCCACAAAGCCCTCCCTGCCCCAGAAACCTGCTCAGCTCTCCGGCCTTCTGTTTGGCTTCCCCTCCTCAATCTGCCCCCCCTTCAGGTGTGACACCCCCCTGCACACGCACACACACAAACTCCTCTCTGACTCACTTCCCCTCGTCTTCCAGCAAACCCAGTGGGCTGCAGCCCTGACTCTGAGAAGCCGTGCAAGGCCACTCTGACCAGTAAGGCATGTGCCACTGTTTGCATGATCTGACTGGTGGCGCACAGAGAGACGCCCCCCCCCCACTTCACTTCCCAGAGGGAGGCTGTGGGAAGACAAACCCCTGAGCAGCAAAGGCCCCGCGTGCCCCCCCTCCACACCCCCATGTGAAATGCAGAAGGCCATGCACCCACTCCTGTGGCCCAGTGCGAGCTGGATGAATGATGCCCATGTTCCCAGCCGCTCCTGTCTAAAACACACCTCCCCTTCCTCCCCACTCACCTCCTGCCCTGAATTATACAGCACGTGGTGGAGCAGCTCACCTGGCTGATGAATCCGTAGTGCACCAGCTCAGCAGCCAGGGCCCGGGGGTGGTCAGCTGCAGAGGGAGGGAGGACAGGCTGCTGAATGGGGCTGGGCAGGGTGGCCATTCGTCCACCACCCTCAGGACACACACTGTTGGGGGCTGGCTGGCTGGCCGGCCGGCCATGGAGGCGTCTGAAGGGCTTTCCACCCCCCCCACCCCATCCTGCCAGGGTGATACCTGAAGCTCCGGGATGAGGTGGGGCCGGGCGGGGTGGGGTGGGGGAATAGAAGGGGAGCCCCCCCCACCCAGCAAGGTCGATCCAAGGCCAGCAAAGCACCTGCTTTGAGCAGACAATGGCCAGGAGCGGTTGGGGCATCGCGGGGGAGGGGGAGGGCATGCCACCTGCCACGGAAAGAAGCCTCGGACTCACTTGGCAGCAGGTCGTAGCTGAGCTGGCGATGGAGCTTGTCCTCCAGAACCAGGAGCAGCGTGAGCTGGGGGGGGAGAGAGACACACACACAGAGGGTGCAAAGTCACCGTCTTAAAAACATTTTGCAAAGTGCTTAAAGCAAACAACTGAAAGAGCCAATATCTCCAGAGTCGCATCAACACCCACAGTGCGCCAAGAAAGCAGCCTGGAGGGAGCAAATCTACACTCGAGCAATAGTTACGCTCCCAACGCTGTGGGTTTTCCAGCTCTTCAGAACCTTGCAACCGCTGGATCGGACCGGACGGAAGACCTCGCTGGTCCTGCAGTGAGGGGGGGGGCAATGGGGAGTGGAGTACCACAGCCCCTCCTTCCTTCCCTCCCTCCCTCCCTCCCTCCCGCTTGCATCCCCCACAGCTGGCATGCAAAGGCCTCTGGTCCCTGCAAGTCAGGTATCTGCAACGAGGAAGTTGCTCTAATGGCCCTATCCTCAACGGCATCTCTGTCAGTCTGTGGGGCAGTCGGGGGAACGGAGGGAGGAGCCCCCCATGGAGGGCCAGCTGGGAGAACTACTGAGCGCCAGGGAGGCCCTTTCTCCAAAGGTGGGGATGCATCTTGGACAAGAGCCCAGCTAGCACCACGGGGGACCCACGGAGATGCCGTCTTCCCCTGCCGCCCCACCCCCTCAGAGCACCTCAGAGCAAGGGCCCATCTAGCCCATGGCTGGCAGAGCTCAGATGGAACCTGGGAGCCTGGTCCTCCCTCCCTCCAGTCCATCTAGCTGGCAGCCACAGCTCTCTCCCTCCCTTTCCAAGCCCCACCTGGAGATGCCGCTGGGATCGAGCCGGCGGCCTCGGCAGCCCCTCGCTCAGGAAGCCTTTCCCGCCGGGCCCCTGGGTGCCAGCTCCGAGGAGGCCTGGGGCCTGCCTGCCTGCCTCCCTCCCTCCCCAGAGGCCTGGCCCCTCCCTGGCCCCTGGTACAGAGAGCGGTGCCAGCCGTGGGGAGCTGGCTGGCTGGCTGGCTGCTCTCTCCCCCCCCCTCATTCAGGAGTCCGGAGGCCCACATACGTGCCACTGCCGCTTCTCCTCGCTCCATTCCATGCTGCACTGCATTTGCACCACCTGGGGGGGGGGGGGAGGGAGAGAATGAGGCAGGCAGGCAGCACACGCCTCCTCCTCCTCCTCCTTGGAGGGGGGGGTTCCATTCAGAGCAGCCCTCGGCCTTCTAGGGCAACCTGAAACACCCCAGTTGGGCAGCCAGGGGACACGAACCCTTCTGGGCCTCAGAGCCCCAGGCTGGCCCTTCAGAGCGCCCCTGTGCGCACCTCCCTTGGCCCAGGACCAGAGCCCCATGTAAACACTCCCCCCTGGGCCAGCCCCTCCCTGCATCCAACATCGGTCCCAGAGACTTTTGCCCCGGCCGGAGCGCAGCAGCTGCACTCTCTGCCCCGCTCTTACCTTCCTTGTCTCCACGTCGAAGGGCTCCGGCGTGGGAGTCTTGGCTTTCTGAGGATCCTCCGTGGGCTGGGAGGTGGAACGCAGCAGTGTGTGGGGCCGGGTGGTGGCAAAGTTCATCAGGGGATAAATGCCGTTCCTGGTAGGGAAAGGGAGACACCCACGCGTTGGGGGACTGGAGGCAAAGGGGCCCGCAGCAAGGCAGGCAGCAACAGGGGAAGGGGGCAGCCGCACTCCACGCCCGTCTGGGGGGGCCTCAGCCTTGGAGAAGAGCAGCCGCCACGCCTCCCCACCTACACTTCCCTGCCCCGCCCCCCGACTCCAAGGGCCCTGCAGGAGTGGGCTGGGGGCACTCCTCCTGGGCTTTGGGCAGGGAGGCAGCGCGGTTCCTGCCGAGACTGGGGCAGGGTGAAGGCCAGCCAGGGGCCCAGGCCGCTGCCATGTTGAGGCACACCCACCTCACATCCTCCAGGAACTTGTCCAGCTCCAAGAACGAGACCTCCGAGTACCTGGCGGGAGAGAAACGGGACGGTTGGCAAGGGGGAAGGGTCCCGGTGGCTGCAACAGCAGCAAGGAGGCTGGGCCGGGCCTTGTGACCATTGCTCCCCCTCCCCAAGCTCCGGCACACCCCAAGGGCCTTCTCTTCCTGCCACCCACCTCCACTGCACGGGGGGCCGTCCCTCCTGCTGGATCTCCGCCATGACGATGCTGAGGTCCAGCTCCTTGGTCTTCTCCTCCACGACATTCTCGGGCCACAAGTCTGCAAGGGAGGCAGGATCGGAGCTCTGAGCAGGGAGCACGGCCTTCTCCGGGGCGGCGCTGCCCTCCCCAGCCTCGTCCCCCCAGCCCACTCACACTGGTTGCTGATGAAGCAGTGGGCAGCCAGCAGCTTCAGCGAGTGGACCTCAAAGAGCACCCGATGGAAGAGCAGGTTGTGGGCTGTGGGCCGCTTGTCCGGGTTCAGGAGGAGGCAGCCCAGGATAAACTCCTGTGGGAACACTGGGCAGGGTTAAGTGGCAGCCACGCCAGGACAGCCTCGCCATTTCCTCCCGAGGACTTGCCGATGCCAACCAAGGGGCACACGCGGCCCGCTGAGAGGGCCAGAGCGAGCGGCTGCCTGCGAAAGTGCTGGCAGCGGCAACAATCGCTACAGACCT
Organism: Anniella stebbinsi; assembly: GCA_029215795.1. NCBI lineage: Eukaryota > Metazoa > Chordata > Lepidosauria > Squamata > Anniellidae > Anniella > Anniella stebbinsi. The sequence goes on along the minus strand of JARDYH010000006.1, from coordinate 119,919,876 downwards.
CGGCAGCTGGAGCGTGAACTGAAACAGGCCACGTGGGGCGGAGAGGGCCCCCCTGCCTGCCCTGGCTTCCCTGGAGTAGTTCACAGCGCTGCCTTTGGCCTGCCCAAGGACCGGCCTCTCCTGCAACACCCGGCCCGTGCAGCAAGACCCTCATCCCTCCGTCTGGGCATGGGGCACCCCCAGCTTCGGTGACGAGGGGTTGGAGCTTTCTCAGCAGGGACGCTGCCCCCCCGCACTCGGACATGTCTGTCTGGCACCAAATCCATCCTCTTTTAGGGGTCTGGTGGAAACTCCTTTATTCATTCCGGCTTCATGGATGCGATGCCACGCTCGGAAGCCACTTGGCAACCAGAAGTCTAAGGTCATGGGTCTCCATGGCCGCCTGCTCTCTTTGTGGGCCAAATCCTGCAGGGGGACCCTGGACCCGTGGCAGGAGGCCTGCTTTGAATTCTCAGCCTCTCCAGCTAAGCAAACCGCGACAGCAAAGCCACGGAGACGGAGCGGGCCCAGCTGAACACGGCCACTTAGGAGCATCGGAAGCCGACCCTTCTCCTGAGCCAGATCCTGCTGGGTCCATCTAGCCCAGCACGTTCGACACGGACCGGCAGCAGCGGCTCCTCAGGGTTTTAGGCGGGAATGTTCCCTCGCCGTTCCTGGACAAGCCAGGGATTGAACCTGGGACCTTCGGCATGCAGAGCAGGGCCTCCGCCACTGAGCCACGGCCAGCCCAGCACTTCTCACAGCATCGTAACACAGTCGAGCTGGAAGGAGCCTATGAGGCTGCCTGGTCCAACCCCTTTCGCAGGGCAGGAGCCTTGCTGACTGCTTGGAGAAGTTTCGCCTGCGGCGTCTGGCTGTGTTCCCTGCGCGATGCCTCCCTTGCCCATGAACTGCCGAATGGGTTTGCTGCTATTCCTTGGCTTAAGGGCACTTCCTGACGTGCCTCTTGGCCAAAGCCCAATCAGCATGGCTTTAAAGAGACCCTGCTCTGCCTGAAATGCCAGAGAATTCTGCCATGAGGGGCAGACTGTCCTGGGCTGGCTGGACCCAAGGGCGGGGCTCCTTGGCAGCCAGGCATGATCCCATTTGGGCCGAGGGCGAAAGCGTCAGCCCAAACTCCCAGAAGTGCCCCAGAGACTTCATCCCGCCACCCTTGGATCAGCCCACGTTGCCCAGAACACTAAGAGGGCCGGATCGTCATCAGGAGCTGCCTGCTTGTGGCTTTTTGAGAGAGGGACAGAGGGGGGGGGAGGAAGGAAGGAAGAGGATGTTTCTGAGAGTCCCACACATTTTGCACCTGAGTATTCTAGCACCTGAACCTATAAGACATTTGGATGCTACCCAAGGGCAGAGAGAGAGACAGAGACAGAGAGGTGGTGGCTGATGGCCCCATAACTGCCCTGCAGCTCCACTGTCAGAGATGCTGGCTATGGCTGGTGACATCAGCTCTCAAGTAAAAAAGTAGCTGCAAGCCAGGGTGGCAGGAATCCAGCTTTCAAAAGCCATGTGCCTCTGTCTACAGAGGGGCGATGCTCCCCAGATGAAATTCAGTTGGAAAACTGAGGGTCGGGCAGTGGGAGCTGTAGGCATGACAGGGAGCCGGTCACTGGGAGGCAGGGGGGTCGACCCCACAATGGGAGAGGTGAAGGGGGCCCCGGGAACGTCCAGTGCCCCTCCCGGAAGGGCAGCCTCTCTCACCCGCATGATGGGGTCATCCAGAGAGTGCCGGGCGCGCTCAATCGCCTCCTCTGTCACGCACGTGTCCCCGTTGGCCTGGATCTCCAGCACCGCCATCTGTGGGGAGGAGTAGAGCAGGGCCTGAGCCAAGCCAGAGCCACTAGGGCAGCCCAGAGGGGCAGCACTGCACTGGGGGGGGGGGCTTTCTCTAGCAGGCAGAAGCAACAGCAGCGGAGCCACCCTGCCTGTGCTGAGATGGAGGCTCCCGCTGCGGAGGGGAGGGGAGCCTCCCTGTGCCCCCCCGGAAGGCCTGGACTAGCCAGCTCCCAGCTGCTCTCCTACCTCCAAAGCACACATTCCGAAGGAGAAGATGTCCACCGCTGTCCCGTCCGCCATGTCTGAAACACCGAGCAGAACCACGGCAAGCTAGCCACTGCCCGGCCTCCACGGGAGCCCTGCCACGCTCCACCCACCCCGGGCGGGTCTTGGCACTCACGATTGTACTCCGGGGGGAAGAAGTGCAGGTTCCGTTGCTCCTCTCGCTCAGCACGGAGGGGGCTGCGGAGCTCCGGCGGAATGGCTGGGGGGGGGGGGGTAAAAACCAAGAGCAGGCAAGGGTAGTCCGAGGGAGCCACCCTCAGCAGGAAGCGGCCCTGGGGAGTCCACAGTCCTCCACACCGTATCCTCTCAGGGAGGGGACCCACTCCATACTCCTGGTAGCCCAAGGCGGCCCTACCTGGCCGGGGCAGTGGGGGCTCCTAAGGCTGGGTGAAGGCTCCACGCCCTTGTATGTTGGGGCGCTGTGCCTCCGCTTGGCCCAAGGCAGGCCTGGGCTCGTTGAGCTTGAGGAAGGTAGCGCTCCCCTGCATGGGCGAAGGGTCTGGAAGGGACAGCACTTACCTTTTGCAAAGACTCTGTGCCAAACTGTAGGGGAGAGATGGGGGGTGTTAGTGACGCAGACAGGGAAAGCCCCTCCCTCCCTCCCCCCAGTAGCCGCTGCAGAAAGGGCCCCGCTGGGCGCTGGCAACACACAGGCAGGCCTGGCGGCCTCTCTGATTTGTGTCTTGACCCCGGTGTGGAAGGAACGGAGCACTGCCAGATCCTCCCACCTGCCTGCTGCGGCAGAGCCCAGGCAAACGCCTCCGGGCGCATAAGGGGGCGGGGTACTGCGAGGGCTGTTGCCTGGGACCGCTTGGAAAGGAGCCGGCAGGACGAGAAGGAGCTCCGGCTGACTGTCTGGCCACGAAGGCCCAATGGAGCCTCCGCCAGAAGCAGAGGCCGTACCCAGGTGTGTGTGTGTGGGGGGGGAGGTACAGGGAGGGAGGAGTGTGGCCCTCGTCTCCTGCTTGTGGGGCTCCCATAGGCATCTGCTTGCCCCCTCCTGGGGGGCCAGGTGAGTTTGATCCAGCACCCAGCTTCTAATGCCCCTCCCGGGGGCACTCCGAGGCCCAGCGTTCTGCTTCTTGCTCCGTACCGGATCCGATTTTGATGAGTCCGTTGTGCTGGATGAAGATGGTGTCACTGGTGAGGTTGCCGTGGATGATGGGGGGGTTGCAAGAGTGCAGGTAGCTGCAGAAGGAAGAAGCGCCTTTGAAGGAGCCCCCGGAGAGGCTGCAGCCCTCTCAGGGAGGGTCAGGCAGGAGAAGCGCGGTCGGAGGAGGAGCAGGGGAGAAAGGCCGGCACTGACCTGAGAGCCGAGAGGATCTGTGTGCACCACCGTTTCCAAGCCTGGGGGGCGGAGAGGAGCGAGTGAGAGAAGGAAGGAAGGAGAGAGACGGGCCGATCCATGGTAGGAGGGGTGACGGCTGCGCAGGGCTCACTCCCAGCAGTGCCCCCTCCCCCGTGAATCAAATCCACTGGCCCGCAGAGGTGCTTCCAGGCAGTTGTGTTCAGGTGCCCGGCTACCTGAGTGCTGCCAGCTCCAGAGGGCGCAGGCCACGTGCTGGGCCACCCCAATGGCAGGCCAGGGGCCCACGGGAGACAAAGGCCGACTGGGGTCACTCTGAGACAGCAAGGAGAGACACTCTTGCCAGGGTGGGAGATCTGGGGACCGAGCTGCTGCCTTCCTCCCAGCCAGCCCACCTGCCCTGTCCTGACCAAAGGGGCTGGTAGACGCCACCGCCCAGGCCCTGCCGTGGCTTCCCAGGTCTCCTGGGGAGTGTGGAAGGTCCCAGCGAGCGCCTCGCACCTGCTGCTGCCCTGGGTGTCCAAGCGGGGGAGGGGAAGACCCTTCCTCCTGGTGGCAGGGGGCTACGCTACCGGCCTGCTACCCTCTCCCACCCCTGACTGCGTCCAGGGGGGAGGGGGCAGGAGCGTCTCCTACCCGGGCATTCATGGCCTTGTGGTTCTTCTTGGTCTTCTTCAGGAATTGCTTGAGGCTTCCCGAGGAGACGTATTCTGTGATGAAGATCACCTGCGAGGAAGAGCAGGTTCCTAGGCAATGGCCCGTGCGCCCCCCAGCACCTCCACAGCCCCCGGGCACCAAGAGACCAGTGGTCCTGCAGAACACAGACCTCCCTGCACCCCCAGCTGGGGAGATGGTTTCAGGGGCACGATCCAGGCCTCTGCGTTGCAAGAGGAGCCGAGCCCTGGCACAGGAAGGCACTGGGGAAAGGGGGGCTCTTCATTTGGGCCCCCTCTTCAGGGCAGCCTTTCAGGTTCTTCTGCACGCTTGACCAGTGGATCCAGACCAGGCCCCTGCTGCTTTCTGGAGGGCCGATCCCAGGGGCCATAGCCCACCGTGGCGTGGCCAAAGCCAGGGGGACCCTGGGCCCACCTAGCTCAGAGCTCCCCACGGAAGGGCCTGGCCCCCGAGAGCCTTGGATGGGCAGAGCTGCCACCAGGCTCGCACTTGGCACCTCCCGCAGGCAAAGCACGCGGGTGCTCCATCACAGCAATCCCCACCCACCCCACCCCACCCCAGAAGCGGTCACGCGTGGGAGAAGGAGACCCAGCTCCCCCACACTTGGGGCTAGTCCAGCCTGGGCTATGCCTGGGGCTGCTCACCTGGGCCTTGGATTCCTTCACATCCAGCCAATACTTGTGAACCTTCACGATATTCGGATGGTCGACGACAACCAGCTGCTCAAACATGGTCTTGATCTTCTCCTGTCGGAACGCAGAAGAAGAGTGTTGGGGGGGGGGGGGTCAAGGCGATGGTGAAAAGCCTGAGGGGGAGGTTGCAGCCTGTTGAGCCGCGGGTGGGGATTAGGGACAGAATAGGGCCATGCTCCGGGGCAGCCTAGAGGCGGGTCCGACCAGCCCAGCAGCACCTCAGCTGAGTGAGACTCTGGGCACAGCCATATTGGGCTGGATCCCTCCCTCTGCACCCACCCCACCCCGAGGAGGACTCACCTCGTGCGCCGTGAATGCTTTCTTGTCTATGAACTGCAGCTCGTTCCAGACCACCTCCACGCCCTCCTCTGTGTCCATGGCCAGGAAGGTGCTCTGAAGGCCTGGCATGTTGCCCTGGTTCACCTGAGGGAGAGACACGGGGCCTGAGCAAGGGAGGGGGCAGTTCCGAAGCAAGGGCTGGGCTGTCGTGACCACCCTGGCAGGCGCGTCTTCTAAGGAAGAAGAGGAGGGCGCATGGATGCATGGATCCCAGCAGGTCCCTGAACACCGGAATTGTTGGGCGGTGGGAGAGCCCATTTCCCCATGTCCCACTGGTGGGCTCCCCGTTGGGGCATCTGGCTGGCCATTGCGTCAAACGGGACGATGCTGGGCAGAAAGGCCTCTTGAGTCTGATCCGGCAAGGGCGCTCTCAGGCCTGGCCTCCCCTCCGCTGGCTTCTGGCGCAGCCCCTACATAGGCTTCAGGCCTCCCTCTTTGCATGGCCCACAGAGCCAGGAAAGGGCCACTCTGCATGGAGGTTCCCAGGGCGCTGCCAGTGGATCAAAGGAGGGGGTCTGCCCTCTTGCCACAAGGGAGGTAAAGGCACAGGAACTCTTCTGGACCTCGGGCCTTCAGGAAGTCCTGCAAGCTGTGCTTTGCTCTGAGCCAGGACAGACCCCATGCCCCCAGGCCAGGGGCCTGCCCCTTTGGAGAAGACCCCTTCCCGCCCCTCTGGCTTTGCTCCCTTCCAACAGCAGTCACTGGCAGCAGCGAGGGGGCAGCGCTTTGCCATGGCACCTGCTGAAAGGCAGGCAGACTTGTGCTTCCCTGGCCGAGGACATCTGCCCTGCCCCATCTCGGCCAGGGCCAGAGCTCTGACCAGCCTCCCTGCCTGGCGGAAGAAAGGCCTGCAGCAGGCACAGAGTTCATTAACAGGGGAAGATGGAGCTGGGCTGGCAGAGGCACATGTGGCCCAGTTCCTGTTGCTTGGAACAAAGCGGCCCCATTGTCTCCCTCTCCCCCCCCCCCGCCACTGCAACTCCTTCAGGCAGCACAGACAAGGAAAGCAGAGCCATCCAGCCAGCCCTGCTCAGTCACCTTCCTGACCCACCCACCCCCAGCAAATATCCTGGGCTTGCCAGGGTATGATGCCGCCCAAGCTGCCTTTCTTACTGGCTCCCTGAGGAGACCTTCTCCCAAAGGCCCTGGAGCAGCAAGGGGAGCCTGAGATGACCCCCCGCCCCGCCCCCCGCCCTTCTGCTTTTTGCCAGAAGAGGGCAAAACAGGCTGCTCCCCTCCAGCTCCCCACAACTGAAACCTCCAGAGGAGGAGGGGGGCATCTCTCCTCTCAGGCAACCCCCCCACCTCCTCCGCAGGGGCCTGGGTGAAGCAAGAGCCGCACAGCGGGAAGGCAAAGCACCCCCACAGCCACGCGGGGCATTTATAACTGTTTATCACTGTTTTTGTGTATAATATATGAGGGATTGTTAATGCTAGGGGGGAAGTTGAGAATGTTTGAACAGCTTCATCCTTTTGTTCTTTTTATGTAATTTGCAAATTAGTCATAAAGAAAAACTCCATTTTAAGTCAAATACTTAGTTTGGTCCATTGTTCACTAGTGTCCTGGCCTCTTGTGCTCAGCCAAATGTTATGCATGTTAGCAAGAAGGAAAAAAAGCTAAACTCTGGTTCCTTCCCTTGGAATATCTCCACTGATTTGGCACACCCTTCAATGCACTTTGAAGTCAATTGGTCTATATGAACACAGTTTTTAGATTTGAGCGTTATTATGCATTTTATGCATGAGGAATCCTGACTTGTTCCAGTATCGTTGCAGGATATCATCTTTCCTCTACTTCTTGGTTTATAAACCGAGAACTGAGTTCAAAAGAATCCTGCAGTCTTAAATATAATGCAGGAAATTCTCGGTTTCTTCTAGAAAGAGTATTGGTATATAAAACAAATAGGAAAGTAATTTTCCATTTCCCTCTCTTGACATACTGGTTTTTGACCCATTCATACCTTTCTGCCTGTATTGGTTTTATGTGCTTTTAATCAGTTTTGTATTTTATGTTTAATGCTGTTCCCCGCCTCGATCCGTTGGGAGAGGCGGGTAATAAATAAATATATTATTATTATTATTATTATTATTATTATTAAATTGGGGGGGGGCAAATCCACCCTCCTTCCGTTCTTCGACGGCTTTGGGATCTTTGGTGGTATAAGCAATAATAACAAATACTCCGCTTGGGATTCCAAAACGAGGGCTAAAGTGGGATTACAGCCCCCCCCCCGAGATGCCCCCTCGAATGCGCCCCCAAGAGGCCGAGGGGAGAAGGCTCCGTCAGGTCATGACCCCCACCCCCCGCCTTGCAGGGCTCCAGCAAGAGCAGGGCGGCCCCATCGGGCACAGCAATGCCTGCGCCGCCTGGGAAGACGCAGGAGCCCCTCTGGACGGCCACGAGCGGCTGCGGCCGAAAGCCTGCTGGTGCTGGAAATGGGTCCGTGTCTCTCCCAGCCAGCCCCGGTGAGCCCTGAGGGGCAATCCAGGACCCGGATGGCGTCGCTGGGCAAGAGGAAGCACCGGGCAAGCCGGCAGAGCGCGGGGGGGGGGGGGCAAGGCAAACGGAAGCGGCGAGATGACGCAGGCAAGACAGGCCCCTGCCCCAAGGACCCTCCCGTCCCCAATAAGGGGAAAGCGGGGGGGGGGGGGCAGGCCCAGGCCCCTGTTCTCCAGCTCCATCTCACTGGGGAGGAGGAGAGCGAGGCCCTGGATTTCAAGCGGGGGGGGGGGGGCGCAGGAAGAGAGCAAGCAAGAGAGGGGGGGCAGCAGGATACCAGATGTCCAGGCATAGGGCAGCAAGGGAGGAGGGGACCGAGCTGCTGGAGAGCCAGCAGAGCGGAGATCGCAGGCAGGGACGGATGCGCCCCGCTAATAAGGGGAGGGGGGTTAAAGGGGAGCCGCGCTGGGCAGCTGTGTTGCGGGGCTTGCCGTCTGCCCGACATGGGGCCCATCCGGCACACAAGCTTTGAGGCAGCCGAGGACAGCGGTGGCGAGGAAAGGGGCGGAGCAGGAAGGGTCCGTCAGAGCCGTGCTTCGGGGCAGCGGAAGGGCAGGCTGCTGGGGGCGCCCCACCGCTTGGACACGGGGAGACGGAGGAGGGCCTCGTCAGGGGCGGCACCCGGGGAGTTGGGCCCGCCTGCTACTGGGGGGAGGGGGAACCGCTCTTTCCCAACTGGCTTCCCGGCTATCAGTCAGCTGGCTTTAATTGCTTGCCGAGGCGATGATGAGCGCTACCTCTGTGGATTCTTTCACGTGCGGTTGCGATGTTGCGTTTTGAAGATGTTTTGGTTTGCATTTGGATAGAAGGTTCTTAGCGCCTATGGGAGCAGCTTCAGCACTGCCGCCTTCCTGAGAGGCCGAGTTCAGAGCAGCGCTGTGCAGGCCACAGGGGCTCAGGCACAGGGAACCCTTCCTACCCTCAGCTGCCCCCCTCCTCTTACGGTCCCAAAGGCCAGGGCCACAAGACCTGGGTGGCTGCTGCAGCCGCCCCAGCAAGGCCCACCGAGGGAGAGGGAGGGAGCTCCAGGCAGAGGCAGCACTCAGGCAGGGTACCTGCCCAAGCCCCTGCGGTGGCCCAAGGAAGGTGTGGGAGAGGAGCTCCGGGACCTTGAGCGGTCAGCGGTTGAAAGCCTCTCTTTGCAAAGCCGTCAGAGGAGCGGGAGCGACCCACCCCCAGCAGAGGCCCCCATGGCAGGGCAACGGGCCCTCCCCCACCCGAGCCCTGCCCCAGGTGCAAGAGCAAAGGTAGCCCCCCTCCTTCCTCTGGGAACCATCACCGCCTCGCCTCGCCTTGCCCACCTCTCAAGAGCACAGGACGGGCGCTGGGAGCCCCAGCAGTGCAGGAAGCAAAGTCCTGCTTCAGAGGGGGGGCAGAAGCCAGACCTGGAAGCAACCTGGAAATGCTGCCTCTCTCTAGGGTAAAGGGCAGAGCTGAAGGCCAAAGCCCTCCGCCACCCCCCCACACTCCTCCACCGAAGCCTCACAGCAGGAGGCTCCGATAACACCCCACCCACCCCCCAGCCCCTGCAAGATAAGCGGCTCTTCCACAAGGAGTGCCCGAGCCCAGCACCCCACCCCCTCCACCAGCAGCCCATGGGGCACCCCCCTCCCTGGCCTGAGCTATCACAACTGCTGTGTCTCCCATGGGGCAGAGGGGGAATCTGGACTGCTTCACTATGAAGGGGTTGAGGCAAGACAAGACGCAGCAGGCCAGCCCAGGCCAACCGTCCTCCCTGGCTCCAGAGGGAAGGTGTTGCTTGACCATGTGCTGACATCCAGGTTTTCTCTTAGGAAGGACAGCCATGTTTCAGGTGTGCTTTAAGGTGGATTCCTGACTTGAGCAGGGGGTTGGACTCGATGGCCTCAGAGGCCCCTTCCAACTCTACTCTTCTATGAGTCTATGACAGGGAGAGCTGGGCTTCAGCTGCTTGAAGCAAGAAAGCAGGTTGCCTGCAAGGCGGCCCTCTGGGCAGCAGGACAGACTCCTCTGGGGGTGAAGCCCTTCGCTGACTTCCGGACCAAGCGGCCAGCCGTGCCATCACAAGGACGCCATCCTGGCACTACTGCAGCAGCCCCAGCAGGTCTTGAACCTGGAGCCAGAGGGGGGACTCAGCGGAGGGTGCGCAGGCAGCTGAAGCCTCCTTGCACCCACAGGCCAGAGCGGCCAGGGGGAGATGCCGCCCCCCGAAACCCATCCACAGCACACATCCAGATGGGGAACAACAACAAATATAAAACACAAGGACCACAAAATAGATGCAATATGAAAACAAATACAAACTAATACATCATTAAAAACATCTTGAAATTCAACTGTGAGAGAGAAGCCCTCCTTGACAGGAACTGGTCTTATAGGGAACTCTTGGTTTTATCATCACCATCATCATCCCACCTGATCTGCGAAAAAGCTACCATTTAAAACAAGGAAATTAAAACAGTCAAAACCATAAGCCCTTCAAACTACCTCTTCACACCCTTTCAAAAGGCTGGGGGAGAGGCAGCCCTTGACGGTGCTTCAGTTTGGGAGCCTCCCAGGAGGAGGAACTCCTTGTTTGCTTGCATGCAGGACAAGCAGGTATCTGCAGGAAACGGTGCCCTCAAAAAGATCTAAATGCTCGAGTGGACTCAGTGAGGCAGGTGACCCCTTAAACAGCCAGGCCTCAGTCCATTTAGGCCTGATCTCTTCCAGCAGGCCTACCCAGTTGAATTTCAAGATGTTTTTAATGATTTATTAGTTTTTATTTGTTTTAATATTTCATCTATTTTGTGGTGTTTTATATTTGTTGTTGTTCCCTGCCTCGATCCAGAGGGAGAGGCAGGTTATAAATAAATGTATTATTATTATTATTATTATTATTATTATTTAAAGGCAAAACCAAGGCCTCGAATTATGCCTGGAAAGCACAGATCTTTTAGGACGGGTGTAACATGGGTCTGATCCAGCACACAGGTTATGCTGTTTTCCTGCACCCTTCAGGGCAGCCCCCCATAGAGCACTCTGCAGTTGTCTAATGGCGATGGAGATGGGCTGCCCAGTCACACGGACTCAGGCAGGGTTGCTGCTGGGGCTCCCAAGCTGAGGACCTGATCCCTCAGGGAAAGCGCAGCCTTTTCCAGAACAGGGGGATGAGCCCCAAGCCTGGCATTCAGCTGAGCTCTTGTGTACAGGCAGGGAGACAGGCACACAACCTGGTGGCTGGAGAGGGGAGGAGGAGGAGGAGGCTGCTGGGCAGGATCCATGGCTGGCGACCCGGCGTTGGCTCCTGGGACTGTCACAAGCCCCAGCGGAGGAGGCCATAGCGACCCTGATGCAGTCATTGGAGGCACACAGAGCTCCAGACCTGGGAGCAACAGTTGTGGCACAAGGCGGTCAGGGGCTCAGCGTTTGGCCTGCCTGACCATCACCACTGGGTGGAGCGAAGGCAGGAAGGCAGGAGAGCTCAGCCTCCAGGTGAGGGGCGGGGGCTGGAAGGCGAGCCATCAATGCCGAACCTTTGAGTGTGGGGGGCCAGCCGGTTGTGGACCCACCGTCCTGTAGTGCCACCCCAGCCAAACTTTAGCAGCTTGTCAATGCTAAATGCTGTGTACAGTGGTGACTGGAACTGTACACAGTATTCTAAGTGTGGTCACACCATAGATTTGTATTAAGAGCAGTACAATATTGGCAGCTTTTTCCTAATTCCTTTCCTAATTCCTCCTAACATGGAGGTTGCCTTTTTTCATTTACAGCGGCCACACCCTGGCTCAACATTTTCAACAATCTGTCCACCACAACCCCAAGATCTCTCTCTTGCTTGGCCACCATAACCTAGGATGTGTCTGGAGGGAGAGTCCCTCCGGAGGGAGGGAGGGACGGACGGACAGGGAGCAACCTGCCCTGCCCAAGGAGCCTCTGGAGTTGGGGCCTGAGCCTGGACTGGTCGAGGTGACAGCTAAGGGAAGGTGGGGAGCTGGCTTGTTGCCAAACCAGGGGAAGGTGAGCTCGAGGGTGACCTGCCCCCGACCCACGTGTTTCTGCTCCACATTCCACTGGGGGGGGGAATATTCACCTGTTTCAGCCTGGAGTTCTTCCTGTGGGCATCTCTGCCTTTGGAGAGGCAGCACAGCCTTTAGGGCAGAGAAAAAATGGCCCAAAGCCAGGAAGCGCCCCAACGATGCCTGCTTGGGGGGCAGGAGTGGGCCAGGGGAAGGATGCGTGACCGTCAGGAGCCCTGGGCAGGGTAGGCAGAGGTGGGCCAGGGGGTGGGCAGAGTGTCAACACTCCTGCAGTGCGTGCACTTGCAGGGCCCTCCTTCTGGCTGCTTTGTGCCCAGGAGCCGCCTGGACTCCCCACACCCTAGTCCAGGCATGCTGAGCTCTTCCAGCTGCCCCAGATTAGCATCCCCCCTTCACACTGGCGAAGCAGGGCCTCCTTCCTACCCAGGCTTTGGACCAGCCCCATTGACTGGAAGGCAAGCAGGGCCCGGAGTGGTGGGGACAGGCAGGGGGAAAGAGAAGGACGCCACCACCACTGTAGTGGCATTGGGGGGGGTGAGGCTGGGCGCTGGCTCTGCACCCCTCTGTGGGCCCTGCTTCAGGGGGGGGGGTGTCGCTGTCCTCCCCTCCGCTCTCAAAAGAGAAGAAGAGCTTGGAGACCTCTTGAGCACCACCGTGGGGCTTAGGGGTTGGTACACATAAAGGCATTGTCCCAGCATGGCTTTTGGAATTGGTCCCGATAAAATCCCAACGGATCACCCAGACATTCCCACGGAAAGAGCCACGGAACTGTTCTGTGAGGGTGGGGGAGTGGGGGGGGGGGTCGCCGGGCTTTCAAATTCAGGGTCATTTTGCCAAGGAGCTTCCAAGACCTTCTGGAACAGGAGAACAGCGAACAACAGCGATGACGGCAGCCACAGGCTCTTTGCCATATGCGGTGGGGGGCGGGGGGAGGGAGGCAGGCAGGCAGGGGGCTGGGGCTTTTCCTGGGGGCCTGGCCTAGGTGGGCCCTCTTTGCCCCGATGCGGCTTCGGGGGAGGGGGGGCTTGTGTCCTTGCCCTGAAGTAAACCCGCTGCCCGGCCTGGCGCCTGCATGGGCAAAGGCCCCGATCCACCTCTGCGCGGTTCCCCCTGCCCTGCACTCCCGGCCTCCCCTCCTCCGGCCGCCCCTGCTTCGCAGCAGCCACACGGCCTGGTCTGGGCTCCATGAGGCACTGGCCCCACCTGGAAAGCGGCACTGGCCCTGTCTGACTGGGGCGCCCTCGGTCCGTCCAGCTGGGCTGTCTTCCCGGCAGGGCTGCATGGAGCCAGGCGGGCCCTGCTGCCGGGGACTGGTGCCCGCCCTTGCCCCCCCCCCCCGTTCCGGGCCTGGCGAGGCGCGAGACGGGCAGAGATGGCGCACAGACAGGCTGGCAAGGGCCAAGGCGAGCGGACCCCGGGGCGAATCCCACCCTGGCAGCGGACGGGTTGGGAAAAGCTGCTGCTGCCGGCCTCCATTCACCGCCCGCACCGGCGGAAGGAACAGCGGGGGGCGCCGGAGGGAGGGCTCCCCTCGCTCGCCCGGCACGCCCGAAGGGCTACGGAGGACCAAGGGGCGCGCAGGGCAGCTGCCTCCGTCTTGGGGGGGGCTGGGGGGCGGCGGAAGCACCTGAAGGGCATCTAGTCCAACCCACCATGGGGGCGGGGATCCCCGCACCGCTCCAGCTCCCTCCTCCGGCTGGCGGGGGGAGGCAGAAGGATCCGATCTGGGGAAGGGGGCCCGGCGAGGCTGGGCGAGGCGTACCTGCTCCTTGCGCTTCTGCCAGCGGCCGCACGGGCTCTCCTCCAGCACCTCGCTCTCGTCCTCGCTCTCCTCCTGCGACGTCGCGGCCACTGGGGCCGCCTCCGCAGCCCCCGACATCCCGGCGGCGGCGGCGGCGGCGGCGCTGGCTGCTGGGGGTTCGCGGCCGCTCTCTGTACGTCCGCCTCCGCCGCTGCCAGGGCGGGACCAGCCCGGCTCCGCCCCGTCCGGCCCACCGCCCGCCCGCCTCTGCTCCGCCTGCGCAGCCGGACGCACCGAGGAGCGAGGCGAGCGAGCCCCGCTTTGGCCAATCGCTTCCTTCGGCTCGAGGCGGCGGCGGCGGCGGCGGCGGCAGGGATCGGGAGGCGCGTCCCGGGCCGAGGCAAGGCGCCGCCCGCTTCGGCTTTGCGAGCTCTTCGGGGCGGCACTCCGCCGTATGCGCTGGCTTCGTGCGAGGCGTCCTCCGGGCAGCAGGCGAGTTCGCGGCGGCGGCGCTTACGGAGGGGACAGACGGGACCCCGCACGTGCCTGGCTCCGGGCGCCGAGGACGGCGCGGGCGGTCCTATCGCCGCCACCCTCCCGGAGCTGCCGCCGCCGCCGCCGCCGCCACTTGGCGGGCCCTGCGCCAGAGGACGGGTGGGGGAGCCCGCTCTAGCTCCCAGCACACCGCCGGCCCCGGCCCGGCCCGGCCCGGCTGCTCCGAGGACTGCCAGACTCCAGCTACCTCGGGATAGGGGGCGGAGCAGGCCCCCGTGGGCCGCCCCAGCACAGTCGGCCACGAGACCTCCGAGGGGGACTTTGCTTGGGAATGGCGGCGGCGGCCGCGCGTCACCCCGTCGGTGCCCGGCGAATGGAATGGGAGCTGCCGGGCCGCCAGTGGTGAGCTGCGGGCGAAGCGCCAGCCCGGCGTGGCCGGGTTGTGGCGAGCAGAGTCCGCCAGTGGGGCGCAGCTGCTGCCGGGCAGGCGCTGACTTGAGCAGGGCGAAGGGCCGGTAGCGCCAGCCGGCGTTGTCCGAGGGCGGCCCATCTCCTGGCCCGGGTCCCCAGAGCGTGCGCTCCTGGGTGCAGGTTGCCCAGCGCGCTCGTCCAGGCTCCTCCTGCGCTGCCGGGTGACTGGACTGGCTTCTCTCTCTGTTTACACCTGGGAGTATCTGATCCTTAACAGGGCAGTGGCAGCTGGGAGTGCAGGCAGCAGGCAGCAAAAACAGCAGCGAGGCCGGCCGGGAGAGCTTGACAGGAGGAGGCAAAATGTTGGGCCGGTCCTGAGCCCAGGTCAGTCTAGGACTGAGTCATACAATCTCTGGCTGCCTTCTGTTCTCAACTCTCTTCCGGGGCTCTCGATTTGGAGGCAAGGTTAACGCTGCGGTCTGGAAAGACCCTGAGGATGGGCAACCTACCAAATGCCCATCGTTCCTAGTTTAACTCTTTCCCACATAGTCACACAGCAAGCATGCAGCTGAAGCTGGAACAGGCGAGCTTAAATGCAATTATTATTATTATTATTTACATTTATATACCGCCCCATAGCCGAAGCTCTCTGGGCAGTTTACAAAAATTAAAAGTGTGAACATTAATAATTCAATATACAAAATTTAAAATCATAAAACAGCTGATATTTAAAACATTTTAAACTGTTAAGCCTGGCCACAAAGTCAGTTAAAACCTCAACTTAAGCTGTTAAGATGCCTGGGAGAAAGGAAAAGTTTTGACCTGGCACCGAAAAGACAACAGTGTTGGCACCAAGCGGGCCTCATCCATAAAGCCAGTTCTCTTCCTTGAAAAGGGAGTTGTGACGTAACATGTATGTAAATAATGAGCCTGTGGTTATTGCTATGTATTCCTGTTATAAATATAGATGGAACAACTACATATTTTTAGGATGTTTTAATGCAGTTTTAATAATATTTGTCATGTTTTAATTAGTTTTATGTATTTTATCATGTTGTTGTTCCCCGCCTCGATCTAGACGGAGAGGCGGGTAAGAAATAAATCATTATTATTATTATTATTATTATTATTATTATTATTATATAGATGGAGCAACTATTAGGTGGATCCACAGTTGGTTACAGAATCGGACTCAAAAGAGAGCTTATCGATGGTACCTTCTCACACTGGGGGGAGGTAATGAGCGGGGTACTGCAGGGCTCAGTCCTGGGCCCAGTGCTCGTCAACATTTTTATTAATGACTTGGACGAGGAGGTGCAGGGAATGCTTATCAAATTTGCAGACAACACAAAATTGGGTGGTTCGCTAATTCCCTAGAAGACAGAAACAAACTCCAAAGTGATCTTGATAGACTGGAGCGCTGGGCTGAAACAACAGAATGAAATTTAATAGGGATAAATGCCAAGTTCTACACATAGGAAAAAGAAATAAAATGCACAGTTACAAGATGGGGGATACTTGGTTCCGCAATGCTATAAGCAAGAAGGATCTTGAAATTGTTGTAGATCACAAGCTGAATATGAGCCAACAGTGTGATGTGGCTGCAAAAAAAGTAAATGCTATTTTGGGCTGCATTAATAGAAGTGTTTAAAAGGTTCGAGTTGCACCTCCAAAAAGATTGTAGCCCTGGGAAGTTAGCACAAGAAGGCAGCCAAAATGCTCCTAGGGCTGGAGCAACTCCCCCACAAGGAAAGGTTGCGATGTTTTGGGCACTTTAGCTTAGAGAAAAGGCCAGTACGGGGAGGCATGAAAGAGGGCTATGCACATATGCCTGGTGTGGAGGAAGTGGTTAGGGAGAGATGTTTCTCCTTGCCATGATGTTAGAACTGTAGTGGAAGTTGCATTGGCATGGGTGGAATGGATAAGAATTTATTGCATCTTGTAAGTTTGACTAGTCCTGTATTATGTGCCTGGAGATAGCTATGAGGAATGATGGGATAGATGTTCTTGGAAATTTATTTATTTATTTCATTTCATTTCATTTCTAACCCACCTCTCCATCTAGATCGAGGCGGGGAACAACACCAAATATAAATATAAAAACAATAAAATAGATAAACCATTAAAACAGATAAAAACAAATACATTATTAAAAACATCTTAAAATTAGGGGTGTGCACGGACCCCCCGGATCGAATCGGGACCTGGATCGGGACCTCCAATTTTGTCATGGATCGGTTCGGACAAAATCGGAGGCCCCCCGGACCGGATCGAGTCCGATCCCGATCCAAAAATCGGAAATTTTTGGATCGGCCGCCATTTCCCCCCCCCCCATAGACTTGCATTGCAATGCAAGTCTATGAGGAAAAAATGGCGGCGGGTGGGTGAGGGGGGGCCTAACTCCCTCCCCCCCGGGGCCGTCCGCTGTGGACGGCCCGGCAGGTAAGCCCCCTCCCCCGTGCTCCCTACCCCCCCTGGGGCCGTCCGCTTCTATCCGCAGGCGCCCGCGGATAGAAGCGGACGGCTCCGGGGGTGGGGGTAAGCCCCCTTCACCGCCAATGCTTACCTTTTAGGGACGCCCGCTCCCGTCTGGCGCCGGCGGCTACTGCCAGCGGGCTTTGCGACCTGCTCTAGAGTAACGCGCCTGGTGATCACCCGGCGCGCCACCCTGGAGCAGGCCGCGGAGCCCGCTGGTAGTAGCCGCCGGCGCCGGACGGGCGTCCCTAAAAGGTAAGCGCCCCCCTCCTCCCCTCCGCGCGCCCCCTCCTCACCGTTCCGGGACGTTCGCTCCCGTCCGGCGCCGGCGGCTACCGCCAGCGGGCTTTGCGGCTTGCTCTAGAGTAGCACGCCGGAGGAATCACCCGGCGCGCCACCCTGGAGCAGGCCGCGGGGCCCGCTGGTAGTAGCCGCCGGCGCCGGACGGGAGCGGACGGCCCGGAAAGGTAAGGGTGCCCCTCCTCCCCTCCGCGCGCCCCCTGCTTACCTTTGCGGGCCGTCCGCTCCCGTCCGGCGCCGGCGGCTACTACCAGCGGGCTCCGTGGCCTGCTCTAGAGTAGCGCGCTGGGTGATGTCAACACCCGGCACGCCACCCTGGAGCAGGCCACGGATCCTGCTGGTAGTAGCCGCCGGCGCCGGACGGGAGCGGACGGCCCGCAAAGGTAAGCGCCCAACTCCTCCCCTCTGCCCCCCCCCGCTGTCCACTTTCATCGGCGGGCGCCCGCTGGCGCCCACCAATGGAAGTGGTGGTGGGCGCCAGCGGGCGCCCGCCGATCCGGCGATCCGCCGAACCGGTTCGGAGCCTTTTCGGATCGGTTCGGACTGGATCGGCCGATCCAGCTGTTGGATCGGAAATCAGATAATTTTTCCGATTTCCCACTGGACCGGACTCGGAACGTGGATCGGGTCCGATCCAGTGCACATCCCTACTTAAAATTAAACTGGATAGGCCTGCCGGAAGAGAGCAGTCTTCATGGCTTTCTTAAATTCTAGAAGACTGCTAATTTGTCGAATCTCCTCCGGCAGGCCATTCCACAGCCTGGGAGTGGCAGAAGAGAAGATCCTCTGGGTAACACTCTTCAGCCTAGTTCTGGCTGACTGGAGTAAATTCTTCCCAGAGGACCTGAGTGTGTGGGGAGGATTATACGGGAGAAGGCGATCCCGCAGGTAACCTGGACCCAAACCATGTAGGGCTTTAAAGGTAATAACCAACACTTTATACATCGCCCGGAAACTAATGGGCAGCTAGTGGAGTGATTTTAAGATTGGTGTTATGTGGTCACCCCTAGGTGTACCGTTGACCAACCTGGCTGTCATATTTTGAACTAATTGAAGTTTCTGGACTAGGCACAAAGGTAGCCCTATGTACAGCGCACTGCAGAAGTCGAGCCTCGAAGTTACCAGTGAGTGCACTACCATCTTTAGGTCTTCCAACTCTAGGAAGGGGCGCAGCTGGCGTATCAGCCGAAGCTGATAGTAGGCAGTCCTGGCCGTCGCATCTATCTGGGCTGTCATTTGGAGCGACGGATCCAGGAGTACCCCCAAGCTGCGAACACAGTCTTTCAGGAGGGGTGTAACCCCATCCAGAACTGGTTGACACACCTCCAAACCCAGGTTGGGGCCTTTGACAGCAAGCACCTCTGTCTTATCTGGATTCAGCTTCAGTTTGTTTTTCCTCATCCAGCCCATTACCGCCTCCAAACATTCATTCAGAGGAGACACACTATCCTTAGCTGACAATGTTGTCGAAGGCACAGAGAAATATATTTGTGTGTCATCAGCATACTGATAGCACCCCGCCCCATGCCTCCGGATGATCTCTCCCAGCGGTTTCATATAAATGTTAAACAGCATTGGGGAAAGGATGGCACCTTGTGGTACACCACATAGCAGCTCCTTCTTTGAAGAGCAGCTATCCCCAAGCCATCACCATCTGGAACCTGCCTGAGAGATAGAATTGGAACCACTGAAGCACAGTGCCCCCGATTCCCAATCCCCTCAGGCGTTCCAGAAGGATACCACGGTCGATGGTATTGAAAGCCGCTGAGAAGTCCAGGAGTACCAACAGGGACATACTCCCCCTGTCAATACTCAGGTGTAGATCATCCACTAAGGCGACCATAGCAGTCTCAACTCCATATCCTGCCCTGAAGCCGGTTTGAAATGGGTCTAGAAAATCTGTATCATCCAAAACTGCTTGGAGTTGGGAGGCAACTGCCCTCTCGATCACCTTGTCCAAAAATGGAAGATTTGATACTGGCCTGTAGTTATTAAGGTCCAGAGGGTCCAGGGAGGGCTTTTTTAGAAGCGGCCGTACTACCACCTCTTTTAAACATGTTGGAAAACTCCCTTCCCTGAGAGATTCATTAATAATACATTGCAGATGTCATCGAACTGCATCTCCTCCCTGGACAACAAGCCAAGAAGGACAGGGATCGAGAGGGCAAGTCGTTGTCCTCACTTGTCCAAGCAGCTTGCCCACGTCCTCAGTCCTCACCAACTGAAACTGATCCAGTGTAATTCCACTCACGGAGTTACTGGACACTCCATTGTCAGCTTCTGCTATAATGATGGCGTCTAAGTCGGCTCTTATCCGAGATATTTTATCTGTGAAATGGTCATTAAAGGCATCACAGCGAACTGCCGAAGGCTGTAAAATCGGGTTCAGGGGGGAAGGTGCCTGAGTTAGACCCCTCACCACCCTGAACAGTTCTGCTGGACGCAAATTCGCAGACGCAATGTGTGCAGTGAAGAAAGCTTTCTTCGCTGCACGTATTGCCACCCCATAGGAACGAAGATGTTCTCTATGTCGTGTCTTGTCAGATACAAGTCGAGTTTTCCGCCATCGTCGCTCCAGTCGTCGTCCTTCCCGCTTCAACTCCCTGAGATCTTCAGTATACCAAGGTGCCCGATTAGGAGCGGGTCGGAGAGGACGTTTGGGGGCGATCGTGTCGATAGCCCTAGTTAGATCTTGATTCCAACTGTTAACCAGGGCTTCTACAGGATCGTCGATGATACCAGCCATAGAACCCTCTAAGCCTTTCTGGAATCCAAGAGGATCCATCAGCCTTCAAGGGTGGACCATCTTAATCGGTCCGCCACCCCTGCAGGGGCGGGTGGTAGCCGTGATACTAACCCTGACCAGAAAATGGAGGGCGGCTGCCACAAAGGGGTCGGTCAAGTGCTGGAAGCAGCATGTAGCTTCACTTAGCAGGGAGACCTCCATCCAGGTGTTGCTGGTATCAGTGGCAGATCCAGTTACATTGAGGAAAATGGGGGTGGTGATATGACCAGGTCCGGAACTAAGGATGAAGTAATTGGCCTCAAGAAGGTTCTAAGAGGCCAAAGGGTTTCACCAGTTTAGGAGAGAGATCCCTGGAGAACGAGAAACCCACCACACGTGCTCAGGCCGGCTTCACCCACCATTTAAGTAAATATGAACCATAGAATCCTAGAATAGTAGAGTTGGAAGGGACCTATAAGGCCATCGAGTCCAACCCCCTGCTCAATGCAGGAATCCACCTTAAAGCATCCCTGACAGATGGTTGTCCAGTTGCCTCTTGAAGGCCTTTAATGTGGGAGAGCCCACCACCTCCCTAGGTCATGGGTTCCATTGTCATACTGCTTGATATTGACTGTTAGATTTGAGAGGAATCATAAGTTTTACTGTTATATCAATATACTTGCTACTATCTTCATTGTACTTTGAGTGATTATAACTTGTGTGTATTTAGGGATGTTTGTGATCTGCCTCATCTTAGCTAAAGCTTCTTATTCTCTTAGACTGTTTGAGCAATAACTATATATTCTTTGACACCATATTTGTGTTGTCTGGCTTGAGAGAAGTTTCAGGGACCACTGCCCATATACATTAATTCTTGAAGCCCCAAACACTCGGTAAAGATTTGCAAATCTATCCCTGAGTGGGGTCTGTCCTTTAAAGCCGTCGTCTTCTCTCTTGATCTGGTGAATCTCCGAGACACCTGTTCAAGTTTGGGAAACAAGCTGGTTGGATGGAGCGAGAAGCAATTCCTTGCCTCATGGTGAGGTGGTGGCGGTAGGTTTGCCGGAACCAGGGTCTGGGTGATGGGCTTCTGTTTTGGGAGCCTTCCCTGTGGGGCTCCTTTTCAAGGAAGATCAATGGAATTTGCTATCAATCCCTGGCAGCATCTCCCAGGGAGGGGAGAGGGCTGGAGACACTCCTGTCTGAAGCCCTGGAGAGGAGCTGCTGCTGCCAGTCAGAGTCAGCAATACTCGCTAGAAGGACCAGGGCAGCTCTGACTCAGTGTGCAGCTATTACACCTTTCCTTCCTTAACCATTTTTTTCCTAGCAAGAGAAAAGATGGAAGCACGGGGGGGTGGGTGTGTGTGTGTGCAAATTGAAGGGGGTGGAATCTGCCCCCACCCTGTGGTCCCATGAATGACAAACAACAATAGAAAACCAGGGACCAATTACAACCTTGCCCTCTACTGCCAGATGCCTGGGAGTAGAGAAAGGCTTAACTGGGTGCCAAAAGGATGACAATGTGGGTGCCAGGCAGACCTCACTGGGGAGAGTGCTGCATAATTGGAGGGGGGCACCAAAAAGTCCCTTTCCCTTCTTGCCACCTGCCAAACTCTCTGAAGGAGGCCCTTAGGTGGCAATCATAGTGCGTAGGTAGGTTCATACCAGGAGAGGCGCCCCATCAGGTGTTTCGGTCCTGAACCGTTTAAGGCTTTACCTTAATTGGGCTTGGAAATGCACAGGCTGCCCGTGCAAGCGAGCCAGATTTGGTGTTCTCTGTTCAGAAGTTCTGATCCCCACATTTTTCACAAGCTACAATCTTCAGTCTTTGCAGGTGGTGACTTGCAAAGTGTGTGCAAATGTTTGTGTTCCTGACAGAGATCAACAGGGTGTGCACCTGCAACCAGTGCAAGCTGGTTGCACTATTGGAAGAAAAAGTGAGAGTACTTGAGGGGCGAGAGTCCACCACCCTCCAAGGAATAAGAGAAGACGAAGAGTTCTTGGACAGAAAGGTGGAGACATGAGAGCAGCACTCTTCAAATACTTGAAAGGTTGTTGTCACACAGAAAAGGGCCAGAATCTCTTCTTGATCATCCCGGAGTGCAGGACACAGAGTAATATATTCAAAGATGTAAACTTTGAGGCAACAATGGATGAAGGCTTATGCACTATAACAGAGAGAACAGTTCCAATAACGCCCAAAAATAGTGTTCACAATAACATAGGAAAGAAGCCAGACTACAAAGCACATATGGGGCTTCGATGTCTATATACGAATGCCCAGAGAATGGGAAACAAACAGAGCGAACTTGAACTCTTAATACATGAAAGCAAAGACAACTTGGTAGGTATAACTGAAAATTGGTGGGATGAATCCCATGACAGGAATATAGCAATTAAAGGATATAATGTGTTCAAAAAGAACAGAAGAAATAGAAATGCCAAGTTCTACACTTAAGAAAAAGAAACCATATGTACATGGGGGATAATTGGCTCAGCAATACAACAAGCGAGAAGGATCTTGGAATTGTTGTCGATCACAAGCTGAATATGAGCCAACAGTGTGATGTGGCTGCAAAAAAAGCAAATGCTATTTTGGGTTGCATGAAGAGAAGTATAGCTTCCAAACTGTGCGAGGTACTGGTTCCCCACTATTCGGCACTGGTTAGGCCCCATCTTGAGTATTGCGTCCAGTTCTGGGCACCACACTTCAAGAAGGATGCAGACAAGCTGGAGCGTGTTCAGAGGAGGGTAACGAGGATGATCAGGGGTCTGGAAACAAAGCCCTATGAGGAGAGATTGAAAGAACTGGGCATGGTTAGCCTGGAGAAGACTGAGGGGAGACATGATAGCCCTCTTCAAGGACTTGAAAGGTTGTCACGCAGAAGAGGGCCAGGATCTCTTCTCGATCAACCCAGAATGCAGGACAAGGAATAATGGGCTCAAGTTATAGGAAGCCAGATTCCGGTTGGACATCAGGAAAAATGTCCTGACTGTTAGAGCAGTATGACAATGGAACCAATGACCTAGGGAGGTAATGGGCTCTCCCATGTTAGAGGCCTACAAGAAGCAGCTGGACATCCATCTGTCAGGGATGCTTTAAGGTAGATCCCTGCATTGAGCAGAGGGTTGGACTCAATGGCCTTAGAGACCCCTTCCAATTCTACCAGTCTATGATTCAAGGGCAGCCCCATGTAGTGCACACTGCAGAAGACATTGGGGCAGCTCCCAGCTGACCCCCACAGGCCTTGCCCTAAAAAGAGACCCATGTGATGCATTTCCCAGCTCAGCGTATTTGCAACTGTGCCTGCAGGGGGTCCCTGCTGCTGCTGCTGGCTCTCCTGCGCAGGAAACATCTGTGCTGGCTGAGGGAACCCCCAGCCTCTCCTTTAGTGACAGAGCGCAGAGCCCCAGCGCTGGAGCACCATCCACTGCATGGTTGCTCTGCTTAGGTAGTTAACAGCCTACACTGGGCTCTTTTGGGTGCCAGGTGAAGACCTTTGTATTTTCCCAGGTTTTTAGTTTCTGTTTTAAATCTGGTATTGTATTTTAAACCTGTGCACCATAGCTGTATTCTGTTTGGTTATTAATTTTATACTGTAGTTTTAAAATATATAAAAAAAATATTGCATTTTATTGTTGTATGTTTTATGGTTTTAATTGCTGTGAACCACTCAGAGAGCTTGAGCTATTCGGTGGTATAGAAATATAATACATACATTCATACATTCATACATGCCTTATCCCACCCTCACCCCACCCGCGTCTCTCTCTCTCTCTCTCTCTCTCTCTCTCTCTCTCTCTCTCCTCTCTCTCTCTCTCTCCCCCCCCCCCTTGGCTGGGTAACCAAAGGGCAGGTAAGAGCTTCTTTGCTTTCTCCAAGAAAGAGGAAGAGCTGCCATTCATGGCCCCTGAAGCAATCACGCATCCCCATGATGGCCGAGCTGCTCATCCTGGGCTCCGCTCCGTTGTAGCCTTGCCAGCAGCCTGAGCAGGAGGGCTCCCAAATGCTCCAGCGCTGCCGGAGCACATTTCGAAGTCAGTGACGGGACCCACAGGTCCATTTACGATCCACCCACCACCAGCAGCTCCAGTAAGACCAGAGTCTCAAATGACCACATTGCTCCACAGGTACCAGGTCAGTGGAATTCACTCCAGGGAAGCCTCTCGAATGCTTGGGCTCACCCTGCCGCCGAGGCTGGCGGCCCATCTTTCTCCCGGAGCACCTTTCCCCTGGGGATTGGGGTGGGCTGAATCACTGCCACAGGACCCCAGAGCCTGAGGCTGGGAGTGGTCCACCTCCATCCCAAGGCACTGATCACATTACCTGGGACAGGCACCTGCCTGCCCTTTGTGAAATGCCCATCCGCCCTGCAGAGGGCAGCAGCGGCACATGCCAGACCGTAAGGACATTGGCCTGAGCCCAGAGCAAGACCTTCATGGGCCTTCTTGGTGGTGGAGACCGGATGGCACAATGCCTGCCACTTACTCAGAGGTCTCTTTGGCACCAGGTAGAGCCTTCTATATCCCCAGGGATTTTATCTCTCAATTTCTTTTTTTTAAAAATAGTAATTTTATTAATATATACATTTTTACATTCTTATATTATACATTAGATGATTCGTAGACAGAATCTAAACCAAAGAAAAGAAATCACTTGGGAGTTGGTCATCTAATAAAATAGTACTAGAGTTTAACTGCAGGAGTTCATTGCAATCAACTCATCAACTTTACATCTTTCATTCACATCCGATAGCAGATCTTTAACTGAGCCCCCATCCCCCCAAAACACCCAGGATGAGGGATGATTATCTTTCAAAATTAATAATAAAAAACCACAATAGCATTTAACATCAATAGATTTTAAAATTAACAAAGTTATAAAGTGATTTCGATTGGTCATGTTCTAACAGAGAAACACTTATACCTTTCGATATCTAAATTATATGTATCTCATAGACAATGAAAGGGTGCCAGGCATTGAAAAAACAAGCCGTTTTTAGGCTTCTGTCTTTCAAGCGAACCTATTCGGTTAACTTGGTCGTTCCTGCTATTTTCCAGACTTTGCACAGCCATTCTTTTAGTGTGGGGATAACATGACTCCTCCAGTTTCTGGCAACCAAAATCCTACCAGAAATCAAGAGATTCTGAACCGTTTGCCCATATATGGGGTTTATCTGTCCCTGCACATAACCAAGCAAGACAGTTAGAGGGACACAGGGTATAGAAATATGTGTAATTATAGATATTGCACTTACAATTTCCCCCCAGAAATGGTTAATTGGAGGGCACTCCCACCAAACATGCATAAAATTAGCTTGATCAGTTCCACATTGCCAACACTGATCTTCACAGTTCTTGCAAACATGACTCAGTTGATTAGGGGTCAGATAGTATTGGAATCGTATTTTCTAATGCTTCTCTTTCATGTTAACACGAGGGGTGCATGCTCAGCCTTGTAAGAATATTTTCTTCCAGATCTGTGATGGAATTGGATGGCCTATTACTCTTTCCCATGTAGTTTTGAAGCTCTTACCCTTGTTTTCATCTCTCTCTCTCTCTAATTAACAAATAAATCTTTATCTTTCAATGTCATCTGTGCTGCTTATGCTGCTTTGATTGGCCTTTTTGGATTTCATTGTTGTTTAATATGTCATTCAACCTGAAAGTCTTTATTCTGAGAGCAAAGAGATGGCAAGAGGATGATCAGGGGTCTGGAAACAAAGCCCTATGAGGAGAGACTGAAAGAACTGGGCATGTTTAGCCTGGAGAAGAGAAGATTGAGGGGAGACATGAGAACACTCTTCAAATACTTGAAAGGTTTACACACAGAGGAGGTCCAGGATCTCTTCTTGATCAACCCAGAGTGCAGGACGTGGAATAATGGGCTCAAGTAACAGGATGCCAGATTTCAGCCAGACATCAGGAAAAACATCCTGACTGGTAGACAATGGAAGAGAAGATTGAGGGGAGACAGTGGAACCCATGACCTAGGGAGGTGGTGGGCAATCCCACCCTAGAGGCCTTCAAGAGGCAGCTGGACAGCCATCTGTCAGGGATACTTTAAGGTAGATTCCTGCATTTAGCTGGGGGTTGGACTCTATGGCCTTAGAGGCCCAACTCTATGATTCTCCCTGACACAGGCAGGATTGTGGTATGAGCATTTGCTCCTCTTGGCTTTGGCTGGCTTCACTGGTGCCCTGCAAAAGGGTTCAACCTGCCATGGAGTGACTGCCGCTCTTCCCAGCAGCACCCCCGCCCCCTGCATCCCTGCTGTTATCTCCTATCAGAGGTCAGTGATTACAGCAGAGATTCCTCCAGGTAACGGCCTCCTTGCCACCTGGAGGAGCCCAGGCAGACTCTGTGAGCTGGACATGGAAACTCCAGGATGGAGAGGATAGTGTGGCATGCCACTTGTGCAGTAGGGGCACATCCCTCCCCCATAACCCCAAATAAATGCTGTATATAGGACCATTCTTTGAGAACCTAGCAGACTTGCAGTGCAAACTTTACTCAGAAGTAAGCCTCACTGAGTTCAATAGGGTTTCCTCCCTGTGGGACAGGACTGCAGCCTTAAAGGAGTGGATCATAGAATCATAGAATAGTTGAGTTGGAAGGGGCCTATAAGGCCATTGAGTCCAATCCTCTGCTCAGTCCAGGAATTCATCTTAAAGCATCCCTGACAGATCACTGTCCAGCTGTCTCTTGAATGTCTTTAATGTGGGAGAGCCCACGGCCTCCCTAGGTCATGGGTTCCATTGTCTCCCCTCAATCTTCTCTTCTCCAGGCTAAACATGCCCAGTTCTTTCAGTCTCTCCTCATAGGGCTTTGCTATCATCCTCATTGCCCTCCTCCGAACACACTCCAGCTTGTCTGCATCCTTCTTGAAGTGTGGCACCCAGAACTAGACGCAATACTCAAGATGAGACCTAGCCAGTGCCGAATGGAGAGGAACCAGGACCTCGCGTGATTTGGAAGCTAGACTTCTATGAATCCAGTTCAAAATAGTTGTGTGGTTGTGTGCTCAGATCCTCAGCAGTCTCCTCCTTCTCCATGCTGCTGCTATGCATCTCTTACTGTTGGGGAGCACTTCTGAGCGCTGGCCTGGCTCAGGGAAGCAACCCTTTTACAATCCTGTTGCCTGCCGCTGTGAAGGGCCTGGGACTGGCCGGGAGGTCTTCCCTGGAAACCAGAGGTTACAGCTGCCTCCTTGACTCTGGCAGGCCATGGGTTTGTGGGCTTCTTTCCAGCGGAAAGCCTGGCTGCCCACCGCTGCAGGCAGAATGCTGGACAAGGCAGACACCCCCTCCCCCATCCCTGCTGCTGCCCCTGTCTGACCCAGCAGGGCAGTTCTTCAATTTATTTTAATTTTATTTATGTAATACTTGTATATTTTGCCTTTTGAGGAACCCCCTCAGAAGCAGAGTTACAAATAGGTAAGCAAATTATACAATTAAAATAAACCAACACATGGAAAGCAAGTTAACAATAGCAGGATCAAAATCATCCAGCTAGCAGGACATCTTATGTTGTCCTCTGGCTCCAGGCCTGAGGCTCCCTCTACAAGGATTCGCTTTTGCGCCCAGTTCGGCGATTATGCGCATTATCGCAGATGCGCATTTACTCCTAATCCCTCTGCACGGGAGGTGGCGAGAGGCGGCGAAGCGCATTAATTGATGTCCAAAAAGCGCTTTACAAGAAGTTAATGCGCATAATCGCTTGTTCACACTGGGAAAATGCACTTTAACGGCCGGAGCAAAATAAAACTTGCGATTTAACGTGCATTCGATAATGCGCATAATCTGGGAGATAACGCGCCTCTACGCCCGTTTTGCGCTCCGCTGGTGTGGAGGTAAATTTTTTAATGAGCCTTCAAAGAGCATTAAACCTCTCTTGTAGAGGCACCCAGAGGCTCAAACGGCCCTGAATCCTGGCAGCTTTCAGCAAGAGCCGATGACAGCCACTGCGCCCCACCCCTGGAGACCTTGTGGGCACCAGCCGAGAGGGGCAGAGTGCTGGGCCCAGGGGGGCAAGAGACACCTGCGCCCTGCCTCCTCCTGCCTCTGCCCAGTCCCTTCTGCCCGCTAGGTGAAGGCTTGGCAGAGTGGCCCAGTCTGACCTCCGGGACAAATGCCCATTGAGACACAAGCAACAGGCACAGAATTGGGTGCAGAACAGAAGACACAAACGAGCCTTTTGCTCAGCTGTCGCCTAGCAGGAGCTGCTCCATCCATCCATGGAAGAGGAACGGGCTCCGCCGAGGGACCAGCTGCCTCTGGAGCTGCTTCCATCCAAGCTGGTCATTGTAAGAGCAACGTCCTCCCTTTCAGAACTGGTGCCTGAGCTGGCTGTCTTTCCTCCTCGCTCCCCAGCTCTGTTTTCTTTTTGTATTGTTCTTTCTTTGTTGTTGTTGTTGTTTAAGATTGTAAACCCACAGGCAGAAACTGTCTTGCTTTTCATCTGCATACAGCGCTTAGTCAAACTTCTTCTTCTTCTTCTTCTTCTTCTTCTTCTTCTTCTTCTTCTTCTTCTTCTTCTTCTTCTCTAATCATCATTTTATCAAGGCAGCCCAAACTCTCAGCGCTGGTCCCTGGAGTCCTGCGCTCAGCCAAGGCACGAAGAAGGCCTGGCATCCTCTCTGCACTGGAGTCGCCTCTTCCACACGCGCGCCATGGCCAGGAGCAAACCGGCCTCTGACTGAGGTCCCCTCTACAAGGATTCGCTTTTGTGCCTGGTTAGGCGATTATGCGCATAATCGCAGAAGCGCATTTACACCTAATACCTCTGCACGAGAGGCGGCGAGAGGCGGCGAAGCGCATTAATGGATGACCAAAATGCGCTTTACAAGTAGTTAATGCGCATAAGCGCTTGTTCACATAGTCAAAATGCGCTTTAACAGCCGGAGCAAAATAAAACTTGCTGTTTAACGCGCATTCGATAATGCGCATAATCGGAGGGATAGCGCACCTCTACGCCCGATTTGCGCTCTGTTCTTGTAGAGGTAAATTTTTTAATGCGCCTTGAAAGAGCTTTAAATGCCTCTTGTAGAGGCAGCCTGAGCTGAGGCTGAGCGCAGCGGGACGGGGTGGGGGGGACAGGGGGCCGACATCCGGCCGTTTGGCAGCCAAAGCCCCCCCCGCCGCTCCTGCTCCTGCTCTTCCGCTTCTCTCCCCCCACCCTCATGACTTTGCTTAAAACGTCAGCCGTGGGGGGGAGGAGGGGGCAGAGCCTTGGGGGGGGAGGCCGCCCCCTTGCGACGCCCAGCCAGTCACAGAGGCCTTCTCTCTTCCTGGGGGTTCTCTGAGCCGACCGAGGAGGGGCGAGAGCTCTTTCGGGTGCCTGGGAAGCGAACGGGTTTCCTCCTGGGGAGCTTTTGCTCACGGGCACGGGGAACGAGCTTAATTAGGGCCAGGCAGAACAGGCATCCCTCGCACGGAGGCTGTTTACCACGATCCGGAGCAGGAACAGGTTGCTCCGAGTTAATGAGGCTTGTCCTGCCGAGAGGACAGGAAGCCCTTTGAAGCAGGTTTAGTTAAGGAAGAACCGGCGACCAGTCGCTTGGGTGTCTCTCTGGAGCCCGGGGCTTCAGGAAGTGGGGGTAGGGATGGCCGGGCTTTGGCGTCACCTTTGGGGAGCAGAACACAGCCGTCCTCGTGTTCACAGCTGGGACAAGGCGTTCATCTGCGCAGCTCATGCAGCTAGTCCTCAAGGTAGGCTGACCAGATAAAATCCAGGTCAGGGCACATGTAACTTTAACAGTTGTAGAGAAAAGGGAATTTCAGCCAATGTCATTTGTATGCAATTAGTTCCTGGTGAAATTCCCTCTTCATCACAACAGTTAAAGTTGCAGGGGCCCTGCCTTCTTTTGTATATGGTCACTCTAGTATAGTGCCTACTCCTTTAACTGTTGTGATGCCAAGGCAATTTCACCAGGAACTAATCGCATACAAATGACACTGGCTGAAATTCCCTTTTCTCTACAACTGTTAAAGTTACATGAGCCCTGACCTGGATTTTATCTGGTCAGCCTACCTCAAGGAAGCCCCCCCCCCCGCAGCCTCAGCTGTGTTCTGTGGCAAAGCAGAGGTCTCAAGTGCCACCAAAACACCCCACCCCCGCCACGCACGCTCAGTCAGCACCGCCTTCCCATATGCGCACAATGCGCCTCTGGTTCCCCCAGACTGCACAGGAGAGCTGGGCCGGATGCAGGCTCCTAGGAGAAGGAGGCGGCGCTGGAGCCTCTGACAGACCCACATGGCTCTGGTGAGCCTAGGGTGACCGGATAAAATCCAGGTCAGGGCTCATGTAACTTTAACAGTTGTAGAGAAAAGGGAGTTTCAGCCAGTGTCATTTGTATGCAATTAGTTCCTGGTGAAATTCCCTCTTCATCCCAACAGTTAAAGGTGCAGGGGCCCTGCCTTCTTTTGTATCTGGTCACTCTAGTATAGTGCCTGCACCTTTAACTGTTGGGATGAAGAGGGAATTTCACCAGGAACCAATTGCATACAAATGACACTGGCTGAAATTCCCTTTTCCCGACATGAACCTACCCGAACACTACGTTCGACATCTAAGGTCCTCCTCCGAGTGCCTACTCTGAGGGAAGCCTGGAGGTCAGCAACAAGGGAGAAGGCCTTCTCTGTGGTGGTCCCCCAATTGTGGAACAATCTCCCCGACAGGACCCCCCTGGCGCCAACGTTGTTATCTTTTCGGTGGCAGGTCAAGACTTTCCTCTTCTCTCAGGCATTTAGCAATATCTGATGAGCCTGGGTCTGTTTCTGTTTTGTAGACTCACAGCTTTTAAAGTTATTATAGTGGTTTTAAATGTCTGTGCGTATTGTGTGTTTTTGCAGTTTACATTTTTGTATATTGTTTTTAAGTGTTTCAATCTTATGTGAACAGCCTAGAGAGCTTTGGCTATGGGGCGGTATACAAACGCAATAAATAAATAAAAATAATTTCAAAATGCCCAGCCCAGCAGCTGTGGCGGCCCCTCTGACCAGCTCCCTGCTGGCCCACTCCCTGCCTCCCCTGGCCAGCCCTATCTGGCTGTGGCCCAGCCGCCAGTGCGCTCCCCGTGGCCAAGACAGGACCCCAGGGATGCTGCTCTGCCCCAGCAGGCCATGCCGTCACCGGCTCATCTGGGGCAGCATCGAAGTAGGGCTGGGAGCTAGGGGGCCCTCCGTGGTGTCTCCCAGGGGATACAAAGGTGTGGTGGATGCTGAGGGAGGAGCCGTGGGTTGGAGGCAGCGAAGGCCCCTTCCCAGAGGCCTCTTTGTGACTCCCATGCACAAGAAAGGAGTCGCCTGGAAGGCTGCACTAAGTGGGGCGGGGGGGGCGGGGCGGAGGGAGGCTCCCTCCCAGCCTTCCCCTGCAAGAACTACCCATGGCAGCTCTTCTTGAAGCTGTGCACACCCAGCCAGCCAGCCAACCATGACAACAACCCCCTCCAGCCCTTCATAAATTGCAGTGTTGCAACTTCACAGCCTCACCTCAAAAACCAACACACCAGAAGATGGGATAACAACCACAACAACAACAACACTGCAAGGTCGTCTTGCACTACTCGAACAACCTGCCCTCCCTAACCAAGTGGATATAATGACACTGGGCTACTTTACAGGGCCGGCGTAACCACGGCTCTCTCCGCCACTGCTCCTGCCTCCTGCAACAGGGGCATATCCCTTTGCAAGCAAGGCAGGGTGACTGCTTACGTGTTTACAAACTCTTGGGGTGGGGTGGGGTGGGGTGGGGAACCAATGAGACCGGAACAAGAAAGATCCTGAACTCCTGTCTTTGCTGCAGCCGGTTTCTTTTAAGGTAGAAACACACTACTGCCCAATCTCAGATGGACTAAACTCCTGGGTTTCAACATTGGTTTTTTTTTTTTTTTCATCAGATGGCAATCACTTCCCAACAAGGAAGTCCACCCCACCCCGGTTCTAAAAATGAACCAGGAAGTCCCTTCCGCAGACATTGGGCGTGTGTGACCATTACTCTGACCTCATTCATTGGCTAAAAACGCTGAAAGGTGGGAGCCCAGCTAGTTTCCCACATAACAAATGGTCAGAATACTGGCTGCATATTTTGCCTCGGATCATGGGTTCTACAGGGGTTAAACACTTGGGGGCTGTCTAAACACTCGGAAAGCCCCCGGGTGGGTGCACAGCTGCGAGGAATCGATTATATGACATGCTGCAATCGTGCACCCACCCTGCGGCTTTCCGCTGAAGTTACGGAGAAAAAAAGCCGGGGACTTACCCCGACTCTTCTCCAGAGCAAGGCAAGGATGTGCAAGACGGTGTCAAGACAGCCCCTCGCTTTGCTCTGGAATCGTAGCGGAGGCGTGGATGGGCGGTGCCTGGTGGAAGGCAACGTGCAATTGGTCGCCTTCTACCAGGGAGAGCGGGATTGGCTCCGGTCCCGGATGGCCACCCAGAAACCCTGTGCTCTCTTCTTGGCATTGGGATTACCCAATGCCACCCCGGAGAAGGGGAAGCGCAGGGTTTGAGAGGGAGTCTGCGCTAACCCTGCACCCTGAAATGAAAGCTCGGAGTCTGGACATCATAGCTTATCCAGGGGAAGGGGCAACTGCTCCTCCTAGTCCCTCCTCCAGATGCCCATGTTTCTCCAGTCCACATCATATTCCCTGGAACTCTCTTTTTCGGTTGACTTCTTTTCCTTTGCTCAATTCATAGAACCATAGAGTCATAGAATAGTAGAGTTGGAAGGGGGCTATAAGGCCATCGAATTCAACCCCCTGATCAATGCAGGATTCCACCTTAAAGCATCCCTGACAGATGGCTGTCCAGCTGCCTCTTGAAGGCCTCCAGTGTGGGAGAGCCCACGACCTCTCTAGGTCAGCCGGAATCTGGCTTCCTGTAACTTGAGCCTGTTATTCTGTGTCCTGCACTCTGGGATGATCGAGAAGAGATCCTGGCCCTCTTCTGTGTTACAACCTTTCAAGTATTTGAAGAGTGCTATCATGTCTCCCCTCAATCTTCTCTTCTCCAGGCTAAACATGCTCAGTTCTTTCAGTATCTCCTCATAGGGCTTTGTTTCCAGACCCCTGATCATCCTTGTTGCCTCCTCTGAACATACTCCAGCTTGTCTGCATCCTTCTTGAAGTGTGGTGCCCAGAACTGGATGCAATACTCAAGATGAGACCTTACCAGTGCCGAATAGAGGGGAACCAGTACCACGGGATTTGGAAGTTATACTTCTATTAATGCATCCCAAAATAGTATTTGCTTTTTTTGCAGCCACATCACACTGTTGGCTCACATTCAGTTTGTGATCTATAACAATTCCAAGATCTTTCTCGCTTGTAGTATTGCTGAGTCAAGTATCCCCCATCTTGTAACTGCATTTAGTTTCTTTTTCCTAGGTGTAGAACTTGGCATTTATCCCTATTAGATTTCATTCCCAGGTTTTCAGCCCAGCGCTCCAGTCTATCAAGATCACTTTGAAGTTTGTTTCTGTGTTCCGGGGTATTAGCGATCCCACCCAATTTTGTGTCATCTGCAAATTTGATAAGCATTCCCTGCATCTCCTTGTCCAAATCATGAATAAAAATGTTGAAGAGCACTGGGCCCAGGACTGAGCCCTGCAGTACCCCGCTCATTACCTCCCCCCCCCGTGTGAAAAGGTACCATTGATAAGCACTCTTTGAGTCCGATTCTGTAGCCAACTGTGGATCCACCTAAGAGTTGTTCCATCTAGCCCACTATTAGCTAGTTTGTGAATCAGAATGTCATGGGGCACTTTGTCAAAGGCTTTGCTGAAGTCAAGATATATTATTTCCACAGCATTCCCACAGTCCACAAGGGAGATAACCGGATCAAACAATGAGATCCGATTAGTCTGACAGGATTTGTTCTTGACAAATCCATGGTGGCTTCTAGTAATCACTGCATTGTTTTCAAGGAGTGTACAAACTGACTTCTTTATAATCTGTTCCAAGATTTTCCCAGGGATGGATGTCGGACTGACTGGTCTGTAGTTCCCAGGTTCCTCCTTTTTGCCCTTTTTGAAGATAGGGACAACATTAGTCCTCCTCCAGTCGTCCGGCAGGTTCACTTTGAACCTGCATGAAGCAACTGGTCATTAGGGCAGCTGCACTCTGAGCCCCACCAGAATTCCTACAGGCAGCTGCCCTGGGGACAAAGGCAGGATCTACACTACTGCTTTAAAAAGGTTTATAACAGTAGTTGGCAACTGTTGAGGCTCAAGACACACTCCATATACAGTTTTCACACTGTTTTCAAAGTGTCATATCCTGGTTGGTGTAGATCTGGCCAAAGAGCTCAGCTAGTTCTTCGTGCAGTCACCGGTAGGTTTTTTAGTGTCTGGGGCAACGTGGAGGGCTGATGGCCACATCTGGCCCTGGCTAGAAGACTTGCAGGACTTCAGGGGCGAGAGCCCCTCCCTCTGCCCTGCACCTCCCCCTCCCAAAGTTGCTTTGCAAAAGATGCAATTCCCCCAGAGCCCAAGAGGGCGGCATCTCACATGGTGGTGCTTGACCAGGAGCCCAGTGGGCATTGCCCCACCACCACCGGCGCTCCTGTGGGCCTCTCCGGACATGCCCCCCGCCTTCTTCCTTGCCAGCTCCAGTCCCAGCTGCGCTTCTGTTTCAGTGAGGCTCTTTCTGGCTGCAGACCCTGAGAGGCAGGGTTTCCCTTTCCCTTGCACGGGGAGATGTCTGGGGCCATCCCCAGAAGAGGCTCTCTGCTAGAGAGCCTCCGGGACAGGGCCAGCTCTTCAGATGGCCCTTTCCCAAGGAATCCCAGAGATCACCTAGCCTGTGTGTGTTTGAGACTGGGTGCCCCCCCTTGCCCTCCCCCTCCCATCTGGGCCAGAGGCAGCCACTTCTGAAAAATAGTTCCCAGGAGGGGGTCATGTCCTGCTCATGAGTTTCCTGGAGACATCTGACTGGTCATTATGAGAGGCTGTGAAGATACTGGACTAGGTGGGCCCAGCTGGCCCTGATCCAGCAGGGCTCCTCTTACCTTCGGATGTTCCCTGTTTGCTTCTACACTTAGCTGAGAGACCTAAAGTGGATTCGTGCATTGAGCAGGGGCTTGGATTTGATGGCCTTTTAGGCCCCTCTCACCTCTACCAGTCTATGGCTGAATTCGAACGACATATTAAGCAACAGAGGGGGAAAGAGCGTACTGACAGTGAGTTAAGCAGGCAGAGCTCTCCACACGACACGCTGCAGCTGGCGCTGCTCGGCACCGGCAAATGCACCAGTTGCTAAGAACGTACGCGGTCGTGATGGACAGCCCGCTCGCCATGTTGCCTGCCCACCAACCACCTCTAGTCCTCCCACAGGTATCCCAGAACCATGGGCGCCGCCATTGAAGCTGCAGGAGGACACGCCTCTCAATCCCCATTGGATGCTCACAGGCAATGGGAGGGACACACCAGCCCCAGCCAGAGAAGCAGACAGGGGGAGCGGCCACACCGACACAGCTGCCACCCCCTGCCCCCATCACAGCGCCCCAACTAGAGCCACCTACGCCTCAACACACCCGAGGCTCCGATGGGGCCTGGCATGGGCCAGATGGCAAGCCAACACACATGCACAAAACATGCCCACCCCGATCCATCCTCTGCAGCGCCCCACACACCCATCCACAGCTGAGGAAGGCCCAGCACAGCCAATGCACGGGCAAGCCGCGGCTGACACGCACACCTGCGCGCCACAACCGCACGCCAGGCAGCCCATCCCAGGAAGCAGCCTGCGCCCAGCCTACACAGGAGGTGCAGCAGCTGTGAGGGCAACCCATGTTCCCGAGCCCCCCTCCAAAACAAACCGCCCCCCAAGTGCAACTACCCGCACACACAAGAAAGAAGGCCAGAGAGGGGGAAAGTGAAAAAACTTTACTCAGCGGGGAGTATGAAAACGGTTACATGGGCACAAGGCCACTGCGAAGCACGGGCAGAGGCAACGGAAAGGCCAGGTGCCCCTGGGACGAGAGAAGGTGACCAGGAAGGCACAGAGGTGAGGGGACAGCAGAGCAGGGCACCTCGAAGAAGCAAGCGGCGGAAAGGGACGATGAAGGCGGAGAGAGGCGCCCCGCCAGGAAGCGACGGCAGTTCACAGAGCAAACCCCACAGCCCCAGGTCACATGGGGTGGGGGTACTGCAGCCAGATCCAGTCACCAATACTCTCGTGCACCCGTGATGCCTCCAAACGGGCGCGCAGCTCCCCAACAGGATTCACGAGACCAGGGAATGGCGCAACGTCACGCCCGTCCACAGCGATGGCATCAGCGGCCTCGCCCGCCCGGGCAGGTCAGGGTGCCCGGCCATTAACACATCCCCACAGGACTCGCAGATGTTGTGCAGGATGCAGCAGCACACCATGATGTTGGCCTGCAAGTCCAGCTAGCTAACAGGGAACGGCAACGCTCCTTCAGACAACCAAAGGCGCGCTTCACGGGCAGGCAGGCATGGCAGTGGTAGTAGTTGTATTTAAGCTGCACGGTGGTGCGGGGGTAGCGGTACGGGGCCATCAGCTGCGGCTGAAGGGCGAAGGCTTGGTTGGCCAGGAGCAGTGGACCCATGGCACACCCGCACATGGAAGTGGGACCAGAAGTCAGGAAGTGGTCCGATCATCCAGGAACCGACCCTTGGCATCCACCACCACCTGGAGAACCATGCTGTAGAAATGCTTGCGGTTGTTGTACTCCTCGCCATGGGAGGGGGGGCCAGGATGCGCAAGTGGGTCGAGTCCAGCGCTCCTACCGCCTGTGGGAAGCCCAGGGCATGGAAGCCACACAAGTTTTCCTTCTCGTCCCTGACCCAGATGATGTTGGCCAGGTACAGCTCGTTCAGGACGCTCACCGTCTCCCAGAAGATCTTGCAGGCGGTGGATACGCTCACCCTGAAGATCGTTGACAGCGGCAGGTACCCCACATTGAATGCCAGCTTGTATAGCATCAGGCCCAGACGGTGAGAGACCAGAATGGACGGGCGCATGATGGTACACTCCCACTGCAGGACAGGGGTCACCTCAGCCACCAGCACCTCGAATGTCACCCGGGACATGCGGAAGCTCCCACAGAAATGCTTGTCGTCTCAGTCCTCCAAGTTCTGCATCTCCTTCCACATGGCATCCATCCGGGGGAGCACCCAATGGCGGACTGTCTCGCGCTCATCAAGTTGCTCGGCTGACGTCACCGGGGGGGGGGGGGGGTCCGCAGTGCAGGGCTTCCTCGGCCGTGCCGCTGACCAATGCCCCCGTGGTCAAACAGGGCAAGGCCTCTGCAGCACCGAGGGGCTAGCGACCGTCGACCGTCCCAAACATTGGCCCCGTGGGCAAGGCACCACCCAGGCAGTGCAGCCGGGCACGTAGCACGTTCTCCTTGTCGCCGTCACCATGGTTCTACGCGGCCGCCTGGATGGCTGCCTGCAAGCCGGCCATAGCCTGCTCTTGACAGGACATAGCCAATTGTGCTGCAGAGGCCAGAGGGGAGGCAGGCACAATGGGAGGGCCGGTGGGCATGATGGAGAGGGAGGGCGGAGGGAGGGGCGGCGATGTGCCCAGCATGGGACTGCCCACTACGGGAGTGTGGGAATGGGAGGTAAGGCGGCATTGTTATGGCTGAAGTGCACCTGCAAGAGAGGGGAGTGAAAGGAAGTGGCCGGAGGGGGGGGCATGGTGGGGCAGAGCCGCTTCAGGACGAGGTGAGGGCATGACAGAGGGGGGATGGGCGAAGGCTGCTCAAGCCGGCGGAAGGCCCTACAGCCGGCCATTGTTTGGACAGCGGCAACGCCTGATGCTCCGCTCCAGACGTGGAATGCGACGCAGGACTTCTCCCAGGGCCAGCTCCAGAGCATAGAGGCGCCATGCCATATGGGCCCTCCGCCTTCTGCGGAAGGCACGGCGGAGGGAACGCAGCTTTCCTGGAGGGGGAACAAAAGGGGAGGGGAGGGAGGACAGCCAACAGTGACACGGAGGTCAGAGCGGTACTCCTGCACCCGGCCCAAATGACCCGTAAACCAACCTCCACGGCGCAGGGCGCTGCGGTGTTAGCCGGTGCAGCTCGCGCGGAATTCCGTAGACCTGTAGGGTGCTGCTGCCGTCTCGACAGGAGTGGGCTGCAATGAGGGGTGCTGGGGCTGGGAAAGAATGACATCCAGGGTTTGCAACAATGTAACAGGGGGACGCTGCATTAACGTGGCCTTGAGCGGGCTGAACTGGCCGAGGGAGGCGGTTGCCAGAGCGACGGGAGGCGAGAGGGGGCTTATTGCGGCATGGGGAGGGGGTAGCTCGTCTACTGTCTACTGCCAAGGTGCCTCGCTGGCCGGCCCAGGGGGACCGTTCCATGCCCGTGGCTCAGGACATGTTGTGCTGGGAGGGCCCCCCCTCCTCCTCCCCCCTCCTCCTCCCCCCTCCTCCTCCCCCCTCCTCCTCTACCTCTTCGTCGGAGTCGAGTGGGATGTCCCGGGCCCTCTTGGCCCAGCTGCCTAAGCGTCTCCGCTCCTGCCCTCCAGCCTCCCCCCCTGCCATCCCTGAGGCACCTGCTGCAGCTGGCGCTGCTTGTGGGGCCCGGTATGCTGCGGCTGCTGGCGGAGGCAGGTACAGCTGCTGCGGAGGCATGTATCTGTACGGGCTCGGCTCCGTGCCAGTTGCCTGGTGGGGGAGGCGGGTGTCTGTGGTTGCTATGGCAGCACGGCCGGTGAGCTGTTGGGTGTGTGCCTGAGTGGCCGTCCGCGTTCTGCCGCTTTTGCCGCTTGCCTCTCTGGTCTTTTGTGCTAACGTACTCGACGCAGGGGATTACCGCATGCACCCTCCAGATGACATTTTAGTCAGTTGAGTTTGGTCTAAACAACGTGCAAGTGCATTGTTTCCCTCCGTTGTTTATTTCTCCTGATTAGCATACTGTGGGTTGTGTGTTCGTTGTGTGTTACTCACCACATGACACGCTAAGCAACGCAACTGATGGTTGTTTCCCTAACCCTCCGTTGCTTAATATGTCGTCCGAATTCAGCCTATGAGTCTGTAACCTGCAGTGCCTCATAGAATAGTAGAGTTGGAAGGGGCCTATAAGGCCATGGAGTCCAACCTCTGGATCCCCAGGCTCTTTGATTCCCTCTCTAAGAACCCCCAGCATGGAAGTTGCCTTTTTTCCTCCAGCAGCTGCTGACTGGGTTGACATTTTCATTGAGTTGTCCAGCACAACCCCAAGATCTCTTTCATGGGGCGCTTCCAGACTCCTAGCACTAGCCACCAGAAGGCATGGTGCAGCTATTCCATTTCTTTCTTTCTTACCAGATTATCTGTGGTAAGGGGGGGAAATGGAAGAAGTGGGGGTGGATGGGTTATGACTTGGAGATGCTGAGGTCTGGAACCTACCCCCCCCCCCCACCCTGTGGAATTCTGTGAACAAGGCACAAAAGCCTCATGGTGCAGCACTGCTGGTCAATCACCGCCAGCTCAAGTCCACTCTGCATTCACATGAAGTCACGGGTTCGTGCCCCAATGTGCATCGTTTACACTTGCTTACAATGAGTGGGTTCGCACGCCATGACAGCCCACCATGGGCAGGCAATCATGGTTGATTGTTGTGTCACCCAAACTTTTGGTCCTGGGCGATTTCAACATCCCATTCGAGGCCGGTTTGTCAGGTGGAGCTCAGGAGTTCATGGCATCCATGACAAACATGGGCCTATCCCAATTGGTCTCTGGACCCACACATTCAGCAGGTCACACCCTCAATGCTGTTTTCAGTTCCGAACAGACGGATCTGTGGGCTGAGGTATTGAATACCTCTGAATTGTCATGGACAGACCATTTTCTGGTCAGAGTTAGTATCACGGCTACCACCCGCCCCTGCAGGGGTGGCGGACCTATTAAGATGGCCCGCCCTCGAAGGCTGATGGATCCTTCTGGATTCCAGAAAGCCTTGGAGGGTTCTATGGCTGGTATCGTCGATGATCCTGTAGAAGCCCTGGTCAATAGATGGAATCAAGACCTAACTAGGGATATCGACACGATCGCCCCCAAACGTCCTTTCCGGCCCGCTTCTAATAGGGCGCCCTGGTATACAGAAGACCTCAGGGAGTTGAAGCGGAAAGGACGACGACTGGAGCGCCGATGGCGGAAAACTCGACTTATATCCGACAGACAAGACACGACATAGAGAACATCTTCGTTTCTATGGGGTGGCAATACGTGCAGCGAAGAAAGCTTTCTTCTCTGCACGCATTGCGTCTGCGAATTCACATCCAGCAGAACTGTTCAGGGTGGTGAGGGGTCTAACTCAGGCTCCTTCTCCCCTGAATCCAATTTTAGAGCCTTCGGCAGTTCGCTGTGATGCTTTTAATCTGACATTTCTCAGATAAAATCTCTCGGATAAGAGCCAACTTAGATGCCGTCGTTATAGCAGAGGCTGACAGCTCCGTGAGTAGGATTACACTCGATCAGTTTCAGTTAGTGAGTACGGAGGATGTGGACAAGGTACTTGGATGTGTGAGGAGGATGACTTGCCCTCTCGATCCCTGTCCTTCTTGGCTGGTTGTTCAGGGAGGAGATGCAGTTAGATCACATCTACAACATATCATTAATGCATCTCTCAGGGAGGGGAGCGTTCCATCATGTTTAAAAGAGGCGGTGGTAAAGCCGCTTCTAAAAAAGCCCTCCCTGGATCCCCTGGACCTTAATAACTACAGGCCAGTATCAAACTTTCCATTTTTGGGCAAGGTGATCGAGAGAGCGGTTGCCTTTCAACTCCAGGCAGTCTTGGATGACACTGATTTTCTAGACCCATTTCAAACCGGCTTCAGGGCAGGATACGGAGTTGAGACCGCTTTGGTCGCCTTAGTGGATGATCTACGCCTTAGTATTGACAGGGGGAGTGTGTCCCTGCTGGTACTCCTGGACCTCTCAGCGGTTTTCGATACATCGACCATGGTATCCTTCTGGAGCGCCTGGGGGAATTGGGAATCGGGGGCACTGTGCTTCAGTGGTTTCGATCCTATCTCTCGGGCAGGTTCCAGATGGTGATGCTTGGGGATAGCTGCTCTTCAAAAAAGGAGTTGCTATGTGGTGTACCACAAGGTGCCATCCTTTCCCCAATGCTGTTTAATATTTACATGAAACCGCTGGGAGAGATCATCCGGAGGCATGGGGTGGGGTGCTATCAATACGCTGATGACACCCAAATATATTTCTCTATGCCTTTGACAAGGATAGTGTGTCTCCTCTGAATGAGTGCTTGGAGGCGGTAATGGGCTGGATGAGGAAAAACAAACTGAAGCTGAATCCAGACAAGACGGAGGTGCTTGCTGTCAAAGGCCCCAACGTGGGTTTGGAGGTGTGTCAACCAGTTCTGGATGGGGTTACACCCCCCCCTGAAAGACTGTGTTCGCAGCTTGGGAGTACTCCTGGATCCGTCGCTCCAGATGACAGCTCAGATTGATGCGACGGCCAGGAGTGCCTACTATCAGCTTTGGCTGATACGCCAGCTGCGCCCCTTCCTAGAGTCCACGATGTAGCCAGAGGACGCCAGCTGCGCCCCTTCCTAGAGACGGTAGTGCACGTGCTGGTAACTTCAAGGCTTGACTTCTGCAATGCACTGTACATAGGGCTACCTTTGTGCCTAGTCCGGAAACTTCAACTTGTTCAAAATATGGCAGCCAGGTTGGTCACCGGTACATCTAGGGGTGACCACATTACACCAGTTTTAAAATCACTTCATTGGCTGCCAGTCAGTTTCCGGGTGAAGTATAAAGTGTTGGTTGTTACCTTTAAAGCCTTACATGGTTTGGGCCCAGGCTAACTGCGGGATCGCCTTCTCCCGTACAATCTGCCCCACACACTTAGGTCCTCTGGGAAGAACTTACTCAAGCCAGCCAGAACTAGGCTGGCAAGTGTTACCCAGAGGACCTTCTCTTCCATGGCTCCCAGACTATGGAATGGTCTGCCGGAGGAGATTAGACAAATTAGCACGAATTTTAAGATGTTTTAATGATGCATTTTCTCTTGTTTTTAAATTTTTTTAACTGTTCGTGATTTTTGTATTTTACATTGTGTTCCCCGCCTCGATCCGAAGGGAGAGGTGGGTTATAAATAATAATAATAATAATAATAATAATAATAATAATTATACCTACCCTTCAACATTTCACCAGCTAAGATATGGGCACTCCAGTACCTCCCCTGTTCTCACCCAAAGGATCTGTGCTGGAGCCACAGACTGAACCCCCTCCCACACACTCAGCTGTTGTGGAAGGATCTACTCTAGGGTGACCATGTTTGGAAAACCAAAAAAGAGGACACCCAGTGGGGGAAAGCGTGCTTTCCAGGGCCTCCAGAAAGTGCATCATACCCCTCACCATGCTAATCGTGGATGCCATTAGCGTGGGGGGGGGCAGTTTTTGACACACTGCCCAGAGGCCCCAGAAAGCGTGCTTTCCCCTCCTCCGCTCCGTGACATTCCCGCACCCCGCCTCCACTGCTCCAGTCGAGGCTTTGTCTATAATGTCTGGGAACGAAACACTTTCCCCTTTAAGGCTCCAGGAAGCACGTCATCCCAACCACACAAATAGCGGCCTTAAAAGGGAAAGCGTGTTATTCCTGGACAATATAGAAAATTACAGAAAATCCCCCAACACCCAGGATAGAACAAAAAACAGGATAAATCTGGGGAAATCCTGACAGTTGGTCACCCTATCAGGGTGGGGTGATTGCTGAGTGGATCTGTTGTGTTCCACACAGAAGGTCTCAGGGCCAGCACCAGAGGCATCTTGTTTTTCAAAGCTTCACGGAGCTGGGAGGGGGCTTGGAAAGACCCTTCTCTGCTGGAGGCCTTGGAGAGAGGTTGATGCTGCTGCTACTGCTGCTTCCAGTCAGTGGTGACAATACGGGGCTAGATGGACCAGTCCTCTGACCTGGTCTTAGGCAGCAGCTTTGACCTCTGCAATAGGCATTTTCTCTGTAATCACTTCATATTTTATCTCTACTCAAAATACGGCTGGCAGCAGCTTCTGTGTGCAATGGCAGGCTGTGCTTTGCGCAGGGCATGAGCGCTCACGCAGAAGCATTGAGACACATGTGCATGAGAGAGAGCTGGATCCACCATGCCACACTCAGAGAGTTGTCTGGTAAACTAGCCAGAGAGCTTCGACGAATGGGTGGTATAGAAATGTAATACATACATGCATACATAAAATTTAAGAAAACCCTGAAGG
This sequence comes from Anniella stebbinsi, assembly GCA_029215795.1. Lineage (NCBI taxonomy): Eukaryota > Metazoa > Chordata > Lepidosauria > Squamata > Anniellidae > Anniella > Anniella stebbinsi. The sequence continues at coordinate 119,876,959 of JARDYH010000006.1, read as the reverse complement.
ATTACATCTCAACCTGGCAGCATTTTACCCAGGCAAATCCTTCAGGAGGCAAAAATGCCAGACAGGGACAGGTAGCAAAAAATAGACAAGGATCATCCTGGGTGACAAAAGGGACAAACAATCCTGGAAACTTTGATTCTGTTATAAAACAGGAAAATTTGTGTGAATCGGTCTCAAGGGTTAATGAAATTTGAAGGGTAAAGGAAGGAGGCATTTCAGCCAGACTTTCTTGGACATGATCAGGCCACCAGGATACTATCCAGCAATACTTTTATTGACATTGACTAAAATTGAGCAAACCATACACCAAGACAATGCCGCCCCACATAATGTGTTGGGTGAGCGCCGTTGCACGGCTGCCACGGAACAGATTGCTACAGTCACCACCTTCCTGCAGTGTTCCACTCTTGGGAGTGGCAGCGACAGCAGCAGCAGCCCTGGACAGGCTGCCGCTGGACAGTGGCTGGACCATCGTCGGTGCCTGGCCTTTGCCCTCAGCCGTGGTGTCAACGCAGACAGACGCAGGAAGGGGAGCAGCGCCGGGGGCCTGGTCTCACGGCCACATCCGCTCCATCACTGGACAGATCCCCTTGCTAGCAGAGATCCAAATCCACTCAGACCAACGTGACCCTTATCCGTCTTCAGGAACCATTGGTGCCCCCTAGCCAGAAGGCCTTGTGTGGCGCTCTCCCGGCTTCCCTTCCTTGTCAAATTTTCTACAATAAGGGGAAACTTGGAAGAAATGCAGTGGGGAAACATGGGGCGCCCACGGGTGGGAGACGTCGAAGTCTGCCCCCCCGGCAAAGTCTGTGTGTGAGGTGGGGCCTGGAAGCAGCCTGGGCCACGGCATCAGGCGTGAAGCTCTGGAACCGGCACAACGGGTCTCCCTTCGCCCCCAGGGCTGGCCGCTGCCACCGCAGGCAGAAGATAGGTACTATTGTGCTTCCCTGCTGACGGCCATCCTTCTGGGCTCTTTCTAAACGGGATTCTCAGCAACTTAAATACTGCTGAGCTCAGGACACATTGTACATTGCAGGGCAAGAAGATGGGTCGAAAAGGGCCGGCCGCCTCCAAAGCCCCAGCTCCAGGTTTGCGTGTGCACGGGGGGTGGGGGCATCTTGAGTTCCCATCCCCATTCCCACAAGTGTCGCCACTGACGTTGGCCTCCCCACTATGAAGTCCCCCCTTTCCTAAGGTTTCCTGTTCTGGCTGCCTAAGCCCATCCCTAAGCCTGCCCCTCTGCTGACCGCCATTTTGCCCCCCTGAGTTCTGTGGAGCTTCCTTCCCAGCAAGGTCCCGTTGGATTGCTAGTCCTGAGCGCTCGAGTGGACACTCTGCCTGGGGGCATTTGTGGCTCGTTTGTAGCCAGGCATCTTCCCTCTGGGGATGTGCTCCACTGTGGGGAGCGATGGCAGCCCCACCCCCAGCAATCAACTGCCACACAGCTGTGCTAGAAAACTGGGCGACTTGCCCAGATTTGGGGCTTACAAGGACATGCAGTTCAAAGAGGGCCCTTTGCAACGCTGGCCCGAGTCAAAGGGGGAGATGGGGGCTGAAAGGAGTGGCCCCTGCTCCTCTTGCCCAGAATCATGGGCTGGTGTTGGGCTCTGCTTCTGACGTCAGTGGCCACAAGGAACACAGCTTCCCCTCCCGCAGCCTGCCTGGGGGGTGGGGATGGACCTCCGCCCACCCCAACCGGGGTTCCAACGTGGCCTTGCCATGAGTCGGTTTCAGCTTCCCCAGAGCCCCCACCCTTTGCAGGCTGAGGAATCTCCCTTTAGTGCACTGGGGGGGGGGAAAGCAGCAGGCCCCCCACCCCTGGCTGCAAGGCTGGTCCCTCCTATTCCTTGTGTGTCAGATGGATACTGCTTTGCATCATGGCTATCCTGTGGGAGGGGCCATCCTTCTTCACCGGATTGTCTGGGTGAGCCCAGAATCTCTACGCCTATGACTTCAACGTCTTCCCCACCCCCACCCCCCTCTACTACCTGCCAGTTCTTCACTCCCCCCTCCTTTCCCTCCCCTCCCCCAGTCTTCCCTCTGGGACTTCCCTCCTCTCCGCCCAGGGCCCTGTGCCGCAACAGCATGTAGGCCAAAAAGCCCCCGGCTCTTGACTCTGCCCATGGCGGCGGCGGGGGGGGGGGGTCCCTTGCAAGGGGGGGCTACCCTTGGTTCTGCTGCTCAGGCCCCTGGACCACCGTGGTGGTCATGGTGATTTCACTGTAGGTCACCTTCCCGGCTTTGTGGGCTTCTTGTTCCTGAGAATAGAGGAGGTCATGCATGGAAGCCCTGTGGGCGTGGGACTGCCCAAGCAGCATATAGGGCGTTTCAGGATGCAGCAGGCCAAAGGCGTGCGGGAGACTGGGGGTGCTTCTCAGCTTGTGTGCTTGAATGATGAGGCCGGTGAGGCTGGTGACCATTTCCTGGCTGCTCAGAGCTCCAGTGACATACCTTGCCAGGAGTTCCTGCCGTTTGCTTTCAGAAACATATGAGGAGAAGAGCAGGTCCCACATGGAGACGCGCCTGCCTTGGAATTCGCCAAGAGGGAACTCAAAGGTGAGCATCTCCGCGGCTCGGTCCCAGGGCTTGTCGCTCCCTGCTCCTTTCAACGCTCCTGCACCGAGGCTGGGCAGGACGCTTGCCTGGTGGCCTTCTTTGGCCTTTTCTCCCGCTGCTTGGGCTACAACGGCAGTGACCACTTTTTCCATTTGGTCAGCTGTGAGAATCCCAATTCTGTACAGTTTCAAGACCTCCTTCCTTTTCTTCACCGGGAAGTACTTGGAGTGGAGCAGATCCCACAGGGAGACTTTGCGCCCACGGAACTCCCCGACAGGGACCTCAACCATCCTGGTCTTCAAGACCTTGTCCTCCTTTTGGTCCTGGCCTTCCTCATCCTCGTCATCATCATCATCATCATCATCATCATCATCATCGTCATCATCGCCGTCATCATCGTGTCTGTCAGCCTTCCCCTCCTCCTCCTCCTCCTCTTCCTCCTCCTCCAGTGATGCTTTGAGGGGGCCACTAGTGGGAGGACTACCAGCGCTGGTTGCTGTTTGCTCCAGAGAGTGGAAGAGGTCATGCAGCGAGGCCAGGATGGTGAGCATGGAGGCGAGCTCCTGGACACTGTACTTGCCGCTCCGGTACTGCCGCAAGAGCTCTTCCCGTTTGTCTCCGGTGAGGTACTGAGAGAAGAGGAGTTCCCACACGGACAGCTGCTGACCCCGGAACTCTCCAGCCGGCAAGGTGACAAGATGGGCCTTCAGCATCTCGTCGGCCGAGGAATCCGCCCCCTTGGCCTCCTTTGCTCCTGATGGCTCTTGGCTCCGACTCTTCACTCTCACCAGGAACTTCTTTTTACCAGCTTCTGCTTTCTCCAAGGCGCCACTGACAGCAGCCATCATTTGCGCAGGGCTGAGTATCCCTGTTTTGTACATCTCCATCAGCCCCTGTCTTTTCTCCTGAGGGAAATATTTAGAATAGAGAAGGTCCAGTACTGGGACGTTTTGCCCTTTAAACTCTCCAGACTCCACAGGGACATGTATCAACTGTAAGGATTGTCTCACTTGTGCCTCCTGGGGGTCGAATCGGCCCTCTTCCTCCAGGCCCACACTTGTCCCATGACCCTGCTCTTTGGCCTTTGTCTTCTTCTTCTTCTTCTCCTCCTCCTCCTCCTCTTCCAGCTCCTCCATTTTGGCCACGATGGCAGTGACCACAGTCTCCATTTGGTCAACGGTGAGTGTGCCAGCCCTGTACAGTTTCAGCAGCTCCTTCCTTTTGCTCTTTGGGATGTAGCTGGAGTGGAGCATGTCCCAGACCGAGACCTTCCGTCCACGCAACCTGCCAGTGGAGACCTTGACCATCCTGGACATCAGGCTCTTCTCCAGTCTCTCCCGCTCCGACGGGAGCTTGTTTTTCTTCGCCTCTGGCAAACTCGGCTCTTGGGTGGGCCTTTGCTTGCCTTGAGCCTCCGCTTCAGGGATGATGCTGGTGAGGATTTGGGTGATGTCTTCGATGGTGATGGTGCCAGCCTTGTACTGCCTTAGGAGCTCCTGCCTCTTGTTCCGAGGGACGTACCTGGAGAAGAGAAGGTCCCACACGGAGACCTCATGGCCTGGCTGGAAAAGCCCCGTGTGAATTTTGGTTGTGGCAGACTTTAAGCACTTCCGCATATTCTCATCCAGGTAAATGGACCCCTTGTCCATCACCTGAAACATCAGCAGGCCAGTGTCAGGGTCAAGGACGCACCTCGAGAGGAGCTGCAGGTAGGTGAGGTTCTCACGGGCATTGGGATCAAAGCACCGCTTGGTGTGGTTGGCAGGGTCTGAGATCAGGTGGAAAATCTCCGCGTCCAGGTAGCCCCACTTGTAGGCCACTTCCACAGGGAGGCGGTGGCTGTGCATGGGGTGGATGAGGCCCCCCGTGGCGACCTGGGCCTCCAGCAAGCGGATGCCGTGGTCTTTGATGATGAGGCCTTTCTTCATGGCCTGGAAGAGGGAGATTTTGTTCCCGGAGAAGGGGTCGGTGTAGCCGGTCACGGCCTTCTCGGCAATGAGAAGCGTGTTGAAATGCTCTCGGTCCACGAGGCCAGCATTCTTCGCGTCCCTCACGGACAGCATCCGGTTCTTGGCAGTGTCCACGATGTAGCCAGAGGACGCCTGGTGCTCCAGCAGAGCCAGGCCTGTTCCATGGGTCAGGAGGCCCCGGTGCATCGCCTGCCGGATGCTCAGCTTCTCCCTGCCAGGCTCTTTGACGATGCCTGAGATGACACTGTCCTCCCGCAGGTCTGTCGCGGTTGGAAAGGGCCACTGGGGTGCTTCACGGACTTGCACGATTGGGATGACATCCGTGCCCGCCGTGGCACACTGCTTGTCCTGCGGCATGGCGCTGCTGCAGAGGATCCAGATGGATAGTGCAGGATGGCTCTGGAGGAAGACAGAGAGGCGGATCAGGTGTTGGGAGGCAATCATGCAAGCATTTGGGGTCGTCAGCCTGGCTGTTCTGTGGAAAATGGCACGCAGCAGCCAACGCAAGGCTGCAGTGTGGTCTGAGGTCACAGTGCCATGAATATAGCCATGTGCATGTGTCTGCGCATGGCCGTGTGTGTGTTAAGAATGCCCTGGGCGCTCCCACTCCACCAGGGAGCGCTTTGCCACACGGAGGGCTCCTAGCACCACTGGCCAAAGGGCCTCGGTCAGCTATTCTATCTCTCCCCCCCCATGGATGTTTCAGTGGGAAAACATGGGAGAGTTGGAGACAGCGACATTTGGACTCCCTGTAACATTCTGTGAATGAGGCGGGAGGGAGGGGGATGCACCAAAACAGCCTCCCCTGGAACCCCCCCTCCCCTGATCTAACGCAGCCATTTCCCAGGGCCAAAGTGAGAAAGCAAAGCCGGCATCCCCCCAATCATTCAGGACCCCCCTCCTGTATCACACCCTCCCTCCCCCATTTTGGCTGCCGTGGGGCGATGCTGCTTGTCTGGTGCGCTTGTGCTCCACTCTGCAGCCAGCGAGGCTCTTCTAGTAGCTGCTGCCACCAAGGAAAAACTTGAAGAACTGGCTGGGCTGGGCTTTCCCAGACAAAGGCATGCAGGGGGCAGGGGGGCGAGGGGGGGTCTGCCAAGGCAGGCCTGGTCCTGGGACAAGAGTCCAGCTCAGGCTATCTGGGGAGAGGGGAGCAGAGGGTGGCTGAGGGGGGGATTGAAACCACTCGGCCGCTTCCCGGAGCGCTGGGAGCTCTGGCGTTTGTGCTGCCTCTGCCCGGCCAGGGGTCAGGTGCCGCTCGGACTGTGTGCTGCTTCCCTGCTCTTCCTCCTCCCGCCATATAGGTTTGGACAGATCAAGCTGTGAAATCGGACCTCCCTGAGGATCTCTTTGCCTGGACAGGCCTCCTCAGAGAACCCCTTCCTTCTACTCCACCCAGAAGCCCGTGATGCTGAGCCACTGGCCCTGGGCAAGAGGACACCTTGTTTGTAGTACGATGCTCAGCCAGACCTGCTGGCCGAGCCAGGTGAGCCAGGTGAGCCCAGATTTGCCCCCAGCTGACCAGAAAACCTGTTTGTTCTCTGGCTAGCCGTGTGCGCCCTGCCTCCTGCCCAGGGCCGCCTGTGGGCACTCACATGCACACAGGGACGATTACCCTAATTGCCATCTTGTGGCTATGACTTATCCCATTTGGCTAATATTGTGCTCAAATTGGAAATGGGGCGGCTTGTTTCGTGAGGTCATGCTCCAAACAGAGCTAATTGGAGTGGGTGGCGGGGCCGCCTTCTGAGGGACAGGCCACCCGGGACCAGGGCAAAATGGAATGGGCTGGAACGCTCCGGACCACTCCAGGAGCCCAACTAGGACAGGATGAGTGCTGTGCCGAGGGCTGGCGCCACCCCCCCCACACACACACAAGCCCACTCTTCCAACATGAATGCACATCAGAAGAGCCCTGGAGCTGGATCAGACCCGGGGTCCATCCAGCCGGGCATTCTGTTCATACAGCAGCCGGCCACCCACCCACTCATGGGAGACCCACAAGCAGGGCAGGAAGGCTGCAGCGCCCGGCCGGGCCCCTCTGCCTGGCCTCCTGCTTCGGTCAGGCCAGGCAGGCAAGGGCTGGGAAGACATTGCGGGTGAGTTCTGTTCCCCAATTATGTTTTGGGGAACGAAGACAAGGAACGAGGCGCAGGAGCCGGATGCAGCCGGAGGGCTGTGAGGCAGCCGCATTCCGTGCCAGCCTAATTGCTGTTTGGGCAGGCCGCCCAGCGCCCCAGGCCTGCAGGCAGAGGCCTCCTGCTCCGGCAGGGCTGACCAAGGAGGAAATGACACACACACACACACAGGGAGCCCGGTGGGGCAGCTCAGGAGCCCCAATTGCTTTGTGCCTCTTGGGCCAAGGCTGCCTAATTGCCAGCCGCCCTTTCCGGCTGTTTGGGACTCAGTGGGGCTGGTGTGCGGAGGGCAGACCGAGCGGCTGCTTCAAGGTAGCCAGCACCCCGGCTTGCCTAGCTGAACCTTGCTGGGGCTTCGTCGGCAGGACTCCCTTCAAGAGGGAGAGTGCTGGGCCAAACTTTAGCCCTGGCTGGGAGCTCATCCTTGGCTGTAATGATGATGATGATGAGGTGCCATGAGACCCTGTGCATGTCTCTCCCCCACCCGCCCCCAACAGAGTGTCTGATTTCCCAGCCCTGCTTCAGTGTGTGTGTGTTTGGGGGGGGGGGCATGCACCAGGCAAAAGAGGCACACCTAGGCCAAGAATTTCTTGGGGGGGGGCGTGCCAAGATCTGGCCCATGTGGGCTCTGGTGTGGGTGTGGCACATGCGGCATGCAGGAGTGCAGTGGGGGGGGGGGGCTTTGTCTACCTCCAGGCTCATTGCCCAAGCACCACGAAGGGCTTTTCCGGCCCTGCTCCCACTTGACGTGGGGGGCAGGGCAGGGGCTGGGTTATGGATGCTCCCAGACTCCGGCCCCTTTCACAGGGTCTTCATGGAAGAGACGAGCACATGCCTGGGTGTGATCTCCCCCTACCCTGTCTGCCAAATCCAAACCTCTCCTCATTCTGCCCCTCAACCATCGGCTGCCTCTCAGCTCACTTTCTTTGACAGGCAGGATGGCAAAGTCTTTAGGCCAAGCAAGTGCACGAGAGGCGTGTGGACCTTCTCTGGGGCCAAGCGGGACCGACTGCTGCTGGAGCTACCATTAGGCTCCATAGGCCACAGAGCCCCCCCCTCCCTGGGACTCAGGCAGAGGCCTCTGCCCCCAGAGGTAGAGGATTGGAGGATGGGGTCCACAGGGAAGGGCCCACGGAGGCATCCCTGTGCTCGGCTCGTGCCCAGCTGCAGCTGCTCCCCCCACCCACCCAGGGCCACCTCGCCAGTAGCACTTGCCTTGCCCTCTGCCTCAAACCCCCCCCCCCCCATCCCCAGCTTTTCCTACCTGCAGGCTCTGGGCGAAGAAGTACTCCTGGGACCTCTGGAGCTCTGTCTTGTCCCACAGTGGCTGCTGCTGCTGCTGCTGCTCCTGCCTGCCCTGCTGGGGTGCTGCTGCCTTAATATATGCCTTCTCCTCCCCGCCCTGGGATGACACATGAGCCCAGCCCTGGCAGCACACTGTACACAAACATGCCACTGCCCAGCCACAGATCCCTGCAGCAGCCTCCCTCCCTCCAGCACCCCAAGGCAGAGTTCTCTCTGCCCTACATCCAGAGTGCAAGCAGCTTCACCCAAGAGGAGCCCCCTTTGCAAGAAGAGACCAATCATAACCCATTCTTGATGTAGCTCTTCAAAGCTTTTCCCCCTACCCCTTTGGCTCCAGTGCTGGGGAGTGGGTGCTTACAAACACAAATGAAGGGAAGAGAAGACTGAGGGGAGACACAATAGCACTCTTCAAATACTTGAAAGGTTGTCACGCAAAGGAGGGCCAGGATCTCTTCTCAATCATCCCAGAGTGCAGGACATGGAATAATGGGCTCAAGTTACATGGAAGCCAGATTCTGGCTGGACAACAGGAAAAACTTCCTGACTGTTAGAGCATTATGACAATGGAACCAATTACCCAGGGAGGTCAGGGGCTCTCCCCCACTAGAGGCATTCAAGGAGCAGCTGGACAACCATCTGTCAGGGATGCTTTAAAGTGGATTCCTGTATTGAGCAGGGGGTTGGACTTGATGGCCTTAGTAAGCCCCTTCCAACTCCACGATTCTATGATTCTATGATAAACCATACAATACAGGTCAATGTATGAGAGGTGGTGCAAATAAATGACCGTTGGCCATAGCATCCATCTAGTATTGGCGAGAGCCCCAGGTTCAAATCCCTCTCAGCCCTAAGGGTCACAGTCTCTCTTTCTCTCTCTCACTCTCTCTCTCCCTCCCTCCCTCCCTCCCTCCCTCTCAACATCACCTCTCTCAGAAGCCCGTGGTGAAGGGGGAGGGGGACGTGATCACGAAGGTTGTCTTGAGCTGCTTGGAGGAAGGGCGGGATATACATGTGATAAACAGGAAACAGTTAATTTTTAATTTTAAAAATCTTCAAAGCACTTCATGGTCTGCACGGGATCCAGTTTACATAAAAACAAACAGAATATAACCACGATAGAATTACAACATGAAAAGGCATTAAAAAAAACCCTTTTCAAGCCAACAGTCAATCCATCTAAAACCCAGACTGAGATGAACATGGAGGAGAGACTGAAAGAACTGGGCATGTTTAGCCTGGAGAAGAGAAGATTGAGGGGAGACATGGTAGAAGCACTCTTCAAATACTTGAAAGGTTGTTGTCACACAGAGGAGGGCCAGGATCTCTTCTCGATCCACCCAGAGTGCAGGACATGGAATAATGGGCTCAAGTTACGTGGAAGCCAGATTCCGGCTGGACATCAGGAAAAACTTCCTGTTAGAGCAATACGACAATGGAACCAATGACCTAGGGAGGTGGTGGGCTCTCCCACACTAGAGGCCTTCAAGAGGCAGCAGGACAACCATCTGTCAGGGATGCTTTAAGGTAGATTCCTGCATTGAGCAGGGGGTTGGCCCAATGGCCTTAGAGGCCCAACTCTACGATTCTATGATTCTCCCCGACACAGGCAGGATTCTGGCAAGAGCATTTGCTCCTCTTGGCTTTAAGGTAGATTCCTGCACTGAGCAGGGGGTTGGACTCCATGGCCTCATAAGCGCCTTCCAACTCTACCCTTCTAGGATCCTATGGAGAACCCAGGAAGAGCCCAGGCAAACGCCAGGAGCTCCTCTAAACAAGCCGCCCGAGGGCTTGAGGGCCTGGAACACCCTCTCCCGGAGTAGCTCTACAACCCCTCGGCCCCTGCTGACACACCCGTGCCATCGGGCTTCATGTGGCAGAGGAGGGACCCCAGTGGGGGGCATTGAAGTGCATAGAGAACCTGAGACACCCGGACCTGCATAAACCGCAGGAAAAGGAAGTATTGGGCCAGGGTCAGCTTTCCCTAGCATAGCCAAGCTGCGCCCAGAAGGCCCTTCTCCTCCACGGGAGCACTTGCCGAATCTGGCCAGAATTGTCCTGCCAGTTGCACAGGCACAGGCACAGGTGGCCTTCCCTTTGCTCACACATGCACGCACAAAGTGTCTGGCATCACTGGCAGCCACTGCAGGGCATAGTGGCAAGGGGGCACCAGGGACCATGAGGGCCAAGGGGAAGAGAAGAAGATGGTGGGACAAGAAGGCCCCCGGGCACAGCCAAGCTGCAGAGGGCCCTTCCCATTGGGCCCCAGGTTGCCTGTGGGTGTTCCCCCAGCTAGGCCGGCTGGCATGTCAGCTGGCAGCTCTGAACGGCCCCTTCCTCCTCTTCCCTTGCCGCTCCTGGGCCTGCTGCTGCTGCTGCTGCTGCTTTCCTCGGATCCATCCCACCTCTGTGGAAGCCAGGACCTCCGGGGTCCACCCCGCCCCACCCCAGAGACACAGTTGTCTGACAACTGTGGATCTCAGTGCAGGGGCGTCCGCAGGGATTTTTCCAGAGGGAGGGAGGCATGTGCCGAGCGCCACTGCAACACACCTGCGTATTTTCCTTGTGGGTGTGCTTTGTTGCATGGAGGAGAAGCCCACACAACAGAGTGGCAGAAAATCCCAGGAACTGGACAGAACGAATGCAGAGGAGTGTAACCGTCACGCTTCACCCAGGAGATATCACAAACAGCATCAAAACTTTATTTGGCATGTGGCACATGTGAAAACGAAGAGAGGGAGGCAGGGACACAGATGCCACCAACATGGTGCAGCAGTCTTAAGGCCGTCGTCTGGGATATTGCCTGCATCACTGCCCATATCACAGGCAGCATTGCCAGCCTCACACGGCATGGCAGGAAAGGGACCCTTGTGTTCTAGAGTCCTTCCCTTCCTGTTGGAAACAGTGAGGAAGACTCTGTGGAGAGCAGCCGTGACGTCTGCTGGGAGCATCTTGGGCGGGGGGAACGGATTCGCTTGATGGGGCCCAGCGTTCTAGAGGAGGAGGTAGGACCACGCACTTTACCTTTTGCACTGCTATCAACCACCTTTCACATCAACTAGCATAAGACAACATTCATACTACTTGAATTTTGAATTGCACAAAGGTCCTTTTGGTACTGCACATTTTTTTCCTGGAACTCCCTATTTTGTGTCTAATTGCACATTAAAAAAAAAAGCCCTGATAGCATGAGAGAACATGTCTACCATTTCCAGAAGCTATGGGGACTGAGCAGTAACAAGGCTTGGGCACCAGATCAACCAGATAGGTAGACCTGGTCTCTGAGAAATGTATATACCAGCTCTACCCTGAAGAAAAAAAAGGGATACATATAGGAAGTGGAAGGAAGGCCAGGCTACAAAAGAAGTGTACAAACAAGTAGCACAGAAGTGCCGGAATGGTGTCAGGAAGGCTAAAGCTGAGAAGGAGCTGAGGCTAGTGAGGGATGCTTCAATAGGGTGACCAGATTTTGAGGATCAAAATCCCGGACCCCCCCCCCGCCACCCCACCCACCCACCCAAAACAACCCCCCCGCGCCACCCCCCGCGCCGCCACCCCGCCCCGCGCTGCCCACAAGCACGCCCGCCCCGCGCCGCCCGCCCCGTGCTCCTTACCGGCTGGGGCGTCCGCTTCCCTCCAGTGCTCGGAATCTACTGAGAAACAGGCTTCCTGGCCTGTCTCTCAGTATCGCGCCAGGTGATGACGTCATCACCCGGCACACTACTGAGGGACAGGCCGCGAAGCCTGTTTCTCAGTAGATTCCGAGCACTGGAGGAAAGCGGATGCCCGAGCAGGTAAGTGCCCCGCGCAGGCCGCCCGCCCGCCCACCCCCCCGCGCCGCGCCGCCCCCCCTCCTCACGGGAGGAGCTGACTGTTTCCCGGAGGTTGCCCCCTGGGGCCCGGTCGGCCCAGTTTGGCCCGTTTTTCCCGTTTAGGACCGGAAAACCCCGGGGGGTCTGGTCAGCCTTTGCTTCAAAATAAAAGCAATAAAAAGGCTTTCTTTAGATATGTGAATTGTAAAAGACAGAGGAAAGAAATGGTGGTTCAACTGCTTCATGAGGATGGGAAATTGGTTACACAGATGACAAAGAAAAGGCTGAAGTGCTCAATTCCTACTTTGACTCAGTCTTCTCTCAAAAGCGGGTCCATGACTCCCCTCGAAAAAGTGAAGTACAAGCTGTCGGGGCAGGATTGCAGTTTGAGATTGATAAACAAATGGTCAAGGAACACCTAATTTCTTCGAACGAGTTCAAATCTCCAGGGCCCGACAAACTGCATCCTAGAGTAATAAAGGAGCTGGCAGAAGAACTCTCAGAACCGTGCTATATTATCTTTGCGAAATCATGGAAGACAGGTGAAGTGCCGGATGACTGGAGGAGGGCTCATGTTGTCCCTATCGTCAAAAAGGGCAAAAAGGAGGAACCTGGGAACTACAGACCAGTTAGTCTGACATCCATCCCTGGGAAAATTTTGGAGCAGATTATAAAGAAGTCTATCTGTAAACACCTTGAAAACAATGCAGTGGTTACTAGAAGCCAGCATGGATTTGTCAAGAACAAATCCTGTCAGACTAATCTGATCTCGTTTTTTGATCGGGCAACCTCCCTTGTGGACTGTGGGAATGCTGTGGATATAGTATATCTTGACTTCAGCAAAGCCTTTGACAAAGTGCCCCATGACATTCTGATTCACAAACTAGCTAATAGTGGGCTAGATGGAACAACTCTTAGGTGGATCCACAGTTGGCTACAGAATCGGACTCAAAGGGTGCTTATCAATGGTACCTTTTCACACGGGGGTGGGGAGGTAAAGAACGGGGTACTGCAGGGCTCAGTCCTGGGCCCAGTCCTCTTCAACATTTTTATTCATGATTTGGACAAGGAGATGCAGGGAATTCTTATCAGATTTGCAGACGACACAAAATTGGGTGGGATCGCTAATATCCTGGAAGACAGAAACAAACTACAAAGTGATCTTGATAGACTGGAGCGCTGGGCTGAAAACAACAGAATGAAATTTAATAGGGATAAATGCCAAGTTCTACACCTAGGAAAAAGAAACCAAATGCACAGTTACAAAATGGGAGATACTTGACTAATCAATACGACAAGTGAACAGGATCTTGGAATAGTTGTAGATCGCAAGCTGAATATGAGCCAATAGCGTGAGGTGGCTGCAAAAAAAGCAAATGCTAATTTGGGGCTGCATTAATAGAAGTATAGCTTCCAAATCGTGCAAGGTACTGGTTCCCCTCTATCTGGCACTGGTTAGGCCCCATCTTGAGCATTGGGTCCAGTTCTGGGCACCACACTTCAAGAAGGATGCAGAGAAGCTGGAGCGTGTTCAGAGGAGGGCAACAAGGTTGATCAGGGGTCTGGAAACAAAGCCGTATGAGGCACGACTGAAAGAACTGGGCATGTTTAGCCTAAAGAAGACTGAGGGGAGACATAATAGCACTCTTCAAATACTTGAACCGTGACACAGAGGAGGGCCAGGATCTTTTCTCGATCATCTCAGAGTGCAGGACGCGGAATAATGGACTCAAGTTACAGGATGCCAGATTCCGGCTGGACGTCAGGAAAAACTTCTTGACTGTTAGAGCAGTATGACAATGGGACCAATGACCTAGGGAGGTGGTGGGCTCTCCCACATTAGATGCATTCAAGAGGCAGCTGGACAGCTATCTCTCAGGGATGCTTTAAGGGGGATTCCTGCATTGAGCAGGGGTTGGACCCGATGGCCTCAGAGGCCCCTTCGAACTCTACTATTCTATTATTCTATGATACCCTCCTGTTGTTCCTCAGTGGGTAGACCTGGTGTCTGAACTATGCCTTCCCATCCACAGCTGAAATCCTTGATTCTTTCCCTGTCCCTCTTCACCCATGGAATGGCCCTGGGCACAGCTGGATGAATTGTTGAAATGTCCCCCATTGCAGGACACTTTGTCAGTGGTGGTTAAGCTGACAGTTTTTAAACAGGCATTTCAAAGACAGGTATCAACAGGAAGTTGCTGAAGTACATTTCATCAAGAGATTCAACTTTATTTCCTATAGTGTGAATAAGTTCAAAGGATGTTGTTGGTTTTTTTAAAAAAACAAAAAACAAAAAAAACCACCACACTACATATGTTGATCAGCTCAGCCTTCCAATGACATTCCAACAACATTTTGTGAATGGCAACTGTGAAGGTAATTATCACTGTCTGTACTTTCTGCATTTCAGCTCCCACTGGCAACACAATGCCTTTCTACACCTATGGGTGTAGAGGGAGGGAGGGGGGGACGATCCCGGCCATTCCTGCTTCCGGGATCGTCCCTGGGTGTCTACAGTGGAAGTGCGACGTCCCGGGACATCGCACTTGTCATGGGCGCCATATTTTTTCAACTTAAAGGAACCTCCGCGGGTGCCCATCCCCTCCATTCTGGGGATGATGGACTTGCTTCCCCCCCATGGGCATGGAGCTGTGCCCACACCTCCCACATGGGCGCCCCCCCCCCCCCCACGGTCTCAGGACAGCCCCGAGACCGCACAAAGAATGGGGTTTTCCCAGTGTTTCTTCATCCCTGGGAAAACCCGTGCCGGTCCCCCCTGCCTCCAGGAGTCCCTGTGCATCATTTGGATGCACAGGGACCACCCAGGGACAGCCCCAGTGTGGAAGGGGCCACAGTTAGCATCTATCCCCCCAACACCCAGCATGTGAATAAAACTCTGCCACCTTGAAGTCAACACTTCATGCTTCTGCTGGTGAAGCGGACAGTGTGCATGAAAGCTGATGCCGGAATAATTTTGTTGGTATTTAAAGGGACACACGGCTCTTTGTTGTGTTTCCCGCAAGAGACTCATCCGGCTGCCCCTCTGGAAGTGACTTCTGAGGAGCCACATGATGCGCTGCCGCAGCTCCAAGACCTGCACCAAGAGAAGAGGGGGGGAGGGGGGAGCCCCAGCCATGCCTCAAGGAGGAAAAGCAGAAACACAGCCCCCACAGCTCCCCCCTCCTGCCTTAGAGGTATAGATCATGACGGACTTTATCTGCATCTATAGGGTATTTTTTTAAAAAAAAATAATTGTTTTGCAGTATATACTCACCACTCACAGCTACTACATGGACGTCCTGGATTTCTAAAGGTGTTTTTCATGGGGCAGCAACCACTTCCTCCCCAGGGATGACCAAACAACAACCACAACAGCAACAGCAACAGAAATAGGCTTCAAAATGAACCAGAAAGTTCTTTTCCAGGCAGCAAGCGGTGTGTCATTCATTGCTCTGTCTTATTCATTGGCTACGTAACACTAGGAGGTGGGCGCAGGCTTGTCCCTCACGCAATGGATAGGCAGACGAGTGGCTGCACATTTCGTGTCCGATCTTGGGTCCTGCAAGGGCCGGAGAGTCGACTGTTTGTCTGAAGGAAGATGGGGCGTTGGGCCTTCTGGTGAAGAGAGTGGCCATGATGTTCGTCTCAGCAGCCATTTGCCCAAGAGTTGTCAGGTGAAAACGAAGACGCCTTGGCATGGCTGACCTGTCCACTGTAACCGGACACACCCCTTACCCCCAGATCTAAAGCGTGCCTGGGTTTGCAGCCTCCGTATGAGGAAAGCAGTGCGGGAGAGCTACCTGCCCCTCTTCAAATGCAGGAGTGAAGGCTTGAGCACACGCTGCCCATCAAGTGCTGGAAGAAGCAGAGCATCCGGTGGGCCGTGACTGGAGACCCACCAGAGGCAGCCGAGAGCTCCTGCAGCCAGGAGAGCGGGCGTTGCCTGCTCAAGGTGCCAGGCATAGAAGGGCAGCTGGGGTGGGGGCGCTCTGGAATTGCCTGCGTCACCACGCCTGGGACATATAGGGCAGGCAAGGACAGCAGTGTGTGTGTGTGTGTACTGGGGGGGGAGGAACATCCCAGGCCAGAGGGTGAAGGAGGCAGCCACTGGGCAGCCCAGGCAGCCCTTCTGGGGGCTCCGGCAGAGGCTGCCTGCCGGGAAGCTTCCGTTGTTGCGGGGGACTTTGCGCCTCCACGCCACGAGTGCCTGGAGGCTGGAATAGAGGCAGGAGAGAGCCCTGTGCTGGCAAAGGCCTGCAAGTCAGAAAACCCCACAAGTGTCCCTCCCCTCCCTGGCACTAAAAATGCAAGAAGGAAAACTAACCATTTCCTGCCCTTTCATGACACCCCAAAGCTCCTGTCTGAGGCAGCGGTTTCATTCTGCCTCACGGGAGGGCTGGCCCTGTTGGCCTGGCAAGCTGCCAGGGCCTGGGAAGGGCTTGCAGTTTTGTGGCTCTCCTCATGGGGGAGGAGTTGATGCAGCTTTCCCCAACGCAGGTCCCTCCAGTCTACAGTTGCCACCACCTCTGACCATTGGGCATGCTGGTTGGGGATGATCAAAGAGAGAAAGAGCCACTTCTCCTGGGGCCCATGCTCTCTTCCCCCAGAGAAAGCAACAGCTGCAGAGTGGGTGGGGCCAGCCAAATTGTAGTGGGGGTCAGACAGAAGAGGCCATTTAAGCACACTCAGTCTGCTGGGTAGCAGCGACTTCCATTTCCATGCTGAGGTTGCCTTAGCAGGAGCAGCTCAGGACTTCATGGCCTCCATAACACCCATGGGGCTGCCTCGGTTTGTCATAGGGGAGGGCATCCCCTTGATTTGGCTATTGCCTCAGGGTGCGAGAGGGGGGTGTCTGGATATTGGGGTGGGGGTGGGAATCATGCCGTTGTCATGGTCAGACCACTTCCTGTTGACGTCCCTCCCTGCACAGGTGGGGGAACCATTCAGAGGGTCTGTCCTTCAGAGATTGAGAGAATCTGATGGATTCCTGAAGGTTCTGGGGAGTTTTCCAGGACCCAGAGGTGGCAATTCTGCGCTGTGCAAGGATGAGACATGAAGGCCCATCAACTCAGCTACTCCTGAATGCTCTCTTCAGCACTGTGGAGTTCAGAGGGCTCCTGGGCTTACCATGGAGCCTTGAATGACGAAACAGGCTAGAAGACAGCTGCACCCACGAGAGAGGGAGAGACCCATCATGAAAGGAACCCAACACCCACAAGAGCGTACAGTCCCACTGGCTGTGTGGCGGTGAAAGCAGCAAAGAAGGTCTGGGGGCTGCTTTCATCTACCCCTTCAATCCAGGCTCACTGTGACGTGTTTGCTAACATTGTGAAGGCAAAATCGCTCACTTTCATGCCGACGTGAATGCCACTATCGATGCAGAGTCTGCTGAGGTGTCCAGTGCTCTGTTGTCTCCTGTTTCGTGGGATCTCTGTCTGCTTTGGGACCCCCAGGATGTGAACAAGACGCTTGCCTCTGTGTGACCCACTGCATGCCTTCTGGGGCCTTGCTCTTCATGGCTTCTTCCAGCTAGCCATGGGGGACTCACTGGATGGAACAGGGGAGTGGGACCCGCTGCCCTGAAACGAGGGTGGGAAGAGGAGGAAGCAGGAGCCGAAAGGGGGGAAAGGGCGGAGACACCAGCAGCGCAGTGGAGCAGGAGGCAGCCTGCAGTTCCATGGAGAGCACGCGCCACACGCGCCACACGCGCCACACGCGCACACACACACTCTGGCAAGCAACCAGGGGACTAAAGGACGGGCATAAGCCACAGTTGTTGGTCCAGCAAAAGCCACACTGCTCTTCACAGAGAACTGTGGGTTTGTATTTGGGTTAATTGTTTCCTTCATGTTATTATTCACTAAATCTTTTTAAGGGAAGTAAATTATTTATTTGGTTTTGTCTCTGGAGTGATTGCAATCTGCCCCTCCTCATCCTAGTTATAGAAACCTCAAACATTACGGCAGGGGAGGGGAGCCTTGCTTTTGGTCGTGCCAGGCTTTTTCCTTGCAGCCCCCAGGAAAACTACCACCCCCATTGCCACCAACCCAACCACCCAAGGCCCCAAATATAAGTGAGCGTGAAATACCTTCCTAGCCATTGCATAACTTCCTTGGGTGCCACAGGGCACTTCTGTCCTCAAGGTTATTTAATATCTATATGAGAAGCTCTTGGTAGCGGCCATTAGGGATGTCTCACCAGTATGTTGATGACACCCAGGGAAGCTCAGAGGATGGCAACAAGGGCCTTTTCAGTGATAGCCCCCCCAACTATGGAACAATCTCCCCGACCAAGCTCACCTGGCGCCAACACTGTTATCTTTTTGGCGCCAGGTTAAGACTTTGCTCTTTTCCTAGGCATTTAGCAGCACATGTTGAACTTTCCCCTGGACAATTTTTAAATGATACGTAGTTTGTTTTTAGGCTTTTATGGTTTTAATTTTTGTATATTGGTTTTTAAACGTTCAATGTTTTTAATTTTTGTAAACCACCCAGAGAGCTTCAGCTGTGAGGCGGTATAGAAATGTAACAAACAAACAATCTATTTCTCTGTGATATCTGAAACAGGAGAGGCCATGCGCATTCTGAACCGATGCCTGGATGCAGTTATGGTTTGGATGAGGGCCAATAAACTGACACTGAATCCTCTAGGGTGGGCACTTCCCAAGTCTAGGAACTGGAGTGTTTGCATGTTCTGGTTCAGAAGCCGCAGCTGGTGCAGAAGGCGGCAGCCAGGATGCTCAGTGGTG
Source organism: Anniella stebbinsi (assembly GCA_029215795.1). NCBI lineage: Eukaryota > Metazoa > Chordata > Lepidosauria > Squamata > Anniellidae > Anniella > Anniella stebbinsi. Next base: position 119,858,433 of record JARDYH010000006.1, on the reverse strand, counting down.
CACCTGGCTAGGCACAGATGACATATGTCTTGAAAGAACAGCACTGGCTGCCTAGGAGCTCCAGACGTTTTGTTGTTGACCTTCAAAGCCCAAAACAACTAAGGCCAGGATACCTGGCTGGATGCCTTCCCCTAGATTCACCAAACCGACCCGAGATCCTCTGAGGAGGGCTGGACAACCATCTGTCAGGGATGCTTTAGGGTAGATTCCTGCACTGAGCAGGGGGTTGGACTCGATGGCATTGTAGGCCCCTTCCGAGTCTACCATTCTATGATTCTATAATTTTATGATTATTGGTTGCCCCACAAGCCACAGGGTGTCATCAGGTAACAGCCCATCAATGGGCCTTCTCAGGAGTGGCAACTGCCCCTGAAATACTCCCTTGCATGCCGCCCGCGAGGTGGAAGATGAGGGGAGCTTCAGGCACCTCATGGAAACACATGTGGCATGCGGTCACTCAGGCTTTCCATGAATCAGAATCATAGAGTTGGAAAGGGGCCTCTAAGGCCATCGAGTCCGACCCCTCGCTCAATGGAGGAATCCACCTTAAAGCATCCCAGGCAGCTGCCTCTTGAAGACCTCTAGGGTGGGAGAGCCCACCACCTCCCTAGGTCATTGGTGCCATTGTCATACTGCTCTAAAAGTCAGGAAGCTTCTCCTGATGTCCAGCCGGAATCTGGCTTCCTGTAACTTGAGCCCATTATTCCGTGTCCTGCATTCTGGGTTGATCGAGAAGAGATCCATACAGACCCTCCTCTGTGTGACAACCTTTCAAGTATTTGAAGACTGCTATCATGTCTCCCCTCAATCTTCTCCAGGCTAAACATGCCCAGTTATTTCAGTCTCTCCTCACAGGGCTTTGTTTCCGGACCCCTGATCATCCTCGTTGCCCTCCTCTGAACACGCTCCACATTGTCTGCATCCTTCTTGAAGTGTGGTGCCCAGAACTGCACGCAATACTCAAGATGAGGCCTGACCAGTGTTGAATAGAGGGGAATTGAACATGACTCTGCTCTGTTTACTGATTCTGTTGAAATGTTTTTAAAGGAATTCTTGTTTCATAATATGTTTGTATTGGTTCTTGTATGTGTTTTTATATAAACTGCCTGGAAATCCTGGCAGAGGGTTAAGTGGTAGAGAAGCAGCTTAAATAAATAAATAAACAAACAAATAAATCTGTCAAGCGCTGCCCAAGCCAGGAGGGAAGCCGACACGCGTCTGTGAGGGGCTGCGAGGTGGGGCAGCAGCGGGCAGCCCTGAACTCGCTCCCCATCCTCCAGCGGACTTGGAGGGTTTCTTGGTCCTTGCCTGCCCTCTCCTGGATACTGATGGGAGTGCTGTAAGTCAAGTCTTCTTATAGCCAAAGAGGCTTCTTGTGGCTTTTGGAAGCCACATCCTCTGGCTCCATATTGCTGGCAATGATTCTCCAGGGATAGAACTTGGGAGCGGGGGGTGGGGGTGGTGCTGCTGCAGAAAGATGCCATGTTGAAATGCCATGCCCCCCCTCCTGCCATCCTGCTCTTCCCTCACTGGGCCGGAAGTGGCTGTAGAAGCACAGCAGTGCCCCCCCCCCCCGCCCCAGTCCCACACACCAAGGACTGTTACTGCGCATCAGGGCTGGAGAACATGGATGGCTCTCTGGCTTTACATCATTGTGAGGCTGCTGACCCAAATATTTGCTGGTTTCAGATTTCAGCTGGAAGGTGACTTTTGTAGTTTGGACCATGTCATGGCCCCATCTGAGGAATCTTCCTCTGAGGAGGAGGAAATTCCAGAGGCTGCAGCTTCGCCCACTCCCCAGGACTTACCAGAGGAGGAGGAGAGACAGGGCGGTTCCTCAGAAAAGCCCCAGGAAAGCCACCCTCTTCCACCCCCTGTCTCCAATGAGGAAGATTCTGGGCCCGAAGGGGTTCGTCCTTTGACTCCTCAGCAGAGGCGGTGTCTGAAGCGTGCGGAGCAGATTTGACCAACAAGACAGAATTTGAGATTACAGAAACAGCACAGCAGATGCAAGCCTTAAATGAGATTGCTTCAGTAATATGAGACAGCTGAGGAAGGGCGAGTACAGGCTCAGGCAAGGCATAAAAGGCTCAAAGGAGGAAGCAGTGCTTTGCTGGGAACAACCAACGTAGACAGCTTCTAGTATTCCTGCCTGCTTCCAGCTCATAAATTGTGGATTGACTACCTGGCTTGACTCTGGCTTGTGGACCCTGGACTTTCTGAATACCTGGCTTGACCCTTGACTTTGGCGATTAGACTCTTGGATTATCTGGCTTGACCCTGGATTCTGGACTTGTTATATCTCTGACTGGCCCCTGACTTCATTGGACCCTGAACTGTGGATTTTAGACATTGCAGTCTTGCTCCATAGGTTTGGCACTCTGTGCTTTCTTGGGGTTAATTGCTTGGGAATAAACAGAAAACAAACCATTCAGTCTGTTTGCTGGCCTTATTCCTGGACATTCCTAAGATAAGGGGTTTTATTGGCTGGTTTCCCAGCAAAGAACCAGGTGAATTACGACAGACTATCACATGGGTGGTGCTGAGGCCTTTCAGTCCACACTAACTTTGTTTTGCTTTGAAACTCTTGCCCTCAAAAGCCAAGGAGACTTTAAAACACCATCACCTGCTGCCTGTGGAGTGTTGGGGGGGGGGGGGAATTGACCCAATGCCTGAAAAGGTGACCCAAACATCACTGGTGATATTGTTGCAAGGGGAGACCCTTGACTATGACCCAAGTTCTTGGACCTACTTTCCTTCAGGCCTGCCCCCTCCCTCCCCACCCACCCCATCATGGGGGGGGGGGGCAGTTCCATTGTATCCTAGTGGACTCCTGAACTGTTTGCGCCCCCCATTGGCCTGGCAGTTCAGCAGTTCCCAGACCTCTTTTTTGCCTGTGGACATTCTGATTAACAAACTAGTGAAAAGTGGGCTAAATGGAACAACTATTAGGTGAATCCACAGTTGGCTACAGAATTGGACTCAAAAGAGTGCTTATCAATAGTACCTTCTCACATTGGGGGGAGGTAATGAGCGGGGTACCGCAGGGTGAGTCCTGGGCCCAGTGCTCTTCAACGCTTTTATTAATGATTTGGATGAGGAGGTGCAGGGAATGCTTTTCAAATTTGCAGAAGACACAAAATTGGGTGGGATTGCTAATACCCTGGAAGATAGAAACATACTCCAAAGTGATCCTGATAGACTGGAGCACTGGGCTGAAAACAACAGAATGCAATTTAATAGGGATAAATGTCAAGTTCTACACTCAGGAAAAATAAACCAAATGCACAGATACAAGATGGGGGATACTTGGGAAATCAATATGACAAGCAAGAAGGATCTTGGAATTGTTGTAGATCACAAGCTGAATATGGGCCAACAGTGTGATGTGGCTGCAAAAAAAGCAAATGCTCTTTTGAGCTGCATTAATAGAAGTATAGCTTCCAAATTGCATGAGGTACTGGTTCCCCTCTATTCGGCACTGGTTAGGCCTCATCTTGAGTACTGCATCCAGTTCTGGGCGCCATACTTCAAGAAGGATGCTGGAGCATGTTCAGAGGAGGGCAACAAGGTTGATCAGGGGTCTGGAAACAAAGCCCTATGAGGAGTGACTGAAAGAACTGGGCATGTTTAGCCTGGAGAAGAGAAGACTGAGGGGAGACATGATAGCAGTCTTCAAATACTTGAAAGGTTGTCACGCAGAGGAGGGCCAGGATTTCTTCTCAATCAACCCAGAATGCAGGACACGGAATAATGGGCTCAAGTTACAAGAAGCCAGATTCCGGCTGGACATCAGGAAAAACTTCCTGTTAGAGCAATACAACAATGGAACCAACTACCTAGGGTTGTCGTGGGCTCTCCCACATTAGAAGCATACAAGAGGCAGCTAAACAACAATCTGTCAGGGATGCTTTAATGTGGATTCCTGCATTGAGCAGGGAGTTGGACTCGATGCCCTCATAGGTCCCTTCTAACTCTACTATTCTATGAGCCTTATGAAAATTGCTGGGTGTCTTGGTGGGCCCCTTAGGAAATCCAACAAAACCATCAAACTCTATTCAGGAGTTTACCCCACCCTCACCCGACAGTAGGGGTGTGCACGGACCCCCCGGATCGGATCGGGACCCGGATCGGGACCTCCAATTTTGTCACGGACCAGTTCGGACAAAATCGGAAGCCCCCCGGACCGGATCGAGTCCGATCCCGACCCAAAAATCGTAAATTTTTGGATCGGCCGCCATTTTTTTCCCCATAGACTTGCATTGCAATGCAAGTCTATGAGGAAAAAATGGCGGCGGGTGGGTGAGGGGGGGCCTAACTCCCTCCCCCCCCGGGGCCGTCCGCTGTGGACGGCCCCGGCAGGTAAGCCCCCTCCCCCGCGCTCCCTACCCCCTCTAGGGCCGTCCGCTTCCATCCGCTGGCGCCCACGGGCGCCAGCGGATAGAAGCGGACGGCTCCGGGGGGGGGGGTAAGCCCCCTTCCCCGCCACTACTTACCTTCTCGGCCCGTCCGCTCCCGTCCGGGGCCGGCGGCTACTACCAGCGGGCTCCGCGGCCTGCTCTAGAGTAGCGCGCCGGGTGATGACATCACCCGGCGCGTCACCCTGGAGTAGGCCGCGGAGCCTACTGGTAGTAGCCGCGGGCCCCGGACGGGAGCGAACGGGCTGGGAAGGTAAGGGCCCCCCTCCCCCCTCCGCGCACCCCCTCCTCCCCTCCACGCACCCCCTGCTTACCTTCTCGGCCCGTCCGCTCCCGTCCGGGGCCGGCGGCTACTACCAGCGGGCTCCGCGGCCTGCTCTAGAGTAGCGCGCCGGGTGATGACATCACCCGGCGCGCCACCCTGGAGTAGGCCGCGGAGCCTGCTGGTAGTAGCCGCCGGCCCCGGACGGGAGCGAACGGGCCGGGAAGGTAAGGGCCCCCCTCCCCCCTCCGCGCACCCCCTCCTCCCCTCCACGCACCCCCTGCTTACCTTCTCGGCCCGTCCGCTCCCGTCCGGGGCCGGCGGCTACTACCAGCGGGCTCCGCGGCCTGCTCTAGAGTAGCGCGCCGGGTGATGACATCACCCGGCGCGCCACCCTGGAGTAGGCCGCGGAGCCTACTGGTAGTAGCCGCCGGCCCCGGACGGGAGCGAACGGGCCGGGAAGGTAAGGGCCCCCCTCCCCCCTCCCCGCGCCCCCTCCTCCCCTCCACGCACCCCCTGCTTACCTTCTCGGCCCGTCCGCTCCCGTCCGGGGCCGGCGGCTACTACCAGCGGGCTCCGCGGCCTGCTCTAGAGTAGCGCGCCGGGTGATGATATCACCCGGCACGCCACCCTGGAACAGGCCGCGGAGCCCGCTGGTAGTAGCTGCCGCCGCCGGACGGAAGCGGCCGGGCCGGGAAGGTAAGCACCCCCCTCCTCCCCCCCCGCTGTCCACTTTCATCGGCAGGCGCCTGCTGGCGCCCGCCAATGGAAGCGGCGGTGGGCGCCAGTGGGCGCCCGCCGATCCGCCGATCCGCCGAACCGGTTCGGAGCCTTTTCGGACCGGTTCGGATTGGATCGGCCGATCCAGCTGTCAGATCGGAAATCGGATAATTTATCCGATTTCCCAGTGGACCGGACTCGGATCGTGGATCGGGTCCGATCCAGTGCACATCCCTACCCGACAGTTGGAATTGCATGGGGGGGGGGTGAGAAATAAGGAAATGTTACTTTTTCAGTTCTAATGATAAGAATGTAAGGACAGGGAAGAATTAATTCATAGACTTAATAAAATAAATTAAGCTGCTTGTAGCTATATTTGTAATGGAATATGTATGTAATAACAGGAAAGTGTAGGTGAGAACCTATGTAAGTCTGTTCGCTTCATTTGACATGTTTGCTTCACTTGACATTTAAGAATTAGTAGAAAATAGCGTTTGTGGTAAGATCATATCTGTTGCAGTTAAAGCTTCAAAGGCAAAGTTTTACAAATATGAATCATAAACACAGAGAGATTTAGCAGACAGGAAACTTTAGTGGTAAGCTTGACTGCTGAAAAGTGCAAACCAATAAAGCTGTCACCAAATAAGGTAATTAACAGAAATAAGGGTTGCTAAAATCTGAGTAAGGGGATATGTAAACAGGGGCAGGGATTTTAGTAGTTTAATTAGGCGGTCGTGATAGGCTGTAAACCTTAGATCTCCTGACCAATAAGAAACAGAGGAGGGACTCTTCTGGCCGTGGTCAGGGAATAAAAGTACTTGTGATGTTGATGTTCCTTGTGCCTGCTTCTATAGCTCAGCACCCAATCTTGCAAGATTGTATTTTCAATAAAGAAGTTTGCTTTTATCGTCCAGATTGTTTTGTAGTTTTGCAGACTGAATGGTCATTTCTAACAAGGGGGAGAATGATAAGGAGCCCCCTCATCTTGCCCTGCTCTCTCTTCAGACATCTCTCCAGTCCTCTGAGCAAAGGGGGACAAATATCTGCAACGAGGAGCCAGCTCTTCCATGGAGCTGCCTGCCTGTTGGATACACAACCTTGGGAAGCCCCACGGTTCCAAAGCTGACGTGGGCAGGGAAGGTGGCCTGCAGAAGATGTCACCTCCCCAGGGGTTTGGAACAGGCAGCGAGGACAGAGCAGTACAACAATGGAACCCATGACCTAGGGAGGCCAATAAAAGCAATGCATGGAGGTCAGCTGAAATGTGCCCAATGAACATCCCTTGCACACAGGTGAGCTGTGCAAATGTATCCAGCGGCAGCCATGCATGAAGTGTGGGAGGGCGATTGCCAGTCAAGGAAGGACACATTTCACTTCTGGATTGCAGCAGCAGCAGCAGCAGCAGCAGCAGCAGCAGCCACACATTGTTTTCCATTGGTGCTGCACATTGTCAAAACTAGCCAGCGCCATATTCTGGCAATCACGGGCCCTAGGCCAGGCTGCTAAGAAGGGTCCCTTTAACTGTGGGATCTGTAAGGAGGAATCACAGGCCCTAGCCAGGACCTTGTTGTCATCCCTGGTCAAACTGGCTATGCTCCCTGTCGTCAGGGGAAGCAGAAGGTGCAGGGCCAACAGCAGGGATTCTCCGCAGTCCTACTGCCTTTCCATCCACAGCCTGGTGTGGAGATGGTAGTATTGTCTCTTTAAGAGACTAAAGATTAGACTCAGCTGAAGGCTGAGGTAATCTATAAGAGGAGTTGTGGATAGTAACACAGGGAGGCTTAGTCAGTTATATGCCTGTGTTGTTAGCCTTGCAAGGCATGTTTTAAATAAAGGATTTGTACTTATACTTTTACCCTGCCTCTTCTTGGACACAACATATTGGCGACGAGGTTGGGATGGCTCTTTTGTCATTGAGCCCACCAGCATTTTTTCTTCAGAGTCCAGGTGAGCCTCCAGTTGCATTCCCTGTCTGGATTCGGATGTTTGAAAATTACTTGTTGGCAGTTAGTGACAAAGAACTTTCTCAAGCAAGAAAATGTGCGTTGCTTATTCATTGCCTTGGAGTTGAAGGACAACGGATATTTTACAATCTTCCACTTGCTGATGATAAATATGAGACTGCATGTACTGCTTTAAAGAACCTTTTTGTGCCAAAAGTGAATGAGATAGCTAACCGCTACAAATTTCGTCAGCGTGAGCAGAAACCGGGGGAGTCAGTGCTACAGTATACTGCTGCTTTGAGAGACTTAATGAGCTCGTGTAACTTTGGAGATATGGCAGAAGAGATTATTAGAGACCAGCTAATTGAGAAAACACATTTGCCTCGTATACGACAACACTTACTCTTAGAGACAAACCTTACATTAGACAAAGCTATAACAATTGCAACTCAAATTGAGGCAGCCCTGGCAGAAGCTAAACTAATGAGTTTAGGCAAAGAAGGCGTGGTGCAAGCAGTGGATCCATGGCATAAGCGTTTAAATAGAACACAGACAGACGATGATGATGATAAAAATAAAGCTGGTCAAAAGCAGTTTAATCAGCCGAGTCAAAGTCTAATTAAATACTTTTTCCATTGTGGGTCTTCACAACATCTCGCCAGCCATACAGGATGTCCAGCTAAGAATGTTCGGTGTAACTATTGCAAAAAAACTGGACATTTTGCTAAAGTATGTCGTCGTAATAACCAGCAAGTGCATGTAGTTACAATACCAGATGTTACTATTTTTAGTGTGGACAGGATTAGTCCTACATATACAGTAGAAAAAATTATGTATACTGTGAATATTTCTGCTATAGGAGTATCAAAAGATGTTGAATTAATGGTGGATACTGGCTCAGCAGTTTCTATATTGCCTGAGTCATTGTATCACCATTGTTTCAGGGATATACCACTCATAAAACCAAAAATACAGTTAGTGTGTTATTTGAAGAACCAAATTCCTGTATGTGGATGTCTACCTGTAAAAGTAACTTTTGGACAATGTTGTGCAACTGCAGAGATTTACATTGTCCCTAATGGTACTTCTGTTTTGGGGAGGGATGTATTTGCTGCATTGAACCTTGGAATAGTTGATGGGAGTGTTGTTCCCCCCCCCAGCTGAGTACTTTTGGAGAGCAAACATCAGTTTCAGCTGTGTTAAAAGACCAAACTGAATGGAAACTTGGTTGTGCACATGGGTTTGTTCATAAAGTTAAAATGAAGTCAAATATGATACCTGTACGCCAGAAGTTACGGCGTTTACCATTTGCAGTTAGAGATGCTGTTTCTGAAGAGATTAATAAATTAGTACAACAAGATGTTATTGAGGAGGTAGACTCATCTGAATGGGTTTCACCCATAGTAGTGGCAAAGAAGAAGAAGGGTGACATTCGTGTTTGTATAGATTTGAGGGAGCCAAATAAAGCTATAGTAATTGATAGCCATCCTCTTCCACATATAGAAGAAGTTTTTGCAGAACTTCGGGGAGCAAGGATGTTTTCGACTCTTGATTTGCAGAGTGCATACCATCAAGTTATGTTGCATGAAGATAGTAGAGATCTTACAGCATTTATTACACATGACGGATTATTCCGTTTTAAACGTGTCCCCTATGGACTTGCATCAGCACCTAGTGCTTTTCAAAAGATGATGTCAATAATTTTTAAGAACCAAAAGGGGGTCCAATGTTACCTGGATGATATTATAGTGTTTGGAAATACCCCTGAGGAACATGAAAGTAATTTACAATCTGTATTGGGCTGTATTAGCGCAGCAGGCTTGAAGCTTAATGTAGATAAATGTAAGTTTAGACAGCCTGAGCTTTCTTTTCTTGGACATACAATTTCATCACAGGGATTGAAACCTGATCCTGAGCATGTGTTGGCAATGCTAGAGGCACCTTCCCCAAGTGATGTACAAACCTTACGTTCTTTTCTGGGTCTTACTTCTTGGTATGCTAAATTTATTCCTAATTATGCATCTATTGTTGAGCCTCTTCGTGAACTGCTAAGAGGAACATCAAATTTTAGCTGGACAAATGCTGCACAGTCTAGTTTTGAGAATGTAAAAGTGTTGATTGTAAATAGTCCTGCACTTGCATTGTTTAATCCTGCATTACCAATAATTTTGACAACAGATGCTTCTGATTATGGGCTTGGCGCAGTACTGACATAGCTCCATGAGGATAAGATAGAAAAGACTGTTGCATTTGTGTCAAGAACACTTACTGAAGCTGAAAGGAAATATTCAGCTATTGAAAAAGAAGCGCTTGCTTGTGTTTGGGCTACAGAAAAGTGGAGAACATATTTATGGGGCCATGTATTTAAACTGTGCACTGATCATAAGCCCTTGACAACATTGTTAACCACAAAGGGTGTGGGTCGAGTAGGAAATCGCATTGCAAGATGGTCAACAAAATTACTGTCTTTTACATATGAAATGGAATATAGACCAGGGACTCAAAATCTGACAGCTGATTGTTTGTCCCGTTTGCCTTTGTCATCATCTGGGAATCCATTGGAGAGAGATGAAGAAGTAGTCGCTATCATTACTAGTGCACTTACTGCAGTTACAAAAGAGCAATTCTTAGCTGCATGTTTGGCATGTCCAATTCAACAAAAGTTACGAATTTTTTTGACAAGTAGATGGCCTAGTAATAAGAAAACGCTTGAATCTGTTTTGTTGCCTTATTTTAGAATACGTGACGAACTCTCTTTCCATGATGGATATGTGTTACGGGGAACACACCGTTTACTTGTGCCAGAGGAATTGCAGTCTATATTTATACGTTTGGCACATGATACCCATCAAGGGATTGTTAGAACTAAGCAAAGATTGAGAGATCTGTATTGGTGGCCAGGGATGGACTCTCAGACGGAAACAGCCATAAAATCATGTGTTACTTGTCAACTGCACGATAAGACAGCAGTAACACGTGTAACACCATTACAGCCAGTTCCACTTCCAGATGCTGCATGGGAGAAAGTTGCAATTGATATTGTAGGACCTTTTGATGCTGCTCCAATTGAGTGTCGTTATGCCATTACCTTAATTGATTACTACAGTAAATGGCCAGAAGTAGCATTTACATCTCAAGCTACCTCAGCTACAATTATTAGCTTCCTCTCTACTATTTTTAGTAGAGAAGGAAACCCAAAAGAACTGGTTTCAGATAATGGAGCTCAGTTCACTTCAGTGGAATTTGAAACCTTTCTAGAAGAATGTAATATTACTCATTGGAGATCATCTGTGTATTACCCCCAAGCTAACGGGGAGATAGAAAGGTTTAATAGAAGCTTGAAAGAGAGCTTACAAACATCTAAGTTAGAAGGGAAAGAATGGAAAATATTCACTACTGACTTTTTGCAAGTATATAGAGCTACACAGCATGCAACAACTCAGAGATCACCTGCAGAGTTGTTGCATGGCAGACAAATGCATACTAAATTGAATGTGGCTGGAGTTCTGAAACGTAGACTAAATATATCTTTGGAACCTGAGATGAGAGAGTTAGAGAAAAACAAAGGAAATCTAAAGTATATACAGATGGACGTCGTGGTGCTAAGGAACAAACATTTCAGTGTAACTCTTTTGTTCGAGTTAGGAAACCGGGGATTTTACGAAAGGGAGAACAGAGATTTACATCCCCTCGAAAAATTATTGAAAAAAAAGGACCTTATACTTATAAACTTTCTGATGGACGTGTGTGGAATGCTTCTTATCTTGCTCCAGTGGATTGCCAAAATGATGAAGATACTCATTTTGGGTTAGAGGATTTGCCCTTCTCACCCACACTACAGACTATGCCAGCAGGTGGATCTGACCAACAGGGAAGTGAACCAGGAAGACGGCCAGTCCGCATCAGACACCCACCTGCTTGGACTAAAGATTATGTTATGTAGTGTTGGGATTATGGAGGTTTCTTAAGAGGGGGAGAAATGTGGAGATGGTAGTACTGTCTCTTTAAGAGACTAAAGATTAGACTCAGCTGAAGGCTGAGGTAATCTATAAGAGGAGTTGTGGATAGTAACGCAGGGCGGCTTAGTCAGGTATATGCCTGTGTTGTTAGCCTTGCAAGGCATGTTTTAAATAAAGGATTTGTACTTTTACCCTGCTTCTTCTTGGACACAACACCTGGACGGAGAGCCATTGGAGGACTGCTCTGGTGAGTCAGCTGACCTTCCTGCTCCATCTGCGATTGTACCCCTGGCTTGATGAAACAAATCTGAAGAATAAAAATGCCTCTGAGCATATACAGAGCACCCACTCACTGAGCAATCATAGCCTGTCCCCACACACTCAGAAGTAAGGAGCAGAGCTTCATTTCAGGGAGAAATTCCACTATGGAAATCTGAGCCTTCTCCCCCCACCCCTTCCCTTGGTACCATTTGGGGAGCACCGGAGGCCAACTGGGCTTTGAAATGCTGAACCCCACTGAAGGGCAGAACACGGCTGGCGAAGCATTGCTGGGAAGGCCCTGATGTGGAGTCACTTTGTTTTTCCTTTCTCCCTAATCTCCCTAATCTCTCTATCCTGCCATATACAAAATGTTCCTGCAAGCCAGCTAACTATTTCTCCATCCAACAACATTGTTGCAGTAATGATGTAACAGAAGTTATGTTGCATTCTTATTCTATGCTCCATTGTGCTATCCTATGACATACGATTATGTGTGTATGTTCTACTGTGTGGAAACCTGCTGTGTCTTCTCAAACAGCATGGCTAGAGATCTATATAAGCCAAGCTAACAAACAATAAACAACCTTCCTGCCTAGAACATCTCGGTGTGTGTGTCTTCACTCCTTCATCTGGCGCCCGCGAACAGGGACTTCTCCGCCCACTCACTACGCTCGGCACGAGCTTCAGGTGCACCTCTCATCCTTCGGGACCCCGGTGAGTATGGGCGTCTCGCTGTCAGTGGCACAGCAGAGACACGCAGACGAATTAGCATTCTTGCTAAAGAGAATTGGGCATAGAGTTCCTTCTTCTGTTATCATACGGCTGGTCCGTACACTCAAGGAACAATGCCCATGGTACCCAGAAAATGGATCTTTGGTTTTAAGCGATTGGGAATGTATAGGGCGGCTGCTTCACACAGAGCCTTGTGCTCCTGTTGAAATCTTACATGTGTGGCATTTATGCCTTCAAGCAGTCGACCTCTACGGGTCCAAAACCGCTTTACCTACGCATCCTTCTCCTGTTTCTTACACACACACACCTACCCTTCAACCCCCTGCTTCACTAACTCAACCTTCAGCTCCCAGTGCCCCTCCTCCTCCTGTTGCTTCAGCTTCTGCAGCTTCAGATTCTTTACCCCTATCTGAGCTCCAGTGCATGGTGCAGAAGTGTAAGCAGGATCCTACTTTGACTGCAGAAGAGTCAGGAGACCTGCTTGAAATCTGTCCTGCCACTTACACTCAAAATAATCAAGATCAAGAAATCAACAACTGGGAATCAATGCAAGATACAGGTGACGTACCAACTCAGAGTGTTTTGCCGCAAGCTACATTGCCTGCCGCTAGTCTATGTGCCGTGACTGCTTTTGCAAAAGTTCCAGCAGCCAGTCAATTGCATAAGAAAATCTATGCCGACTTCATTAACTGCTTGCAAGCCACAGTTCCACTTTCCATTTCTCCAATAAGCTCTCCGCTTCTGCAGCTTCAGATTCCTCCGCTTATCACTCAAACTCTGCTTGTCACTCAAACTTTGCCACCACCCCATTCATTTCTGTCTCTCAATCCCCAGCAGCCACGGTCAGTGGTGCGGGGCGTGACTTAATCATTGCATTTTTGCTGTCCTTTGGAAGTATTTCTTGATCCCTATCCAGGTGACCGGTCTGTTTGGTTAAATCCTTCCTTGATCATCTGCCAGCAACAAACTTTTTCCCATTGTTCCAGGTATAGTAGATTCTAAATTACACAAGTGTTTTAAAACTGTAAGTCTAAACATTTTTCCTTTAATGTTATTCTGTCATAACTCCTTATTTCATCCCTCAAGCCTGCTGCAGCCGTCCATAGAGATGCAAGTTATAGATCTACTGTCTTAACCCTTTATCTCCTATTTAGAGCAACCAATGGGTCGAAAGCGACCACTCTGCACTCTCATTGTCAATAACTTAGTATTTTCAGGCTACCAGAGCTGATGTGACAACCCTTCAACCTGTGCAACAACTCGCTTGCTGTTCTACAATTCTGTGTGTGTGGGACCTTCCTCAGTACTAAAGCTATCAGAATTGGGAAGGCTCCCTAAGTCAAAACTGTTCTTTCCCTGACATTTTTGTTTGTGTTGTCAGTTCAGTGTGCCCTGACAAGCTGAGTAGTGACTTAGTTTCAAGATAATGTTAAAACTACTGTCTAGAAGCTTTTCGTGGTGTTCCAGTGCAGTGTATCTGTTCCTGTCCTTTAGAGACTAAGGTTAACCCCAAATGTCTAACCCTGTGTGAGTTTTGTTCACATTAAGCCATTTTAACTGAAAGCTGTCTGGTCCGTCCTCAGCTTCATGTGTGTTTGCAATGAAACCAATATGCTTTGAATTCCGTGTGATTTACAAAAAAGTCACACAGTTGTTACGTTCATAAGCTGCTGAGTCAAGGTTTTTCTCAAGCTGGTTTCCCTCAAATTCGAAAAAGGACTTAAGTCTCTTCAAGATCGAGAACTGTTAAATTTCTTCAAACAGAGTCAGTAACTTTCCCTGACATTGGATTTACAAAACTTTGCCTGCCTTTCCATAAAAGATTTATCCATGAAGCATTCGCCTCCCCCTTCCGCAGTCCGGGGGAAAGAAGAAAAAAAAAAACTTGCCGTCTGCCTTCGTTTCCAGCTAATTTGAAACATTTTTCCCCCTCATCCTTGCTAAAAGACACTATTTATTTCATTCAAGAGACTTTTGAACACTGTTCATTTAATAAGAGACTTTGAATCTGTTCTGTTCGTTTCAATTGGGACCTTGTGCTGGCCTCAGAAATTTTATTCTCAAACCTTGTTACACTGTTGAATGTTGCCATTTTTGCCCTGTCATTTCTAAAATAATTGTGTTTTGCACTATTCTGTCTTTTTGCGTTCTTGCCATGTACAAAGTATTTTGAAATGTCAAAACAGCTTCTGTTACCTTGTCATTTTCTAAGTTTGCATTGTGTTTCTTGCCATGTACAGAGGTTTTTGAAATGTCATTGCTGGTTTTAGAGTCAAGTGCTGAATTGGTTTTAGAAAGTTTTTCTCCTTTCAGAGAGATTTTTAGGCCTTTCCCCTGGCTGTCTCCGTTGCGTACCGGAGGGGGCTGGGGGAGAGGGAAAGTATGAGTTTCCAAGTTTAAAAGGTTTTAGAGAGAGAAAGATTGTCAAGTGGTATTGGAATGTTGTTATTGAGAAAGAAACCGTCTTTGTTCTCTGCTTATCTCTAATTGTAAGCCGAAGCCTTGAATTCTGTAAAATGAAAGTTGCTTAGAAAAAAGTAGAAGCTCTCTTGCAAACTGTCCCTCACAATTGTGTCGTCATCAAGGTTGAACTGTGCTGCCCTGTTAGCACAGAAGTTTAGAATTACAGGCCTGAAGCCCTGTCTGTCAAAATAGCTTAAAATTAGCCATCCTCCATCCTCCAAAAAGAAATTCCTTTGTTAAGAATTATCTTGTCCTTTGTTGTTTCTGTTTGCTGTTTGCTATGCTTGCCAAGAAACTTGTGTTTGAGACGCTATCTGATTGAGAAATGCTTGATGTACTCTGTATATGTTCTGTTGCCATTTGAACTTGAAACTTCTAAGAGTTATGCCATGAAAAGTGCCTTGTGGCTTTTCATAGATTTGGACTTGACGTTCTAGATTCGTGTTCCATAGCCTGCTGTTTCACTGCATAGAGCCAACGTTAGAAGCAAAAGATGATTGTTGCTGTTTATTCACCTCATTGTCACATTCTAATTGCTTTTGGTTTATTTCTCCCTTTCAATATCTGACGCCGCAATTTGTTAGAGCAAGTGAGTGCTACACTTGTTCTCGATATCTGAATCTCACCCAAAGCTTAATGACTTTGTCCCAACTGCATTGCCTTTAAGATAGCAATTCCTCATTCGCCTACCGCCTTGCTTTTTGTGCCAAAAGACAAGTTTATTTTATATCTGTGAATAGTTAGCATTAACTGCTACTCTGCCATGCAATATTTACTCACTGATACAGCTACTAGGCCAAGATGTGCTCGCTGTTCAAAAGCACTTCATGCCAATTTGCTTTGTCCAATCATGTGGGTCCTCTATCATTTAACATGCCAAAAGATCCATGCATCACTGTAACTTTGACTGTTCGGTTGCAAGCACAGTCAGTGCAGCCCCCCTACAGAGAGCCCCTACAGTATTCACTGATGGCTCCCCAAAAACCGGTGTTCTTACTTATGTAGATGCCATTACTAAAACCTGGTGATTTTTTTACACTCCCATTCAAGTATCTGCGCAGCAAGTTAAAATTGCTGCAGTAATACTTGCTTTCCAGCATTTTACACAGCAACCATTATACTATGTATGTATGTTTTTCATTTAATTTTTCATTTAGCTGATTCTCTGTTGATTGCTCAAATTGATCACAATCTAATAGCACTGTTCTTAACTCTGCAAATGTTTTTACAATGCACTACCTTTTTTTTTCATAGCACACATTCACAGTCATACCCTTTTCTTTGCCCAGACCATTGAGTCTTAGCAAATGCTTAAGCAAATGCTGCTTTACAGCGTCCAGCAGCAAATTCCTTATTCTCAGACCCTTTTCAGAGCCAAGCTTTTTTCACCAATCTGCAAAATCCTTAGCATGCCAATTTTCTCTCCCACTGACACAGGCACAAGCAATTGTTCGAAATTGCTCACATTGCTCCCCCCATCATTCCTCTCCGTCTATTGGGGTAAACTCCAAAGAGGAAAAAGCTAACTGTCTATGGCAAGTAGACGTTACCCATTTTTCCCCCTTTTCAAACCTTATTCTTTGCTTCATTACCTTCAGCCATTTCCATTTTTGGGCAGACCTCAAAAACTACAGACAGACAATGCACCTGCTTATTGTTTCCAAAGCATTAGAAGATTTTTGCTCCTGACGAGACATTGTTCTCACCCATGGCATTCCTTATAACTCCCAAGGGCAAGCCATTGTTGAGAGGGCTAATCACACTCTCAAAGAACTCCTTAGCAAGTGTGTAAAACAAGCTGCCATTCTTCCCCATTACAGAAATATTCATACTCAGTTAGCTGTAGTCCTGTTTATTTAAAATCATTTAACTTAGAATTAATACAGCTCAAAGATGTCTCCAACAACAAAAGCTGCCTGAAATTCCTAAAAATTTGTATTTGCTGTAATTACTGCTAATTCTGTGATGATATTATGTCTAATCTCTGCATTATTTGATTTAAGCACTGCTGCTCCAATACCTTCAGTTTGTTTAGTGCCTGACACTAACCTTTGGGTTCAACATACGCAATATATGTTTGCTATTCATGCTCATAATGCCACACTGTATTATGAACATCTGTTAACTGCCAAGCCAAGTAGCTTTTATCCCTACTGCTTTTGTTACCCCAGACATTGTTGTAGCGATATTTTTGAGTGTCTAAAATCACTCCAGCTATGTGCTTCTGCTGTCATGCCACTGGCATTTACGCAAAGTAATTATTCTGCTTGCATTGAAAAATTTTGGTTATAAGAGAATTATAACTCTTCCTATCCTTTACATTTATGCAACTTTTCCTATGTTCCAACCAATTATACAGCTATGGCTGATAGTATCTGTAGTAGATAGTAGATCCAAGACCCTGATTTATGGTTTTTCTTCAATAACACAGCCACTAATTATCACTCAGGCGCATATCAATGTGCTGCTTTAAGTTACCTCATTTTGCCTGTGTAAGTTGCTCATTCAGTAGCCCTTTAAGACCTCATTGCTCTGATACAGTTCACAACTCTCTAATTTGTCTGATAGGTCTCGAGCTGTTCTCAGAGCCATCACTAACACTTCATCCTTAAGATCCTACCTTAGAATCATTGCATAAGAAAATAGACACTGTATTCTTAGATTAACAAGTTGTTTAGAAAAAAAAACTGTTAAAGCTACTAGCAATATATTGTACGTGATCTGTAACTTGAAATTATTGAACCACATCATTGATCAAATGCAAAATTGTTTTGCAATAGACTATCTGTTAGCAAAAACTAGAAAGTTCCCATGACTTAAGTCAAACTATTGAAGATCATTTGTCTAGTTTAGCATGCTTCGTTCAAAACAATGTTCATACACAATTCTCTGTGTTTTCCTGGTTAACAGACTGGCTTCCTAATTTTGCATATCTTAGACAACTATTCCTTTATGTCATTTGTGGAATAGCTATTATAATATCCTTACGATGTTTTGCTCAATGCATCCCTTCACTGTTAATGATGGTAAAAAATTGCTTTACCTGTACTTCATATTCTACACACAAACCATTCTTGCATACACCTCCTTATTACTTAAAAAATTAAAAACAGAATAAAGAAGAAATCAGATGAAAGAGCTATCTTGAGAAAAAGTATTGTACAACTGGATCTTTCTATCTGTTATCTCTTTTTCGCTACACGCAAAATGTCCTAGCTACATACAGGCTGTTCTACCTTCAGCTTGCCAGCATCAGGCTAGGAACAAATGTTGCAGTAATGATGTAGCGTTCTTATTCTGAAGTCTATTGTTTTGCTCTATAACAATCTCCTTGTATTAATCAAATTCACAAAACTTCTTCTTAAATTTAATTAAGGAAAAGAGATGAGATGAAGGGCAGAACACGGCTGGCGAAGCATTGCTGGGAAGGCCGATGTGGAGTCACTTTGTTTTTCCTTTCTCCCTAATCTCCCTAATCTCTCTATCCTGCCATATACAAAATGTTCCTGCAAGCCAGCTAACGATTTCTCCATCCAACAACATTGTTGCAGTAATGATGTAGCAGAAGTTATGTTGCATTCTTATTCTATGCTCCATTGTGCTATCCTATGACATACGATTATGTGTGTGTGTTCTACTGTGTGGAAACCTGCTGTGTCTTCTCAAACAGCATGGCTAGAGATCTATATAAGCCAAGCTAACAAACAATAAACAACCTTCCTGCCTAGAACATCTCGGTGTGTGTGTCTTCACTCCTTCACCCCCACCCCCACCCCAGACAGCCTTTGCCGGGGAGAGCTAGAACCAGCGACAGAGCACCTCTTCTGCCCATGGATGTCCCAGGAACAGCTCTGCAGGGCTGGGCAAAGACTCTTTCTGAGGAGGTCCCAGGGAGTCATGGCAGTCAGAGGAGACAATGCCAGGCAGAATGGACTGGCAGCCTCAGCTGGGACAGTGGTGCCCCAGGTGGGAAACTCCCGCCATGTGTCGCTATCATGTGAATGTCCCACTTTCCCTCCACAGAGCTCAGGGAGATACACACGGTCCTTATCTCCTCCCCCCGCCCCCATTTTCTCCTCACAACAACCCTCTGAGGTGGGCTAGGCTGACAAATAGTGACCAGCCACTCAGGTCACCCACTGTACTTTGGGCCAGGATGAGGATTTGAACCTTGTTCTCTTGTTCCAGCTGCACTCACCACAGTGCACTGGCTCCCAAGGACTCTGCTGTTTACTGGGTCCGCCTATGTGTTGTTAGTTTTCTTTTACTATATTTTGTTGTTATGTGTCCTTTATGATGTGTTGCTTTGGGGAATGGTTTGAAATGTGGAGCAGAAAGAACTTCAGCCAATCAACACCTCTCACCTGCTGCTCAGGGGTGAGGGTGGGAAGCACATGCGCACATGCGATCTCCCCTCGTTCCAGCGTCAGCACAGGGCCTTCAGTCCCGCTGGCCGGCCCCTGCCTCCTTCCCTGCACTGCGTAGTAGTCCAGGCCGTGCCAAGGAGACAGGCCTCGGGCGGCACCAGCACGCATGAGCCTGAGGCATGGCCGCTGGGGGCACAGTGCTCCAGCAGCCCCTTCCTAGTGTGTCATAGGGGGGTGTTTTCCCTTTCACCTTCCAGGGATGGCGTTTGGGGCATCGCTTGGCCAGCAGCCCAGCCCACCCTCCAGTCTGGGGAGGGGGAACGGACGGGGGAGGGCGCAGCATCGGGCGTCCTGAGACATACCTGGACCCCTAGAGCCCTGGCAGGGTCTGCTGCGAATCCCTGCCCTGCCCCCACCCTTATTTTGGGGTTGTGTCCTAGCACCCAGAGCAGCGCCAGGCAGCTGGATCTGGGGGGCCCTGTCAACTTCCCACCATCCCCACCCAGGCCCCGCTCTGGGCCATGTCCTTAGCCCTGCTGGGAGCCCTGGTTGCCACTGCAGCCATCTAAGGGCCCGGGGACAGAGGAGGGGGCTCACAGAGGACCCTCTTCCCTTTGCCCCCTCAAGACTGCAGGGATTGGCAGGGCGCCTCTGTTCAGCCGCATGCTGGGCGCACTGTCCACCCCAGGGCCGCTGGTGACGGAGACCTGCTCCTCTCCACTCATCCCAGCTGGAGCCCCTCACCAGGCCATCTGCCATCAACCGCCCCCGGGGGAAGGGTCCCAGTGGCTCTTTATGGGGTTTAGCAGGATGGATTACTGAGGTTTTATGAATAGATTTGCTTGTTCCTTGTTAGCTGTCTTGACAGGATTTGTATCCTGAAAGGAGGGGAGGATAAAATATTATGATAATCCATAGATAATAAATAAGAGAAGAGCTGGAGGGGGGGGGGGGGCAAGACGCCACCAGGCTGCGGAGGCTCCCTGGTCTAGGCAGGCCTCACGGCCGTTTCCATGGCAACGGGGCCCGGCTGAGCCAAAGATGGCCGCGGTGGAAGACCGGGAAGGGGGCGTGGCTTGGGCTGGAAGCGGGGTGGGGGTGTCCCCCTCCCCGTTTCTGGCTGCCCTGGATCTTTCCTGCATTCTGGGAGGTGGGAGGGGGGCTTGTGCAACTGCAGCCCCCTCCCCTCCCCTCCCCCCATGATGCCCGCTGCCCGAAAGGATGTTGCTGAGTGAGGCGGAGGAGCTTTGAGTGACGAGCCCGGCCTGAGGCAGCCGGAGCCGGTGGGGTGGGGTGGGGTGGGGGGCAGCGAGGAGGGAGGGCGGGCACGGGGGGGCTCCATGGGACGCTGCCATTCCCCTTGGGCGCAAGGGGGACCCTCGCTGGCCGTCATCGTGAGAGGCCCACGCGTGCTCTGGGCTGCCCCGTGGTGCCTGGCCGCCGCCTTGCGTCCCAGGGAGGAGAGCTTTCTAGCCGAGCCTCCTCTGGCCCCAAACACCGCTGTGGGGGGAGGCTGGGCCCGGGATAGGGGGGCGGGCTGGGCTCGTCTCGTCTCCCAGCCGGCCCTTCGTTCGGCTCGGTGGGTCGCAAGGCCGGCGGCTGCCATCCAGAGCCTCAGCCCCTCTCCAGGCAGGGAGAGAGAGGGTGAGGGCGCCTGAGCACTGGCAGAGGGCTTGTGCCCCACCGAGTAACCGCCCCGGCCCCCCTTGAACTCTGAGGCTGAACTGCAGGGCTTCTAGGGCGCCCCACCCTTGCGCCTCTTGACCCCTAAAAGGGAGGCCTGGGCTGCGTGCTGCCTCAGCCCCATCTCCCGCTCAGCTGGGTCCTGCCGCCGCCGCCGCCGCGCCGCCGCCGCCGCCCTCGCCCCGTGTTCTGGGGCCGCAGTCCAGCCGCGTGGCTTCGGGGCCTCCGGAGCGCCTTGGCAGGCGAGGAGGAGGTCGGGCGTTTGGGGGTGGGGGCTCCTTGTGAGAGGCGGACACTCCCGGGGGTCGCGGCCCGGTTCCTGAGGCGCTTCAGCAATTTGGGGGGGGGGAGGGGGAGGAAGCAGCAGCAGCAGCGCCGCGGCTGCCTGCGGGGCTGCGCGTTTCGGCGCTGGCGTTTGCTCCGCATCGGAGTTTTCTTTGCCAACCTGGTGCGTTCCTGCGGCTTCACGGGCAGATGGATGGATGGATGGCGCATCCCAAGGGATGGGCTCCCTGACCGAATTGGATAGCGGGTCGGATAGGCCCCCATGATGACTCCTTTGCGGCCACGGGTCAGGAAGCAGTGGGCGGAAGGGCCTCCCCAGCCCAGGCTCGTGTGAGTGGCAGTGGCTGGAGGGCAGGGGTCTGCCAGGCGGCATTTCCCTTCCTCCCCAGGATTCCCAGGGAACTGCCCGTCTAGGGCAGGGCTGCGTTTATTCCTCCTGGAACAGGGCTATTCCCCTCCCAACCTTTCCTATGAGTGGTGAAGTCAGTGGATTCATTGAGGTACGTTGTTCCACTGGCTCCGGTCCTTTCTGGAGGAACAGACCCAGAAGGTGGTGCTGGGGGAACCCCTCTTCCACATGTCGGCCATGGGTTTCTTTCGGGTGCCTCGAGGCTCCAGCTTGTCCTCATGCTTTTTAAGTTCTAAATGTAACTATTGGAGGAAGCCATCCAGAAGTTTGGAACAAAGTGTCATTCGTAGGTGCATGATACGCCGCTCGCTCCACCCCTCTTTCCCATCTACATGGCCCTGGGAGGCTGAGGAAACCCTCCACAGGTGTCTGGAGCATTGGTTCCAGCCAGAACTCTAAAGAGAACTATCCAAAGCGCTGGACCCATTTGGGGATGGGTTCGGCACCTTAGAGGCCTGGCTGGTTCTGACTAACGCCGGGAATGGAACCACAGCCCCACCGAAGTCTGAGCCACCAGCCTCCACTGGTCTGGAGGTGGTCTTGGAACAGATGAGGGTAAACAAGATGAAGCCCTAAGTCAGTCAAGGTTAAAGTACTGTGGGCTGGGAAGTCAGCCAACCTGGATGGAGGTGTGTATCCTGTTTTCAGTGGGGCTGTGCTGCCCTGAAAAACCAAGGGTGCAGCTGGGCAGTTCTGCTCGACTCACCACTGCCCCATGGAGGTGGGGCTGGTCTTGGTGGCTGGGAGCACCTCTGACCAGCTTTGGCAGGTGTACCACCTACAACCCTATCAGGAGAGGACAGGCCTTACTTCAGAAGCACGTGCCCGGGTTAACAGCCAGACTACACCACTGCAATGTGCTCGACTTGAGGCTGTCTTTAAAGTGGACTGACACTGGCTGAGTCTAGGCGTCCAGTGCATATAACATCTATTCTGTAACAGGTACATTGGCTGCCTCTTTGTTTCCAGTCCCAAGTTAAACTGCTGGTGTAGACCCATTAAGCCCTGGGAGACCAGGTTACTTGAAGGACAGCCTGCTCCCATACAGACTTGCCTAGGCCTTAAGCTTGGCCTCAGCAGCACTCCAATGTGCAGACCAGCCCCCAAGAGTGGCAGTCACTAGGGACAGTGCCTTTTCAGTGGGGGCGCCATGTCTGTGGAACTCCGTCCCAAGTGATGCATGTATGGCTCCATAGACCTTAAAAGCTTTTTAAATTTAATCTGGTTTTTCTTTAGTATGCAGTGAGCTGGGCTATATATTGTTTTAACTCTGCAGTTTCTAGTTTTTAATTGGATTGCTTCTATGTATATTTTAAGATTTTTAAAAATATATTTTAAGTGGTTTATGTAACCCCCTATCACCTCTGGGAGGGCTTTGGCTTGAAAGGCAGCATATAAATATTGAAATTAAATAGTTAAATAAATAAAATTTATCAGCATTTAGAAGATGTAGCGATGAATGGATCTGCCTGGACCCAGACCAAATTTCAATGCAACCAGAGCATCCTATAGAGGTTTAACATTTGTCATTTATTTTCAGCAGAAACAGTCCAGCTGACTTGCTCTGTAACAAGGCAGGTTCTTCCAAGAGGGAGGCAATCTTTTTCAGATGTCTAATAAGTTCATGCAGGGTTTGGCCCTTACACCAACGAAGTGACCCATCACTTGAGTGGAAGGCCTCAAAGGGAGGTTTTAGAAGGCACAGAATTTGCACATCAGCCCATCTTCTGCATTTCCAGGGTGTGTGTTGCAATCCTCAGTTTGCAATAAACAAAGCACAATGATAATGGAAGCCAGGTTTCCTCAGTTCTTGAAAGGGTCCCACAAGCTAAAGTCCAAGGCAGCTGTTAGGAAAGGAGAGGCATTTGCCAATATCCAGTATCCATGCTGGAGAGGCAGGTAGTGAGTATCTTCCCCGCCCAGTGGAAAATGGGATAAGCAGACCAGCTGAGTGTCCTCTTGCTTCAAGAGCAGCACCTCCTGAGTAAGAGGTTCAGAATCCACTCTGGTCCTTGGCATTACACAGTTCATGCATTCTTCTGGCTAGGCATTGGAGCCATCAAGAAAGGACCAGCTAGGAGGAGGGAGGATATGCTTCTGCATTATAATATGCATGGATAGCTTGAAATCCTTGATGCAGATTTCTTTCTCTATGTGTTTTTCAGTGGACATCAGTGTTCCCAAAATGAAACCCAGAGTGACATTTCCCAGAAAGCCACAGAGATATTTCCCAAGTTTGGGAGTGTGGATATGAGCAGAACTTCTTCAGACCCTCACAGAGGAAGTTGTGATTGACAATCCGGGGGTGAAATTCCAATGCTTGAAAAGAAAGTGTGCCGTATCTAAGATGCATTCTCAGCGAATGGGGAAAAAGTAAGAACTTTAGGAACTCTCTCAAAAGAGAATAGCAGATAACTGTTTTCCTACAGAAGGCAAACCCACCTCAGAGTCTGTTCTTGGTGTACAGAGGTATGTTTCACAGTGATGGATGCTGGAGAACGAAACAACCCCAAGGGCAGTCTGTGGAGTCAAAGAAGGCTCCAATTCTTCAATTAGTTATGGCTGGGCATCTTGATCCTTCCAACATACTCTCCCCTTTTTGCAGGACATTTTTTTCTTTGTGTTAGACTTCCCACATTTGCTTTCAACCTCTTCAATCATGGTGGTGATTATTGTTATCATCTCTTGGATGGGTAATGTCCCTGCTCTATATAATTCCAGGAGTTCTTGCCTTTTATCCTGAGGGACATATTTAGAAAACAGAAGATCCAGCACACACACTTTCTGTCCCTTGTACTCTCCTACAGTGACCTGGACCATAGTGGTCTTCAGGGATTTCTTCAGTTGCAGGCGCCGTGCATGCAAATCTTCACATTTCTCGCCTAGGCCCTCAGCTGCTATAAGCTCACTTTCTGTGCTTGCTGACTGATCTCTGTTGTGCCTTTCTGCTTCTGTGATGATGTTGGTGAGAATGCCTATCAGATCCTGAACAGACACTGCTTTCAGTTTGAATTTATTTAGAAGATCCTGCTGCTTGTCTTCTGAAATATATTTAGAGAAGAGAAGATCCCAGCAAGAAACCATCTGTCCTTGGAACTCACCAACTGGTACCACAAATCTCTCAGATTGTAACATGGCTTCCAAAGAGATGGAGTGAGGAAAGCAAACATTCTGACCTTCTCCTGATGATCTTGTCTCTTGTCTCGGGCTTGTAACACAACACTGTTCATTGGTTTTGTCCTCCACTGTTTTGTTGACGATGGTGGTGACTACAGTTTCCACTTGGTCAATGGTCAGCATGTCAGATTTGTACAATTGCAAGAGCTCCTTCCTTTTCTCCTCAGGAATATAATGGGAATGAAGTAGATCCCATATTGAAAACTGTTGCTCATGGAACTTATCAACAGATATGTTGATCAGTCTAGATTTCAAAGCATTCTGTGTTTCAACTGTGTGAGGAGCCTTGACTGTTCCTGGTGACATCAGGTTTTTCTTGGGAATTTCCCCAGTTTTGCACGATGTGTCACCTGGGTTTTCTGTTTGTGTAATAAGAGTAGTAACACTTCTGATACTTTCTTTAACACTTACTGTTGGTGCTCCATGTCTGTGTAGAATCTCCTCTTTCCTGATATTAGAGACACACCTGGAAAAGAAAGGATCCCAGACTGAAGCCTTCTGGCCATGGACTTCTCGGATAGTGACATCAATATTCTCCAAGCGTAAAGTATGTTGCAGAAGGTCATAGTATGATGAGTCGGGAGTTTCAGGTTCCCTCGGCCCTACTTGGCTATCACTCACATGTGAAGTGTTCTCCTTCTGCTCCTCTGTTTTGTTTACAATGGAAGTGACCACAGTCTCCATTTGGTCAATGGTGAGTATGTTGGATTTGTACAGATGAAAGAGCTCCTTCCTTTTCTCCTCAGGGATGTACTTGGAGTGGAGCAATTCCCACACGGAAACCTTCCTTCCATCAAACTCACCAGTGCTTATTGTAACCATTCGTGATTTCAGAGCCTTCTCCTTTTCTCGCCATTCTGGATTGACAACAGTTTTTTCTTCCTCAGATGATGCCACATCAGCATGTGTTGTGTCATGTCCTGAACGCACATTAACATTATCAGTCAATTCACTAATTAAAGTAGAAAGGATAGCAGTGAGTTCTTCAGGGGTTAGTTGGCAATTTCGATATATACCTAGAAGTTCTTCTCTTTTGCTATCTGAGATGTACTGAGAGAAGAGGAGATCCCAGAGGGAAACATCCTGACCTCGGAACTCACTGATATGCAGGACCACAGTGTGATTCTTCAAGGTGTCTTCCCAGGAGCCAGCATGTACGTGTCCATGGGAAACTTCCTTTGTTTTCTCTTCCTCTGTTTTGTTGACAATGGTGGTGACGACAGTTTCCATTTGGTCAATTGTGAGGATGCCAAATTTGTAGAGTTGCAAGAGCTCCTTCCTTTTCTCCTCTGGGATGTACTTGGAGTGAAGCACTTCCCACACGGAAACCTTCCGTCCGTGGAACTCAGCAGCGGTTACTTCAACCATCCGGGACTTCAGAGCTTTCTCCTTTTCACTCAGTTCCAAAGTCTTGGCACCCTCTTCTTTCTCAGAACTGTCAGTGTCAGGGCTGGGCATGTCAGGGGTAGTGGGGGGTTTACCCCCTCTGGTTGTAGCCTCCGTAAGGAGGGCGGTGAGGATTTGTGTTAGCTCCACCAGGGTCAGCCTTCCTTTTCTGTATTTGCTCAGAAGCTCTTCCCGTTTGCACTCTGAGATGTAGTGGGAGAACAGGAGGTCCCATGCGGAGAGTTGCTGATCTTGAAACTCCGGCAGAAGTACCTCAATGGGCTGAGTCCGCAAGGGGCTGTCCCAGTTCCCAGTATCTGGGGAGGAGACTACAGGAGATTTCCCACTGGTTGCCATGTCTTGGTCTGGGCGTCTCACCTTAATGTCAAATTTCTTACTTGTGGCTTCTTTTTTCGTGACAAGGGTGGTGAGGACACTTATCAGCCGGTCCATAGGTAGCAACCCTCGTCTGTACAAGCCCAGTAATTCCGTCCTCTTCTCCTCGGAGACGTAGCTGGAGAAGAGCAGGTCCCACACAAAGCTCGTCTGACCGTGGTGCTCTCCCGCAGGCATGTTGATGGCTGTGGATTTCAAGGCCTTCTGCCAGTTCTCCTCGAGGTTGGGATGGGTAGTGTCATCTGTCGGCGACATTGCTTTGGACAAGCTGGGAGCTTGTTTGTGCTCGGTTTGCTTGGTGCTCCTTTCTTCAGTCTCGGTGATGATGGTGATGAGGATTTGTTTGATGTCCTCAAGGCTGATAGTACCAGCCTTGTACTGCCTTAGTACCTCCTGCCTCTTATGTGAAGGGATGTATCTGGAGAAGAGGAGGTCCCACAGGGAGACTTCTTGTCCCTGGAAGAGCCCCACGCCAACCCTGGTCTTGGCAGACTGCAAAGTCTTCCTTGTGTTCTCGCTGAGGTGGAAGGAAAAAGAGCCCTTGTCCATCACTTGAAGCATCAAGAGGCCGGTGTCTGGATCGGGGAGGCACCTGTTCCGAAGCTGCATGTACGTGAGGTTTTCGTAAGTGTTGGGATCAAAGAAGCCCTTGGTGTCATCCGTGGGATCTGAGAGGATCTGGTTCATTTCCTGGTCAAAGTAGCCCCGCTCGTACGCTACTTCCACGGGGAGGCGATGGCTGTGCACAGGGTCAATGATGCCCCCGGTGGCAATCTGAGCCTCCAGCAGGCGGATGCCGTGGTCTTTGACGATGAAGCCTTTCTTCATGGCCTGGAAAAGGGAGATTTTGTTCCCCGTGTAGTGGTCGTTGTAGCCAGTCACTGCTCTCTCTGCAGAGAGAAGCTTCTCCTGCAGCTCGGACCCCACCAGTTCGGCAGAGACGGCCTCGTCGACAGAGAGCTTCTCATTCTTCAGCGGGTCAGTGATGAACCCAGTGGCGGCCTGTGCCTCCAGCAGCACCAGGGCCGTGCCTGGCCTCAGAATGCCCTTCCACATGGCCTGGTAGATGGTCATCTTCTCCATCTTCAAAGGGTCTGACTTGGATGGCACCAACACTCCGGCAATGCAGCTGGTGCCTTCCAGGTATCGCTTCACCGACTCCATTTCTTTGACCTCCCCCACAGTCTTGGTGCCGTGCGACAGCTCGGAGAGCGTGTCCCGGTCAATGATCTGGGAGCTGAAGAGTTCTGAGGCTGTCACCTGCCTCCTGAGACCAGAGAATTTCAGCTGGTTGCTCTTCTCCATCTCCTCAATGAGGGTGGTGATTATTTGGACAAGCTCCTCCGGGGTCACAGATCCTGCTCGGTACCTCTCCAGGAGCTCATGCCGTTTGTCCGTGGTCACATATTTGGAAAAGAGAAGCTCCCACACAGAGCGCTTGTTGCCTTGGAACTCGCCTACAGGCACATCTATTGTCACCAGCCGTAAGGCTCTTTCCAGTTCATCATCCTGTAGGGAAGGAGGAGCTCCATCTGCCTGGGACTGAGTCCCCTCTCTGGTCGGACTGCTGGCCTCTTCTGTTGCTTCGCCACAAGGTCCCTCTGTCTCAGTGAGAAGGGGGGTCAGCACGACTATCATTTCCGGGATACTCAGGATTCCTGACCGGTACTTCATCAAGAGTCCCTCTCTTTGGGTTTCCGGAACGTACTGAGAGAAGAGGAGATCCCAGAGGGAGACTTCCTGACCTTGGAACTCACCGATATGCAGGACCAGGCTGTGATTCCTCAAGGAGTCTTCCCAGGGGCCAGCGTGTACGTGTCCATGGGATACTTCCTTTGTTTTCTCTTCCTCTGTTTTGTTGACAATGGTGGTGACGACAGTTTCCATTTGGTCAATTGTGAGGATGCCAGATTTGTAGAGTTGCAAGAGCTCCTTCCTTTTCTCCTCTGGGATGTACTTGGAGTGAAGCACTTCCCACACGGAAACCTTCCGTCCGTGGAACTCAGCAGCGGTTACTTCAACCATCCGGGACTTCAGAGCTTTCTCCTTTTCACTCAGTTCCAAAGCCTTGGCACCCTCTTCTTTCTCAGAACTGTCAGCATCAGGGCTGGGCATGTCAGGGGTAGTGGGGGGTTTACCCCCTCTGGTTGTAGCCTCCGTAAGGAGGGCGGTGAGGATTTGTGTTAGCTCCACCAGGGTCAGCCTTCCTTTTCTGTATTTGCTCAGAAGCTCTTCCCGTTTGCACTCTGAGATGTAGTGGGAGAACAGGAGGTCCCATGCGGAGAGTTGCTGATCTTGAAACTCCGGCAGAAGTACCTCAATGGGCTGAGACCGCAAGGGGCTGTCCCAGTTCCCAGTATCTGGGGAGGAGACCACAGGAGATTTCCCACTGGTTGTCATGTCTTGGTCTGGACGTCTCACCTTAATGTCAAATTTCTTACTTGCGGCTTCTTTTTTCGTGACAAGGGTGGTGAGGACACTTATCAGCCGGTCCATAGGTAGCAACCCTCGTCTGTACAAGCCCAGTAATTCCGTCCTCTTCTCCTCGGAGACGTAGCTGGAGAAGAGCAGGTCCCACACAAAGCTCGTCTGACCGTGGTGCTCTCCCGCAGGCATGTTGATGGCTGTGGATTTCAAGGCCTTCTGCCAGTTCTCCTCGAGGTTGGGATGGGTAGTGTCATCTGTCGGCGACATTGCTTTGGACACGCTGGGAGCTTGTTTGTGCTCGGTTTGCTTGGTGCTCCTTTCTTCCGTCTCGGTGATGATGGTGATGAGGATTTGTTTGATGTCCTCAAGGCTGATAGTACCAGCCTTGTACTGCCTTAGTATCTCCTGCCTCTTATGTGAAGGGACGTATCTGGAGAAGAGGAGGTCCCACAGGGAGACTTCTTGTCCCTGGAAGAGCCCCACGCCAACCCTGGTCTTGGCAGACTGCAAAGTCTTCCTTGTGTTCTCGCTGAGGTGGAAGGAAAAAGAGCCCTTGTCCATCACTTGAAGCATCAAGAGGCCGGTGTCTGGATCGGGGAGGCACCTGTTCCGAAGCTGCATGTACGTGAGGTTTTCGTAAGTGTTGGGATCAAAGAAGCCCTTGGTGTCATCCGTGGGATCTGAGAGGATCTGGTTCATTTCCTGGTCAAAGTAGCCCCGCTCGTACGCTACTTCCACGGGGAGGCGATGGCTGTGCACAGGGTCAATGATGCCCCCGGTGGCAATCTGAGCCTCCAGCAGGCGGATGCCGTGGTCTTTGACGATGAAGCCTTTCTTCATGGCCTGGAAAAGGGAGATTTTGTTCCCCGTGTAGTGGTCGTTGTAGCCAGTCACTGCTCTCTCTGCAGAGAGAAGCTTCTCCTGCAGCTCGGACCCCACCAGTTCGGCAGAGACGGCCTCGTCGACAGAGAGCTTCTCATTCTTCAGCGGGTCAGTGATGAACCCAGTGGCGGCCTGTGCCTCCAGCAGCACCAGGGCCGTGCCTGGCCTCAGAATGCCCTTCCACATGGCCTGGTAGATGGTCATCTTCTCCATCTTCAAAGGGTCTGACTTGGATGGCACCAACACTCCGGCAATGCAGCTGGTGCCTTCCAGGTATCGCTTCACCGACTCCATTTCTTTGACCTCCCCCACAGTCTTGGTGCCGTGCGACAGCTCGGAGAGCGTGTCCCGGTCAATGATCTGGGAGCTGAAGAGTTCTGAGGCTGTCACCTGCCTCCTGAGACCAGAGAATTTCAGCTGGTTGCTCTTCTCCATCTCCTCAATGAGGGTGGTGATTATTTGGACAAGCTCCTCCGGGGTCACAGATCCTGCTCGGTACCTCTCCAGGAGCTCATGCCGTTTGTCCGTGGTCACATATTTGGAAAAGAGAAGCTCCCACACAGAGCGCTTGTTGCCTTGGAACTCGCCTACAGGCACATCTATTGTCACCAGCCGTAAGGCTCTTTCCAGTTCATCATCCTGTAGGGAAGGAGGAGCTCCATCTGCCTGGGACTGAGTCCCCTCTCTGGTCGGACTGCTGGCCTCTTCTGTTGCTTCGCCACAAGGTCCCTCTGTCTCAGTGAGAAGGGGGGTCAGCACGACTATCATTTCCGGGATACTCAGGATTCTTGACCGGTACTTCATCAAGAGCCCCTCTCTTTGGGTTTCCGGAACGTACTGAGAGAAGAGGAGATCCCAGAGGGAGACTTCCTGACCTTGGAACTCACCGATATGCAGGACCAGGGTGTGATTCCTCAAGGAGTCTTCCCAGGGGCCAGCGTGTACGTGTCCATGGGAAACTTCCTTTGTTTTCTCTTCCTCTGTTTTGTTGACAATGGTGGTGACGACAGTTTCCATTTGGTCAATTGTGAGGATGCCAGATTTGTAGAGTTGCAAGAGCTCCTTCCTTTTCTCCTCTGGGATGTACTTGGAGTGAAGCACTTCCCACACGGAAACCTTCCGTCCGTGGAACTCAGCAGCGGTTACTTCAACCATCCGGGACTTCAGAGCTTTCTCCTTTTCACTCAGTTCCAAAGCCTTGGCACCCTCTTCTTTCTCAGAACTGTCAGCATCAGGGCTGGGCATGTCAGGGGTAGTGGGGGGTTTACCCCCTCTGGTTGTAGCCTCCGTAAGGAGGGCGGTGAGGATTTGTGTTAGCTCCACCAGGGTCAGCCTTCCTTTTCTGTATTTGCTCAGAAGCTCTTCCCGTTTGCACTCTGAGATGTAGTGGGAGAACAGGAGGTCCCATGCGGAGAGTTGCTGATCTTGAAACTCCGGCAGAAGTACCTCAATGGGCTGAGACCGCAAGGGGCTGTCCCAGTTCCCAGTATCTGGGGAGGAGACCACAGGAGATTTCCCACTGGTTGCCATGTCTTGGTCTGGACGTCTCACCTTAATGTCAAATTTCTTGCTTGTGGCTTCATTTTTCGTGACAAGGGTGGTGAGGACACTTATCAGCCGGTCCATAGGTAGCAACCCTCGTCTGTACAAGCCCAGTAATTCCGTCCTCTTCTCCTCGGAGACGTAGCTGGAGAAGAGCAGGTCCCACACAAAGCTCGTCTGACCGTGGTGCTCTCCCGCATGCATGTTGATGGCTGTGGATTTCAAGGCCTTCTGCCAGTTCTCCTCGAGGTTGGGATGGGTAGTGTCATCTGTCGGCGACATTGCTTTGGACACGCTGGGAGCTTGTTTGTGCTCGGTTTGCTTGGTGCTCCTTTCTTCCGTCTCGGTGATGATGGTGATGAGGATTTGTTTGATGTCCTCAAGGCTGATAGTACCAGCCTTGTACTGCCTTAGTAGCTCCTGCCTCTTATGTGAAGGGACGTATCTGGAGAAGAGGAGGTCCCACAGGGAGACTTCTTGTCCCTGGAAGAGCCCCACGCCAACCCTGGTCTTGGCAGACTGCAAAGTCTTCCTTGTGTTCTCGCTGAGGTGGAAGGAAAAAGAGCCCTTGTCCATCACTTGAAGCATCAAGAGGCCGGTGTCTGGATCGGGGAGGCACCTGTTCCGAAGCTGCATGTACGTGAGGTTTTCGTAAGTGTTGGGATCAAAGAAGCCCTTGGTGTCATCCGTGGGATCTGAGAGGATCTGGTTCATTTCCTGGTCAAAGTAGCCCCGCTCGTACGCTACTTCCACGGGGAGGCGATGGCTGTGCACAGGGTCAATGATGCCCCCGGTGGCAATCTGAGCCTCCAGCAGGCGGATGCCGTGGTCTTTGACAATGAAGCCTTTCTTCATGGCCTGGAAAAGGGAGATTTTGTTCCCCGTGTAGTGGTCGTTGTAGCCAGTCACTGCTCTCTCTGCAGAGAGAAGCTTCTCCTGCAGCTCGGACCCCACCAGTTCGGCAGAGACGGCCTCGTCGACAGAGAGCTTCTCATTCTTCAGCGGGTCAGTGATGAACCCAGTGGCGGCCTGTGCCTCCAGCAGCACCAGGGCCGTGCCTGGCCTCAGAATGCCCTTCCACATGGCCTGGTAGATGGTCATCTTCTCCATCTTCAAAGGGTCTGACTGGGATGGCACCAACACTCCGGCAATGCAGCTGGTGCCTTCCAGGTATCGCTTCACCGACTCCATTTCTTTGACCTCCCCCACAGTCTTGGTGCCGTGCGACAGCTCGGAGAGCGTGTCCCGGTCAATGATCTGGGAGCTGAAGAGTTCTGAGGCTGTCACCTGCCTCCTGAGACCAGAGAATTTCAGCTGGTTGCTTTTCTCCATCTCCTCAATGAGGGTGGTGATTATTTGGACAAGCTCCTCCGGGGTCACAGATCCTGCTCGGTACCTCTCCAGGAGCTCATGCCGTTTGTCCGTGGTCACATATTTGGAAAAGAGAAGCTCCCACACAGAGCGCTTGTTGCCTTGGAACTCGCCTACAGGCACATCTATTGTCACCAGCCGTAAGGCTCTTTCCAGTTCATCATCCTGTAGGGAAGGAGGAGCTCCATCTGCCTGGGACTGAGTCCCCTCTCTGGTCGGACTGCTGGCCTCTTCTGTTGCTTCGCCACAAGGTCCCTCTGTCTCAGTGAGAAGGGGGGTCAGCACGACTATCATTTCCGGGATACTCAGGATTCCTGACCGGTACTTCATCAAGAGCCCCTCTCTTTGGGTTTCCGGAACGTACTGAGAGAAGAGGAGATCCCAGAGGGAGACTTCCTGACCTTGGAACTCACCGATATGCAGGACCACGGTGTGATTCCTCAAGGAGTCTTCCCAGGGGCCAGCGTGTACGTGTCCATGGGATACTTCCTTTGTTTTCTCTTCCTCTGTTTTGTTGACAATGGTGGTGATGACAGTTTCCATTTGGTCAATTGTGAGGATGCCAGATTTGTAGAGTTGCAAGAGCTCCTTCCTTTTCTCCTCTGGGATGTACTTGGAGTGAAGCACTTCCCACACGGAAACCTTCCGTCCATGGAACTCGCCGGCGGTTACTTCGATCATCCGGGACTTCAGAGCCTTCTCCTTTTCACTCAGTTCCAAAGCCTTGGCACCTTCTTCTTTCTGAGAACTGTCATCACCATCATCAGGGCTGGGCATGTCAAAGGTAGTGAAGGGTTTATCCTCTCTGGTTGTAGCCTCCGTAAGGAGGGCGGTGAGGATTTGGGTTAGCTCCACCAGGGTCAGCCGTCCGTTTCTGTATTTGCTCAGAAGCTCTTCCCGTTCGCACTCTGAGATGTAGTGGGAAAACAGGAGGTCCCACAGACTAAGTACCTTTCCTTGGAAATGCCTCGTGCTAACCCTTGTTGTTGTAGTTTTCAGAGCCTTCCTTATGTTTTCATCTAAATGATGGGCATTTATATCCCTGTCATGCAGTTGAAGCATTAGAAGTCCAGTGTCTGGGTCACAAATGCTGTTCTTTAGCAGCTGCTTGTATGTGAGGTTCTCATGTGTGTTCGGATCAAAGAAGCCCTTGGTTTCATCTGTGGGGTCTAAGAGCTTCTTGTTCATTGTCTCATCAAAGTATCCCCGTTCGTAGGCCATCTCAATGGGGACACGGTGACTGTTGACTGGATCAATGATGCCTCCAGTTGCTATTTGAGCTTCCAGGAAACGTATGCCATGTTCTTTGATGATGAGATCTTTTCTCATTGCCTGAAAAAGAGATATTTTCCCCCCTGTGTTTGGGTCAGTGTATCCAGTGACAGCTTTCTCTGCAGAAAGGAGCTTATTAAAAATTTCTCCACCCACCAGTCCAGTAGAAGTGGCCTCCTTGACAGAGAGCTTCTCGTTCTTCAGCGGGTCAGTGATGAACCCAGTGGCGGCCTGTGCCTCCAGCAGCACCAGGGCCGTGCCTGGCCTCAGAATGCCCTTCCACATGGCCTGGTAGATGGTCATCTTCTCCATCTTCAAAGGGTCTGACTTGGATGGCACCAATACTCCAGCAATGCAGCCAGTGCCTTCCAGGTATCTCCTTACTGAATCCATCTCTGCTACATCTTGTGCTGTCTGTTTCCCGTCCTCCAGGTCCTTCATTGTGTCTTTACCAATTATGTCAGCTTTTAGTAGTTCTGCAGCTGTGACTTGTTTCCGTAGCCCCTGGAACCATATGTCTCTTCTGCCTTCTTCTTTTTCTGTTATTATGTTCAGAATTTCATTAATGATGTGTTGCAGAACAGCAGAGGACTCCTGTTTATATTTTCTAATCAGCTCCTTCTTCTTTTCTTCATTAATGTAATCTGAAGAAAGAAGCTCCCACAAAGAGATGTTCTGTCCTCTGTATTTCCCAAGTGTTACATTTACTTTGGTGGATGAGAGAATATTTTTGGTTATATCATCTACGTAGAAATATTCCCTCTTTTCTAGCAACTGTAAGAGATACATCCCCGTGCCTGTGTCTTTAGTACATCTGTACAAGAGTTGTGCATATGTAACCTTTCCGTGCGTGTTGGGATCCACAAATCCTTTGGTAGCATAATCTGAATCGGAAAGCAGGATGAAAGTGTCCTCATCCATATAGCCACGTTTGGAAGCCACCTCCACAGGGACGCGGTGGCCATAGACAGGGTCTATTATGCCACCAGTAGCAATCTGGGCCTCCAGCAGCCTCAGAGCAAGTGTTTTCTCTACTACGCCTTTTTTCATGGCTTGGAAAAGAGATATTTTATTCCCTGTGGATGGGTCGGTGTATCCTGTTACAGCTTTCTCTGCAAAGAGAAGCTTCTCGTGAATCTCTTTGCCTACAAGCCTCACAGAGACAGCCTCATCAACAGAGAATCTTTTCTTCTTCAGTGGGTCGAGGATGAATCCAGTGGCAGCCTGTGCTTCCAACAACATGAGAGCATTTTCTGGTGAGAGAAGATCTCTCTTCATGGCTTCGTAGATAGTCATCCTTTGCCCTTTGGTTCCTATCAAGACTCCAGCAATGCAGCCTGTTCCTTCCAGGACTCGTTTCATGGAGTCCTTCTGGGCAAGCTGCTGAATGGCACCAGCCCCTTGATGAAGCCCATCCAGCGTTTTCTTGTCAATTATCTCTGAGTTGAACAGCTCTGCTGCTGACACCTCTCCCCTCGGCCCCTTAAGTTTGAGCGTCTGGGCTTTCTGCTCAGTTTCCTCAACGATAGTGGTGATGGCTTTGCTGAGTTGTTCTAATGTCAGAGCCTCACACTTATACTGGCTTACCAGGTCTTTCCTTCTCTGTTCTTGGATGTAGGGGGAGCAGAGGAAGTCCCACATGGAGACTGACTGGCCTTTGTACCTGCCTACGTGCATCTGCATAGGTTGTGCCTTCAGAAGTTGTTTTGTTGACTCATCAATGTAAAAGTACCTTCCCCCTTTTTTGACAATTTGCAGCATATACAGTCCAGTCCCTGGATCTTGGATGCATCGTTCTAGTAGCTGCAGGTAAGTGAGGTTCTCGTGTGTGTTGGGGTCGAAAAAGCCTTTGGTATCATCTGTTGGATCTGAAAGGATTTGGTTCAGTTTTTCGTCAAAGTAGCCCCGCTTATAAGCTACCTCGACAGGGATGCGGTGACTATGAACAGGGTCGATGATGCCCCCCGTGGCTATTTGGGCCTCCAGCAGGCGGATGCCATGGCTTTCCACGATGAGCTCTTGGTTCATGGCTTCAAAGAGGGAAATCTGGCCTTTGGTGTAGGGGTCTGTGTACCCTGTCACGGCTTTTTCTGCACTCAGCAGCTTCTCGTAAATCTCTCTCCCAATCAGCCCCGCTGTCATCGCCTCATCCACTGACAACTTCTTGTTTCTCACTGGATCAATGAGGAACCCGGTGGCTGCCTGGGCTTCCAACAGCACCAGAGCCACCCCTGGTCTGAGGAGACCCTGCCTCAAAGCCTGGTAGATACTCATCCTTTCATGGCTTGGCTGCACAAGGACTCCAGCGATGAAGTTACAACCCTCAAGAGATTGCCTCACAGAATCCATCTCGGTGACTTCCTGGACAGTCTTCTTTCCATGTCTCAGTTCGTCCAGAGTTTCTTTGTCTATGAGCTGTGATTGGAAGAGGTCACTGGCTGAGACCTGCTTGCGCAAGCCCTTGAAGGTGAACTGCTTGCCTTGCTGTTCAGTCTCTTCGATGATCTTGGTGACGGTTGTTATCATTTCTTGAAGGACCTCAGCATTCTCCTCTTTGTAGGTCATCACCAGCTCTCTCCGCTTGCCGTTGCTGATGTACTCTGAGTTGAGCAAGTCCCAGAGAGAAACTTCTTGACCTTTAAACCGCCCAGTGTTGACACAGACAGTTACAGATTTCAGCACCTCCATGGTGCGACTGTCCCCGTAGAAAGCTGCATCTTCTGAGAGAGGGAGCAGAAAGAGTCCGGTCTCAGCATCCCGGATGCATCTGTCCTTTAGCTGCTGATAGGTCAGGCTCTCCTGTGTGTTCGGGTCAAAGAAGACGCAGGTGTCCTCGTTGTGTTGAGAAAGGGCCTGGTGCATTTCGTCATCATAGAAGCCGTGCTGATAGGCAGCACGGAGAGGAAGATGGTGGTGATGGAGGGGGTCAATGACCCCTCCAGTGGCCAGCTGGGCCTCGAGCCAAGGGATACCAGCACTGGCAGAGGTGAGCTCCTTTCGGATTGCCTGGCACACTGAGATTGGCTTTCCTGAGTAGGGGTCGAGGAAGCCTGTCAGTGCTCTCTCTGCCTGCAGCAGCTGCTCTGTCAGTTCTTCACCCACAAGGCCAGCTTTCACAGCCTCCTCGACTCCAAGCCTCTGGTTTGTCACTGGGTCTGTGATGGTCCCTGTGGCTGCCTGAGCTTCCAGTAGCCTTGCTCCTGTGCCCGGCAGAAGGAGACTGTTCTGCATTGCTTGGTAAATGCCCATTTTCTCTTGGGAGGCCTGGATGAAGACTCCGGCAATTCCCCCAGTGCCCTGCAAGTATTCCTTCACACTGTCCATCTCGGACACGTCTCTGGTGGTTCTCCTGCCCTGGGCCAGCTCTGTGAATGTCTTCTCTGAAATGATGCCAGTATCCAGAAGCCAGACTGCGGGCACCGCCCCTCTCAGGCCTTGGAAAGCGACCTGGGTTTGAGCCTTCATTTCTATTTCCTTAATGAGTCCCTGGACCAGGGCAAGCAGCTGGCAGAGTGATATTGCCCCAGACCTATACTGCTCAAGGAAATCTCTTCTCTGCTCCTCGGTGAAGTAGCCAGAGTTCAGGAGCTCCCAGAGGGACACCCCCTTCTCCTCCACAAGAGTCTCCCTGAAGAGCTGCTCAATCTGCTCATCTGTGTGGATCGGAGAAGCCCTTTGTGGCAGAGGTAACAAGTGAACGCCAGAAACTTCATCCGTCTGACACCGATTTATCAACTGGCCGTAGGTCACATTTTCTTTGCTGTCCAGAGTGTTGAACACTTTGGTGTCAGTGCTGGGGTTGGAGAGCATTTCACAGAAGTCCTCATCCAAGTAACCTTTTTTCTGGGCAAATGCGACTGGGACATAGTGGCCACTGTGGGGGTCAATGATCCCCCCAGTAGACAGCTGGGCATCCATCAGCTGTATAGCCTGCTTGTCAGCCACAAGGCCTTTCTTCATGGCTTGGAAGAGGGAAACCTTCTGGCCTGTGAAAGGGTCCTTGTAACCGGTGACGGCTTCTTCTGCACGCTGCAATTTCTCATAAAGCTCAGGACCAACAAGGCCTTCCCTCACAGCATCGTCTAGGCAGAGCTTTTGATTGTTCACTGGGTCAATGATGAAGCCAGTGGCGGCCTGTGCCTCAAGCAAGGGCAGCACAACCCCTGGCAACGCAATATTCCTCTTCATGGCTTCATAGAGACTCACTCGTTCATTGGAGGGCTGCAGCACAATTCCCCCAATGCTGCCTG
Source organism: Anniella stebbinsi (assembly GCA_029215795.1). Taxonomy (NCBI): domain Eukaryota; kingdom Metazoa; phylum Chordata; class Lepidosauria; order Squamata; family Anniellidae; genus Anniella; species Anniella stebbinsi. The sequence goes on along the minus strand of JARDYH010000006.1, from coordinate 119,820,228 downwards.
TGCCGTAGAGGTACTTTCTGACTGGATCCATGCGCAGCACCTCCTCTGGGCTCACAGCTCCCTCCAGGAGCCTTTCAAAGAGCTCCTTCTCAATGATGCCAGTTTCCACCAGGTGGTAGGCAGTGACCTTCCCCCTTATGGCTGGGAATTGGATATGGGCCCATTTCTTCATCTCCTCTTCTAACATGAGACGGATTTGTTCTAGGGTGACCTTCTGTAGCGAGTAGTGGTTGAATATTTCCCGCCTCTTCCCCTCGCTGAAGTACTCTGAGTTCAGTAGATCCCATATGGAGACCTGTTGTCCTTGGAAACGGCCATATTTTACGACGAGCCGGGAGCTCCTAAGTGCTTGCTTGGTGGCGTCGTCAATGAACCGCCGCTTCCTGCTGTTCAGCGGTAAGAGGCAGAGGCCGGTGGAAGGCTCTGTGACACACTTCTCCTTCAACTGCAGGTAAGTCAAGTTCTCATGGGTGTTTGGGTCAAAGAAGCCCTTGGTGTCATCGCTGGGGTCCGAGAGGATCAGGTTCATCTTCTTGTCAAAGTAGCCCCGTTTGTAGGCCGCTTCCACGGGCAGGCGGTGGCTGTTGATAGGGTCGATGATGCCCCCGGTGGCAATCTGGGCCTCTAGCAGGCGGATAGCATGATCCTTGACGATAAGATCCTTCATCATGGCCTGGAAGAGGGAGATCTTGTTCCCCGTGTAAGGATCCCTGTAGCCAGTGACAGCTTTTTCAGCAGCCACGAGCTTGTCATAAACCTCTGGGCCAATGACGCCGGCACGCATGGCCTCATCCACGGAGTATTTCTTGTTGGCAGCTGGGTCAATGATGTATCCTGTGGCAGCCTGAGCCTCTAGGAGGATGAGGGATGTTCCTGGTCGCAGGAAGCCTTTCTGTTTGGCTTGGTAGATGCTCATTTTCTCCTGGGAGTCAGGCAGGAGCAACCCACTGATGCAGCCAGTGCCTTCCAAGTACTTCTTCACCGTTCCCATGGTAACAACATCCTTGGGCAAGGTCTCCCCTTGTGTTAACTTTTCAAATAAGTCTTTGTTGATGATTTTGGAGCTCAGGAGCTGGGCAGGGGTCACCTTGTCCCTCAAGCCTTCAAAGGTGACTCTGGAGTTGTCAGTGACTTGCTGGATGGTGTGACAGACTTCATTAGCCAATTGCCGAGTGGAAAGGGCCCCGGAGCGGAATTGTTGGATGAGGGCCCTCCTCTGCTCTCTTGTCAAGTAGTCTGAGAAGAGCAGCTTCCAGAGTGACACGGGCTTCCCCTTGAATTTGCCACAGGGCACAGACACCACTGTGTTCCTCAGAGCAGCCTGCGTGCTGTGGTCAATGAAGGCGTGTTCCCTCCCGTGGTCTCCAGAAAGGGGCAAAAGGCAGAGTCCGGTGTCTGGATCAGTGACGCATCTCAGTAGCAGTTCTGCATATGACAAGTTCTCCTTTGTGTTGGGCTCAAAGAACCCACGGATGTCATCGGTGGGATTGCAGAGGAGGCTGTGCATATCTCTGTCTAAATGGCCCCGCTGGCAGGCCATCTCCACAGGGAGCCGATGATGAGTGTGTGGGTCTATGATGCCACCAGTGGCAAGCTGGGCATCCAGCAGGAAAAGGCCAGGGTCCCTGGGCACAAGGCCCTTCTTCATGGCTTGGAACAGAGAGAGCATCTCCCCCGTGGAGGGGTCTCTGTACCCTGTGACAGCTCTCTCAGCTGAGGACAATTTCTCATAGAGGCCTGGCCCAACAACGCCGGCCCTGACAGCGCTGTCAGCAGTGAACTTCTCACTCTTCTCCGGGTCTATCAAGCATCCTGTCGCAGCTTGAGCCTGCAGGAGCCTCACAGCTGTGCCTGGCATTAGGAGGTGGTCTGTGAAAGCCTGGTACAGACTCCTACATTCACCGGTTGACAGGACGGCTACACCAGCGATGCTATTTGCCCCTGAGAGGTACTGCTGAACAGAGTCCATCTCTGCCACCTCCTGCGCTGTGACCTCCCCATCATGGAGGGCTTTGAACATGGCTGAGTCAATGATTCCAGAGTCCAGCATCTCATGGCTGCACACAGACCCTCTCAGCCCAGGGAAGGAGATTTTCAGGGGTAACAGCAGCAGCCCTGTGGCTGGATCCGCGATGCATCTTCTCATCAATTCCATGTATGGGACCTTCTGGTTGCTGTTGGGGTCCAAGAAGCTCTTGGCCTCCTCATTCCCAGGATCAGAGAGGAGTCTACTTGTCTCCTCATCGAGGAAGCCACGTGCGCAGGCCTCGTGCAGAGGGACACGGTGGCCAGTGGCGGGGTCAATTATGCCTCCGGTGGCTATCTGGGCTTCCAGTAGATGCAGGCCCTGTTCCCTTCCAATCAGCTCTTTTTGAATGGCTTGGTAGAGCGAGATCTTCTCCTCCGTATAAGGGTCGGTGAAGCCCGTCACGGCTCGCTCTGCACACAACAGCTTCTCCTTCATTTCCAGCCCGACTAATCCTATTGCTAATGCCTCTGCTACGGGGATCAGCTGCTTTCCCACAGGGTCAACAATGCCGCCTGTGGCCGCCTGTGCCTCCAGAAGGGCTAATGCAAGATCAGACTGGAGCAAGTGCTCCCGCACAGCATCAGAGAAGCTCACGGCTTTGCTGGAGGCCTCCACATAGGCCCCCGAAATGCTCCCAATGCACGTTTCTGCCTTTGCTGCCATGGTGCTGCGGAAAGGGAGGCAGCCTCCTCCTTGCACCTGTGCCGCTGATCCCCTTGCCTCCATCCTGGCTGGGTAACAGCTGCCTCTTTGCTGATCTTCTGCTCCCTTAAGGGACGGCAAGGATGTTTCTGCAAAGAGAGCACAGAAAGAGAAGGGTCAGTGACGTTCATCCAGACGTTTGCCTTGCTGAATAGTGGAAAAGAGCAGGGGAAACCTGCACTTGGCAGAACAGGGTGGGGAGACGTGCCGGCCACCTCTTGATGGGGCACACTCCCCCAAACGCCATCCCGCCACAGGCTTCATCCACACGCTCTGAAGCACAGAGCAGCTGCTCTCTTTCCAGGCATGGGCTGGACCCTTGCAGGCCCGATGATGCCATCAGGAGAGCAGGAAGACACTTGGAGCTAGAGAGCTGCTCCCTTGAATGTCACTCCCTGGCAGTAAGCCCAGGCCTACCCACCCCACACCCGGATATGGAATAGGTCCTGGGGCGAGCATTCTTTCCAGAGAACTTGCTTGGTCTCCCTTGGATAAGCAGGCATGGCGCAGAGGTTCTGGCGCTCGGAGGAGGTGGGGAGGGAGCGCTTGCTGTGGCTTAGAAGTCACAGCTTACTATGTCACCCGCTGTTGCTCCACTAGATCTCTAACCCCTCGTAGCACCAGCAGTGGAGGCTGGTGGCTCCAACGTCAGAGGGACGGATTGTCAAAACCAGCCAGAACTATAAAGGGGCTTGTCCAAAGTGCTTCCTTTAGAGTTTTGACTGAAACCAAGAACAGATTCACCACCCCACTGACATCAGAACCACCAGCCCCCACTGACTACCGGCCTGCCTCCCACTGAGAGAAAATCCATGAGCAAACCCAAAATGGGGTGACGGAGAGCAAGAGAAGGACTTCTGGACCGGTTCCATACAGCCCCAGGCTCTTGCAACCAGTCGGTCGGCCTCCTCACCCCGCACGCCAGCGGCGGCGTTTACATTCTTCTGAGCCTTGCTGAGGTTGAGCCACAAAAGGATGGAGACGTGCCCCGGCGTATCGCTTCCGCCCCTTCCCCAGCCCAGCCCTGTTCCTCTTGGGAACAGGCACTCTGGATCTGCAGCTTTCACGGAGTATGGAATGCGGTGGGGGGGGAGGGGTCTGCAGCCCTCGCTCCACATCACCAGGAGGTCTTGCTCAAGTCCTTTCTCCTCCTCCTCCTCCCACTGACCTAGCATCAGGTGCTATGGAAGAGAAATTTGCCGCAGCTCAGTCCGTCTGCCTGGCTGCTGCTGGTGCTCAGCCAAATGAGAGATTCAGAGGTCTCCACCCTAGGGCTCCTGCACAGGTCCCTGGGACCACCTGGACACTCTCCAAGACCTGACGGGAAGGAGATGATCCAATCCTGATGGGTATCAGTACTCTTGGTCACCGTGGTGGATGACTTACATTGAGGGATATGGATGAGGGGAGCGTGGGCCTTGCGGGTTCTCCTGAGCCACTCAGTGGTTTTCAGGACTATAAGTCATGGCATCTCAATTTGTTATTTATTTAGTAGCAATATTTATATACTGCTTTTTAAAAACAAATCCCAGGGCAATTTACAAAAGAATAAAAACAACACACACACACATAGGCGTTTGGCAATATCTGAGGAGCCTGGGTTTGTTTTTGTTTTTGGTAGCTTTTTTGGGCTGTTGTAGCGGTTTTAAATGTATGTGTGTATTGTGTGTATGTTGTATGTTTTTGCTGTTTTAAGTTTTGTATATTGTTTTAATTGTTTTAATCCTATGTAAACCGCCCAGAGAGCTTCGGCTATGGGGCGGTATACAAATGTAATAAATAAATAAATAAATAAATAAATAAATAAAATAGTATCATCAGGTTGGCTCATAGTTGGGGGAAACGCAAGGCCAAGTGATATGCTTCCAATCAGCGCCTAAAGCACCCCAGTGAGGAGGAGGCCTGGCGTTCCCCAGAGGGGAGATGGATCCTGCTGGCTGGCTGGCTGGCATGAGCCTAGGAGGTTGGATATTACAGTGGCTCTAGTGTTTTGGGGTGGGGCAGAGAGTCCTCTGCTCAACCCAGGGCCTCTGGGGTGCCTCAGGGGTCCATCTTGTTCCCCCAGTTTTGTAGCATCCACATGAAAGAGCTGGAAGGAATCACCTGGAGGTTTAGACTAAGGTGTCATCATGGGTCTATGTGAGATACACATCCATCTTTTCCATCTACAAGTGCTAGGGAAGCTGTGGGAAACCTGGACAAGTGTTTGGAGGCGGTTTTGGAATGGATGAGGGTAAATAAGTTGGAGCTTAATCCAGACAAGATGGCGGTATTGTGAGAAGTGGGCAGACCTGGGTGGAAGAGTGCCGCTGGCTTTGGAGGAGATTTGCTCTCCTCCTGAAAGACCATGCTCACAGCTGGACACTGCTCTGAAAGGCAGCATCTTGTACCATCATCCCAGGTATTTTACAAAAACTAAATGTAATTCATTAAAAAAATTAAGTAGTGGCTTCTGAGGCTCATTGTCTGGGCGGGGTGGGTGGGTTCAATGGATTCAAGACTTCCCTCCTTCCTGCGTACACAGGAACTTGAGTTTCCTCTGAATCTCGCTTCAGGCTTTCAACCAAGTCGAATCAGCAGCCTCCACAGAGTGTCCAGCCTTTGCCCTGGGACTTGCCCTGCGTTTGTTCATTTTGCAGCTCCCTTTCTCCACAAGGTCCTCATGCTCTTCCATGGCAGCAGGGCGGGGTGGGGGTGTTGGAGTATTTGGATCTGGCTTGGTCAGGAAGAGCCACCAAAAGGTGGAGTGGGCCTCAGAGCAGTGAAGAAAGCCCAGGAGGAGCCTCTGCAGGACTGGCGTGCTCAGCGTTTCTCCTCTGTCTTTCTGTCTTTTGCTTGTTTGTTGATTAGATCTTTATACTGCCCAACTTGTTGTAAAAATCTGAACAGATCTATGATTCTCACCACTGGGGCTGTAAACCAATGGGATGAGGGCTAATGTCATGTGACATCTGATGTATAAAAGTATTTGTTTGAACCTTGGCGCGGTGTGACTCTGGAAGGCAGCGAGAGCGCCTAGTGGTCACCTATTCTGCGCAGAATAATAAATTAGTTTCCAAAGCTTCAGGAGGTCTTTCGTCAAGTGTTTCATATCTGGACTTTGGACACTTGGGAATAGCATAATTTATGCAACAAACTGACCCAAATCCCCTCCGAGCAGCTTGCCATAGATTAAAGAGGTACTGGGGCTGAAGCCTGTCAAGAAGCTACGCCTTCTAACCAGAAAGCTCTGCCAATCTCTAGGCATGCAGGGTGGGGGGTGGGGGGGAGATCATTCTGCCATGAGGAGGGAAGGCTTTCTCTTCCCTGTCCTGAGTGCCTCTTCCCCCATGGGGTTCCAGAAGGATGAGTGAGGGAGAAGCACCTTCTCTCCTGCCACGCTCTCCACACCACGCGTGTCTCCTGTGTTCTAAGCCAAGCATCTCCTCGTAGGGGAGCTTCTCCAGCCCCCTGACCCTTGGGGTTGCCCCTTTTTTGCACCATCTTCACTTCTGCAATATTGTTCTGTGCTCCCCAGTGGTGTGGATGGGGTCATTGGGTGGTTTAGCCACTAGGTGGCAGTAGGCAGAGATGAGAGTTTCCTGGCTCATTGGAGAGAGAGGCTCATGTCCTTGTCTTGCTCCAGACAGGTGTGTCCTCTAAGCCTTCCATGGCTCCAGGGGCAGGGCTACCTGGGGATGCCTTTATTTGGGAGGAGACTCGGGGTGTTGTTGTTGTTTCTGCAGCATGTGCTTTATTTACACATACACACATAGAGCACCCCTGCTGCACACCAGATCCCCAGGGAGAGCAACCCCAGAGGGCTGCCAGGCTACACCCTTACCATGAGGCATGCTGAGCCACTGGGCTCAGGTAGTGCAATCGGAAAAGCAGTGTAGCGCCCATCCACTGCTGGCGTCAGTCACATGCCCACCCACTGCTTCCATACAACATCGGACAGGTGGCAGGAGACAGCTGCCGCCTGAAATCTCAAAAAATGCCCTGCCTGAAGCGCCATCAGCAACATGTTAGGCATTGCATTCATGGGGATCCAAAATGCTGGCCACTGCTGCTGAGACGGAGCCGGTATTCTGTTTTAAGTTGCTGCCTGGACTGGAAAGCTGCTCACCAGGGGGAGGGAGGGAGGGAGTGTGACTGGATGCAGGAGTGATTGGTGGGGCAAAGGGCTCAGGGTGTCCCACCCACCCAAGCACCACCACCACCACATCATTTGTTCATAAATGATCTGATTTGTTCATAAAGGAGCTGGAATTAGGAGTGTGCAGTGAAGTGGCCACGTTTGCCATTGACACCAAATTATTTAAGGTGGTTAAAACACAAAGGGATTGTGAGGAGCTCCAAAGGGATCTCTCCAAGCTGGGAGAGTGGGCATCTAAATGGCAGATGCAGTTCAATGTAAGCAAGGGTAAAGTGATGCATGTTGGGGCAAAAAAAACCCAAACCCAACTTCAAGTATAACCTGATGGAATCTGATCTGGCATTGATTGACCAAGAAAGAGATCTTGAGGTTGTGGACAGCTCAATGAGAATGTTAACTCTGTATGCGGATGCTGTCAAGAAGTTGGCTACAGAATCAGACTCAAAGAGTGCTTATCAGTGGTACAATCTCAGACTGCGGGGAGGTAATGAGCAGGGTACCGTAGGGCTCGGTCCTGGGCCCAGTGCTCTACAGCATTTTTATTAATGATTTGGACGAGGAGGTGCAGGAATGCTCATCAGATTTGCACTTGACACAAAATTGGGTGAGATCGCTAATACCCTGGAAGTCAGAAGCAAACTTCAAAGTGATCTTGATAAGCTGGAGCGCTAGGCTGAAAACAGAATTAAATTTAATAGGGATAAATGCCAAGTTCTACACCTAGGAAAAAGAAACCAAATGCACAGTTACAAGATGGGGGATACTTGGGAAATCAATACGACAAGCAAGAAAGATCTTGGAATTGTTATAGATCACAAGCTGAATATGAGCCAGCAGTGTGATGTGGCTGCAAAAAAAGCAAAAGCTATTTTGGGCTGCATTCATAGAAGTATAGCTTCCAAATCGCATGAGGTACTGATTCCCCTCTATTTGGCACTGGTTAGGCCTCATCTTGAGTATTGCATCCAGTTCTGGGCACCACACCTCAAGAAGGATGCAGACAAGCTGGAGCATGTTCAAAGGAGGGCAACGAGGATGATCGGGTCTGGAAAGAAAGCGCTATGAAGAGAGACTGAAAGAACTGGGCATGTTTAGCTTGCAGAAGAGAAGACTGAAGGGAGACATGAGAGCACTCTTCAAATACTTGAAAAGTTGTCACACAGAGGTTGGCCAGGATCTCTTCTCGATCATTCCAGAGTGCAGGACCTGGAATAATGGGCTCAAGTTACAGGAAGCCAGATTCCGGCTGGACATCATAAAAAACTTCCAGTTAGAGCAGAATGACAATGGGACCAATTACCTAGGGAGGTGGTGGGCTCTCCCACACTACAGGCATTCAAGAGGCCGCTGGACAGCCCTCTGTCAGGGATGCTTTAAGATGGATTCCTGCATTGAGCAGGGGGGTTGGACTCGATGGCCTTATAGGCCCCTTCCAACTCTACTATTCTACTATTCTAAGGCTAACTCCATATCAGGCATAATTAGAAAAGGAATTGAGAAGAAAATTACTCGTATCATAATGCCTTCATACAAATCTATGGTGCGACCACACTTAGAATACTTTGTACAGTTCTGGTCACCACGCCTTAAAAAGGATATTGTAGAGCTGGAAAAAGGGCAGAAAAGGGCAACTAAAATGATCAAGGGGCCAGAGCATCTCCTCTATGAGGGACGGTTACAACAGCTGGGATTGTTCAGCCTGGAAAACAGGAGGTTAAGGGGAGACATGATAGAGGTGTACAGAATGATGCCTGGTCTGGAGAATGTGGAGAGGGAGGCATTTTTCTCCCTCTCCTGTAATACCAGAATAACCGTAATACTAGAACCGAAAGGCGTCATCCCATGAAGCTGATTGGTGGGAGGTTCAGGACAGATAAAAGGAAGAACTTCTTCACACAGCACATAGATGGAATTCACTACCACAAGATGTAGTGATGGCCACCAATTTGGATGGCTTTAAAAGGGGGTTGGATACATTCCTGTAGAAGGCTACTAATTCTGATGGCTATGCGCTACCTCCAGAATCAGTAAACTGTATACACTAGTTGCTGGGGAACATGGATGGGAGGGTACTGTTGCACCCATATCCTGCTTGTGGGTCCCTGGTCAACAGGTGTTTGCCCACACTGTGAACAGAGGGCTGGACTAGATGGACCTTTGGCCTGATCCAGCCTCAGGGCTCCTCTGATGTTCTTATGTAGTCCCTTGCACCCCTCCTCCCCACTGTGTCCCATGACATGGGACTTTAAAACTGGAGCCAAACCCCTGCTCAGCTCTCTGCCATCAGCAGCAGGGTGACCACCAATACAGATCCTCCAAATGCAATGCCTGACATGACATGCCACTACCATCACTTGGGGCATTGCATTTTGGGAGGCTCTAAAAGCTGTATGGTAGCTGCCTGCTGCAGTGCAGAACAGGAGGGTGTGACTTGAGCCAGCAACCCCCCTTCCTTCTCTCTCTCTCTCTCTCTCTCTCTCTCTCTCTCTCTCTCTCTCTCTCTCACACACACACACACACACACACACCCTCCCTTTAGCTGGAGGTGGTGCCACGTCACCCACGCTGGTGGCAGAGGGCTTTCTGCATCAAGAAACCAGTTTCTAATGATTGGCTCCCAGTAAGGAAACATTTCCCAGATGTTTGTGTTCCTCTGGGCAAGCACAAACTGTCATCTAGCATTGCTTCAAGGCTAACCCAGAGTGATGCTCCTCTGCACAGCAATCAGGCAACAACATCCTTTTGGGGTTGCAATTTTCAATTCCTTTCCTCATGTTGTTCCCCGCCTTGATCCAGAGGGAAAGACGGGTAAGAAATAAATAAAATTATTATTATTATTATTATTATTATTATTATTATTATTATTATTAATGTCTAACATGCAATTTGGCTTTTTCAAAGCAGCTGACACCCACTGAGTTGCCATTTTCATTGTGCTGTCCATCACGACCTTAAGATCTCTTTCTCTGTCGGTCACTGCTAGCTCAGATTCCATCAGCATCCGTGTGCAGTTGGGATATTTTGCCCCGATATGCATCACTTTACATTAGCTCACATTGAATTGCATCTGCCATTTTAATGCCCATTTGCTCAGTTTGGAGAGATCCTTTTAGAGCTCTCTGCAGTCTGTTTTCACCACCCTGAATAATGTGGTGTCATCCATAAACCCATTATTATTATTATTATTATTATTATTATTATTATTTCATTTTTCTGCTGCCCCAATAGCTGAAGCTCATGACTTGCGCTCTTCCTTTATTCTAGGCATTATGCTTGGACACTGAAAGGACGTTCTGGGGCTGAGCTCTGCTGAGCACTGTCTGAGAACCAAGTCTCACCCAGCCTCACCTCATCTCCCTGCTGCTGCTGCTGCTGCTGCTGCTGCTGCTGCTGCTGCTGCTTTGAGAAAGGTGGGGCCGTGGGAAAATTGGTGCGTGTGGCAATGGGGAGGACAGGGACGACAGGGACATGAGCCTGGGCACCGAGCCACCTTGTACAGCTGCAGAGGCGGGAAAGTCAGTGTGGCACCTCAGGTCACTAGGAGCTCCCAGTTGTGCAATCCACCCCCACCCCTATGTGTTTATATGAAGGGGGGATTGGGAAGAGGCCTTCATGGGTGCTGACCTGCTCCTCACTGCTGCCGCCACAGTCCCCTTGGCTTGGCCACCTGTCCATACGGAGGGAGTGGGCAGGGCAAGCAGAGGCCACGGCGGCTCCTCCTCCTCCTCCTCTTTGCTCTCTTCCCCGGAGGACATATGGGTGCAGCAGCAGCAGCAGCAGGGGCTGGGGGCTCCAGGGGCTGGCAGGGCCGCCCTGCTGGGATGGGGCTTTAGCAGAACCCTAAAGAAGCTGACCTGTGGCACCAGCCTTGTGGGGTGGGGCCTGGGTCACCCAAGGAGTGACCAAGCCATTTGTCACTGTGGCCAGATCCGCCTCCTCCAGGAAGGACAAAAGCACTCGCAGGCCACAGCCATCCTCTGAGCATCCAGGAGTAATGCCAGGCCTAAGAGCACTCCCACACGGGGAACCTGCCTCCTCAGAGGAACTGTAATCCTGTCAAAAACAGCCCTTGACTCCCAATCGTGAGCTCGTTTGCCATCGTCCAGCAGCACCTGTCTTGTCTGGACTGTCCCTCAGCTTGTAGGCCACAACCAACCCATCCCTGTGCCCAGGCGATGGTTCAGAACTCCCATAGCCTCCTTGAAAAGAAAAGCATGGGGCATAATCTGCATATTGATGAGACCCCAGCCCCCAACCCTAGAGAAGCTCCCCCAGTGATGTCATGTAGATATGTTTCCTGCAGTTATCCAGGAGGAGAAGGCTATCTATGGCTACTAGTCCTGAGAGCTATGTGCTACGTCTAGTGGCAGACGCAGGAAGCCCATGTACACTGGTTGCTGGGGAACATGGGCGGGAGGGTGCTCTTGCACCCGTGTCCTGCTTGTGGGTCTTGGGAGCTTGTGGGCCCCTGTGTGAACAGACTGCTGGACTGGATGGACCCTTGGTCTGATCCAGCCTCAGGGCTCTTCCCATGTTCTTACACATAAAAGCACAGAGGATAAACTAAATCTCTGAGGAATACCAAGGGGCTGAGCACTCATCTCCCAACACCACCTTCCAAGAGTGTTCAGCCAAATAGGGCCAGAATCACGTTAAAAAGAAAAAGGTGTCCCAGGTCCCCTCCCAGCCAAACACCCCAGAAGGATACAGAGGTCAATGGGCTCGAATGCTGCCGAGGGGTTCAGCAAAACCAACAGAGGCGGACAATGGGACAGCCCCAGCTCCGAGGGAAGACTCCTACCTGAAGCCCTCGAGAGCCGCTGCTGCCAGTCCGTGTCGACCCTACTGGGCGAGATGGACCAAGCAGGGTCTGACTCAGGAGAAGGCAGCTTCCTATGTCCCTAAGAATTCCCTCAGAGGGCCCGTTCTCCTCCAGCCAGGCCTTCCCACTGCGGGGAGCAATGAGCAGGCTGCCCACGACAAAAGCCTCCCCATGAGCTGAGGGGGAGGGCACTGAGGCCTGCTCTCCTAGGTGGGAGGCCAGGCCTTGCTCCCCACACGTACTTCTCAACGGGGCCGAGATCCATGGAGAGGACTTTGCAAAGCCAGGAAGGCCTGGTGTAGGCAGGGCAGTTCAGAAAGGGGAAAGGGCGGTGGCGGAGGAAGAGGAGGACGTTCCTTTTGGGGGGGCGGTGGCCAGGCTGGGTCAGCACAACCAAAATCCTGGGCTGCTGAGCTAAGGAACGTCCAGTTTTGCCCAAAGGAAAGCATCGTTCTGCAGGACGCACAAGCGAAGCTTTTAGGCCAAAGTGCAGGTCTTCGGCACAAGTGGAGTTCCTCAGCAAGTCGGCCTGCAGCTCGAAGGCATCTGCCTCTTACTTCCCTGCTTAGTGGGACGTACTAAAATGAATGACAAGGACGCCCACCGGAAACCACGAGAGCTTTCCGAAGGGAAAGAACGGGCGCGGTTGCTTCCGGTGTCCCTCTGACCCATTCCACCGCCTCCCAGGTCCGACCTCTGGCTCTGTGTGGAGCTCCCACTGATTTCAAGGGGACCCAGCCTCGTCAACCCACCTTCGCAGCTCTCGCTATTTCCCATGGGCCCTCGGAGTGTCCCAGTGGGCACCCATGTCATGTCTCCTCATGCCTGCTGCTCCCTGTTTCCCCCGTGCTGAACTTTAGATTGACTGACTGACCTCTTGTACCTAGTAAAGCACCATAGGCACAAAGGGGGTAATAATAATTATAACTTTTCTTGCTGCATAGTTTTTTTCACCTCTGCTAGTGTGAAGGCCCCCCTCCCCCTCCCCATGGCAACCACAGTCCTGCTGAGCTTGACTCTGGCCTGAAAGAACCCGTTTGCCCCCTCCCTTCACAGCCAACGGGGTTAGAAGTTCACTCTCCTTTTGTTCTTGTTCCAAGAACAGCTAACAGGTCCCAAGGACACTGGATCCTCTGCCTAGAGTCAAATCCCAGGGAGGGTCGAAGGGTTTGATGGGGAGCAGGCCTGTCTTGGATCAAATCAGAGCATACACTCAGCCCTGAGAGCTGGTCCCCCCCAACACACACACTGGTGGCGGGGGGGGGGATACTTCTCTGCAGCCCTGAGCAGCCCCACCCTCCAGGCACCTCACAACCGGTACAAGGCCGGGCCCTCCCCCTCCCCCTCCCCCTCCCCCTCCCCCTCCCCCTCCCCCTCCCCCTCCCCTCCCCCTCCCATGCCACAATCCCCTAGTCATCCTCTGCTGGGAATGGGAAGAATCGCCTCCGGCCCCCTGACGTAGGGTGACCCTATGAAAAGGAGGACAGGGCTCCTGTATTTATAATAGTTGCTTTTCAGCAGGTGTCCTTTGTATGCATGAAGCACCTGGTGAAATTCCCCCTTCATCATAACAGTTAAAGCTGCAGGAGCCCTGCCCTCTTCTGTATCTGGTCATTCTAGTCAAAGAGGGCAGGGCTCCTGCAGCTTTAACTGTTGTGATGAAGGGGGAATTTCACCAGGTGCTGCATGCATACAAACAACACCTGCTGAAATTCCCTTCTACATCCAACTGTTAAAGATACAGGAGCCCTGTCCTCCTGTCCATAGGGTCACCTGACCCCTGAGGGCCCTGCAAGGCTTTAGGAAAGGCGGCACCCCAGGGGGACGTGGGCACCACCAGCTGCTGCGAGCGCTGCCTCTGCAAGGCCAGGTCCAGCCTGCCTGGCTTTGCTCACACTGGTTGCTGATAGGCTGGAAGAGGAGGCGGCAGGGCCGGCAATAGCTTCACCCCACTCGTGCAGAGGTACCCTTGTGCTCAGGCAGCCATTCTCCTGGGAGAGGTTTCCCTAAGGCAGCCCACTGTGAATGCCAGAAGGCCAGGCTCTGAGGGTGGGTGTGGAGCAGAGAGCCATCCTTGAACCTTCCAAGAGCTGCATGGCAGGCCAAAACTCCACAGATGAAGCTTCCCCATCCCAGAACTGTGTGTCAGGCAGAAGAGGACGCACCTGACGGATGTCTGGCTGTCATACAGCTACTGAAGGTTCCCTTCCCTTCCGCCGCCGCTGAGGCCCACGCCTCCTCTAGGGTTGCAGGATCTTGTGGGGAACTGGGGGCGGGGAAGGCAGGCCGGGCTGGGCTCTCTCCGCCTGGGAAGCTGGAACGGCTCGTGGGTGCAGAGGCCCGTTCTCTGGGTGTTGCCTCGACACCCCCGATTCCCACGGACTAAGGCCCCGGGACGGGCTGGGAGCAGCACCCGCTCCCTGCAAATTAGAGGGCGGCGGCGGCCCTGCCTCGCCAGGAGACTTCCCACCGCCTGCCACTCAGTGGGAGGCGGCCAGGCCGGCTTCCCTGCGCCCTCCGCCGGCCCCCCGAACGAGGCGCTGGGCTCCGGAGGCCTGGGCCGGCCCCACAAGCAGCCCTCCCCCCGGGGCAACGCCCACGCAGGCACCCCAGCGACGCTTTGATTCCAGAGAGCGGCCCGGGCGCGCGCGGGGGGGGGGCACCGCAAACGTGCCCAAGCGCCTTCGCCCCCCGCTCTCCTCTAGCCCGACAGAGGCGCTACGTGGGCCGCGAAGCGCCCTCGGGCTCTTACAAGCGCCGCCCCAAGGGGAGCGGGCAGCCGCCGCTTCGAGAGGCCAGCGGGCCCCTCTGCGGACGAGGCGGAGGCTGGGCTCGCCTCTCGGAAGGACCCGGTTAGGAGGCGCTCCGTCAAGGCTGGGATGGCAGGACGGCGAGGTCCGTCGTTCTAGGAGACACCCGGCCGGCCGCTCCCCCCCCCCCCCCCGCCTCGCCCCGCCTCGCCAGCGGCCGCCTTCTATCATCGGCTCCACACCCAGACGAGCAGGGCAACGAGCATCCCGCAGATAGGCCGCCGCCGCCGCCGCCACCACTTTCCAAAGGGACGCGACGGAATGGGGGGGGGGGCGGGGGAAGGAGGGGAAAAGGGCTCCGGGGAAGAGAAGCTCCGACGGCTGGAAGCGGCCTCCCGCCTGCAAATGCTTCTGCCAGGAGCCCCGGGAGCCTCGCGCCCACTGCCTGGCAGCTCCCTGGACCCCTGGGGTGTCGGAGGAGGAATCCGCAGCGGATGCAAACGGCTTTGCATTTATTTCTATGAATCCGACCTGCGAATTCTGCAGCTGACCGGCTTTTCCCGAGAGTTGCGGGGATTCCGCGCACTTGCAGGCCGTTTTATTTTACTCCCCGGAATCGTGTGCAACTTTGGTTGTACAAAAATATGAAAAGTATATATAGATATAGATAGATATAAAAAACAACAACACCAAAACGAACATTGACCAAAGATGTGCCATCCCTTCCCTTGGCTAAAATGCGAAAGTGTGCATTTGGGGGAGATTTGTCCATTTGCACAAGTGCCGATCTTACAATGCGAACGCAAGTTTGGGAAATGGAGGGAAAATCCAATTCCATCCATGACTGGACAACAGAGCAAAAGACGCTTCTTGACAATCATCTGCGAAACGCAGGCGGATCGGGATTGACAGAGTCCGTACCCCCCCCCCCCCAGTTTGGACCTGTGCCTTTGTTCTCAGGGGCCCTCAAATGCCCCAAACGGAAGGAAAATGCCTCAGAACTGCTACAAATGTCCGCATGCATGCAGGTTGGTTGCTATCCAAGGCAGGATCCTGGGTTGGAGGAATCGTGGCCTTTTCCAGGTCAAGAGAGTCCTGGGGAGGGGAGGAGCTGGTACCAGGCTACAGACATCCTGAACTACACATGGGAGACTTTTGTGCTGGCGCTGCAGCTCCCATGTGAACACAGTGCTCCGCGCAAGCAGGGGCTTACCCCCCTGGAAACGAGACATATGCACACACGGTCTACGCTGGAGCCCCAATGAAGCTCAGGCAGGCCAGAGCAAGGCGGGCTAGCTGGCCCAAGGTCATGTTTTCATGGTTCATTTTGGTAACTTCAGTGTCACGCGTTGGGCTCCACAGTATTTTAGTATTTGGACTAAATACGACCACCAACTACACAGATTAGAAACACCACCGGCTTTCCTTCCTGCCCTGCCATCCCTGGGCCTGGGCCCTCGTAGGTGGTGGAGAAGCAGCAGCAGCCCAGGGCTGGAACCCCAGCTTTGCTGGCGGGAGGGCCCAGGATCTGCCCCCACATTGTCCATTACAAGCTTCAGGGAGCCAGCCAGGATGGGAAAGACCTCCTGCAGCCTTAGATCCTAGAAGGCTGCAGCTGCCAGCCAGAGCGCATGGGGATGGCAGAAACTGCCTGATACAGGGTCCGTCCTGCCTTGGTCGGTCTAGCCCAATATTGTCGACACTGACTGGCAGCAATGGCTTTCTGGGGTTTCTGGCGGGAGTCCTTCCTCACTGGAGAGGCTGCCGGGGCATTTACATCGCTGGAGCAGAACCCCCGGGCATTTTGGCCACTACAGCGGTTTGCCTGGCTTGCCTTTATGGCTGGGCCAGTCCCGGCTGGGAGCGCACGAGCAGAAGCAGGGCACGTGCACCCCCCACCCCCCCACACAATGGAAAACATTGCAGCATGATCCGCTGGACCTCATGCATGGAGCAGTACAAGGAAAACTGCATTTAATGTTGCACTATGACAGACATGCAAGTGGCATCTTTTAACAGGCGATTATTCTCTAATGATGTGGTTTTGGCCTAATCCAAATGCAATTATGGAGGGAAATACTGCTGATTGGAGCACAGGCGTGTGCAGCGCACCACAGGGGCCTGAGGCAAGAGGTGATTGCAATGGCTGCAGGTCCAACATGGCTGGCCTCGGTAGGGGAGACGGTAGCCACCCAGGAAGCTCGGCATGCGCCCCACTAAAAGGAAAAGCACGTGGGCTGGCAGCCAAAGAGCCAGGAGTGAGGGCAGCTGGAGCTCTCTCCACAGCAGGGGCTGCCTTCCTGGGTAGGCCCCAAGCGCATGACTCAGAAGGGCTCTCCTCACCAGAGTGCACAGGATGTGCCCCCTTCCCTGGGGGAGGGAGGCTGCTCTCCCACCTGATGGAAGCGCCCCGTTCGCTACAGACCAGACCAGGGCTGAGCCAGGAATGGGCCCTCATCGCTACCTCTGCAGCCCAACATCACTTCTGTGCCAGGCCAATGGTGTGTCCTCCAGACCAACACACCTTCTTCTGCAGCAACCGTCTGGCTTCCTGGATCCCTCCTCTCACTGCTGAGCCTGCTGCGGCCCTTTTAGATCTCATCCCTGCTCCTGCAAAGGTGCCTGTGCATGCGTGCGTGCGTGCGTGCGTATGTGCTTCCTATACTTTCCACATGCCATTTCTCTCTGGGCCCCAAATTGGCCGGGGGGGGGGGGAGGGAGCAATGGAAATGTGTCAGAAGGACAGCAACGGGGCGTCCCACAGAAGCCAAAGACAGAAATGAGTGTCATTCACGCACATCAGTCGGTAGTCATGGGAACAGCTTCTAAACCGTACACACACGTGGAATGTTTGTGCTATTACTAACACTGCTTTGTCCAGGGTCAATGCTAATAATGTATTTGTCACTGTCTGTAGTTCATGACTGGCCTCACAGCTTATACACACACGCACACACAGAGCCTGCATCCCTCTGGAGTCAACATTACATGCGGCTCTTAGGAGCTTGAGCTAGGAAATGGAAAGCCCCTGGTTTAAAACTGTCGTCTCAGCCAGGAAGTTGCTGAAAAGTCACATTTCTTTAAGATATTCCTTCTTCCATTTTTAGAAATCATTTAAAGCAGTTCATAAGTGAATATAAAATTGTCAAGGCAAAATCAAGCTATCAATCAACTTAAATGCGTAGCAACCAGCAAGAACTGCTACCCAGGATGGCAGTGCCAGGCACGAATAGTTAAGAGCGGCGCTCATGGAACGGTCACCTTCCAGGGCCTGAAAGGCCGCAGCCAAAGTGCCCGGTGAGTGTCTTTGAGAAGAGAGTTCCTCAATCGAGGTGCCACCACTACAAAGGCCCTGCCTCTGGCTGCCCCTCACCTCACCTCTACAGGCCAGGCCAGGTCGCTGATGGCCAGCGCAGATGATCTCAACAAACAGGCGTGCTTGTCGAGGAGCACCTGGCCTTTCAGATGCCCTGGTCCTCCTGAGCCATGTGGAGGGTTCTATAGGTCAGCATCAGCACTTTGAATGGTGCTTGGATGCAAACTGGGAGCCAGGAGAGCTCTTGGAATGGATCATCTCAAGCTGGGGTTCAGCTGCTCTGGCTCGACATGTCCAGGGAGTCTTTTGTGCAACCCCACGTGCTGCAGTCATCAAATGTGGGTGTTCTCAGAGCACAGAAGCTAACTGCAGCCAGGCCACCCCCAGTCCCTATTCCGGAGGGGCTGCCCTTGGCACATCTGCCTAAGCTAGCAAAGAGTGCCTTCTGTCGCCGCCCTTCCCCCCCCCCCCCCAAAGCGGGGCATGCAGAATCAGGGCTGTTTCTCATCCCCCGGCTCCCCAAGCAGCAGGGTCCACCATTGCATGCCCGAGGAGCACTCTGGGGCACAGTGCCAGGAGGACGCAGCCCTTTCCTGGAAGGCCCTCCCTTGCCCCTCCCTCCCTCCCCCTTCATGGACAACACCTGCATTCTCACAGCTTTTCAGGGGAGGGACAGTGCCTTTCGCAGGAGGCTCAGCTCCGGCTGGCGTGAGAGGAGGGAGCCCTGCAGCTCCCCCTGCCTCCTTTTGGTCCTGCCACACAGAGAACGGCCCCACCAGGGAGCAGAACTGGCACCCAGCACAGGGCTGATGGCAGAGTAGCAGCATGCAGAGCCAGAGAGAGCCCTGGGCATGGCAAGGGGAGTCCCCCACGCTGGGTAGGCAGCGGTGGCGCCTTGCATGGCTCCTGGGCACACTTGGCCAGAGAGGCTGGCATTGCTGGGGCAGGGGAGCATGGAGAACCAGGCAGAGGGGGTGGGAGGGGGCAGGTGCCAGCCACACGTGGGCAGAGTGGGCCGGTGCTGCTACTCTGGCCTTCCTCCAGCGCGCGCCTCTGTGTGTGTCCCTCTCTCTACGGGGGCTTCCCTGAGGCGAAGTGAGAGAGGTAGCGGACTGGCCAAGGAAGGCAGAGCCCACCCCCACCTGCTTCCATGGCTCCTGCCCTGCCCTACCTGTGTGTCCTGATCCAGGCAGGTGCTGTGCTACTGCTGCAGCCGTCTCCTGCTGCTGCTGCTGCTGCTGCTGCTGCTGCTCTTTCAAACTGTGCCTACCTGGGACGGTGCTGGATGTTAACTTTCCTCTTCTGTCCCCGCCCCAGGATGACACATGGGCCCATCCCAGATGGTGTGGTGTAAACACACACACACGCACGCACGCACAGACACACAGGCGATGCGCTGCCTCCACAGCTGAGACACTGCCCAGACCGGTGTGGAAAAGGCGTGCAAACACAGGCCACTGCAAAGCCCTCTCCCAGGAGCCCCGTGGGATGAGCCGGAGCTTGCCCAGGCGAGCCGAAAGCCAGCGTGGGAGATCAGTGCCGCTTCTCCTGCCTGCTCCACCACCTTTGCTCTCCCCGTTTTATTGCCTCCGGATTGAGTGGTGGCCAAGATTCACTCCTTATCGGCCTGCCAGATAAAGCCAGCGTTGACTGTGGAGTGTGTCAACAGCCCTTCTTGCCAGGTGCTTTCGGGCTGCTGCAGGAGCTCCGTGGAGACTCCTGCTCCCTCGGGGGGGGGGGGGAGGGCAACGTCACTGCCCTCCTGTCCTGCTTCTGGGCAGTCGGTTGGCCACTGTGGGAGCAGAAAGCTGGCCTGGATGGATCTTTGGTCTGATCTGCTTGGGTGGAAGGCCTGCATCTGCTCACGGACATGCCTCTCCCAACCTAAAGCAATAACAGGCCACCTGTCAGGATGCAGACCCAGGACTGGGCCCTGCAGTGAACCCAGATGCCAGTTCTTCTGTTCCCACCTCTAGGGGGAGAAGAGTCTTCAAGGGCTCAATAACGTCTCCCACGACATCCGGGGTTCATGCATTTGCTCTTCTTCCCACGTGACCTGTGCCGTCTCCCATCAGCCAGCAAGCAGCAAGCAGGCCAGCCTCTATGCAGAAGGATCAATGGACACAAATCTGACATCGGAAACAGCCACATTCAAAGCCCCGACTTCCAGGATTCTCTCTCCATAATCTTGACGTGCCTGTTGTGGAGCCAAGAAACTTCAGTGGCAGATCAGAGTGAGCGGAGGCTGAGTTACAGTTCCCCAAGAAGTTCAATTCTATCAGCAGCAGCTGGAATCAGGATAAAGACTCTTTAATCAAACTACGTGTGCTAATTGGCTTACCTAGGATCAGGATGCTTTTGTGCCATCAGCAGCCACTGAACCGCTGTGGGGATCATAAGGTGGTTGTCGCTGTCGGTGCTTCATGCATTCTGTTCCCCTCCAGCCTCCAATGCTCAAAATTTCCCCTCCCCCTTCCCCATCCATGCATACTGTATATACACCTGCAGCCCCCACTACCGCCCCATGTGCCTGATGGAGTGGGCTGTAGTCTGTGAAAGCTTATGCCCTCATGAAAGTGTTACTCTTCAAGGCATCCTGTTCAGATGGCACTTTGGGAATCTGGTTATGCGAACCATGACTCACTGGGGTTGCCACTAACCACATCTAGTGCTGCTGCCACACGACCATGGAACCACGGCCCATTGCACAGTTTGCTTAACCACACCCTAACAACCAAGTAGCTCTCCACCGATCTCTTCAGTCCTTCAAATGGTCCGTTCTGCATCCCAGGGGCCCTTGAGGAAGGACAGCCATTTCCTAGCTGAGGCCAACGGCCATGTTGAGGCTGTGGCACCCGCCGGTTATGTAGCAACGTGGTCATGTAGCCACCATGGTTTGGGAAAGCGGCTGACACAAAATGGTTAACCAGCATGGCGTAGCATGGCGTCTGAACAGGCTCTCTGTTGTTCTTATGGTCTTATTTTTCATATTCATGGTCATATTAAATATATTTCTATTAGAGGGTTTGGAGCGCATATGGGATAGCGTGTACTCGGGGTCATGTTGTAACATGGGACAGTGTTAGGGTGTGAATGGGCTATTGGAGTTCTGGCCCAGACCTTGCTGGGTCACGTGTGCTCAAAGTGTGGAAATCCCGGGAGCGCCTACACGAGGCAACTGTGCAGCTGACAGAGGAGGAAGCGGCGGCTTCCTTGACACAAGGGCAAGATCCCAACCTGTCAGCCACGTCTTTGCACAAAAGAGGGAAGGATGAGTCACGGCTCCAATGGAGGTTCTCATGGCTGGAGTGAGTTGGATGAGTGCAAGAGAGCAGGCGGCCGGCCCTCTCCTGTCTGGATCTGTGCATTGTGCTTCTGTTATGTTTGGCCTCCAGAATTCAGGGTGTATGTTGTGTCTGACGTGGGTTCTTGACTTGCTCTCTAGAAGACAAAAGATGTTGTGGCACCTTTGAGGCCAAGGGCCTGTGGGGCGGGGCGGGCAGAGGATAGCAGAGGCTGGAGTGGGGGGGGGGGGTCCCATGACACTGGGATACAGACAGGCTGTTGCCGAGCCCAACGGAAGGCCTGGCTCTCTCAGCAGAGTCAGGGGCTGGACCCTGGGGCCTCCCAGAGGAGGGCGAGGAAACGAGAACAATCTACCTTCCTGGCGTCAGGCAACCTATGCAGAATTCCGTGCGCGTCTGTTCCGCTGTGCCTACCCCAGCAGCAACTTCTGAACACATGCAGTCTCCATTGGGCTGGATGGGGCCCTTGCACAATTGTTCACACATGGCAGTGCGCCAAGGGCCTTTCCTCTCAGCTGTGCAGGAGGAGTCTCCTTGTCCAGGGGCTGAGAGGCCTGGCTTGCCTGCGCTGGTGTTTCTTCAGTCTCTGCTCCCTCTATCTGGTGGCAAGAGGTGGCCCCAAAGGCACTGGTGCCGACAGCCCTCTCCCTGCCCCTGAGTGACCTGTTTCGGCAAACTTCCCCCGACTGGAGAACCTCAGACTTTTGCCAATACACTGATGGGACTCTCAGGTGTCACGGCCAAAATGCTCTGCCCAAGAAAAGAGCGGATCCTGAAATGCTCGCAGCCGCCCCTCGAAGGAGGCTCAGGAGAGGTTGCATTCTGCATTGGTCCCTTGAGCCACCGCTGTAACCAGGACTCTTGCAGCGCTCAATCCTCCTCTCCTTTGCCTGGCTGCTTGTCTGTTTCCTGAGGCCTGCTGGGTGGTCCATGGACAGCAAGAAGTTCTGCTCGGGCTTCCAGGCAACAAGCCACTCTTTTCTTTTGCTGCCTAGGAAAGGCTCGGTTAAACACACACACACACACACACACACACACACACACACACACACACCGACCTAAAGAGTATCTTCCACCCACCTTCCTTCCCTCCCTTGCCGTCCTCTCCTGCTTTTCGCTTGTTCAACTGGGGGATTAGCCGGTCCTGTTTCCCTGCCAGGAGAGAGCGGAGGAGTTCGGATCAGCTCCGGGGCCGCACATGGCCAAGAGGAAAGGCAGAGCCTGAGGAGGAGGAGGGAGAAGGGAAGAGGGAAGGAAGGCCACGCTCAGCAGCGGCCGCCGCCACCGCACCCGCACGCAGAGATGTGTGTAGGTATTGGGCGTAAACGCGCGTGCAAATTCGCATAATCGCATAATCGGGGAATCGGGCGTCAAAGCGACTGCTTGTAGAGGGGACCTGGGGCTTGAGGCAGAACCCCCAGGGTGGGACAATGGCATTCCTCCG
The DNA here is from genome assembly GCA_029215795.1 of Anniella stebbinsi. Taxonomy (NCBI): domain Eukaryota; kingdom Metazoa; phylum Chordata; class Lepidosauria; order Squamata; family Anniellidae; genus Anniella; species Anniella stebbinsi. Next base: position 119,797,722 of record JARDYH010000006.1, on the reverse strand, counting down.
TCCGGAGGCCTCTGAGGTGTCTCAGGGGGAGCTTGAAAAAGGCTGCAGGCTGGAGTCTCTCTCTCTCTCTCTCTGCCGCTTCCAACAGCCCACCTGAGAAGCCAGCAGCTGCCCTCGCCTGCGCGTGGGCTGCTCCTCCACCCCTCCCTCCCCATGCAGCCACCCATTCCCCTGAGGACAGAGGCGGAGCCAGCCCTGCAGGGTCACTCTGGCACAGGCAGTAATATCAGGGAACCCTCCCGCCCTCCTGCCACTCTTGCACAGGCCAGCCATCGCAGCCAGGCGGGAGGGGGAGGTTGTGGTTCTCCCTGCCCCCCCCGCCCTGCCAATGGCCCCCCTATCCCACCCCCTCTAGATGGATTCCGTTTGACGCCTGGGTAGCCGATTATGTGCATAATCGCTGAAGCGCTTTATGCAAATGCTTGTATGCAGGAGGTAACTGAGCACTCAACTGGTGACCTTACCGGTTGTTTCAAATGCGCTTTACAAGTCGTTCATGCGGAGAATCGCTTGTTCACAAAAATGCGCGTTAATGGCCGGAGGAAAATAAAACTCGCTATTTAACGCGCATTCGATAATGCACATAATCGGACAGATAACGCGCCTCTATGCCCGATTTGCGCTCCGTTCTTGTAGAGGTAAATTTTTTTAAGCGCCTTGAAAGAGCTTTAAATGCACAGACTGCTCGGATCTGTTCCTGGGTCTGCACTGACAGCAAGCCTGTTCGGGGGCAGGAGCGAGAGCCAGAAAGCTCCGGAATGAGGAGTGTTGGGGGGCGGGCGGGGGGGGTGCAAGAGAAAGCTCGCATGGGCTCCTGGGCCGGTGTCGTGGGGAGGGCGCTGCTGGCTGCATCCTTTGAGCTCCCAAACACCTTCGCGCTCCCTCCGATGAGCTCTTAAACTCCCTAAAGCCGCCTAGATCCAGCGGTGCGCGCTTGAGGCTTAGCTGACACGAGCCGCCCAGAACAGCAGCCGGAGGGGAGGAGCTCCTCGAGCAAATGATCAGCGCCGAGCATGAGGCCGCTGCGCCCAAGAGCCGCTGCGCCCAAAGCGTGAGGCTCCCGCAGGAGTCAGGAAGGGCGGGGGGCTCCCATGCCTGAGGCATCTGCAGTCTCTGCCACAGCTCGGGGTGCCTGCCCCAAGGGCCTTTCTGCCTGGCTTTCTCAGAGGCAAAGGCCCTCCTCCAGAGCGCACGTGTCTCCACGGCTCCCGACGGCTCCCCTCGCCAGCAGTTAACCCGTGTCCGCCCCCACCGAGGAGTCTCCCCTGTCTCCAGCTGGGCCCCTGCCGGAAGGGGGCTGTCCTAGGGGAAAGCCCCCCCCAGCAGGGCGGCCTCGGAGGTCCTGGCGGGGACCGCGTGAGCGCCAGCGGCTGAGGCCCGGGGCGCCCTCAAGGGTGCCTCTACAAGAGGCATTTAAAGCTCTTTCAAGGCGCATTAAAAAAATTACCTCTACAAGAACGGAGCGCAAATCGGGCGTAGAGGCGCGTTATCTCCCCGATTATGCGCATTATCGAATGCGCGTTAAATCGCGAGTTTTATTTTGCTTCATCCGTTAAAGCGCATTTTGACTGTGTGAATAAGCGCTTATGCGCATTAACTACTTGTAAAGCGCATTTTGGACATCTGTTAATGCGCTTCGCCGCCTCTCGTGCAGCGGGATTAGGTGTAAATGCGCTACGCGATTATGCGCATAATCGCCTAACCAGGCGCAAAAGCGAATCCTTGTAGAGGGGACCCAAGCCTGTCGCAGCGAGCGGGGAAGGTTTCCCATGCCGCCCCTGACCTGGCCACCCCCTCGGGTGCCCTGGGAGGAGGCAGCGGCCACGTCTGGGCCTGCACGAGGCCGAGCAGCTCACTCCCCCGGCGGGCCACCCAGGCCGGCCACCTGCTGCCCACCCCAGGCCGGCGTCTGGGCCCCTTGCCCGCCTGCGGCCTGTTCCCAGAAGGGTCGATGATCCCTGGGCTTCCCTGGCCCCGGCCAGCTAACAGGAGCGCCGAAGTCCAATGGTCTTTGTCGTCCAGGCTGCTGGGAGCTGCCCTGAGCACATCAGCCACCGGACTGGCGCCGGGCCTGAGGGCAGGGCGACACGACGCTCCGGGTGGGCTGGGGCCCACTTCCTGCCCCCTGGGGCTGTGGCCAGAGCGAGGCCTCGGCTGAAGCCTGGAAAGGCAAAGCCTTGGGGGGGGGGAGGGGCGAGCGGGGACTGGCCTAGGGCTTTTTTTGCTTTTTTTTTTAGTGTGCAGTTGGACACAAAATGTGCAGTTGGAAATCTGATAATGTGCAGTTGTGAAAGCGAAATAATGCGTTTGGCTTGGGTGCGGGCGGGCATCTGACAAGGCATTTGTGCAGTTGGAAAATTTGCTTTACAAAACCCTGGGCTGGCCAGGCAAGTAGGTGGTTTTACACACAAACACACACACCGCTTTTGCTTCACGGCACCAGAAGCAAACTCCCACTTTATTCCTATAGCCAAGATGGTGCTTTGATAGGAGTGAGTTTGAAATGCAAAACTCCACGTGCTTGGAGCGATTGTTTTTGCAATCGGGGTTAGCAAACAGGTTTGGGGTTATTATTATTATTATGCGCTAATGTATGTACCAGGCATGTAGACGCAGTCCTGAGCCGGCGAGGGCGTCGCCGACGTTACCACTGAAGGGCCACGGATGCGGCGGAAGGCCATGAAGCCCCCCCCCCGCCGCCCGGCCCCCCGCTGCTTCCCCGTGCCCAGGTGTCTCCCGGCCGCCCAGGGGTCCCGGTCACGCTGTGCGTCGTCCTGGGCAGGACCGCCTCCTTGGGGTGCGCAAAGCCGCCCTCCCCTCCCCAAGGCTGCTGAACAGGAATGTCAGCGACGAAGAAACGGACGAGGGCGGCTCCCAAGGGTGGGGCGCGGAGGCGGGTGGAGTTTCGAAAGGGAGGCAAACCGACCTGTCTGAGGCGCAATCCCCGTTGCTTAGCAGCACAGCCCAGCCCTGGGCAGGATCCACCCCAGCGCCGCCCGAGCCTTTTCATCCGCACGTTGGGGCGGGGGGGGGGGAGTGGGTACCTCGCCACGGCTCTCCTTTCTCCCCCTCCCCCCAGTGCAGGAGGAGGCGGCGGTGGCGAGGCAGGCCAGGCCGAGGCGAAGGCCAGCGCACGTGTGGATGTGGGAGCTGGGCCCGAAGGGCGGTCGGGGCTGGGGACGCTTTCATGCGGGCTCGGGAAGGAAGGCGGCTGCCCCAAGAGAAGGCTGCCCGGGCCCCCGGATGCCCGTCCGGTGGTTGCCACAGCACAGGCAGATGCCCGCCAGCACAGGTGGGCCTCTAGGAGAATGTGCGAGCGAGTGGCCCTCCCGCCGATTCCGGCTTTCCCCTGCGCGCCCAGCTCGGCCCTTCGCCGGCCCCGCCTGCTCCGCCGTCCCAAGGGTTCGCGCAGGCAGAGCCCCTGCCTGCCTGCCTGCCTGCCTGCCTGTCCCGGGGCCCTTTCCACGGGCCGTTTGCACCCGAAGGCCCTTCTGCAGGCCGGGCAGCCGGAGCTCCAGCACTGAGGCAAGGCCGCCCCCCGCCTGCCCGCCCCGGGCCGCTCCTCTCCCCTGGCCTCGGGGGAGGGGGCGCCAAGTGCCCAGCCGCTGGCAGCCCAGTGTAGCCCGGCGAGGCCCTGAGGAGAGGCGGCCCGAAGGCGTTGCAGGGCAGCCCCCCTCCCGCGCGCGCGGAGCGGGAGCGGCGCTCGCCCACCACGGGCCGCCATCACGGGGACTGGCAGTCTCAGCCCAGGCTGGGCACAGGCTGGCAGGGAGCAGGTCGGAGCGGAGCCCCAGGCCAGAAGGAGGGCGGGGCGCGGGGGCGCCTATAGGCCCCTCGTGGGCGGACCGGGGAGGGAAGAGCGCCCTTCTCCTCCCAACTCCCTTCCCGCCACGGGCAGGAGCGGGGCGGGGGTGGCGTGCGGAGGGGCTGCGATTAGACCCCTGCCCTGCCCTCGGCCCCTCTACGCCTGACCTCAGGGGTGAGGGCGGAGGGGCAGGGCGGCTCGCCCTCCGGGAGGGGAACGCTTCCAGGCGCCCCCGGGTGACGAGGCTGGGGGGGGGGGAGGCGTGCTGAGCGAGCGCTGTTGAGACCCGGGCGCCGCACGTCGAGGGCCGGCCGAGTGGCTGGATGGGCTGCCTGCCGGCATGCAAAGCCCCGGTGCCGCCGTTGATCTGGGCGTCCCAGCTCGTACCAAGACGTGGCTGAAAAGGAGCAGCAGCAGGAGGAGGAGGAGGCAGCTGCTTGCCAGGGTGCTGCTCACCGGGACATGCCTGGACGTGCGGGTTGGCGAGGGCGGGGGCCTCCCCTCTCTCCCTGCCCTCCTTGCCCTTGCGGGAACGGCCCTGGCGCTTCTCTCCCAGGCCGGAGAGCGCACGGCTGTTCTGGCGGGACAGCGCACGGCTGTTCTGTTCAGGCGCTGCCGAAGCGGAGCATTCCCTCTTCCCTCCACACGCGCCTCTTTGCCCGTGGCTGAGCCCGGGCTGCCTGGGTACCAGCAGAGGAAGAGGCAGCGGAGGGGGGATGTTGATGGATCTGTGGGCCCCCGCCTTGCGCCCACTCAGTTGCACCTTCCTTCTTAGCGGCATCCTCGTTCCAGGAGCCTGAGCGCACAATCACAGCCACGCCGCTGCTGAGGCGAGAACAGGGCCAAAGAGGCGGCTCCGCTTCCGCAGGGCTTGCCTTGGGGCAGGGACATTGAGGGCCCCGGCCAAGGAGGGGGCTTTGGGGGCCTTTCCCTGAACTCCTGTGGTAGGAGGTGTGCCTTCTGCAGAGGCATCCGAGCAATCTGCCCCCAAGCCCATCAGAGTGGGCAGGGCTGAGACGCTGCTGCCGCCCCAAGGTCCTGTTTGTCTTGGCAGCTCCAGGAATGGAAGGCATCAAAGGCATCTGCCCCACCCCAGACTCAGCTGCAGTCCCTAGGAACCTCCCTCCCTCTCTCCCCCTCCCACCACCACCTTCCCATGCAGATTCCTCTGTGCTTCATTCCCACAGCAGCAGATGCCAAGCAAGCTGTACAAGGAGCACAGAGCCAGGAGGGCTCCAATGAGTGTACCCCCCCACACACACACCTTAAGCAAGCAGGACTGAGCTGCTTCACCCCGGGCAAAGCCCACTGACAAGCCAGCATGACAGGCCAGTAGCTGAAGGTGGGGCAGGCAGGGGGCACACTGCACACGTTTCCCTAGGACAGAGCCGGAGCATGAATGAAACCCGAGTTTGGCCTGAGGGAGCCATGCAAGGGGGACGAGCCAAGTCCTGGGCCTAGCAGTGTTGCATAAACTATGTTATCTCCAAGTGTATCAAAGTCCAGATATGAAACACTCAACGAAAGACCTTCTGAATGAAGCTTTGGAAACTGATTTATTATTCTGTGCAGAATAGGTGACCACTGGGCGCTCTTGCTGCCTTCCAGAGTCACAGCGCGCCAAGGTTCAAACAAATGCTTTTATACTCCAGACATCACATGGCATCAGCCCTCATCCCATGGGTTTATGGCCCCAAATACATCATTTCCGGCTACCTCTACTCCCGAGTAGACCCGAGTAGTGGCCAGAGGTGGCAGTACATTGCCATATGTGATTTTATTTGTACCCAGAGATGCTTTGCAACGACCCTTCACTTCTATCATTCCCTTATATGATCATTTTGTCCCTCTCCAGGTGTGCTATGGTCACATCTGGATGAGTCACACTCCTGGTTCCTCTAATTCAGGTAGCCTACGTGCGTTTCTGATTGTGTACAATGGAGTCTGACCTGGAGAAGAAGGAGCAATGGTGATTTTGACAAGCTCCTAGTTCTTGCACTGCTGAATCTCTTGCAAGCAGCTTGACTTTTGCAGAAATGGATACAATGGACAGGCAGTGGGGAATGGGGATTTGGGGTGCTGTGTGTGGACGGTTTGGGTGCGCGTGTCAGCGGACATATGTAAGATGCGTGTAAGATGTGTGTCAGGGGAAATGGACATGTTTTGGGGTGAAAATTACAGATCCATACAGATTTTTACAACAGCAGGAGTCTGAAGACAGGCCAGGTTTCAGGCCCTTACACACACACACACAGCACACATACACGTCTCTGCGCCAACTGCTTTCAAGTGCATTTTGAGGACCCTGCAGGTCACTGATAGGAGCTGGAAGTCCTTGCTTCTTCTCATTTCCTCTCATCAAATGCCCCAGCATACAGAGGGACCCGGTTCAGAAGCCGCGTCAAACCCCTACATTAGAGGTAGGCAATCCCTGGCCTTTTTTTTTTAGCGCCCCCCCCATTGCTCTACTGATTCTGCCACCAAAATTCAGTGGGGGGGCAGTGGGGGGGCAGCAAAATAGCCCCCCTTTTAAAAGGGTAAAGTAGCAGTTTGCTGTGGTAGAAGAAAAGACAAAATTAAAAAATTTGCCACCATGCCATCGTACCTTCAAATATTGGTGGCAAATTACCATTTTATTATTTTAAAGGGGGGTATTTTGTAGCTTTTTCGCTGCTGCCTCTGGCAGAGTAGTGGCATCAGGGGCAAGGGTGTGCCCTATATTCTGATGTAGCTCAACAGGGCTCCCTAGACCTTCTGGTAACCTGGCACCCCTATGGAAAGTCATAAGAACATAAGAAGAGTCCTGATGCTGGATCAGACCGAGGGTCCATCTAGTCCAGCACTCTGTTCACACAGTGGCCGACCAGCTGTCGACCAGGGACCCCCAAGCAGGACATGGTGGAACAGCACCCTCCGGCCCATGTTTCTCAGCAACTGGTGCATACAGGCTTACTGCCTCTGATGCCGGAGGTGGCACATAGCTATCTGGCCTAGCAGCCATTGATAGCCTATTCCAGGAATTTATCCAACCCCCCCCCCCCCTTTGAAGCCATCTAAATAGGTGGCCATCACCACCTCTTGTCATGAATTCCACAGCTGAACTCTGGGCTGTGTGAAGAAGTCTTTCCTTTTATGTGTCCTGAACCTCCCACCACTCAGCTTCATGGGACAATGACCCCCATTGGGTTCTAGAATTATGAGAGAGGGAGAAGAAGGCCTCCCCATCCATGTTCTCCACACCAGGCATCCTTTTGTCCACCTCTATCATGTCTCCCCTCAGCCTCCTTTTCCCCAAGCCAAACAATCCCAGCTGTTGTAACTGTCCCTCACATGGGAGATGCTCCGGCCCCTGGGTCATTTTTGTTGCCCTTTGTGCACTTTTCCCAGCTCTACAATAATCCTTTTTAGCTGTGGTGACCAAAACTGTACACAGTATTCTAAGTGTGGTCACACTATAGATTTGTATAAAGACAGTAGGATACTGGCCATTTTATTCTCAATTCCTTTCCTAATTATTCCTTATGTAGAGTTTTCCTTCTTTACAATGGTCCCATGCTGGGTTGACACTTTCATTGAGCTGTCCACCATAACCCCAAGATCTCTTTCCTAGTTGGTCACTACCAGCTCAGATCCCATCAGGTTATACTTGAAGTTGGGGTCCCCCCACCCAACGTGCATCGCTTTACACTTGGCTGGAGAGCCAGACATCCATCTTCCACGCTCCACTTTGCCTTGTGGATATGTCTGACTTGGCTCTGACTGGCCTTCAAGAGACAGGCAGCATTCAAGTCTGCAGGCCCAGCAGCCAGAGCGCGCACCATGCCCAGACCGGTTCCTAGCGGGCTCTCAGTTGCCTGCGTGCACCCCTCTGCTCACCACAGCCAAGGGTCTCCCAGCTCTCGGGCACCCCCAGCATTTTTTCTCTGAGCCCACTGCAGCCTGAGTTCCCTCACGAGCTCAGAGGAGCACCCTGAGCCAGGCTGCCAAGGAACTGGTGCCTGGGTGTCTCCCCAGGACGTTCAGGCTTGCTTTTATTTGGTTCTCAACCAGCTTAGACCTACTGGGCAACTTTTAGGCAAGCGAGTGTTTCTGATGGCATTGACCAACGTCAGGGGGATCCGTGGGGAGGCGAATCAGGCGCTGATATCTCTTCGTCCCCCTAGTTGGTTTTGAACCATGGTCTCACCCCACAGAGCTCCACTGCGGCTGGTCACGTGGGAGCGCCACACTGCAGCGATGCCCCTTGAGCTGTGCTGGGCCCTGGAGGCAGAGCGAGGACCATTCCCAGTGGCCCATCCATGTCCTGTGCCCTTTCTGCCCACTGCTGGGAGTTTGCCTCCTGAGTCCTGCCAGTGGGTGGATCTGCTGTGGGTGGCAAGCCAGGCCTTGGCACAAAGGAAGCCCCATGTTCCTAAAAGGACTGCGGCTGTTTCCCCTAATTGGCAGTTCAGCCCCAGGGCTGCGCTTGGCAGAGTGACTGGGAGGAACTGCAGAGGTTCCAGCAAAACAAAATCCTGGAGGTGGGGAGAGGGAGAGAAAGGGGGCTGGGTGGAATTTCCAGCTGAGCAATTAGCTGAGATGGGGGGGCTTTTGGGGAGGGGGCTGCACAGTTGCCTCCGGGGGATCTTTGGCCTTCTAGGAGGGCCTGTTGGCTTCCACCAGGTTTTGTGGTACATCTTGACAAAAGCAAGTTACCAGGGTGGCCTCAACCTCCAGGCTGCTCTCCTCCAAGAGAAGCCAAACTCAGCAGCAGCCTTGCCTGGACCCTCCCCAGAAAGAGAGGGCAGAAGGGCGCAGCAAGGCGGTTCTGGGTTGGGACATGGGATCTCAAGCAGGGTGTGGGAGGGTTTCTGCCTGAAACGCCTTTCGCTTCCTTTCTTACTTTCCTGCATTGTAAACCTTCCAATAGTGGAAGCTCTTGACAACGAGTCGGCTTTGCCTCGTGCTACTGAACACACAAGTATTTGCAGCATGAAAAGGTATTAGACACCTCCAGCCCTGCTGCTGCCGCCGCCGCCGCCACCACCCTCCTCTTGCTGCTGTGTTACGCAGCCAGCGCCTTCCTCAACACAGGGTGCCTAGCAGTCCTTGTACTTTGCTGTCAGTCATCCTCTTTGCCCTCTGGGGACGTGGGTGAGGTTTGCCCCTTAAGCCTGCTGGCTTGGGTTCCTCTTCTATGCATTCTCTGGCACCCTAAGTCTATATGCTATCCTGTGCCGGGGGAGGGGGACAAGCCCACCTTTCCAAATGCACCCCCCTCTGCCTTTTTGGGGAAGCTTCTCTTTAAAGGTGCCCAAAGCGAGAGGCCCGTTTCTCCTCCCCACTTCCAGCCCCATCATCACAAGCCTATATCACTGCTAGGGCCACCTGCCTGCTCTACTTGTGTGTGTGGGGGGGGATTCCTCCTCCTCCTCCTCCTCCTCTTCTACCTGATGGAAACAGGATGCTGGACCAGATGGACCCACCTGGGCCCAATCCAGCCCAAAAGATCGCCTGCCAACCCACACCCAAGCCCAGCCTCTCTGGGGCGCAAATGGCAAGCGACGTCCTGCCTTTTGGCAACTGCTGCTTTTACAAGCCCTGTGAGTGATTTTTCTGTGTCTCGGAAATTCTCTTCCAGGAAGTTCATTTTGACATTGAGGCGCCTTCTGTTTTCCTTAGTGGGATTTGCTGTGCCAGCATGTGAGGCCTGGGAACATGCACCTACCTGACGTGTCATTTGCTGCCAGAACATACTTCTGGGGTGGGTCCCTCTTTGACTCCAGGAGCGCAGGCAGGCAGCCAGTCACAAGAGATGACTGTTCCCACCCACAGCCCCTTGGCTGAATGGGTGTACCATTAGCAGTATGGGAAGGTATTAGAATGGGGATGGTGGGGGTTTCCTAGCAACCTCCTGAAATTGGGGTGTGTGGGTGTGGGTGTGCGAGAGAAACACATTCCTCGGCCCCCCCACTCACCCTTGCTTCAGCGCCTACAGGTGTGATAGGGAACTGTGGACAATGGCTGCCCCACCTGCCCCACAGGCCTAGCCCCAGGATGCCTCCCGGTGCTGTGTGATGCAGCAGCAGCGTCGCAGCGCAAGCCTACAGAAGGGGCCGCTCTGGTTGGGAGCGTCTTCCCAAGCGGTGCTCCTCAGCTGCAGCTTTCACTCCTCTCTGCCAGCAGTTGCCCTGGCACGATCACTTTTTGACGCCTCTGCGGAAACCATCAGAAGCCTCTCAGAGCTGGGCGTCAATCTGTCAACGGGGCCTTCTCTCACCTGTCCGTGTCAGGAGTTGCCAGCATTCTTCTTGCACTGTGTACACAAAGGCTCCTTTAATGTTCCTGCAGGTAAGCGCACCGATTCACCATTGCCCAAGAAATGGGCCACCATTTCAGTGATGAAACCCCTCTTCTTTTTCCGGCTGATCCTGTTGGTGAAGGAGGCAGTTCTAAGGTTACAGCAGGTGAATCAGGGGAGGTTCCTAGAACACAGCCTGGACCAATTTTCTTGGATGGATTTCAGTTGTTACAGTTCAACGATGTTGAACTTCCATATGAGACCCTTGCTTCTCTTGCTTTATAAAAATTGTCCTGCTGGGCCAGGAAGGAACAGCCAGTTGGGCCAGGGAGGTGATTGATGCCTTTTTGTAAGAGGAGGTGGTGGTCCCAGGCTGCCTCAAGTGGCGGTGGTGAGATCACTCCAGAAGAAACCCTCCCTGGACCTGGAAAATCTTAAGGCTTAGGTCCTGGAGTGGGTGGTGGCCAAACAGCTCCACACACTCTTGGAAGAGACTATATGGATCCATTTCAGTCGGGGTTCACACCGGGTTTTGGCACAGGAACAGTCTCCCTTTATGTTGACCTATTTTTGAGAGATGGGGGAAGGTGGCCTTGTTGACTCTCTTTGATCTCTCAGTGGCTTTTGAGACCATCAATGATGGTCACCTTCTGGGACAACTGTGTGAGTTGGGGGAGGGAAGCACTGCATCGCAGTGGTTTCACTCCTACTTGGAGGGTCAGCTCCAGAAGGGGATACTGCTTGGTCCCATGGATTCTCCAGAATGAGGTTCTACAGGAGTCAGTTATGTCCCCCACACTATTCTACATCTACATGACTCCATTGCGCACATGGTCATCGGTATGCTCTATTTCTCCTTTTCCCCTTCTTCATGTGAGGCTGTGGATGTGCTAAATCAGTACCTGGCTATGACAGTGGACTGGATGAGGGCTAATAAACTGAAAGTCAATTCATAGAATCATAGAATAGTAGAGTTGGAAGGGGCCTCTAAGGCCATCGAGTCCAATCCCCACCTAAATGCAGGAATCTACCTTAAAGCATCTCTGACAGATGGTTGTCCAGCTGCCTCTTGAATGTCTCTAATGTGGGAGAGCCCACGACATCCCTGGAGCATTGGTTCCATTGTCGTATTACTCTAACAGTCAGGAAGTTTCTCCTGATGTCCAGCCGGAATCTGGCTTCCTGTAACTTGAGCCCATTATTCCATGTCCTGCACTCTGGGTTGATCGAGAAGAGATCCTGGCCCTCCTCCGTGTGACAACCTTTAAAGTATTTGAAGACTGCTATCATGTCTCCCCTCAGTCTTCTCTTCTCCAGGCTAAACATGCCCAGTTCTTTCAATCTCTCCTCATAGGGATTTGTTTCCAGACCTTTGATAATCCTCATTGCCCTCCTCGGAACACGCTCCAGATTGTCTGCATCTTCTTTGAAGTGTGGTGCCCAGAACTGGATGCAATACTCAAGATGAGGCCTAACCAATGCCGAATAGAGGGGAACCAATACCTTACATGATTTGGAAGCTATACTTCTATTAATGCAGCCCAAAATAGCATTTACTCTTTTTGCAGCCACATCACACTGTTGGCTCATATTGAGCTTGTGATCTACAACAATTCCAAAATCCTTCTCATTTGTAGTATTGCTGAGCCAAGTATCCCCCCGTCTTGTAACTGTGCATTTGGTTTCTTTTTCCTAGGTGTAGAACTTGGCATTTTTCTCTATTAAATTTCATTCTGTTGTTTTAAGCCCAGTGCTCCAGTCTATCAAGATTACTTTGGAGTTTGTTTCTGTCTTCCAGGGTATTAGAGATCCCACCCATTGTTGGGTCGTCTGCAAATTTGATAAGCATTCCCTGCACCTCCTCATCCAAATCATGAATAAAAACGTTGAAGATCTGCTGCTAGTGAGTGGTTCTCCTGGCTGGAGGGAGGGTGCTCAGCCTTTTCTGGATGGGCTGCACTCCCTCTGAAGGAGCAGGTTCATAGCTTTGGGGTCCTCCTGGAGCCATCTTTGCCACTTGAGGCTCAGGCAGCCTCAGTGGCATGGAGTGCCTTCTAGCAACTTCAATTGGTGGCCCAGCTATGCCCCTATCAGGACAGGGATAACCTGGCTTCAGTTGTCAGTGCTCTGCTAACCTCCAGGTTAGATTACTGCAATGCACTCTATGTGGAGATGCCTTTGAAGATGATGATGATGATGATGATGATGATGATGATGATGATGAATTACATTTATATACCGCCCCATAGCCGAAGCTCTCTGGGCAGTTTACAAAAATTAAAAGATTAAACACTAAAAAGACAATATACAAAATTTAAAACCATAAACGTAAAACAGCTGACATTTAAAACATTTTAAACTGTTAAGCCTGGCCACAAAGTCAGTTAAAACCTCAGCTTAAGCTGTTAAAATGCCTGAGAGAAGAGGAAAATCTTGACCTGGCACCGAAAAGATAACAGTGTTGGCACCAGGCGGGCCTCATCAGGGAGATCATTCCACAATTGGGGGGCCACCACAGAGAAGGCCCTCTCCCTTGTTGTCGTCCTCTGAGCTTCCCTCGGAGTAGGCACACAGTGGAGGACCTTTGATGTTGAGTGTAGTGTATGGGTAGGTTCATGTCGGGAAAGGCGTTCCATCAGGTATTGTGGTCCCAAACCGTGAAAGGCTTTATAGCTTAAAACCAGCACCTTGAATCGGGCTTGGAAACATACAGGCAGCCAATGCAAGCAGGCCAGAATCGGTCGTATATGTTCGAACCTTCTGGTCCCTGTTACCAATCTGGCCACTGCATTCTGCAGCTTGTGCAAAATGTGGCGGCCAGGGACAAGAAGGTCTGAACATATAACACCGATTCTGGCCAGCTTGCACTGGCTGCCTGCATATTTCTAAGCCCGATTCAAGGTGCTGGTTTTGACCTACAAAGCCTTACTTGGCGCAGGATCACAATACCTGACAGAGCGCCAACTCCCGGCATGAACCGAGGGAGTCGGGGGAGGAGGGGAGCAAGGAAGAGGGCGTTCTTGGTAGTGCCCTTCCCCCTCCCCTAATTTATGGAACCATCTCCCCAACAAGGCCCGTCTGGCACCAACATTGTCATCTTTTTGGTGCCAGGTTAACTTAAAACTGCCCTCTTCGCTCAGGCATTTAGCAGCATATAATGAGTTTTTAGTCAGTTTCTGGGTCGTCTTTGGCTGATTGTTTCAAAAATGGTTTCTAGATCTGTGTTGTCTCTGCGTGTGCTGTCTGCTTCTATGCTTTCACGCAAATGCTTTTTTGTACTTTGCATAACGCATTTTAACGGTTTTTAATTCTTGTGAAAAACACCCCCACCACCCCCACTCCCAAAAAGAGCTTTGACTATGAAGCAGAAGAGAAACCCAATAAATGACAAGATGTGAAATGAACGGCAAGTGGGTTTTCCAAGGCTGCTGCCCCCTGCAGGGGGAAATGGCCTCTGCCCTGCAGCACCCCTCACGAGGAGATGCCAGCCAGGTGGGCCAGCCCCGGTTTCTGCACAGACAGACAGACAGACAGACAGAGACGCAGGCAGACAGGGAGGTCTGTAGAAACCCTTGTCTTTATTGTCCCTTTCCGAGCACAGCAGCCCCCACCAGCACTGGCAGCAAACAGGCCCCAGGTGAAGCAGGCAGTTGGACCCAGGGCAGGGCAGGGCAGGGCTGCTGGGCCTGGTGGGTGGGGCAGGAGGAGGGCTTAGCACCAGAAAGAGCCCTCCCCTGTGCCCGGGGGGCTCCTGCGGTGAGAGTGGCCCCGCTCCCAGGGAAACACTGATGCACTCCAACAGCCACTGCTGCCGGGCTGGGCAGAAGCGGGGCTCCACCGGCAGAGAGAGGGGCTTGGAGCGGCATCTGGCGTGGATCTGGCTGGCCGGCCAGAGGATGCCAGGCAGATCCACGGAGCTGTGTGCAAGTGGCTCTGAGCCAGCCGCCGAGGGCCGGGGGGGGCATTTGGGGCCAAGAGGTTTTTGATGGGGGGGATCTTTCAGAGGGCAGCTCTATGCAGGATATATTTGCGGTCTGGGTTCCCTGGAAGAAGCCCACTGTTGGGAGCGTCAGGAGAGCGGAGCAGCCACCGGGCAGGGACTTGTGGAAGGGGGCACCGCCCCACGGCTTGGCCTGGGCACCTTTTCCTGCCTGCAAGGGATGGGCTGGCTGAGTTGTTTAGTTAAGGCCTCTCCACCCCACTTCCTCCTGGGGCACTCCAGGGGCCCCCAGTCCAGCTGTCAGGACGGACGGATGTATGGACAGAGAGACCGTCTCTTGCTCAGAGGCAGCAGCCGCTTTGCTCAGGGTGGTGTTCCTCCCGGCGGGTCTAAGAAGAAGCAGAGGGGAAATCTGGACCAAGGAGGGCGGCACTCAGCCCCCACCCCCCATCCCGGCCTTTGGGAGGGCACTTCAGCTATTGGGTGGAACAGACATGAAAGAAATTCAGAGCGCTGGACGAGATGGACTGTTGGTCTGACTCGGCAGGGGCTGTGGGTCAAGATGGAGGGACAGACAGATGGGGGCAGGAGTCCATTCATGGGCCCAGCCCAACATGTCTGTAATGAGCCTCAGGGCAGGCGAAGAACATAGGCTGGAGTCACCTCGCCTACAGACACGCTGTCCCCGACCTGCCATGGGCCGGGTGTGTGGGGCAGCACCACTGCTCCCCCTCCAGGAGGCTGCAGGGAGGCTCTACCCAGCCCCTCCCCTTGGTGACCGGGGCCCGGCCTGGCCCAGCCCCCTCACCTGGAGGCACAGCGTCCGCATCAGCATCCGGCTCGGCCCCCTCCTCTGCGGCCCCAGCGACGGTCAGCTCAGCCCCATCTGACACCAGAGAAGCGCGAGACACGAGGCACCGATCCCCAGAGCGCGTCCTCCGCAGGACAGACTGCAAGGGATGTGACGTGAGGAGTGTCAGCGCAGGGCTGCCGTGGGGCTCAGTGAACGTGAGAGGGCCTTGCCTTGGCCCTCTTGGCGGCAGGCAGGCAGGCAGGCAGGAGGGGAGGAGTAGGAGGAGCCCTGCCCCAGGGAGGCAGGTGGTGCTCCGATCCCAGTCAGCATCCCCCACCTCTCGGGGCAGTGTGCCTGTGGAAAGAGCAGGGGCATCCGGTCTGCAGGCGGCCTGCTTACCTTCCGGGCGAGGGGGCTGCTGGGGGCCGAGGTGCTGCTGTAGAGGCTGAGGCTGGAGCTGGAGCGGCTGGGTGACAGCACCTTGGAGGAGGCGGAGGCGGAGGAAGGGGGGGCTGACTGGTGGGTTGCTCCTTTGCCCCCTGCGGCAGCGGCGGCATCCGGGGAGAGGTATTTCTCATTGATCTTCACGTTCGTCCTGCCCTTGACTGCGCAGGAGAGAAAGGGGCTGAGAGCAGAGTCCACCAGCGCCAGGGAGCAGCTGGCCTGGGTGGACCCGGCAGCAGGGCCCCCCTGAGAACGGCCCAAGGGATGGGAAGCAGTGGGCCTGGCTCCACCCCCTGGCTCGGCCCTTGGTGGCCCTGTGGTGGGGGGTCGGAGGGTTGCATGGGCAGGTTGGCCATGAGGTGTGCCAAGGGGCAGGGAGCGCTTCCCTCAGCCGCAGTCCACGTGAAAGGGGGCTGAGGGACCCCATCCCCATGGCCAGGCCTCCTCGGCCTCCTCCAGACCAAGGGGGGGTGTCTGAGGACGCTGCTTCCCCTCAGGCATGCTCAGAGCGGGCTTGGGGAGGGTCTCTGCCTCCCTCAGGCCCTGGAGAGGTGTGGCGAGGGCCCCCCACGCTCTTGGCACCCCCCCCCCCCCCGGGCTCCTGCCCTTCCCGTGGAGCTCTTCAGGGATGAGATCTGGCCACTGCCACCACTCACCTCTGCAGGGATCGTTCTTCACGAGGAACTCGTCTAGAGCAATCCAGCCTCCGCCAACCCGCACCATCAGCGTGCTGCGCAGGATGCGGACCATGCGCAGCTGCTGCGACTCCCCAAACTGCAAAGGAGGCAGGAGAGGAGGGCATCTAGCTGGGCACGGGGGAGCGGGGGAGCGAACATGCTTGGAAGACCTACTGGAGGAACGGGGGCTGCTTGTGCTGACTGGGGGGGGCAGGGAGGGGTCTCCGTTCAGGAGGGCCTTGCCAAGGCTGCCCCAGCGGAGTCCTTGCCGTCTCCCGGGCCCAGCAGGCTGCCTCCTCCACATCTGCCCAGCACTCTGGGCCCAAATTCAAAACATCAGGAGAGCCCTGAAGCTGGGTCAGACCCAAGCCTGATAGCCGGCTCAGAAGCCGCCGGCAGCCCTGTGTCCAGCACCTCGCCTTTGGCAGTCCAGCACCTGGTTGCCGGTGCAGACCGCCAGCCAGCCGTGGCTGGAGGAGCCAGGAGCAGATAGCTGTGTGTGTCGGGTGGGTGGGTGGGTGGGGTGGCTCAGGCTGGGGGCTGCTGGGCAGAGGCACACTTACTCTATACCGGTTGGCACTGATCTGCTCCACCTGGAACCGCTTCGCACAGCTGCACTGGGCCACCTGCCGGTTCACCTGGGGCGCAAAGGGAGGGCGGCTCAGAGGAGAGGAGAGAACGCTGGTGTTCGGCTGGCTCGTGGCCTCGAGTCCTGGGCAGGTGCCACACCTTGCGCACGGGCGGGCGGTGCGCTCGGCGGAAAGGCAGATCGACTGCAGAGGAGTCCTGAGAGGGGCTCCCGCCTCCACGTCCCACGAGACGCTCCTCAGCCCACGCTAAGCACACGCTGCTCATGAACTCATCATCATAGGCGGCACGTGTCTTCTGTCACCCACTGGATGCCACGGCATCCCTCCCTCTGCCCCAAACTCGTCCGCCACCTTCACTCCCCAGAGCTGCCCCAGCAGGGTCAACGGCTCATGATGGGGAACGAGCGGGGTGGGCCAGCTCTCTGGGGCAGGGCAGGCAGGGCAGGAGTAGTGGTGGCCAGGGAAGCCGCTTCCTCCCAGGTACTGAGGGCGCTTCAAGGTCCAACGGGGAGATTGGGGAAAGGGCCTTTTGGAAGGCAGGAGTGGGGGGCCCTTGCCAGAGTGAGGGCCGCACACCCTTTTGGGGGACCTTTCGTGGGCTGCTGACCAAAGGCAGCTCCCCCCCCCCCCCGCAAAAGTGGCCAAGCATGGCTGGATTTTCCCTCCCACACACTGCGCCTCCCTCAGCCTTCGCACCGCAAATGGACCAACTTGTCTGCTGACTCAGTGGGCTACATTCCTGTATCCACTCATCGGGGATTATGTCCCACTGAATTACTGGTGTCTTATTTCTCTGAAACCGATCAGTGCACTAAAGTAGAAAATTGGCTTCAGAGAGGATTAGGGTAAGGAAAAGGTGAATTGTTGATGTCACAGGGGTAGAGATGTGAAGGCCTGGGAAAAAAAACAGAAAAATTCAGAAAAAAACCATTTTCCCCGTTTTTTTCCTGAAGGCTTTTTTATTTTTTTCCGAAAAATTGGAAAAAATGAAAAAAATGAAGAAAAAATTGATTATGGAATGCTTTATTTTAGCATGATGAATAAAATGTTTAAGACAAGGTGTTCATATATTACTTCTCCAAATGATTTCTAAAAACTATTTACAGTATCAGATTATTACCATTTCTGTGCACCATGGACAAGCAAGTCCTAGATTGCAAACTGAGAGACTACAACTCTCAAATACAAAAGCAAGATGCATTTCTGCCTCTAGGGGGCACTGCCATTGAAGCAGAGACTGAAACTGATAGTGATAGATATAGCTCAGAGAAGGAGTCTGATTAAATGTCATAGAATCATAGAAGAGTAGGGTCGGAAGGATCCCATAAGGCCATCGCATCCAACCCCCTGCTCAGTGCAGGAATCCACCTTCAAGCATCCCTGACAGATGGTTGTACAGCTGCCTCTTGAAGGCCTCTAGGGTGGGAGAGCCCACCACCTCCCTAGGTCTTTGGTTCCATTGTCATACTGCTCTAAAAGTCAGGGAATTTTTCCTGATGTCCAGCCGGACTCTGGCTTCCTGTCACTTGCGCCTGTTATTCCTAGTGTCCTGCACTCTGGGTTGTCATGTCTATTCACTGAATCTTGCCCCCCCCTTATTTCTCAGTTCTTTTTATGGGAATGGGTGCTTTATATCTGCTTGACACTGTGGAGGACTAGCAGAGACATGCTTTTCTTTGTTACTAAAGTTGATGGTTTCTTCTGTTTTTTTAAAAAAACATTTTTGCCTGTTCCTCATAAACTGGCAAAACCAAAGAGGTTCTTTCCAGTTCAGGTTTTCCTTACATTTCAGGAGCTTATAGCTCCATTTGTTACCAAATAAATAAAAAAATTTAAAAGTAAATTCAGTTTGCAATAATTGTTTGAATACACTGTACTTTGAATATACCAAATGTGATAATTTTATGCCAGACCAATTTATATATAATTACATTTTAAGTTCCTAAAGTAACAAAGTGACTTTAAATCTGTAAAAACTGCTAATATTGTATCTTTTTCAATTTTTCCAAAAATGTCCATTTTTTCCGGAAAAAAACGGAAAACCCCCATTTTTTTCCTATGGTTTCAAAATTTCCAGGAATTTTACATCTCTACACAGGGGTGAGCCAATCAGTGCTGTGCAGTCAGCTTTTGCTGCAAACTGGCAGAAACATTCCCCTTAAGGGGTATGTTTTACATCTGAAGAAACATCGGACGAAGGTACTTTGACAGCCGTCCCACCATTCAAACTATGCGTGCTGTGGACCACCTTCAGTTCAGGATCATGCCCACATGACAACACTTGGGCTCTTCAGAAGTCTCTTGGCTCTTAAAAAGCATCTTAAAGGCTGCTTGCGTTCCAAAGCCGAGGAGGCAAAAGTCTCACCTGACAGCCATGTGTGATGATGGGATTATAAAACAAGGCTCTGGTATGGGGAAACGGAGGGACCACTCCACCACCCTGCCTGGGAGGGGCTCTGCTGGCTGCAGCCGGAGACAGGAGCAGGACGAGCCCCACCCACCCACCTTCCCTCCCTGGGCTGCCTGGCTCATGTCTCTGAGCATTTCTACACGAGGCTTTTATTGCACACTCGTGATTGGCCACTCACAGAACTTGGTGGGTCCTGTACATGACGGCGTCAATCTCCACAGAATCTCCCGCACATTTTGCCTTTTATCCCACTTTTAAAAAGATCGGTGACACTGTGGTTAATCTGATATATTGGCTGTGTGTAATGATGGAATTTCATAATAGAGCCGTCTAGTAGCTGTATAATGAATCATATACACTTGCAGACAAATGAATTCCTGCAATCAAAGCTTATGTCTGCCTGTGTAAAGGCGCCAATCTTAATCCCACAAAGAATCCGGAAGCAAAAGCCCCGGTAAATTGCAGGATGAAAAGCCCTGGTGTTGATGGAAGGGCCTTTGTCGGATGAAACCTCAACTCCTTTTGCCACGGAAAGTGATTTTAAAGACTTTTCTTTGTAAATCCTGGTTACAAATTTGAAAAATTAACGAATTGGAACACAACCCCACAACATAATGACTAGTAACTACTGGGTCAGGGCATTAATTTCTTTGCAACTCTTGCAAAATCCATGACAAAGATTCTTAGACCTTCGGCTCTTTCTGCTGTACCTCATCCTGGATCTGGTCCGTGTCGGCCGTCCTGCGCAGGAAGTCCCGGCTGGGGTGAAGAGTGCTGACAAATTCGTAGTAGTCAATGAAGCCATCCCTGTTTGTGTCAAAGATGCTGGCCACCGCACTCATCTCCAGCATGTTTGTGGGGAATTCTGGGAAGGGGAAACCAGAAATGGGGAGAGGCAGCGCCCCCACTGCGCTGCCCCCCCTCCTCAAGAACCGGGCATTTCAGCCCCTCAAAAGGGCCTCCAGCACGGGGTGTGGTGAGCAGTGCCACGGTCCCCCTGGCCGGCACAGGGCCCTGCCAGCCCACCCAGAGGGCAGCAGCCCCCTCCTCGGCACCAGCAGGGGATCAGGCCAACCCCCGGGGGAGAGCAGTATGGCTGGGTGGGCCTCTCCCGCTCCCAGAGCCCCCCCCCCCGGTGTTGTACTCACTGGAGGAGAGGACGCTCTCAATGAATTCCCGCTGGGCGATGCGCCCGTCCTGGTCCCGGTCGATGCTCCGGAAGACGTCCAGGACCCGCGACTTCTTGTGGCTGATCCACTGCAGATAGCGCTTCCGCCACACAGCGAAGTCAAAGCGAGAGAACGCCTCTAGCTGTACGGGCACGAGAGGAGGCAGGCAGGTGAGGGAGGAGGAAGGGAGCGGCCGCTAGAAGGGAGGCCTGGGCGGCGGGCAGGGCACGGGGCCTTGGGAGCAGGAGGGGGTGGGCACAGAGCCACGAGGCGACAGGCCTCTGGGGAGCCCCCAAGCAGGGCAGCAGGAGAACGGCCCCCGCCCCTCAGCGCGACTCACCTCAGCGGGCGTTCCCTTTTCCTCCTGACGGCAGAGGCGGCCTCCCGCTGCCCCAGACGCAGGCGCGTGCCCTGCCTGCCGTCTCCACAGAGCCACAGGAAAGTGCCTCTGGGCCCCTCGCCCCAAGGCCGAGGGTCTCGGCTCCTCCCCTGCGCCCCCCCCTGCCCCTTACCTCTCGCAGGTGCTGCTGGGAGTTCTGGAGCCGATACTGCCTGTCCAAGGCCAGCAGCCACAGCTGCCGCCAGCGGTGCACGAGCTGCGCCAGGAGGGGGCTGTGGGGCACCAGGTCCTCCAGGGGCGCCGCTGGGCTCCTCCGAGAGCGTCTGCTGACATCGCGTCGCCCTGGAAGAGGGGCACGCGGCTGTGGAAGAGGCCAGCTGGGGTGGCCCAAATCTCGCCCACACAAAAGGTGCCAGGGGGCCTCCGGGAAGCCTGGGGGGCAGGGAGGAAGTGACTCCTTTGTGGGAGCCCCGGAGCATCCCCTCCGCTCCGGCTCTGCTCGTGGCATCCCGGAAAGAGAGCCTTCTGGGAAGCAGAAGGCGTCAGGGATGCAGCCCCCAGCCTGGGGCCTGCAGAGCTGCCCTGTTGCCCATCAGGCCCCCAGCTGCCCTCCGCTCCGGCTCTGCAGACTACTGAGCAAGGAAGTGGCCCCGGCGAGATCTGGTGAGACTCTGCGGCAGCTGCGAGGCCCGTTGTGTGAAATCTCACAGGAGGAGATGGAGCGTGAGAAAAAAATGTGTGTGAAAGGCCGAGAGCCAGAGAATCTGGTGGATCTTAGGGAGACCCTATGGAAAGGAGGACAGGGCTCCTGTGTCTTTAACAGTTGTACTGAAAAGAGAATTTCAGCAGGTGTCACTGGTATGCATGCAGCACCTGGTGAAATGCCCTCTTCATCACAACAGTTACAGCTGCAGGAGCCCTGCCCTCTTTTGTATCTAGTCACATTAGCTATACTCCTGCAGCTTTAACTGATGTGATGAAGGAGGAATTTCACCAGGTGCTGCATGTATACAAAGGACACCTGCTGAATTTCCCTTTTCTACACAACTGTTAAAGATACAGGAGCCCTGTCCTCCTTTCCATAGGGTCACCCTAGTTGTTTTTAATGGCTAGGGCAGACCTGAAACCGGGCACATTTTATTGCTAAGTAAGCGAAGATGGGAAGCCGGGAGGTACAAGAATTTCGTTTCTGCCAGCAAATCATGTGAACATCATCACATCCCGTTCACAATCCCAAACGTGAGCAG
Organism: Anniella stebbinsi; assembly: GCA_029215795.1. NCBI lineage: Eukaryota > Metazoa > Chordata > Lepidosauria > Squamata > Anniellidae > Anniella > Anniella stebbinsi. The sequence continues at coordinate 119,776,027 of JARDYH010000006.1, read as the reverse complement.
GGGCACCACGTTCTCCGAATGCGTTCACAAATTTGTGCACGTGTGTTCGCAGTTGGAAAATGCACGCTTTTAAAAATGAGCCTCCCCCCCCCCCCCCCCGTGCTGCTCTCTGGGATGAAGGGGGTATTGGGGCTCCTTGAAAAAAAGCACATTTCCCCCATTTGGAGGAAACGGAAACGAAGCACAACTGAACCCAGGATGACGTGAGGTGAGGGCGAGGGTCACGGGGTGGGTGGTGGGTTGGGTCAGCTTGCTGACCGGGAGCACGGCTCCTTCACCCGCCTCCCCACCCCCGGTAGGAAGTGCCCCACGCCCCTCTTGCCACGAAGGAGAGCCGCTTGGGCCCCGTCCTTGGCACGCCTCTCCTCCCACCGCTTTGCCGCGCTCCCTCCTGAGGAGGTCATCATGCAGCTGTGGCCCTGTAAAAGCAGGCAGCTTGCAGCTCCCGGCACTGAGCCTTGGGCAGGGAACGGCCGGAGACAGCCGGGATCTGTGGCGCTCTGGGGCTGTTGGCTGCTCCCGTTGGAGGGCACCTGGTGGGGGTTGGTGGAAGCTGTGAACCTCCCCCCATGACAACCTGGATATGTATGAGCAAACACAATTACTGCAAGAGGCCCACAAGAGGCCCCCTCCAGATGTGCCCCAAAGGGCGCTCCGCAGCCTGCGGGAGGCCTGGAAGTGCGACGAAGCCCCCGGGGCTCAGGGACTGAGCTGCGCAAGGCCAGATTTGCCTAGAAGCCCCACACGTAGGCAAGAAGCGGTGAACCAACGTTGGGACTAAGAAACCAAGCTCCCCCCCCCCCCACTCACAGGAAGGCAGGGGGCGAGGGGCGGGAGCCACCCCTAGCTCTGTGGGCATTTTGTGCTTGCAGCTCTTGGTCAGCTTCTCCACGTCCGGCTGCTTGCGGTTCAACTCCTCCATGAACACCTGGCAGGAGAGGCAGCAGTGAGCGCAGGAGGGGGGGTGTCCCCCCCAACCCCCCCCCCCCCGCTTCAGGCCAGGGCAGCCTCCCCCTCACAGCAGCAGCATTTAGGAGAGCAAAGAGCTTCCCACTGCACGGCGGGGGGGGGGGGAGGTTTGTCCCGCAGTCCTAGGCATCCTCTAGTTGGAGCCACCCCCTCACTCACTCGCTCGCTCGCTCACCCTTCCCTGCCCCTCCGAGATTCTCTGCCCGTGGTTGGGGGAGTGGCAGGCCGACAAGCTGGCCGGACAGCTGGCTTACCGCGTGCTGAGAGCTGAGTTCCTCCAGCCGCTCAGCATCCTCCGGGAGAGGCTCTTGGTCCCGGAGGCTCATGGACTCCTCAGCTGCCGTGATCCAGTCGAAGAGCCGCATCACCTCCTCTCGCTCCGCAGCCAGGGAGGCCGCCTGGGCCTGGAGCCTCCCGTCCTGCTGCTGGGCCCAGCTGAGCACCTGTTGGGGCAGGGCACGGGGCTGGGTGGGGAGCCTCTGCCAAGAGTCCGGGGCCGGTGCACTGATTCCACACTGTGTCTGAATGCCCCCCCCCCACCAGGCAGCTCCCCCTACCCCCCTGTCCCCACCAGATGCTTGGCTCTGGCCTCGTGCCCGCTCACCTCCTGGAAGCGGCTCTTGGCGACGGTGACCCAGGATCGGATGGTGATGACCGAATCGGGGTGGCAGCCGCTCAGGATCTCATCTGCCAGGGAGCTGATGCACTCCAGCTCCAGCTGCTGGCACTCCAGGCTCTGCCTCAGTTCCTGCAGCCGGAGGGAAGGGGTCCCTCAGCACCACTCAGGGAGGGTGGGCCAGCTCCACAGGCTCCAGAAGTGAGTGAGGAGGCGGAAGATGGAGCCCCTTGGGACTGGGGTGGCTTCTTCCAGGCCAGGAGGCCCCACGGGAGGAGAGGGGAGAGGAGAGGCTTCCACGGGGGCGCAGGGGGGCTGCGGAGGCCTACCTTGAGCTGGCTCTGGCACTCACGCATGGCCCCCTCCTCCTCCGGCAGGGCCCGGCACTTGATGGACTTCTCCAGCTCAGACAGACGGCCCAGGAACGAATGCACCAGGGCGTGGAACTCCTCTGCCTGAGATGCAGGAGCAAGGGGTGGGGGTGTCAGCTCAGCAGGGGGGGCCTCTGTCCAACTGCTAGCAGTCCCCCCCCCAAGAAAAAGGTCTCCTCCCCTTAGCTGTGTGCTTTGGCCCTGTGGCAGAATGTGGCACGTACGTTGTCCCAGCAAAGAGAAGCACTTGGTTGGGTGCCTGCGGCAGGCTGGAAGCAGCTGGGCAGCAATTGGGCAGGGAAGGGGCTGAGCCCCCGCTCCTCTCATCCCCTGCCCCCAAACCTTTCAGTGCTCCAAATTCCCAACGTCCAACGCAGCTTCCCTTTTCCAGGCTGGCCCCCGTCCCCGGGTTGGCAGCCCGAAGTGGGCAAGAGGGGCCATTCCTAAGTAGCTCCCCCAGTCTGGCTCCAGCCTACAGGTGCTGAGCGCTGGGCCTGGCCGTTTCTCCCCCAAAGCCAACGCCCAGGCTAGCTCAGCTGCATTGCAGCCCTCCGGCTTCACTCTTTTGCTTACGGCCTCCTGAGGTTTGTCTGCAGTCGTTGGTAACGCTCCCAAGACCTCCCGGGTGTCAACATCTGAACACCGTGAAGCGGCCCTCGCGCAGGGGCAGGCGACCAACATTGACTGGGGGGGCTGGATAACCACCCCCCAGCCCTCTGCAGTCCAAATGACATCAAAGGGGCGGGGCATGCGGCTACTGCCAATAGGGTGTGGCTCCACCCCTGATATCGACGGGGCATGGCCACACCCCTGGCATCGTTTCATCCCTAGTGGGGAGTCCCCTGCCCCCCCCCGAATGCCAGGAAGACCGTGCTCACCAGGTGGGGAACCTCGGCAGCCCCATCAAGCCCTTGGGCCAGGGGCCCCACTCCCCTGCCTCAGAGAATTTAAAGGCCAGGCTGGAGGAGCGCCAGGCATCTTGGGGTGGAGGAGCAAGAGGGAGTCCTGGGCTTCCGCCACCTGCGCCATCAGCCAGGTTGAGCACCTCCGGCTCTGGGATCAGCCTGGTTCCAACACAGCCGGTAGCTGCTCAGTGGGCCCCCCTCCCTAGAGCAGGGCGGGATGCGGACCCAGTTTGCATGCTCCCCTCCTTCGTCAGTGGCCCAGGGACCTCGAGCGGAGAGGAGAATCCCCCGGGGTCCCCTCCTCGGCACCTGCTCACTTGCCTGCCTCAGGGCAGCCTCCAGCCGGTCTTGCCTGGAGACGGAGAGCTGGCAGACGATTTCCCAGCGGTGGCCCAGCTCCTCCACCTGGCTCTGCAGCCACCGGGAGTCCCCCGTGCCGGGGCCCCGGGTCAGGTCACGCATGGACCGCCTCAGGGTCTTGATGCAGCTGGCCCGCTGGCCCAGCTCCTTCTGGAACGCCTGGGGCAGGGGGAGAGATGGAGGAGGGCTCGTCCAGCAGGCGGCTCGAGAGCCAGAGCAGGCACTGGGAAGGGAAGATGAACGTAGCCTCCCGTCCTCCCCCCCAGGTCTCAGTGAGGGAGGGCCGATGCTGGGGGAGAGCCCCACAGCTCTGCTTCTGGAAAAAGCCTCCCGGGCCCACAGAACCCTTGCGCCCCACAGACCTTGTGTTTGCCCAGGAGGGCGCTGACCAGGTCCCTGTCGCCAGCCACGGGGGCCTCCTCGGCCAGCTGTGGCTCGACCTGGTACAGCCAGTCCATCAGCGTCTGCAGGGCGTCCGTGAAGCGGCCAGAAAACAGCAGCTTCTCCTCCAGCTTGCGCTGCCTGCAAAGCAAGGGGCAGCGGTGAGCCTGGCCGCCTGTGTCTCCGCCCCAGCCCTGTTCGTTCCTGTGCTGCCGTGGCAGTGACGAGGAAGCGTGGAGATATAGGATCTGCTGGGGTACCGGGGGGGGAGGGGTCAGAGAGGGGAGGTTAGTGAATGTTGGGGCGGGGGAGCAAGGGGGCAAGTAGGCATCCACACCCCTAGAACACTGGGTCTGGGTTTAGATCCTTCAGTTTGGAGATAGGATCTGATGGAGGACGATTTGGAAATATGATTTGATATTACTCATGAGGACTTGTGACTTGATATTGCCCAAAGATATATAAATTTCTGACTTATATATGTTTTAATAAATGTTTTAAAGCAGTAACAGTTTCATTAAGTTTGTGAGCCTGACTAAAATCAATCATTCTGAGTGTCTGTCTTCGGATCTTCTTTTTCACCTACTATAGTGCGGAATCTAAGGAGCATTGATGCAAAGGCCCTGCAGCCTTTATTCAAAGTCCCTTAAAACAAAAGACTGCCACCAACGTCCCCACACACTTGCAAGCAGCCACCATTTCCATGAGGGATTCTCCATGATTGCACCATCCAGAGAAAAGAGGGGTGAGAGGCAAGGAGGGACAGAAGATGCAGCGGACAAATAGAATCGTAGAATTGGAAGGGGGCTTTGAGGCCATCCAATCCAATGCAGGATTCCACCTTAAAGCATCCCTGACAGATGGCTGTCCAGCTGCCTCTTGAAGGCCTCTAGTGTGAGAGAACCCACCACCTCCCTAGGTCATGGGTTCCATTGTCATACAGTTTTTCCTGATGTCCAGCCAGAATCTGGCTTCCTGTAACTTGAGCCCATTATTCCGTGTCCTGCATTCTGGGATGATCGAGAAGAGATCCTGGCCCTCTTCTGTGTGACAACCTTCCAAGTATTTGAAGAGTGCTATCTTGTCTCCCCTCAATCTTCTCTTCTCCAGGCTAAACATGCCCAGTTCTTTCAAACTCTCCTCATAGGGCTTTGTTTCCAGACCCCTGATCATCCTCGTTGCCCTCCTCTGAACCCCCTCCAGCTTGTCTGCATCCTTCTTGAAGTGTGGTGCCCAGAACTGGACACAATACTCAAGATGGGGCCTAACCAGTGCCGAATAGAGGGGAACCAGTACCTTGTGCGATTTGGAAGCTATACTTCTATTAATGCAGCCCATCTGGTGGTGCTGAGTGTAGGACGCAGAGCAGCCATCACAGGGGCCCTGCAAGGAGCCCAGGGCCCCCCTCAACCCGTGAAGCCCTCCCCCAAACACCCACCTCTCGGCTGCCCAGTTATACATGGCCTCCCAGCGCTCCTTCAGCTCCCCCAGCATCTCATCCAGCGGCTGGGCATCCTCGGGCAGCTGGGCCTTGTCGCGGAGGAGGTGCCCGCTCCGTAGGGTGGCCTCGTACATCGGCCGCTTGGTGCGCAGCCCTTTCTGGAACTCCTACGGGGCACAAGTGGGGGAAAAGGCATGAGTGCGTCTTTGAGACACAGCATGAGAAGAGCCCCAGAACTGGATCAGGCTGGGGGGGGGGGGCAGGAGCCCATGGAGGAAAAAGGCAGAGGACCGGCCCAGGGGGAAAGAATTGCATTTCTCAGGGGAAAGCTCACTCCAGCCGAGGCAGGAAGGAAAGAGAGACTGGGATTTCTCCAAGGAGATGTGATGCCTTCATTCTGCTCTTGCTGGGGGCAGGAAATGTGCCCCTCCCACACGTGGGGTCCCCCCTTTTCCTACGAGGCACCAAGGACTGAGGGGTATGGCAGAAAGGGTACCCTACAGCCCAGAAGTGGTTCCCTGGAGATGGTCTTTGGTAGGCCATCTACCTTTGCTCCTGCCTCCGGTGGAGGATTCCCACTGGCCAGTGCGCCTGCCTGCCTGGGGCCTTATCCACACCAGCTGTTTATTCCAGAATAGTATCAAGGTCCTCCCTACCAGGACACATCACGTACAGCTGATCCCGCTGTGATCTAGGGACGGCCCCTCAGTTTTCCCGGGATATCGATGGCAGCATTTGTCCCGGTTTTTTCCCCGCCCTTGCAAAACTCCTGACATGCGCGGAGGATATGCCCTCCCCTCATGAAGCTGTTCCTGTAGCGGGGCTCAGAGAACAGACAACCAGCTATGTGGAGCAAGCTCACAGATATGGGGGTGAGGGGGAGAGCATTGGCTACACATTCTGGATGGATCTCGGGATCTTTCAGCGCCGAGTGTGTGTGGTTGTTGTTTTTTTAAAAAAACTCAAGTTCGTGCAGGATCACAACTCTGCTCTTGCGCAAGAGCCAAGAGTCATTAAAAAAACCCACTCCGGAACGGCTCTCCTTAAATTGCAGGCAAACTAGCTGGCATGTGCCCCGTGAGGGATGATCACTGAAGCAGAAAACTTCACAACCATCCCTCCCCGCTCTCAAAAGGGCTCCAGGTGTAGATTAGCCCTGGGTCTCACCTTGTGCTCCGCCAGGAGGGCCTTGATCTCCTCTTGGCTCAGTGCAGCATCACTGGGGAACTCACGGGCCAGATCCACCTCCTCTAGCCAGTCGAGGAAACGCTGCCAAGACTCGCTGAACTAGAAGAGCAGAGCGGGGCGCCAGTAACACCCCCACGCACACAACTGCTGTTGGACACCCCCCCAAACACACTTCACACAGGCTGTTTCCAGAGAGCCGGGCAGAGACCCCTTCGCCAGGCACTCCAGGGACGCGACCTTTGTGCCACGTGGTCTGAAATGGCCCCTGCGGAGAAGCCACCTCCCCCCCTGCTGGGCCCCCCCGGTGTCCTTCCCCCCAGGCTGAGTACCTGCTTGGCGCGCTTGCGGGCCTCTTCAAGCACGCCTGCCCTCTCGCTCACTTGCTGGAGCACCTTGGCCAGCCGCTCCTTGGCGGTCAGCACCAGGCTGTGGACCACGCTGCAATCCTGCCTCCGGCTGAAGTCCTTCATGCGGCTGGCCACGGCCTCCAGGCCTGCCAGCGTCTCACTCTGCGCTTGGCTCTCCTGAACCAGGGCCTGCCGAGGAGCACAGAAACAGCGTCCATTCAGCAGGAGGAAGACCCTCCGCTGCCGTAAGCCATCCAGTGCCCCCCCACCCCCAGGGAAAAGCACCCAAGCAGAACCGGGCGCCCGCAGTGCTCCTGTGCTGGACGTGCGAGTCACAAGAAGCGTCCGAGGGAGGCCTTGAAGGCGGATTTCTGCCCATGGGAGCTGGGGCAGGGGGCGCCCAGGACTGGATCTCAGTGCGCAGCAGCGAGCAGACTGCCGGGATGTCATCACGCCTGTCCTGAAAGGGCTGCACTGGCCACCAGTTTCTTTCTGGGGGAAATGCAAAGTGTCGGTGATGACCTTTCAGGCGCTCAATGGCAGGGGTCCCGGATACCTGAGGGATCCCCTCCCCACATACCAGCCTGCTCACGCCCGAGAGTCTGAAGAAGGGTATGGTGGAGGTGCGGCTGACGGGGCCTGCTCTGGGGCCACACCTGCCAGGGGACCTCCTCGCCCCGGAGGCTGGGCTGGCAGCCTCGCTTGCAGCATTTCACCATTTGGCAAAAGCATCGGCCTTTTCAGATGGATCCGTTTCATCTGCTGCTTCTGTCTGCTTTCACTACATGGTTGTTTCTTCTATTTCATGATTTTAATTCTTGCTAGTTGCCCTGAGCAGTGCAGCAGTACTCCAAAGAAGAAGTAAATAAATGCTATAGATGAGTCCAGGGTCCACATGATGGCCTGGTGCAACGCCCAATGGGGCAGCGCAAGAAAGCACCCAGCCAGCACCCTCAGGACTGCCGAGCGCACTGGCTGAGTCTCCTGCCCTGAGTCTCCTGTCCTGAGTCAGGCTTCAGGAGGAAGGCTGCCGCCCCAGGCCCTCGGACTGACCTTCTGCTCCTGGATCTGACTCGTGACCCTCTCCAGGACATAGCTGGGTGGGGGCAGGGCCGCCAGGGCCTCTTCCATCCGCCCCACGCCCTTCAGCAGCTCCTGGATCGTGGCGTGGAATTCCGTGGCCACCGTCAGGCCTTCCGTGAGCTGCTCCTGGGGTGGAACGGAAAAGCACAGCTGGACACTGCTCAGGAGCAGCCTGGCTCTCCACCTGAGCAGCCTGAGCAGCCCTTGCGCCTCCCGCCACGGTACCTTCCTCTCCTGCACTTGGCTGGCCACGCTCCCCCACTTTTGCTCCAGGATGCTCAGGCTGTGTCCGGTGCTGGAGGCCCGGGGCAGGTGGCTGGTGGCCAGCAGGTGCTGGAACTCGCTCCCGACACGGTTATAAGTTTGCTGCTTGGATTCCATCTCTTTGCACAATTCCTGTCAAAGAGGAAGGCAAGCGTGAGAGCCCACGCATGTGCAACCGTGCGGATGGTGGTTCCCTAGCCATCCTCCTAGTGCATCAATGCGTGAGCGGGACAAGGGGTGGGTGGGTGGGTACCATGTGAGCCAGGAGGAAATGTAAGCATCTGCAAAAGTCACGACGCTGTTGTGGTCTCCGAAAGCAATGACAGGATAGAACCTATACTGGAGGGTTTGTGTCCAGAGATGAGAGTTCAGGCTTCAAAGAGAGACTGAGAAGGCTCAGGCACTACAGAGAGACAGGTACTGACATATGGAAGAACAAGCCATGCTAAGGAAGGGCCAGCATGGCTTCTGTGAAGGGCAGCGTTGCCTCACCAGTCTTTTGGAGATCTTTCAGTATGTCAACAAGCATGTGGATCTGGGTGATCCAGTAGACATGACATTTCTGGACTTCCAGGTAGCTTTTAAGGGTTCTCACCAAAGCATCCCAAGCAAACGAAGCACACATGGCATAAGAGGGTGGCTCATCTTATGGTCTGGTAACTGACTGAAGAACAGGTAGAAGAGAGTTAGAATAAATCATTCTCAAAATAGAGGGAAGTAAAAAGTGGGGTCTCCGAAGAAACTGTTCAAGGCTGGTCAGCAGAGCTTGCAGAAGCATTCTGGCTCACCTCCAGGGTTGCTTTAAGAACCACGAGCTTCCCACTGTGCTGGCAGTCAGTCCCGTGGGTGCAGAACAATGGACGGAGGTGCAGCAGCAGATACTGCCTCTTAAGTTCACATAAATGTCAGTGTGCAGCTGCTCAGAGGGAATGCTCCTGGTGGTTCCACGTGAACCTGTGGCCCGACTGGAATCCACCAGAAGAGCCTTAAGTGTGGTGGCCCCTTCTCTGTGGAACTCCCTGCCCCTGGAGGTCAGGCAGGTGCTACTCCCGGGGCCTCCTAAAAACAACTCTGTTTTGAGATGCTTTCCTCAACTGAATAGCCACTGGCTGAATTCGGATGACACAATAAGCAACTGGGGTGGGGAAACAATTGTCAGTTGTATTGACTATCGTGTCCTCCGAATGCTGCCATAGTCAACTCAGCGCTGATCCTAATCCACACCACAGTTGATTATTTATTATCATGTTGTGTGGGGAGTACCCCCTAGTTGAACAACTGTAAAGTTTATTATTACCCCACCATTGACTATCATGTTGTCCGAATTCAGCCACTGTTTTTCTGGTTCCTTTGTTTTTAAATTCAACAATTTTAATCTGCTCTTTTAATCTTCTTTCTTTCACTGTTTATACCTATAAGTTCACCACTCTGGAACCTGTGTTAGGTAATTGAGCGGTATATAAATATTGTAAATAATAATAATAATAATAATAATAATAATAATAATAAATTCCATGTTGGATGTCATTTGGCAAGGGATAGACAATAAAACTGCTGCCCTTACACAAACCTATAGTGCAGCCACATTTCTGCAGTTCTGCTCACTGTACCTCAAAAAGGGTACTGTGGAGACAGAAAAGGTGCAGAGAAGGATGGCCAAATCGTCAAGGGGCTGGAGAAGCCCCCCCCCCCATGGAAAAGTTGCAACATCTGGGGCCTTTTAATTCAGAAAAGATTCAAGGGGGATGTTATTTATTTATTTTTATTTGTTGACTTTGTATCTCGCTTTTCCTCTCAGGAGCCCAAGACATACATGAACTTCATCCTCTCCATGTTTATCTGTACAACAACCACCTTGTGAAGCGGGTTCAGCTGAGAGTCAGTGACTGGGCCGAAGTCACCCAGGGAGCTTCCTGGCAGAACGGGACTAGTGTGGAGTGATGTTTTCCCAGGCATTTGCACATTAGTTATGGGCCCCAACTCTTGTGGGCTCCTTTTGCAGGGTTCTTTCTAAGCTGTGAGACTTTGTGTACTGTGGATGAACATTTTTAACACTGTAGTATTTTTAGAGAATGTTTTATTGTATTTATTTATATTTGTGTTATTACGTTCTATTGATTTTTATCTTCCTTGTTGCATTAAACATGGAGATAGATAGAGATATATAGATAGATAGATATATGGGTAGGCTTTCTTGTGTAAGTTGCTTCGAGGCTGCTTTTGCATGGGAAGCAAGGCATAAATTTAATCAATGAATGAGCCCTGTTGAATCATACCCAGGGTCCACAGTGGCTGACCAGCTGCCCGCAGGCGGCACAGCAATCAGGACCAGTATGAATGTAACATGTATCGATAGGAATTCTTTGTATTTCATAGGAGTGCTGATCCTAATTACCTGCGTATGCCGACTGCAAGGGGTCAGTAACAGGTGTGATTAGTGCTCTGTGTGTGAGATGAGGTGCCTGTGAGTAGCTGTGGATTGTATGCGGGGAAATGGAGCAAGGTTGCCACCCAGCAGGCCGGTCAAGTCCTGGAACCAGAACGCTGCTTTGCTCAGCAGAGATGCCTTCCTCTGGGTGCCGCTGGAGCCACTGGCAAACCTGGCTACACTGAGAGACATCGAAGGTTGACGGACTAATGCCTCTAAAACGTAAGGTGAGGTCATCGCCAACCCACGAACTCTAAAAGCAAGAGTTTGATCTGACTGGCTGCCCAGAGAGATCCTGGGGGAACGAGACGTCCACCAACAGGGTTACCTGAGTTCTGTCAATCATGCCTGCCAGCTAGGTAACCACCCTAAGATCTTCCTGATGACGGCTTTGTTGGTTGAGAGGAACAGACCTTTCATTTGAATGAGGAATATGCTAGCCGTGACTTACGCTTCCGATTACCCTAATTGCATAGTATGTAGTCATGAGTCTTGCTTGCTTGTTTCATCATGACAAAGATTTGTTATTCTCTAATGCGGCTTGAGCAATAAATGTACATATTGTGGTACCACTTTGTGTCACTTGGCTTGAGAGATGTTTCAGGGACCACAACCCATGTATATTAATGCTTGACGCCCAAAACACGTCTTCTCTCTTGACGTGGTGAATCTCGGATAGACCTGTTTAAGTTTGGAAAACAAGCGAGATGGATGGAGAGAGAAGCAGTTCCTGGTAGCCACTGATAGCCTTTTCCTCCCTTTGAAAGCCATCCAAATTGGTGGCGGTGATGTTACATGTCTATATATACTAAGTTTATGTTTATAACTGTGTATTCTTGTTATAGACCTGTGGATTGGTAAGTATCTCTAGGGTGAGAATGGTGGATTTGCATATGTGAGCTGATTGGCTGAGAGAATGGGAAGGCGGGACCAAAGTATATGTGTGCAATATAAATTGGGTGCTGCAAGAGGCAGATATGATGCAAGATGGTTTAGAGAGCGATAGGACGGGAGAGGGACAAGATGAGATTGGGTTTAGATCAGGGAAAGGATTTTAGGTTTGAGAACAGAGAGAGAGAGAGTGGGGGAGGTCTGTGGTGATTGTGCAGAGATTGTTTGAGATTGATTTTGGAGTATTGTGGATGAAAGAACATATATTGATAGAGTCATTTAAGTTACTTGTTTATTATTCAACAATTTATTATTGTAATCAATAAAGCTTTCTTTGTTTATAACACGCTACGCCTCCTGCTCATAGCTGTGTAAGGAGGAGGTTACTGTTGAGGTAACATTTCTCATCAGATGAATAGAAATGTACTGGACAGTTGTAGAGTGTCCAGAGGACTGATTATTGCACCTGGCTGTCAATTAACAGGGGAGCGTTTTTCTATCTACTGCTTTTAAAGGTCAAAGAGATAGTGGGTTTTTCCCCTGGGAGATTTTTCTGTATTTTGTGCATAGTCATTGTCTATTGAAATGTGTGTCTATCTATCTATCTATCTATCTATCTATCTATCTATCTATCTATCTATCTATCTATCTGTAAATGTCTCATAGGTTTTTTTTACTGCTAGTGTTAGATGGTTGACGGTGATGTTACGTGATGTGGATTTTCTTGGTAACCTGTATTATATTGATGACCGAAACTGCTATAAATATATTGAAGGAAATACTGAATCTCAGTAAAGCTTTTACTAAAGAGAACCGCTGGTGTGTGAGTATTTTTCCTTGCATGGATCTCTGGAGCACGCTTACTCTGTGAAAAGTGAACCGGGATCACTAAATTCCCAGACAGTTACAAGGGAAGAATATAAGATTAAAGCATAAAGTCTGTGTATCCTCACAGAGGTAGAACTGAGTAAAGGCTGAACCTGATCCAGAAAGGTCCTGGTAGCAGCAAAACCCTGTGTGTGTGTCAGAAGCTTAGGGTGACCCTATGGAAAGGAGGACAGGGCTCCTGTATCTTTAACAGCTGTATAGAAAAGGGAATTTCAGCTGGTGTCCTTTGTATGCATGCAGCACCTGGTGAAACTCCCTCTTCATCACAACAGTTAAAGCTGCAGGAGTGCTGCCCTCTTCACCAGATGCAAAAGAGGGAAGGGCTCCTGCAGCTTTAACTGGTGATGCTTGCATGCAAATGACACCTGCTGAAATTCTCTTTTCTATGCAACTCTTGAAGAGCCCTGTCCTCCTTTCCACACATTCTCCCTACAAAAGCTGGTTCCTGCTTGGGGCAGGAAAGACTTTAGAGAACGGGGAATTCTTGTTAGGATAAGGGCAGGATCGCCACAGTGGCCATCACTGCATCTTGGATAGCCAAGTCTATAGTTCCACTCTGCACTGTGTGAAGCAGTTCTTCCTTTTGTCTGTCCGGAATCTCCTACCACTCAGCTTCGTGAGATGACGCCCAGGGTCTTCAATTAAAAGAGGGAGACAACAATGCTCTCTCCTGCTCTACTGACTCCACACCAGGCATCGTTTTATACATTTCTATCGTGACCCTCGTTATTCTCTAAGCAGTCCCAGCTGTTGTAACCTTCCCTCATAGGGGAGTTTGCTCCAGTCCCTTGACCATTTTACTTGCCCCTTTCCTGCACTTTTTCCAACTTGTGCAATATCCTTGTTTAGATGCCATGACCGGAACCGTACACAGCATTCTAAATGTGGTCCACACCACAGCTTTGTACAAGGGGAGCATTTGCTAGTTTCAATTCCTTTCCTATGAACAAGGAGGCCGGGGGGGGGGGGGACCCATGATCCTGGGAGAGAAAGAACAACAGTGTGAAAGGGGGGAAGACAGAACAAGGCCAGCAGCAGAAGGGGAGGAAGGCAGGACAGGGACAGCGGGGGGGGGGGGAGGAAGGGGGAACTGGACCAGACCCAGAGGGAAAGGGGGTTGCTGCAGCAGCTGCCCCCTGGCCCTGAGGGGCCCGGCAGAGGGCGCTGCTTTTTCCTTCGGGAAAGGCTCCAGTGGCCCTGGGAGGGTGTGACGTGCCCAGAAAGGGGCTCACCAAATGTGCCGCCAGCTTGTCCTTGCTGGCTTCAGGATGGCCCCAGGTGGGCTTGGAGAAGAACAGCTGCAGCTCCACCTGCTCCAGCCACCGGAGCAGGTCCGTGATCTCCAGGGTGACATCCTGCACCTGCGGGAGGCAAAAGCGCCAATGAGCAGCAGAGCAGAGCAGAGCCACAGGGTGGGGGGCGGGGCCCTCTGCACAGAGCACGTCTGTCCCTCGTGGCCCAAAGACCAGCCTGGCAAGGCAGGCGCCTTCCCAAGGGCCCCTTGCCAGGAGGTGCGCGGGACCCTTGACTCGCCTATCCCCCAGCAGTGGGAGGCAGGGAAAGTATGGGGCAGTCATGGCGTTTGGCTTTCCCACCCCCCACCCCATCTCCACTGGCTGCCACTTGCAGGGGGTGGGGACATGCAAACCCAGTGGCGTGCCATCCCCCCCCCCCCCATGCCTCTCTCCTGGGAGAGGGCGTCCAACCCCCCCCCCCCAGGGCCTGCTCAGGCGGCAGCCGCCTCCCCGCCCCAAGTCACCTGGCTCAGGTTGTTCTCCAGCTCCAGCTGGCGGCTCTCCGTCTCGCCCAGGACAAAGTCCCAGCGCTGGCTCAGCTGCTGGAGGCGGCCCTGCAGGCCCTGCACCGAGTCCCTGGCGCTGGAGAGCAGCAAGCCCTGGCCGGCTTCCTGCACAGACTGGACGGTGCGGGCGTGAGACAGGACGTCGTTGCGCAGCACCTGCCGGGGGAGGGCCGGTCAGCAGGTGGGAAGGTACCAGCCCCCCAGCCCCCCCGGGCCCAGGAGCCCCCCTGCTGACCTTGTGCTTGGCCAGCTCGATCTCACAGCTTTGCAGGTCGAGGCTGAGGGCAGCGGGGCGCTGCAGCTGCTCCGTGGTGCACAGGAGCCATTGCAGCAGCTCCTCCAGCTGGCTCTGGACCTGGCCCAGGCCGAGGAGGGCAGCTTCCAGGCTGTGCTGCAAAAGAGAGGCCCGGAGGGGGGCATTGGAGGTCTGGTGCTGGGCGGGGGCTGGAGACAGGGTCCAGGGAGGCCTGCCGCCTAGGGGCACCCCCTGCCCGGAGGGGGGGATCCACTGCTGCAGGCACACAGGGGTTGGGGCGGAAAGGCCAGGGCGGCCAGCCAACCAGCCCCACAAGTCAAGGGCCACAAGCAGAGGCAAGCGTGGGGAATGGCTCCAGCCAGCCAAGCCACCTGCCAGGGGAACAAGGCTGCCCCCCTCTTTGTGCCCCCGGCTCTATTTCTGCCTGACCCCGCGTGGTCCAAAGCCGGATCACCAGCCCCCAGGCTCCGCGGCACAGGAGAGCTCCCTTCTCCAAACCGGCCCCACCCCAGGCCCTGCATGGCCCCCCATGGCCCCATCTGCACCCCAAGGGAGGCCTCACCTGCCGGTTCACCACCGCTTCCTCCAGGCGGTTCCAGCGGTCACGGAAGCCGTGCAGAGCACTCGGGGGCTCCTTCGTGAGGCTGCCCTGGTGGTGCAGGCTTTCCACATCCACCTTGCCCTGGTACAGCTCTCGCTTGAAGTCCTGCCGGGAGGGGATTTGGGGTGGGGGCAGGATGCGGCCATCAGAGGGGGCCTGTTGCTGCCTTCGGCAACCTGCCCGGCCAGATCAAGGAAAGTCCGAGGTGCAACTCCCAGCAGCATCTCCCAGCAGGGCCAGCTGGACAGACCCTTGCCTGTGACCCGGCTGCTGCTGCCTGTCAGGGCGGTAGACCCTTCTGCAGGGGACGGACCAAGGCCTTGGAGCAGGAGGAGGCAGCTGCCTGACACCACTGGGGGGGGGGAGATTTCCAGATCTCAGCATCAGAGGCCAGGTCCATCTCACCGCGTGTGACATGCAGCAGCAGTTTGTCTTTCCAGGGTTCCAGAGAGAGAGGCCTTCTCCTCCCTGGAGGTCAGACCTGGGAGCTTCTGCATGTGCCACAGAGCAATGCCCCTCCCCATACCCCTGACCCCAGGTTCCAGGTGGTCCCAGGGCACAGCACCTGCACAGCACATCTTTTGCAGCAGCAGCAGCAGCACCAGCAGCACACAGACATGCAACGGCCTGCCAGGGACAGATCTGACCTCCGGGGGTAGAAGAAGTGGACAGAGCACGGGAATCCACACCCTGTCGCCCACCCCGAAGCCCAGGGGGCACGGAGGCCTCTCCCCAGTGGCTCTCCCCAGCCCATCCCCAGGTGGACCCTGCCTCTCCGCCCGAGGCCTCCTTACCTTCAGCTCCGAGAGCTGCTGATTCACCAGGTCCAGGTCACCCCCAAGCAGGAACCCCTCTGCCATCCGCAGCTCCGCCGTCTCCAGCCAGCCCACCAGCCTCTGGGGAGAGGAGCAGACGAGGCAGTGGGTGGGTGTGGATGGGAGGGGGGCCCTGAGCAGCAAGCAGGGCTGGGGTGGGTGGGTGGGTGTCAAACGCTCCAGGCAGGAGCCACACCCAATCCGGGCACCAAAGGACCTTCCGTGCATGTCACAGGCCTTGGGCACCACGCCTGAGCCCCCCATCATGCTCTTTGGGCCAGGGGGCTGCAGAGCCCAGGGCAGAGGAGAGCTTCCTGCTGGCAACCGGCTGCTTCTCGGGGCATTTCTGCACACGGGAAGTGCGGGGATAGGGAGCCTGGAGAGGGTGGGGCGTGTGGGGCAGGGGAGCACAGCCCCCCAGAACGACCCGGTCCTGAGTGCAAAGCCTTCCGCGCCTCGGAACACCGCAAAGCAGCAGTCAGACGGCCTCCACAAGGGAGAGTCAGCGAGAGAAGGGAGACCGCGCATCAGCTCAACGGTGCCATCCCTGCCCCCTGCCCAGGTGAGCAGTTGCAGCAAGCGCCTCCGGGCTGCGACGGGCAGGAGGCACCAGCGCAGCCGTGGCTCTGCCCAATCGGCCCTCCGTGCCCAGCGCAAGCCACCCTCGCCGGGCTCCATTGGTGTGGGGCTTCCTGCGCAACAAGGCCAAGCCCTGCTTGGCTGTCCTGGGCTGGGGTGGAGTGGGGCATCCTCACCTCCATGCTCTTCTGGTACGCGAGGGCAGCCTGCAGCTGCTCCTGCAGCCGGTTCTGCCGCTCTGTCCACACCTGGCTCAGGTTATTCCATGTCGAGTAGAGCTGCGCGATGGGGCAGGGGGGAGATGGGAGAAGGGGTTAAGTTGACAGGCCAAGCACCCCTGGACACCTACGCCAGGCTGGCCTCCTGGCACCAGGGGAACCACGAGGCTCAGCACATCTCCTCCCATGGGACTCCGCCATCGCCCCCAACACCCAGATCCCCAGCTTTAGGGAGGGGTGGGCGCGACTGGCAGGCCGCGGCTTCTGCTCTTCCGGCACAGTGGCTGAGGAAGGCAGTTACGTTCTGGCCACCATGCTGACTGGAGCTTGGAGCCATTGCAGAGAGGGAGAAAGCCCCCACCCATTGCTCCTGCAGGCACCACCATCCCTGGCTTCTGGCTGGAGGATGCCTGTGAACATCTCCCTTCCACGGGGCCTAGAAGGCCTCCCTCTCCCCCCCCCCCCCACTCACGTCATCCAGGCTCTTGGTGACGTCCGGCTTGTCCAGTTCTCCGCACGAAGACATCAGCTCCATGCCCAGGCCGCCCAAGGAGTCCAGCCTGCTCTGCAGAGAGTCAATCTCCTCTCGAAGGGCCTGGAGGGAACGGGAGACGGGCCTGGGTGGGCGGAGGGGCCTCTGCGGAAGTGGGAACCCCAACACGGAGGCAGCACCCAGGGGTGCAGCGGCGCTGCAGCGGAATTGCTGCCGCTGATGGGAGCGACACTGGTCTGGGCAGAGTTCTAGTGAGAACGAACCCAGGGGCAAAGGGGTCCTGGGAGCCCCGGACGTAGAGAACGGGGAGGAGGCGGAGGAGGCGGCGGTGGCACATGACGGGGCTACATCGAGTTATGCCTGGCGTAATATGAGAACCCATGAAGCTGATTGGTGGGAGATTCAGGAGCGCTAAAAGTGTCTCTTCTTCACACAGCGCAGAATCAAACTACGGGAATCACAACTGGAGGATGTAGCGATGGCCACCGCTTCAGATGCCTTTCAAAGGGGTTGGAAACATTCGCAGATCCATGGCTGCTACTCACGAGAGCAGAAGCTTCCCTCCAGTAGCATCGGGGGCCCTGTGCCTCTCAATGGCAGTGCTGGGGACCACATGCAGGGGATGCGCAGGGGCCTCTGCGGCAACCGAGCGCTCTTGGCCTGGGCCGGCTGGAGGGCTCTTCTCACATGCTTCACTGCCCTTCCCAGGGCTCCTCCAGGAGACGCCACCAGGGCCGATGCAGCGAAGGGGCCCCGAACGTCCCGTCCCACTTTCCCGGTACCTGCATGGCCTTGAGCCGGTCCTGGATGGCCTTGGGGTCTGAGGCGGCCTCCTCTGGGTCCAGCACCATCTGCTGGACGTCGCTGAGTGTGACCGCGAGGTCTGACAGCCCGTGCCAGAACCGGTCAGCCAGCGCCAGCAGGCCCTGCAGCCAGGTCTCCCGCTCCTCGACTTGCTTCCACAATGCTGCCCACTGGCTCAGCAGCTGCCCCACACGGCTCTGGATCACTGTCACCAGGAGACGGAAGGCGGAGGGGATCAGGCCCTGGGCCGCGTCCGCAGGAGGCCCAGCACCCCCGCATCATCCAGACCACTCACAGCGGTGATCCCATGGGATGCCGCTTGCTGCCCTGAGGCCCCCTGGCTGGGGCCACTGTCCCATTCTCTCACCGTGGCCTGGCAGGCTGCCGTGGAACCTCTACGTGAGCCAGGGGGCTGTGGGAAGCCTGGATCGGAAAGGCCAAAGGCAGGAGGAATTGCGCTCTGCCAGGCCCCCAGGGTTTTGTGACCTGCAAAGGCTCTTGCGGCACCAAACGTTTGACGTCAGGGCAAGTGGCAACCTCAGCTGATGAGCCGGAGCCCCCCTCCCACTTCGAACAGGGGTGCGCATGCACACGGATCCAGTTGGGGTTTCTGTCAGTGCTGGGGTGCGCGCAAGAGTGTACCTTTGTTTGCGCTCGTTTGCACGGTGGCCAGCAGCTCATCCCCCTGCCCCCGAAGGGTCTCCAGAGCCACGCCCAGCTTCTCCAGTTCCGCCAGCCGGAGGCCGTTCTCCCGGATCTGCTCCCGGAGCCAGGCAGAGTCTCCCCGCATGGCAGGTGGGGGCCTCATGCGGCTCTGCAGCCTCTCCAGGCACTCCACCATCAGCTCCATCCGCTCCGACAGCTGCAAGCAAGGCACAGGAGGAGGAGGGGATGAGGTGGAGGGCTGGCCTTGGCCAGGCCCTGCCCAGCTGGCCTTCAGCCCACCTGGGACTGCCACCAGGACCTATTGGGTGTGTGTGTGTGATGCTGAGCCGTAACCCTAACCCTGACCCCAGCTGGCCTCCCCGGAGCACATCCACAAGGAGGCAGCTTTGCCACGTCCCTGTCTCCGAGAAGGAGCCAAAGCATCTGCCTTGGAGTGAGGGCTTCCCTGGCTTCATTGTCCAGCCCAAGACGTGCAGAACAGGGCCTTCCTGCACATGCTGGGGAGCTCAGCTGACAGCCCCTTCTGCCCCCAGGAAAGCCTGACCCATGTGGACTATGCTCCTCGGTTCTTGGTCACTGCCTCTCCCCCAGACACGGCGTCCCCCCCTCCCAGCCAAGGGCAGCTGCCCCCCACCCCCGGGCCCCTCTAAGGGTTCAGTACAGCTCAGCCCACTGCACGTGGTTCGGATCCCTGTAGGCCTGAGGTGCCCTTCGCTTCCCCATCCTGCCTCTCGCGATATCCCCTTCCGTCCACTCTTGCCCTTTGGGTTGTGTGCATGGCATGTGTGGATGTGCACAGACACAGCTGTACGGGTGGGGCAGACTTGAGCGCCCTGGAGGCTGTGGGTCTTGCATGCAGGGAGAAGGAACGGCCCCACAACGGGCCTCGTGGATGCAGGACTTTAGCTGCCTGGGCGTTCTGCCGCAAGAGCCAGGCTCCATCAGCACTCTGGAAAGGTCCCATGTGCTCCTAAAGGCCCCCTATCCACCCCCAGTGTGGGGCCCAGGCCCTTTCAGCACCCGCCGATTTGGGAGGGCCGCGGGCTTCATCGCCCCTGCAATACCCAGCTCTTCAGGGCTGAGATGCCTGGCCTCACTTGTCTGGGGCTGTCTGCACCCCTTGCACAGACTACTGAGCTGTGCCTCCCTCCTGTGACAGAGGGAGGGCTTGAACCCTGGCCTCCCAGGCCCTAACCCACCCCTTCGACCCACTTACCATGGGGAATGCGCCTAAGAAATCTCATTTTTTTGGATTTACTCGCTTAGATCAGGGTGGGACGGTTTCCTGGGTCGCAGGCAGAAGCGGGCGAGGATAAAAAGCCCACCCCTACCCCTGCTAGTCTTACCCATTTATAGCAGGAAAACATGTCTGCTCAGAAGTAGGCAAGCTCAACTCGCTCGGCAGCACTTTCACGCAGCATCGGGCTCAGGAGTGTGCAGGGCAAGGCTCTGAAGGAGGAAGGATGGGGCCCACTCCTCAGCGTCCCTCCCTGGCCTGGTCCCTCCCCTTCTAGCCATGCAAGGAAGAGCTCTTCCTTCTGACCAGCAGGTGATTGGAGATCCGGGCATTCCCCAGCTGAGGCCGGAGAAAAGGGCGGGGGACTTTCTCCACGCTAGGCAGCAAAAAGCCCTCCTCTCTGGGCAGCTGCTCCATGGCAGAGGGGGAGGGGCACAGAGCTGCAGGTCTGGTTGGCGAACCCCCCCCCCGGGGGGGCCTCATCAGGCCAGTGCTCCGTCCTCCACGCAGCCTTTGCGCAATGTTCCCATTGGTAGACTTCCCGCATTTGGCCCTCTGGGGCTGGGCTGTTGGCTTGGTGAGCCAGGCCAGGGGGAGTTGGAGGGCAGGAGCCGCTGTCCCCTGGCCTGGTGAAGCCACCTCGCCCCACAGACCAGCTGGCGGCTCACCTGGCTGTACCGGGGGATGGCCTCCTCCAGCACGGCTGCGGCCTGACGGACGTGCTCCCGGATGCTGCCGTACTGTTCCTCGGCCGCCTGCCAGCCCTGCCGGAAGGGGGCAGCCTCCCCGGGGCTGAGCACCGCCAGCTGCACAGATGCACGCTGTAGCTTTACCATCAGGGGCTTGTGCTCAGCAACGGCCTCCCGGAGACACTGCACAGGGCAAAGGTGGGGTGAGAACCAGGCCCCCCGGGCACCAGGATGGCCCTTCTGGGCAGCAGGGGGCGTCCCTCTCCCCCCCTCACCTGCAGCTGCTCTTGCTGATCCCTGAAGGCCTCGTAGCTGATGCCATCAGGGGAGAACTGTGCCACGGCCTGCTGCGCCTCCTCCAGCCACGGCTGGAGCTCCTCGTGGGCCTCCGTGTACTGGGCCAGCAGGCACTGGCCGTGCTCCAGCTGCGCAGCGCAAGCCGAACTCTGGCGCACCATGTGCTCCGCAGACTCCTGCAGGGGCTGGACCAGCGGCTGTGGGGCAGACAATACAGACAATGGGCTGCACGCTGGGCCCCACGGCCACCGTCTCCTCTCCCGCTTGGAGGCAACGGGCCCAGAGTCGGCTATCTAAGGCGGAGTCCGACACAGCCACTCTGCCCGGGACCCAGCCAGCTACGCAGGGCGCTGGGCTCTCCTCTAGCCAGGCCCGTCCCATCTGCCGGCTTTTGTTTCGGAGGAAAAGCAGCGAGGGCCCAATCCTGGCGCCTGGATCTGGGCCGGCTGCCTGCTGTTGTGCTGCTTTGCCCGTGGGCATTTAAGGGCCCTGCCAGTGGCTCACGTGCCTCTTCCTGGGGGGGGGGGGGAGGAGGAGGAGGAGGAGGAGGGGTTGCAGGAAGAGGAAAGGGGGGCTGGTCTTGCCCAAGGGGAGAGGGTGCCGTGGATCCCTGCCGCTCACCCCTCATCCAGGCTGGTTTTGCAGAGGCCTCTTATCCACCCCCCTCTTTGGAAAGCAAAAGGGCGAGTGGGGAAATCCCTGAATTTCAGCTGAGTCCTTCAGGCCAGGATCAGAGGCAGTAATCCTGCGTGCACCAGGTGTGCTGCTGGGGAACATGGGCGGGAGGGGCCGTTGCCCCCGTGTCCTGCTTGTGGGTCCCTGGCCGACAGCTGGTGGGCCACTGTGTGTGGACAGGGTGCTGGGCGAGATGGACCCTCGGCCTGAAACAGCCTTGGGGCTCTTCTCAGGTTCTTATGAGACTGGAGCAGGAGGCACACTGGCAGGGGGCGGGGGGTGGGGGGCGGGGAGGAGGTTCTGCACCAGCTCACAACTTGCCACATCGAAAGGGGGCAGCAGGAGGAGTGGGACGCAGACCCCTCCCCCCACAGCATAGCACCGCAGCGGCACCCAGTGGCTGCACGGGGTATTGCAGAGGGGGCTTCCAGCCGTCCTCCGGGGCTGCACTTCATGGAGGAAGGAGAAGCCTGACCTCCCCGCCCCCCATGTGCACACAGGCACTCATCCTGCGTGCCTCACCTGGAGCTGCTGCTGCACGTCTGTGGGGCAGAAGCTGAGCAGCAGGCCCGCGATCGCCATGAGTCGTTCCACCAGGCCATGGTGATGCAGGACCTCGGCCGAGAGGAGCTGCGGACGCAGAGCACCGCCGTCAGGACACGGGCAGCAAGCTGGGCGGCACGCGGGATGCGTGCCCTACACGGCTTGCTCGGGGGGGGGCTTGGGGTCACCAGGACCACTCTGGCGGTGGGTTGGGGTCCTAGCCTGGTGTGCCTGTGCAGCTGTGCAGCCTTCCTCGCCCTGCCAGCCTTTCCAGGGAGCGGCACGCCTTGGGGCTCATGCAGGATGAGCGGACAGCCCCACCATGAGCTGGGGCTTTGGCCGTTGGGACCCTCCGCATCCTCCACCTCTGGCCAGCGGAGGACTGGCCCGGGTGCTGGGTGGCTAGGCCGCAGGGAGAGAGTCCGGGGGAGGGAGGGAGCCGAGACGGAGCCGGGCTGCGCAAGACAGCCTCTGCTGCCCCTGCAGCCTCCCGCCCCCTCCAGAGCAGAGAGGTCCTGCAGACTGCTGAGCCCCTGCAGGTGGGCCAGCTAGGAGGGTGTGCTGCTGGGCCGGCCCAGGGTGGGCATCTTTTTGCCCCGTCTCCCCAATCAGGCACCCTCTGCCTCCCCCCACGCACCAACCTTCTGATCCCTGAGTTGCAAGTGGATGGCGCGGATGTCCAGGTGCATGGGGCCCAGCTCCTCCAGGCGTGTGCTGAGGTGGGACACCTCAGCCAGTTCAGATCTCAGCGCCTGTTCGAACTGAGACAGGAGGGGAGACTTTCTGGGGCACAGGCAGGCCTCCTTGGGCAGGGGGAAAGGTGGGGCACAAGGGGGCCTCTTCTCCCACTGCCACTCCGGGGCTTAGGCGCAGACTAGCCAGTGTGCAGCGCCTACGAGCAGCCGGGCAAGGCGCAGGGAAGCGAGATGCTGGCCACGGAAGGCTTTCCGCCCCATGGGACCAGACCTGCGTTGCACCTGCAGGAGTCCCGCTTCCCACGTTCAGAGGTGGGACCCCTTTCTCCTGGGCGGGTGGGGAAGGCCCTTCCTTGGTGGCTCGTCAGAAAGGAGCTTGAGGGGTCTGCTAGGAAATCTTTGGCTTGCACGGGACCCCCGGCCAGAGGTGGGGTTGGGCGACCCCAGCTGCCCAAGGCTTCCATGACCTCCTCTGGACTTCCCAGCAGTGCGGAGACACTGGCCACAAGCACTGGGTGAAGGCTGGCTCCAGGGAGCCTGCCCTGCCCTGCCCAGAAGGGGAGGGGATCAGGCAGCCCCCTGCCCAGCCAGCTGCTCTGCCCTTCCCAGAGGTGGCTGACTGGCCCCTGTCGAACGTCCTCCGCTACCTTCTCTTGGTCCGCAGCGGCGACTGGGCTGGGCCTGTCTCCCGGCTGGCCGTCCTGCGAGGGCAGCTCCTTCTCCATGCGACCCAGCCACAGGGCCAGGCCCTCCTGCATGGGGTCCAGCCGGGAAGAGGCCTCCAAGGACTGCTCTAGGTGCTGGAGGATGTCAGTGCTGCTCTGGCTCACGATCAGGAAACGCATGCGCAGAGCGTCCATCTTGTCTTGCGCCAGCTGGGCTTCTTCCCCTGTCGGGGCACAGCATCCGCTCAGCCCCAACAGCCTGGGGGTCCGGTGCAAGATGCCCCCCCGCCCCGCCCCGCCCCCCCAGGGATCGGTCCAGCGCCCGTTTTCTCACTCTGTGCATACAGTCCTCCTCGTTGTACCTAGTGCTGGAGTAGAGACCCCAGAGGGGTAACTGGAGGTCCTGGCAGAGTGCCCTGCATTGCCTGCTCTTGAAGCTTGGCTAGTTTTGCACTTCCAGCGGTGGATTTGTGCTATGTGAGGGGAAATGCACTGGAAATGCACATGGAAGCTAAATGTAGAAACGTCGAAGCCTCACAAGAAATCCAGAGCACAGCAAAGTGTTTCGAAGGGCCAGACCTATGTCAAAGCAACAGGCTGGTTCTCTCCTGGGGACTTTTTGCGGGGAGAGGTTGACAACAACATGTAACTGAAGCGTAAGGGAGGCTGGCACAGTCCTGCCCCCTGACCTCTGGCTCACAGTCTAGGCCCTTCTCGTATCCATGCCTGCATTTATATTCTTGTTCACTTCTTGGAAATATATGCCCCCCCCTCCGCCCATCAAGAAGGCTTGCAGTGGGGTAACAGCTGAAAACAATGACTTGGTAGTAGTCATGAGACAAGAGGGAAGGTGCCCTAAAGGGTTGGGAACTGGTCAGAGAACAGGAAGCAGAGAGCAGGAACAGCTCCCCCAATGTAAACCTGCTTCAATCCCAAAAATGTGTGGGGCAGAAAATGCCAACTTGATATGTCTATGTCTATGTATGTATGCATGCATGCATCACGGGGGTCTGGGCTAGTGGTGATCCATTTGATCAACATGACACAGTGGACAGATGCTACGAAAAAGGGCAACATTCTGTGCTGGGCATAATTTTAAAAGGAAGCTTAAATGAAACTGCCATAATGCACTTATACAAAGCTATGGTGCAACAACACTTGGAAAACACTTGGAGAACACTTGGAGAACACTTGGAGAGCCAGGGTGGTGAAGTGGTTAGAGTGTTGGGCTGGGAGTCGGGAGATCCGGGTTCTAGTCCCCACTCGGCCATGAAAGCTCACTAGGTGACATTGGGCCAGTCACAGACTCTCAGCCCAACCTACCTCACAGGGGTGTTGTTGTGAGGATAGAAATGGAGAGGAAGAGGAGGGTTATATATGCTGCCATGGATTCTTTGGAGGGGAAAATGTAATAAATAAATAAATACTGTGTACAGTTCTGGTCACTGCACCTGAAAAGCTATCTTATATAAGAATACGGAAGTAGAAGGCTTATGACTTGAGAGTTACCGCCACCTATTTTGTTCATTTTGGTCTTAAATTGAAGCTTGAGGGGTGCAGACGTGCAGAAGACGTTCAAAGCTCAAGCTTTAATAGCAATTAAATTCTTCCTCACCAACCAGGCCCCTCCGACAAACATGACGGTGGGCAGGCCGGCTCGGCCAATCACTGTGGCCTGAAGGTGCCTCCCCCCCCCCCCCCCGCGCAGTACACAGTGAGGCTGATGCCAGCAGTGCGGAGGAGGCAAGGGATGGAGTTGGCCAATCGTGGCACGCGAGGGAGGGGCTGCACCACATGCACATTTGGGAGGGGGGATTCACTATGCATAAGCTGCATTTGCATTATTCACGAGCCCCTCTGTGGCGAGGGGCAAAAAGCAGGAAAGGGGGGGAGGGGGGCTTTACACTAGTTGTCATGTAGAACTGGAAAAGGGGAAGAAGAAAGGCGGCCAACAATCTTGTGTGGGGTGGGGTGGGGTGGGGTGGGGAAGGGGGAGCTTAGAAAGAAGGCAAGCAAGGGCTGGGAGAATAACAGGATGTACAAAATCATGCCCCTGTGTGAGCTCTAGAAGGCCGTCAGGACACGAAGCCACTGAAAGTGGGGGGGGGGGGGCAGAGGCAGTGTAGGCCGGCTCAGCATGGGAAGCCCCTGCCTGCCTGCCTGCCTGCCTGGGGTGGGATCTCCTGTGGGTGGGATCTCCTGTTGCAGAGCTTGTCCAGCAAAGGCCAGGCAGAGAAAAGGGACCTGGCATCTGTGAGTGTGTGTGTGTTTGTGTGTGTGTTGTGTGTGGCACAAGAATAGGGCCGCCTTCCTGTTCTAGGAAACCCGGGGGATCGACCGGATGACCGACTGGGACCCCTTCCACCTCAGGCTCAATTCTGCTTTTCAGGGGTCTGGCTGAGATGCCAGCCTTGGAGGAGGAGGAGGAGGCAGGTGACCGTGTGTAGTCCCTGAATTCCTCTTCTAGCGCAGCAAGGAAGGCCGTTTTCCCTACTGAGTAGCCTCAAGCAAATGCATTTGCAGCAAAGAGCTCCTGGGGGCTGTGGGGGCGGGTGGGTAGGGGGTGATTTTCAGTGGGAAAACACTGCAGGGTTAAAGGGTCAGAGGAGTGGAGGCTGGTGGCTCTGATTGCAGTAGGGCTGTGAATCCATTCTGAGTTTCAGTCAGAACCGGCCAGGACTCTAAAGGAACTATCCAAGGTGCTGAAGCTACATTAGGGGTGGGGTTCAGCACCCTGGATTCTGGCCGGTTCTGACTGAAACCCAGAATGGATTCACAGCCCCACCGAAACCGGAGCCACCAGCCTCCACTGGGTTAAAGTCCCTCCTGCCCCACTCCCCATCCCAGTTTGGATTGGGGCCCTGAATCTGGATTAGGGCCCCTGTCATTCATTTACAAAAAGAGGAGGAGAATTCTAAGCCAGGATTCAGAGGCGAAAGTGATGTTGCATCACATCCTAGCCCAGATCTGGCCTGCAAGCGGCGATCCCTCCTCACCGTGTGCCCAGCGCTGTCAGCTGCACGTGTGGAGAAGGAGAAAGCAGGTCCTGATGCCTGCCATTGGTGTGCTTTGAGCAGGCCAGGGGGGGTGAGAGTAAGAGGGAGCTGAGCCTCGGTGACCCTCGGGGGTCTCTCCCTCCGCACCTGCAGGGCAGAGCAGAGACGGAGCTTCTGGGGGGTTCTCCAGAAGGGCTCAAGCCTGGGGCTTCACAGAACCTCTACCAAGGCGCAGTGTGGGCATCAGATCCTTCCCTGACCTCCCGTGGCCTTCTGGGAGATCCCCAGTCCTTCAGGGCGTGAGCCACCTGGGCCTGCTGCATTCCCTGGCTGCTGCACTCTCCAACCTGACCAGCCCCCCCACCCCATGCCTGCCATAGTCCCCGTCCCATCCCACTTGCCTGACACCATTTCCAGAAGTCGCTGTCCGTGTTCCAGGGCCCGTTCCAGTTCGCCTGGCTTGGAGCGCATTTCCTTGCACAGATCCTGGGGGGATGCCAACCGCTTTGTTGCATAAAAGAGCCCCACTGAGCCATGCCTCTGCTCCAAAAGGTGTGGCGTCTGACAGGCACGTGGACCTGGGCTTGTGAGAGCCTCAGCGCCCCTGCAAACAGCTCTGTCCCTGCCCATTGTGGAGGGAGGTTTGGTGCCGGCTCGGCCTTCCAGGCATCGAGGCTCCTGCCCACCTCTGCTGCCCACTTCCGCGCCCCCTCCTCCTCCTCCTCCTCCTCCTCTCATGCCCCATGGAAGCCCTCCGGTTCCCGCTCTCTGACTGTCCTGAGACTTGGGCTCAAGTTACAAGAAGCCAGATTCTGGCTGGACATCAGGAAAACCTTCCTGACTGTTAGAGCAGTACGACAATGGAACCCATGACCTAGGGATGTGGTCGGCTCTCCCATATTACAGGCCTTCAAGAGGCAGCTGGACAACCATCTGTCAGGGATGCTTTCAGGTGGATCCCTGCACTGAGCAGGGGGTTGGACTCAATGGCCTTAGAGGCCCCTTCCAACTCTACCATTCTATGATTCTATGAAATGGTCCCATGTGGGACTGGGGCTTCCTTGGATTGCCTCAAGCTCTGCCAGGAACTCCTCCCTGGAGCCTCCGGTGGCTCCCTCTGCAGCCCCATCCCCGGTTGTACCTGGATTTGCTGATGGGCCTCCTGGGCGTGACTCAGGCTCCCATTGGCTCGCCAGAGCTGGGCCAGTTTCCTCTCCGTAAAGCTCAGCCAGTCCTGGAAAGAGTCCACCGACTCCTGGAAGGTGTGAGCAGCGGGAAGGATCCGCTCCAAGGTGCTGCGTCTGTCAGACAGAGGAGTGGCAGGAGAAAGGCAAAGGAAGGAAGCAGGAGGAGATACGATCCAGCCTCCCCTTGCCCCGCCCCTGGCTAGAGGCTAACCAGACTCCCTCCTATGGGTGGGGGGAGCTCTGCTTTGCTCTCCCCACAGCAGCCAGCCAACAGCTGCCTGCCTGAAGCACAAACCACAGAGGCAGGAGGGCAGGGCTTGCTTTGGAAGGATCATTGACATGGGGAGGGCAGGGGGGAGGATATTAAAGATCCACCCCCCCAAAACCGAATACTGTGGAGTGCTGAGGTCTGCATCAAGCAACGTCACAAGAGGCTGACAAAGCAGCCAGCACCACCAGACCCAGAGAGTGCCCTTTCTGAACCCCCAATGCCAGGATGTGCCCCCAAGGGGGCCTTACGAGGTTCCAGGTCCAGGCCAGACCTGTGGGGATGCCTTTACTCCCACAGAGGGGAGGCAGTGGGTGCCAGGCAGAGAGAGAGCAGCCAGAAGGCAGGAGCTGCTAATGACACCTGAGACCCCCCATTAGGTGAGGACAGGAAGGCAGGAAGGGCTCAGGTCTGAAGCTCTTTTGGATTAGGGCTTTAAATCTAGGCAGCCACTCAGGAGGATGGGGGGGGGGGCTTGGAGGCCACCTTCTCTTTGCACAATGAAAGTGCATTTGATTTGCACTTGCAGCAGATGGTCTCCAAACCTCCCCTGCCATGGGGGGATATCGTAGCTTCCCAGCCCTCAAAATCCCCGGAAGCCCCTCTCTCTTTCCTGTGAGCAGGAGCAGCCTTGCCTGGAAGGTTGTGCCCTGCTGGGCTGCAGCTCATTGCGAGGGGCCCTCTGGCGCCTCCTCCTTGCCTGGGTCTGCCCCAGACCTAATGGAGCGGGAGGGGCAGGCTCCTCTCCTCACCGCCCCTGGGTTGGTGGAGCTCAGCTGCGCTCCTGGCCTAGGTCTTTGCTCAAGGAGCTTCGCCAGGAGGCTCAGGGTACAAACCGCTGCTCCGCGCTTTGGGGACGGAACAGCCCATGCCAGTTGGGAATCTGGCGCTCAGTTCCCAAACGGACCCTTCCTGTCCTGCACGGACAACATTCGCACAGGCGCCCAAGGAGCCGCTGGGGGACTCCACTGTGCCTTGAGCATCATGTGTGAAATGGGCCGGGTCGTGAGTCTGTCCCAGCTGAGAAGAATATGTGGCTTGGAACAGGCTGGACCGCCAGGGGAACCGGGGACCAGGCAGGGCAGGTGGAGCAAACAAAGCCACGCCTGGAGCAGCTACAGCAGGGCCTGTTAGCCACAGGTGGCCACGTGGCCCTTTTTGCACCGCCACAAAATTGGCTGCCGAAATGCAGCAGTAAAACAGGGCCATTTTTTCCCATATCGTAAGGAAAACAAGAAGCAGTTTGCTGCCAAAATCTGGCCTCGCAGCAGGAGAACAGGCCCCGTTCGTCTTTGTTGCAAGGGGAAATTGGCGCCTTCGCCTTCTTTGCAGCTGCGCCGTTGATGCACTTCAGCAGTGAACTTGGCAGTGCGAGGGCAGCAAGGTCAGGGATCCGAACCCCTGAGGGATCCCAGAAGTTGCCCACCCCATCCTATAGCCTCAGGAAGTTCCCCAGAGTCCCTCTAAAATACCAGGCACTCCGATAGGAAGCCGACCAGGAGGGAGCCCTAAAGAAAGGTCTCCAGGAGGAGCATTCATCGGCACAGCAGCCCCCCATTGGCCTCTGCCCACACCCCACTCTCATCTACCACCATGCAACAGCCCAGGGGCCCCGGGACCTCTTGGCCTCTCTGGCTCTGTGGAGCCCCGAAGAACTCAGTTAAGCCTGTCAGTTTGCAGAGGATCCCTTCCTATCCTAGGGTCTGCACAGGCAATCGCACCCTTATGGAGGCCTGCCCCACAGCCCATTGGGGGCATAAGGAGCCCTCCAGGTACCCTCTGCTGCCCAGGCTCACAAGGGGAGCTAAGAAGGGGGCCTTTGAGGAGAGAGGGGCGGTGGCAGGCTAGGTCTCCCCCCCCACTCCCCTGGAGCTGGGCTAAGCCAGCAGCCCCCAGCCTCTGCGAAGCCACCCCCCCCACCTCACCCCATGGCCAGTCCTCTTGCTCTGGGCCCACTGCTCCCCAGTCATGCATGTCCACTGATCCCATGGCAGCGGACCCCTGCAGAGGGGGCTCCTAAGCCATCCCATGAGCTCGGCCATCAGAAGGAGAAGGCCAGGCCCGGAGGGAGCTCTTGCAAGGTCGCTTGGCAACCCCCACCCCACCCCAAGCAGGCCATTGCTTTCCTGGGAAGAAAGCCCCCCCAGAGCCTCTCGGTCCCATCGCCATCCGCGCCCTCTGCAGCGAAACTTCTCTGGCAGAGAACAAAACGGCTGGCCGACGCCGTTCATCAGAGGAATCCCCCACCGCCATCCATCCAGCGGAGCAACACCTTTGCCATCCAGCCCAGCTGCTGGGAAACACCACTTCCCTGCCCTCAGCGCCCCGCCAAGGCCCGGCCCCGCCAAGACTCCGCCTCCAGCCGGGACAAAAGCCCAACTCTCCAGCCAGGACCCCCGCCTCGCTTCCCCGCCTTCCTCCCGCTCCCCTCCTCTTGCAGACCCCTTCTCTCTCACGGGATGGATGGGCTGGCCCCCTGCCCAAGCCCTTGCCCGGGTCCTTCCTCCTCTCCCCTCTGAGCTGCCTTCAAATCCCCCCTCAAAACCCACAATTTCTGTGGAGTGTCCGCCCCCCTCCCCCTCTGGCCCCTCCGTTCCCACTGCAACTCAGCCTAAGCAGATGTAGCAGCGAGAAGCCCGTCTCCTGATCTACCCTGAGCGCCACACTCTCCTGCCCTTCCTCTGCCGTCTCCTCTGTGGAGGGTTTTTAGATTTGAAGCTCTCTTGTTGGGGGGTGGGGCAGCAACCTGCTAACATGCCCATTGTGGGCACAGCATGATTTCCATCACACCAGCAATTGAGTGCGCTCTCGCCATGCCTGGTGTGCGGATTTGCAGCACGGTACTCACATGACGCTGTGCCTGTCCTTCTGACACCCCGCCTCTTCCCCAGCCTTTCCTAGATCGCTAAAAGTCCGGATTATTTTCCCTAAGTGCGTTTAAAGTGCCCTAAGCCTCCATGTAGTTTTAAAGGAACTGGGGGCTTGAACGGATCGCATCAGGTCCTGGCAGGGGAAAGCGATCTCTCCCAGCAGCAGGCTCCAAGCCTCAATATAAAGGCCAAACCTTACATCCCAGGCTCCAAAGTGTTTTTAAAAATCATACAATGCTTGAATCTCTGCAGAGACAGGATTGTCCTCCCTCGATGCCCCCAAAGAGCCAGACTAAAGGGTCGTTTCATTTTTGCCCAGCAGAAAGGTGGTCTGGTTGAAGTGCTCATCTGCCAGGACCTGACTGGAGGGAGGAAGAGAAGGGGAGGGGCGGCATGGAAGAGCAAAGGAGCGAAGGAGCGAAAGAGCAGCTCTTCATGGGGAAGGGATCATAAGCTTGACGCACTTCTGCCTCAGAGGTAAAAGAAAATGCAGAGGCAAACCAGGGGGGGAAATTAGGTGTGATGGAGGTCCATAAACGAACACATGAATAAACGCGCACACAGAATGATTGACACCTGATGTGTGCTAAACGAACAAGGCATGGGGGCAGGAGGCCAGGTGGACTTGGGGGACGAGGCCCCCTCCCTGCCTCCCTGCCTCCCTGAGATGCACCTTGAGATGCTCTCGGGACTCACCTGGCTTCAGCCTCCTGGATCAACGCCGTCCATTTCTCCTGTAGGTCCGAGAGGCCTCTCTCCCTTTCACG
Source organism: Anniella stebbinsi (assembly GCA_029215795.1). Lineage (NCBI taxonomy): Eukaryota > Metazoa > Chordata > Lepidosauria > Squamata > Anniellidae > Anniella > Anniella stebbinsi. The sequence continues at coordinate 119,744,773 of JARDYH010000006.1, read as the reverse complement.
GCCGTCAGCCGTGGCCACGGACTCAGACGGCTCCTGCAGCCTCTCCTGCAGGAGTCGCTCCACAGGGGACCTCCGCTCCTCCAGCAGCCGCCTCAGGAGCTGTAGGGGGAGTGGGGAGAGCAGCAGGCTCACGTTCACCCTCCTCTTAGGGCTCTCCTTGCCCTGCCCTCAAGTCCCAGCAGTGCTCCGTCTTGGGGCACATCCGTCCGTGGAATTGCAGCCAAAACCTCAGGGGCACAGAAGCAACGACAAGGCCCTGTCCGCCCCAGGCGGAGCCTGCCATTTCCTCGGCTTTGGGGCCTGATAAACAAGTGGTCAAGGAACACCTAATTTCTTTGAACGAGTTCAAATCTCCAGGGCCCAATGAACTGCATCCTAGAGTAATAAAGGAGCTGGCAGAAGAACTCTCAGAACCACTTTCTATTATCTTTGCGAAATCATGGAAGACGGGTGAAGAGCCGGATGACTGGAGGAGAGCTAATGTTGTCCCTATCTTTAAAAAGGGCAAAAAGGAGGAACCTGGGAACTACAGACCAGTCAGTCTGACATCCATCCCTGGAAAATTTTTGGAACAGATTATAAAGAAATCAATGGCTGAATTCGGACAATACGATAGTCAATGGTGGGGTAATAATCAACTTTACAGTTGTTCATCTAGGGGGTACTCCCCACACAACATGGCAATAAATAATCAACTGTGGTGTGGATTAGGATCAGCACTGAATTGACTATGGCAGCATTTGGACGACACGACAGTCAATACAACTGATGATCCCCCCCCCCCAGTTGCTTATTGTGTCGTCCGAATTCAGCCAATCTGTAAGCACCTTGAAAACAACGCAGTCATGACTAGAAGCCAGCATGGATTTGTCAAGAACAAATCCTGTCAGACTAATCTGATCTCATTTGTTGATCAGGTAACCTCCCTTGTGGACTGTGGGAATGCTGTGGATGTAGTATATCCTGACTTCAGCAAAGCTTTTGACAAAGTGCCGCATGACATTCTGATTCACAAACTAGCGAAAAGTGGGCTAGATGGAACAACTATTAGGTGAATCCACAGCTGCTACGGAATCGGACTCAAAGGGTGCTTATCAACGGTACCTTTTCACACTGGGGGGAGGTAACGAGCAGGGTACCGCAGGGCTTCATCACAACTGTTAAAGTTGCAGGCACTATACTAGAGCGACCATATACAAAAGAAGGCAGGGCTCCTGCAACTTTAACTGTTGTGATGAAGAGGGAATTTCACCAGGAACTAATTGCATACAAATGACACTGGCTGAAATTCCCTTTTCTCTACAACTGTTACATGAGCCCTGACCTGGATTTTATCTGGTCAGCCTAAGCACTGCAGCATTCTAATCAGCAACTAATACACACCCAAGTCAGGATAATATCAACCCAGCAAAGCCAATCGTGATTGAACTAATTTCCTTAACCAGGTCCTATCCCTTTTCTGAGGCAAGAACATTTCCCCCTCCTCCGCTGTGCAACCCCCCCCCCCCCCCCGCAGAATCTTTCTCCTGCTGATGCGGGAGCGGGGGCCATCAGCAGTACCACCCCCTGCATCTTCAGCCTTTCCGGGGAAAGAGAGCCTCTGGCCACCGCCCGAATCGCAGACCCCCCTCGCGCTTCGCCTTCAGACCTTTACAGGCGCCCGTTGCCTCAGGGCAGCGAGCGGATGACTTCCGGGGCGGCTGGGCTGCAAGGACACACAGGTCCTCCTCTCGTCTGGCCTTGGAGCAACAGACCAGGCCTGCAGTTGTCCCTCCTCAGGCTCCTCCTCAAATAACGGGGGTCTCCCGCCCACCCCCACCTCAGTTCCTCCTTCTTTCATCCTGCCAATCACTTTTGGGTGCACAGCCTCCTGTGTCGAATCTGTTTTCTCACACTTTGTGTTTGCCTTTCCATTGTGGCTCAGGCTAACGATTAATTACACATTTGAATTTCTTGGTTGTAATGCCAGTAACCTCCCTCAGTTGGTTGCTGAACCGCCGTTTTGCTTCGGGCACTGAGGATGCCTCCAGCAGGACACGGCGGAGGCCGGCCAGGCCCCTTTTCTCGTGAGAGAGGCAGGGGCAGCCAGAGGGGCTTTTAGCCCCAAACGGGACACTCACTGCAGAGGTTCCCAAGGTCCTGCTGAGTGCTGCATGGGGGGGGGGGAGGCAGGCGGAGGCAGGATTCTCTGGAAGCGCTCAGGAGCCAAGCAAGTCCAAGCTCATCACCCCTCCCTGCCTGGGGAGCGTGTGTGGGAAAGAGCGGGCAGGCAGGGGGCTGAGGCTGCAGGCCCTTGGTCTGCCCTTGGGAGGGTTTCCGAGGAGGGCACCACCCTTTCTGGCACTCGCCGACATCCATCCTCGCTCCTTGGACCCTGACGAGACGTCGAGAGCCCCCCTCCCACGCGACACCGGCTCTTCCGCCCTGAGGGACGGGACGGAGTGCATTTGGCGCACGTGAGAACACGGACGACGTCCACGAAAGCGCAGGCCCAGAGTAAGTAGGTGGCGTTAGTAGGGCTTCAGGTGTCGCAAGAGCTTTTGTTGGTGGTGCTGCCACAGACCAGCACGGCTGCTACCCGCTGGGAACGGCTCTTCCCTTGACGCCTCCTCCTCCTCCTCTTCCCCCTCCTCCCCAGGCCCCTGCAGGAGCTCACCTTTTGCTCCTGCAGCTGAGCCTTCACCACCTTTACTTCAGCAGAAGGGGGTCTCTGGCTGGCCCTGAGGTCCTCCATGTCACTCGTCCAGGTGAGCAACTTCCCTAGGGTCTCCTGGTCCTGCTCGGTGCTCCACGCGTCTCCTAGGAAAGCAGCCGCCTGGGGAGAAAAAGGAGGTCAGAGCCCCGGCTCACATGGCAGCAGCAGCATTCCAGCACCTTGGGGGGGGTGGGGGGGATGGGATGACACACGTGCCAGTTTGCAGCCCCAGTCCCAAGGGAGGATATAGTTCCTGTACTGCAGTCCGACACACAGGTAGGCACAGTGGTGCCATCCGGGGGGGGGGGGGGGGAGGGGAGGGGCTGCTGCCTGCTCACATTGTGAAGGAAACCAAATGGCCACCTAAAGGGGTTCCCCCCACCCCCCACATTAGTCCCAGGATCGAAACCCAATCCTCTCTGTCCCACTGGGTGCGCACACCCTCCAGCGCCTCCCCCCTCCTACCCTCGCACACTCAGAGGCTGGGGAGGGGGGGCTTCCAGATGGGCAGCTCCAAGCACTGCCAGTCAAAAGTGGTTCCCCCTTTCCACCCTGAATGCATCTGTCGTGGTCAGAAAATGGACGGAAGATGCCGCAGGGAAGCCCAGGAGGGCTGCAAGGGGAAGGCAGCGTCATCTCCCTGCTGCCCCAACCAAACTCAGAGACTGAGGTTTGCACCAGGAATAAAGTCCGTCCCCAGCCGGAGGGGGTCTGCATCCCCTCCCTCGCCTTTACCTTGTCACTGAGGCTGCTCCACTGCTCCAGAGGCCGCCCCTGGCCAGCGTGCAGAAGGGCCTCGCGGTTCTGGAGCTGGTGGAGAAACACAGGCACACAGCAGATGTTTTGCATCCTCAAGCCCAGGAAGGCTGGAGCTGCCTCTCCACGCATCTCTGCACTGCAACACGGGCCAATGGAAGTGCCCTTGGGGTTGGGGAGACACAGATGGCCCAGACGGTCACGGGTGGGGCAGAGTCTGCCACGGGTGGCCTTCCGCTGGGCCTGCTGGAGCCAGAAACCCAAGGAATTGGGAGCAGCCCCTCACCCATCCCCCTCACCCCAAAAACATCCTCCTCGTCTCTTTGCCTTTGATGGGGGTGGGACAACGGAGTAGCAGAGCTGCTCAGGCCTGCCTCAGGGGCTGCCCCCACTGTGTCCTCAGGGACTGCCTGGTCTTCTGGACCCTCAGGGAACCCACGGGGGATGGAGCTGGCCCTAGGATAGGCTGCTCACTGCAGCTGGGCTCAGCTTTCCTGGGCAGAATGGTGGGTTTCCTCCTGCCCTGCCTGTGGAGGCGAGCCCAACAGCTGAGCTGGCCCAGCCTATGGGCCCAAAGGCTCTGCCCCCAAGCTGCCCCGGCTCGTCCTCCCTCTCTCTCCACCCAGGCCAGAGGCCCCAACAGCAAAGGCCTCCTCCTAGCCACAGGCTTCCGCAAAGCGACCTTGGCTTCCATCCTGAGCTGCCAGCCATTTGTGCAGGGCCAGCAGGCAGCTGATATCCAAGCAGGCCTGAGCTGGCCTTGCTTCCGGCGCCAACACCTGGGGCAGCGAAGCCCCCTCCAGCTCAGCACCGTCCTTGGCATTTATGCATCCCTCTTTTCTGAACGCGACCCACATTCTCTCCTTGTGAGGCTGGACGGCACTATTGCCTCCATGATGCAGAGAGGGCGGAGGGAGGGCTGAGGCTGAGACAGAGCGGCTTGCCTGGCTGAAGCCAGACCTCCACCTGGCTCAGAGGCACGACACTGCGCCAGCCGTCCACTGGTGGGCTGGGGTGTGCGTCACACCACGGAGGGGGGCACAGGAGCCAGGGAAGAGCCTGGGGGAGGGGCGTTCCAGGACCCGACGCCCCAGTCTCCAATAGAGCTGCCTATTAACCTCGGGAAGCAGAGCTCCTGCGCACTCCGTGAGCACTTTTACTGTCCTGGTGACCAGGGGCTCCTGGCTCTTGTCGCCCCCGGGGTACTCGGTCACTTCCACGATCTCCGTCACAACGGTCTCGGTCACCTCTGTCACCTCCGTCACTTCGGTGGTGGTGAGGGGCTTCCAGGCCCACACACTCTCCGAGCCCCTCGGTGGGCTCCACGCCGCCTCCAAGTGGGCCTTGAGCGGGTTGCAGCTCAGCCCCCCATTCTGCACTTTGACATCCATGTTGTTTTGCTTGGGGAGGGGGCTGCTGGGCTGGCTCTTGCTGGACCCCCCCGGAGCCATGCTCCAGCCATTCTCGATCACCACCGGGCTGAGGGGAGGCTTCTCGGCCGGCGTGGCGCAGCCCTCCACGTTGTTCCTGCCCACCGCGCGCCCCGGCGCCAGACCCAGGTCCTTGAGGTAGGAGTCCTTCAGGAAGTCTTCGGATCTCCGGCTTTTCTCCCCCAAGCAGCTGGGGCGGCCCCCCGAGTTGCCCATGGCCAGCGACTGGGAAGTGGCCGGGCTGAGGTCTGTAGAGGCTGGGTGCTCAACTCCTGGCCTGAAACAGACGAGCAGCAGCCACATCACCTGCCCAGGAGTGGAGCTCTGTCCTGACCGGCACAGGGGCCAAGGAGGTCCTCCAGCCCTGGAGGGGGGGAACAGTGGCATCTGGCTAGCAGACTCCCCCCTCCGAAACAGCCACCCCACAGCCCGAACAACTGTGCTGAGAGAAACAGGGATGACGGCGGCTCTACATGCTGCGGTTTGCTGGACAACGCAAAATAAGCCAACCTCTGGCCTAGGATCAGGTCCCGCCAGAGGACTTTGAACACATTCACTTCCGGTAGGAACTTTTCCCTCATCCCTGTGAACCAGGAAACACTGTGGAGACGGAGATGTCAGCAACCGGTATCAACCCAGCCAGCCAGAACCACCAGCAAGCAAGCCCAGCATCTAACAGGCGTCAGGAAAGCCACCCTGGACCCTTGTAACTCAGCTCCCCAGATCCAGGGGGCCAGCGTGGAAGCAGCCCACCTGCTCGTCTGCCTGCTGGCTTGCCAGCCTCCCAGAGCAGGGGGCTTTCTCAGGTGGTTTCGGGGGGGGGGGCTCCATTGGCCCATCCACATGCAACCCTGCCCTTCGTGACCTCGTCGGCTGTCAAAAACGGTGCAAAGCCCTGTTGTCTCTGGAGCTCACGGCTGAATGGTGCAGTCAGAGCCACCCAAGCCCATGAGGCTCACGCGGCCCAGGGAGAGGCCTCGGCCACACCTGTGGTCTTGAATGCGTCCGGGCCCCGATAACAGAATCAGGACAGAAGCAGAGAACTGGGGAGGAGGGGGATTCAGGCCACTGAAGCTGAGCGGAGGAAAACGGGGCCCATCTGTGTCCACTGGAAGGCAGCCACCCTTAGGAGCACCCCTGTGCCACAGACCTCTCCCGAGCCACCCCAGGCTGTGGCTGTGGCTGTTCCCTGCTTCTAGTCAGGCACCAGCCATGAACGGCACATGCAGGGGAGACAGCAGGGATGGCAGCAGGCCGGCCGGCAGCTGCTCCTAACCGCCATCACCTTGTGCCGCTCGGTGAAATCCGGGGCAAGCCAGAGCCCAGGCAAAGACGCCATCTGTCCACAGCGCCCTGACAAACGGAGGGGGACGCCTCTGAAAGAGCTGCGTGGCAAAGCTGGGCATGCATCAGTCAGGCAGCTGGCCGCCCTGGCCCATAAATCGCCCCTGCCGCCCGGGCTGGAGGGGGCTGAAGCCAAAGTCCCCCCCCCCTCGCTCAGAGTTATAGCCACCCGCCAGGCCGTCAAGAAATCTCTCGCCGGGTTCCGACGGCAGAGGCCCACCAGTTTCTCCCAAGCCGCGTCACTGCCCGGCCGCCTCCTCCCCACGCCCTCGGCAAGACTCCTTTGCTTTTGCCTCTGGCGGAGAGGGGAGCAGAGCCGGAGGGGCTGGCGGGGAGAGGGGCGTGCGGAGCCAAAGCTCCGCGCTGCTGCCCCCTCCCCGCGACCCCTAAGCCCCTCCTTCTCCCAGCAAGTGCCCCTCTGCGTTGGCCCTGGTGCGGCTCCCTCCCAGCAAGCCTCGCTCCGCTCTGGGCCACAACGGCCCCCCAAAGTCCGCCCGCGGCTGGAAGCCAGGCGGCCGGCCACGTGGCACCCGCTCGTGAGCCCGCGCCCGACGGGCCTTCGGTGTTACCTTCATGGTGCAGCCGGGCAGCTCTACCTGAGGCTGGCGGAAGGACGGTCTGCCACGTGAGGCGGCCCGCTCGCAGGCGCGGCGGCCTGCGCGCCTCTCAGGGGCTGGGAGTCCGCTCCCACGAGGAGGAGGAGGAGGAGGAGGAGGAGGAGGGCCGGGGGCGCGGCAGGCGCGGCTCAGGGCCCAGGCGCGGCTTTGGCCGATGTCCCAGCAGAAGAGCCATTTCTCCGCCTCCCCAGGCTAGGCTGGCTGGCCAGAGGCGAGGGTCGGGGCTCCTCCCCAGGCCCAGGGGCTCGGCCCGCCTGCCCGGCCCGCCGGAGAGCGCCCGAGAGAGAGAGAGAGAGAGAGAGAGAGCATCCGCTGAGCCCAACAGCGGGGCTCGCCTGGCGTCGCCGTCGAGTCCGCTGGGCCCGCTCCGCTCGCTCTCCGGAGGCTTCCCCGGCGGCTGACTCTCCACGCCAGAGACTGGAGCGAGGGGCGGACGGCGAGGCCAGCGGGCAAAGGCGGTTAGGCCCGCGCGCGCGCAAACCTTCCAGGCGGCTCCGCGGATCCAGGCCCAGCAGCAGGTTGCCCGAGGGGCAGGGAGGTGGAGAGCCCCTCGGCCTGCCAGCCTGCGGCAGAGACCCTCCTCCCTCGCTGCCCCGCTGACCCCCTCAGCGCACTCGGGCTAATACAATAAGCCCGGCTCACATTAACTCTTTGCTCGCTCAGGCACAATTGCCGTTACTGGGGAAACACCACGGAGCGCCCAAGCATCCCGGGAGAGGCGGGGGGAGGCGCCTGGGCCACCAAGGCTCCATCCGGACGCCGCGGACGCGTTCCCAGAGGAGCAGCCCCCGGCAGGCCCTGCCCGCCCCCCCCCCCAGGAGGCGCACCGCGACCCAGGCCGGCCCTGGCTGGACACCTGCTCCCGCCAGTCGCAGCTCTTGGGGCTGCTTCCCTGAGTGGCGAGGCGGGGTGGGGGGAGAAAGCAGGAAGCCGCCACAGAGGCCGCCCCTGTGCAGGCTCTGGCGCCGGCAAGCCGAAGACACGCCGCCGTTGGAAGGCCCGGGCCGACGAGCAACCGGGAGAGCACCAGAAGGAGGAAGGAGCGCTGCTTCGAGCCCCGGGTGGCGTGTGTGTGGGGGGGGGGTCTCTGGCCCTCGCCTACCCGCCTGCCTAGGAGCTTGCGCTGCAGCCCGCCCCGCTTTTCTCCCGGCTGCAAGTCTCCCCGGTGTGGGAGCCGCTCTTGGACGGAGCGGCCCCTCTCCACCTGCCCCGCGGGAGCAGGACTCCTCTAGAAGCCATAGGCAGGGAGACCTTTGCCAGGTGCCTCTCCCCCCTGGCCCTGGCCCCGGTGCTGCCCCGGTCTAGCTGTCATTTGAGCCTCCCACAATGCTCTTAAGCTCCACTACGTTGGCTGCTGCACCAGCTCCGTCCCCCCACCCCGGGCTGGTCAAAGCCCTGTAGTGCTGCCCACCTCCTCCTCAACCAACTGCTGCCCACTAGCAGGGCAGGGGCCTTCGGAGGGCATTACCCACAGCGCCCTCAGCCTGGGAGCCGGCCCTGTCAGGTGCCCAGTCCCAGGGGCTTCTGGGGGCTGTTCTGCAAGGCCTCCTGGGCCTGTGCCGTTGCCCACATCTGCTCACACCCATGAAGACTGGAAGCACAGAGTGCTTGCAATGAAGCGGATCAGTGTGCAAACACCCTGCAAAGCAGGAGCAAGGTTGAGGAGCCTTTATGCAGGTGCTCCACCCGTGTGCACGCAACATGCACTCTCACACACACAGACACACACACGCAGGTGGCCCAAATGCTCCAGTGTGTCAAGGCAGAATCCATGTTAGAGGAACCTTGTTCAATATCACTTGCAAATGCTGCCCCTCCACTACTCCTTTCCCAGCTCCCATATCAGAGCGGCAAAGCTCTGTTGCTTACTGCAAGCAGAGGCATAACCTCACCCAAGAGACAGGCCTCATGTTGCTAGTCCTTCAGGTGAAACTGTGCAGTCCCCTGACAGAAAATGGCACACTGGCGCTCCTGTGGAGAGTCCTCAGAGCAGCAGCGTGTGCCCAGCCCCAGGCAATGCTTGGATAGGCTTCTGCAGGAGGGGCAGGCAGGAGCATGTGTGCGCAGGCCCTGGTATGGCTACTGCCCTGCCCATGCAGAGCTGGTGGCCACACCTCCCCCAGGGGGAAAGGAATCCTCTTGGGGCCACCACCTACTCACCCTGGCTGCACTGGAGGGCTCCGCTAAGCAAGCTGGGCCAGCCCTGGAGCAGGGCAGGTACACAGAGCGCATGGAGCCGCCACAGCTGGGAATCAGGCGGCCGAGCACTGAGGTCAGGTAGCATGGTGCCCGTGGGACGTGTTGACCCCGCAGAGCCCCACACACATTGGCCAGGGGCACCCGGATGGCTTGGGGGAGGGTCGGCTGCCAGGCATGGGCCGGACCCGCCTGAAGGGGGCACAGGGGCCGCTTCGCCACCAGGGCAGCGCTGCGCTGCTCCCTCCTCTTTGGAGCTCCAGCCAAAGCAGGCAGAGTTGGCCTCCGTCTCTCATCCTGGGAGCCGCCGGGTGGGTTCTCTCTGAGCCCGCCCTTTGTTCTGCATGAATGGGCCTTTCAGTTTGTGCCGTCGGGGGTGCGGAGGGAGCCCATGTGCCGAGCAGGCCCAGAACAAAAGGCAGCTGGGGAGGGAATCCTTTCAGCAGCCTGGCAGGGACTCAAGGCTGGGTGGAGGCGCTGCGGAGGAGGAGGCGAGAGGCCCTTGGAGAGGCTGCAGAGCTTCACCGGACTGGGGGAGGGAGGAGATGACACCCACATTAACCCCTTTGATGCTACACTGCAGCAAGATCCACCTGCCCGCATCTGGATACGGGTGGGGTGGGGTGCAGGAACGTGAGGACTCTGTGAAGCCCCCCACCGACCCTCCGAGGGAACATGTCCCTGCCTTCGATACGACGGTTCCACACTCCACACGGGAACCCCTGCCAGGTCATAGCAGGAGCCCCAAACCAACATGAGCCTGTGAGGCCCATGAAGCCAGGAAGGGCAGGAGGAGGCAGGAGCGTCGCATGGGCTGCCTCGTGCCGTTTCTTCTGCTCCCACGTTCTGGAGGAGCTGCTGCCCTGCTGGTTCGGAAGCTGCAGCTTGTGCAATATGCAGCGGCCAGATTGATAACCGGAACCAGTAGGTTCGAGCATATAAGACCTACACTGGCCCACTTGCATTGGCTGCCTGTATGTTTCCGAGCCCGATTCAAGGTGCTGGTTTTAACCTATAAAGCCTTAAACGGCTTGGGACCACAATACCTGATGGAACGCCTTTCCCGACATGAACCTACCCAAACACTACGTTCAACATCTAAGACCCTCCTCTGAGTGCCTCCTCCGAGGGAAGCTCGGAGGTTGGCAACAAGAGAGAGGGCCTTCTCTGTGGTGGCCCCCCCAATTGTGGAATGATCTCCCTGACGAGGCCCGCCTGGCACCAACATTGTTATCTTTTCAGCGCCAGGGCCAGGTCAAGACTTTCCTCTTCTCTCAGGCATTTGGCAATATCTGAGGAGCCTGGGTTTGTTTTTGTGTTTTGTAGCTTTTTGGGATATTGCAGTGGTTTTAAATGTACAGATTGTGTGTATGTTGTATGTTTTTGCTGTTTTAATTTTTGTATATTGTTTTAATTGTTTTTATCCTATGTAAACCACCCAGAGAGCTTTGGCTATGGGACGGTATACAAATGTAATAAATAAAGAAAATAAAATATAAATAAATATTGCACTGGCAGCTATGATGCCTCGGCTTGAGGGTCTCTTCTCCTTCCCCCTCCGCAATTCCCACACTCTCCAGGATGACTGAGCGGGGCAGAGCTGAGCCACTGCCTGGTCCCTCTAGCAGAGGCGGGAGTCTATTCCAGGTGCAAGGGGTCTTCGGAGGTGCTGCTTCTCCTGGCCAACGGGGTGGGGTGGGCATGCCAGTAGGTCAAGAGAGAGGTCATACAAGAGGTTCCCCAGGGAGCAGGGATGCCAATGAATGGAGGAACCCTGAGGGAGATGGGGCAGCCATGGGGTTGAGCCTGGGCAGAGCAAAAGAGCCCCAGGGGTTCTCGGGAGCTGGTGGATTTGTGAACCTTGAGCTGTGGGTTCGGCCTTCTCCCTGGAGCGCCCTCAGGAAGGGCTAGCGAGGGCTGCCTGGTCCAGCTGAGCTGCGCTCGAGCAGCAAGGCCTTCCTACTTGTGGCTCCCCGGTGCTCCGTCGTTCCTGCCTCCAGGCTTCTCGTCCAGCTTGACACTTCTGCTCTCCTGGGAGTCCACGAGCAGCCGGGTGTGCAGGCCGGCCATGGAGCAGTATGTCGGGGCAGCTGCCTCGTGCCTCTCGCCATGGCCCCAAGAAAGCGTAGAAGCGGCCGTCGCTGGTCCACGTGGCCTTGCGCCATGCGCCTCTCAAGCCGCGTCGCTTCTCTGTCGGTCGTTGCCCCACAACTGGAGTGTAAGTGCTGCTCCTGCTGTGCTGTGGGGTGGGAGCCGCTGGACGGTCTCACTTCCGCTGAGGTGCCATCATCCTTTTCCTGATCCTTCCCATGCCTCCGGAAGGGCTCGGGGGCGGGGGCGGGTTAAGCACCTCTGTGGCGTCACGGTTGGGGCGTCCATGCCAGGTGGTTAGAGGAGTTGGCTTGGCCCTTGCAGGGCTGGGGGGTCACGAGTCTCGATGCCCAGCGGAGGGAATGTGGGGCAGTTGGGGGGCCTCACTTGGGCTTGGAGATGAACAAGCACGTGGCAGAGGTGAGGAATGCTCAGACCTTGTGCTGCTGGCGAGCGGGGCAGGGGTGCCAAATCCCCCTCATTCCAGGCTAGCTGATCTCTCCCTCAGGTGACAGGTGAGCCAGGTCCTTTTGCCATGATCTAGCAAGCTCAGCTCTTGGGAAGCTTAGTTAATCCCAATTAGGAGCTCCCAAGAAAGAGAGAACTCAGGTGGCCTGGGAGATTAGTCCCAAAATGAGGCTGCTCCTGCTCAAAAACAGCAGAACGGACTGACCTAGAAAGCCCCCCCCCCCACACACACACACAACCCCTTTACCTTCGTGGTGGCAGAGTCTTGCTCACGCAGGCCGCCAGGAAGCCTCTTCTCCAGGGTATCCAGCCAATGGCGCAGGGAGAGCAGCTGCTCACGCACACCTGAGTTGCATGCCTCCTTCCGCTTGCCCCTCGGCCAGTCCCTGAGGGCAAAAACAGAGTCAGGCCCCCGTGGTGCATCTTCTGCCTTGCCCAAGATTGCCCCAGCCCTCCCCTGCCCATGAGTGCTGCCCAGGGCCTCTGTCTTGCCTCCGTGAAGGAGGAGAGATGGCCACCCCACCCCATGGGCGCTCTCTCACTCCTCCTGCATTGGGCTGCAGGGCTGGGCCTGCACCTCCCGCCCGCCTGCCCAGCCAGGAAGCGCATCAGGCTCCTCGGAGTTCAGAAGGCAACGGGGAAGCCTAGAGTCCCAGCCCCTAGGAAGACCAGAGGCAAGCTGCCAAGGCCAAACATGGCGCCCCCCCTGCCTCTGGAGGAAAGGCCGGCGTTGCAGCGAGGCAGCGCCAGCACCGAGGAAGCGCTCCCAGGCAAGTGCCACGTGGATGGGGGGCTCCTTGAGTGGCAACTTGTAGCGCTCCATGTGGAAGGGCCATGAGGGCCACAGCCACTGACCTTCCCCAGCCGCCTGCACAGGAACGATTTCCTTCCCTTCAGGGGCAGCAAACAGGGCTCCATGCGCCTGATCCTCAACACCCATTTTGTTGCTGGACGTTCCTCACCCACACCACAAGGATCCCTTTGCAGCCACAGCGCAGGAGCCCCCATGGCCACCTCGTGGCCAGCTGCCTGATTGTGGCTGCCCCAACGCCCCCCCCTCTTTCGTTCCCAGCTGATAGAGCCAAAGTGCGCATGGAACACAAAGGCCCTGAATTCAGGAGTCCTGGATGCCAAACACCCGAAATGTGATTGGATGTTGCTCCATTTGTTGCCTCTCCTTGAGGGCGTGGCTATGGGGATGGTCATGATGAGTACCTGCCCTTCCCCGTTTCCCATTGATAGCCCTCCCCTGCATCTCCAGGTGGGGCTAGGGAAGCCCCCCCCCCGAAGAGCTGCTGCCAGTCAGTGTAGATAACACAGCCCTAGGCGGACCCAGGGTCTGAGCCGGATCCAGGCATCCTCCTACCTTCATGTGCATTTCTGCAACAGGCTGCTCACGAGGGTCCTTGTCCGTGGTCTTTCTGAGTGAAGGCCACTTTGCCTAAAGAGCCTGCCTTGAGAGGGATGCTGCATGAGCAGCTTCAAGGGGCAGCAACTGGGGGCTCTCTCCCTCCTTTCCTCCCTCCCTCCCTCCCATCAGAGGCTCCTGATTTGGGGCTATGTCTCGAGCAGCCGATTTCTGGGCTGTGCCCTTGAGGGGAGCCCAGAGAGACTGCTGTGGTCTTGGCTCCAGGAATGCTGGAGACGGTGGAGAGGGAGCCTCGTGGCCAGGGGAAGGAGAGGGGCTCATGCTACAAGGGGTGCCGGGATGGAGGTGAAGGCAGGCTTCACCACTTCCCCTGGGTGTGGCAGCAAGCCTGCTGAGCAGGCTTTGCCCCCCCCCCCCCCAAGTGGCACAAGGCTAGCAGACTTCTCCATCTTCCAAAATGAAGGTTGCCAGCATGGAGAACCGGAGGTGGGGAAGCGAGGCCCAAGGTCTGCCTTTCTCTGAGGACTGGGGCCTGGATCTCACTGGGCCACAAGGCTCTCCTCTCCATCTGGGTCACATGGCGCCTCCACCATCATGTTCTCTGAGGCCAGTCACGGGCAAAGAAGGAAGGTGACTGGCAAACTGTAAGCAAGCATCAGGGTGCCCCCCCCTCCTGCTGAGTGCCAGAAAGTGGCCTTTGCTGCCCTTCCCTCTCCTACAGAACCAGGCATGGAGCAGGACCTCCTGGGGGAGGTGTGGAGGAGAGACGCTCTTCTGCACATGAACCATGGTACGATGCTTTGCTCCAAGACAGGCACCGTTTGTGCTGTTAGACCCAGATTCAAGGGCTGGGGGAGAAGGACGCTGCAGGTATTGCACTGGGATGCCTCGGGATGAAAGCTGACGTGCGTGTTTGGAACTCAGAGCTAGAGGTCGTATGTGAACTCAACCTCTCCCCCACCCCTCCCCACACTGCCTGCCTGCCTGCTTGCCTGCCTGCCTCAAAGGATGCCGTCTGAGTCCGAGGTTCTCTCTGGGCATCTACCACCCTCCTCCTTTCCCCTGGACTTCCTGCGCTGGGCCAGGGCTGATCGCACTCTTCGGCTTTGTGCATTGGCAGCAGCAGTTTTGGGCTGGATCTCCTGCCCTGCAGAGGCAGGCCAGGAAGCAAGTCAAACTCTGAAGCAGCTTCGGGAGGCCGTGGCTTTGATTTCCAAACTGCCAAGGCAGGAGATGTGTGTGAGTATGTGTGAGTGTGTGTGCGTGCGTGTGAGTGAGTGTGCATGCACCCCCAGCTTTGGTGGCCTCAAACGCCTTTCTACAGAGGAATTGGACAACATCCCTCCTTTCCCCCCACTGCCTCCAAAATCCACTTTCCCCTTCCTGCCATTAACCTGAGCAGCTTAGTGCAGCCCTTCCCTTCCTTGGCCGTTCCTCCGGCCCTTCTGTGTATAACAGATCAGAGGACAGGCCATGTGCAGTATCACCTGCGTATGCCGACTGCAAGGGGTCAGTAACAGGTGTGATTAGTGCTCTGTGTGTGAGATGAGGTGCCTGTGAGTAGCTGTGGATTGTATGCGGGGAAATGGAGCAAGGTTGCCACCCAGCAGGCCGGTCAAGTCCTGGAACCAGAACGCTGCTTTGCTCAGCAGAGATGCCTTCCTCTGGGTGCCGCTGGAGCCACTGGCAAACCTGGCTACACTGAGAGACATCGAAGGTTGACGGACTAATGCCTCTAAAACGTAAGGTGAGGTCATCGCCAACCCACGAACTCTAAAAGCAAGAGTTTGATCTGACTGGCTGCCCAGAGAGATCCTGGGGGAACGAGACGTCCACCAACAGGGTTACCTGAGCTCTGTCAATCATGCCTGCCAGCTAGGTAACCACCCTAAGATCTTCCTGATGACTGCTTTGTTGGTTGAGAGGAACAGACCTTTCATTTGAATGAGGAATATGCTAGCCGTGACTTACGCTTCCGATTACCCTAATTGCATAGTATGTAGTCATGAGTCTTGCTTGCTTGTTTCATCATGACAAAGATTTGTTATTCTCTAATGCGGCTTGAGCAATAAATGTACATATTGTGGTACCACTTTGTGTCACTTGGCTTGAGAGATGTTTCAGGGACCACAACCCATGTATATTAATGCTTGACGCCCAAAACACACAGTCAAGATGTGTCAATCTGTCCCTGGGTGGGGCCTGTCCTGTGAAGCTGTTGCATTAGCTCTCGATCTGGTGAATCTCAAAGATGCCCGTTCAACTTTGGGAAAGGAGCTAGTTGGATGGAACAAGAAACAGTCACTCCTCTCAACAGCTCCCCTGCTACCTCCACAGGGATGCAACACAGGCTTTCCGTTCTCCTGCACATTTCCCAGAGCTCTACCAAAGGACCTGATCTACTTTCTGCTGACCTCTGCTCCAGGGTACATCGAAATGTTCCCCCTACACGAGAGAGTTCCTGGGAAAGCATGGAGTAAAAATCCAAATGAAAAAGTAACAAAATCATGATTCTGAGTGCAGGGCGACGTGTCTCTCCTGCTCCCCTCTGTGCACAAGGACACCTGCCCCCAAATCAGGGTCCTCCACCTTTCCAAAGCATTGAGATGTTTAGCCAGAAATACTAACACGTGGGATGTCCCATGAACACTACAAAGAGGGGTCACAACGCCAGTGACGTCCCACAGTGCTGATATACCTGAGGGCCTGCAAAATCCACCCGGGCTGCTGTGCTCTAACAACATCGCAGTCGAGTGGGCTGCAGTGTGGGGCAGGGAAAAAGCCAGAACGGAGCTTTGTGCGTTCATTCGCCAAGCTCCTCCCCTCCTGGCGCACGTGGGTCTGACTTCCTCCCGCTCCCTCCTCAAGCCCCATCTTTCTCAAGGAGCCTTTGGCACAACGAGCCCAGCTTAAACATGTGCAAATGGAACATCCGTTTCCTCCTGCCTCTGTTGCTTCCCTGTGTCTCCTTTTAGACTGCAAGCTCCTGGGGGCAGAGGCCTGTCGTCCTGGGCTCTACGAAGTCCTGGGCTCACTCTGACACACACAGCTGGTTTTTTTATAGCCCCGCCCAGCCTGCCTCCGACAAGGTCTCAAGTGGCGCAAAGTCCGCCAGCTGGATCTGTCAATCTCTAAGCCAGTGTCAGGGAGTGCCTCGTGGATCCCTTCCTACCTCGCCAATCCCTGTCCCGTGTTTGGAGTTGAGGTATCCAAGCTCTTTCCTGAGAGATCAGCAGGATCCGCGATGAAAAACTTCTGCAGGGGAAACAAACATCACAGGGAGAGGAACAGGGATAGTTTCAGGTGAATGAAGCTGGAGCCAAGAAGGGTTTGAGGCAGAGATCAAGCCAACCAGACACCTGGGGTGGGGTGGGTGTGTCTGTGTGCGTGAGTGTGTGAGTGAGTGAGTGAGTGTGTGAGCCCCAGAGAAACATTCAGCTGCGTTCGAGTCAGAAACCTTGGGGGTGGGGGTGGGGGTAGCTGGTATTTCCTCCCAGCTTGGCTCAGTCTCCCTGGCTTGCTGCGCGGTCACATTCTGTACCCTGGACTGCCACCCTTAGACCTTCCCCACAGAGGGCCAGTTCACACAACATGAGGGTGGCGCATGAGCCACGGGGTGCCTTGTGATCCGCCCCTACACATACCAGTGCCAGGCTGGCCCAAGTCACACAATTACCCTCACTGGGCGTGGCTCCTCATATCCTCTGAACCCGGTGAAGGTGGCTTGCTGGTAGGTAAACAAACCACCCAGAACCCATGACCTGCTGTAGGGTGGTGGAGTAGTTTGTTAACCATCCCAACAAGCCACCCTCACCCAGTTCGGACAACTGCTGTGGCTTAGAGATGCTGCAGTGGACTGCCGTGGTCATGCAAACTAGGCCAGAGGATATTTCTCAGGGCATGAAAGAATGGACAAGGAAAGACCAGCAATGCCTTTAGAAAGCAACTGGAACACGCCAGTCATCACAATACTCGAAACACTTTATAGTCTATATTTTCTTTCCATTTTTTCTTTTTTAATCTTTTTGAAGAGGGTGTTCTGATACATCCACATTCGTGATGGTTCCCAATGAATTTCAGGTCTTGTGAAAAACTGACTTTGGAAAACTCTCTTGACTCTGAACTTACACAAATCCATCAATATTTTTGGGAGGATTGAAGCTCGACCAAAGACTCTGCATGCTATGACTGGTGTATCCCAAGGGCTTTCCACACACACACACAGACGGCTTGAGGTACAGTGGAGGACAGACCAGCCTCCCCAGTAGAGGCCCAGCCAGGGAGGCCCGGTGTCTGTGCTTCACTACTCCAGCAGTGCTGAGGTTGTCCATCAGGCCCTGTGTTCACCCCAGCCCCTCCAGCCCCTCTTGCTGTAGCACTAAGAAGTGTCTGGATTATTTTGTCCCCTAGGAAAGCCTCTATCCAAAGGTGAGATTTCCTCCCTCTGCCCCCACAGCTCGTGGTTCAGTCAGCTGGATGGGCCTGTCGGATCCCTCTCTCACCTGGTAAGCTCAAACCCAGCTTCCCTTCCTAAAGCACAGAGTATTTAGATATTTATATACTGACCTTCATCAAAAGATAACAGGGTGGTAAACAATAAATAGAACAAAAATAGCCACGAAATGCCATCAAGACAAGAAGGCGCATCCCCAGACGCACTTGGGCACCTTTCCGCTGGTGCGTCGTGAGCTGCCCTCTTTGAAATCCGCACCACCTCCCTCCGGCCTTGGGCAACGTCAGCCAATATCCCCAATGCTCCTTAACTCACTTGTTCCCTGCATCTCCTTGACGATATTCCTACATCTTGTGATTCTCACAGCCTCTTTGCACCTGACGATGGGATGGGAAAACGCTGCTCCCCTCCCTGCAGTTATCAAAGTCTCAGGTGACTTGGCCCGCCTGGCATTGAGCAAATGCACCGTGAGTGAACAGATGGCCCTAAATTCACCCACCTACCCACCCCGCTCTCCCTTCCAGCTGATGCAGTGGCCTCTCCTCACAGCATCTTATGCGTGGGCTTTGAAGGGAGAACTCCTCCCTTGAGCACCACTTGAAAGGGCATTGAGGGGTCTTGACGGGGTTGAGGCTAGTGAAGGTAGAACCTCCCCCACTGCGCGCACACACACACAGCCCTTCCTGGAAAGGGTGCCACTTTGGGTGAAGGAGACGGTGGGTCAGAAAAACCACAGGACTTGGGGCAGGGAACAGGGCCATTTCCAAGCTGCCTTCATGGGGCTAACTGACCTGTCAGCAAAATGTGAGTGTCCTTTTGTTGCCCCCCACCGCTGCAAGGGATACTGAGCCCCTCCTCTCTCCTTCCCAAGGGGCTGCCTGACTGACTCCGGCAGTCTGGCCACACCGGCTTCTGCCCTCATATTCCCAAGCTCAACAGAGTGCTGGTGCTGAAGCACCTTCCCCCCCCCCCCCGCCTTGGCCTGCTTTCGCCAGGCCTGGTAAAGTGTGGAGGCCACAGTGATCCTGCTGCGGTGGTGGACTGCAGTGGCACAAGTAGCAGGGCTGCCCTTCCTTCCCCCGGGCCAACTGAGGCAGGATGCAGCCCTGGGAATAGTCTGGCACACTGTATGGACCCAGAGCATATTGAGTTGCGCCCAGCCAGCTGGGGGGGGGGGGGAACACAAGAGCCCAGAAAGAGCCAGTGTAGTGTAGCGGCTAGAAAGGTGGGACTGGGACTCAGGAGATCTGGGTTCTAGTCCCTACTTGGCCATGAAGCAAAATGGGTAACTTTGGGCCAGTCACAGACTCTCAGCCCAACCTACTTCACAGGGTTGTTGTTGTGAGGATAAAATGAGGAGGAGGAGGAGGAGGAGGAGGATTATGTACTCTGCCTTGAGTATCTTGGAGGAAAAAAGGCAGGGTATAAATGCAATAAAATCAATCAATCAATCAAATAAGCTTTTTGGCAGAGGCCATGTTCTTTCAGGCCTCCGAGGAAAGATGGACGGGGGCAGTGGGTGGGTGCGCAGAGGAGGGTGCAGGCTTGAGGTGACAGAGGCAGGAGAAAAAGGCAACTCCGGCCCCACGGGCCTCCCCACGGGCCTCCCCACATGAGGAGTAGGGGGAAATGGCCGCCGAGGCAGGCAGGCGTTGTGTCATGGCAGCACATCTGTGGGGAACAGCGGTTTGGCTGAGGGTGCGAGGAGAGGAGCCATTTGAAGTGAAATAGCTGGACCCTGAAGGCTTCACAGTGGGGAGGAAAATAAGGGGAGTTACAGCAGCTGGGGGCTGGAAAGAAGGCTTCCCGGGGAAAGAGGTGAAGGAGTAAGAAAGACACAACACCCTTGAGGGCGTACGGAGTGCCTTTCCATCAGCATTGTATCTACCACATCTATATCACCGCCTCCCCACTGCAAGAAGCCCAAGGCAGCCTACATGGGGTGCTTTTCCCTCCACAGAATCCCTGCAAGGCAGGACTAGGCCTAAAGATACTGGCTGGCTGCAAGCTTCATGACTGGGCAGGGATTTTGAACCCAGGTCTTCCCCCCCCGTGCGTGACTAAGTTCACTCCTCTGCTGTACCACCACACTGCTTGCCAGAATGAGGATGCTTGACCTTCATCACGGAATAAAAACAGCCAGCCCCATGGGGGAGAGGCCTGACTTCCAGAGAGGGCCAGCCCCACTCACCCCACCCCCTTCCCATCAAAAGGGCAACCACAGAGAGGGACCGACTTTAGAGGAGAAACACGTGTAACGTAAGAGGAGCCGCGCTGGATCAGACCAAAGCCTCCTCAGTCCTGCTTCCTGTTCCCACAGGGCCCCCGCAGATGCTCCCATGGGAAGCCCATGGGCAGGGCAGGAGTGCGACGGCACGGCCACGCTCCCGGCCCAGGTTCCCCAGCAACTGGGCACCCAGGGGCCTCCTCCTGCTCTCAGAGACTGGGGGCAGCACAGAGCCCTCAGCCGAGGGGAAGAAGAAACAGCCCTTCCTTTGATCAGCCCTGAACCTCCCACCCATCAGCTTCATGGGTGGCCCCATTGGGGCCTAGTGTTATGGGAGGGGGAGAAAAATGTCCTCCCCACCCCTGTCCTTTCTCCACACCTCTGTCACGTCTCATTTCTTTTGAAATTAAAAAGCCCCAAGCGGAGCCTTTCCTTGCTCCGGCGCCTTGATTGCTTTGGCTCCATGAAGAGGGAAAACTGCTGGATTGGGTGGCCCCCCCTCTGCCCGGGGGGGGCAGAGAGGGACAAAGGTAAAGCTGGCTGTGCATCAGGCTAATTAAAAGAAAGGGAAAGGAGACCGGGGTGGGGGAGATTATGTTTGGGAAGAGGGAGCGCCAGTCTATTCCATGCAAGTGTGAGTTTCTGGAATCAGAGGCCGCCTTTAAATATGGGGACACCTGAGAAATTGGGAAAGAGCGAGGGTGCGCAGGCTGTGGGTCTCTGGTAGAGACTCTCCCCCCTGCTCCCTCTGCCGCAGAGGGTATGAGGGGCATCTCCGCTCTCCACCTTGGCAGTTTAGGAAGGAGGGCACTCTGCAGGCAGAGCCCTGGGAGGACCTGGCCCACATCACTCCTCCTCCTCCTCCTCCTCCTCCTGCCCTCAGCCACTAGCAGGCATCCGGTGGGAGCCCCAACGGCAGCACAAGGAAGCCGTTTGGTTTAGTCCCACAAAGAGCAGGTACAAAGCTCCTCCTTTCTTAAATGGTGAACGGAAACGAAGCCACCTTTCCCAGAATGGCTGGATTTCTTGGCCACGGCAGAGGAAATGGAAAATGGACCGCTGGGGTGATAAAATCTGTTGCACTTTTAACGTTGGCTGGACGGTGGTGCACATCCTGGGCTCTAGCGATGCTCAATAAAGCAGAAGATACCGCGAGGGGACTGGAGCGCAGGGCAGAGGCCTTGGCAGGATGTTCTTTTCTGACAAAGGAACTACAGGGCCAGGATGCGCCCTTCAGCCTTTGCAGACCTGGGATTCCCCTGCCACACGACGGGTCGGGGGGCGGGGCTTCAAACTAAGCACCGATGTCCCCCTTTCACCCACCATTCCTCTCCTCTTAAAAGCGACCGTGGCACCAGGGATCGAACCCACCCGCTGAAAAGCCGCCATGGTCTCCTCTAAGCGAAACATTCGCACAAGCCGTGAGCCAGCCAGCCACCCGGTGGAGCAGGCAAGCGTCCAGGCCTCCCCCTGGTCCAGGGCTCGCTGCCAGCCCAAGTGCCCAGGACTCCTCTTCCTGTTGAATAGGCCAGGCTGGGCTTCAAAGCAGTGGCGTGCGTGTCGTTTGCTGGAGGGAAGGGAAAAGGCGCCTTGCCCTGGGGCCATGGGGGTCATGGAAGCCGCATGGCCTTGGGCTGCCGCCACCTGCCCAGGTCCCAGCTCAAGAGAGGCTGGAGTAGCAAAGATCTCGCTTCTTCACAGGGGCAGAGAGCAAAGCACGGAGAGACACAGGGTGCAGGCTGGCCAGCCGGCCGGATTCCAGGACTTGCAGCTACAGAAAAATCCACAGCATTCTTGCAAGAAAACCCCAACACTATCCTGGGCTCTCAAAATGTCACTGAGACCAAACAACTGCTACCAGCTGTGGGGGGGCAAAATCCCCTTCTGAATTGGATGGGTGTGTGTGTGTTGCAGAACGTCAACATTTTTAATGCAGGGTTGCTTGATAATAGTTCCTGAGCGTATCCTGAATCCAGCTCTCCAGGAAGAGGTTAACTAGAGGCGCTGGGAAGCTCCAGCCTTGTGCGCTCCAGGCACAGGAGAGGCCCCTGGCAAATGCATTGTGGCTTTTGTGGCCCAGGTCCGTTGTCTTTATCTGCGCTACACCAACCCTGGCAGTACAATGTAACTCGTGGGATTTATCGGAGCATCCTCTGCTCACCACACTCAGCCTGCCTGGGGGTGGGGGGTGCAGTCCCTTGCTTCAGTCCCATTCAGACGCCCTGTGGTTAATGACTTGCTAGAAGTTTCAAACCAGGGCTGGGGAACCTTTTCAGCCGAGTGGACCACCTTCCATGGTGGGAAACCGCCCAGAAGCCACACACAGAGGGTGCCCCGCAGGGCCAGCCCCCTCCCTCTCTCGGCCACACTGCCCCCTCCTCCACTTCTCCACGCAATTCCCTTCTTCTCTCTCTCCCTCTCTGTCCCATCGGTCCACGGTTCTCCAGCCCTGCTCAAAGTCCCTGTGCTGCTTCAGAAGGCTCCCTCTGTAACACGTGGGAACACGCTCACCCCCCGAGGCGGTGACACAGGGAAGGCATCTTCCTACCCCTTCGCCTGCTGCCACGTTCAATGCTGTTGGCACAAAACCCAGGAAGACAGGGGCGAGGGGCAGGTGGGGCGGGAGACCCCGGCGGACACTCCGGAAAACTTTGCTTGGAACAAATCACACCACGAAACCATTTCATAGAATCTCCTTTACTGCCCCCTCCTGGCGGAGAGGCCACGGTTCCATACGGCATGTTTTTACAAACACTTCATGGTATTTACAAATCGTGGTTTAGTGTTTTGCCTCCCAAAAAACAAGAGATGAGTCTGGACAGTTTAGTTTGAACACAATTCAAGCGGCCTCTACTGCTCTGAGCAGAAACAGGCAGGAGGAAAAGCCACGTGAGCTCCGGGCACCTGAGAGCAGGGGGAAAGGGCACCCAGCAGGCTGTGCCGGTCCACACGGAGGAGGGATACAGGGGGCTCGCCTGAGTAAATACAGCATGCAAAAGCAAAACAACCACTGAATAATGAGAGAATAAGATAACGACAAATGCCAGGGAGGAATATGGGATGGCCAGATTTAAATGGAGCAAAGAAGCCAACGGCGGCGACGAAGGGGCTGGAAGAGAACGGCCCTCAGAAGCTGGGGAGGGGCTGGAGCGGGAGAAGGCTTTGCTGCTGCAGGGGCATCTTCTTCGCTTACACAGCGTGGAAGAGGGAGATGGAGACAGGGAGGCCACGCTGGCGCACAGAGCGTAAGGGACCCGCAGGGGTTGGCCCCAGGCTCAGCACAGTGCAGGCCTTTGGCTGTGCTCCAGGGCTTCCTTCACGCCTCTTATTGCTTCAAACGGAGAGGGAATCACCTGCATCCCTGAGACAGACACAGGAAGGTGAGGACTGGTGGCTACTTAGGGGGGAGGAGAGGAGGCGTCAGGACGCCAGAGCCACGCCGGAGCTTTGGCAGCCGGGCTGCAACACAGCCGGTCTTCCAGCGCTTCCAAAGGGGCCTTGCGTGCCTGCTCCCCTCTCTGGCACATCCAAATGGCTATTCCTGGAGTTGCCATGAGAATTCGGCCTCCAAGGGACAGAGGATGAGCTCATGGGGGCTGAGCAGAGGGCAGCTCCAGCGGCTCCAAGCAGCTGATCGCCAGCCACCTGGAAGGGGCTGG
Source organism: Anniella stebbinsi (assembly GCA_029215795.1). NCBI lineage: Eukaryota > Metazoa > Chordata > Lepidosauria > Squamata > Anniellidae > Anniella > Anniella stebbinsi. The sequence continues at coordinate 119,721,468 of JARDYH010000006.1, read as the reverse complement.
AGGCTGCCGCCACCCGGCCTCCTGCCCCAGCATCCTTGGCCTGCCACGGTCACTGCTAACTGCTCCATGGTGACTGCAAAGGGAGGGGGAAGGGTCTGCCTGGGTCCTCAGTGCTGTCCCACTAGCCCCGACAGTGGGGTACGAGCTCCACGGCAACTGGGAAGGAAGTTGAAATGGACATCCAGCAACGCTAAAATAAAGTGAAGACAAAAACAGGATGGGATGAGACAGAAGAACTCACACGTGAAATGATGCCATCCAACCAAACCAAGGACGCTGCAGCCATGCTCAGCCCATTGGGCTCTTCTGATGCCTGCCTGCCTGCCCCTCCCCCACCCAACAGACCCAGGCCCGTGGGACATTTCCTAGCCGGGAGGACAGGGGGCTGAGATGGCAAGCCGGAGGCCGGTGAGGGAGGCAACCACTACGCAGCCACTGAGGACGGGGAAGATCGAGCAGGGCCCCTTGCATTCGGACAGCGGGCTGGTCCTTCCCCCACAGAAGAGGGCAGCCCTGGTCCTCGCGCTAAGGTCAGTGGGAGCAGGTGCCGTGCCCATCCCCCCTCCGCCAGCGGTGCCCCCAGCCTCTCTTTGCAGCACCTGGAGAATCTAACCTCCGCTTCACCTGCCAGCACCACCTCAGCAATCAGAAGCAAATGCAAGAAACTAAAAGCCCCGACAGGAGCTTGGAAGCCCTGCAGTTACCTTTGTGGGTGAGCACAGCTGAGGAGATGCTGCATCCAGGCCTCCTCTGGAACCGATCCAAGACTTGCCCACTTCAGAAAACCAGCTAAGGAGTTCTCCCAGGGACAAGGGGACGTCTTTGGTGGGACTAGGAAAAAGCGTCTGAGAGAAAAAGCGCACGTTATTACCAAGGAACACAAACCAGAGGGAAAGAAAAGGCACCAGAGAGAGTCCCGGTTTAGGCCACAGTTGCTTCCATAAGATTGCATCAGCCTGCAAGCTGCCCTTGGATGCAGCACCTGATGGGAACCACACCCCGCCATCGGTGAGCATCCCCTTCCCAAGGAGAGAGGACCATGTGCCCTAAACCTCCTGGGCTCTTCTTAAGCAAGGCGCCTGTGAACAGAGCTCTCTTTGCTGTGACATCAAAAGACAAAGGCTGCTGCTTCCAACGCTTGCCTTTGCTGTGACACCCTACAACGCCAGCCTCGCTCAGGGCACTTCCCAGATATGCAAAAAGGAGCTGCAGAGAGCCCTGCCAGCCCACAGGAGCCCACAGCAGTGCAAAGCTTCCCAGCGAGCTGAGCAAGAAAAGCAGAGCACCATGGGAAGTGCTGGATGTGCACACTGGAGGAATCAGCCGAGCCAAACACCACGGGAGTGACGGCGAGGCGGGGGAGCCGAGGCACAAAGTCATGGAGAGAGCAGGCAGGCAGGCAGGCAGGCAGGCAGGCAGGCCGGCAGGCCCATCCATAAGGCAGCGGCTTCCACAGCAGCAGGGAGGCTGCCCCACGGTGCACTTACGGTCTGAGTGCAGCAGCTCCACGCAGTTGAGGGGAGGCCGGCCAAGGAGCAGCTGTGGAGCAGAGAGCAGTGTTCCTGGGACGTCCTGCTGAGGGCCAGTGAGAAAAAGTGGTCCAGGCAACGGCGTGGGAAGCTTGATGGCTGCAGCGAAGAGGGCCCGGGGGGGCATCCGGAGCACAGGTCCGTCTGAGCATCTTCCTCCCTCCCTCGCTGGAAGCGGAGGGCACAGTTTGCATAGGCAGGAGGTCTTGAGGCTTGGCACGGGGGGGGGGTCTCCTTTGGGGGGCAGAGCCGGCGGAGCTCACAGAGAAGAGTCACTAGCTGGGTAGGAGGAGGAGCAGCTCAAAGAGCGCAGGCAGGCAGGCAGGCTGGCAGGCTCCGCCGGAGGGGTGGCATCGGCGGCTGGGGTTATTCTACTCTGCAGATGGTACAAACGAAACAGGCTCCTGGGATGGCTAAACCAAGGGTGGTGGTGGTTGGGGGGAAGTGGACGCATGCGCTCTCTCGCTCTCTCAATATACAAATACTGTCAGAAGAATCATATATATATTAATATATTAGTCTAGTCTTTTTGGTTAAACTTTAGGCACTGCTTTGGAAGGTAATTGTGTTTAAAACTTTATAAAATAATGAGAATAACAACAACAACAACAATAATGATGATGACAATGGTAGGGTTAGCCAGTAGCTTTACCACATGCAGAGCAGGATAAATGCAAAGGTTATCTCAGGCACAGGGGGCAGGGGGCGCTTTAGGCCACGGACAGTGGTTCCCCAATTAGTTCAAGGGGCTTCCGGCTTCCTTCCTGCGCACAAGCCTCATTCGGATAGGTCAAGGCGCAACCGAGGCCGCCCGCTTCTGTGCTGCTGCTTGGGCCAGACGTATATCTGCGGCCATAATTTGCAGAACTGTAGGAGGAGGAAGAGAAGGACATGGAGAAGCCAGATCCGGTTGCATCGAAACTCCCTCGCCTTGAGCCCGGCCGTGAGCCGGTTCGTGAGCCGGATCGAGAGCCAGAGGTGGAGCCGGAGCCACTGGCGTTATACGGGCTGTAATAGCCTTTGCTGGATTGCGAGGATGCTTCCAAGAGGAGAAGGCCGGTCCCTTCTTCGGTCATACTCCTGTCCATAGCATCCTTGTAGGAGATCTTGAGCTTGGTTTTGGGGCAGGTCAAGTACTTGGAGTAGCTGTTGACATCCCGGAGCTTCTGCGCTGTGCGGGCATCAATGGTGCCCTTCTGCAGGGCGTCGTCTAGCAAGACCCGACCCGTCACATCGGGCTCTATCAGCCCCCCGGTCAGGTATTGCACTTCCAGGAAACGCTGGCCGGCCTCGTAGTACAGCCAGCCCTTCTTCAAGGCCTGTGCTGCAGACATCTTGCTTTTGGAACGTGGATCCTCAAAGCCATTGAAAGCCTTCTGGGCCAGGTTGATCCGATCCACCATGATCTTGTCAACTAGGCCCTTGTTCACAGCATCGGCAACTGAGAACTTCTCCCCGGTGCCTGGGTCAATGATGCCGCCAGTGCAGGCCTGGGCCTCCAGCAGTCTCTGGCCAGTGATGTTGTCCACGAGGTTGCGATGCATGGACTCTGTAATGGACACTTTTTCTAGGGTGTCTGTGTCCAGGATGCCAGCGACTGGACCAGTCTCTTCGGTAGGATCCTTCCAAGATGTCAACTGAGCTCGTCCATGGGCTGGACTCACAGGATAGGAAGAGGAGGAGCCAACAGAGGAAGACCGGGATCGGAATCCACTCACGTTGCCAGACAACATGTCTGCAAACTCTGTAATGGACAGGGTGCCTGAGCGGTACTGGTCCAGGGCAGACTGGTCTATCAGCCCCTTTGCAATAGCATCGTCAATATCATACTGCCGCCCTGACCTCCGGTCAATGATCATGGACTTGACGACCCCATCTGAGGAGGAGATGGTAATCTCTTCCCATTCACACTCCTGTTCAGAGAGCTCTAAGTAGGTCTGGTGGTCAATGAGGCCTTTACGGTAAGCTTCGTACACAGACATCTCTTTCCCAGTCTCTGGATCAACAATCACCACCCTACGCTTGCGGACGGAGGACTTGGAAGAGGTCTTCCTCTCCCGCTTCTTCTCTTTCAACGGCAGGAGACAAAGCCCCGTCTCTGGGTCCGTGATGCACCTCTCCATCAGCTGCAGGTAGGTCAGGTTCTCCTCTGTGTTTGGGTCAAAGAACCCCTTGGTGTCATCACTAGGATCCAGGAGTATCTCATTCATTTCCTCATCAAACAGGCCTCTCTTGTACGCCACTTCGACAGGCAGGCGATGGCTCTCCTCTGGATCAATGATGCCTCCTGTGGCAATCTGAGCTTCCAGCAAACGGATCCCATGATCTTTCAAGATCAGTCCTTTCTTCATGGCTTGGAAGAGGGAGATCACCTTGCCTGAGTAGGGGTCCTTGTAGCCTATCACTGCCCTCTCTGCTGAAAGCAGCTTGTCCTTGAACTCTGGGCCGACGATACCCATGCGCACGGCCTCCTCCACAGTCAACTTGAGGCCCTTGATGGGATCAATGACGTACCCAGTGGCCGCCTGGGCTTCCAGCAGCTCAAAGGCCGTGCCAGGGCGGATGATGCCTTTCTTCATGGCCTGGTACACAGACAGCCTCTCCTTGCTAGAGTCCACGTACACCCCGGCAATGCAGCTGGTGCCCTCCAAGAACTTCTGCAAGTGCTTTGTGACTTCCTCAACGGAGGCCAAGCCCTCCTGGAGGCGCTGGGCAGTGGCTTCATCCATGACCTTGGACCGGACCAACTCCTCCACAGTGATCTGCTTCCTCAGGCCCTTGAAGGTCAGCTTCCGAGTGTCACAGAGGGGCAGCAAGAGGCAGCCCGTGTTCTCATCCTTGTTGCATCGCTTGAGGATCTGTGCATAGCTGAGCTTCTCCTCCGTGGAGGGGTCTACGTAGCTGCGGACTTCACTGGGCTCAGAGAGTCTCTCGTACGACTCCCTATTGAAGTAGCCACGCTGATAGGCAATTTCTAAGGGAAGGTGGAAGCCCAGGTGTGGGTCTATTATGCCTCCTGTGGCCAACTGGGCATCTAGCAGTCTGAGGGCTTCTTCCGGAGGGATGAGATCCTTCTTCATGGCCTGGAAGAGAGAGATTTTCTGTTTGCTGTAAGGATCACGGTAGCCGGTCACTGCTCTCTCAGCAGACAGGAGTCGGTCGTGTATTTCTGGGCCCACAAGCCCTTTCCTGACGGCCTCGTCTACAGTTAGCATTTCATTCTTGGTCGGGTCGACAATGAAGCCGGTGGCAGCCTGGGCTTCCAGCAAGGGCCGAGCCACTTCAGGACTGATCAGCCCTTTTCTCAGGGTCTGGTAGATGCTGAGCTTCTGTTTGCTGGATGGAATGTAGATGCCTGCAACACAGCCAGAACCATAAAGGTACTTCCAAACAGTCTCCACCTCTAGAAGCTCGCGGATGGTCTTGGTGCCCTGCTTCAGCGCATTGTATATCTCTAGGGAGATGATCCTGGCCTCATAGAGGTCGTCGGCAGTGATGCGCCGCCGGACATAATCGTAGGAGGTGAGGTCTTGCTGACGGATGATCTCGGTTTTCTCTATGATCTCAATGATGATGATGATCATGCGCTCCTTCGTCACGCTGCCTGAGCGAAACTCCTCCATCAGTCTCTTGCGCTGCTCCTCAGGGATAAGGTCGGAGTGCATGATCTCCCACAGGGTCATGGAGGAGCCGGCCAAGTCCCCTGCTGGAATGTCAATCTGGGTCTCCTCAAACACCTTCTTGGTCTCTGCTTCTGTATACACCTGGGTTGTCTCCACCACTGCGGGTCTCTCCGCCTGCTTCAAGGGCAGGAGATAGAGGCCGGTCTCAGGGTCCTCAATACACCTCTCCTTCAGCTGCAGGTACGTCAGATTCTCCTTGGTGTTGGGGTCAAAGAAGCCCTTGGTGTCATCGGTGGGGTCCGAGAGGGTTTGGTTCATCTCTTTGTCAAAGTAGCCTCGCTTGTAGGCCACCTCCACGGGGACACGGTGACTGTGCACAGGGTCAATGATGCCTCCCGTGGCGATCTGGGCCTCCAGCAGGCGGGTGGCATGCTCCCTGAGGACGAGGCCCTTCTTCATCGCCTCAAAGAGGGAGATGGTGTCCCCAGAGTATGGGTCTCTGTACCCAGTGACGGCCTTCTCGGCAGACAGCAGTTTCTCATGCAGCTCTGGTCCCACGATGCCGGCCTTCACGGCTTCATTGACGTACAGCTTCTGGTTCCTCACTGGGTCAACCAGGAACCCGGTGGCCGCCTGAGCCTCCAGGAGGATGGTGGCTGTGCTGGGCAGGAGCAGGCTCCGCTTCATGGCCTCGTAGATGTCCAGCTTCTCCTTGCTGTCTTCGACGTACACCCCAGCAATGCAGTCACTCCCCTGCAGGTACCGCTTCACGGCCCCCACCTCGGAGAGGTCCTTCACGGACTTCTTGCCCTCCTTGAGCTGTTCGTACTGCGCCTTGCTAAGGATCTTGGACTCCAGCAGCTCGCTGGCAGGCACAGGGGCTCGTAGGCCACCGAAGGCCAGCTTCTCTTGCTTCTTGGCCTCCGTCTCTTCAATGATGGTGATGATGATTTTGATGACCCGCTCGATGGTGACCTTGCCAGATTTGAACTGCCGGATCAGCTCTCGCCTTTGCTCTTCGGTCAAATATTCCGAGTGCATCAGCTCCCACACAGAGACCGTCCTGCCCTTTAAGCTGCCAACAGTGACTTCTAGGGTCGCTTTGTCAAAGGACTCCTTGGCCTGGCTGTCCGAGTAGATCTCCTCCTGCTGAAGCTGGATGGCCTGGTCAGAGAGCGGGAGCAAGTGGAGGCCCGTCTGCGGGTCTACTTGGCATCTCCTCTGCAGCTGAGCATAGGTGAGCTTTTCTTGGGCATTGGGGTCGTAGTACAGCTTGACGTCGTCTGCCGGGAGAGACAAGGCCTTGTTCATCTCCTCGCTGAAGTAGCCCCGCTTGCAGGCAACGTCAAGGGGCAGGCGGTGGCTGTGTACAGGGTCAATGATGCCCCCAGTGGCGAGCTGAGCATCCAGCAGGCGGATGCCAGCATCCTTCGGGATGAGGCCCTTTTGCTGGGCTTGGAAGAGGGAGACCAACTGCCCTGTGTAGGGATCCCGGTAGCCAGTCACCGCCTTCTCGGCAGACAGCAGCTTCTCATGCAACTCAGGCCCCACGATCCCAGCTCTGACGGCTTCATCCACAGGGAGCGTCTCGTTCCTCAAGGGGTCAACGATGTAGCCTGACCCAGCCTGGGCCTCCAGAAGGGCCACGGCTATCTCTGGCTTCAGGAGGTTTTTCTTCACGGCCTCATTGAGCGATACTTTCTGGCCAGTTGACTCTACCATGACGCCTGCGATGGCGCTGGTGCCTTTCAGGTACCTCTTAATGGGATCCATGCTGGCGACGTCCTTCACCGCCTTCTTCCCCTGGTTCAGCTGGTTGTAGAGGTCCTGGTTAATGACTTGGCTCTCCAGCAGTTCAGCGGCTGCAACAGGAGCCCGGAGCCCATCAAAGCAGAGCTGGCTCTTCTTCTCGCTCTCCTCCACCACGGTGATGATGACCCTGATGATCTTCTCCACGGTTATCTTCCCTGTCCTGTATTGGCGCAGAAGGTCCCGCTTCTGCTCCTCAGTGAAGTACTCAGAGTTGATGATTTCCCAGATGGTCACAGTCTTGCCCTTAAATTTGCCAAAGGGGGCGGACACAGTGGCTTTCGTGAAGACGTCCCTGGCCTCCTGGTCAGTGTAGACCAGCTCCCTCCCTTTGACTGCTTTGTCTGTCAGCGGCAGGAGAGAGAGGCCGGTCTCGGGGTCCGTCACGCATCTCTCCATCAGCTGCAGGTAAGTCAGGTTCTCCTGGGTGTTGGGGTCAAAGAAGCCCTTGGTGTCATCGGTGGGATCAGAGAGGATCTCTTGCATCTCTTCGTCGAAGTAGCCGCGCTTGAAGGCCACTTCCACGGGCAGGCGGTGGCTGTGGACAGGATCGATGACCCCTCCGGTAGCTATCTGAGCCTCCAGGAGCCGAATGCCATGGTCTTTCACGATGAGGTCTTTGCTCATGGCTTGGAACAGGGAGACCTTTTCCCCCGTGTAGGGGTCTCTGTAGCCAGTCACCGCCCGCTCAGCGGACAGCAACTTGTTGTGCAGTTCTGGGCCCACCACGCCCTCTTTCACTGCCTCACTGACTGAGAGGGCCTTGTTTCTCACGGGGTCGATGATGAAGCCAGAGGCAGCCTGGGCCTCCAGCAGGATGAGTGCTGTGCCTGGGCTGAGCAGCTGCTGCTTCATGGCTTGGTAGATGCTCATTTTCTCGTCGGCCGGCTTAATCAGCAGGCCAGCGACGCTGCTCGTGCCTCGCAGGTACCGCTGGACATCCGCCCGCCGGGAGAGCTCCTGGATGGTCACCGTGCCTTTGGCCAGCTTCTCCAAGTGCTCTCGGCTCAAGATGCCCGCCTCGGCCAGCTTCCGGGCAGGCACTTTCTGCCGGATGCCGTCAAAGGCCAGCTCCGCCTCGCCGTTCTGAGCAAGGCCGTCCACCACCTCTCGGCCGTTGGGCACGGCTTTCGAGGGAGGCGCTTGGGCAGCCAAAACGGCCTCCTCCCGAGGAAGCTCATCGGTCTGGATCATGATCTCCCGTGTCTGCGCCAGGGCGGCCCTCTGCTCCTCTTGCAGCCGCTCCAGTTTCTCCCGGAGCTTCCGGTTCTCCTCGGCAAGAAGCTGCTCCTGCTGCTGCCGCCGCTGCTCCAGCTGCCCAAGCTCCTCCTGCTTCCAGCGGACGCTCTCCTCGGCTTCTGCCTGCTTCTTCCTGGCCTCTTCCAAGACGGCCGTCAGCCGCTGCTTCTCCTGCGCCATCTGCTCCTGCTGGCGCTCCTGCTCCGCCTTCAGGCCTTGCGCCTTCTCCACCTCCTCCCGGAAGAGCTCCTCCAGCTTGGCCTTCTCTTCCTCCACAAATCTCTCCTTCTGCAGGAGGGCGTCCTTCTCTGACAGGAACGTCTGCTGGAGCACCTGGGTCTCCTGGCGCAACTGCTCCTTCTGTGCGGTCTGCGTCTGGAGGAGGGAAACAACAGGAACGCCACTCAGAGGGGGCAAAATGGAGAGGGCAGGGGGGAGGGGGAGGGGAGGTGGGCTGAGCCACTCGGCTCAATGGGGAGATGCAGCAGAGGTCGTATTAAAAGGTTATGGGGTCATCCTGGCAGAGGCCACCACAAAAGGAAAGGCGCAGTTAGGGCGTTACTAGGAATTGCACGTCAGTAAAATAAGTGCGTGGGGGGACGGGACGGGACACAGAGGACTTCTGTTTGGCTCAGTCCAAAGGCACCAGCTCCCTTACTGAAGAGTGAGAGCAGCTGCCGGAGTCAAGGGAGGGGGGGCTGTCTTGATGGATCTGGTCAAGGCAGATTCCCAAGAGAAGAGGTGCCCGGCCCCTTTTTCCCCCTGAGCCTCCCTCCCTTCCACCCGAGCCTGAGAGTTCTGCAGGAGAAAACCATCTTTCTCCACGCCACCCCTACTTTGGCTGACATCTCTCCCCAACCCCGCCCCCAGCGCAGGCAGTTATTCATCTCTTCTCTAAACTATGGAGGTTCCACCCTCTGGCCCAGTCGGCGCATGCAGCTGCCTGGGCCGCGTCAGGCTGCAGGTGGAGGAGGCCACGGCGTGGAAGACTCCCTGAAAGCAAAAGCAAAGCCAATTGTGGAACGATCTCCCCGATGAGGCCCGCCTGGCACCAACACGATTATCTTTTCGGCGCCAGGTCAAAACTTTTCTTTTCTCCCAGGGATTTTAACAGCTTAAGTTGAGGTTTTTAACTGAATTTTTGGCCTGGCTTAAAGTGTAAAATGTTTTAAATATCAGCTGTTTTTTATCTTTTATGGTTTTAAATTTTGTATATTGACTTTTTAATGTTCAATCTTTTAATTTTTGTAAACCACCCAGAGAGCTTTGGTTATGGGGCGGTATATAAATGTAACAAATAATAGTAATAATAATAATAATAATAATAATAATAATAATAATAATAATAATAGCCCGCCAGGAGGAAGGCTCCAGCCCTGCCCACGCGGAAGTCATAGAGCCAGCCTTCTCAATGGCCTGCCTTCCCCAGGAAGTGGCTTCAGCCCCTTGCCGCTCGCAGGCACCTGGCTTGCTCCGGCTTCTGGGCTTTGGGCTGGACTGGGAGGGCATCACCAGCTCCTGCCCAAGGCAGCCTTCTGTGGCATTCCAAGGCTTGGCCCAGAAGGGGAGAGCCACGCATGCCCCCCCAGGCCCGAGCCTTGGGGAACTTAAGCTGGCTCCATCATGATCCTGGGAAGCCAACGAGGGCCCCAGCAGAAACGCCAAGGGCTTAGTAAAGCGTGGGAGCTGCTGCTGCTGCTGCTTTGGGGCTAGCAACCTCGCCCTTAAGCTCAAAGGGCTGCTCACCTTGCCCTATTCCACCGGCACAAAACTGTGCCTGGAAGTCCAGCGCCACCGGCTTCCTCCTGCTGCTCACCACCCAATGAAAGGTGGCTTGGATGCAAAGACCCCCGGGGACATGGGATCAGAGCCCCTGGAGCTCCCGTGGCTTCTGGCGCGGTCTCCCTCCCCACGTCCCCTGCCTTGCTCTCCCCTGGCTCCTGCCCCTTTTCTCCTGTTGTGACATCATCCGTGGGCATTCCCCATTCTGCAGAAGTCCAAGCGCTGGCATCAGGGCCAGCCTTACCCTGGAGAGAAGCAAAGCCGTCGCTTTGGGCAGCCGATTCACGAGGAGCTCCGTCTCTGCCCAGACATGGCTGCATCTTGGTCATTTGGACTAGCGGTTCTAGCTTCAGGTGAATGGGCCCCAGGGGAGCCACCTGCTTCCCATTTATGCAACATTTCCACACGCTTCCTTGTATGCACGTGTTGCACAAGTGTTGCGCTGGAACTCCTCAGTTCAAACGGCAGGCGGACCCAAGTCATAACTTGCCACGGCACACCGGTCATGTCCCCGTGGCGAGCTAGTCAGCTGTATGGGCCTGCCAGGTGCCGAGGAGAATCTCACCACCCATCTGCACCGGACCAGAAATCCAAGGGAGCGGCAAGTTTCCCCTTGTCAGCCGGCAGGGCAATACAGATGGGCTCGTGAGGCTGAGAAGCGGCCACCTGCAGGGGCCTTCGCGCTTCCCCTGCCCCGCAATCCCTCCCTCCCTCACCCGCCCTCCTGTCTTACACCATCGCTGCCCCCTCCCCCAAGAGACTGGCTGGGCCCCTAAGCCCGGAGAAGGCCCCAGCTGTGCTGGGCTGGGCTGGGGGGCCCCTCCAAGCAGGTACCTCTTCTGCCTTCTGCTGCAGCAGCAAGGCCTCCTGTTTCAGCTTCCCCTTCTCCCGCTCCAGCTCCGCAATGGCTTTCCTCAGCTTCTCGGCATCCTGGTCGCTCTGGTGCCTCTGGATCTCCAGCGTCTGCACCAGCGTCACCTTCTCCTGGGTGGACAGCTCCGTCTGGTGCAGCTTCCGGCTGATCTCCTCGGCCTGCTTCTTGAACCGCCGGGCCTCCTCTTCGGCCGTGGCCTGGGCCAGGCTCAGCTCGGTCACTTGCAGCTTAAGGCGCTCGGCATCCGCGCTGATCTCCAGCTGCCGCCTGCGCTCCGCCTCCAGGGACCTCTGGAAGCCCTCGGCCTCCTCCACCAGCCGCAGCTGCATCTGCTCCTTGTCCTCCTGGAGCTTCTTGGCGCGCTCCTGGGCCAGGTCCTTCTGCTTCTGCAGCATCTCCGCCTCGGCCTTCAGCCGGGTGGCTTCCTGGACGGCGTGCATCTTCTCCTTCAGGATCTTCTCCGCCAGGGCCCGCTGCTGAGCCAGGTCCTCCTCGGCCAGCTTCCTCATGCGGGCCGCCTCCTGGGCCTCCACGCTCAGCCGCGCGGCCTCCTCCGCCACCTGCTTCATCTTCTCGGCCTCCTCGGTCAGGAACTTCTGCATGTTGTCCTTGTCCTTCAGGATCAGCATCTTGTTCTCCTCCTCGATGCGGGCCTTCAGCTTGATCAGCTCCTCCATCTGGATCTTGACCTTGAAGAGCTCCTCCTCCACCTGGGCCTTCTGCTTCATGGCTTCGGTCACCTCCTCCTTCAGCCGCTGCTGCTCCTCCTCCAAGATGCCCTGGTGGTGGTCCGTTTGCTCCAGCTGCAGCTTGACTCGGGCCAGCTCCTGCTCCACCTGGGCCTTCTGCCGCAGCGTCTGCTCGGCAAACCTCTTGTGCTTCTCCATCTCGGCGTCCGCCAGCTGCTTCTGCTTGAGGGCGGCCTGCTCCGCCTGGGCCCTCTTGGCCGCCTCCAGCTCGGCCTCCTTCCGGAGCTTCTCCGCATCCTCCTGGGCCTTGGCTTGGGCCTGCGCCTCCTCCTCCGCTCGCTGCTTCAGGCGCTCGGCTTCCTCCACCAGCTGCCGGGACGAGGCGGCGTCCTGCTCGGCCTTGGCCCGGGCCAACTCAGCCTCCTCGGCGGCCTTCTTGGCCTTCTCGGCCGCCCTGCGCAGTTTGTCCAGGACGCTCTGTTCCTGCTGCCGGGTCTGCAGCATCTCCTGCTCCTTCTGCTGCACGGCGGCCACATGGGCCATCTCCTCCGCGGCGAGCCGCTTCTGGGCCGCCTCCTGGGCCAGCTGGATCTGCCGGTCGGACTCGTCCTCGGCCCGCTCCTTCTGCTTCTTGGCCTCCTCCACCTTGGCTTTCAAGCGGTCCACCTCCTCCAGGGCCGCCTTGCGCTGCCGGGCCGCTTCTTGCTCAGCGGCCAAAATCTTCTTGACCTTGGCTTCGGCCTCCTTGCGGCGGCTCTCCTCCTCCAGGGCCACCTGCCGCAGCTTCTCCGCCTCGCGCTCCGCCTGCTCCTTGCTGCGCTGGGTCTCCTCGGCGTCCTGCTTGATCTTGCTGAGCTCCAGCTCCAGGTCCGTCTTGCCGATGGAGGCCGTCTCAAACTTGATCTTGAGGATGCGGATCTCCTCCTCGATGAGGCGCCGCTGCCTCAGCGTGTCATCCACGATGCCCTTCTGCCTCTCCAGCTCCTTCTCCGAGGACGTCCGAAGCAGGACGATCTTCTCCTCAATGTCCTGCTTGTGCTGCGCGGCCTGCTCCTCCAGTTGCCGCCGCTGGTAGGCCTCGTCCTCGGCCAGCCGCCGCAGCCGCTCGTTCTCGGCCTCCTTCTCCTTCAGGGCGATCTCGGCTTCCGCCTTCAGCCGCGAGGCCTCGCCGATGGCCGCCAGCTTCTCCTTGAGGGTCCGCTCCGCCTCCGCCCGCTGCCGGAGGGCCTCTTCCTCCGCCAGCTGCCGCTGCCGCTTGGCCTCCTCCGAGAGGGCCCGTAGGCGAGCTGCCTCTTCGGCCAGCTCCCGCAGCTTGCCGGCCTCGGCTTCCAGGATCTGCTTGGACTTCTCGCTGGTGGAGCGGGACTCCTCCTCCGCCCTGGCCTTGCCCTGCAGCAGCAGCTCCATCTCAGCCCGCAGCTGGGCCAGCTCCTCCTCCAGCTCCTTCCGCCTGCGGATGGCCTGGCTCACCTCGTTCTTGAGGCGGAAGAGCTCCTCCTCCAGCAGCAGCCGCTGCTCCTCCCCGTGCTCCATCTCGGCCTTCAGGCGGATCAGCTCCTGCTCGGCCAGGAACTTCTGCTGGGCCGTCCCCTCGGCCAGCGTCCGCTGCTTCTCCAGCTCCTCCTCGGCCAGCTCCTTCTGGCGCAGGGCGGACTCCTCGGCCTTGCTCCGCTTCCGGGCCTCCCGCTCGGCATCCTCCTTCTGCTTCTCGGCCTCCTCCTGCGCCAGGCTCTTCTTGTGGGCCACCTCCTCGGCCTGCAGGCGCAGGCGCAGGGCCTCATTGGCCTTCTGCCGCCACCGCTCCACCTCCCTCTCGGCCTCTTCCCGGGACTGGTCAGCCTCCAGCTGATGCCGCTTCAGCCGCTCGGCCTCCTCCTGGAGGTGGGTGACGGCCATGTGCTCCTGCTGCAGGGACATCTCCAGCTGGGCCGTCTTCTCGGCGAAGGACAGGCGCCGGCTCTGCAGGTCCGCCGCGGCGCTCTGCTGGGCCGCATCCTGGGCCACTTGCAGCTGCCGCTCTTTCTCCAGCTCGGCCTGCTTCATCCGGCGCTCCGCCTCCTCCGCCTGCAGGCGCAGCGCCTGCAGGTCCTCCAGGGCCGCCTGCTTCTCCCGGGCCGCCCGCTGCTCCGCCTGCACCTTGCGCTGCAGCTCCTCCTCCGCCTCCCTCTTCTTCTGTGCCTCCTCCTTGACCTGCTTGCGCAGGCGCTCGGCCTCCTCCTGGGCCAGCTTCTTCTGGCGCTCAGCCTCCTCGGCCCTCACCCGCAGGGCCTGCAGCTCGCCCTCGGCGCCGGCCCTCTGCTTCTGCGTGGCGTCCAGCTGCAGGCGGATGACGTGGATCTCCTCCTCCACTCTCCTGCGGCTGACCTCGGCCTCCTCGATCAGCTTGAGCTTGGCCTGGATCTGCACGTCCGAGCTGAGCTTCATCTGCGCCAGCTCCTGCTGGATGTTCTGCTTCTGCTGCTCAGCATCCACAGCCACCAGCTGCCGCTTGCTGACCTCCTCCTGCATGCGCTGCTGCAGCTCCAGGGCCTCCTTCTCTGCCTGGGCCTTGGCCCTGGCATGGGCCTCCGCCAGCTGCTTCTGCTTCGCCAGCTGCGCCTCCACCTCGGCCAAGCGCTCCTGCTCCTCCGCCTTCAGCTTCTGAGCTGCTTTCTACGGGGAAGGGGCACAGAAGAGAGAGGAGAAAGGGAGAGAAAGAAGGGATCACAAGGGAGAGATTGGCGCAAGAGGAGGGGGAGGGCCAAGGGCCTGGGGGCGGGTCACGGCCCAAGAGGCTCCAGGGAGACGTGCGGCAATCGGAGAAGGGACACGGCACTCGTGTCTCTCACTTCGTACGACAGGCAAGGCAGTGGGAAGACTCATAAACCAAGAATGGAGGATGGATGGATGGATGGATGAAAGGAAGGAAGGAAGGACAGACGGATGGATAGACGCAAGACGACGAGAAGCAGAATCCAAGACAAAAGGGCCACAGGGTGGCAGGAGCCGGCACACCTCCACCGAGCAGAACGATCACCAGATAAACTGCTGTGGTAGCAGTAGCAGCAGTAGCAGCAGCCGCAGCAGCCGCAGCAGCAGCCAAGACCCGTCCTCTCGGAAGAGGGAGGGAAGGGTCCAGCCTGACGGGGACACGAGGTGAGGAGAGGCGGAAGGACGCAAGGGTGGTGCGAAGGGGGCGAGCCCTGCCCCAGGCTGCCTCCGCCGGCTCACAGGTGCTTCGGGTTTCGTCCTCAATGTTGAGCCGCCCAGTTGCCCTTTTGCGGGAGGCCAAACGCGGCCTCGGAGCTGCGGCCTCGGTGCTGCAGCCTCTGAGCAGGGGAGGCAGGGTGTGGGGTAGAGGCGCCGTGGGGAAAGGAAGCAGGCGTGGAGCACCCGGCACACCACCGGAAGCCAGGAAGCCAGCAAGCCAGCCCTGGAAAGTGGCCGGGGGTGGGCGGTTCCAGACCGGATGACACGGATGGCAGGCATGGCGGATGCTCGTGACGAGGAAAGCTGAGCTTGGGAACCCTCCCCCCCCACTCCCTCTGGGCTGCCTCCAGCTGGGGGCTCGAATGGGACCCACCTCCCTCCAATGGCTCCATTGCACTCAATTTTTGGCTCCCCCCCTGGTTAATCTGCTGGGAGTTATAAGCTGTCGCTTCCTTGGCCCAGAGGAGAGCGCACCAGGGGTGGGGGGAGGGGGGAGGCTACTGTGAGGATTGATGGGAGGGAGAGCATGCACAGAGTGGAGAGTACCTGGTGCAGAAACGCCCGAGTCCTGGTTTTAACCTTCCATTAGATCCCCACCAACACAAACATTCCCCCAAGACAAAGCATTGGCAAAGCAGCTCGACTTCCAAGGGCAGAAACCAAGAATTAGAAAGGTTACCAGCACAGAGCAGATCCGGAGGACAGGAAAGAAGCAAAAGGAGAGTCAGTGGCCCCTGCGGGGAGCCCCCCCCCCCGGCTGAAGCAAACGCAGCAGGACCAAGCGGGTATCTGGGAAGTGCCCAAAGGGAGCCCTCACTGGCACTCGGGGCCTGCCCCCAGAGAGTGCCTCCGAGCGGGGAGGCTTGCAGGATCAGCGTTAGTGGGGGGGATGACAGGCAGTCCCGGGGAGTGTCAAGGCGCTGAATGGGGGAGGGATGCAGCCAGGGCATGCTGGGCCCCCCGGGCCCCCCCCTCCTCCGATGGGCCTCCCGCTCACCTCCTCCTGCTCCAGCCGTCGGAGGGTCTCCGTAATGAACTTGATGTACTGGCTGGTCAGGGTGGTCAGCTCACTGTACTGAGTCCGCAGGTCCACATACTGAAAGAGGAAAGCAGGAGTGTCAGTCCCTGGGCCCCCCCCATGTCCCTCCCTCCTAAGAAGAGCCCTGGAGTGGGATCAGACCCAAGAGGCCTCTGCCATCCAGCACCGTCCTCCACCAGGGCTGGCAGCCTGCGGCAGCCTTATCCTCCTTCGTGGGTCGGCCCAATCCCCCGAGAAAGACCTCCAGGTTGGGGGCATCACAACATTGTGTGGTGGTCGTGGATTCCATCGTTTAACTAAACCACGCGGTGTGTGAAAAAGGACTTGCTTTTGTCTGTCCAGAATCCCCTGTTCCCAAGTTCTAAAATTATGAGTGAGCAAAACTTTTCCTAAGGAGAATCATCAAAATAAGTTGTCCTTCCTCACAGCTCATGGTCAGAACCCTTTTCCCAGCCCTCAAAACTGAGGTGCCAGATGCGAACGCTGAACTCTCTCTGCCAGGAGCTCAGGACCTCCACCCCACCCCACATGGGACACGCGGGTGGCCCCAGCCAAGGAGGTGCCCTGCTCACCTCCTGGATGACACTGTCGGATGAAGACTGAACTTTAGGCTTCTTGGCAGGCGACGCCACCGGCTCCACCTGGGCCTTGTACGTCACCAACTGGAGTTCATAATCCTTGGGAAGGAAAAGGGGTTGAGGCCTGGATCCGGAAGCCCCCGCACCCCCCAGCACAAGAGGAGGCATCCTGCCCTGCTGAGCCCCCGGCCAGCGCTCCCTACCCCGCCCCACCCCGCCTTCAGAAGCAGCTCCCACCATCCCGTCACTGAGGAGTACCACCTGCTCCCCGCAGCACCCTAAGGCCCCCTCAGCCCCCAGCACAGCCCCCCCCCCCACACCTCACCTTGATGGCATCGATGTACTGCCTGGCAAAGCGCTGACATTCCTCCACCTTCTCCCGGTTCCGGTCACACTCCTCCAAGAGTTCCTGGGGAAGCAAAACACCGCTGAAGACGACACAGCAGGGCTGGGAAGCTAACAAACCCACCCCCACCACCGGCTATGATGATCTGTAGGAGCTGAGTAAGCGTAAAAAACCCTGCCTCGGTGCTGACTGCGTTTCGCGAGTATGATTTTAGGCACTCTGGGTGGCAGTCAGTGAATCTGAGCCAAGGGGCAAAGACTGAAAAGGCTGAAGACCCGGCACAGCGGCCGTGGAGGAGAGGCTCAGGAGGGCCTCACAAGAGCCCGGGGACAGGATCAGACTGTACATTTGGTTCTTTTAACCTCCGAACCCATACCAAACGGGTCCGGAACACCCGGGTGGGTAACCAGTGTTATTCCAAATGGACAACATATCAGTTTAGGGAAGACTCTTCCGTATAGCAGGATTTCACCCATTTAGCACCAAATTAACACAGACCACCAAACTATCTGGTCCAGTGGCCGATGGGTCAGAGGTGCCAAGGTGGAGCCCACCAGGGCAAGCAGCATCCGGCCGCCTCATGCTGAAGCCGGCAAGCCAGCTGCTGCTCAGAGCTCTCGCCCTGCGCAGCTCTGGTCAGGAAAAGCCGGGCAGGGTGAGGGATGCAAAAGGCCCCAGGAACATCTTCACAGGCCCAAGGGGGGCCTCCGGGGGGCCTTTCTAGGGACTGACCAGGTTTCCCCCCCCCCCCATGTCAGTAACAACAGCTCAGTCTTTCTGCTCTGCCTGCTATTATGGAGCCCGGACCGTTGGTAAGATAGTGGGGGGCTCGTTTCAATCAAAGATAGATCTGCCTTTTGACAAGTAACGCAGAGGAGTCCTTGTATGTGTCAACAGACCCTTGTAACAACGTGTGTAGTGGGAGGTTTTTATTCCTATTTGCCTGGAGTTCAAGAGCCAACCTGAGGCCACCTGAGGAAATCCAGGCAGGTGTAAAGCCAACGCTCAGCCACCTACTCCTTGGCTAGGCCTACATCTCCAAATGAGCCAATCTAGACAAAGCACCGCCTGCCCACGAGAGCCCAGTCCTGGGGGTCAGCAAGCCTCCCTCTACCTCAGGGGTGGGCAGCCTGGAGCCCTCAGATGTGTTGGCTTGCAATTCCCTTCAGCCCTGGACAGCACAGCAAAGGATC
Organism: Anniella stebbinsi; assembly: GCA_029215795.1. Lineage (NCBI taxonomy): Eukaryota > Metazoa > Chordata > Lepidosauria > Squamata > Anniellidae > Anniella > Anniella stebbinsi. The sequence goes on along the minus strand of JARDYH010000006.1, from coordinate 119,703,578 downwards.
CTGGGAGTTGTAGGCCAAAACACCTGGAGGACCTGGAGTTCCCTGCCTGCCTCTTCCCCATGAAGCCTGCCTCTGCAAACCGGTCCTGCTGGGGGGGGGGGCTCTTCCCAGAGTCACCTGCTTGGATGGGAGGGGCCCGACTCAAGCCAGGGTTCTTCTGCCGCCAGGCCGCTGCAGTTGCAGGCTCAGAGGGCCGCCGTCCAGGGAAAGGTGGTTGCATGTGGGTGGAGATGTGCTCCCTGCCCTTGCTCCGCCATGCCGCTCCAGCCCTTCCCCCCCCCCCCAGCACCGGCATTACCTTCTCTTGCAGCAGCTGCTCGCGCACACTCTTGCTGCTGGTGACGGGCACGGCCTGGAGGCTCTCCTGGCGCCGCCGGGCATCCTGGATCCAGTGGATGAGCCAGTCGTAGCTCTCGCGGTAGTAGCGCAGCTGTCGGCCCAGCTGGTCCAGCTCCCGCTGGCGCAGGTCGATCTGGGCCAGGATGGCCTGCCAGCGCTCCAGGAGGTGCTGCACGCGCTCACGGTACCGGTCCAGGTCCAGGTCCCTCTCGCTGTGATCCCTCACCATCCGCTCGTTCACCTCGCTGGCCTTGCCCAGGTCCGCCTCCAGGGTGCTGAAGAGGGGCTGGTGCCCCCCCACCTGCCCACGCAGCCTCTGTGGCACATGGGAAGCCGGGTCAGCGGGAGGAAGCCCAAGCCCTCACAACCACCCCCCCTCCCAGGAGCCGCCCCGGGCAGGCCCCGCCAGCCAGCCCCTCGGCCGGCCTCTGCCAGTCACCTTCAGCTCTGCCTTGGTCGCCTCGAGGGCCTGGAGGTCGGCGGGCACTGCCTGCACATCCTTCAGCTGCTCTTCGTAGTTCCGGACCAGTTCCTCCGCCCCTTGCGTGCTGCGGATGACCAGGTTGACGGTCTTCAGCCTGCGATGGAACACACGAGGAGGGCCTGAGCCTCGGAAGAGACCTGGCGCTGGGGCAGCCCCAGGAGGTCTCTCTCATCCAGCGCCGCTGTTTCCCGGAGTGGCCGGTTTGATGCCACCACGAGAAGCCCACGCACAGGAGATACGTGCAACAGGCGCGCCGCCAGCGGCAGCCCCGCTCACGCTCCCCAGCCATGGCTGTGGCGAGGCCTGGTGCCTCCGATACAGCTGGAGGTCATCGATAGCCATCCTGACTAGTAGCCATTGGTAGCCGCCTCCTCCCTGAATTAGCAGGTTGGAGAACACTTAATTGATTTAGTTAGGATATTTTTAGGTCTATCTCAAATAGAGATTCTCTAAGCAGCTTATAACGCTGAGCAAAAATTAAAAATCACAATTACAAGGCAAGGCAACAAATAGCACAGAACATTATATCGAAATGCATCACGTAAAAACAGAGAAGGGAGGAATAAAAAACACCGTTTATTTTTATTGTGCTGTGAACTGCCCAGAGAGCTCCGGCTATTGGATCGTATAGAAATGTAACAAACAAACAAACGAATGAACAAATCAGGGAGCAGAGCTAAAACAATGAAGGAGCCACAACATTATTTAAAGGCTCTGGGAAAACAAAAACTGGCATTAAGCCGGGTGTCAGGTGGGCCTCTCGGAGGAGGGCCCTGCACAACCGGGAGCCACCACTGAGAAGGCCCTTTTGTGCCTTCCTTTCCCCTTGGTGGGGGCACTCGTAGGAGGGCTGCAGCTGACAGGTTCGGGGTTCAGGCCCGTGTGGGAAGAGGTGTCCCCAGAAGAGGAGCAGGGAGTCTCTCGCTAATCCAGACCACAATGGCCCTTGGCCTGGTTTGGGTCCCTCGCCCTCAAAGGGTGAACCTCCCACCAAATTCTTGTTCTTTCCGGAATATTTTAGAAGCGTGGTTGAACTGGAGCAAGGGCAGCGAAACTGTGGAAGAGGCAGACAGGAAGCTGCAACCGGGGTTGCAGGAAACAGGGCAGGGGAGGTCTCAGGAAGAAGAGGCAAGCCCCCTGCCCCCAGCTCTGCAGGCCAGGATGAGGGGCGCAGCACAAGGCCCTCCACTCCTCCCAGGAGGGGGACGGACGTACTTCTCCAGGTAGATGCTGGAGAGGCTGTACACCTGGTCCATCTTCTGCAGCGTGATGTCCAGCTCCGAGTGCAGCGTGGGGGCAGAGCCAGCCTGCTCTGGCTGACCCAACACTTGCTCCGTCTTTGCGCTCACTTTGCCCAGGCTCTTCTTGATGCCTTCCAGCTCCAGGTGGATTTGCTAGAGAGAGAGAGGCAGAGGCATGAGGGCAGGGGTCCGGCTCCATCTGGCAAGGTAGGACATCTGTGCCAGCAGCAGGGCAGGATCCTTCCGCTAGGAGGGAGAGGAGCAGCCCTGGCCCTGGTCAGAGACCCTGCTGGACACACAGACGCTCCCCGCCTCGATCCCCGGCAGCATCTTCAGGTGGAGCTACCAGGGAATCCGGCCAGGAGCCGCAGAGAGCCACAGCTGCTGCCAGCCAACGTTGGCAATGCTGGCCTAGATGGAACGATGGCCTGGCTCGGAAGGAGGCAGCCTCCGGCGTCCCCCATGTTTGGAAGCCGGCTGACGCCAAGCCAGGCCCTTGGCCCACCTTGCTCAGCAGAGCTCTCCAGGCTTTCAGGCAGGAGGCTTCCCCGGCCCTGGAGACTGAACCTGGCCTTCCGCAGGCAAAGGAGGACCTCCTGCTCTGAGCATCGGTGGGCTGGCAGGGGCTCCCTCCCTCCCTGCTTTCCTGCCCGGGCTGAGGACGGAACAGGGAGCAGTACCTGCTGGTCGCTGATGCGCTGGGCACACTCCTTGGCAGGGTCCTTGTCAAGCGGAGAGCGGATCTTGTGGATGGTGCGAGACTCACAGCCCTCCAGCTGCAGGCGGATGTCCTTCAGCTGCGAGATGAAGTTCCTGCACAGGGACTCCTCCTGCTCCCCTGGGACCAACGACACACCAAGTCCAGGATCAGTGCCCAGAGCAGGTGACACTGTCCCTGGGGTCCCTGGGGGGGCAGGGGAATGAGGCCTCCAGCCAGCCTGGGCGAGCAAAGGGTTGCGCTGGCTGTTGATCCTTGGCTGAGAAGCTGTGAACGCAGAGTTCAGCCAGAGGCGAGCACTCAGGACCCGGCCTTGGCACAGGGGAACGCGGTGTCTCAGCACCTCTACACCAGGGGCAGGGCATGGCCAGTTTAGCAGTACCCAGCCCTGCTCCCCAGGCTCGTTCCTTGGGAGACACAGGGCCCTGAAGCAGGGCCTCCCTCTGCCCCACCAAGCGGGGTGCCTTGCAGGAGGCAGGCAGGCCCTCCTTACCTTTCTCCAGCCCACGCAGCAGGAGCTCGTACTTCTGGGTGCAGGCGCTGTAGTCGCGCTCCATGTGCAGCCGGTCGTCTGGCAGGAAGTTCTGAGAGTCCTGGCTGTTGCGCAGGAACTCCTGGTAGTGGGTCTCCAGGCTGCGCAGGGTCTGCCGGTAGTCCTCCGGAGGCATGGTCCGGAACTGCGGGAGACAGGCCGCCCGGTCAGAGGTGGCCCTGCCCTGCCCTGCCCTGCCCTGCCCTGCCCTGCCCTACACGAAACCTTTCCAGGGGAGGCTAGAAAACCAGAACAGGCACCCAATGCTCTGCGCTATGGGACGGAGGCCCTGAGCACAGAGGACAAAGGCAGGGCTGTGCACGTGGCACGATCCAGGAGGTGGTGAACTCCAGCATGACATGTGAGGAAGCCAGGGGTTATGATCCAAAGAGCTGAGCAAGCTCCCGGGGGTCCAGAGGGAGACGGCCCAGTCCTGCTCAACTCCTGCCTCTCCACAGGCCTCAGCCTCTCCCAACCCAGGACTGGCGGGCCACCCTCTACGCAGCGCCTGGCAGGACGGTGGCCTCCCGCAAGCGATCCGGGGCCATCCAGCTCAGCCCCCGCTCGGCCCAAAGAGTTCCCAGATATCACTTCTTTGGAGGGACTGTCGGCTCACTTGGCATGGGGGTGGGGTTGAGGGAGGGGAAGGGTAGGGGGGCTCCGAGGCTCACAATGAGGAGAGACCACGCCTGGATCTGCTGGATGTCCCGCTGCAGGTACTGCCAAGAGAGGAGGCTCTTCATGTCGACGTGCAGCTGGTGCCAGAAGGACCTCAGGTTCTGCTGGGAGCCCTCTAGCCTGGGGAGAGAAGCACAGCTTCAGCATGGGGCTGGGGGCAGACAGGGGCCCTTTGCCAGGCGCAGGGGCACATATGGGGAGGGGCAGGGAGACCAGGCGCTTGCATCGCCATCCATGCTGGTGGAGAAGACCTGCTAAAGCCGCCACGCAAGCATCTTGCAGGAGTTGGTCAAGGGCGTTGGAGGCCTGGCACAGGAGCCGGGCTCAACAGGTGGACTGAGCCGGCTGGGACCAGAGCGGGGGGTCTCCACCCATCTCCCACCCCAAGGCAAGCAGGCAGGCGGGCGCTGCGGACCTGCTGACGGCTTCCAGGGCGTCCTTGTTGGGCGGGGGCACCAGGAAGCAGATGGACGGCACGATGGACTCGCTGCTCGCAGCATTCAGCACCTTCCATTTGTAGGGCTGGGCATTGCTGAGGAGGGCGCAGGAATCTCCCTTGTGCACCGTGATCTGGAATGGGCGGTGGAGGGGTGGGAAGGAGACGAGAGGGTCACAGGTGGCCTTAGAGGACTGAAGCAAGACCCAGCGCTCCCCCCTCCCCGGCGCCAAGTCCCGGACCCTCAGGCCCCTCACCTCCATCTGCTTGTAGTCACAGACCGCCTGGACTGGCAGCCGGCCCTTGACCGGGGTGCTCGGACTCCGTGGCTTCAGCTGGACGATGGCCTTGGCGCGCTTGGCCAGCCCTGCCACGTGGCCCTGGTACTCAGCAAGGCGCTCTTTCTCCTCCTGAAGGTTGTCGTGGTTGGAGAGGGGGAGAGAGGAAGGTGAGGAGATCACGCTCAGAGCGGGGCCTGGCAGGGGGCGGGGCGGGTGGGGCGGGGCGGGGCAGGGCCTGCCCTGGACTTACGAGGGAGTCTTTCAGCAAGTCCTCCAGCCGGGTCACCGTGATGGAGCGGTCGCAAACAAACTTCTTCCTCATCGTCTCCTGGGTCTTGTGCAGGAACTCCTCCGCCTCCTTCACATCAGAGAAGAACTGGGGGGGGCGGGGGGGGGAAGAAGCCAATGAGGCCCTCTGTGGCAGCTCCTGCTGCCACGGCCACGGCCACTTTGCCCGGGAGGGGAGCTGCCCAGAGCAGCCACGGGCCTCCCAGCGGCCAGCCGGCCAGCCCAGGAGTCAGCATCCCCAGAGCCCCTCCCCTCCCCAGATACCTGGAAGTAGGCGGTGTTCTCCTTCAGGTGGGCCTCTATGCAGCAACACAGTTGGAGCATCCAGCTCCACTGGGTCTGCAGGGCAGCCTGGAAGGCCTGCAAGGTGGGGGGGGGGGGAAGGGAGGAAGGGAGGTTCAGCAGGGGGGCTGGATCAGGACGGCCATGGAAACTGCCCCCGTTCTGGACAGAAAGCCACCCGCCCGCCCGAGAGATGTGAAGAGCCATGGCTCCACTGCAGAGTGGGGTGGGGGAGGGCGTGGCCATGGGCCCCTCGCCCTCCCGTAGTGATAAGGCTGGCCGGATGTGGCTTCTGACAAGGCCCCCCTCGTGACAGACCCATGACTGCTGGGCTCTGTGCAGCGCCGGAGTCATGAGACCAACCGGCAGGCCACGCTCCCAGCCGGGCCCCAATCCCGCCGGAGCGGTGCGCTTCCCCAGCCCCACCTCCACAGTCGGCTTGCCCGGGTGCTCCTCGCGCAGCAGCCGGTCACCCGTGTTCTGGATGTCTTTGATCTTCCGCTCCCGCTGCTCCAGCTCCCTCATCAGGCCCTGGAGGAGGAGGAAGATAATTGTGGGGAGAGGGGCGTGTCCGCGTGTCGGGGGGGGGTACAGCAGCACTCCCCCTCCCCCTCCCCGCAGAGTGGGCCTCGGGCCCCTTACCTACCGAGTAGCTTTCCTTCTTGGCGGCCATGTTGCTGTTGCGCTCGCTCCAGTCGTAGCTCACTTCCTCCTCCTCCTTCTCGTTCAGCCACATCAGCTCCTTGGTGGCCACCGCCACGAACGCCTGCAAGCTCTCCAGCTGCCGGAGCCGCCCTTTGGACGAATTCTGCAACGACACAGGTGCGGTGACAGGCCGGCCTCCCTGCTTGCAGCCTCCTCCTCCTGGCAACCGGGGGGGGGGGAGGGGGGAGGGCTGCCATGGTGAACAGCCCTCCAGGCTGATAGTGCATTTCTAGACCTCGGGCTCAGAGCGGAGTCGAGAGGAGGCTGGAGGGAAGCTGGGCTGGGCTGTCTCCCGGGGGCTGAGGCAAGGGCGTTCTCCTCCTCACAAAGCCCTCGTTCCTCCCCAGAGATTCCAGCCAGGGCTGCCCACCTCACCCCGACCCCCTGCCCATCCCGCTTTCCCTCCTAGCTCCAGGCCGGACCCCTCGGAGGGAGCTGTCCAGGCCCTGGAAGAGCCCACATCCGGCCCGACTGCTCACCAGCAGTTTGGCGTACTGCAAGTCCAGCTTGCTCAGGCAGTCCCGGTAGGCGCTCCGTGGGCCGGGAGAGAGCTGGGCCTGTGGGGGGGGGGGGGGCAAAGGAAGACAAGAAGCCGTGAGCCTCGGGCCAGCAGGCAGGGGGCAATACAACACCATCGCCCCCACCCCGCTGCGCACCATGCGTGGAAGTGAAATGGGGGGGGAAGGGAGCCTCGTCCCACCATCCCCGGCACTCCATGCCTGGGCAGCGTGGGAGGGTCCGGGGCCACCACAGAGGCAGCTGCGCACCAGGCGCAGAGGCGATGCCCCACAGGCCCGGCTCACCTCGTCAGCCCGGGCGCGCTCGATCTTGGCGCGGAACTCCTCGACGGACTGGTGCAGCCCGCGGTGGCTGCCCAGCTGCGACTCCACGGTAGGGAGGTCGACGCCCCACTCGGCCGCACTGATCCGGCGCTGGTTCTCTTCCACCCAGGCGAGCAGATCCTGCAGGTAGCGCAGCGTGACGTTGTCCAGCTCCTGCCGTGGGCGCTGGGAGAGGGGCAGGGAGACCTGGGCGATGGGGGCCGAGCCCGACTTCAGGCGCAGGTTGAATTCCGTGCGGATGGCCACCAGGCGCTCGTGCAGGCGATAAACCCTGCGGGGGGAGAGGTGGGCCGGTGAGGGGGGGCAGCCATCTAGGCACGGGAAGGGGCAGAGGAGCAGTGGCAGAGAGTGGTCGAGGCCACGGAACACAGATGGAAAGGGGGGGAAAGGTGGGCGGAGGCCGTCGCCAGAAGGGGGCACCAGCAGCCCCTGCGCTGCCTCCTGGGGGCTGCAGGGGGGGCTGGCTAAAACTGGGGCTGGGCAGAGCCCCACCTGGGGAGGAAGGAGCCCCAGGCTTGGCTCGCACCCGCTGCTTCCCGGAGGAGCGTTTGCCCTGCAGTACTCTCTGCTGCCTTCGGGCAAGGGGGGCGCTGCTGGCCCGTGGAAAGAGCATCCCAAGCGGACACGTGGTTGGAGCGGCCGAGCCCCGTGGAGGGAAAGCAGGGGAGCGCGGCTGACCTGCGGTACATCTGCTCGCCTTGCGGGTGGCGCCCGTCCTTGAGGGCTTGCACGTCATTGAAGAGCAAGCGGATCATGGCGTCGGCTTTGTCCAGGTCCCGCTCAATCTCTGCCGACTTCTGCGGTGCCTTGCCTGCATTGATCAGCCGGATGTCCTGGAGGGAAGGAGGGACGCGTGCCAAGGAGGCTCAGGGCCCACTCGAGAGCCGGCCAGCTTCACACAGCAGTTGCCCCACCCAACCGGGCTCCAGGCTCTAGGGCCAAGAGGACGCCCAGCCCAGCCCAGCCGAGGGAGGGAGGGAGGGAGGCACTCACCGACTGGAGGAGGGTGTCAGCCTGGTTGAGCTGCTCCTCACAGAGCCCCGACTCCATCTGGAGTTTGCTGACAATGCGCTGCAGCCTCTCCAACCTGGAGGTGGGTGGCAATGAAGGGTCAGCGCAGAAGCCCCCTAGCCCAGCCCTGCTCTCAAGCCAGCCTCTGCATCTCCCATCCCCCCCAGCCAGCCAGCCAGCCAGCCAGCCTGCCCTCCCTGCTGAATCCAGCTAAGAGAGCAGCGCCCCGGGCCCTGCAGCTGCTCCAAGGCTGCCTCGGCCTCACTCTGCGGTCCAGGCTGTGCCGTTTCCTGGTGAGCCTGGGCCAGCGGGTGGTGAGTGGTGAGTCACCAACCGTGTGTTTCCCATTACAGCGGGGCTGGGCCAGTAGCCAGGAGGGAGGGAGGGAGGGGCCCACCAGACGCCAGCGCTCCCTCCCCAGAAGAAAGGAACAGCCGGCATGGCTGCTGAGGCCAGGAGCCCGCTCTGCCTCCGCCGGGGTGGCGGGAGATGCACACGCTGCCCAGGGGCCCCAACCACATGACGGCTCCTGCCTGCGGCTGGCCCCAGCGCCAACCCCAGAGCTGCCCATTTCATTCACCTCTCGAACTCGGAGCGCAGAAGTTTCTCCCGCTCCAGGATGGCGACATGCAGCTTGCCCCATTCCTTCTCCACGTCCAGCGGGTGGTAGCCGGGGGGCACCTTCAGCTGCCCCGATTGCACTGCAGCCTGCGCCAGCCAGCCACGGAGAGGCCGAGAAGGAGGGAAACCCGCAGCACCGTCAGGCACGAGGACATGGCCATGCGAGGCAGCCCAGCGGGCGGGGGGCACGGGACAGGCAGGGCCAGCCTCCGGGGCCCAGAGAGCTGTCCCAGGGCAGCCACAGGCCCCAGGCTCAAAGGCCCAGATCTTCGGCTCACTTTTCAAGCCTGTGCTTGGAAGCCACGGCGTAGCAGCCCCAGGGCTTGCCCCGTTTGGGCATCTCCAGAGCCAGACCGCTGGTCCCCCAAGCGTCGAAGCAGCTCCTCCCTCCCTCCCAACGAAGAGGGGTCTTTCCCCAGCTGGCCTGAGAGACGCCTCTTCCGTGAGCCTGGCTCCCGCAGCCTGGGGCTCTGCACAGTGATGCCCCCGCCCTCCAGGGTCAATACAACTCAGGCCCCCAATGGTGGGGAGGAGGGCTGGGAGAGGTCTCCGCTGCCTCATAAGAAACCAGCCCCTTGGCGGGCGACAGGGCCGTCGGGGCCGTGGTGCTGACCCAAGCGCCCCCGGGCAGCCCCCGCATGCTCACCTCCAGGGACTGATAGACGGCTTTGGAGCGGTTCTTATCGGCCTCCTTGGCGGGCAGCTCCGTCTCCTTGAACTTCAGGAATTGATGCCACAGAATCTGAGGGTGGCATGTGGGGAGGGGCAGGGAAGGTCTTAGACCGGGAGGGAGGGAGGGAGGGCCAAGAGCAAGGCTGGATCCTGCCGGCCCCTGACACAGCCCACGGGATGGGGGTAGTGAGGGTCCACAGGCATGTTGGAGCCAGAGGACCCCAGGCACAAATCCCCCTCCCCATCCCCAGGGCTGCCTTCCGAGCGCCCCTTTCTCCCACCAGCAAGACAGGAGCTGCACGAAGCGCCGGGGACAGGCAAGCAGCCCGATGGCAGCGCGAGGTGCTCCACCTGCCCCCCTAGATGCCTGCCAGAGCAGCCGGCAGAACCCCCAGCCTCAGGCCAACCCTGCCTGGGCACGCCGGCTCCAAGCCTGCAGGTGAAACTGCAGGAGGGTGATCCTGGCCCTGTTTTGGAGGGGGAGGAGGGGGAGAGGGGGAGAGGCCCTTTCATCCACAGCCAGCAGCTACAGAGCTCCTCCCCCCCCACTCCCAAGAATGGAACATGCTGGCGTGAACCCAGCACCTCGTAGCTCCGAGGAAGGCGGCAAGTGGAGACATCCCCAGCCTGGGCTGCTCCCCAACCCTGCCTCCAGGGACACCCTCCCCCCCCCGCCCCTGGTCTCAGCCCTCCCTCTTCCTGCTTAAGGAAGACAGGAGCAGCACTGAGGCCGGGAGCTGGAGAAGGCGTCTTGCAGATGAGGGAGGGAGGGAGGGAGGCAGGAGCAGTGTGGGGCAGAGTTGAGGGGGAAGGGCTTCGGGGGGAGTTGACCCCAGCCCCCCCAGCAAGAGGTGCTCCAAGACGGCAGCGGTGGTGGGAGGGCATCTGCCGGAGCCCCTCCCTCAGCCCCAGCGTGGGGAGGGCTATGGGGAGAAAGTAGGGCAAGCAGGATGGGGATCCCAGAGGGCCACGATCCTGGCCAGGAAGCGGCACCGGCCGGCTCTCACCTCGATCTCCTCGTAGCTGGCCGGGACCCTCCGCTCCTCAAAGACCACGGTGTGGTGCCGGACCCACTGCAGAAGGAGCGTCACCAGCTCGTAGTACTCCTGCCAGCGCAGCTGCAACTCCTGAGGCGGAGGGAAGGATGGGACATGTGGGTCCGGTGGCCCCCCTCACATCCTACGTAGCCCCCACCCCCACCCCGGCTCTACCTGGCCCGGCTCAGGCTCCGCCCGTCCACACACTCACGTTGGCCTTGACCCCGTCCTGCACGTCAGGCACTCGCGGCATCGCGTCGTAGAGGGAGGAGACGTAGGTGATGATGGACTTCTCGTCCGGCTGGGGCACGTCCACATCTACAGAGGAGGGGAGGCAAGAGGGGTGGTCAGCCCCCACCTCCTCCTCCAAGACGGCCCCCCGGGACCCTCCTCTCCCCAGGGGACAGAGGTACCTTCAGGGTCCAGCAGCCGCGTCACCCCCAGGTCATGGTCAGCCACGGAGAAGGCCTGCTCTAGGTTCTCCACGTTGGTCTGGCGGTAGACCTTGTTCATGTCGATCAGCATTGGCCTAGGAGAGTCAGGGCAGAGGCCAGGCGAGAGTCAAGGGGGAAAGGGCGGCCCCTTGGGACACCTTCCCGCTGCAGATGGCCAGCGGCCCAGTGGCTCCTTCTCCATCAGAGAAGCACCTCAGAAAGAGCGGGGCTGCGGGAGTCTCAAGAGCTTCCCCTTTCCCCTTTGGGTCTTGCGTGGGCCACCCAACCCCACGGCCTTGGTCCAGCAGCCCATCAGGGCCTCTCGCTTAGGATCCCCATCATCAGCTGCATGTCATCTGACACGAGGGGAGACCAGAGCATCCCCAGGTATAAAGGTGACACCCCACCCCACCCCCTGACGTAGAAGCACAGAAGCATAGAATGGGAGAGTTGGAAGGGGCCTCTAAGGCTAGGAATCCCCCTCCCACCTCAGGGCATAAAACCCACAGAGGAAGTCAGGGGGTGGGGTGGGGGCTGCCTGAAGCCCCCGAGAGCTGAGGCTGCCAGTTAGTGTCAGCAACACTGGGCTAGGCGGACCAAGGGGCGCTTCCTTGGTACCCGCATTTGGAAGCTGCTTGATCCCAAGCCAGAGACTCTGGCCCGTAGCTGGGAGCCTCAGAAGAAGAGCCACGCTGGGGCTCCCTTTTCGGGGACACGTCTGTAGCCCCGCCTTGCTCAGGAGCAAGCTCTGGAAGGCAGAAGCTGGGAAGAACGACAGGCTGAGCCCCCCTTCACCTCCAGCAGGGTCCCAGCCTCCCCCCTCAGGCCAGGCAACCCCCCCCCCACACACACACACTTGATGCGCTCCAGACCACAAGGAGTAAAATGGCTGCAGAGCTTGGCAAGGAGCTCCCCATAACTCTAGGAAGTGAGCCAAGCCACAGGCGGGGGAAGGGAGAACCCACACAGGGAGCAACCCAAATCCAAACATCGTACAACCAAGCGACCGAGTCCCACAAGGACGAAAGCCACCCCCTCCCGCCACCCTCACAGTTCTGATGGCCTGAGGAGAGGGCGAGTGGGCCACAGCCAGAAGACAAGCAAACATAAACTTTCATTACTCCCTCCCCCCACCCCTCAAGCAGCACAGAACTCGCACCCAGACCAATTCCCAAGCAGTAGCCATAAGGAGCCTCCTCCTGGGGGAGGGGGAGGGAGGGAGGTCAGGGGGGGGGTTCCTGCTGCAGGGGGCAGGAGGCAGCCGGAAAGCAAAGAAAGGGGGGCGCCTACATTTCGCAGAGGCGCAGCGTGGAGTGGATCGAGTACAATGACCTGCTGACGTTCTGGCCTTCCACCGGCACCGCCTGGCCATCCCGCCCATTGGCCTGCAGTGCCCCGGGCATCCCACCGCCCGCAATGTCCTCACACAGCATCACAACCCGTGTAGCATCCGACGGCTGCAGGTATCTGTCTGGCTGCCCCAGGCCGTGCCACCTGGCCTTCCGCCTGGCCTGCGGATGCCTGCTCATGCCCACGCCGGACCAGGCTCACAGCAGGCCACGGAAACGGGCGATCCCCAGAGCCTCCAGCTCCGCTGCACTCCCTGCGCCAAGTGGCGCGCGGCAGGAGGGAACATCGGAGCCCTTCCCTCGCCCTGGCCACGTGTGAGGTGGTGAAGGGTGGGGTGGGCAGGCTGGCTCCTGCTCGTGCCGGTGTTAATGATTTACAGTGCCAAGGAGGGAGGGAGGGAGGGAGGGAGGAAGGACCCCATCCTCCCCTCCTGCCCCCGCTCCTTGGACAGGCATGGCACCCTCTTCCTTTCCCACATGGGGTGGGGGGAGCAGAGGTGGGACTCCGCCAACGAAGGAAGGCAAGAGGACATATGGGAGGAGGTTCACGGAGGGAGCTGGACCCTGCGTGTGGGGTGAGGTAGAGTGATATCCACGTGATGGACAGGCTCCAGCAGGCCTGACACACTCCTGGCTCCCTGTGCAGAGACAGGCCCAGCCACGTACGGCACGAGGGACCCAGGCGGCAGGAAGAGGCGGGGGAGGGGCAGGGGCTGGGGGGGGGGGTTCCAAAGCCAAGGGGATGGTACCAACAGGGCTCCTGCCTACCCGCCCCATGCCGGGGCTCTGAGGCACGCCACCCGCCCCAGAGCTGGAGCCACGTAAGACAAGTGGGCTGCCTCAGCCCACGCCAGGCACGCCAGGCAGTGAGTTAGACTAGCAGCCCAAGGAGCTGGAATAAATGAGTCAGGCCCGGCAGGGTGTTGAGCCTGCTCCAAGCCCCCGAAGCTGGGGAGGGAAAACCACCGGCCACAGCTCCCGGGCTCTGAGGCCTGCCAGGTCTTGGGCTGCCCTTGAGGGGAGAAGCCTCTAACCACAGCCCTGCCTCCAGCAGAGCAAGGAGCGCCTTCCCGGGTGGTGGCTCGCCCTGGGATTGGGACAGGCTCAGGGGTGACAGAGCATCGGCCCGGCACTCCGGCCTGCAAACCGACCCAGCAGCCGCTGCTGCTTTTCGCCCATATCCCTTTGGGGGTTGGGGGGTGGGAGGAGGGAAGCCCGAGAGCCAGGCTTCCTCCCACCCCTGTCTCGGTGATTCTCAGGGTCGCCCTGTCCTCTTTTGAGAGGAGCCCGGGCCAAAGTTTGTGCAGCTGGCAGGCGCTCCAGCATGGCCCCTTGGAGATCACCCAAGGCTTCCCTCGCCCTGCCCTCCCACAGCCCAGGAAAGGCACCCAGAAGGGCAGCTCGGCCACGGAAGGTGGGGCAGGGCTCTGGAGCAGCAGCTCGCTGCCTTTTGGACTGGGGGGGGTGGCCGAGAAGGGAGGCATTTCGAGCCCAGGCGGTGCTCCGCAGCAGCAGATGTGTCTGGCCCGGTGTGCCAGTGCCAAACTGAGCCCCTGCTGTGGGAAGTTCCAGAGGTCCAGGAAGTACAGCAGACAGCCCGGGGGCGGGGCGGGGCGGCAACGGGGGGGGGGGGGGGGAAGTACCATTTTATGTGTGCAGAAGCTTCCCTGGCCAGCCATGGCCCCCATTTGGTGCTCCCCCCTCCCCCCTCCTCCCCCAGGCTGGGCCCCTGGTGCCCCTCTCCTCTGAGCCCCCCACTTGCCACTCACCCCCCCTCTCCCTGCCCCCCTTACTTGTGCCGGTGGATGATGGCGTTGAAGAGTCGCCCGTCACGCCAGTTGGTGGTGAAATTGTCGCAGCGCAGGCCCTGGTAGCCTTCCACCATGCGCTGGGACCAGAGCAGCAGCTTCTCCTTGGCCGTCATGTCCTCCGACTGTCCGCTCACCTGGATGTCGGAGATCTTGGGGCGAGGAAGAGGAAGGGGGCGCATGAGGATGGCAGCCCTGAGCCAGCGCCAGCCAGCGGTGTCCCTCTGATCCCACCCCCCGGCCTGGCCTCCAACAAGTCAAGTCTGCAAAGGGTTCTGCACCCTGCGTGTGCATGCCCATGTCGCCAACAGGCCCTCGTCATCCCACGGCAGGCTCCTCCCCTCCCAGCCTTCAAGCACAACCCACGATGCTGCAGGAGAGCAGGCTCCACTGGGCCTTAGAAGGGCACACGCCCCCTCCACCCCACCCCCCACCCCCCACGCCCGTCCTCTCTCCCTCTCTCTCTCAGGCACCAGCGGAAGGAGCTGCATTAGCCTCTGGCCGTGGAAAACCTGGGTGTCCCGGAGCGCCAGATGAGTCAGCCCCAGGGAGGAGCCACGGAATCGTATTCTGCTCTCAGCACACAGCCCCACATGCCTCCGCCTCTCCCCCCCCCCCCCCCCCCGGCCCGGCCCTGCTCTGCTCTGTGCTACAGGAGCCACACCCTGAATCCTCACTAATAGCACAAGCATTTATGCCTCAGGCTGTGCCTGCCCCCATCCCATGCTCCTCTATCAGGGGGATCCTTGTGGGGGGAAGGGGTGCCAGAGAAGCACGCCTGCTTCTTTCTCATGGAATAGAGGGGGCAGCTCTCCCTTCCCCCAACAGCCATCTTTGTGTGCTCTGAGAAGGGCAAGACAAAGGGTGGGAGGGAAGGGGTTTCTCTGGCTTCCCCGTCACCTCAAAGTCCCACAGATGTGTGCCCATCCCTCATGGAGCCCCCTGGGAAGGGGGGAGATTGGAAACGCCCAGACTCCCCTGAGCAGAAGCACCCACTCTGCCCACCACAGCAGGTGGCCCCACCTTCCTCAGTAGGCCCTGGAGCCCCCCCATCCCGCTCAGCTCCAGAGACGGAGGCGCCTGACGCATCAGCAGGAGGGCCTCAGAAGAGGCATGCGGGACCAGGCCCAAAGGGGCCTTGCTAGGCCAGCATCATCCCGTTCCCCACAGAGGCCAACCGGCCACTGGCGTCTGTAAGTCTCCTGCCTCTGGCGCTGGAGGCGGCTCAAAGCCCTTCGGACCGCTGGCTGTTGATGCCGTTTTGCCACTGATCCATGGCCCAGTCCTGAGCCACGTGAGTCAGGGGGGCAGGTGATGCGAGTCCAGTAGGTGCTGCCTCCTGGCCACTGGCCACTGCCACCCCCAATGTAAGACCGGAAGAACATCAGAAGTGCCTCGCTGGATCAGACCCAGGGTCCATCCAGCCCAGTGCTCTGTTCACACAGGGGCCCAGCAGCTGTTGGGCACAGATCCACAAGCCGCACCCTCCCACCACGTTCCCCTGCAATTGGTGCGCATAGGCTTACTGCCTCTGCTACTGGAGGTAGCACAGGTTCTCACCTGGAAGTGCAGGATGATGGTCCAGATGAGTCCCAGTGTGAGCTTGGGGTTGCCATCGGCGATGTCATCGTTCCGAATATTGACCAGCTTCACCTGGCAACGTCAAGTCCCAAGGGGGGTTACTGGGAGGGCTGGGCTCCTCTCCAGCACCCCACTGCCCAGAAGATGGCCTCCTTGGCCCCCCTCCCTCTGGTCTACTCACCTGCCGGTGCTTCAGGTAGTCCAAGGCAATCTGCACATTCTGCAGTTTGTGGAAGCGCATCCGGCCCTTCTCGCGGGGCTGCAGCAGGGGGAGGACAGGGATGCTCAATGCCCGGCTCCACATCCAGATGCCTCCCTCCCCACCACCAAACAAGCCTCCTGAGGACATGATCCAAGCAGAGCAGAAGGAAAAGGCCCCAGCCCAGAAATCCTTCCCACCAGACATGAGCCAGAGAACAATGGCCAGGAAACATCCCTCCCCCCTTTGGTGGTTCCCTCCCTGCCTCAACAGCTTCAGGCAGCTGGGCTAAAGACCCCCACCCTCTGCTGCTTCCTGTGTCTCACACACAGCGTCCGGCTCAATCCGTCGCTCATCCCTCTGGCCTGGCGTGATCAGAAGCAGAGCAAACCGCAAGGGCTCCTTACCAAGCCCAGTGCTTCCAGGTCCGGCCCTTCAAGGGCAGAATCAAAGCACAAACAGCCCCGGGGTGGCACTGCAGGGAGGGGCAGGCAGCCACATCCCAAAGAGGAGCCACTTTCTTGGTGCTCCTAGGTCCGCAACGGCCCACCAAAATAAGAGCAACAGCGGCTGCCTCCGGCTTGGTACATACGCCCAGAATCTGATGGGTTCATCCCACAGCACAGACGGGGCAGGCAAGGAGACCAGCCAGGCGGCGTTCTTGGGAGTCCCAGGGCCCAATGAGCTGGGGGCAAGGGTGGTTGTGGGAGGCCCTGGGGGCAGGGGGACGCGCATGGCACTCTGGGCCCTGGGGTTCGCCAGCCGCAGCGGGTCGAGCCGAGGCTTCAGCCAGAGCTCTCCTTGGCAGAGGTGCGCGTGACGTCACTTCCGCGCATGCATGAGCACGTTTGGTGGGCTCTCCTCCTCCCGCAGCAAGAGCAGAGGGTGCGGCCAGGCCATGCAGGAAGCGAACGGGCAGAACCACTCACCAACCGCAAATTCCGGATCACGTCGCGCTCTCTGGGCTACACGGCAGGCGAGAGCCGAGCAAAGTGGGAAGCAGAGGTCAAAGGGCAGAGGTCAGAAGGCAGAGTCCAGCAAACAGGAGAGACAGACAGACAGAGCGAGCAGCGGGCGGATGGACGGACCAACGGACGGACGGACAGACAGAGTGTGAGAGAGGAAAAGAAAGTCCAGAGCAGCACAGAAGAGTTATTTTGTTAGAGCGCATGGGCCAGGTGAGCCCAAAGGCGGCTGCGGGGGAAAGGCGTGGGGGGTGGGGAAGGAGCCCAAGAGCAGCGCGAGAGCAGCTGTTCTAGCCTGGACCGTGCAGACCCAGCGCATCGCACTGTGGAATGAAGGGGGCGGGATCGGGGCCCCTGCCTTTGCAGCCTCTCCCAAAGCCAATTCTCCGGTCCTCAATTGAGCAACGTTGGCGAGCTGGCCTTTCCCCGCGGCCCTCCTGGCCTCCTGGCGGGTCTGCCTGCTCCAGCTCACCTCTCGGGCACTGGAGCCAGGATGCTGGGGGAACGGGAAGCATGTGGCACAGCAGCTGAGGGCCACCCTGCACTTACTCTGGCAAGGCCACACATGGGGTGGGGTGGGGGGAGGAGGAGAAGCACAGGGCGCAGGAGCCGGGCCTCTGCCCAGCGATGCCCCCAGGGACCATGGCCGAGGGCAGGCTGGCCACTCCGGGGGGAGAGGGTGGGATGAAGGGGAACAGGCAGCGGAGGGGTTTCCGCAAGGAAAAGGGCAAGGTCAGGGGGCCAAGGAGCAAGCAGAGGCTCTGAGGAGGCAGCAGGGCAGCATTGGAAGGGCGGGAGCAGGGGGTCAGCGGCTGAAACCTGGCCTGGCCGAGGAGGCCTCATGCAGGCCGTGGGGCTCTGGAGCTGCTGCCCAATGGGTAGTGCTGGGGTGAGAGGAGCAGACGTACCAGGGTGTCTCCCGAGAGCACCTCCAGGAGAGAGATGAGGTTGTGCCCATCGCGGAGGTCCTCGTAGAGGTCGTTCACATGGCGCTGGGCCTGCGGGAAGCACAGCGGGTGGGTCAGGACTTGGCAAGATGGATGAGGGCGCCGGCCCGGCCCGGCCAAGCCCCGCCTCCCACCCCCCGGCCCCATCACTAGCAAGGAATGAGGAGAGGGGCTGCCCCAGCCAACCTTTTGGGGAAGAAGATCCCCATCGCCCACAACTCCCAGGATGCACCGAGCACCACGGCCCCCCTCCCCTTGAAGACAGCTCCATCCGGGCCTGGCCAGAGACTGACGTTCCCTGGAGCTCAGCCAGTGGTGCCCTTCTGCCCTCTGCGCGTGGCCCCAGCTCCGAGGAATGCCCGGAGCCTCGGACCGGATCGCCCAGTAGCAGTCCAGGGGTGGAGGGGCCCCCGCTCGGCCTGCAGAAGGCCCTGAGGCAGCGTGTGAGTGCGTGTGCTGGCAGCGGGGAAGGCCTGGGGAGCAGAAGAGGCCCCTGCCAGGCGGATTGTGGCCTGTCGGTCTGATGCCCAGAGCAGAAGGAGCAGTGAGAGAAGAAGGGGGGGGAGCTCTGAATGCCGGAGCACCTACCTCTGCACGCCAGTGCTGTGGCAGGAGAGGCGAGGAGAGACACCCAGAGAGAGAGAGAGAGAGAGAGGAAGGAAAGCAGAGAAAGAGACAGGGAGAGGTTAGGAATAGAGAACAGACCCCCCCCCCCCAAGATGCCCTGGGCACAGAGGGCATATGCCTGTGGGATGGCCGGCCCCAGAGCACAGCATTTCTGAGCCCTGGGGAGGATCTCTGGAACCAGGATGCCACTTGCTCCGGAGCCATAGGCAAAAGACGGCACGTTTGAGGTGGGGGGAGTTCTGGGGGGCAGGAGCACAGTCCCTCCACAGGGACCTCCTAGCCAGAGGCACCCAAAGTTCACAGACAGACAGACCCCCTGTGGGCAGGGGCACCAGCTGAAGGCCAGGCAGGGGCTGGGAGTGGCTGGAGAAGGCGGGTTGGACTCATAGAATCATAGAATCGTAGAGTTGGAAGGGGCCTCTAAGGCCATCAAGACCAACCCCCTGCTCAGTGCAGGAATCCCCCTTAAAGCATCCCTGAAAGTTGGTTGTCCAGCTGCCTCTTGAAGGCCTCTCATGTAGGAGAGCCCACCACCTCCCTAGACCATTGGTTCCATTGTCCTATTGCTCTAACAGTCAGGGAGTCAGGAGTGGGGTGGGCCAAGGGCTCCTGAGAGAGAGAGAGAGAGAGAGAGAGGGGAGCAGGTCCTGCTTGTTCAAAATCCCAGGGGCCCTCCCCAATCACCCCTCCCCTCCTGCAACCGGTTGTGACACACGCCTCAACATGCAACTCCCACGGACTTTATAGCACTGTTTCCACAAAGCAGCGCACAGGCTGAGCGTCCGAGACTCAGGATCGAGGGCACCCCAGCTCAAAGCTGCACTTCACTGGTGCCCCCGGCAGGGCCAGAATCGGGCACTCCAGCAGAGGGACCCCCACTCTGGGGCTTGCAGCGAGGCTCTAGTGGATGGAAGCAGCCCGGGAGAAGCACCCAGAGGAAGGCCAGGCAGGGCCAAGGAGGTCCTAGCAGCACAGCTCTGGGCACCCAGGAGGACTGTGCGCACGTCAGGGGCAAGGCAAGGGTAGCAGGGAGGCTCCAGGAGGCAGCGGGGGTGGGGGGCTTCCCCCACGCGGCTGCAGGAACCGCCAACAGCAGGCATCACAGGGCAGAGGAGGGGGGAGCAGCCCATGTGCAGGAGCCCCGCCCATGGCAAGCTCTTGCCCCAGGGGCCAGGCATAATAGGCCCATTGAAAACAGTGTGGGGGGGGCTCTTTCCACAGCAGAGGAAGGAAGCGAGGTGTGTCGGATCTCAGTGTGTCGGATCTCAGCCGGGAGGATTGTTCGCCACAGGAAAGTGAGGGGAGGGAGCAGGCATCCACCGGCCCCTCCCCAGTCCTCGGACAAGCACAGAAGGCCGTTTGGACTCGCTGGGGCTGTCTGCACCCACGAAGCCCGTCAGGGCTGCCACGGAGGCAACCCCTCCCTCGCAAAGGGGCTCACCTTGATGAGGTGCTTGTTGACCCATTTGGTGAAGGTTTTCTTCTGGACCCGGTCTCGTTCGTCTGCAAGAGAGGAAAGGCATGTGTGAGCAGGGGCACGGAGGCTCTGGGGCAAGGAGGTGCGCCTGGATCTCCCCCACCAGGAGGACGGGAGGAGAGGAGGCAGGAGCGGCCGCAGACACAGGGCCCCAGCGATGCCTCCAGTGACTCATCCGGTAGCACAGGAAGGAAGGAAGGCAGGGAGGGAGGGAGGGAGGGAGGGGGGATGGAACGGGGGGGGGGGGAATGTGACTCAGAAGCCAGTGCTGGTCTCTTGCACCACCACGCAGCCCGTTAGGAGGCCTGGCCCAAGCCAGGGCTGGCAGAGCGTTCCATGATGGAGCAGGGGAATCCCAAGGGGGGGTGGGGTGGCTGCAGCAACCCCCCCCGAAGGGCACAGATTTCCTCACACAAGTGCGCAACTGCCCCACAACCATCAATGCCACACACCTAGAGATGAGAGCGTCCAAACAACAAAGTGGGACTCACAAACAGACACCCACACCCACACACCCTTTCCCCTGCTTTTACTCCAAGGACCAAAAAGGGCCTTGTGTGGGAAAAAAAAAAAAAGGGGGGGTGCAGCCCCTTCTCCCGCCTGGCTAATTTTTCTGGCTTTCTCCTCTCCAGCCAGGCCCTCACCATCCAGGAGTGTGCAAGGGGGCTGGGCCAGAGACCTGCCTTGCTGGAGGGGGGGAAGGCCCCCCTCCAGCAGGGCACGTGGGGAAGAGCCATTTTCGGTAGTCATGGCCACCGACAGGCCCCCATCCAATCCCACTCCCCCTGCCTCGAAAGGGCGACCAGCCAAGGCGGCCCGGAGGGGTTTCACTGAGCTGTGGTTTTTTGGTGCCATGTTCTCCCAATCCTCCCCCCTGCGGCATCATCTTTGGATTGAGGGTGGGTTAAGATGTCTGTAAATAAATGAACAAGTGCTAAACACCTGTGGGAAGACAAGGTGAGGGATCCGCTTGATCCACACTCCTAGGAGCAGGAGTTGGAAGGGAGCGGGACACTCCGACACGGCCAGGCCTGGCTCCTGGGCCCACGCCTGGCTCCCCAGTCGCACAGCCCATCAGTGGCCCATCTGTGGGGCAGGAAAAGGGACTCCCTGGAGGGGGTGCTTCTGGGTGTGTGAGGAAGGGGGCTCTGCAGGAAATAGGCATCCGCCCTGCAGCTGCGTGGGCACACAGGCTGTGGGCCAGGCTGGGCAGTCAGACGGGGCTGTGGAGGGGGCCACGGCTCAGTGGCAGGACCCCTTTGCAGGCACGAGGCCCCAGGTTCAATCCCCAGCAGCATCTCCAGGTGGGCCTCAGAAAGAACCTGCCCTGGAGCCCCA
Source organism: Anniella stebbinsi (assembly GCA_029215795.1). NCBI lineage: Eukaryota > Metazoa > Chordata > Lepidosauria > Squamata > Anniellidae > Anniella > Anniella stebbinsi. The sequence goes on along the minus strand of JARDYH010000006.1, from coordinate 119,682,686 downwards.
GAGGGAGAGAGGGAGACCCACGGCTGCCAGCCAGTGTTGGCTGTACCAGGTAGATGGGCCAAGGAGAGCCCGTCTGAGCCTGCTTCCTAGGCTCCCCAGACTCCCCGAAGGCCACTCTCCGCCCTGAGGGCACACCGTGGGGCAGGGTCCCCTTCTCCAGGCCTGCTGCAACGGCCCAGTCCCACCACATGGCTGCTTGCCACAGCTGAACAGGATGGGCGTAGGGGAGGGGCTGGGCTTGCTTTGCCTGGCTCCTGCTCCAGCTACACGCTGGGATTTGCCCAGGAGCTGCTGCCGCCGCCGCCGCCAAGGCCCCACACATGCCGACCTGCCCCTCCTCACCCAGGAATGTTCAGGGAGCGCCCACCCAAGCCTGGTCACTGGGGCGTGGGGAGAGGACCTGCAGCCAGCAATCCCCCCCTCTCCTCCCTTTCTTGGCTGCCAGCAACTGGGAGCCTTTGCCCTACAGCTCTACATGCAGCCCAGACAAGGAAGTGCCTGGCAGGGGTGGGGGTGGGGCGGGGGCAGGGGGGGAGGCAGGGAGCTCTTCCACACACTTCCAGGTGAGGAGTGAGAGGATGTTCAGTCTGGAGAAAAGAAGGCCGAGAGGAGACACGTGAGCCGTGTTCAGGGACATCAAAGGGCGCCACAGGGAAGATGGCCAAGAACTATTTTTTCCACGGCCACAGAAATGAGGACCCGAAATAATGGACACAAGTTACACCTGCCTGGATTCCGATTAAATGTAAGGAAAATCTTCCCGATGGTAAGATCTGTACAACAGTGGAAGAGTCTCCCTGTGGAGGCTGTGGGGTCTCCCTCTCTGGAGGTTATTAAGAAGGGCCTGGGCAGCCGCCACCTCGCAGGGATGGCTTCTCTGGCTTTCCTGCACATTGCAGAGGGTTGGGCTAGATGATCCTTGGGGTCCCTTCCAACTCCACAATTCTCCGATTCTATGCTCAGCCACACATGCCAGGACTAGCAGTCCAAAGAGTTACCAAGCTAACGGACAGGAATCCAACAGGTGCAGTGATGCAGAAGAGCAAAGAGCAACACACACCAGAGATACGTGCCCGGCAGCAACGACGCAGCCACAGCCTCCCCAGGCAGAGCCCAGCGCCTCAGTAGTGTTGCACTTGGGGGCTGCACGGGGCCTGCCTGGGGGGTGGGCAGACCGAAGCAGCCCCTCCACTGAGGCCTGGGGCGAGCAGCTGGAGGGGAGGAGTTGCAGCCAAAGCCCACTCCTCTCCTCTCCCCCACCTCCCCGCCAAGGCCAGGTGACTCCTCCCTGGGAGCAGAGTGCAGAGCCACACACGCCCCGCTCGGAAGAGTCCCCGCCCCAAGCAGCGCTCCGGGTCCCACAAGCCGGCCCCAAATCATAGCCTGCGCCAAACGCCAAAGCCCCGGTGGCACGCAGCCTCGGAAGAGTGTGGGAGGATCTCGGGGCGCCATCCCGGCCCTCGCCCAGGCAGGCGCACAACGTCTACCTGCAGAGGGGCATCGCCCGCCTTTCCACAGCCCAGGAGACCGAGCAGCACTGGACGGGAGCCCAGCCTCCCTCCCCACTGCAGAGAAAGCAGCAGCAGTAGCGGCGGCGGCGGCGGCGGCGGCGGCAACTCCCAGGCGGACATAAGCCGCAACCACCCTCCGTGCCGTACCTTTCTTGCCCTCAGAAGCGCGCAGGACAGCCCTGTACAGGTGCTCCTCCGAGCCGTTCTTCTCCTCCCCTGTCCCCACCGAGGGGGGGTCACGGGCCACCTCCCGGCTGCGCAGCCTCTGCCGGGACATTGTGGGTGGGGGGCGCTGTCCTCCCTGGCACAGGCTCTGACCTGGCACAAAACTCTCTGAGCTGCTGGACGGGCGCTCGCTTGGCCAACCCAATCCTCCCTGCTGCTGCTGTTGCCGCCGCCGCCACCGCTCCTCTCGCACACCGGATGCCGCCAGACGCTGCCTGAGTGAGCCCTGCCCTAGCCAGGCCTCCTCCTCCTCCTCCTGGGGCTGGGCTGGGCAGGGCAGGCAACGGGGAGGGACCTGGGTTTCCCCCTTGCCTCGCTGCCTGCCTTCCTCCAGCCCAGGCAGGAAACCTCAGCTCCGCCCGCAAGGCTTCCTGGCCATTTAACCTCTTCCCTGCCAGCCCTCCCAGGAAGCAGGAAGAGCAGACGCCTCAGCAGGCCCCCCTCAGCCCTGCGGGGAGGGAGGCACCAGCCCCGTCGCGCCCCGAGCCCTGACGCAGGCAGGCAGCAGCCTCAGGTGCACTCAGCATCTGCTGAGCCCCAGCCAAGGCCGCCCGAGGCAGAGGCCAGGCACTGCCACTCGGCTGGCACCCAGCCAGCAGGCCAGCCGGCCAGCCCAGCAACCACCCCGCCACCACGCCCTGACAACACGGGGTGGAGCTTGCCCCTTCCGTGGACAAGGCTGCCATTCCTTCAGTGGTTGGCACTTAACAAGCGAGTCGCGGTCAGTTGATATGCTGCCCTCCCTGATGCGAAGTGGGCAGCCCATCAGAACCTCTCCCTGAACTGGTCTGCAACCCCTTCCTGGGGAGGAAGAAGGGCAGCCCCCCAGCCCCAGCCCCGCTGCACAGGGAGTGTGGTGGTGGAAGGGAGACTCTGGCTGAGTTCGGAGGACACTTCAGGCAACGGAGGGAGGACAGGCAATGGACCGCTTGTTATTTCTGCGGTGCCCAACACATGACATGTTGCCCCTCCCGGCCTCATGACAAGCAACGGGTCTCCAATAAGCAATGGAGCAGCCCGTTGTTTTTCCCCGTTGTTACATAATATACTGCCCGTGGTGTGCCCGCCCCCTCCACACCCGACACAATAATCAACACAACGTAGAGTTGCCTCTTCCCCCCTCCGTTGCCTAAAGTGTCGTCCGAACTGAGCCAATGTTGCGCTGGACCAAGGAGCCCTGGAATCGAACGGCCATGAACTGCTACGAAGCTCCCCAGGTAACTGGCTGGGTTCGGACGAGGACACGATAAGCAACGGCTGCTTAATCAGGCAACCATCAGTTAAGTTGCTTATTGTGTCGTCTGTCAGGCAACACATAACTGATGGTTGCCTAATTTAGCAAAATAAGCAACGGAGAAAAACAACGGGCTGCTCCACTGATTATCTGGACACCTGCTGCTTCGCGTGTCGTCTGGTGGGCTCCATAGGCTGAGTTCAGAAGACACTTTAGGCAACGGTCTGTTGTGTTGATTATTGTGTCGTGGGGGGGACGGACACACAATGGACAGTATATTATGTAACAACGGGGAAAAACAACGGGCTGCTCCATTGCTTATTGGAGACCCGTTGCTTGTCATGAGGCAATTTGACACTTCGAGCGTGCTATTTCAGCAGCCCATAGAGTCCTCTAACAAGAGTGACTGAAAGCGCCCTGGCCACTTTGCTGCAGCAGGCACAACTTGCAATGGCTGCTGGGATAGGGCCGGGAGGACTGAGGGAGCCGGAATGTCACTCAACAGCCACATTGACTATTAACGTGCTCGACGGGAGTGTCAGCCGCTCAACAGGTGCAGGGCAACATGTCGTCTGGGGAGTACCTGCGAAATAACACACTGTGAGTTGCCCATTTCCCCCTCCATTGACTAAAGTGTCATCTGAACGTGGCCGCTCTCTCTGGGCCTGGCCTACCTCGTAGGGTTGCTGTGAGGATAACATGGGACAGCCCTCTCCCGAGTGTCTTGCAGAAAGGGCAGGGTATGTGCAGGATGGAGCCTGGGGTGCAGCTATGGCCTCCCAGCACTCACCAAACCAGGTTGCTGCCAGCAGCTCCTCCGTTGCAACAGCCCAGGCAAAGCACACTCAGCACTGCAGGTCCTGCCCAGCCTGCTTTCCCAGGCCTGGTTCAACAGCGCCCAGCCCAGGATCCTGAGGAGGGCTGGCGGGGACCACCGGGACAGGCACAGCGGCCTCCACACCAGGGAGCAGGCTGGACCTTGCACGGGAGGAAAGTGCTGCAGTGGAGCAAGGAAGGCCTGTGACTCATGCGTGCTCTGCGGACACACCCAACTAATGGCCATGAGCAGGTGGGAGAGTTCATGCGCCAGCCCTCCAGTCACCTCCCAGCTTGGGCTGGAGGTACATTGCCAGGTGTGGACACAGGACGGGCCGGGGGGCATGGTTAATCTCTCAGCAGACACAAAAGAGGAGGAACGGAACCATGCCCGGACACAAGCCCATTCCTCTGACTTGCCTAAGGGCTCCTCAGCTCCCCCCTCCCCCCACAGGGCAGAGGCTGGGAGGGCCACAGGATGCCGTGTGTGTGTGTGTGTGTGTGTGTGTGTGTGCAGGGGGGGGGGAATAAAGCACTTGGCTGCCCCTCCCCCACCACATGAAGTGTACCTGGGAGGGAGGAGAGAGCCGCAGGGCAAAGGCTGATGTGCCGCCGCCGCTGCCTCTCCTCCCCCAGCTGTGCATTCCAGTGCGGCCAGGCCCAGCCTCGCCTGGCTGCCCAGAAGCAGAACTGGGCTGGGTCCCAGCGCACCAAAGGAATGCGCATCACAACAGTTTCAAAACCACAGCCCCATTCTTGCTGCCATCGACACATCTGGGCCAAGGAACAGCAGGCTGACGCCAGCGCACGTCAGCAGGGTGGGGCAGCGCTCGCATCCTGCCAGGCACCCCTCGTTGGGGCCAAAACCCATGCTGAGTCACATCCCCACCAGGGGGCAGTGGCGGGGGGGGGCAGTTTCCTTGATTCAGGAAGGGGGGGAGGAAAAATCCCTTCCTTGAGCCAGAGGGGAAGTCTTTGGCCAAATCCTCAGGGAGGGGGAGGGAAGGCAGCTTTTGCCAAGGGGGTGGACACAAAGCTGTTTGCACTCACTGCAGTTTCCCATTTGCTCCACCCCACAGGCCAGCCCTCCCTGGGCAAACTCCAGACTCCCCAACAACAAACAAGGCCTCCAGCAGGCAAGCAGGGGGGGCAATGCAGGGCCCCCCTGCAGCCCCCACTCTTCCCCAGAGACAGCCACTTCCAGTCGCCTTCCCCTCACATGCCATACAATGCAGCCCCCTCCCCACTCTGGAGCCACACAAGGCAAACAGGAACCGGTGCGCGGGGCTATCAGAGCCCCTCTTGGCTCAAAGCCATGGCATTTTGAGCCCAGCACTGGGAAAAAGAAGGGGCTTTCCAGGAAAAAAAAATTCTACAGAAGCACCTCCTCATAAGAAGAGCCCTGCAGTTGGATCAGGCTGATTCACATGAGTTTGGGAGGAATCCACAACTGATTCACATGAGTTTGGGTTTCTATGAAGCTGCAGATTCCACAGCCGACCGGTCCACAGACATGCAGAGGAGGTTTTCATGGGGTGGGGGGTGGGGATTCATAACTTTGCCATTATTGCAAGTAGAACAAAATTCTGTTTTCAAAGATCTGATTTCATCAATGAGCAGATGATGGGACTGTTCTGCACAGCAGCATATGAGCATACAGAGGCCCCCACCCCACCCCCACCCCCACCCTAAGAAACTTTGGCTTTACAGAGCAACACTGGGGAGAGAATGAATATCCCCACCCCCACCCCAGTTTGCCCCTTTCTCTGTTGCCTCCCATGTGTCAGATCCTGCAGTGTAAACTCCTCAGGGCGGAGTCCGGTCTCCCTGGTCTATGTAAAGCAGCATGCCCACCAATTGTCCCCTATAAACAGAGGAAGGGGTTGGAAGGGGCAGCAGCAGCTTCATGAGCTTCTTAGAGCAAAGTTGCAATAGCGCTGGTGGTTCTACAGACAAGCTTGGAAGCGAGTAAAAGTCCTCTCCACGCCCTGCAATGGTGAGCAGAAAGCGAAACGGCTGCGGCGCAAATGGGCCGCAGGACTGGGATGGCTTTAGCCCTTTCCCTCCTTGTAGCACCGCCTCCGCCCTCCCTCGTCTTCCCCGCCAGGTGAGGCCAGGGCAGCCCTACCCCTGCAGAGCTCCCGCTGGGGAAGCTGGCCAAAGGCGGAGCACGAGCCCTTCCTGGGCAAACGAGGCCGCCTCTTCCTGCGGGCGTCTTGCCAACCAGGAGCAGGGGAAAAGTTTGAAGGCAGCGTCCTTCCAGGACCACCTGGGCTTTAAAGGAGTGGCGGGGAGGGATGGGGGTCCAGCCCCGCTCTCCTTCCCCCCCCCCCCCGCAGGATGTGCCTGCAGCTCCTCTCCCCTCCCAGCCGCCTGGGCAAGGGAACCCGGGCTGCCGCTCCCGCGGGCGGCGGGCTCCAGCACGGCCCGGGCCATTGGCGCGAGAGGCGATCAGGGGCCGGGGACCCTGCTCCCAGGTCCGCCTTGCGCTCTCCTCCTTCCTTCCTTCCTTCCGGCCGGCTCGGCTGCCTCCAGACGCCACCGAGGAGGCCGCCTTCGGGGCGCAGGGAGAGAGCGCGCGCGCACACGACTGGGCGCGGAAGCAACCGAGCCGGCGGGCCCCTCCTCTGCTCCAGAGCAGGCGGGCTGGTCGGCCCCTCGGGGCGGAGGCTCCCTGCCCTGAGGACGAGAGTGCGCATGCGTGGCTGTCAAATCCTCCGGGGGCAGTCGCGATCGTGGCGCGGTTGCCCCGGAGACGGACCAAGCACCGCCCCCTTTAACCCTTAGCTGCCCTCGACCGACGAGACGACCCTCGCAGGTGGGCGGCTGCGTCTCGCCCGGGCCCGCCCGCCTCCCTCCCTGCCCGGCTCCCTCCATACCTAGGCAGCAGAGCTGTTGGCAGAGGCGGCGCTGGCGCTGGGGCTCGGGCGCGCTCAGCCACTCCGAGCCGTCCAGCAGCACCGCCCGCTTGTAGGCGAAGTAGGTGGCCACCGAGGACGGCTCCGCCATCGTCGCCCCGCTGCCGCTACCGCTGCCGGCCATGGCGACCCAGACCCCCGCTGCTGCTGCTGCTGCTGCCGTCTGCGCGGCGCGAACGCGGGCCGCTCCGGTCGCAGGAAGCCAGGCGCCCCGCCCCGCGCCCGCCCCTCGCCGTCGCAGGCCCGGCTGCCGGAACTGCGCGCCGGGCAGGCAGCCCACTCGAAGACGCGCCCCCAGCCCGGCCTCAGAGCCCGCCTGGCGTCGGAGCTCGCCCTGGGAGCCTGCAGAGCCGCCCCCTGCGCCAGGACCCCAAAGCTCCGACAGACGGGGCGGGGGGAGGCCCTGAAGGATGCTGTTCCAGGCGCAGAAGGGCAGTGGCGGGGGAGGGAGGGGGTGGCGCAAGATTGAAGGGGAAGCCCAGGGGTCGCCCAGCCCAACCCTTCCCCTCGATCCGTGTCCAAAGCTGCTGCCCCCCCCCCCACACACGCACGCCCTTCCCTGCAGCCAAGGAGGGCCTCTGACCCACTGCTTTGCTGTGGGGGGCGGGGGCAGGAGGTGCGAACCCGAGGCAGGCGGCGCACGGCTCCCTCGGGCAGCTGGGCGGCTAAGCCCGTTTCTCCGGCCAGACAGGAACTTCCAGAAAGGCGCGTGCCAAGGCCGCCTTCCACACCACCCACTCCCGGCTGCGTGTGCGTGGAAGCAGGCACGCCCCCCCCCCCAGTGGCGGGGCAGGAAGGGAGGCTGGCAGAGCCGCCACGCGGGCCGCCCGCCTCCGCTCGCCACCTTCCCCCCTGCCAGGCTTGGTAGCCCCACAAGCCTCCTCTCCTCTTCCCCGGTGCCAGGGAGGAATCCCCGGGCGGGGAGACACCGGCCGGGGTGCTGCTGTTGAGGGAGGCGAGCCAAGTCTCCCGCCGTCCAGCCCCAGGCAGGCGGCGGCGGGGAAGCCCTTCCTTGGCAGGCAGGCGCGCGGGCGGGCGCGTCACGCCAGCAGCGCCTCGCGCCTCCTGACAAGAGCAGCGTGGCCGGGCGCCCCGGGGGAACTGGAGGCGGCGGCGGCAGCAGCAATATCCGCGTGATACCGGCGCGCTGGCACGGACAGGCCTTGGCAACGTCGTAGCCCCGCCGGCAGGGAAGCCCCTCGGCCTCCTCACCAGCTCGCAAGCGACAGCACCGGGCTGGAGCACCTGCAAGGCAGCCGCCTGTCCTTCTCCCCAAGATCAGCTGTGGGGGGGGGGGGTGCCTTCCTCTCGGGAAGACGTTCCCCGCCTCTCCTGCTAAAACACCAAGGCCGACGGCGGTGCTGGCTCAGAAGCGACCCCTACTGTGTTCAGTGGGGCTTGGGAGGGCGTCTGCCTCACGACCTCCCAATATGGACTCAAAGGTTCAGGTCAGGCCCTAGGGCACGGGCCCTTTATCACACCCAGAGCGGCCTGCAGGGACTTCCAGGCCAGGAAGGTGGCTCCCTCAGCAGCTGAGAGGAGACCCAGAGGCAGACCTGAGCCTGCCAGCTGCTGGGGCCCAACTACTCCGCCAGCAGTCCTGGCCTACCCAGAGGCCACTGGCCGGTCACTCCAGTGGGAGGCAGCTGCCTGAACGACCTTCCGGCCATCGGCAAAGCACTCCAGAACCCTGCTAGATGCAGCTCCTGCAATCACACCCAAGACATCCATCCCCCCCCAACACACACACACAACGGCTAGCCCCCTCCCTCCACCTGAGTTTGGGGCCCTGGCTCCAGGAAGGAGAAAGCAGAAAAATGCGTGGGGCAGAAGGGGGTTGTGCCCTGGGCTGGTCCTGCTGTAGCTCTTCAACCGGGGCAGAGAATGATCAAGGAAGCCAAAGGCCACTCGTGGGGCGGCAACCAAGAGCCCAGAAGCAGGCTGGCTAGCAGCAAGCAAGGCCCCCTGGTGAGCCAGCCAGCACCCAGAGCTGCCAAAGGGCAGGAGATGCCCAAGGGCAGGCGCAGGGGGAGGGAGAGGCCCCACTTCCCTGAGAGCGAGCCCTCTCTTGCTTCTGCACAGGGCCCTGGCGGTCGGGGAGGCTTGCCTGGGGCTTCGGTTCTAGACCCGGACACCAGCGATTGAGGCCGGGAAGGAGTCAGCTGGCTGTGAGGTATCTGGACGCCCTCCCAACCTGCTGGGCCCCATGTGACCCCCGGCTCCCACGGGCTGCCTGCACAGTGCAGATAAGGCAGTGGCCGGGAGGGGTGGGATAGCATGGCGATGGTGGCGGCGGCGGCGGCACCAAGGCCTCCAAGGGCCTTCTTTGCACAAAGGGTTGCTGGGCTGGCAGGAGGCCTCCAATGCTGGCATCCCAGAAGGGCTGGCTGCATCCCACCGGAGACTCACTCCTGGGCCCTCTTTCCCAGCTGAGCCAGGCGCCTGGGAAGCTCCAGAGGCTAGCCTGGTTCCCAGGACCTAGAGCAGCAGCAGCAGCAGCAGCAGCAGGAAGAGGAGGAGGATCCAGCCTGGCCCTTTCTGAGCTCTTGCCTCTCTCAGAAGAGTGGGGGTGGGGGGGCTGGTAGGCACAAACCGCAGCCCCAGATTTTCCCTCCCATCCCCATGAGGGACAAGTGAGTCACTCGGCACAATAAGAACAGGCTTCCTGCACCAGTACAGCCCCCACCCCGAGTCTGGCCCACATCTGGCAAAATGACAGCGTGGTGGGAGGGAAGCTGGAAAAACTAAGTGAGGCGAGTGCCAGGTCTCTCGTGCAGGCCGGGAGGGGGGGCTGCAGGGTGCGGCTTCTGCTGCCCGTCCTTCCCCTCCCAGCTCTGCAAACGGCCCCCTCCTCTCACACATGCTGCCCGGCCAGCTCAGCCGTGTGCCATAGACGAGGGATGCTGGGGCAAAAGCTGCTCAGATACCCCCGATTGTGGGGTAGTTGCAATGATGTTCTCTGCACATACTCAGAGGCAGCCTCTTATTTTGCACCTGTTCTGGCCTTACGGTCTAGTGACACCCTCACCACCCCTTTGTCCAGTCCCACTGAACTCAGTAAAAAGACTAAGGGGCCTGGGGGAAGGTCGATGGCTGGTGTCCCACTGAAATGGGTGGGGAAGGTGGAACCACCCCTACTGCAAACGACAAGCAGAATCCCCCCATGCCTTGCACAGAGGGGCTGGGGGGGGGGGGGAAGCTCTCTAAGTAAGACTCAGCCAGGCATTGGGGCAGGCCATCCCCTGAGTGGCCACTGGGGGGCCCTGTGCCTCTTCCAGCGATGCCACTAGGACCAGGAGAGAGAGCTCATCACTTCACTCAAGAGGAGTTCAGGTGGATGGAGATCTCTGGCAAGTGGAAACAACTAAAAAGCCCCTCCCCTCTCCCCAATTCTCTCCCCCCCCCCACTCCACCAACCAGACCACCACCACTGGGGAAACTACAAGCCCTCTGGACATGACCTATGTCTTTTCTATCCACAATGACCCGCAGGGAGCAAGGGGGCTCCCCACTGTGGGATGAAGGAGCAGAGAGGTTGGCCAAGCACCAAGCTTAGCCTCAGCACCTCTGTGCAGATGTCAGGATTTTATTCATTCATTTTTCTTGTTATATATTATATTTGCCAATTGCCCAATAAAAACTGTTCTCTGGGTGAAGTACAAAAATCTATCAAGGCAGATTAAAAACTACAAAATCCACAGCAATAAAATTCTATACAGCAGCACTAAAATATAATTTTAAATCAGAGAGATAGTCTAAAAGTCATGACAAGCAGCAATTAATACAAAGGCCTAACAAGTTCCACATAATACCAAGGAGTGGAGTTTCAAAGGCCTGTGAAAATAAAATGTTGCGCAGGGCGCCAGACAGACCTCTCCTATTCATCAGAACATCCATGAGCCAGGGGGTACTGCAGACCCCCCTCCATCTCAGCTTCCCAGGCACTTCCCCGGAGAAGGCCTCTGTTGATGATCTCAGGGCTTGGGTAGGTACATGTGGGAAAAGACTGTGGCCCCAAGCCATGAAGGATTTAAAGATCAAAAACAGCACTTTGAATTTGTCCTGGAAACAGACCGGGAGGCAATGGAGCATGGACCGTCCTGGCATGTACATAGTACATAGTACATGCAGTCCTGGCATGAGAGGATCGGGACGTCTGGTCCCAGGTCCGGCCCTCGCAGTCAGATTCCGTATTAGCTGCAGGTTCCAGGCGGGCTATAAAGTCAGCCCCTCGTACAGCGCATTGCAGTGAACTTTGTACCCCACATAAAGTAATGCCCCCTAAGTGGGAAGCCTCCCCCCTAGAGGGCGCAAAGCTGAACTACTGCCTGGCATAATGCATGCATGAGAGGGGGAGGGGGAGGCTGCCCTCCCCCCTCACACTTCACCACAAGACTCCCAACAAGCAAAGAAGGAGGATGTGGTGGCATAAACAGCCGCTGCCGCCGCCATCCCAGTAACCAGGCCTGTTATTTGGTATCCAGGATAAACAGCCTCCTCCTGCTCACCCACACTGCCTGCCGCCATCAGCAGAGGCTAAAAATAACCCAAACCAGAACTGGGTGGGGCTGCCCCTCCCATGCCCCCTTCCCCCAGCCCCCCTGCAGGCAGACCTTTGCATGTAACAGAGTCCCCCCTCCACCAGCAGGAGGCCAGCAGGATGGGGCCAGGCACCCAGCGGAGTGGGGAGGGGAGGCCAGACGCTCGGTCCTGAGCACAGAGGTGACCTCCACGCTGGCCAGGAATCTGGACACACCCAGGAAGTTGATGAATCCTGGCAGGTGCGACCTTGGAGCAGCAGCAGCAGCAGCAACCTATTCGTCCCCCCCCCCCAGTAGACCTGGCAAGGAGCCAGGGACAGGCAGACAGACACAGTAGCATTCTGCCCGGGAACAGGCGGTGGCCCAACAGAGATGAGCGGTCACAGGGGAGGGGCTCAGCTGGCACCCCCCACTGACCATGGGAAGCAGCAGCTAAAGGCACTCTTAGCTCTACCTACCTCTTCCCCGCCCCCATCAGGGAAGCCACAAACTCCCTGGGTCTGAGCTGCGTCCTCTCCACACAGCCCCAGATCGGGCCAAAGGTCTCTGCAAAGCCTACAGACCAGGCATGAGGGCAATTGTGGTATAGCCCTCCCTGCCTTCCCCAGCAACTGGCACAGAAGCACACGTGGCCTCCAATATTACAAGGAACTACCCATGGGGCATCATGAGCACCCAGTAAAATAATGGAGCCTCCTCCCCCTGCTGCTGCCCCCCCAGCCTCTCACAAAGCGGGGGGAGGGTTCCTCAGAGTTATTATTATTAAAACATTTGTATCCTGACCTATTATCACTGGGATCTCAGGGTGGCATACAGATAAAATCAGAACAAGATAAACATAAATCATTTACATAGCTAAAAACATATGAAATCGTTAACAAATTAAAACCAGTAGAAAAAAATTAAAAGCAGTAAAACAATTAAAACTTTGAGCAACCATGGAGAATTTAGCCCTCGAAGGCTTTGATAGAGCCATGTTTTAACTTGGTGCCAAAATGAAATCAGTGTTGGTGCCAGTGGGGCATCCAAGGGGAGGGTATTCCACAAGCAGGGTGCCACAACAGAGAAGGCCCTGTCCCATGTCCCACTCTAATGTATGTCTCGTGTTGGTGGGACGCAGAGCAGGGCTCCTCCAATGGATCTCAAATCTCAGGCAGGCACATACAGGGAGAGGCTCCCCCTCAAGTACTGAGGTCCCAAACCGTTCAGGGCTTTCAAAGTCGTTGCCAGCACCTCCCTCTCCTGCCCCACCGCCACAGTCTCAAAAGCATCACCAGCCGCCCAGCTGTACAGCACCAGGCTGTGGTTTTGTTTTGTGATCCTTCTGCTGGGGAGGGGGAAAACCCAGCCGCTGCCAGGGCAACTGTGGGAAGCCCCTCCACACTGATTCTGGGAAGGAGTGGCAGAGATTCAGAGAAAAACCGCAAGACCAACGTCTGTGCAGGAAGAGTGGGGAGAGGAGATGCAAGCCTTGGGGCACCACAGCGTCATGACACAGGATGCCACCAGCGAGGGAACCCGCCGCATGGGCACTTCTGGAAAGGAGCGGGGGGGGGGGGAGGCCAGGTCTGCAGGATGCCCCTTTTCCACACTGAAATCCCTGCAGCCAAGCCCGGGGCGGGGACGGGACTCAACTCTCCAGAACCAAGCAAGAGGCGGACCCAAGCAGCACAGGTGCAGCGAACGCCTCCACCTCTAGAGCAGCGTGTCCCAACCTGGCACCCTCCAACTGCCCCCATTCCCGGCCATTGCCCCACCCTGTAGCTTCTGCCCTCAAAGCCTCTCCCTCCCGACGCTGCTCCCCCATAAGACGCAACTGCTGGGGTCAAACACGCTCCTGCGGCTGTGATGCACCACGCAGCCTCTGGGGTCCCAGCGATCGGGTGCCACCGAAATCCACGCTCAGCGCCCCCAGGCCGGGAAGGAGGTTGCCCCAGGGTGTGCGTGTGTGCTTGTGCGTACCGGGGTGGGTGGGGGGAAAGAGAGTCCCCGGCAGGGCAGAACCTCAAGCAGCGTCACAAATGCAAAAAACTGGGGGGGGGGGGGCACATTTCGCCCAAGGAGGCTTCGTCTCCCAAAGGCCCCACATCAGGGCCCTGCTGGGCTGCTGAAGGGCGGGCGGGCGATGGCTGCTGCTGCAGTAGCAGCAGCTGGTGGAGGAAAACATTCCAGGGCGGGACAACCGGGTGGCCAGAAAGAGAGAGAGACGCCAAGCGGGCCCGGCTGCGCTCCTCTGCTTTCAGGCTCGAGCACTTAAGCTCCGCCTGTGCCTCCCCCTCCCCCTCCCCGCCCTGCAGAAACTCTATCCAACTGATCTTTAGGCCCAACTTTGCTGCTGCCCGTCAAAAGCCAGGGAGGAGGCAGCGGCAGCGGCTGCCAGCCCGGCCCTCCTGTGGGCACGCCGGCGCCCCACGATGCCAGCTGCCCCGGCGGAGAAGAAGGGCTGGAAGGCGCTGCGGTGCCCCCTCCCCTGCGGCCCTGAAGTGGAGGACAGAGGTCGACCCTAGTAGGGATCGCGACCTCGGGCCAAGTCACACTTTCTCGTGCCCAGTTTTTTTTGGGGGGGGGCGGCAACTTCGGCCCACCCCCCACAACAGCTAACTGGTCGGATAGGCTTGGCCGGACTGAGCCGAACAAAAGCTGCCGAGTCAGGCGGGGGACGGGAGGGAGGGCTGTGCCTGCCGGGAAGCCGCTCCCCCTCCCCCTCCCCCTCCCCCTTCGTTTTGGCAGCAAGAGACCAGCCGGCACGCGCAGCCGCCCCGAGGCCCTGCGTCTCTTTGCAGCCGAGGCCGCCGGTTCGCAGTCCTGCCAGGCGCGGCGGCGCGCAACGGGTTAACCGCCGCCGCGGCCACGTGTCACTGTTTGGCTGGGGAGGGGGGAGGAAAGCCTGCCCACGCCGCCCCGCCCTCTGCCCGCCCCACGGGGCCCTAGCGCCGCCGCCGCCATCTCCCCACTCACCGCCCTCGCCGGGGCTCCCCGCGCGGCGCCAGTACCACACGAGCGCCAACGTGAGCGCGTGGCCGGCCACCACCAGCGACGGGAAGAGGCCGCCGCCGCCCGCGGGATCCATGGCGGCCTCAGCGGGGAAGGCAGGCCGGGGCACGGCGGGGCGCTCCGACGGCACCAGCAGCCGCTACGCCGAGTGAGCGAGCGAGGCGCGGCCCCTCCCGAGCCGCCAGCGCAAGGCCCTCCTCCCGGGGCAGCCCGCAGGCCCGGCCCCTTCGGCTCGCCGCCCGCAATGCAGAACCGCCTGGCCCGCCCCAGCCAGGCGAGCAGCGCACCCTCAAGCGGGCCAGGCGAACACGGCTCCGGCGCGCAGGGTGCTCAAGGTTACCCGCCGCGCTCCCGCGCGCTCTCCTGGACCACTCCCTTCTTGGCCGTGGCGCCCCCCACCCCACCCCACCCGCCTGCCATGGCACACACACGGGCCTCCCCCCTCCGACCATTAGGCCCCACTATCCAACAAGGGCCCTAACGCAGCCCCAGGCCTCCCATACGCGGGGGGGGGGGGAGAAGAGAAGTTGCTCCCCGCCCCAATACCCAACCCGTCAACGGGGGTGGGCAGAGACACCCTCCTCGTGCCTTAGAGCCAAGAGGGCGAGCGATCTCGGCTCTGCCCACTTGGCGCTCGCTGCCTTGGCGTGGGGGCTACCCAAGAGGGAAGAGCTGACAGCCTGCCGCCCCCCCCCCCGCACCTGCCCTCACTCACAGTCGGCAGCGGACAGACTTTTTATAACCGCCAGGAACTCGCCACGCCGGCACCATAGCCCCGTCCCCGTCCCGTGCCCCTGAGGTGGTGGGGGCCTCACCTACCCGGCACGATCTTCATGAGGCGGCCGTGTCTGAGCAGGCAGCCCCCGGCCCGCAGCACCAGCACCACGCAGCAAAGGCAGCCCCCGATTGAGGGTCTGGAGCGGCTGTCTCCACAACAGCGCCAGCCTCCGCGGGTCCCCCGTGGCCATTGGGGAGGGGGCAGGGGAACAAGCCGGCCTATAAATAGCTCGCCCCGCCGGGCCCTGGCCCAACCTGGTCATGGCTCTAGAGTTAGAACATTACGCGGCACAGGGGGAGGGCGAGGAGGAGCCTGGCGAAGCCCCCTCCCCTCGCAGGGCCTCCAGCAGCAGCCGAAGCCGGCGCTCCCTCCCCTCCTGCTACACCCCTGTCGAAGAAAGCCCCAGCAGATCACCTTCTCTGGCCTGGGGCAGCCACGGACGACCTTCCCCCAGGCAGAAGCCGGCAACCACGCTTACCCTGGGGGATTGAGAGGTGCCCGCGGCCGAAAAGGACTCCCCAACCCACGCCCAAGGACCAGAACTGGGCATGTTTAGCCTGGAGAAGAGAAGACGGAAAGGAAACATGATAGCAGCACTCTTCAAATGCTTGAAAGGTTGTCACACAGAGGAGGGCCATGATCTCTTCTCAATCATCCAGAGTGCAGGACGCAGAATAATGGGCTTAATCTGGACCCATCATGAGCGCCTGCAGCTGTCTGGACCTCTTTAAAGAAGCCACCCTTTGACTCCCTTGAAGAAGGCAGTATGTCTGCAGGCGCTCACAGCGGGTCAAGGTAAAGGGCAGGAGGCTTGCATGGCAGGGGGCTTGGCAGGCATCCAGGAAAGCCCAGAGCTGTCCATCCGGCTGGCCGGCTCATTGGATGTCCAGATCAAGGCAGATTGGGGGCAGTTTGGAAGCTCTGAATCGGCCTCCAAAGTGGGGGAGAGAAACAGCTTTAGTGCTTGGGAGATACTGTTCAGCCCTGTAGTTCTCTAACATGGGATTATTTGTACCTTGTGAGTTATCTTGGAATCATCTCTGTCACTTGAGGCTCAAGGGTCCACAACTGCATAGAGTGCCTTTTACCGGCTTCTTCCCTGGACAGGGATAACATGGTTTCACTAATCTATGTTCTGGTAATCTCCAAATTAGATTACTGCAATACATTGTATGTGGGGCTGCCCTTGAAGACTGCTCAGAAAATGCAGCAACCAAAATAATAACTGGGACCAGAAGATCTGAGCATATAAAACCAATTCTGGGCCACTTGCATTGGCTGCCTGTATGATTCCAAGCCCAATTCAAGGTGCTGGTTTTAACCTATAAAGCCTGACATGGCTCGGGACTGCCATACCTGACAGAATGCCTCTGCTAACCTGAACCTATCAACATCTGGGGCCTTCATCAGAGTGTCATCTCTATAGGAGGCTTGGAAGGTGGCATCAGAAGGGGTCAAAAAGGGAGAGGGGCCCCTCCCCTGGACTATGGAATGAGTTCCCCACCGAGGCCCGCCTAGCGCCGAACCTGGCATCTTTTCAGCGCCAGGTTAAGACCACCTATGGGATTTGTTGGGGCATCTATGCCTGCTGTTTTTGGACAGGTCTGTTAGGGAATATATTGTTTACTTGAATTGTTTTTAGCTGTTTACATTGTTTTAATTTTTCTGTTAAACTTTTTAATCTGTCTTCTTGCCAGCGGCAGCGCAGACCGGCCTCTGCTCCCCTTTCAGGACTCCTCTCCTCTTAGCTCTGAAGTGTCCCTAATTACCCTCCCTGCTGGCTGTCCTGCTACCTCTGTCCTATTGATAGTTGTCCAGTTTTTGTAGGCAGTTAAGATCGTAATCCTAGGCACACTTACTTGGGCGTAAGTCTCACTGATTTCAATGGGCCTTAGTTCAAAGTAAGTGTGAATGGGATATGCAGGTTGCTTACCTGTAACTGTAGTTCTTCGAGTGGTCATCTGTGCATTCACACATATGGGCTCTGCGCCGGCGCCGAGCCCCAATCGGGAAACTTCACTAGCTAGCTTAGTGCTTTTTGGCGGGAACCCCTCCCCCACCATCCATTGCGCATGCTCCGGGTCCCGCCTTACCTCAGTTCCCTGAGACCGCGTTACGGCCTCGCACTAGGTAAACAAATAGGAGGCATATGCGCTCTAATCCTCCTGCATACACCATAGCGTTGCAACGAGGGGATGGTGGGCGGGTTGTGTGAATGCACAGATGACCACTCGAAGAACTACAGTTACAGGTAAGCAACCTGCATTTCTTCTTCGTGGTCTCTGTGCATCACACATATGGGCGATTGATCAGCCAAACTTACCGGAGGAGGGGATGCACGCTGGTGGGTCACTGACAGATGGAAGACAGGACCGCCCGGCCGAACGAGGCGTCCCTTGCCGCTCTAACGTCCAGCCTGTAGTGCTTCACAAAAGTTGATGCACTCGACCATGTCGCTGCCCTGCAAATGTCTGGAACTGATGATCCATGGATCAGGGCCGACGATGTCGCTTGCCCCCTTGTCGAGTGTGCTGTGAACGAAGTTGGGGGCTGTTTGCCAAGAACTTGATAGGCCAGGACAATAGTGTCCACAATCCAATGGGCCAGACGCTGGGAGGAAACCGCCAACCCCTTAGTCTTTCCACCGTAACAAATAAACAGCTTATCCGACCTACGGATAGGTTCTGTTCTCTCTTTATAGAAAGCTAACGTACGTCGAACATCCAGTGCGTGCAAGGTCGCCGAAAGGGGATCCGCAGACGCCTTAAAAAAAGTTGGGAGAACTATATCTTGGTTAATGTGGAACATGGAAGAAACTTTAGGGACAAACGAGGGACCAGGACGTAACACAACTTTGTCCCGAAAAAACTGAGTATAAGGAGGCCCCACCATCAGCGCCGCTAGCTCTGAGGCGCGTCTAGCGGATGTTATAGCTACCAGGAATATGGCCTTAAATGTGAGCAAACGGAGATCTATTGTGGCTAACGGTTCAAACGGCTTTGTCGTCAGCGCCGTTAAGACAACAGATAAGCTCCATTGAGGAACAATCTGCCGTACTGGCGGGAACATGTGGCGTAATCCTTTCATAAAAGTCTTCGCCACCGGGTGTGTAAAAGCCGTATAGCCATCCATCTTAGCGTGCTGTCCTGAAATGGCCGCCAAGTAGACTTTGATCGAGGAAGGCTTTAAACCTTCTGCATGAAGGGAATACAAAAAGTCGATGACCCCCGATACAGGGCCATCGTGTGCAGAAAAACCCTTGTCGTTAGCAAACTTCAGAAAACGGTTCCATTTTCTAGTGTAAGAAGCCCGCGTAGATGACTTAATGGAGGCTTCGAATATGGAACGCAGAGCTGAAGGCATCTCTAGAGACTGCCAACTGGTTGGATCCGCCACGCAGTGAGGTGCAGCGACTGCAAGTCCGGGTGCAGTATCGCTCCTGCGTTCCTGGATAGTAGGTGCGGTATCCTGGGCAGCCGCCACCATATCCCTTGAGACAGACGATAAAGTGCGGTGAACCAGTGTTGTCTCGGCCACCAAGGGGTCACCAGTATCGCGTTCACAGAGGATCTGCTGGCCCTGACCACCGTTTTCGCAATTAGTGGAAACGGGGGGAACATATATAGGAAGCCGTTGGACCAGTCCCATTGGAATGCATCTCCTAGCGATGCAGGTCCAATCCCCGCCCGAGAACAATAGTCCTGGCAGACGGCATTTGCAGAAGTCGCAAACAGGTCTATCGACGGGGTGCCCCACTTTGTAAACAGGTGTTGCAGCACTTCCTGAGACAACTCCCACTCGTGTGTGTCGGTAAATTCCCGGCTGAGCGCGTCTGCCTGCGCATTGTCCGTTCCGGCAATGTGAAGTGCGGACAGCCAGATGTCTCTGCGAATGGCCCATTGTAGAATATCTAGAGTCAAACGCAAAATGCGACGAGATCTTGTCCCGCCTTCTTTGTTGATGTACCACACCACAGTGGTGTTGTCCGACAGAATGCGGACGTGCTGCCCTTGAAGATGTGGCAAGAAGGCGTGTAACGCTCGCTTTACTGCTAGCATTTCCAGTAGATTGATATGGAGCTGGGACTCTGACTGTGACCATTTTCCTTGAATCTGTAGGTCGTTGTAGTGAGCTCCCCATCCCTCCAGAGAAGCATCTGTAGTGACCATTCGAGTAGGACCTCTGCTGTGAAAGGGCATGCCGTGGGTCAGATTCGCTGTGGACGACCACCAACGGAGAGAAGGGAGGACACCCGACGGGATGGTAAGTATTATTTTCCTCGGGTTTAGACATGGACGGTAGCGCTGGAGAAGCACCTGCTGTAGTGGGCGCATGTGGAGGCGGGCCCAGCGAACGACGAACACTGCCGAGGCCATGAATCCTAGCATGCGAAGCACTGTGAACGCTGTCGTGCGTGAGCCCCGTTGGAGCCGCGAAGCGAGGGACACTATGGTTCGAGTGCGCTCGGTTGGTAGATACGCTCGTCCCACCGTCGAGTCTAGAAACACCCCTATAAATTGAATCATCTGTGTGGGATGAAAAATGGACTTTTCTTTGTTTATCTCTAGGCCCAAGCTGGTGAGACAAGAAGTGACGAGGCTGACGTCGGAGAGTGCTTGCAACTGGGTTGGCGAAACGATCAACCAATCGTCGAGGTAGGGATAGAGCTCGACATTCTGTGATCTGAGATGGGCACACACCACGGCCATACACTTGGTAAAAACTCTTGGTGCAGTCCGGAGGCCAAAGGGAAGGACTGAAAACTGATATACTCTTTTTCCTATAATGAATCTCAGATACTTGCGATGAGTTGGGTGTATTGGGATATGAAAATAGGCGTCTTTGAGATCCACCAAAGTGAACCACCGGTGTCGTTTGAGTAGTGGCAAGATCTGGGCTAAGGTAATCATGCGAAATTTCCTTGGCTTTATAAACTTGTTCAAGTGTCTGAGGTCCATTATAGGACGAAGACCGCCGTCTTTCTTTGGAACCGTGAAATAGCGCGAGTAAAAACCCGCTTTTAGTTGCCGCGAGGGAACGCGGACGATTGCTCTCTTTTGTAACAGGGTTGTTGTTTCCTGTAACAGTGTGGGAGACGGTGGAGTGGTCCGCACAGTGCCTAGAGATGGATAAGTTTGAAACTCTATGAGGTAGCCTTCTGCAATTGTTGAAAGCACCCACTTGTCCGTTGTTAAGGATTGCCAGCGGTGCAGGAAGGGTTGGAGCCTGGTTGTGCGATGTTGTGGCAAAGTTATCGGAATGGAGTCAAAGGCGCCGTTTTGACGGCTGATCCTGTCGACGTGCCTTGGTGTATCTGTTGCCAGCTTTCCGGGCTTGGAAAGAAGACTGCGGTTGTTGTGCTTGGAAACGCTGTGTGCGCTCCTGCTGTCGTCGAGGTTGGTACTGGAAAGATCGATACCATCGACGCGAGCGAGACTGCTGCTGCACCTGTTGCACGGGTGCACTCATCTTACGAGCAGTCATTTTCGACTTATGGATGACATCCATTGTATTATCGGTTGACGAATGGAACAGACCCTCCCCGTCGAACGGGAGATCTTCGATCCGCGTCTTTGTTTCCGCTGGTAGTGTGGAAGAGCGCAACCATGCATGTCGACGGAGCGCAATCGATCCCGCCAGGGCTTTAGCCGCGCAATCCGTCTGGTGGTTCGCCGTGGTTAGCTGTTGTCTAGACAATCTTGTGGCCTCAGCCTGGAAAACCCTGGCCAGCTCACGTTGGTCATCTGGGAGATAATCTGTTAACGTAGTGATCTTCTCCCAGAGAAAAAGCTGGTACCTTGCCATGGTAGCCTGATAATTTGCTATCTTAAACCCTAACGTTGCTGAAGCATACACACGGCGACCAAACGTATCCAACTTCCTACCCTCTTTGTCCACAGGAGTAGAATGGCTTTTTGTGGAGCGTCCCTGCGATGATTCCACTACAATGGAGTTTGGCCTAGGATGGCTACACAGGAATGGAGTTTCAACGTCCTTAACTTTATACAACGTCTCCAATCGTTTTGACGTAGCCCCCACTGTTGCCGGATTCTCCCACGCACTCTTAAACGTTTTTAGGAGCGTCGGTACCAAGGGCAGGGTGAGTTGAGGTGCAGGCTCAGCGTACATCACGTCATAAATTTTATCGTTGAGGTCCTCCTGTGGCTGGTTAATGTCTAGACCAAGAGATTGTGCCATCCTTTGCATTTGGTCTGAAAAGGAGCCTAATTCTAACGATGGCGAAGGTCTGTCAGTAGAGCCAACCCCCTCAGGAGGAGAAGGGACTGATGGGGCCCGGGACCGTATAGATGACGCGTCGGAAGGGTAGTCATCGCCCGAGGTTGGAGAGAGTGGTCTTGGCACCAAGGCCGTCGAGGTGTGGGCCGGTGTCGAAGAGGGCTGTTGCCTTACTGTGGTGCTGTTCTGGTGTCGTCGCTGCGAGGACGAGTGTCCAATCCTCTTCCCTGTATAGGGGTCGAACAGGTAGCGCGGGGCTCTGCGGTGTCGGGACCTGCTCCTGGATCTATCAGAAGCCGATTCCCAGTGTCGGGATCGAGAGCGAGACTGGGATCTTGTCCGCGATCGAGACCGATAAGTTGTTCTCGAATCTCTCGACATCGGGGATGCAACGCCCCCGAGTGGTGAAGGTTGTTGGACATCCTCTTCATGAGATCTGCGATCAACGTCGTGATCCACAGAGATGTCAGATGGGATGACATCTATTAGCTCTACATCCGAGGAGCCCGCTTCGATATCCAGGGCTTGGAGGACCGGTCGTGGCGGCAACGAAGAAGCACGCTGAGTCATTGACAGGGACCTCTGAGAGGGGATCGGCGAAGACGCCGGGCGCGCAGACGTCGGCGTCGAACGCTTCTTAAACGAAGACGAGGGCTGGTGCGTCGGTATCGACGGCTCAGGACGCCGTGGTGTCGACGATGTCGATCTACGACTCGATACCGACGATGGCTTAAGCGGTCGGTCTTTCGAAGTCGGCGGGAGCCTCGACGCCGACGGCGTTGTCGATGTCGAAGATCGCTTCGGTATCGAAGATGTTGCCGATGCCGATGAACGCAGTGGTGCAGATGTCGAAGATCTTTTCGGTGCCGAAGAAGACTCTACTGCCGATGTCGAAGGCCGTTTAAGAATCGGAGAACGGCCGTCCCCCGACGCCGTATGGTCTGTAGGCTGTTTCGATGCCGAAGAGGGCTTTGGTGCCGTCGACTGCTTCGACTTCAATGCCTTTTTACTCTTGCCAGACTTCTTGGTCGCGAGGGTGGCCTTTTTGGAAGGCTTTGTTAGAAGTCGTGGCAAAGGTTCCTCTGCCGCGTCCCTATACGGGGAAGAGCAGGGAGATGCCGGTTTTGAACGACTTACAGGCGCCCGCCTGCGCTCACCGGATGTCGATTGGCCAGCCTCTGCGTCCCCCGCCTGCTGGCGCGGCTGGTCCACCGCGGACAAGGCCTTGCTCCATAGCAGGCTACGAAGTCTGTCCGCCCGAATCCGCCTGGTTTGGCGGGAAAAAGTCATGCAATGGGGGCAGGAGTCAACAATATGCCCTTCCCCCAAACACACGAGGCACAAAGAGTGTCCATCGGTTAGGGTCAATTTTGCCCTACAACTTGAGCAATGTTTAAATAGCGCCGCCTGCGCCATAACTCAGACGAACAGGGAGTCTTAAAACAACAAGTATTTCTATAACTATTACTAAGATATATAAATTTTTTTTTTTTTTTTTTTTTTTAAATATTAAACTAACAATATAACTCCTAACACTAAGCTAATTACAAGTAAATATATTTTCTTTCAGATAGCTACGAACGGATTCGTTCGGAGAAGTCTCCCGCGAGGCGATCAGCTACGCGGTCGAAGAAGAACTGAGGTAAGGCGGGACCCGGAGCATGCGCAATGGATGGTGGGGGAGGGGTTCCCGCCAAAAAGCACTAAGCTAGCTAGTGAAGTTTCCCGATTGGGGCTCGGCGCCGGCGCAGAGCCCATATGTGTGATGCACAGAGACCACGAAGAAGAACCTGCTGTAGCTCAAGAAACAAGGGCAGGGATTGGCTGGACGTGCTGTTTCCCTGTCCTGCATGCTAGCCTTTGATGTCTTTGAGGATCGGGTTCAAAGGCAGAGCAGTGCTCTGCACACAGACCACGCCTGAGCCCATGCTGACGTCTGATCGGCTGAGCAGCTCTTGAATCCACTATGCAAACGGAAACCATAAGGAGCCCTATTTTAAGGAGGACACTGACAAACGCCAGGGTGCCCAGAGGACAGGGGACCAGGATGGTGGATGGTCTGGAAACCAGGTCCCCTGAGGAGCAGTTGAAAGAGTTGTCTAGGGCTGAGCCTGGGGAGGAGGTGTTTCAGGAGAGGCATGCTAGGTGCCATATGGAAGATGGAGCACAGCAAAGCTCTCTTGCTCCTGAGCGTAGGGCGAGAGCCAAGAGGTGCAAATGGCAGGGAAGCGGAGCGGAGCTAACCGTGGGAATGGTTCAGCAGTGGAACAGCCAGCCTCAGAAGTGGTGAGTCCTCCTTTGCTGGAGGTCTTTCAGCAGAGCCAGGAGGATCCCTCTACTGACCAGGCTGGAGGACCTCCATGATCCCTTCTAACTCTCTGAGCAGCCAGCAGTCAAGATTTCTGGACACTGGATATGTCGGCCTCCAGCTTGCTTCTAATGCTTTAATACTTTACTTAAAAGGGTCTGTGCCCACTTCCTGGGGGAGGGGGTGGGGAGGGGGTAAAGCAAGACCTCAGCCATCGGTCAGGAGCCAAGCACCTGTTTGCCTACAGAAGGCCCCAGGATCAATCTGCAGAGCCCCGAGCCCGGATCAGGCCTAAGCCCCCCCCCCCCCAGGCCAGCATGCTGTGCCATAGGGGTCCACCACATGCCCCAATGCCAGGGCATCCTTCCGTGGTTGACAGATCAGGGAGCAAGCAGGTGGTGGGAAGTGCTGGCTAAAACCTTGAGCAGTAATCATGGCAAGAATCCCATTGCAGCAAGTTCCTCAGGCCAAAGAACCAAAATGTTCACAAAATCCTCCTGGCCCTGAAACGGCCAAGACACGTTGCACCAACAAAATCTGACCCACACGCATTGCACTACTGCTGAGCTCCCCCCCTCGTTCTCCCCTCACTGCCTTATTACAGCCTCTCTCTGCATAGGCAGTCTGCCCTGGGGTGGGGGTGGGGATCCAGCCATCACTCTACTCCAGCACTGTGCACTTGTCCAGGCAGCTGGCCCAGGGGCTCACAGACCTAATGCCCAGCCCCACAGAGGCCCTTCCCTTCCCCCTCCAAACGTCAACAGACCATTTTTCTTATTAACCCCCAGGACGGCAGTCGCCCCACTGACCTGGGGGAAGACGTCTGTCAGGTCCTAAAGAGGTACTGAGACCAAGTGGGGGAGCGGCCACTGGCCCTGCACTTGCCCTGCCTTGGATCCCCTCCTCTGCCCTTGCTCCTGGGCAACTCTCCCTGAGCATCCACAGCCCCAACATGCATGTGCACGCGCACCCCCCCCCCTCCTTGGCATAAAAGAGCCAAAGCCAGCTGCATAGGAGGAAATGGGCTGGAGAGGAATTCCTCAAGGGGGGAGCAGTTCTCCACCGTGAAAAGATGCCGCTTTGGAGGAGAGAGTGCCCTTGTTGCACAACACCGCGCACACGCGCGCCCTGCACTCCAGAGGTGGCGGCACCTCCCTCCTGTCCCAGAGCTTCAGCAGGGCTGCTGTGTGTTCAGTATTGGACCTCTCAAAGACACACCGTGTGGGTGAAAGGTCTGTACAGGTTCATTGTGCATCCCGTGTGCATCCCGGGTCCATCAGGTTCCAGGCCAGCCTGCTCCAACGTGCCCACACCCATGGGTTGGACTGCATATGCCAGCTGAGGATGATGGGGGTTGTTGTCCAATACATCTGGAGGGCACGAGATGGGGAAAGCTGTTCTCTGTCTTCTCTGGCCTCATGTGAGCATGAATGGACTCCAGGAGGGAAGAGAAGAGGAAAGGCGCGGGGGGCCTGGAATGCCCCGGGAACAAGGTCGGGGGGGGGGTCCCTGCTCTCGGATCCAGGAGCTGAGGCACCTGAAACCCATCTCCACAAGATGAATAGCAGACAGGGGGCTGGTACACCTGCTCAACCTGTCCAGCGTCTGGGGAGGGAGAGAGGGAAAGCAGCAGGAGCCCACCCAACACTCAGGCCCCACTTGGAAGCAGCTGCAGAAGAAAGCTGGGTTGAGGGAGGGGTGGCCTGCTCCAAAGGCTGCAGAGGCACCAGCCAAAGCGCAGCACCAGAGAGAAGGAGATCGTATGCCTTTGCTGGAAGGCCGGCTGTGCCCTTTGTAGCTGCACAACTGGATGGCATGGCACCTCTGGGGCAGCTGGGCAGCCCCATCGGCCTGCCCCAAGCAGGGCCAGCCAGGCAAGGGTGGACCTTCACCCCTTCCCTGGACCACCTCCTCCTCGGATACAGCCCCACCTGAACCCCTTCCATGCATTCAGCTGCCCCTTCTAAGGGAGGGGCGAGGCATCCTCTCCCCCTTCGGTGCCTGCACTGTCCTCAGAGTGTCCCCCACCCCCACCCCTGTTCCCAGCCCCAGGCAGCTGCTAGCAGCCCTGGCAGAGCAAATTAGCCTGCAAGATAAATCAATTAGAGCCACTGATAGGCCGGAAATCCTGGCTCTTCCAGGGAGCCGATGGCTCTCATCAGCCAGACTAGCAGGGGAGAATGGCTCCAGCAGGCCCCCAGATCCACCAGCCTAGCAGTCCTGCCCGGAGTTTCCATGCAGCCCACTCCTTCCCAAGGCGGTGGAGCAAACTCCAGAGCCGCCCCCCCCTCCATGAACTCCACAGGCCAGAGATCCTGTCCTGAGCCCCCCCAGCTGGCCTAGGCCAGGAAGATGCCCTGGGCATGCCAACCCAGTCCAGGGCTGTGGAACATGAAGGGACTGGCCCAGGAAGGGGCAGGCCACGCCTTCAGGCAACCCCAGGAGGCAAGCAGGCCACTGAGCCACTCTGGGTGTGACACTTAGTGACCCCAGCGTGGGGCAAACCCAGTTCCGTGGCGCTACCCGTAGCCTGCCCCCCTCCCCGCTCGCCTTTCCCAGGCTGCCGGATGTCTCAACTCTGCTTGGGTGAGCCTCCTACTTCTCAGACTTACGGCTCCTGGCCCTCCAAGGAAAGCAACACTGTCTAGGTCAGCCTTCCCTGGGAGCCCCCCCCCCCCAATACCTTGCCCCTGCTGGATCAGGTCTTCCATAAAGTAACGTCCGTCCTCCCAGTCCAAGGCTGGAGCTGCCATTCTGAGCTCCCACTGCAAACCAGCAAACGCCTTCCCGCCAGATCTCGCTCGCTCGCACGCAGGCAGGCAGGCACACCTCAGCTGGGGCAAGTCCATACAGCGCACAGGAGCCCTGCAAACCCCTCTCCTCCCACCCCCCACCAGCCGCCACACCCCAAAGGCCTCCCTCCCTCCCTCCCTCCCGCTCCAGCAGTCCCAAATTCACTCCAGCTGCCATCCAAGAGCAGCCAGGATTCCTGTGGGATCCGCTGCAAAAGAGCCTCTCTCCAGCTGCCTTTGCCGGGAAAACAGAGCGAGTGAAGGAGCCAGATGCTGGCGGGAGGGGGGAAGAAATCCCCCCTGCAGGGCCCTCCAAGGCCCAAACCTGCTGCCCTCCAGATGTTTTGGACTTCAACACCCAGCAGCCCCAGTCAGCAGGGGCCATGGGCAGCAGTGCCGGGAGCCCAACAGGATGCGGAAGGCGGACCTGAGCAGAAGTGTCTCAAAAAGACAGCAGTAGGGCGGGGGGGGGGGGGGAGAGAGCCAAGGACCCAGAGGAGTTTCAGGATTCCCTCCCCCGCCCCACCAGGATGTCCTCTCAACCTCTGTCTGCTGCAGCACGCAGAAGAGACGCAGCTCCTGCGGGGAGGGGGAGGGAAGGAGGCTGCTCCCTCAGTCGCGCCCCACAGAACAGACTCTCCCCCCCCCACACACACACAGAGGATGCACAGATTGCCTGCCCAATGTTGTATACAGTCGGGCTGCACCCGCCCGCCCTCCTCGGGATCCTTCCTTCCCATTGATTTTGGCAACTCTGGACTCCCTGGGGTCAGCAACGGCCCCTGCGCCTCCCCAGGCACCAGGGGGGAAAGCCAGTCTGGAAGCCTCAAGGAGACCCGGCAGGGACCCCCGCACACAGCCCCTATCCCTGCGTAAAGATCCCAGTTGACCCCCCACCCCCGGGAAAGAGTTAAGGCCAGACACTACTGCACGCGGGGGGGGGGGGCGACACAACCATTTCTCCGGCGTTCTCAGAAATCCAGGCCCCGGCGCCGATCGGGGGCAGCCCTCCCCTCTCAGCACCTGCATGACCAGCAGCAGCAGCCGCCCCCCACCCCCAGCTCCAGGAAAACAGCCGCTTGGGCGGAACAGGGCGTGGCAGAGCTGGAACCCAGGCTCCCCTCCAACCGCCCTACCACGCACTCTCCCTCCCCGCCGCTGGTGGGGGTGCCGCGAGACCAGAGGAGGAGGAGGAGGAGCCGCTGCCGCCGCCTGCTGACTCACGCCCCGGGGAATACGCGCCCAGCCCAGCCGGGCTCCGTGGCCAGGGCGCTTCCTTTCCCCTCGGAGGCCCCATGAGCGGGAAGGAAGCCCCCCATTGAGGCCGAGCGGAGGACGGCCGCCTCGCCCTTCCCGGGAAGCCAGCGCCGCGTGGCTGGCGGCGCGGCGGCGCAGGGTCGATCTTCCCCGGCCGGGACCCCCCTCGCCCCGCCCTGCCCCGGGCATGGCAGGACCCCCTCCCCCCTGGCGGGCACGCACTACAGAGCTGCTGGGCGCTCCCCGGCCACGCGGTGGTGTCGCGATAGCGGCAGCCTCGGCTCCACCGGCTCCGAGGCCAGGGAGACGGGCAGGGCCCCGGGCAGAGCTATTCGGAGGAGGAGGAGGGGGACACCCCGATCCAATTCACCCCCGGGATCCCCGGGCTGAGCAGCTGCCTTCCCTGCCCTGGCACTGAAACGGGAGGCCCCGGGCAAGGCAGGGCAGCCCCGGCCCCAGGAGGGCCCCAGGTCCAAGCACAGGAGAGCCCTCGCCAGCCTGCCCCTCACCAAGGAGCCAGCCGGCCACTGGGGCAGGCTGAGGGCAGGCTGGCCCCCTCCCAGTAGCCAAGATACCTTCGTAGGCCCGGCCCCCCTTCCGCCTGCGCCCCCTGCGCCGCCTCTTCTGGGTCTCTCCCCCAGGGACGTCTCCCACTCCAGCAGGCTCCATGGGGCAGCCCAGCGGCTGATGACCTTGGCAGGCAGAAAGACGAGGCGAGGTGGGAAGGGGCCGCTAAGGATAGAACTGCAGCAGCTGCTGACCACCTGTCAATGAAGCGCGCGCCCCCCCCCCCCCGCCAAGGCACACCAGATCTTTGGACCTCCCCACAGCAGCCGGCCATCCTAACCGGGCGGGGGGGGGGTGCCCTCAGCTGCAACCCACGTGGCAGAACAAACGGGCTGCCCACTGCCCCACTTGGCATGGGCTATGCCCCCCCTTTCATTGCCCACGGACTTCTCTGCTAGCTCCTTGCCTGAACCTGGAAAGGCAGGCGGGGGGAGGAGGTGCTTGACCACCATCCAGGAGGGAATGAATGAATGAGGATGGAGCCCTGTTGCCCCAGCCTGAGATGGAGGCAGAGCAAGACACACCAGCCGATTCCATGCTGGCAATTAATCTGGAACAATTACTCCCCCTTTTGAATATACAATCTTAGAGGAGGGGTGGAAACCCACTAAGTGCGGCACAGGAGCCCAACACTGTCGTCGCTGGCAGGCAGTCCTGACGTGGTGCCCAGAGAGGGTTCCAGGCCTCCCTTGGAGGCAGCCTCCCCCACCCCCCAGCCGGTGCCCACCCCTCTGCCCCAAAGCAACCTCTGCCCAGCAGTTCCCAGGTCTGACCTTCAGCAGGTGTGCGATCGGACCCCACCTGGGGCACCGCCCTCCGAGGGATGGGCTCCACGTGCCCAGCCGTGGCGAGGGTGGCAGAATCCTCCTTCCGGCGATACGCCTGCCGCGAAGCCTCCTGTGGCTTGGCAGGGCAGGCCAGTGGGCCCGGCCCCATTTGCATGCGGGTGGGGCGTGAGGCCGGCCTGGCCAGGGCCACAGGACGGCGGACGCGCTGCAAGGTGGCGGGCACAATCTCAGGAGGCAAGTGCAGGTACTGGCGCAGGTGGGCAATCCCCTCGTCCGTCAGGTACCAGTAGCAATGGCGCCAGGCAAAGTTCTCCCGGACCAGGCCCCGGGAGCGCAGGGAGCCCAGGGCCCGCTGGACTTGCAGGTGGGTCACCCCGGGCAGCTGTGGGTGGTAGCTGTGGGGGCGCCGGTCCTTCTCTGCCACCAGGACGCCATCTCGGAAGAGAAGCTCGTAGATGGAGCGCAGCTGCCCCAGGGGCATCAGCATACCAGCCACCATGGCCTCTGGCTGAGAAGGCGCGGGACTCGCCTGCTTCTCAACGGGCTAGAGAGGTGGCTGGCCGGCCGGCTGCAACAGGAAGGAAGGGCTGGATCTGTCTGCCCGCCCCAAGGAGCCTCAGCCTGGCTGGCTCACGGAACAAACGAACGCAGCTGTGGCTCCAACCACTCCAACTCCTCCTCCAGCGGCCGGCAGGACTGGATGGGAGGTGGGTGAGCACAGGCCTGCCCCCCTCCTTCCCCTCCTGCTCGGTCTTGCGCTCCCCCCTCTCCAACCGCTGGGGCAGGGCACTGCCAGACCTGACTCAGCCCGGGAGGGAGGGAGGGAGGGAAGGGGCTCACAGCCTCAGAGGGAGGCGCCTCTGTGCGCATGCTGGAGTTCTCAAAGTTTCCTTCAACTTGGTAGGTTGGGGGGGGGGAGCCATTCTCTGCCCACAGGGCTTGGCAGCTCCACCCCACTGGGGAAGCAAAAACTGCTCCCATTGGAGGGAGGCTGGCTAGCCAGGGGTGGGGGGTGAACAGCTGGCAAGGCAGGCCAGGAGGCGAGGGCTGCAGGAGGCGCCCATCTCTGGTCTGCCCCACTTCCTTGCTGTGTGTGGCACTGTGCCCAGAGAAAGAGAGAACGGGCCATGGTTAACCCTCGGCACACCAGAGTGGGCAGGACAAGAAGAGGCACCCTAGCAGCCAGAGAGGGTACTGGGGCCTGCGGTCTTCTGCTTGGCCAGCATGCGCCCTATTCCCAGGAGGGAAAACTGAGGCACAGGAAAGGCAGAGGGACCAGCAGCCTGGATCAACAAAGGCAGGAGACCACGCCCAAGTATGCCCCCCTCCCCATCACACACTTCAAAGATCCCCCCGTCCCACGGTGAAGCCATCCTGGAAGCGCCCCCCCTCTCCTGATACAGCTCCTGCCCTGCCCCACAAGGCTCAGCACCACAGCCATGCTGGAGCTGGGAAGCCCCCCTGCCCTGCCCCCCCCCCCCCGCAGCTGCCCGCTCTGCGGACTCTTCCAGAGCTATTCCTGGTAGGGGACGTGCAAGTTATTTCAGTGGCTGGACAGGGGCTGCAGTGCCCCCCAGGGGTGTCTCCAATTATAGCCCCAGATGCATCTTGCCCCAACCCCTCCCCCGCAATGCACACCCGCGCATTATGGGAATGCCTGGTTTGTGGAGGGCGGAGCCCCATCTATGCTCCAGAGGCCTGAGATCAAAAGAGCTCAGCCTGACTAGGCAGGGCTCTTGACAGACCCTCCCCTAAAGAGCCCAGAGTGATACGGGCAGGTGGCATGCTCTGTCCCTCCACCTCCCCCCCCTAAAAAGTGTCAAGAGGCTTTCCAGGAACTTGAGAGGGAAGCCAGCCTCAGAGCCACCTAGAAATGGCCAGCATGGACACTCCCCCCCCCCCCGCCTGATCTTCAGCGCAGCTTGGCCTGGAATGTGCTTCACCGTTGCCAGGCAGGCTCTTGTCATTCCCGTTTTACACACAGGAAACTGAGGCTGAGCACAATTTGCTCAGGGCCACAAGTGGAACTCATGGCTGCAGTGGGACTTGAACACAGCCCTGACCTGCCACTGCTTTGGAACTCGTTTCCATGTACATTCAGAGATATGCTGCCCCCTTCTCATGAATCTAAACCCCATACCCCCCATGACACCCACATCCCACCAGCCAGATAACACGTGCTCCCCTTCAACTCGAGGGTGTTGGGCAGGACAGGCGGTGGGGGCGACAGGAAGGAAAGGCCCCTCTCCTTTCCCAGGCTCTCCTGCTCCCACAGAACAGGAGCAGGTTCCTGAGCTGACAGCCAACGTCAATATTTGTCCAGGATTTGCCTCTGGCAGCTGCTCCTGGATCTCCACTGCCCCACCCAGCCACACAAGAACAGAGGGCGACTGCCCCCTTCAGCTCACAGATGTTTGATTTCAAAAAGGCAAGAAGGAGCCAGGGGGAAAGCCTGCAGCAGCCCTCCTGGCCCTTCAATCCCGGCGCATGGGAACTAGCAGTAAAGGGACCGCACATGCTGTGGGCACCCTTCTCTGTCTTTAATGGAAACCTTGCAGGGCTGGCCTCTGGCTCTGGGAACAGGCAGGCTTAAGAACTCTCCTGCAGCTCAGTACCACAAGCACGGTGTGGCGAGGGAGAGGAAGAGACAGCTGTTCAGCATCTGGGCTGCAAGGGCTCTGCTCTCTGCTCCAAAGATGCAGAAGCCATTTGGCGCTATGGGCCACAGCTGGGTGGGCGCATGATGATGGTGGCGGTGGAGGGAATGCTCAGACGCAGCCACTCCCCTGAGCACATGAAAAGCAGCAATGGGTTAAAGTGAGTTCATTCAGCTTACAAAGAGACCTGTGCTTCTGCGAAGTCAGCAGGTTGTAAAGCTCCCATGGGGGGTGCCCCTCCTTCCCCCCATAAGAACACGCCTACTACTTGGAGCCTCCCATCCCAAACTGTCCTATATTCTGGGGGTTGCCTCCAAGCAGCCTCCATGGGCAAGGGACCCGTGGCAGCCAGAGCCCAGCACTGGCAGCAGCGCTCTCCAGTGCCCCCCCCCCACAGGAGTTCAGGCTGGGACGCCAAAAAGGCTCCTGCCCTCCCTCCCTCTCACACTGCCCACCCCACCCCTGTGGCCCTGTGCCCAGTGGCATGCAGGAAACAGCATTGTTCAGATGAGCTAACCATTAGGCAGACACTGCCAGGACTGGTCTGAGCGCAGACATGGCGGACACAGAAATGCCGCTGCCACCCGACCACAACTGGCTGGGAAAGGACATGTCAAAGCCAGAACCCCCGGGGGCAAGAAAAGCGCCTCAAAGCCCACAGGACCAGAGACAGACGCTAAGGAACCAGGATCAGTCCAGCGCTGCAGAAGGTCACCTCCAAGATGCTGGGCTAAGCAAAGCGGAACAGGTGGGAGGGAAATTATGTCTACCCCAAAATATGACAAAATGTGAATATGAATACTAATATTTCACACAAAATGAAAACAAACAATTAGCAGTCAAAATGCCCTCACCCATATAGGTTGTACATAGTCGCAATGCAGATTTCAAAATCAAGGCTGCATAAGTAAATTACTGTTCAAATCAATTTACCAGTAACATTTACCAGCAACAACTACTGACAAATAAAAGCACTTTATCCGATTATTGGGGTATGGCACATTATCTCAGATATCTCTAAGCTTGTGTATTTTGTTTCGAACAGCATGTTCATTTGGTTCAGGATTCAGGCCGTCATGACTGTTCACGTTCTCTCCCACTGAGGAGGGCCAGGTGGGTGAAAATGCATTTGGGATGCTGGCATCGTCTACTTAGCCTTGACTTTGAAATCAGTACTGTGATTATGTACAGACTATATGTGTGAGGTATTAAGGGAAATTTTTGACTACTAATTATTTGTTTTAATTTTGTATGCATTACTAGCATTTACATTAAAATGTTATATTTGGGAATATACGCAATCGTCATTCAACCTATTCCATTTTGGTGGTTGTAAGTGCTTCACTACATCATCATCATCATATATTTATTTATTTATTACCCGCCTCTCCCAACAGATCGAGGCGGGGAACAGCATCAAACATAAAATACAAAACTGATTAAAACACTTAAAACCAATAAATCATTAAAATACCAATAAAACACTTTAAAATTCATCTGGGTAGGCCTGCCGAAAAAGATCAGTCTTTATAGATCTTTTAAGCATCAGAATACACGGTGCCTGGACCAAGCCCTTGGTCCACCGCCACACATGT
Organism: Anniella stebbinsi; assembly: GCA_029215795.1. Taxonomy (NCBI): domain Eukaryota; kingdom Metazoa; phylum Chordata; class Lepidosauria; order Squamata; family Anniellidae; genus Anniella; species Anniella stebbinsi. Next base: position 119,649,468 of record JARDYH010000006.1, on the reverse strand, counting down.
CTCATCCAGACCACACAAACCATGACACAACAGAGCATGCACAACCCAGAAGGTGCTTGCAATGCAATCGGCTCCAGATGGCTCCAGCAAGTGAGCCAAGCTGTTTCCTTCAGCAGGAGGCGAAATACATTATGACTGAAAATCCCTTTACAATTCAAGAGATCGCAATCAAGCAGACAATGAATCCTTCTAACCCATCCCGGAGGGGGGGCTCAGGGCTGTGGCTCCCTGTAGAAAGAGCAAGGGGGACCTTGATTCTGGGCAAGGGGCAGACCCGGAGAAAGGGAGGGGGCTCAGCGGCTGCCCCTGGGGCCCTGCTCTGGCTTTGCTAGTCAGCTGACAGCGCTGCCTCCAGCAGAGATAAGCCCCAGGTGCCTCCGATTCCTTCCCAAGTGGAGCACCGGCACCCAGGTCAGCCCTCGGCCTCCCATCCTTCTCCGTGCTTTTTCCATTCCGCCTTCTCCTTACGAGTCAGGGCCTCCTCGAGAGCAGCAGACTCACCCCATTTTCTGTGGGCTTATGAGGATATTCAATCACCAGAAAGTTAAGGCTTCCAAAAATTTTAAAAATTCATTCATTCAGATATATTAAAACATTTAGACAGAGCAATTGATTATACAGAATAATAAAAATGCTGAGAGAAAACTCCTTCAGCAATTATTAAGGCAATTCTCTCTGTGTAGTTAAAATAGAAGGGCCAAACGCGTTTCAACGATACGTCTTCTTCAGTGGCCTCCGGCACAAGCTATATCCCTAGATATAGTGAATTTTGGCTTGAGGAACGGAGGCTGTTACAGTCAGTGAGCACTTGCTGCAGAGAGGACTGTTTTCATTATTGTTGTAGGTTTCGTGTCTTGGGGGAGTGATATAAACTGACCTAGGCTGCCTCTACAAGAGAGGTTTAAAGCTCTTTCAAGGCGCTTAAAAAAATTTACCTCTACAAGAACGGAGCGCAAATCGGGCGTAGAGGCGCGTTATCTCTTCGATTATGCGCATTATCGAATGCGCGTTAAATCACGAGTTTTATTTTGCTCCGGCCGTTAAAGCGCATTTTGACTATGTGAACAAGCGCTTATGCGCATTAACTACTTGGAAAGTGCATTTTGGACATCCGTTAATGCGCTTCGCTGCCTCTCATGCAGAGGTATTAGGTGTAAATGCGCTTCAGCGATTATTTGCATAATCGCCTAACCGGGCGCAAAAGCGAATCCTTGTAGAGGGGACCCTAATCTAGGGATATTGATAGTCAGCCCGACATTCAAGATATCTTTCCTTGTCTACATTATCAGCTTGTGCCGGAGGCCACTGAGGAAGATGTATTGTCGAAATGCATTTGGCCCTTCTTCTATTTTAACTACACAGAGAGAATTGTCTTAATAATTGCTGAAGGAGTTTTCTCTCAGCATTTTTATTATTCTGTACAATCAATTGCTCTGTCTAAATGTTTTAACATATCCGAATGAATTAATTTTTAAAAAATTTGGAAGCCTTAACTTTCTGGTGATTGTACATTGTTTTCTTGGTTAAGGATAGCACTTTTTTGTCATGTTTATGAGAATATTCACCAGTTTCGCGGCTTCCCTAATCTGCCTGCACAACAAGGGAGCCAGGCAAAGGAAGCAAAAGGATCCCCAAGGCTGAAGTGCCAATGTTCCACCTTCTAAAACCCCCCCACTGCACTCCAACAGACAGAGAGGGGGCACCCCAGCAGCATCTCAGTACAACCCCCTCACCAGGCTCTTGGGAGTGCGCAAGAGGGTCTACTCAGCACAGGAGCACAAAGACATCACGGTGGTGGCTTCATTCCGCCTCAACTCCTCAGCCTCGCTGCCCTACGTTCTCCCAGGGAAGCGTGGCCTCCCACAGCAAGGACCCGCTCTCCACCAGCAGCAAACGGAGGTAGGGGAGAGACCGGCCCCCAGGCAACAGGGTCTGTACGGAGAGGCAGTGAGGCTCCCTTGCGACAGCCCCCCCTCCACTGCCCCTCCCCCAAACAAGTCTGGCCAGAGCACATCAGCACATTTCTACACACACACCAAAATCTGTCACTGCTGCAGCCATGGAAAAGCGCAGAGTCAGCCTGGCTGGGCAGTGGAGGCCACATCAAGCAGCGCCAGGCAGGCGCCTGGATCCGCCTCCATGCCAGCCAACCAGGGACCCTGGCACACCCCCAAAGCCAGCACCACCGCCCCCCCCAACTGCTCCTTCAGCCCTAAGAAGAGAGGCACAAGTCAGGCAAAATAGGAGTTGGCACCTGGAGGGCTTCTGACCTTGCAAGGCCCAGAAAGAGTGTCTGCCCCTGTCCGGCTGAACCCCCTCCCCAACACATGCCAGGTCTGCCCCTCCTCGCTGTTCCTGCCCCCACCCCCAATCTTCCCTTTCTCAGGGCTAGGAAATTATTCTCCTAGAACCTGGGGGGGGGGGGGAGTTACTCTCTCACATTGGCTGTTTCCCCCACCTGTTCATTGGCCACCCTGTGAGAGACAGACAGGTGCCTTCCTTCCCTCCTGGCATACAAGCAGCACGGAGACACCTAGACATGGCTGCCTTGAACCTCGGCTGCTGCTTCCACTGGGCACAATTCGCACACAGACCCAGGAGCTAACCACACAAATATGAGCAAGCAGGCCTTTCCTTGCCCCACATCATGTCCCTGGGGAAGAAGCAGCTGGCAAGAGCACAGTGGGGGAATGCCTGGTGCTGAAAGAATTTACTGCCCCTCCCTCATTTCTCTCCTCTCAATAGCTTCCCCCACAGAGCTACGTCCATAAAAACTGAGGTGGTCCTGGGGACAGAGGCGGCTTGGGCTGCAGCAGCCAGGGAGGTCAGGTGGCCTCTTGGACCACCCACAGCCCCCCCCCCATCCATTGGGCCTGGCAGCTTAGTGGGGGGAGGGAAGAAGAACCTTCGGCCCTCCTTCCCTCCCCACAACCCCCCACCCCTGGTGCAAGTCCCCTGCAGAAGATGTACAGGACAGGGGCTCTGCCCCACCCCCATCACTGTCCAAAGGGGCTGCCCAGGATTTCCACTCTGAGCTGGGAACAAAGAGGCGGCTGTTTGCGAGGGGCTGCCTGGCAGCCAGCGAGGGCCTGGAGGGGGCAGAGGCCGGATTACTAATCAGATCATGGAGTGGGGGGGGGGGGACGGGATAGGACTTGTTCTCACAGTAAATCAGCCTGGGTGGCACAAAAGCCCCTCCACAGCGCCTGGCAGGTCACATGGCACCGCCCCGCCCACAGCCTGGCCCACCCTGACGTGAGTGGGGGGCTTGCCAAGGTGGGCCTCTCCATGGAAGGCACCCTGCACGACCCACAAGGATGGGGCAGCATCCAGACGCCCCAGGCTGGGGAGGCAGAATGGGCCTCAAGCAAAGCCTGGCTGGGCCAGCACTTCACCCCTTCCCTCCCTCCGGCCTCCTCAGCCTCAGAGCAACCCAGCACCCGAGTAGGACCCCAGATGCTGTATGCCCCACAGGCAACCTGGGTGCCCCCTCTCCACCAGGCCCAGCAGGTGAAGCAGATGAAGCCCCAGAGCCCCACAACCAAGCCCCACAGTCGGCACCCAGGGCAGGAGCTCAATGCACCACCAGGGCCCTGCGGCGGCTCAAAAGAGGCTCACAGGCAGGGCAGGAAAGCCACAGCCAGCCCCCCCCCCCCGACCCCAGTACGTGGTGATCTGCTGCTCCTCAACGTGGAGATTCTACAGGCAACACAGCTAACCCGTTTTAGTCAGGCTTCACCTTTGTGCAATTGGCAAAACAGTGGCCCAGTGCCAGACCCATTCAGACCAGAGGCCACAGGTGGGATGAAGCCCTCAGTTGCAAGCCCCCCCCCCTGGCCTTTGACCTGCTCCCATCTCCAGCACAAACTCCTCAGCTCAGCCTCACCGGCCAGGCTTGGTGTCCCCCCCCCTCACCTTCCCCCCTGTCTAGCCACATGCACCCCACCCACGACCTTTGCCCCTGCAGTTCCTCCACCCTCAGCTGCCCAAAGGTCTCCTGCTCCCTCAGACAGCTGCCCCCATCCCATCCTCCCTGCCTCTTGCGCGCTCATGAGCCCCCTCCTCCCGTGTGACCTCTGGCCAAACCCTGCACCCACCCACAGAAATATGCCTCGCTGAACGGAGCGGGGCCTGGGCCTCTCCTGCCCCAGGACTCCCTCCCCTGGCCCCGTGTGGAGTTTTCGACTGCAGGATCCTTGGGGCAGGGGCTTATCTTCTACTAGTTGCTCCATAATGCCAGTTGTGTGTGTGGGGGGGGGGATCGTCAGACCCACACAGACAGCCCTGAGGGGCGGGAGGAGGCTTCCCTTCGAGCAGCACAGACAGGCGCCCCGAAGACCACTGTCGCAAGCATCCGGGCGCGCCGCTTCTCCAGAGCCCGCGGGGAGGGCAGCCCAAAGCCTGGCACGGGGGAGCGGGAAGCGGGGGCGGGGGGGCGAGGAAGGCACGGATCCTGGAAGCGCGATCGGACCCACTGCGGCGCCGGTGTGGCGGGCGGAGCCTTGCAATTCTGCCGCGGCGCCCCGCGCACCTGCCCCTCGCGAGCGCCTCCCTCCGCATCCCGCCCGAGACCGCAGCCCCTGGCGCCCCATCGGCCCGGCCCTGCTCCGCCGGGTACCTTTGAGCGAGCTGATCTCGTGCTGGATGGAGCGCGCCGAGTCCATGGCGGGCAACGGGCAGCTCCGGAGCGCAGCGCAGCGTCCTCCCACCGCCGGGATGCGTCCGGGCGCTCCGTCGGCGGCTTTGGGGTGGGCCCGACTCCGCCCCCGGCAGCGGCGCAGCCAATCCGCGCGCGGGGCTCCGGCGGGTCCCCTTCATCGAGCTGGAAGCGGCTCGGCCCTGCGCGTGGCCACTGCGGCACTTCGGCGGGAGGCGCGTCGCATCTCCCCGCCTGCAGCACCCCCTGCGCCCCACCCTGCCCAGCACGTCGCTGGACCCTTCTCCCCCGGGCCCAGGCCGACGGGAGAGCCGCTCTGGCGTTGGGCAGCGCCGCCGGGGACCTGGCCGGCTGAGAGCGCCCCCGCTGCACCGGACCAAGGGGCCCCTTCCCAAGCAGGCCCTGCCCGGCCACCTGCCTCCGGCCAGCCAGGTCCCACGTGCCACCCTGACGAACAGCCCCTTGCGCCAGCGCCGGTCGTGGCCACACGCAGGCCCCCTCGAGGCCGCCGACCCCCGACGAAGGGAGACGCGGGCCCCGGGCCAGATCCCAAAGGGCCACGCCAGAGGAGCGGCGTTGCAAGGGCCCTGCGGGGGTGGCCGCTGCCGCGCTGACCAGCTCAGGAGGAGACGCCGGGCAGCGGCTGGAAAGCAGCCCTTGTGCACGCCAGGAAGACGCGTGCGGCGCAGCAGCTCCGAAACGCGGCGTGGGAGAGCCCCGGCACCGTGGGAGGGCGCGGGTGCCAGGCTCCACGCGGCTGCGAAGGGCTCCCCACTGGACAGCTGAGTCTACGTGCAAGGGACGAGCTGCTGCTGGAAATCCCTGCTCCTGCTGCTGCTGCTGCAGCGCCGTTTATTCCTGTCCAATATTTCTAGGCCGCTGTTCAGAGCAGGAGCCCTCCCAAGGAGCCTTACAATTACACCCCTACCATAAGAACCGATGTAGTAATAAAAGAAGCAGGCAGTTACGAAATCAACAAAGGGCAACTTCATACAGAAACCGACCACACGCCTTCCAGCCACAAGCCAGAACAGCCCCGGGAAGGCCAAAGTAAACAAGGCTTCCGGGCCTTCCTAAAAGCCTGCAGTGATGCGGCCTGAATGGCAACCCAGTCCAGAAGTGTGGGGCAACTGCAGGAAAGGCCCCGCCTTGTGCACTTGCCCACCTGACTGTGGGGCGGGGGCGGTCGGGTAGTGAAAAGGGCTTCTGTTGCTGATCTCGACGTGTGGGCAGGCTGGTCTGGGCGAAGGCAGTCCTGCAAGTAATTTGGTCCCAAACTGTTTACGGTCAAAACCGGCACGTGAAATTGGGCACAAGCAGACATCCGGCAAGCCCGTTCGCAGGAGAGCGTTCCAGCGGCAGCCGCCAGAGGAGCCGCCGCCTCCGGGCTGAAGGGAGCACGGGCGGTCAACACTGCCCGCAGACGCCACCGTCTCCCTTGCGCCCGTCCATTGGCGCCAGACGCTGCCCAGTGCGCGCAAGCAGCTTGGCTGCTCAAGGCGGAAGCTGCCCGGGGCTCTCTGCAGCCAGGCCCTTCACAGTCCAGGCAAGAACTACAACTCCCAGAATGCCCCCAGCACAAAAGCCCCCGCAGACGCTCGCGTCCCCCCCTCCCCCTGTATCAACTCCTCACGGCGCTTGAGGTTGGGCCGGGCACTGGGGACGGGAGAGGAAGTGATGCAGCCGCTGCGGAGGTTCCCAAGCCCTCCTCACCCCCAGACCTAGCAGCCAGTGCAGGGTCCTAGCGCCTGTCAAGCCACAGCCAGGGGAGTTTTCTGAAAGGACGGTCCAGCCACCCTCTCCCGGGAAGGCTCCGTGCAAGGCCGGCCACTGATCAGCAAACACCCACATGCCTGGGGACGAGTTCAGTGGCTGGAGAGCGATTCAGCAGCAGAGGCAGAAATGGGCAGGAGCAAAGGCGGGCGGAGCAAGCCATGCCCCCCCCCATGCAGTCCTTGTGCAGGGAGGGGGAAGCAAGGCAAGGAGTGGGGCACAAGGAGGGCAGACGTGGGCTAAACATTATGTGGTAGAAATCCCATCCCGTTTGGGGGTAGAGAGGCTGGCTTAGAGGGCTCCTCAGCTCTGCCCTGTTGATTCAGGGCAGGGGAGACAGGATTGAATTGAAAAAGGGTCAGGCATCCTAGTGGCCTCCGGGTGTTTTGGACTACCACTCCCATCCGCTCCAGCCAGCCAGGCCAATCAGCCTTTCCCTTACCAGGTCCTGGACAACTCCTCAACGCTGGCTGGGCCTGGTGGGACTTGAAGTCCCACACGTCTGGAGGGCCCCAGGGGTGGAGATGCTCCCATCATCAAAGGATACGCAAAGGGCACCTGACTGACTACTCACTAGGATCCGGGTTCATCTCTCTCGCCCGGTGCTCCAGCTGGCCTAGGCAACCACAGCAGAGCTGCAATGGGGACACAGAGAGCCCTGCTCACCATAGGAGCATCACTACGCCTGGCGCACGGGGCCCTGGGCTGGCCCCGAACCTGTTCTACAGAGCCCGGAATGTCCATGGGTGCCAATGGAAGGGCTGTGTTAATATCTGGACCTGTGTAATGTATGGGGGTGTTGGTGCCGTTTTTAAAATCTCTTACTGTTTTTAATTTTTTAAAATGTTTTTAATTTTATTGTAGATTTGATTCTTTTTTAACTTTTGTAAACTTATATTTATATGTTTTCATTGTACATGTTTTAATCTTGTAAACCGCCTTGAGCCGTGGGAAAAAGGCGGGATATAAATCATCCTCCTCCTCAGCTGAATTCCCATGCAGGCGCAGTTCTCTGGAGGAACTGCAGCTGGGGAGGGAAGAGTGAACTCTCTCCTTCCCACATGCTGCAGTCCAACCCCCCCCCCCCAAAACCTCACACCCTGAACATATGCAGCCCACCCACCACACCCTTCACAAGAATGGGTGTGGTGGGCTACTGGTGGAGAAAAAGTAAAACCTGGTGACATTGCCGGGGGGGGGGGGGCAGGTTTTGGATTCCCAAAAAGCTGCTTCTTTTCTTTTATCTTTTACAAAGACAAACAATTTCCAGTCGTTAGGGGTTTAAAATGTGTGGGAACTGCCTGCTGGTTCCCCAGAAGCCAGAGGAGGGTGAGAGGGAGCTGGCGGTGTTTTCCAGAGCCCTGGGGAAAGAGCCCAAGGAAGCTGCCTCAAACTGGCTCAGGCCCTTGGCCCATCTAACCCAGCAGGGGCTCCCCGGTGGGGGCTCAGGCAGAGAGAGGCTTCTCTTTCCCACGACTTCTTTTTAAAACCGGAGACGCTGGCGGCCTGAGCTGAGGCCTTCTGCAAGCAAGGCCTGGAACAGGCCTCCAGGACCTCCCGCTGGGCCCCTTGCCCCTCCCCAAGCCAAGATTCTGCAAAAATGCAGAATAAATTATGTTCCCCCCCCCCGCTACTCCCCCCAACCCATTTGGGGAGTTTTCCTGTAGAAATATGGAAGGAATGGAAGGAAGGAATAATAAACATGGTTAGAGACGCTTTTTTGGATTGATAAAACAAGGCACAGAATGTGGTGCATTAGTCTGATTGGTTTGGATATTTCTTCCATGCAGTGCAGGGTTCCTCCTGGCCAGCTTCTCGCCCCCGCCCCTGCCCCCACCCTGCAACACACACACACAGCTGTTCCTTGGCCAGGAGTACTGGGGGGTCTTTGCCTGCAGGACTCCTCCAACAGCAGGGCAGCGTGGTCTTCTGGTGGCTTTTAGGAGTTCTTGGCCACGTAGGAGAGGCCACAGCCCTGGCTCTCCCCCCACGCATGTTAGAACCAGCCTCCTCCTCCCTTGTACCCCCAGACTTCCTCCTCCACAGGGCCATGCGTCGGCAGCCACATCCGCAGTGCAGCCATGCAGGGCCATCAATCACATCGCACCAGAAAACTGGGCAGCTTTCACCTACTTGCCTGCCTGCCTGCGACCCCTCCCGCCAGCAGCTTTCCAGTGTCTACTGACTCAATGTTCCCCAACCACCCCAGGCAGATTCCTGGCAAACGGCCCACCCTCTTGGGAGCACGATCAGCGGCCCACTCCCCCAAGAGCGGCAGGCTCCTCCAGCCCCGGGCCACAGAAGCACAGAAACCCAGACTCGGGGCAGGGACAGGGGGCCAAAGACACGTGTCCCAAAATGAGGAGGGCGGCAGCCTGCCAGCGCAAGCGTACAGGATTCACCCAAGAAAAGCCAAACTCACTGACATGTCGACGTTTTGCCAAGAACGCAAATGCGCAAGCACTGGCTTGGGGGGTGCCCCACGCTCTCTGCCTCCGCTGTGCCGGAGGCCAAGAAAGCCCCTCCCCCAGCTCTAGGGCCACCTGTAAATGGAAGGGCTTTGCGATGCTTGGGGGGGGAGACTTTGCTCAGGAGACACATCATCACCCCCCACCCCACCCCCGCTGCACCCTGGGAAGGGGCTCTGGTGGCGCTACCTGCAGAGAAAGGCTCCCTCTCCAGAGCCACCTGGCAGTCAGGATTCACTTTGACCGATCGGGCCCCAGCGCCCCAATCGCGGCACCACCCCATGGTCAAGGCCACGGCCAGGCACTTGCCAACAGAGGGGGGGATGGAGACGTGGCGGCGGGGGACTGAACTCTGCCTGCCATTTCCCTCAAGCCCTCCCCCATCCACTTAAAGAGAGCTTCCATGCTAGAAATACAACTGGCAGAGAAAAGCAGTCGGCCGGGGGGGGGGGGGGGGGACATACATGGACCATGGGGGTGAGGAAGGGTCTGGCACCCCTATCCCACCTGACACATGTTCACTTGCAAAGACTGTCCCCCCTCCCTTCACAGAGAGAGCCCTGCTCTCTGCTAGATCCCAGGGCAAGAAGAAGGGATAGAGTGGGGTGGGGTGGCAGGGCTTTCTATGGAATAGCAAGTGCTGATGGGCAAGAAGTGCCCAGTCCTTGCACTCCCCCCAACTCCCACACACCATGACGTAAGGGAAAAGGCCTGAAACATGCCTCCACATGGGCACAGAGGTGCCTCCTGGCTGGGCAGACAGAACTGGCCAGATCACCGCTACTCCCCCCCCCGACCCGGTGCCCTCGGCAATTCCTGGGAGTTCAGGTGCCTCATCCCCCTACAAGGAAGGGGCTGCACTCTGGAGAAAGGGGCAGGACTAAGCGGGGGGGCAAGGCTCAGACCCAGAGCATGTTTCATTGTTGGGCTCACGTCTGGAATATCTGGGCACGGACGCCCCCAAAAGTGTCCCCAAAGGGCTAAGACCACTGACATGGCCCCTGGAGAAAGAGAGCAGAGCTGGAGGGGCCCCAACAACCATATACCTATGGTGCCCCCCCCAGCCTGGAACACCAGCACAACACGGGCTTCCAGGTGAGGGTACTGCCACGTCCCTCCTCCTCCTCCTCCTCCTCTTATTCTTCAGGGAGAACCTCATGCCACAGAAGTGGGATCCAGGCCCTTTTCAACCCCTCCCCCAACAACCAACCGTGCCCCCCACCTGACCCCTTAGCTTTGGAGCCATTCCAGGCCGTGAGTAATGCCCGCTCTCACAGACCTACATCCTTACAGAGCCAGGCTGCCCAAAGGCACTGGGATCGCCCAAAGCACCCCACGGTTCCCACCTCACAGGTCTGAATTGGACACCCCCGCCCACTGCCTGTCACTACCTATCAGTCAGGAAAGGGGGCCGCCCCTGCCTCTCCTTCTAAGGGCAGATGGGAGGCAGTGCCAGGGGACCCCCGTGGGCTGGCAGCTTGTGCCCCTCTTCAGACGCAGGACTCAGGCAACAGGGCCAGCCGAGTGCAGGGGGGGGGCGGGGGGAGCGGAGAGAAGGGAAGGTGCCCAGAAAGCCCCAGGCTTTTGAAGACCACCAGGCATCCCTTTCCCAGTGAGGGGGGCAGCAGTGCCTCCAATCGGCTGACTCCCTGCATGGTCACCCTGTGAGTCAGCCAGCAGCATGTCTGGAGGACCAGGCCCTGCAGGAGTGTTCAGGGTCTTTGGAGCCAGAGTGTTCCTGGGACAGGTGGGAACACCAGAGCTTGAATGGGAAAAGCTGCTCTCACAGGCAATAAATAAAGAAGCATGTACAGAGTGCCTTTCCCTAAGTGGCCACAATCTCCCCCCACACACACACTGCTAAGTTGAGTAGGGGGAGCGAAGGTCAGAGGGCAAAAGCCTCTTAGGCAGTGGGAGGTTCTTTAAAGTGCAGCAGGCTTGACATGGGCCACTCAGGAGAAAAGGCTTTTCTGCTGTCCAAACTCTCAGGAAGCCGAAAATGTGGTCCAGCCTCTTTAGCCTGCCTGGGAGATGGAGGCTGGTGCTCCTTCTGCCCACCACCCCTCAGAGGCACGTCCCAGAGGATGTGTACCAGCAGGGGACTAGCCCCAAACTGCAGTGGGGCAACGAAAGAAGAAGAAGAGGGAGCGGACGCAGGAAGGGGCCCACATAAGCCCTGCGCACAAACAGGCAGCCCAGAAGCCCACTGGGATCCTCCTGACACCTGACTCCACCCCCCCCCCCCATGTCCCCTGTTCCAAATACAAGTTGCACCCTTTGCCCCTCCCTGCTGGCCGCCTCAAAAAGCACCGCCTCCAACCCTTAGCCCCACCCATTAGTCCCAAGAGCCGTGGGGTGGGACACTTGACGCTGGCAGCCCCGATTTCACTATGTTTGCATGTCACCAGCCCCTTAATAGAGGCTCCCTTTTGAGATTCCAAAGCGTAAGTGCCAGACGCAAACCAGCCACTCCTTTGAAGCCATGACTTTCCCTTCCAATACTTTCCTTTTCCCTTCCCTATTTGTCTCCTCGCAAACAAAAAAAGTCCCCAAAATGGAGACAAGCACATAATGTGCTTTCTTTCTCTAAAAAAAAAAAAAAAAGAAAGAAAACAAAAGTGTTTTATGATGTCATCTGAGTGGTTTTCTGATTGAAACGGAGGCGACAAAGGCAGGGAACATCCTCAGGGAACCATTAATCCACAGCGCCAATAGAACAGCCCGGCCAGTTAATCAACTAACGCGTTTGCTGATTAATCTTCCAACTGAGGCCATTCAAAGTCCAGCACCCCCCTTCCTTAGCGCGAAGGGACAGGACCAGGCAGCCGAAGACCCCTCCCTTCCAGCCCTCAGCGGGAGGGGGGCTGAGCCACAGCCGCCCCCCTCGCCCCGCGCGCTGGCCGGCCGGACCGCCCGACGGCTCCCCGCTTCCTGCTCCGTGCGCGGAGACGGAGCCAGCCTCGCGCCCAGCAACGGCCCTGCCGGCTCCGTCCCGGCCGGGGAGCTCCGCCGCAGCAGCGGCGCCTGACATGCCCTATTAAGGGAAAGCGCAGCCGAGGCGCTCCAGCGGTCCCGAGCCGGCCCGGCGTCCCGAGCGGCCCCTCGCCCGCCGCCGCCCGCGCTGCTCGCCCCGAGCCCGCCGGCGCCACGTGCGCCCGCCCACCTTTGTATTTCTCGCGCACATCCTCGTAGGCTTGGATGAAGTCCTTCTCCTCGGGGTTGGGCGGCAGCAGGCTGAGGTCGAAGGTGGCCATGGCGCGGCCGCCGCGGGCAGACTGCGCTGGGGAGGGGGCCGCGCCCAGCGTACCGCTCCGGGGGGCGAGGCTGGGGCTGGGAGGGAGGGAGGGAGGGAGGCAGGGCCGGCCGACCGGACAGACAGACAGACAGACAGGAGGACGCAGGCAGGCGGGCGAGGCGGCCGCGCGGGCCGGGCCAAACCCTGGAATGCCATTCCAGCTGCTGCCTTGCCCTACCCCTTAAAGGCGCCGCCGCCGCCGCCGCCGCCGCCGCCCACGGCTCCCAGGCTCGGGGCTTCCCCGCAGCGGAGGCGAGGAGGCCCGACAGGCGGACGAGCCGCCCGCCCCGCCCTCTCCGCCGCTGGGAGCACCTGCTCGCTGCCCCGCCTTTGACCTCGGGGCTCCGTCCTCCGGAGCTTGGCAAGGCGAGGAGGGCAGCGCGCGCGCGCCTGCTGAGAAGCGAGCCCCAGGCCGTTCGGTCAGGCTTGCGCCCAGGTAAGCGCGCACGGGCTTGGCGCCTGCATGGCCCGAGGCTCTCGGGGGCTGCTGCTCGGTCGACTCCGGGCTCCGAGCGGGCGCCAGGACGCAGCCGTCGTCGAGCCGAGTGCTGCTGCGACGGCGTGGCCTAGCGACGAGGCTCGGGCCGCACTGCCCCAGCTAGCGCAGGGCCGCCCCCGGGAGGCCGGCGCAGGAGAACGCTCCGCTGTCCTGGGCCGCAAGCCTCGGCCTGGCCCTCCCGGGGGCGGCCCAGGGCGCGGCTCTGTCGCCTCACCGGGCCGCGCCGCTCAGTCGTTCCAGAAGTGGGTCGGAGGTTGAGCCGTTGCGCCGCTCCCAACAGGGAGTCGACCCACGAGGAGCGGGCGGCGTCGCAGGGGCCTGGGGTGACGGCGGCCCTCGTTCCTCCTCCGCCAGGCGGGTCTTTGTAGCTCTTGCCCCCAGGAGTGGGCCTGCCTGGGGCCCTCCTGCCTCCGGAGCTCCCCTACACAGGCAGGCGCCGGAGGAAGGAAGGAAGGAGGGCGGGCGGGCGGGCGGGCCGGCCAACCCGCCACCCCCACCCGCAGCACACGACTCAGAGGGCCCAAATGCGCCAGGCCTGCCGACCTTCCTTTTGAGCGGCCAATACCTGGGCCTTCGAGGGCTGCTTCAAGAGCCCCCTTCCCCTGCTTTGAGGGTCTCTGGACTTGTACCGCACCTTGCTCTGACGCGGAGGACGGGGCCTGGAGCTCAGACCTGCCGTCGGAGGGAGCACCACGCTTTAGAGCACCCACTGACCCTCCCGAGTCCAGAAGGAGCCCAGACCCCAGGACACGGTCAGGCCGGTGGGGCCTGCACCACTTCTGGCAGGGAGGGCCATCTAATCCAGCACTCTGTTCACACAGGGGTCCACCAGCTGTCGACCAGGGAACCACAAACAGGGCATGGGTGCAATGCCACCTCCCACCCATGTTCCCCAGCAACTGGTGTATACAGGCTCACTGCCTCTGAACTGGAGGTAGCGCATAGCCATCAGGACTAGTAGCCATGGATAGCCTTCTCCTCCATGTGCCTGAGCGAGTGATGGCCATTCCCTGCCTGCTATCAGGGCGCCTCTGAATAGCAATGAAGTCACTGTTGCTGCCAGACTGAGCGGCGCACACGATGCTTCCTGGGGGGGGGGGGGGAATGTCCTCCCCCCCAGCTTGGAGCAGCAGGCTGTTCCTGGGGATCTTGACTCCCTGCCAGACAGGTGCCATGAGGAGCCCCAAGGACTTGCTCTCTGGCTGGACAGACAAGGACGTCCTCTGTAGCGCCTTCCAGGCCAAGCGCCCCAGGTGGTCTCTCCCAGCCCTACAGAAACGCCCTCCTCTCCCCATGGTTCAGCCTGAGCCTCCATCCCAACAGCCATCTGCTCCTATAGCCTGAGTGTAATTTGAGAGGGCGGCTGACTTGGGGGTGGGGGTGCCAAGGCCATACTCCCCCTCCTGCAAAGATGACATGAGCCACTCCCTGCAAGCCGGAGAGAGATGGGGACATGTGGGATTTTACTGCGCCAAGTAGCTTTCTCCGCCCCGCCCCCCCTGCCCCCGATCCCCTGCAAGCAATGAGACCAACAGGTATTTATAAAGCCCTCTCTCTTTCTCTCAGTTTCCAGAGAGGTTTCCAGCAGAATCCCTCCTCCCCCACCCCCATTCTCCCTCCTCCCCCAGTTGGCATGGCTGCCCCAGTGCTGACGCAAGCAGCAACAAAATAGCCCCATTGCTGCACCATAGGTCCAGGCATCCTGGGAAGAATCCTGCAGACATACGTGGGCCAGGGGAGGGGGCAGGAGCAAGGGGCCCAGAGGGATTATTTGTGCTGTCACACCAGCCTGCAAAAAGCAATTCCCCACCACCACCACCATTGCCCAGGGATGTGCTGCCAAGTGAAGGGCTCCTGCCTAGCAGGTCACCCTCTGCTTAGGTTATGACAGTCACATGAAGTTCCCAGTCCTTGGGCGCAGACGCAGCTTCGGCAGCACAGAACACAGCCAGAGAGCAGAGCAGCGGGCCTGGCGGAGGAGGGTGCATTAACTGAGGAGTCTGCAAGCAGTGTGGGGGTGGCAGGCTCCCCAGCCTTTGCAAGCACCTCCCCTGCCACCTGGCCGCCTTGCTCCAGTGGGCATGGAGAGACAGGCAGCTATGGGCACTGCTCAGGCCTCAGGCTCACATTCTAGTTCCCAAGTGCCCCACAGGGTGAAGAAACAGGAGAGGCTGATGATGGGCCTGCCATGTTCCAGGACCTTCAGTGACTCACTCCTGCGGCAGTAGGGGACGGTACCAGGCGGCCTCTGGGCAAGCTGTGGCCACACCAGGTGGATTGCTGGCCTTTTATGGGAGCAGCAGGCCTGCCAGAGTTCACAGCAGCAGGTTTCTGTTTTGCCCTTCACCAGGGCAAGTCTCCCAGGGTGCTTCAGACAGGTCACCCAGCATGGCAGGGTTCACACCTGCCTATGCTGGGCTCTGCTGCTCTGAGGTCCCCAAAGGCAGGTAGGTAGGCAGGCAGGCACTTACTTCATGGCCAGCCAGCCAGCCCCACCTCTGGCAGCCCCCAGCTTATTCCCCCAACAACCCCTGAATGCAACACCTCCGGGGCAAATGAAGCACAAAGGCCACCTAGCCCAGGCTCTGGTCTCAAGACAGTGTTGTGGGTTTTGCACATTCCTTCGCTCAGACCCTGAGCTTTTCATACACGCCTGCCGGTGCCTCAGTGCCACCAGGAAAGGCTGCTTGGCACCGATGGAAGCTGCTGGCACCGGCAAAAGGTCAATATGCGGCAGTCCCTTCCACGGGCAGCAGTCCGGCTTCAGGATTTGAAGCCCTACCTTCACGGGACTCCTTCATCAGCAAGGGCTGGAGCACACCAGCAGCAGCACCCCAGAGGCCTCTGCACAGGCAGGCGGCTCATGCAAGTAAGCCAGGCCACCTGCCACTGAATTTGGAGGTGCTGCCGTTTGAAAAAGGAATTTGGCAGCGAGAAGGGACAATCTCACCGTACAGCAACACAGTAGTCAGCCGTTCACACTGTCCCCCTGTTCTCTGGGGCCACTTACACAAGATACACCTCTATGCTCC
Organism: Anniella stebbinsi; assembly: GCA_029215795.1. NCBI lineage: Eukaryota > Metazoa > Chordata > Lepidosauria > Squamata > Anniellidae > Anniella > Anniella stebbinsi. The sequence continues at coordinate 119,633,744 of JARDYH010000006.1, read as the reverse complement.
ATATTAATTCAGAGCACAAATCATGAATGGAGGCTGGGATTGGAAGCATGTGAAGGTTGGGGTGGGGAATCCACTTTGTGTCACCCTAATTGCGGGAACATGGGACTTCACAGCAAGCGTAGTTAAGACTAGTAAGGGGGGGAGCGGAAACCATGTGGTGCCATTGTCTGGCCAGCCCACCGCCACTTGGCCATGATCAAAGGCAGCCCAGCTTCCCATCAAGGAGTATATAACCAAGCAATACGGTCGTCTGCCAGATATGGGTGTTTGCCCGGTATGCTTTATTTCCAAGGCAATGTCAAGAATAGGGTTAAACAATATGGTAATTAGGGAAAACAGAATGCCAAACGTAAGGCATATGAGATGAATCATGTATCTAGACGGTGGGCTTGCGGGCACAATCCTGTGGATTTTAATTCATGGAGAATCCCTTTGTTTATTTTAGGTGCTTCTATGAATAATAAGCATCGAGGATGATCAGTGCAAAATAGCCTGGCTAATCGCAGCCCTTTCTTAATTTTAATTTGGTTTAAAACATTTCTTAGCCACCTTTCAGGGCAGAAGCTCTCCCAAGGTGGCTTACAACCATATATAAAAACAGTATACACATTAAAAGCAATAAAAACATAGAAAGTAAAATATAAATTAAAACAATAAAAGCTAACATTAAAAACTAGTAATATAACAGCAAAGGCAGCAGCAGCAGCAAAACAGTATTCCATTATGAAAAGGCCACAGTAAAATAAAACGTTTCTTATTTTACTTTCTTAGTCATTAAAAGTAGGTTTGCCAAGCTCATCCAGGCCATGAGAGCGCTCCTGTGCCTGTAGGAGACGCACAGAAGACAGGATTGCATACAGGGGAAACTTCTCCCATCACAACGTTGCAGTGCTGGGGAGAAGCCCCACCTGGCAGTAGGCTTAATCTCTCCCACTAGGTGGAATGAGGCTTAAAAGTGGTTTAACTGTGTCCCATTTTTATGCCCAAGCTGGACACAGGACAGGAAGAGAAGAAAGGGGAGCTGTTCAGTTCCCATCGCCTCCCAAACTGGAGGGCCTTCTGACATCACAAGTCCCTGGGGTTTCCAGAGCCAACTGCAAAGCTTTTCAGCTACAGGTCACGTTGGGCGCACACTTCATTTGCCACGCGGAGCTGGATCCCCGCCAGGGCTGAGAAACAAGAGAAAGGGACTTGCATCCACATCACGCTGGGCTCTGTGTGCCAGGAAGCTCTGAACTGAACAGACCAGCGATCAAAGCGCCTAGGTATGAACGGCGCCCCATGTGCATTCCAGAGCGATGATTGCCTCTGAACCGTTGGTACAAGGGACAGTGTAAACATGCAAGACACGAGGGAGGCAATGCCATCCGCGAGAGACAAATCCAGCACATTCCTCTCTGAGTCACGGCATAGTTCTCTACCTGCGCCACAGGAAGAGATTCCACAGCCCTCCCAGCTGATCAGCTGAATTGCACGGCTGATCAGCTCATAAGGAAGCTGTTGCTCATGTTACCCCAGCAGATCAGCTCGGTTCCTCTCGCCATCGGTCCTGGTGGGGCTGCCGGGGTGGCCAAACGCCTTTGCTCTCCTTTCGGACATCCTTCAACTTTTCAGCACGTCTCCTCACACAACTCTCCCTCATAACAATATTTCACCATGAAACCATTGGCTTTAATGCTGAGGAAATCGCCTGGGCGGGTCAAAGATCCCTTTACTTTTCCCCGGTCACAGCTGACCCTCCTGAGCAGGTATGCCTGAGCGTGTGCGCGCACTGCCGAGCAGATGCTGCCTTGGGCCTCCCCCGTGCTGGAGACATGGCATGTCCCAGGCAGCCCTCCGCAGAGACAGCCCCGCCTCCTCCAGGGGGCGGGGCCGAGCACTCCCTGCTCATTGCTGGACCCTGCCGGCTGCTTGAGGCCGGGCACTTTCCCCACAGGAAGAGGGCTGTGCTGAGCTTTCAGCCATTTGGAGCCATAGCAGCGGCAGGCTGGGCGGCCTTGGGGGCAACGAGAACGTTCGAGCTGGGAGGCAGCAACAGCTCAGCTCCCTGCCAAGGTGCTGTGAGAGGAGCCCTTCCCTCAGGTTCTGGGTGGAGTGGAGACGGCAGCTCAAGCGGCCACCCTTTCCAGGGCAAACGCCACAGGAGCGGAGCGGAGCAGAGCGCCTGTCGCCTCAGCCCAAAACCCCGTGGCTCCTGCCAGTCAAGGAAGAAGGAACAGGGGAGGCAGCTTCCCTGGGCTATTAAACCTGGCAGGTCTTTGCATTTTACATCACACACACTGAAAGGAATGGGTGGAAATTTAGCCCAACCCAGAGCAACAGGCAGCTTTGGGTCCAACAGATGGAAAGCTGGCCTCTTTCTGCCCCCAGAACATCCCTATTTCGGAGCCTCACACTCACAACTGCCGGCGCAACGGCCTACCAACCGAGCACGGGGCAGGGCAGGCACCCCCACGACGTTGGAACAGGCAATGTCTGGCTTGCACTGTAAGGCTCTCATATCTAAATAACATTGTCCTCCGGTTATTTTATTGCAATAATTAAGGCGGGTGGCTGAGCTGCATAGTTATTACTGTTTGTCAAAATTGCTCCTTTATGGGCTTTTCGGACCCCCCCCCCCTCACTCCCCAGAGTGGTAAATAATACTGGCTTCTGTAAGCTCTGTTTTATAGTGAGAAGAGAGTCTATATGAGGGCGGGGGCACTAGTGATGGGTAGGCAAACACCCAGATTGCACCCACCCAGGACGTGCAGACAGGCGTAGCAGCTGCTTCGACTGGTTTAAAGGCTTCTCTTGGGGTTCTGCCTCTATCTAACTCTTCGCATTTCAAAATCTGTGGCGAAGAATGCGGGTTCGTCAAACGACCCTTCATTAAAGATGTATTGGGGTCAGCAGTCATGGCTGTCTTCGTGTACTTTTTCCTCTCTCGAACGGGACCTTTTGATAATCTCATATCTCAATTTGTTGCCAAGACAAGTTGAAGAATGATGAGAGAACTTTTACAGGAACCTGGATCTCGTTCTGTCCCATCCGTAACATTTCCCTGAAGCTCGAGTGATGTTACCCATCAGCTGCTGAAGCACGAGAAGGGGATCCCTTGTGTTGAAGGACTGCAGGGGCAGGCTGAGCGGAATATCGCAAGGGGCCGGAGACCAAGGCCCTCTGTGGCCCGTCCAGGCCGGGATTGCCGACAATGGCCAACAGCCGTGGCACGCCAACATTTCCAGTCCTACCTGGAGATACTGCCAGGGACTGGACCTGGCACCATCTGCAGGCCGAGCGGGGCCTCTGCCACCCTTCTCAGTGGAGTCAGTACAATGTTCTTGTATTTCAGCTTTAGAGGCAACTGAACACGCAGCTTGTTTTGTCAAGTATAGGAGATTCTTGAATGAATTATCGATGCATTTGGCTTCTTTTTTCCAGCGGAGGGCAAACATGAGACAAACACACACAGTGCACTGAGGAGGAAGTATGTGTGTGTGTGTGTGGGGGGGGGTCCTCTAGTAAAGATTCTGCCCCAGGGCACCTCAGGGTCTTAAAGGGGGCCTGCCTGAGTCACATACAGCCCACCTCCCCAATCCAAGGCCCCAAATCAATCCATGGAGCTCCAGAAAAGGCCCCTGTGGAAGCACAGATCTGCTGGCCAAAGCCCACCTCCCCATCCCACTAACCCCGGCAAGACAAGTACAAGAGCCCCTCCGGACTCCCATGGGAGCCTGTAGGTGGAGTCCACCTGATCCTGGGGAATGAGAAAGCACCCTGTGCTATCTCCAGCCAGCCTGAGAAAGAAGACCTGCCTCTCTGGCCATGGAGTCACATAGGGCCAAATCTCTGGCCGGCCCTCCCTCCCTCCCTCCCTCCCATGCCCAGCTTTCTGCCCAGAACTGGGGAGAGCACCCTTTATGCCCTGGGGCTGGGGGGGCAGGATGGACTGGTGATACTTGGCAAAACACTGCTCAGCCTTAGACCAGGGAGCAGGAAGGGGAGAAAGGGACCTGGCCAGGGGTGGGGCTGGCCTATGGGGAGGGAGCAAAACCTGGCCCTATTCTGGGCAGAGGGCTCCTAGATCCCCATTCTGTCACTCCTAGAGGCGGGTCGGCCGGTTACGTCAGGAGCCAGAAACAAGCTGACCACTCACAAGGGCCGATGGGGCTCTCTGCCCACCCCACCCCAGCAAGAGCCCTTCTCAAGCCTGGTGCCACATCCTTGGCACCCTCAGCCCCACGGAGGCGCTCTGGATGCCAAATGTCCTGCATTCTACGCCCCAAGTAAAGGCCCCTTCTTCACCTGCCAGCTTTTTAGCCTTTCAGTCCACATACTAATTACTTTTCATTTGCAAGTTGTTCTGCTGTTTCTTGGTTGATTCTCTTTCAGATTCCTTTTTTCATACTTTACATTGTTACATTGTCAGCCACCTTGAAGAGGTATGCAACCGAAAGGAGGGACAAAGGTGCTATTTGGGGGTTCTTTTTTTAAAAAAACCCTGAGTAAAATAGAGAGAGAGCAGGTGATATTAGTCTGATGAAGCACTTGTGAAACAGGCATAAGAAGCGGGCGGCCTGTAGCTCTTCATTCAGATATTGCAACTATTGAGTGCACCTTATTCAATTCCTGCAATTATTAAGTTAGCTTTTTGTTGTTGTAAACCCTTTTTGCTAGATTGTCATATCTATTACGTTGTTTTTTGTCATTTAACTACTTGTTTAGTTTCAGTTAAATATTTCAAACTTAATTTATAATAACATGTTATATAAAATGTTTATTTACCCCCATTCTTTGGATATCGTTTAATGTTTTAGAAGTTTTGTGCTGATTAGCATTATTCTATTTGAACATCACATCCCACGTAGCTCCAGGCAACGCTGGGGGTCGCCTGCCAGGGAGCTTTCTGCCTGGGGGCAGCAGACAAAAGGCATTAAACGCGAGAGATGGATGTTTGTGCCTTCGGCCGATGGCAACAACCTGCATGTGGGTGGAAGGGTTGCCCCATCTGCCCAGTTCTGCTGCTGCTAGGGGGCATCTGGGGCAGGGAGGGGTTGGCCTCATGAAGGCAAACAGACCCCCAGTTGCCCCCCTTCTTCTTCTTCTTCTTCTTCTTCTTCTTCTTCTTCTTCTTCTTCTTCTTCTTCTTCTTCTCGCTGCTGCTGCTGCTGCTGATGATGATGATGATGATGAATGGGAGCCTGAAGATCCGGGTTTCGAGTCCCCACTCGGAACCCACTGGGTGACTTTGGGCCAGTCACATACTCTCAGCCCAACCTACCTCACAAGGTTGTTGCTGTGAGGATAAAATGGAGGAGGAGGAGGATTATGTATGCTACCTTGGATTCCATGGAGGAAAAAAGGTGGAATATAAATGCAATAATAAACAAACAAATAAATAAAATGGCAAAGAGAGAGAGAGTCCTCTGCCCCTGAGGGACAGAATTATGGAATCTCTCTTTCTCTTTCAGAAGGGCTTTGGGATCCAAAAATGTGCTGGTAACATTATACATCCAAACATCTGCTCTGATCCTGCCTTTTTTCATCTCTAAAGTTAAATCAGCTGAAGAGAAACTAGAATGCATTCTTGGATGTTTCCGTTCCTTCCCTGCTTAGCTGAGCTTGGGGCCTAGTTGCTCCTGAATGATTAAACTTCTTCTTGAAGGAAATTCTTCCATTTGAACTGGAGATTTCAGAGACCTGGCCAGACCCACATGCACCTCAACTTGCCTGGGCCTACATTATTTGCATCATGCTGAGCTTTAGGCGGAGAGACTGCGAAGCTGGGAAGCCCATGACCGAAACATGAACATCCAGTGCACAGACGGGGCTCCAGTCTGGCACCTGTTCATGACTCTGCTGGATGAGTCCTGCCTCTGGGGCAGGCTGGGAGAAATACTGGTTTGAGAATGTTTAGAGTATTGTAGCTAAGCTCTTTTAAAAGCTTATTGCCTCCCAGGAGGACATATGGGGCTCTGGAGAGCCAGGTTCGGAGGACAGACAGAATCCAATTAAAATGCAAACGGGAAGTGTCCTCCTTAATTGCCAAACCAAGAATGACAGGCAAGCTAGACAGTGTCTGGAAGTAAAAAGCGAACGCTCTTTTGGGCTGCATTACTAGAAGTAGAGCTTCCAAATCATGTCAGGTACTGGTTCCCCTCTAGTCGGCACTGGTTAGGCCCCATCTTGAGAATTGCATCCAGTTCTGGGTACCACACTTCAAGAAGGACGCAGACATGCTGCAGCATGTTCAGAGGAGAGCAACGAGGATGATTAGGGGTCTGGAAACAAAGCCCTATGAGAAGAGATTGAAAGAACTGGGCATGTTTAGCCTGGAGAAGAGAAGACTGAGGGGAGACATGAGAGCACTCTTCAAGTATTTGAAAGGTTGTCACACAGAGGAGGGCCAGGATCTCTTCTTGATCATCCCAGAATGCAGGACATGGAATAATGGGCTCAAGTTACAGGAAGCCAGATTCCGGCTGGACATCAGGAAAAACTTCCTGACTGTTAGAGCAGTACAACAATGGAACCCATGACCTAGGGAGGTGGTGGGATCTCCCACATTAGAGGCCTTCAAGAGGCAGCTGGACAACCATCTGTCAGGAACGCTTTAAGGTAGATTCATGCATTGAGCAGGGGATTGGACTCAATGGCCTTATAGGCCCCTTCCAACTCTACTATTCTATGATTCTATCTGGTGGCTGGTATCTGCTCAAAGCCCTGGTCAAAGCAGAGGTGCCTGTCAGACAATAGACCCTAAATCGGGACAAGGCTTTGTGAGTGGGATAGTCATAGGAGTAAGTCCTGCTCCCCCCACTCCATGCCCCCCCCCGCCCTCTGGCTCACAAACAGAGTGCTGTATCTGGATCCATCAAAGTGCTTCAGATCTCAGATTGTGCCTTCTTCCACCTCAGGCAGATGTGCACCTTACCATCAAGCGTGAGGCCAGGGACCATTGTTGTGGTCTCATCACCTCAAGGTTAGGCTACTCTAGCAGCCCTCGATCTGGTGCTGCCCTTGATGACTGTGCAGAAGCTTCAGCTAAAACCCTAATCCCTAAAAACAGGAGCATGTGGCAATCACTGCAGGTGACAATACCAAGCCCCAAAAGTGATTTAGTACTTTGGATGTGCTACTATTCCCCCTGGCCAGGACACTCAGGGTGATCCTGAGAGAAAGAATGAAATCCAAAGGAGGAAAGGTTGTAACAATGGATAACTACCCTCAATTACCCTCACATAGACTGGATAAATTAATGTCCCATCATGACAAAGAGGGAACATTTCTAGATACCCTAAGCCACTGTGCCCTAAAACTGTTGATCATGGAACTGACCGGAGGTGGGTGGGGTGATGAGCCCAGAGTTACTCCTCCAGGGTGCAAGACGAAAATGATGGTGAACTAATTGGAAACAGCCACCACAGTGCCACGTAATGTACATGTAAGGGGGAAATTGCCACGGACGTCCAGCCCAATCACACTGGACCTTAGGCAAAGGTGTGGGAGGCGGGGGGGGGGGGAGAAACCATCCCCCAGCCTCAGTAGAAGCAACTTAGTTCCTTTTATTTCCTATTACTGTTCTGCTTGCTCTTCCCTATGATTCCCTTACTAGCCCCTGAAACTGGATTCTGGATTCAATGGCTGCTTCGGATGCCCAGGGAGGAGCAGAGATCCCCACATCCCAGGTTGCACGACATGCCTTATTTATTTATTTATTTATTCCATTTATATACCGCCCCATAGCCAAAGCTCTCTGGGCAGTTTACAAAGATCCGTAAGACGGGCTGAACTCTCTCTCTCTCTCTCTCTCTCTCTCTCTCTCTCTCTCCCACCTTCCCACCCCGTTCTCAAGCAGCATGCAGGAATTGCAGGTCTGAGTGAGTGCCCTCCCCTCACATCCACAGCCCACGGGTTTCTGTGGATCCCTTCACCCACCAACCACAGTGTGACAGAAGGGAGGTGGCAAATTTTCAGATTGCAGGAGTGTTGCACACAGCCTGCCTTACAGGGTTGTTGTGTGCCCTTCAAGGCTTGAATTCTGAATCTTTGGGTTTTTAAAAAAGTAACACTGAGTATTTGGTGTGTCAAATTGTATGCAATCGTATCTGTCTGGCTTCAAAAGAAGAGAAGTGTTGCTTTTTAAGAAGCAAGATGAAGCGCTGTGTAACAGCCCTCCCCCGGTCACGCTTCTTGGCCCAGCACTGGCAACGCCACGGCTATCCCAAGTCAATAGGGGCTGTTGGAAAAGGCGCGGCAGTTGCGGCTGTCCTCCTGGCAGGAGTCAGCCTGAAAAGCAGATCGGATGGTGCGGGAGGGAGGCAGGGAGCCCAAACCAGGTCGGACAAACCGGGCATCGCATGGCAGCATGACAAAGGCACGCACACACACCTTCCGTCAGACAGCCAGGCTTCACAGCTGCTTCACATCCAGCACAAGGCAGCTGCAGCTCCCCAGCCGGCCTGGCCACCAATCTCTGTCCGGCCCTCTGGCCCCACCCCAAACCACTCAGAAGACCTGGAAATTCAAGAACTGCACCGGACGGAGCAGCTGGCACAGCGCTGGGGAAAGACAAGCTGGATAGACATGACCCAACTCAGCTCCAACACAACAGGAGAGAAACGCACAGGCTGCCAGTAGGAATCAAGGAAGGCAGGAGAGGCAAAAAGCCCTTCAGAAAAATGGAAGGCGTTCGATTCCTTTACTGCATTTCTGTACTGCCCAATACCTGAAGCTCTCTGGGGGGTTTGCCAAGATTAAAACATCTTAAAAATACAGCATTATACATAGACCCTGTTCAGAAGCTGATGGATCAGTAACTGGTTAATGATCAGAAAGCAGAGAGTGGGGATAAATAGTGCATGCCCGTAATGAAGGGAAGTGAACAGCGGGGTCCCACAGGGATCTGTACTGGGACCAATGCTTTTCAGCAGGTTCCTAAATCATCTGGAATCAGGAGTGAGTAATGAGGTGGCCAAGTTTGCTGACGACACCAAATTATCCCATGACTTTGAAAGGGGATCAGACAAATCCATGGAGGAGAGGCCTACTCATGTTTCCTCGTCCTGATGGTTTGATATCCCCCCACCACCACTCTCAGAGGCAGGAGGCCTCCCAATGCCAGGCACTGGTGAACATGAGCAGCTGGGTGCCATGGCACTCCCACCGGGGCACCTGGTTGGCCACTGTGGGGACAGCATGCCGGGCGAGAGAGGCCTGCTCGGGATGGACGGATCCAGCATCAGGGCTCTTCTAATGCCTCTAGGTCCTTCTAGGAGGAAAACTAAACTTCTGGGGACAGGTTCAGGGTTGTTGTTCTGCCCTTCCTAAAACCAAAACTGTGACGCCTGGAGCCACCGGCCAGGAAGCCTGGGCCTGGGTCAGCGGCGACTGGGAAGCGAAGGCAAACGCAGCACCAGTCTCGGATCACGCACACACACCCCCCCAGTCCCAGCTAAGAGCCACAACACCTTCAGGCAGGAGCCCCCGTCCAGCTCCACAGGCTCTCAGGTGCCAAGCAGCAAGCAGCCCGGGGTACCAGCTGATGTAGACGATGCTGCCCGAGTACCAACGCCACTACAACACAAGGCACACCCACCCACCCCGTGCCGGAGGGCATCAAAGGGCCCTGGCAGCCCCCAATCCTCCAGCCCCATTACAGCCCAAGAGCAGCAGCCTGGAAGGATCAGGCCGCGGCAACTGCTGTGGCCAGCCACACTTCCCTGGGACACACAGGCATCCATCCTCTGCCAACGGGAGGCAGTGGTTTGAAACGCCTGCTCAGGCGGGACGCACATGAGCCGCTGTTCGCACTGCCTGCTTCCCAGGCACCGACATGTTTACAGAGACCATTCTGGAACAAGCGGCCACTGGCCCCCAGAAGCATCTTGGCACACCAACCTCCTTGGGATGCAACTGGCCACGTCAGCACTCATCACAAGGCGCGGCCTGGTCTCAGCCCACAACAAAGGACCCCAAGAGTTCTCACGAGCCAAACACGGGCTGCCCGGGTGCTCTCCGCCAACGGGCTGCAGCTGCCCAGTCAGCTCCCACCACCACCGCCACAGGACACAAGAGTGGCCCACACTGGCGACCGTGCCCGGACCATCACTGGCCCCAATCCTGCCCAGCCGTGTCGCCATCTGTGTGCTGTCATCACCCCGCCCCCTGGGCGCCCCTGGGACGCCGCCAGCCCCTCCCTACCTGCAATGCGGATGACGGCCCTCTCCGCGGGGTCCAGCACCGTGCCGTTGCCAGCAGCCGCTTTGGTGCGCTTGGTGCGCTGGTGCTTGGGGAGGTTCCACGGCAGGGTGTCCCCAGGGCTGGGGGAGCTGCTACCGCCGCTGGAATTCTCCTCAGCCGTGCGCGGCTTCTCCTTCCGCCGGGAAGACATCACGTGCTGCAAAGGGGAGGGCAGAATCAGCACCAGGGAGACTCGGCAGCTCCTGCCACAGCCTGGCCTGGCCCCGTGGGAGCCGCCTGCTTTGTCCAGGCCCTGCGGCCACCGCTCCCGCCTCCATCACAAACAGCACCCCCTTCCCCTGGGCAGGGCAGGGCCGCCTCCAGAGCCCAGGAGCTGGGCAGGTGTTTGCAGAGTCGCCGGGGCCCAAAGGGCGTCGTCTCCTCCAACACTCTGCTATGAGGCAGGGCCAGGTGTCAGCGTCTCCCACCCTGCCCTGCCCCAAAGCCTGCCCCAAACTGGGAGAAGTGCTGCCGAGAGAGCCGTCTGAATGGAGCCTGGCCGTAAACACAGCCGGAGGCCGGCAGAGCTACAGTTGCTCATCCTCCAGGCCGGGCCGAGACAAGGCCTTCTGCCAGGCTCAGAGCCAAGCAAGGGCCCAATGCAAGCCGATCAGCCCCGGAGAGCCGGGTCCGCCGCATCTGAGCCCAACATGCTGCCCGGGCCACGCCAGTGCCCGAGGCTGAGCCGCCAGCAGGGGACCCTTGGGCAGGTTGGGCAGCTCTCTGCACCGCCACGCATGGCCCAGCTTGGTGCCCGGAAAGAATACGTCCCGGGAAGCGATCCAGGCGCCTTCCTGTGCCTGTGGTGGTCCTGAGCAGAGGTGGTGGCCGGGACCAGGCAGGGAGACCGGGCCAGGCATGACAGGCAGCCTCGCCCAGGCCGCCCAGCCCATCAGAAGTATATTTCAAATGTTTGTTTGCTTCCCTCCAAACGGGCTGAAAGTTGTTGCTCCAGGAGAAGGAATAAATGCCCCGAAAGAGTCCCGAGTGGCTCATGGAAGCAAAGCGAAGCCACACCTTTCAGGAGACCCATCGTTCCAGCATTCAGCCTCACTGAGAAGAAACGTGACAATGAGGGAGACCCTGAACGTGAAAGAAGCCCCTTCCCCACGCGCTAATCTTTCTTATTCTGTCTCCCGTGGGGGAGGGGATGCCCCCTCTCTCGGCCAAAGGAACCACAGGGCCATTTGGAGCGACTCAAACAAGGCAGCTGACAGACTCCACCATGGACGCACAACCCAAAATCTTCGGCAAGAACCCTCCATCGTACACCCACCCATGAGCATTTTGCACCAAGGCGCTCCTCTGCTGGCACTGTCTTTCCCCCTTCTGGGCGCTCCAGCACCCCTCCTTGCCCTGTGCACACCCACCCCTCTTTGGGCACACATCCAGGGGCTCGACTAGATGGCCTTTGGGGAACCCTGGCACCGCGGAGGCGAGGAGCTGGGGTATCATGGCAGAGAGTTGGTAGAGGATTCCATGCAGCTTCCCACATATCGTGGGTGGGTGGGCCCAAGACCCTGGCCTTCCTTCAGCCCCTCTCTCCAGCATGAGGCTGCTGACGCAAGCCCAGCACCATGAGCACACAGCCTGTGGAGCAGGGGGACTGACCGCTGTGCTGCCTCCCTTTGTCCCAGCAGGATCACACCCACCCGGCCAGGCCCATCCACCTCCCCTAGATGCCTTCAACATTCAAGGGGGCTGCACCAGGCCCCCATCACACCCAAGGGCTCCTCCCCACACAAGGCCCACCCCCAAATACCTCCTCCTCCTCTGGAGAGAGCCCGCCATCAGGCAGCCTCTCCCGGGAAGTGTGGCGGGGGGGGGGACATCCCCACTAGAAAAGCAGTGGGGGGGGCGAGCGGGCGGGCGGGCGGGCGGGGGCTCTGACAGCTCCCGCTCTGTCTGCTGCCTGGCACTTTGCGGTTGCCATGGACACAGCTTCAGGGGCACCAAGAGGTGGCAGAAAGGGGGAGGTGAGCACAGGTGGCGTCAGCAGCCCCCCCCTGCAGCTGATGGGAAGGGGAGGACGGCTCCCCCTTGGAAAGGCACCTGCCCAATGGCCCAGCAGATGGACTGCACCTTCCTGGTCCAGCTCAGGCTGCGACCCCCACGCCCTGGCTGCACCTGCCTTGGCTCAATCACCCCACAGCCTTCAAAGGGACGCCGGGCTGCAAGGGGCCCCTGTCCTGCCCCACGGAAGGAAGGAAAGAAGGAATGGGATTGCTCTGGGGCCCAGCTGCACTGGCCTGCCGTGGGCAGGGGCGCAGGAACCAGCCCAGCAGGCCGGAGCACATGCCTGGTTCCTCGTGCCGAGCCCTGTCTGGGGGGGCAGCCTCTCCTCCCCCCCTCTGCACCTGCACAGGGATGATCCAGACAGAGCTGCCCAAGAACAGCACCCTGCTCCATCCCACCACAGCCCACAGCCTGCCTCCCCCCTCCACTGCCGCCATCACTGCCCTTCTGCAGAAGGCCCCCCGCCAGGCTGCCCCAGCCGGCAGGGCCCCGGGGAGTCAGCCCAGGCCGGCTCCCCCAGCAGGCACCTCCTCCTCCTGCTGCTGCTGCTGCAGGCCAGAGCAGCCCAGGTCAGACAGCACAAAGAGGCCCCCGTGTCACGGCCACTGGGGCAGCAGGGAAAGCCAGCCACATCCCCGGCCCTGATCCCAGCGCGCTCCTGCTGTGACAGTCGTACGCAGGCACCCCCCTCCCAGCCTGGTGGCAGCTTGGCGTCTGCCGGGGGCCACTCACCGTGTCCAGGGGCCTGGCTGCACTGCGCCGCTCTCCTTCCCAGGAAGCATGACTGCCTACCTTGCAGAAGCAGCGGCGGCAGGAAGCTCCGCCAGGGCAGGCCCCACACGGCAAGCAGCAAGCAGCTGGCTACTGGCAGCCAGCATGGGGAGGGTGGCACAGCACCTGTCCGACGTCACAAGGTGCCCAGGAGCGGTGCTGAGAGCTGGGCTTGGCAGCATGCAGAGGCTCTTTTGCAGCCGAGGCTCCTCCCCCTCCTATGAGCACTGCAGCTCCTGCAGGGCGTGTGCGTGTTTGTGAGTGTGTGTGTGTGTGTGTGTGCGCCAGAGCAAGCATGTGCCTATCTCGCCTCCCCACCCGCCCAGCGCTGAACGGCCTGATGAATTATTAACCAGGACACAGGCTGGCAGCAAAATAGCTCCCATTCAGCTGCACACAATGGAGGGAGCCCATCCGGCCACCACAACGTTAGCCCGCACCCCCCCACACACACACACGGCCTTGGCAGCCTTCCCTGGGAAATGGAGGTCTCTGTCTCTCTCTGTCTCTCCCCCTCTCTCAGATGGCTGAAGAGGGAGCCCTCTTGCCCAAGCCCCGCACAGGCCCAGGATCACGCCCAGAGCCTCCCATGTCTGCTCCAGCCAGCAGGCCACGGAAAGAGCCCTCCAGGCTGCCAGGCATCGCCCACTGGGCCTTAGCACCTTGGCAGTGCCAACAAGTTGTGCTCACACCACGCTCAGGGATCTACACTTCCCCCCCACCCCAGGGGGGCACCATCAAGAAGAAGATGCAGGGCAGCCAAAAAGGGCGGGAGGGGCCCTCTTGCATCTCACCCACGTAAGCTCACCTGGTTGCTGTTGGCACTGAGGGATCCAGAGCAACAGCTTCACCTGGGCACACAGATCACAGTCCCAAGACGCTGCCTATCCATTAAGGGTACGGGGGGGGGAGTTATTGCCTCCCCCCTTCAATCATGCAGGCCAAGCTCCATTCACACATGAGCCGGTGGTTGAACGGGGATTGGCCATGTGGGAACCACAAGCGCAGGTCGTCACGGAAACTGAGTTGCGCCTCTCCTCACCCAGGGCACCACTGAAGGGCTCCCTTGGGGCCTACTCTCTGGCATCCCTCAAAATATTGCTGCACCGCAGGAAAGCAAGCATCCCCTGCAATTGGGTGGGCCTGATCCAGGTGAGGAGTGGATTGATTGCCTCATTCCCTAAGGGGCGGAGGCCAGTGCGCCTGCTCTGCCCGCCCCTTCGTTCACCTCCGGAGGCCCCAGGCCTCTCCGCAGTACTCATGACATGGCCCTTGTGCCGCTTCATGGGAAGGCAGAGGCAGCTCCAGGCCACAGCCCCCTCCACAGGCTCCTGAAGCCAGTCTGAAGCCTGAGGCTGCAGCTGCCCGCAAGCCCCACATGCTGCTGCTGCTGCTGCTCCTTGCAGCCAAAGGGAACTGGCAGTTCTTGAGACTGGGGGCCCCAAGCCGGCCTCCACTCAGGGAGGCCAGCCAGCAGCAGAGCTCTGGAGAAAAGGCCCAGCTGGCCCCTCCCAGTTCACCGTCGCTCTCACTCTGGGGCCTGCCTGCAAAATGGGGACATGAGCCTTGGTCCTTGCCAAGCAAACGGGAGTGTGGCTGTGCCGGGGGCAGTTGTGCCTTTTCAGAAAGGCCTAAGAGGGGAAAGTCCCAAAAGCAGCTTTGCAAGGCAGTCCATAGCCTAAGCCAGCCAGGCTCCATTGGAGGGCAAATCTCCAGGCACGGGCAAATCCAAGCACAGAGCTCCAAGGCAGCCAATGGCCAACACAAGGGCTAGACAATCAGCATGCATGAAAGCAGGGGCGGAGCTGTGCACAGGTGTTGTTGCAGCACTTGTCTCTGCCGAAGATTGAGGCAGCTCATCAGCCGGAGCTCCCATAGCCCCACCCAAGGCTCAGCTGCAGATCATTATAGGCCTTCTGCAGCAGTCTTGCTCATGAGGCGGCTTGCTTGTTAACTGCCTCAAAGCTCAGTGGCCCCCAGTCAAAAAATACAAGTGGCAAAACAGCATGAGTTCTGGCCACTCCCCAGGAGGGCTGTGGGGGAGAGCACCCCCATCTCCTCCTCCCACCCCCCCATCTACACACATGTGCCAGCACAGCACGATCACCTGCGCAGCCGAGGGGGGCACGTGGAGTTCAGCCAGCCCCCCCTCCCAAGCTGGCTGAGCTGCCCCCAGAAACCCACGCTGCTCCTGGTCCCCTTAACTTGGCCAATGCCACTTAGCCCCCCCCTCCACCTGTGATCCCCCACCTCACACAGAGGGTCTCACAGCCCTCGGACAGGGACGGCCTTTGGATGCCTAGGGCCACTAGCCACCTCCCAGCAGCCCAAGGGAAGGCACACGTCCAGCTGGAGGAACACACACAGCTTTTCAGCCATTCATCAGGACCCATGTCCAGATGCTGCCCTCCCTCTCCCCCTCAGGAGCCCCCCCCCCACAAACTGCTTTACCCAGGGAGCAAAGGCTTCCCTCCAGCTGAGCCATGCAGGATGCTGAGCTTGTCAGGAATCCATGCTTTTTGACTTGCCCTGAGCCTCTGGATTAGGCAAGACACACTTCAAATCCAAAGGCTGCCCAGACCTTTCTTTGCAGAACTTCCACTGCAGAGGCTGGGCAGGACACCTTTTGGGCTCTTTCGTGGACTCCATTGCCCCTGTCCAGCCCTAGCAACCTGTAGCAGCAGCAGCAGCAGCCCTTCCCTGGGACTGGGCAGGGGGAGCAGGGTCTGGGCCTCAGGCATGCGAGACTCAGACATGTCGACTCCGTGGGAAGCAGCACGGGATCAATGGAGGCAGAAGCGTCTTCAGCTCAGAGCATGTCACTGTCCTGTCTCAGGAGGAGCTGTGCTCAGGAGGAGACCATCCCCATCTCCCCCTCCTTTCGAAGCAGATGCCCAGGCGATCCCTGTCTCTGCTTGGGATCTGTCGATCCGACCTGGGTGGAGGTGGGGGCTCTTCTAGCGCCCCAAGCAGTCGGGATGCAGCAACCCAAGCTGGCCCTCCTGCCGGCCAAGCGCCACTGCCTTCCTGTGTCACAAAACCCCCAAACCTTTCCTACGGCATCACACCAGCCTGCCAGGCCCCTGAAGCCCAGAGGGAGGCGGAGGCATCTGCCAATCCCACTGCAGAGCAGCCGCATGTGCCCCAGAGCAAGACCCCCACCCCAGGAAAGGCTGCCCCAGAGCAAGACTCCCAGATACCGTCTTCCTTTTGCGCTGGCGCCTCTGCCTTGCGCAGCCCTTGCGCTGGGCAGAAATACAACCAGCCGCTCTGGGGGACAAAGGAGCGCATCCCTTCAGAAGTCAGGGGGCCGGAAGCCCCATCCAGAAGCCCCCTCCCCAGCCCCAGGATGTTACCTACAGGACTCCTGAAGCAGCAGCAGCAGCAGCCAAGGCAGGCCAAGAGTGCCTGCATCCAAGCCCCCAGGGGAATTCAGAGCGTCCCAAGGCGGAGCGCTGGCGCCACCGCTCTTGCCGAGGCAGAGGAAAGAGTCGTCATGGCTGAGACGGCTGGGGTCCAGCCTCCGTGAAATAGTGGGGTGGAGGGAGGGGAATCGGAAAGGGGAATTGTGCCTCTGGCACCGAGAACAAGGCCGGGCTGTCCGGAGCCAACCTCCGCCCGGCAGCCCCACCCACAACCCTGGGACAAGGCGGCTAGGCTGCGCCCAGCCTGGCACTCTGCCCCTCAGAGCCAGTGCCCGCTGGGGGCTGTGCACAGCCGAGGGTGCCAGCAGAGGGAATTGGCTAGAGAGCCAGGATGGCGGTGGGGTGGGAGGCACATGACAGCACGGGGGTCGGAAGGGAGGCTGGGGCGTTGAGGGCCATTTCCCAAGCACACCAGACGCCTTTCCTCCATGACCCATGGAGTGGCACAAGACAGAGACGACCCCGCCTCGGAGGCTTCCGTCTGTGGGACTCTCTGCCACAAGGTGTCAACCATCTTGTAAGCTCTGCAGCTGGCCCAAGAGCCAGCCCACGACTGCAATGGAGCCAGGTGGGCAGACTCAGTGGCCGACGCAGCAAGGCTGCCCCAGGGCCATTCCCATGTCAGCTAGTCACCAACTAGAAGCCACGCAGGGTGGTGAGAAGCCAGACTCGTTGAGAGAGGGGCCCCCCACTGAGAGTGCCTGGGCTAAGCCCCCCTCCTCCCCTGAATCTGGATCTGGCCCTGCCTCCCACTGGCACAATCGCTAGCCTGCCTCGTAAACAGCCCCATTTCAACTGGAGGTTCCAGCAAGCTCAACCTTCCACCTGGCTCCTGCAAGGTGAGACGTTCTTCTTACATACAACCACAACCTCTTTCATAGTGGGATTGGCGGTACCACAACCTCTAGCAGGGCTCGGATTCCAAGTTCTGCACCAACCCTCAACCTCAGGCACCTAATTCTGCACCCCCAGAACAAAGACAAAATGTGGACAGAGTTGGCAGGATTGGGCCTTCTCTCTTTCCTAAGTGAGATAAGAGACGTGACAGACAAAACATCCTGCTGTTCAGCCACGAGACCGGGGGGGGAAGCGGGGGGGCAGGGGGCTTATGCCGGTGTGGCTTATGCCGGTGTGGCTGCCTTTGCTCACATCCATCCATTGTTCTACTGCCTCTTCCACGCCTGTCCCTTGCCAGAATTTGGACTGTAAGCTCCCTGGGGCAGAGACCCCCACCTGGCTGTGCTGCGAAGTGCCAGGCGCAGTATTGATTCACTGCAATGTTCGGAAACTGACTTTCAACCCAAAGTTTCAAAGCAGGGGACAGGTAACATTTGACAATAACTGAAACGTCCTGAACATCTGAAGCCGCACATCAGGTCTGCTTTCGTGCGCTCCACGCCCTCTCTCCCTCTGAGCATCCGCGCCAGGCGGCCATCAGGGAACTGAGCTCCCAGCTGCACTCAGCACGCCCTCGAGCCAGAGGCCCACCCTCCCTGCCTCCCTCTGTACCTGCTGCTTCGTCACTGCAAGCGTCTGGTCCCGCCGGCCAGGTGGCAGCTTTGCTTTGGCAGTCTTCTTCCGACGCTTCTGGGGGGGGGGGGCAAAACAGGGCAGTGTTGTGGGTTGCAAACATCACAGGACCACATGGCTATGCGACCCCCACCCCGGCTCCTTTGCCCTCCACCATGGGGACTTCCCCTTGCCCTGTACCCAGGTGGCAGAGGCTGGAAGTGCACTGGGGGGCAGCGTGCCAGTCTCTGGTGGATGCCCCCCCCTCTTCCCAACCGAGAGCCTTCGGTGCTCAGGGCAATTGGGGAAAGACTCAACTCCTTTGTCACGTGCCCAGACCACGAGTGCCACCCTGGCTCCCCCCTGGCCTGGGCAGGAGGGCCACACCATCTGCTGCGGCCCCCGTGGCCAAAGGCCCAAGCTCTCTGGGGCCACGGCGAAGGAGCAGCACCACCAGCTTTGTGGCCCATGGGGGGGGGAAGGACACTGGGAAGACAGGCAACGGAGGAGCAGCGGGGCACCTACGGGGACAGGGCAGCGATACGGGCACCAAGCCCCAGCCAGGAGCTGCCGAAAGATGGGGGCTGCCCAGCCGAGGCACGCCATCTTACCTCCGAGGGGGTCTGCGACTTGCCTGCTCCCAGCTGCTGTCCTGGAAAAAGGGAACACAGAGAGGCTGAGTGGGGGGGGGGGAGCTTATGCGCACCAGTTGCTGGGGAACATGGGCAGGAGGGTTCACTGCCCCATGGACATCGGAGAGGGGGAAGGGGGGAGGGGGTGGCCCAGTGAATGGGAGGGTTTGGCCAACTCAGGGTCAAATAGGCACCGTGAAGACAGACAGGACTGAAGGGCAAGGAAAGTGGCCCGGGGGGGGGGGGTTAATCATGCTTTGAACTGCCCCCACCCCACTCTGATGAGAGCAGCTGCTCCCCCAGCCGAATCCACACGGGGAAGCCCAGCCTGGCAGCAAGTCCTCAGCAGGCCAAGGTGAGCCTGCGACTGGTAGGAGGAGGGGGCTCAGTGCCCAGACAGGCCCACAGCCCATGCCAAGTGGTTTCAACAAGGGGAGCTCCCTCCGCCATCCCAGCTGAGCTGCAAGGAAAGACCCACAGAAGGGAGGGAGGGAGGGGCCGGGAGCCATCCTGTCCCATGCCTGCCCCTCCATTAGCAGCCCTCCTCCACTCCCAGAAAGATGAGCCTGGAGAGAGGGGGCAGCAGAGCCCCCCCCTGCTCCGCCACCAGCCCCTCCAGCCAGGAAAGGGGCCTGACTTGCTCTTGCGGGGGCGAGGGAGGCAGAGGGCTCCCCCCAACACACCTACCTGCCCAGAGACTGGGGGGTGGGGGTCCACGCAGGGAGCAGAGCAGGAACAGCGCCCAGACGCCCAGGGAGCCCAGCACCAGGCCAGCCACCCAGGCAACGCGGAGCCAGGCCGGGTCGCTCAGTGCCCACGGGCTCAGGGAGGCCATGCTCAAGGCAGCCGCGCCGTGCCACGCCACGCCACGCCACGCCACCAGTGAGAGAGGGAGGGGAGGAAGGAGGGTGGCGGGCCGGCCCCGTTAACCCTCGCCGGCCTGTCCGCGGGCCCAGATGGCTTCCAGATGCGCACAGCCCCTCCTCCTCCTCCTCCTTCCCAAAACCAGACCGCTCCCTGTGAGTCACTGTGCAGCCCAGGCCCTTAACCCTCAGTGGGTATGGCCCAGCTGTGGGGCTGTGCCTGCCCCGGGGAGGAGGGGGGAGAGACAGCAGGAGGGCTCAGATGGGATGGGGGCAGAAGGGCTCCTTTCTCTCTCGCCCTCACCTGTATTTCCCCCTTCTGCCCTCGATGCTGGCTCCTGGTGGAGAACATCCATGACAGAATGGTGTTGCGCTGCCTCTGAAAAGGGGTCTCAGGCAAGGAGGCCTTGGGCCCCACTGGACTGCTCCCTCAGTCCCAGACGCTGCACGGGTCTCAGTGCCACCAGCTGTTGCGAGGAGCTCCTGTCTGCTCCAGAGCCAGGCCCCGCCCTGCCCCATCAGGGAGTCCCGCAGAGAAGGAGTTGGGGGTGTCTCAGCCCCTTGTGCTCTACACGCACCCACAGCCTCCCCCCCCCCCCATGAAATGCAACTCGGTTCCCTTCTAAGCAGGCTTGTCTAGGATGCACGATCGCTGGCAACCACACGTCAGCGTCTGGCGGGGGCAGGAGCCACCAAGCCAGCAGCAGGCCTGGCAATTCTTTTGCAGCACATTTGCCCCCGTTCCCGCTTTCCTAACTGCTTCTAGATCCAGAGTTAAAAACATCAGCAACACACATTTCTGAAAACCCCAAGGCAGAATTCTGCCTTCACAAAAAGAGGGGGACAAACGCTGCCCCGACAAGGATCCCATGATCCACAGCTGGACAATGCCTTCATCCGGACCGGCCAAAGTGTCACAAAATAGCGAGCACCCAGAACTCTTCATCTGCAGGTGGGGGGGGGGGGGGAAAGAGGGGGCAAGGCTGGCTTGATGTTGCAGCCACAAAGTCTGCATTTAGAGGCAGCCTTAAATGGAGCCTAGGAGGAGCTGGCAGGCCTGGGATGCCACTTGCCTACAGCCACTTACCTAGCAGCAATCCTCACTGGGCTTCATGGGCCACCATAGAATCCTAGAACCGTAGAGCCATAGAATAGAGGAGTTGGAAGGAGCCTCTAAGGCCATCGAGTCCAACCCTCTGGTCAGTGCAGGAATCCACCATGCATCAGCTTGTGAGGTCAATGGGATGTGTGGGGATCCTGGTCTACCAGGTGCTGTGCAGGCTGCCTCGAGGACTGCTGGGATACAGAAGCATCCATTGGTGGATTCCCCATTTTGAAACTATAAAACGGAAGAGGTGCTGGATCCCACAGGCCCCCGGTTTGGTACAGAATAGCAATAAAAAGAAATGGAGCAGTCTTTATATCAGCAATGGTGGAGGAGGAGCATTTAAGCTGCAGTGGTAAGAAAAACCAATAGGTTTCAAATGGGGTAGCATTTCCTAGTGGTTGAAGGGGAACCTTACCCTCCACAAGTAAAACCCCGTCTTCAGAGGGTAGAAAATCGTCTCCCTCCAGTTTTAGGATCTCACTTCTTAAATGGCTGAACATGGCATTCTCCACGAGACAGGAAAAAACAAAGGCAGCTGTGTTAGCACACAAGAGAAATGTCAAAATCCACAATTGGGCAATATCTTTACAAGGGCAATTTCAAGGCTGTGTCTAAATGCAGCCTCTGTGGCTCCAACATCAAGGCAGCTCTTTTCTCTCCCTGCCCCCAGCATTGCTCAACATCCAGCCTGAGGAAGACTTCGGGGGAACGGGAGCGCTTTGCTCACATTTCGGTTGGCCCTAAGGGAGCGATGGCCTGCCGGTAGCTTTTCGAAGGGCTCTGTGGTTGATCAGGCCTCCCCCTTCACTGGGTGTCAACTCCAGAAACTCACCAGTCACCGTGAGCTGGCAGCAGAATTAAGGGGTGACCGCTTCTCTGGGATGGCCTCACTTCAGAGAGGCAGGAAGTTGCCATCTGACTGCCCTTTCCCGGGTAAAACAAAACCTCCCTGCGTGTAGAAAGCCAGCATGCCAGGGAGAAGGCTGGCTCAGCACCTCTCCTTTACAGGCCAGTTTCCTGCATGAAGGATCTCCACCCTGTCCCCTTCCGGGCCGCTTTGGTGACAATTTGGACATTGCGTCCCCCACCCCACAGGGAAGTGGGACTGCCCGGGAACAAGCGTGCCACGTGATTCCGTGGCACAGGGGAGCAGTCCTGGGGCCCTTGCTCTCCTGCTGGAGCGGGCAAGTCGTGGCCCTCCAAGAGTTTGGGCCGCCCACTACTCCTCGCAGCCCCAGCCAGCAGAGCCACGGCGAGGGAAGCAGCCCCCTGGGAAGGGGGGAGGGGCAGGCAGGCGCAGCACCCGGATTTCTACCAAAGCGGAGCTGAAGCTCCTGGAGGAGCAGGCTGAGCGCACCACTTGTCCATCGGGCGCAGCTGCAGCAAGAATCGGGGCCGGGAGTGGAGTGGAGGGAGAAGAAACGCGGGGGACGCATCCTGCCTGGGTGCCCAGCTTCCCTCCGGGTGGTTGGGAGCCCGGGGCGGGGCCGGAGCAGGCGGGGCGCTCGCTGGGGGAGGGGACGACGCGGGAGGGGTATGAAGGGGCGGTGCTGGCCTGGAATACCCCCACCCCACCCCTCGGCTCCCCTGCCCGAACTTTCTTCCAGCAGCAGCAGCAGCGGAAAAGCCCTCCGTCCCTCCCTCCGGACTCCCCCGGCGCCAAGGGCCTTTGAGCACACGGCGGTGCTCCAGCGACCCCCAAAGGCGCTGGGGAGTCTGCAGAGCAGCCAGTGGGAGGGAGACGGGGGGGCTCACGGGGGGGGCAAAGCCTGCTCTGCCCCCACAATGAACGCCCCTTCCTACAGCGTTCCTAAGACGCCCAAGGAGCAGCGCTGCGCGGCGGCGGCGGCGGCGGGGGGGGGGGGAATATGATCTAGGAAAGGTTCCCCCTCCCCCCCCCCCCCCAAAGTGAAGCCGCCTCAGCCCCGGAGCCCTTTCGGTTTCTACTTTGGCCACGGCGGTGGCGCCACCTAGAGGCCAGGGCCGGGCAGCGCAGACTCCCGGGGGCTCCTTGGTGCTTCCTACTAGGGCCGGGCGGTGTGCAAGACATGTTTGAAATAATAAATACAAACAGAGTGCCGGACTGGAGAGACCCGGGTTCAAGTCGCCACTGGGCCATGATGCTCACTGGAGCGCTTTGGGCCAGTCACTGACACTTAGCCTAGCCTACCTTGCAGAGCTGTTGTTGCGAAGATAAAATGGAGAGGAGGAGCATACCTGTAACCAATTCAACCACGAAGGTTTCCCACTCCCAGTTTAGGGATGGAGCCTGCCCCAGCCCCGTCAGACCGCTCGCGCGCACCCACACCCACCTGCAGCGGAGGGGCGCAACCGCAGGAACAGAAGCCGGGCCTGAGAGGGGGGGCGGTGGCTGTTGTTGTCCTCCAGCTGCCCCACAGCAGAAACGGCCTACTTTGCTCAGGCAGGCAGCTGCGAGGGCTGGGGGGGGGGGGGGCTGCACAAGCCAAGCAGGAGCCCCAGCAGCGGCAACCTCCACCCCCTCTCCCCCGCCACACAAGGGCAGCAGCAGCAGGGACAACCCAGCCTGGCTCCTCTTGCTGGCACCTGGTGAGCCGGCTCAGGGTGGAAAGGAGTGGGCCAGGCCAGGCCTGAGCACTGGTCATTACGATTAACATTTAAATGGCAGTGATGATGAATAATTATTCATCATCAACATAAATGATATGTAGTTTGTTTTTAGTTTTTTATGGTTTAATATTTTGTATATTGGTTTTTAAAATGTTCAGTGTTTTTAATTTTTGTAAAACGCCCAGAGAGCTTTAGCGATGGGGTGGTATATAAATGTAATATGAATATTATAATAATAATAATAATAATAATAATAAACGTAAGAAGAGTCCTGAGGCAGGATCAGACCAAAGCTCCATCTAGCCCAGCATTCACACTACACCATCTTGCCCATGTTCCCCAGTAACTGGTGTAGTCAGGCCTACACAGACAACCTCATCATCTACATCCTGCCTTATGTTGGAGGAGGCATAAACGAGCAGCGTCTGAGGTGCAGCAGTGGGGGGGGGGGGGCAGCAAGCGGAGCAACGGTGCCAGAGGCACCTTCTCCTGAGTGCGAAGCCCCACCACTGGTGACTGCAGCTGAGGGATGCCATCCAGCTCTGACTGGCAGCAGCTCTGCAGGGCTCCTTCCAGGCAGAGAAAGGTCCTGCCTCCATCGCCAGCCCCACTCGGGCCATGAGCAGCAGTAGCTCTTCCCCAGCCCAGGTGCTGCTTGGCCATGGCAGAAGAGAAGGCACAGCACCAAAGGCTCAACGAGGCCCCCTCCTCCACCATCCCTTCCTTCCCAAGCCAGCACTGGGCCTGGCCAGCAGCCCCCACATGTCCAGTCAGGCCTCGTGGTCCCTGCTTGAGATCCGGCAGGCACCTTTGCCCTCGCTAGGAGACTCTGGCCACTTGCTGTAACGATATGAATGAACTGCTGTATTTGGCCTGAGCGGCTTGTGCTTCCTGGGAGGAACCAGTAAGTAGTTGAGGGCGACTCTGGCTGCTTCTGGCCTGAGGAGAGAATGGCCACAGACTGAGAGAGCTCTGTAGAAAAGTGTTTGCTTCATTTGTTGGTTTGGAAACACAGCTTGTTTGGACCTGTGAAGTGCAGTCCACCAACTTTGAAATTTGGTGGCAGCAGTGACTGAATCCCAGACAGAAGAATAACAGGCTGTGACTAGAGAGAGAGACAGAGAGGGTGAAAATGGAAGGCCTGAAGCACATTAAATCTGCAAGCTTAGAACTTAGCCCAGGCCTGGAAAACCTGGAAAGAGGACTTTAATCTCTATGCCCACATTGTAATGGCAGATAAAGAGGAGTCTGTGAAAATGAAACTGTTTCGAGATTTAATTGTAGAAAGGCGGGGGAGGGGGGAGGGGGAGGGAGAAAAAAAGTGAGACACTGTAGTCAAACATTCTCCAAGCACAGCATACTTTGCCTACAATAGTAGGTTGTTTTGATGTCCACTGTAACTCCAGAAAGAATCACACAGTGGAAAACTCCAGCTTTTTCATGCGGAGCTAAGCAACCGGGGAAGGGCGTTGAAGAATACTGCATCCATTTAAAGAGGTTAGTGGCCAGTTTCACTTTGGGAGATATCAAAGCCTCCTTAATGAGGGGCCTGATAGTGTGTAGAGCCCAGGACGCTGAGCACGAGAGAGATTGTTGAGGGACGCTGCCTTGGCCTTAGAGAAGAGCCTGGAGATTTGCAGGGCAGCTGTTTTGTCCAGAAACAGGATTAGAGCCCAAGAAGCGTGTACAGTTGAAGCCGTCCATTCAGCATAGAAGAGGGAGGGGGAGCATCTGGATTTAAGGACAGCAGTGAACACCAAAGAGCAATGCAAGTACTGTGTGTGGGGATGACGACACACACACACACACACACACACATGCAGAGGGTTGGACTAGATGATCCTTGTGATCCCTTCCAACTCCATGATTCTATGAAAAGAGATGCCACAATTTTGACAAACCTATAACCAAAATGCATCTAAGTGTCTGTCAGAACATAAGCAGCCCAAAGCTCAAAGTGCGCACTGTAAATGCGGAGAGTGGCAGTGAATGTGAATTCATTCTGCGGGTAGCAGATCACGCAGTCAACACACTGCAGGAGACGCCAATGGGACAACTGAAGCGATTGTATGGGAACCATGTGCCTGGGAGATAAAGCATATGGCCATGTCAATTAAGACTGAAGCGCCAGCTGCAACATCAGCCCCAGCCACCTAGGGAACCCCAATAGCCCACTGGAAGAGACTAATGCGCTTTTGAGAACATATAATCACGCTGCGTCCAAACTGGAGGGAAAATGCAAAGTCAACATTTCTAACCCAAAGGCAAACCAGAAATACAGGCTGTAGATGACCAGAGAGGAGAACCACCATCGTTAAGTGGTCCTGGCTATGGAATGGATCAAAGTACAATTCCATAAGGAGAGTGGATAATGAAAACGCAGGTGAAGTTGGACTCAAGAAAGGATTCAGAGGGAACCCGGGGATGTGTCTGAGGGAAGATAGGCAGCTAGATGGGAGTTTATAAACTAGAGATTGTTTCAAGTGCGAAGCCGGTTAAGTTACTTAAGAGGAAAATACCGGTAGGCTTAGTACAGCCTCTGAAAGAAGAGTTGCGAAGTCTACAATTCAACCAGTAGAGAAAAGTAGGCTTGATAAGCAGCCTACTTCTCTGATAAGCACCAGGAAAACTCAGAATATGCACAGTTCTAAAGCGCTTAAATTACACCACTGAGAAGGAGGTCATTTTCCATTGTCCACTTTTGAAGATTCTGGCATATTGAGCTGAAGAATTCCATTATGTGACCACATTTGCCACACCCTTTGGGAGATATCCCTGGCTGAGAATGCCAAAGGGCATCAGTACCTGCCTCCAAGGTATTTCAGTACAGGATGGCATAAGCCTTGGAGGGGCTGGAAGGAATTCAGGCAAGAGCTGATGACATGCACCGGCAGGTCATCAGCTCTTGCCTTCCAGTGGGAGGGGGCCGTGGCTGACAGCAGGCACAGCAGGGCCATAACCATAAACTAATCTCATTTCTGAAAAGATGCAGGGCAAGGAATATCAAATTGAAGGAGGGCATATGCAGAATGAGGGTCATGGGAGTACCACATATTGGCCCTCCAGGACCTCAATGGGCCTGAAGGGAGGTCCAGAAAATGTAAGAGCTACTTCAGACACACCATAGCCCCAAGATGCTGAGGGAATCCAGAGACTTTTAGGAAAGGCCAACTATTCAGTGGCGTTTTGTAACAGATGCCCAGACTGACCACAAACCTTCCTCAGTGCACCAAAGCATCTACAACTCATGATGATGCATCTGCAGAAGTATGTTGCAAACATGTGTCTAGTGGGAAAAACTGCATACAAAAAAATGCATGTATTAAGAGAAATGTGCCTTAAAAAGGTTATGAATACTCAAGGTTTGGGACAAACCAAATTTAAGATTGGAAAAAGGGCAAACGGAGAGAAACCGAAATTGGCACATTTGCCCGTGCCTGGGTTGATCCATCATACTTAGGCCCTGAGAGGGGCGGTTGAGGCTGTTATCGCTTGGAAAGTGACTGCAGAGATGTTTGCTCAAGGATACGGAGGCTGCAGGGTCAGCAATCCTCGCCACAGGCTGACCTGGGCCAGATCTACACCAAGCAGGAGGAGATAACACTTTGAAAGTGGTTTGGAAATGGTATGTATAATGTTTCCTGGGCCCACGCCCCAGTTGTCAAAACTGTTATAAACTGTTATAAAGCAGTAGTGTAGATCCTGCCCTGGGCAGAAACGCACAAGAGGAGAGTTCAGGGCAGAGAGATGCAGAGAGAGAGAGACAGCAGGAAGGACACGCCTTGAGTCCACAGGGGAGTGGAATAAAGGGAGGCAGCTGAAGGATGTCATCGCTGAATGCAGGCACACTGGAAGTGGCCGGGCTTTAAAGAAAGGCTATGCATGAAGTTTGGCTTTGGTTTTTACTTTCCCCAAAAGTGAAGGGCTGTAACGATATAAATGAACTGCTGGATTCAGCCTAAGCGGGTTGTGCTTTCTGGGAGGAACCAAGACATAGTTAAGGGCTACATCCACTGCTTCTGGCTTGAGGAGAGAGTGGCCACAGCCTGAGAGAGCTCTGTAGAAAAGCCTTTGCTTAAATAAAACTTGCAAGTTTGTTTGGAAGGCAGTGTCTGTGGGGTGCAGTCCACAGACTTTGAAACACTCGCGGATCAGGCCAGGCCCCTTCTGCTCTCCCAACTCATTGGCCTCTAAGTCTCATAAAAACCTTGTGGGGCGGAGCCTTCTGTCACAGTTTTGCTAGAGGGGAGGCAGGAGATGGTGATCCGGGCGACGCAAGACACCACTTAAGAGAGGCCCCTGGCCCCCTCCCCCACTGGAACAGATTAAGGGACTTCCTTCACTGGAGGGTTTTAAGGAGGGGTCTGGGTGGCCCAAAATTGGGGATGATGGGGGAGGAGTTGTGGCCCTCTAGATGTTGCTGGACTACAACTGCCATCACCCTAACCACTGGCCATTGTGGCTGATGGGAGTTGGAGTTCCAACACCATCTGGAGGGCCCAAGGTCCACCACCCCTGCTGTAGGTTGGATCTCCATGCTTCTGATATGGTGAGCCATCTCAGTGGTGCACAAAGACCCCTGGCTGCATGAAAAGGGAGAACTCTGCGCATGTGCATACATATGCATGCACACACACGCCATCAACGACAGCCTGGATTAAGGGTGGGCAAGAGTGGCAGCCCCCTGCTTGTTAGGGGAGAGATCAGGACGTGGTAGCAGGATGGAGGAGCGGGTGGGTGCCTTGGCGTGGCGTGTGGAGAACCTTGCTGGCATTTGGCACTTGAAAGAAGGGGAAAGGGAAAGGACGTTCTCACGCTGCCCTCAAACTAATAAAAC
Source organism: Anniella stebbinsi (assembly GCA_029215795.1). Taxonomy (NCBI): domain Eukaryota; kingdom Metazoa; phylum Chordata; class Lepidosauria; order Squamata; family Anniellidae; genus Anniella; species Anniella stebbinsi. Next base: position 119,605,770 of record JARDYH010000006.1, on the reverse strand, counting down.
GTTTCAGAATGGTGGGGGTGGGGGACATGTAGGGGTGGGGGGGCTGAGTCATCTGTCGTTGGTGGGGAGCAATGATACTCCTCCTGCCTTTGCAGAACTTGCTGTGCTGGCAAAGCTCAGGCAGCTCCAGCGAGAGGGGAGGGCGGGTGGGGGTCTTCGGCACAAAAGAACTTCCCGGCTGCCTTTAATGGCTGTGGGCATTTTCCTGAAGGGGCAATTCAACCCCAGGGGTGCAGTCCAAAAGGAGCGCTTGGCAGATTGGCTGGTGCCATAGCTCAGTGTGTGTGATAGAGCCCCAGCTTTGCTTGCAGAAGATGCCTGGTTCGATCCCCAGCTTCTCCAGGGAGGGTGAAGAAAGAGTCCTGCTTGAAACCCCCGGAGAGCCGCCGCTGCCAGTCCGTGTCGCCCATACTGGGCTAGATGTACCAAGCAGGGTCTGACTCAGTATCCCTAGTTGTAAGGGGGGAGAGCTGTGAGGGCTCCGCCGTCTGTTTCCACTTGCAGTTGTGCCCACTGCTGGATGAGAGAGATCCGTGCCGTGATGCGCTCCGGATAGCGGTGGTGTATTGCTCACCACAGGGGCTCTTCTGAAAGTAGCCCAGGTGCTTCAACTGATACAAAATAGGCCACAATCGCTTAACCAGGGCAAGCAAATTACACAACATTTGTGCATGTTAAGGGTTTGCTTCCTAGTACCAGTCAAGGGTCTACTTTCAACTCTGGAAGCTCTCCTTGGCCTGATCCAGGCTGTGACCCTCATGGGGGGCATGGTTTCCCATCTGAGCCCCCCTCCCCCTCTCCAGGGCAGCAAGAGCTGCAGCTGTTCCGGTGCCATGTTCTCCAGGACATGCAGGGCCCTTTTGGTGGCGGCTCCACAGCCGTAGAACCCCTATCCTCGCCTGCTTCCCCCACCTCTGGGTTCTCTGGGCTGAGCTCTTGCCCAAGGCCACTAGTGAGTCTGGGCAGGTTCTGCTGCACAGTGCCTCAGAATCTCCCTCCAGGCTCCTGCAGAGTGGCAGGGGAGCCCGGGCCCAGGCCATTACTGCAGGGCGGAAGGCGCCTCACTAGCAAGGCCGAAGGAGCCCCAGAACGGCAGGGCCTCCTCCTCCCTGGGCTCCACGCAGAGGCGGCGGCGGCGGCGGCAGCCCTGGTGGCCGCGCTGCAGCAGGCCGAGGGTTAAGGCTGCTCCCGCTGGCTCCCCGTGACTGCCCCCCCCCCCGGCCCCCGTGGAAAATCCGCCTCAGACTCAACGCTGTTCATTTCCGACATGAAAGGCCGCTGCTGCTCCCAAACCGCAGCCCGGCCCCGCCCAGCGGCAGCCAGCTGCGCCCGCTGCGTCTCTTTTGCAAGGCGGGGGCGAGCGGGGTGGAGGCGGCGGCGGCGGCGGCGGCGACCTGAGAACCGGGCTGGGCAACGGCACCAGACCCTCCCCACCCCCCACCCCGTCTCGGCTTCGGGCAGGGCAGCTCCTCCCCACCCCCACCCGGGTTCCCGGCTCCGCAGTTGTTGTTTTTCTGCCTCTCGGAGCAGCCTCTCTCCCCCCCCCCCCCGCCGCCGCCGCCGCCGCCGCCGCCGCCTTCATGTTCCCCAAGCAGTGAGCAATCGCGCAAGAATGGGCCCCAGGGAGCCGCCGGCACTTCCTGGACCAACCGCGCCCAGGAGGGAAAGCCAGGTCTCCCGGGCAGCTGCCAGCGGCTCCGCCCGCGCCCACCTCTGGCCCCGCCCAACAGGCGGCAGGGAACCCCACAGCTGCCCCCGCTCCAGCCACCCAGCGACGGCGCAACCCGAGCGCCCCCTCCTGGCGCAAGAGGAAGGCGGCGAGACCCGCTTGCTAGGTGGCAGATCGAAAGAGTACCCGGCTCTGACTGCAGCAGCCGCGCGCGAACCTCGCCAGCGCGTCCGGCTGGAGGGAGCCACGGCCGCGCCCCCCCCCCCCCTTCTCAGGCAGCCAGGGCACAGGCCGCAGGCACTTCAGAGCGCCCCTCCCCACCAGCGAGAGAAGAGCCCGGAGGCTGGATCAGACCCAGGAGGGTCCATCTAGTCCAGCGCTCTGTTCACGCTGTGGGCGACCAGCTGCCGACCAGCGGCCAACAAAGCAGGACAAGGGGCAACAGCACCCTCCAGCCCATGATCCCCAGCAACTGGTGCACGCAGGCTTAACGCCTCTGATCCTAGAGGTAGCACATAGCCATCAGGGCCACTAGGCGTGGGCAGCCTTCTCCTCCTCCAGGAATTTCTCCACCTGCTTTTTCAAGCCATCCAAATGGGTGGCCATCACCACCACCACCTCTTGCAGCAGTGAATTCCATAGTAGACCTCTGAGCGGTGTGAAGAAGTCCTTCCTTTTGTCTCTCTGAAATCGCCCTCCCACCAATCAGCTTCATGGGATGTGGCCCCACTGGGTTCTAGTGTTCTGGGAGAGGGAGGAAAAAATCTCTCCCTATCTACATTCTCCACACCTTGCATCATTTTGTCCATCAGCTCTCCCCTCCGCTTCCTTTTTTCGATGGGGTCAGAGCGAACGCTTTGCATATGGATGGTGCCCACTTCCATTCTTGGTACCTCCAGCCAAGGGACCCCAGGCCCGGCCCGGCCCAGGTCCCTGGAGCATCGGTACCAGTCAGAGTGGACCACAATGAGCCGGTGCCATCCAGCTCCCTTGGACTACAATTCCCATCAGCCCCAGCCAAACAAAACATCAGGAGGGCACCAGGTTGCCTTACCCTGGGCTAGATGGACAACGTTCCTATCCCCTAGGAATATGGCTGAAAGAAGGTAAGGGCTGCCAGGCAGAGCGAGGTTCTGGGAAGCGGATCCCCTGAAGGACACCTCAACTCGGCTGCAGAAGGGGAGGAGGAAGAGTCAGAACTAGGACTCAGCAGGGTCCTGCCCCTGGAAGGAGATTCACACGGAAGGAGCCAAACGACCTCCCTTGATCCGCATGGTGCTGATCACCAAGAACCACGCTACTCTGGGGAGCATCTAGGGGGAGAAGGGGCACCAAGAGGAATTTGGCAATTTGGCAAAACAGCTCAGGCCTGAGTCAGACCGCTGCAGAAGTCCTGCAAAGATTCCAGATGTTTCAGGTCCCACCAGCCTGTCAGGTGTAGGTTTTCGGCATGGCCATGAGGCCTTACAAGGTGCAGTGAGACTGGATGAGAAGTAGTTTGGAATGTCAGGATCTGTGCAAACTTATCTTGGTCAGTGTTCCTGATGGGAGTCCCTCGCTGCAAGGCTTCTCTGGGAACCCCATAGAGTTTTGGAAGAAGTCACTCAGGCTGAAGCCTCATCTGGGTGGGCTGAGCAGTGCCGTCTTGTTGGGACAAGGCCCTTGTTGTGAAGGCCGAAGTCCCTGCCTGTCTGGAGGGTGCCCACACCTCCGTTTTATAAGCTGCAGCAAAGGCAAGGGGCCTTTGCTAGGAAGGATTTGCCAGCATGGCCCCAAACCCCTCCATTTGGATCCATCGCAGTCTAGGACTTTGAAAGCACTCTGCACGTGGACTCTCTCCTCACTGGACTGTGGATTACTAAGGACTTTGCCATGAAAGGTACTGTGAGGGTTTTCATGGACTTGAACTCTTGTTTGCTGTGGATTGTGTGTTTTTGTTGATTGACAGCTCAGTGTAACGGCAGACTGGGCTGGATTTTGATGGACTTTTTCTCTGTCAACTAAGGCAGCAGGGAGTTCCCACTACTAAAGCAGAAGCTTTCTCTGTCAACTAAGGCAGCAGGGAGTTCCCACTACTAAAGCAGAAGCAGGGGACCCCTAGCACCTGAGGGCTTTACCTTCCCTGTGATCTTATTCAGGCGTTGGCCACGTTGGGATGATTTGCTTGCCTATCTAGTTGAATTTTAAGATTTTTATTGTTATTTTAATAATGTATTAGTTTTATATGTTTTTAATCAGTTTTATATATTTATGTCTTTATTTAATGTTGTTCCCCGCCTTGGTTCAGAGGGAGAGGCGGGCAAGAAATGTTGTTGTTGTTGTTATTATTTATAATTATTATTATTATTATTATTATTATTATTATTATTAATTATGCCTTTCAAGAATTTCCCACTGTGATTGCCTGAAAGATCGTATCAGGAATCTTTCCCCTCCCTTGTCCGGGTTTGGAACCCATTTTTGGATGGCAACTGGGAAACCACGTTGCTATTGTAGTGATTAGCTTTTGACTGTTTTGAAATGTTTTTGGAGCCTATAGCTTTCTGACCATCAAGCTATATGAATTTCTGAAGTGTGTAACCATTAAGCTTTTACTGTTGGATTTCATCCAATAAAGAAGTCTTACTGATTTGGGTGTCCGCTTGCCAGAACATGTGTTTGCCTGAGGTACCGGGAGTACGGCCGCTTCTAAAAAAAAACCCTCCCTGGACCCCCTGGACTTTAATAACTATAGGCCAGTATAATATCTTCCGTTTTTGGGCAAGGTGATCAAGAGGGCGGTTGCCTTCCAACTCCAAGCAGTTTGGGATGATACAGATTTTCCAGACCCATTTCAAACCGGCTTCAGGGCAGGATATGGAGTTGAGACTGCTATGGTCGCCTTAGTGGATGATCTACGCCTGAGTATTGACAGGGGGAGTATGTCCCTGTTGGTACTCCTGGACTTTCAATACCATCGACCGTGGTATCCTTCTGGAACGCCTGAGGGGATTGGGAATCAGGGGCACTGTGCTTCAGTGGTTCCAATTCTATCTCTCAGGCAGGTTCCAGATGGTGATGGCTTGGGGATAGCTGCTCTTCAAAGAAGGAGCTGCTATGTGGTGTACCACAAGGTGCCATCCTTTCCCCAATGCTGTTTAACATTTATATGAAACCGCTGGGAGAGATCATCCGGAGGCATGGGGCGGGGTGCTATCAGTACGCTGATGACACACAAATATATTTCTCTGTGCCTTCAACAACATTGTCAGCTAAGGATAGTGTGTCTCCTCTGAATGAATGTTTGGAGGCGGTAATGGGCTGGATGAGGAAAAACAAACTGAAGCTGAATCCAGATAAGACAGAGGTGCTTGCTGTCAAAGGCCCCAACGTGGGTTTGGAGGTGTGTCAACCAGTCTGGATGGGGTTACACCCCCCCTGAAAGACTGTGTTCGCAGCTTGGGGGTACTCCTGGATCCGTCGCTCCAAATGACAGCCCAGATAGATGTGACAGCCAGGAGTGCCTACTACCAGCTTCGGCTGATACGCCAGCTGCGCCCCTTCCTAGAGTTGGAAGACCTAAAGACGGTAGTGCACGTGCTAGTAACTTCGAGGCTTAACTTCTGCAATGCGCTGTACATAGGGATACCTCTGTGCCTAGTCTGGAAACTTCAACTTGTTCAAAATATGGCAGTCAGGTTGGTCACCGGTACATCTAGGGGTGACCACATTACACCAGTTCTAAAATCACTTCATTGGCTGCCAATCAGTTTTCTGGTAAAGTACAAAGTGTTTGTTGGTTATTACCTTTAAAGCCCTACATGGTTTGGGTCCAGGGTACCTGTGGGATCGCCTTCTCCCGTATAATCCGCCCTGCACACTTAGGTCCTCTGGGAAGAATTTACTCCAGTCAGCCAGAACTAAGCTGACAAGTGTTACCCAGAGGACCTTCTCTTCTGCCACTCCCTTACTGTGGAATGGACTGCTGGAGGAGATTCGACAAATTAGCAGTCTTCTGGAATTTAAGAGAACCGTGAAGACTGCTCTCTTCCAGCAGGCCTACCCAGTTGAATTTTAAGATTTTAATAATGTATTTGTTTTTATCTGTTTTAATGGTTTATCTATTTTATGATTTTTGTATTTGTATTTATTGTTGTTCCCTGCCTCGATCTGGATGGAGAGGCGGGTTAGAAATAAAATAAATAATAAATAAATGACACAGCCACGTCCCGGCACTCCACTGTGGTTGAGCCACAAAGGAGGTGCTGGGCCTCAATCCCCCCAAGCCACAAACATCCACGACACGAGACAAGCTGTGTGTGGCTTTTTATTGAATGCAGCAACATCCCATCCTTTAACCCCCTCCCCAAGGGGTCAACAGCAGCAGCAGCCCCCACCCCCTTTGCTGCTGTGGTGCCCCCTCCCCGCCCATCACCAGCGGAGTCCTTAGGTGGTACAGTTGTCACCCACGTGGGACCAGCGCCCTTCATGCAGCCAGGTGTCTGCTGGATTCTCCGCCATTTTCCCAACTCAGAAAAGCCAAGCATCCCGCAGCCTGGCCAAGAACGTCCCCTTGTTTCCAGCTGGCTTCAGATTCCCTTTCACCCCACAGCAGAAAGGACACTTGTGATTCAGAAGGCCATTGAGGCAGCTCTGGGGGAGCACAGGGGTGGAGGTCAGGGCGGAAGAGTAGTCCACGTCCGTCCTCCCACGTCCCCTCAGCGTGGCTTGGACCAGCGGCAGGTGATGAGGTACTGGGGATAAGCCTGAGTGTCGTTGAAGATGACGAAGATGGAGGGCTCCTGGGAGTTGTCCACTGTGCTATCATAGCGCCAGAGCGCAGCATCCCCTTCACGCAGGGGGGGCACTCGCATGCTCTGGCTACCCGTCGTATAGTCCCCGACCAGCGTCCGGGTTACGAAGATGTACTTGTTGCCGTCACTGCTGCAGGGTGAGTACTGGTCCTGCACCGAGATGAAGGACTTTACGGCAAAGTAAACGCCGTGGCCGTAGCGCGTGGCTGGCAAGAAGGAAGGAGCAAAGAGCCGTGCCCATCAGCGCTGGCTGGAATGGCCAGGTGGCCCACCCAATGCCACGGGGGAGGGTCTGTACAGCCACTCGGCGGACTCTCCCTGCCCACGCAAAGGCCAAGGAGCCCCGTGCCGCCTCCTTCCAGCCTCTGGGCATCTTCAGCGAACTCTAGAGTGGCTTTGGGGGGTACAAAGTAGCTGCAGCCCCCCCAGAATCCCTTGTGTATCCAGGTTCCAAGTCACCCAGGACGTGGAATATTTGCAGTTTAAGGAAAAATGGCTGGCTAAAGAGCCCGTTTGGCCTTCCAATCCTGCTCACCCACAGTTGGGGCAGGAGCAGACCCTACGCTGTGCTTGGATGATGCCAGGATCCCCACCCCCAGCGTGAAGACCAGGTCCCCCAAAATGCAGTGCCCTGGGAAGCCAAGGTGACAAGAGCCCTATTGGGGAGAGGCAGTTGCTGCCGAGGTCTTCCTTCATGCGCCTGGGCTTTGCTTCTCTGCTATGCAAGGTGGGTGACGGCGCCACTCAAAGCCCGCGAAAGGCTGGTCCCTCCCTCCCTCCCAGAAGGCAAGGACCCAGCTCCTCTGGTGCCGGAGGACTCAAAGGCCTCTCTGTCCTCCTGCCCTCCCAGGCCCAACTCACCGTTCTTGCCGCAGAAGCTGCGGTTGAAGCCGTGCTGGCAGATCTCCCGGCTGGACTGTTCGGTGGTGCCGTGGTAGAGGACCCGCTCCACCTCCCGGTGCCCGCAGGCCTTCTCCATGGCCGTTTTCTTCAAGTGGTACTGCTGGTAAAGCAGCGGGTGCAGCAGCTTCTCCACCTGCCATGTGGCACACGAGGGGCTAGTCAGGGCCCAAGATGCGGCGCTCCCCGCACCCGCCGCCTCTTCAGGCAGCTACAACTCACCCCACCCCCAATCAGGCACAAGGAAAGACCCGAGCTGGTGGCCAGCAAAGCCCCCGAACTCCCTTTGGGGGATGGGCCGAGGTCCAGCGCCTGCCGGCAGAACCTTCTTTCTTTGAATCAAGCAGAAAGATCCGTCTGGGCGAAGCCTCCGCTTTGCAAACAGAAGATCCAGCTCAAAAGGAACCAGGCAAGAGCTGACAGGGACGGCTGCTCCGAGCGCCATTGCCGGCCGCCCAGGTGGATGGTCCAGGTCCCGGAGGCAGCCTCCAACGGTCAGGAGAGGAGAGGGGGGTGCCCCACTCCCCTCCCCCAATTCCATTTCCCTATGGCTGCTTCAAGCAACAGCAAGGCGTCCGCGGGAGCCCTTTCGCTTGGAGGTCAGAGAGTCGTGAAAGCGGTGAGATGGAAGGACAGCTGCTCTTTGCAGGGCAGCCCAGGAGCAGGCCTCTCAGAGGCTGAGTACCCACTGCAGGAGTCAGCAGGCGGGGCAAGAACGGCCTCCTCCCACCAGGTCACGGATCACGGAAGAGGAGGGAAAAGGCCCGGGAGGGGGGGGGGGGGCTGGCTAAAGAAAGCCCACTGGCCTTGATGATGATGGGCTACTCAGGGACCCCCCACAGCTCCCAGCCTACAGAGCTGGCCTCTTCCAGGCCAGGCCCTGGGATGCCTTGACTGGCCGTGAAACTCAAGGCAGGAATGGTGTCTCAGCCCGGCCTGGAAGGCCAGGGGGTTCCAGTCCCAGCCCCAGCAGCATCTCCAGGGAGGGCTGGAAAGGGCTCCTTCCTGGCTCTCTGCTGCACAGACGACCCCAAGCCGGGCGCTCTATGGGCCTGGCTCAGGGGGAGGCCACAGCTGGGGCTCCTTTGGCAGGGACTCACCCCACTCTAACACTTAGCTCTGTGCACCCACTATGCAGGTAAAAAAGGCAAGCGCCAGGCAAGCGCCGGGATGGCAATCCCCGCAGAAGCCCTGCCAGTCCAGGTCCAGGCCCGATTCAAAGTGCTGGTATTAACATTCAAAGCCCTAAACGGCTTGGGGCCAAATTGCCTGAAGGATTGCCTCCTCCCATAAGTCCCTAAAATCATCCTCGGGTGTCCTTCTCCGTGAGCCCCTGCCAAAGGAAGTGAGGCAGGTGGCTACCAGGAGGAGGGCCTTCTCTGCTGTGGCACCCCGGCTGTGGAATGAGCTCCCTAGAGAGGTTCACCTGGCACCTACGTTATACTCTTTTAGATGCCAGGTGAAGAAGACCTTTTTATTTTCTCAATATTTTAAACAGTTCATCAAATTCTTAACTTTGCTGTTTTAAATGTTTATTTTAAATGTGTATTAATTTCTGCATTGCTGTTAGGTTTTATCCTGTGCTCTTTTATTGTATTTTTTAATGCTACGTTCTAATACTTCATGGTTTTAATTTTTGTAAACTGCCCAGAGAGCTTTGGCTATTGGGCGGTATAAAAATGCAATAAATAAATGAATAAATAAATTACAACCCACCGACCACCCCCACCCCCGGCTGTACCTTGACGATGCGGATCTTGTTGTGGAAATCCTCCAGCGTGTCGTAGAAGCGGCGGACCGTCTCCCGGAAGTCCTGCGAGCCCTCCGTCAAGGGCATCAGCATCACTTCCTCCTCAGCCAGGGCCAGCAGGTCAGGAGGGCCTGCAAAGATGGGTGCTGCCCATGAGGAGGGGAACGGGAGGGCTTAGAGCCCCCACCCAAGCCAAGGCCAGGTCTACTCGTATGCCAAAGAAGCAAGCTGGTTGGGGCAGAACCCGGCAGTGGGGCAGGGGCAGCTACCTGGGCGGGGGTCAGGCGGGGGCTGGGTGCGGCCAATGGGCAGGGACCGGGCGTTCCCAACGTCGTATTCTTCCATGCGCTCAAAGTCGATGCTGAAGGGCCGTCCGTCGAAGAAGACGTCCATGCGCTTGTGCCTGTGGCGCCATGCTTGCTCCAGGAGGGCGCTTGCCTGTGCGGAGTATGGGGTGGGGGAGCCACTCCCGTCAGACTCCCAGCGGACCCAGGAGACCTCCCCAGTGTCCCCAGCAGTGGACGCCGCCTCTGTCTGCAGCAGCCGGGTGAGCAGCAGCGCAAGGTCCCGAGTGGCGGCCACGGGGTAGTCCACAAAGCCGCGCACCGTGGCTATCGATCCGGTCAGCGAGATACGCACTGCGTATTTGCGCTCCAGGTGGGCCAGGTAGTCACGGCAGAGGGTGGGCAGAGCGCGCAAGGCCTCATGGTGCACCGTCTCTTCACGCAGCTGAGCTCGCAGCGCCATCTCCAGCTCGTGGGCCAGAGACGCCACATCCTCCTCCGAGGCCACGCAGGCCACGAGCTGAGCCTCGTCGGCAGTCTCCAGCGAGGCGCTCAAGACGGACAGGAGGGCGACGTCCGGACTGGGCGCCCGCTCCTGCTCCCAGGAACGCAAGGAGAGTTCTGTGGCGCGCCGGAGCTCCTCCTCCTCCCGCCACGCGCTGCTATCCATGGACTGCTGGATGGCCAGGAGCAGCTGGGCCTCCTCCTCCTCCTCGGCCATGCTGCTCTCAGGGGCAGCGAGGGGCAGGGGCCCGTCTTCAATTGCTCCCAAGGATTCCAAGGAGCTTGCCCCCTCTGGGCTGCCTGGTGGCGCCGCGGTCTCAACTTGCTCAGGCGCGGTGTAGAGGTCTTCCTCCTCCTCCTCCTCCACCTTGCTGCTCCCCACAGCCAAGGTTCTCCCCACCTGGGCTCCAGAAACAGCAACACCAGACGGCTGGAGGGCAGCCAGCAGGCCCTTGATCTCTTCTGCAGAGGAAAGAGAGAGAGAGAGAGAGAGAGAGAGAGAGAGAACGATGCTCCATAGTGCTGCAGAAGCTGCCAGGCCGGGCTCACGGGGAGCTTCCGAGGAAAGGGATTTATTTGCTGCCCCCTGCAGCTGCCCCAATTCCCCAGCTATGCCACACCCTCAGCCAAGGGCACTGCCAGCAGCATGGGGGGGGAGGGGAGCCGCCTGGCCCTGCCCTCGCCAGCCTCACAGCTGTTCCAAGGGAGGGCAGGGAGATCGGCGTGTCGCCCTGCTCTGCCTCTGCGGGAGGGCCGTGGGACAGGGGTGGCGAGGTTACCCATGTTGGCTCCGCTCCACTGGCCGGCTCCACTGCCCGAGCGCCCTGGCGTCTCCGATCCTGGCAGGGGATCCCGTGGGCAGCTCAGAGACAGCGGTTCCTTCGACATTTCCAGCTCATGCTGGGGACCAAAGAGAGGGGTGTCGGAGATGGAGCCCCTCTGCTCACCCCCAGGCAGGCAGGAGAGAGCAATGCGCACCTGGGAAGCTCCCCCTCCTCCTCGGGGGAAAGGCCAGCTCCGTCTCCCTGCCCAGCTAAGAGCCTCCAGACTGCCGCCACCGCCGCCTCCCTCCCTCTTCCCTCCTGCAGCGTCCCTGGCTTCGCAGCTCCTCTTTGCCCATTGCCTAGGCAGCCCCTTCCACGTCTCCATCACCACCGCCCACCCTTCCTTGCAGAGGGGCCCAGGGAGGAGGACTCGCACCTGGGCCTCCAGTGGACTCCAGCAGACCCGCTCCAGCCCAATGATCCCATGGAAGCGCCTCTCCAGCGCCCGCACCACGGCCTGCCCACGCTCATCCAGCAGGAAGCGGTTAATGCCGGGCAGCTGCAGCGTGACTGTCTGGGTGTGGGTGGCGCTGAGCAGGCTCTGCAGCAACTCAGACACCACCTGGCAGGCTCGGGCTTCTCCGCTCAGCTGCATGAGAGGGAGGAAAAGGTGGAGGGTCATGGGGCCAAGCTAGTTTTCATAGAATCATGGAATAGTAAAGTTGGAAGGGGCCTATGAGGCCATCGAGTCCAACCCCCTGCTCAGCGCAGGATTCCACCTTCATGCATCCCTGACAGATGGTTGTACAGCTGCCTCTTGAATACTTCTAATGTGGGAGAGCCCACCACCTCCCTAGGTCATGGGTTCCATTGTCCGAGTCCAACCCCCTGCTCAGCGCAGGATTCCACCTTCATGCATCCCTGACAGATGGTTGTACAGCTGCCTCTTGAATACTTCTAATGTGGGAGAGCCCACCACCTCCCTAGGTCATGGGTTCCATTGTCATACTGCTCCAACAGTCAGGGAGTTTTTCCTGATGTCCAGCCGGAATCTGGCTTCCTGTCACTTGAGCCCATTATTCCGTGTCCTGCGCTCTGGGATGATGGAGAAGAGATCCTGGTCCTCCTCCGTGTGACAATAACCTTTCAAGTCAACACTCATTGCCCTGTTGTCCCTCCCACTTGCAGGACCGGGTGTTGCCAGTCCGACGCACCAGTGACTGGAACTGGGGCCTCTTGCATGCAAAGTACATACTTAGCGGTGTAGTGGTGGTGAATTTTAAATATGACCCAACACCCCTGCAAGTGGTGACTGGGCAATGACTCAGGAAGCGGCAGAAAAGGGATCTGAACCCAGGCTTCCCTACATGCAGAGAGGCCGCAGTTCCGAAACCCAGCCCACCTGCCACAGCGGAACAGCAGGGGAATGCTACGCCCTGCCCCCAACGGGAAGCAACCGTCTCCGGCCCCAAAGATGCAGGGGCAGAGCGGCTCAACAGGGTCCCTGGGAGAGCGGAGGATTTCCCAAAGCACGGCGGAAGGAGAGCAAGCAAAGAGAGACAGGGGCAAAGAAGGGAGAAGCAGGCAGGCAGGCAAGGAGAGTGGCTGCTAGCCATGACCTTGTGGGGAGGGCGGGGGGCAGAGGACCCCAGGAAGGAAGCCCCCAGCTGCCGCCATCCACCTACCCGGAAGCCAGTGACGTCAGTTCCCTCCAGGGGCAGCAGCGTGACGTCGGCAATGCCGGCCAACAACTCGCGGTGGTGGAGCTGCAGGTACCGGAGGGTGGCCGCCTCCATAGCCACCAGGGTCTCATCTGGCACGCTGTCCTGCAGGAAGGCCTCCAGTTGCGCCGCGTTCTCCTGCTCCAGCCCGGACAGGGTCAGGCCCTCCAGCTGGTCCCCGCTCTCCGCCAGGCGCACCAGGCAGCACCGCAGCCCGGCCTGCACCTGGGCCCAGCGGGGCGAGGCCAGCGCCAGGAGGTGCCGCTCTGACACAGGCAGGGTGATGGAGCTCAGGGACAAGCCCAGGAGGGACGTGGCCAGGCGGGCCACCTCGGGCTTCAGGGCCACGACCAGCACCTCACCTGCAGTGGGAACGTAGCAGGCAGCCACCCCCTGCTCGGCCAGCAGCTCCGCCAGGCGCCCTTTGACCGCCTCCTGCTGCAAGAAGCCCAGGACCCAGGTGGAGAAGGGCAGGCGCTCCTGGACCACGTTCTGCAAGGCCACCTGGATGGACTCCCGCAGCTGCTGCCGGCGAGCCCGATCCCCACCTGAGAGGTGCAGGCCGGCTCCATCCAGCTGCAGTGTGCACTCTGGCACGGAGGCCCCCAGCTCCTGCAAGGCGAGGTCCGATTGCAGCAGCTGCCGCATGGCTGCTTTGGGGAGGGAAATGCAGATCGTGGGGGTCCCACTGTCCTCTGGCGAGGCCAGGCCCCCTGCCGCCACCTCCTCCTCGTCAGGCTCCAGGAAGTCATAGTGAGGGGAGACAGCCAGGCTGCCATCTGGGAGCTGATGGGGTCGCTGCCGCACACGTTCCACCACTGCAGAAGAAGGAGATGGCATCATGGGAGGAGGTGAAGGAGACCTGGACGCAACCTCCCGCACTGCCTCAGGATGGCGTAACACCAGCCCACTGCTGGGCCTGGCGGAGGATCGGGCAGTGAAGGCGAAAAGCAGCCCCGTGTGCTGGAATTCTTCCCTCCCCGCCCCGCCCCCCAGCTGAAAACACCAACACCTGGCCCCTCTACAGCTCCCACACGGCCAGGGGCAGAACGTTAATCTGAGACCCCTCTGCAATCCTCCCACTAAATGTTGGTGCCCCGGCAGTGAGGCAGCGCTCAGCCTTCCAGGCAGCTGGAAAAGTAGCCCCTGTATCCAGCCTGTCCAGGGGCAGCTGACAGCCCAGAAGAAGAGGAGGAGTGGGGCCAGAGTCCGCCAGATGCGGCTGAGGCCAGAGACTCCGCAGGCGTCCCGAGAGCCCGGTCAGCGGAAGCAGAGGGGGAGGCCACGAGGACGGGGCCGCTTGGCCGGGGGAGCAGCTGCCCTGCTCCTGAAGCAAGAGGGCCTGCCGGGGCCTGCCTCAGCCACAAGCTATGATTGGCGCATCTGAGGAGTGTGTGTGTGTGTGGGGGGGGGGGGGGTGTTGCGTGTGTGTGTTACATTACTTTGTTCACGGCAAAACGGCATACCAACCCATCGTGGAGTTGGTTTAGTGACTTTGATGGGTTTGAATTAGGATTTCTTTTAAGGGATATTCCTAATGATTTCACATTGTTTAGTTTTGGTCCGCAAGTTTATAGGATTTGGAAGGAGGGTGAAGAAAGATCCCCCCTCCGCCTGTCAGGAGCGTGAGCTGCTCTTGGCAAGTAGGACAGCTCCATCCGCCAGCCCCCTCCAGGCAAGCTATCTGCCAAGCTATTATTAGTCTGCCTGGGGGGTGGGGGGGCAAATAACCCCAGGTTTGCTGATAGGTCCGGGGGTGACATTTTCAGTGGCCAGAAGAAAAGACTGTGGTCATTTCAAACCCTGGATCGTTGTGCTCCTTGCCAGCATGGACAGGCCCTTGCCCCCCATGGGCGAGGTCTGGGGCCAAGTGCACCCACAGCCAGTCCGGGTCAACAGAGGAAACTCGCCCTTGGTGAATTCTCTGTGGAGTCCAGCAAACCACCTCCTGCCCCAGAGAGCTGATAACCTGCTGCGCTTTGATAAGCGAACCCACAACTCTGGTCCCAGACTGGCTGCCCAAACAGCAGGCAAACCACGCGCCACACCTGGTGGAAAGGGTAAACCGACTGCTGCTGCTGCTGCAGCACAGACGTACGAGGGGCCGGAGAAGGGAAGCCCCCAGGGTCACCACAGGGGAGTGATCCACCCTGGGCAGCCTCTTCGGCAGGGGCGGGGGGAGGGGAGCCTCAGCAACGGACGGTCTGCTGTGCGTCCTGAACAGAAGCTTCATTTTGCCCGCGCGAAGTATCCGATCCCTCGGATGGGGGGTGAAGAGGACCTGTGAAGCTGGAGGGGGCAGCGACACCAACCACTTTGCGTGCTCCATTGGGGTAGATTATGTGGTGTACCACAAGGTGCCATCCTTTCCCCAATGCTGTTTAACATCTACATGAAACCGCTGGGAGAGATCATCCGGAGGCATGGGGCGGGGTGCTATCAATACGCTGATGACACCCAAATATATTTCTCTATGCCTTTGACAACATCGTCAGCTAAGGATAGTGTGTCTCCTCTAAATGAATGCTTGGAGGTGGTAATGGGCTGGATGAGGAAAAACAAACTGAAGCTGAATCCAGACAAGACGGAGGTGCTTACTGTCAAGGGCCACAACCTGGGGTTGGAGGTGTGTCAACCAGTTCTGGATGGGGTTACACTCCCCCTGAAAGGCTGTGTTCGCAGCTTGGGGGTGCTCCTGGAGCCGTCGCTCCAAATGACAGCTCAGATAGATGCGACTGCCAGGAGTGCTTATTATCAGCTTCGGCTGATACGCCAGCTGCGCCCCTTCCTAGAGTTGGAAGACCTAAAATCAGTAGTGCACGCGCTGGTAACTTCGAGGCTCGACTTCTGCAATGCGCTGTACATAGGGCTACCTCTGTGCCTAGTCCGGAAACTTATTTATTTATTGCATTTTTATACCGCCCCATAGCCGAAGCTCTCTGGGCTTCAACTAGTTCAAAATATGGCAGCCAGGTTGGTCACCGGTACATCTAGGGGTGGCCACATTACACCAGTTTTAAAAACTCTTCACTGGCTGCCAATCAGTTTCCGGGCGAAGTACAAAGTGTTGGTTATTACCTTTAAAGCCCTACATGGTTTGGATCCAGGTTACCTATGAGATCGCCTTCTCCCACACAATCCGCCCTGCACACTCAGGTCCTCTGGGAAGAATTTACTACAGTCAACAAGAACTAGACTGACAACCGTTACCCAGAGGACCTTCTCTTCTGCCGCTCCCAGATTGTGGAATGACCTGCCGGGAGAGATTCGTGAACTCACCAGTCTTCAGGAATTTAAAAGATCTATAAAGACTGATCTTTTCTGGCAGACCTACCCAGATGAATTTTAAAGTGTTTTATTGGTGTTTTATTGGTATTTTAATGATGTATTGGTTTAAAGTGTTTTAATCAGTTTTGTATTTTATGTTTAGTGCTGTTCCCCGCCTCGATCCGTTGGGAGACGCGGGTAATAAATAAATATATTATTATTATTATTATTATTATTATTATTAGAGAGGATCCACCGCTGAGCCTGGGCGTGGAAACCCAGCTTCATTGCCTACTCAGCCCCGGAGCCTCGGCCACGTCCCCCCCCGCCCCTTCGGCCTGTGCTTACCCCACCGTACGACATTCCGTATGCTAAAAAGCGCCCCGCAAAGCAAAGCAGACTCTCAGCGGGAGCACAGGAGCTTCGGAGGCCACGGTCATGCCGTGCGTCACCTCATCCGTCTGCGGTTAGATGTATCTCTGTTGCCTGCTCAGTAACAACACAGACGCCTGGTTGCAAGGGTAACGTGTCAGATCTTATGCCATGTAAGATAAGACAGGAGCTGACGCCGTCACACCTGCAGGGTACGCAAACTGCGGCCCCAGGAGGCCTCTGGGAGGCAGGAGGCTGAACTTGTGGATTATTATCTGTGGTGGAAGATCTTCCATGGTATTTACCAAAGCCCAAGGCATAACAAACACTTGGGCCTTTGCTCTGGCGCTTTCACTTTGTAACCTAGAAAGTGGCTCAGTTTGCAGAAGCTACAGGGACAAAACAAAGCCAGTTTGAAGGCAGACTGTTGTCCCGGTGCCTGGTTGCAGGGTTTAGGACACCTTGGCAATGCTTTGATCCTCAGGTGACCCCGACTGCTGCATTGTGCACAGCCTCCAGGCTCAACTGAACTTGCTCAAAGCGGAAGTTTGAGTCCCTACGGATGGAGGAAAGACCCACACTGGAGGGGGCAGGAAGCGCCTTTCTCCCTCCAGCTGGAGATGGCCCAGGCAATCGGCAGCGCCCAGGTGCATCCCAACTGCCTCCTCCTGCAGCCCGCGTTCCCCACCCCCAGCCCCAGCCCAGATCACCCCCTTGCACGCTCCCTGTTGTTCACTATGCCGGAGCCTCCTGAACCCACCCTCAAGATCACCCAGGCGGCGCTGCACAGCAAGTGCAGAGGCAACGGGCTCTCGGGGGGGAGGGGGGGGTGCCTGAAGCACAGCTCAAACAGCCTGATTTGCGTTCTCGGGGAGCTGGGCCTGCAGTCTTCCCAGGAGTAGCCACAGCTTGGGCAGGAGGGGTCAAGCAGCCCCCTCCCCTGCTTGCCCAAGAATCTCCTGGGGAAGGGAAGGGGGGGGGGGGTCCGGGAAACGCTGAATCAACAGGGAGCAGCAGCGACGCCCCCTTTGGCACTCTCTGCGTTTATGGGCTACGGGTTCTGGCCAGAAGCGGGCTGGTCAGGAGAGGGCCATGATCAGCCTCCCCCATCCGACCCTCCCTGGCGCTGCCCCGCTGAGACCAACGTCTGTAACGCCGGGACTTCAACTAGGTCCGAACCCTCACAGCACCTCTGGCGTCCGAGTCCATGGAGGCCACCGCAGAGACTCCTGCTAAAGCCCGGCTTCCCCGAGGCCACCTGGGGCCTCCGGCTGAGTTTAACGAGGGGCGTCCAGGCGCTGCCGGCTATTCCACAAGCCCCTGGCCTGCCCATCGGAGGCACCTGATCAGTGGCAATAAGGGCCTGGATGCGAATAGCGCTCTCCCGCGAACGGCTCGTGAGCGTGGAAGTCAAGCTCGGACACGTACCTGCACTGTCCTGGAAGGAGACCACAGCCGCCAAGGCCCGGGGTAGCAGCCTCACCGCCCGCACAGGGCCCCCGCCGCTCCGCTTGCTCTCGAAGTAGAGCTCCAGCAGGTCTTGTGTCAGCCGGGTGCCGCCGCAGCTTTGGACAAGCAGGCTGTCCGTCCGTTCCACCCAGTCGAGCGCCAGGCTGGCCCCATCCAGCGCCCGGCTTTGCACCTGCTCCACCAAGGCCAGGAACTCTGCAAGACAAGCGGAGAAGGACCCAGTCAAGAGGGCCCAGTGACTGATTGATTGCATTTATATCCCGCCCTTTTCCCTCCAAGGAAGCATACATAATCCTTCTCTTCTTCATTTCTAGCCTCACAACAACAACTCCGTGAGGTAGGCTGGGCTGAGAGTCTGTGGCTGGGCCAAAGTCACCCAGTGAGCTTCCACAGCTGAGCGGGGACTAGAACCTGGATCTCCCGGCTCCCAGTCCAACACGCCAACCACACCGGCTCTACGGGATATGGCGCCCACCTCCCTTCCCCAGCAGCCATACTGAAGCGCCTTTCCCAGTAGGAAGAAGAGCCTGTGAGCCCAACACACAAGAAAATTTGAGGCCTTGCTGGACCAGGCTGGGAGGCGGGGGGGGGGGGGGGGTCATACACCCCAGCATCCTTGCATGAGGAGGGGGCCATGATGGCTCAAACCCCGGCTTCTCCAGGCAGGGCTGGGGAAATCCCTGCCTGACACCTTCACGAGCCGCTGCTGCCAGTCAGTGCTGACAACACTGGGCTAGATGGACCCAGGGCCTGTCCGACTCAGGTTAGGGCAACTGCCGGTGTCGCTACCCATGATCCCCAACATGGGCCCACCAGCTGCCTCTTGGAAGCCCACGGCATCGCTGCTGCTGTGCCTGCAGCAGAGAGATGAGCGGGCAAACAGGAGTCGGGTGCGAGTCGCCTAAGGCACAAGACGTAGAGCTGTTCCGGGCATGGAGGTGCACGGAAACGCAGCCGGTCGACTTCTCCCTCTGCTAAAGACCCTGAGCCTCCGCAGCCCACCTCCCCACCCTGCCTCCCCACAGGCCCAGATCCTGGCCAGCCAAGGGCACCAAGGCCTAGAGCAGGGACTGAGCTCAGGGACTCACAGGCAGCTGGGGCCGAGCCCACACGCGGGCTGGGCATCCCCCGGAGCATGGCTCCCGTGGCGCTGCCCTGCCTTCCAGCACTGCCTGCCCGGCCTCTGTCCCTCTGCGGCTGGTGACCGGGGGGGGGGGGGCAGACCCCTGCGGCCACAGACAGCACGGAATGCTCTCCCATTTTCTGGAAGGGGGAGGGGCTGCCCGGAGTCATCGCTGGCACCCCTCCACCAGAACCCAACCACGGAGAGGGAAGCGCCGTTTGAGGCACCCCGGCAGGTCATGGCCACAGTGCCCTCTGGGGCAGGCTGCTCATTCAACGCGCTGGGCTTTCCGTTGTATCCAGAAAGTGGGGTGGGCGGGTTGTTATTAACATACTGCTGAACTATGGGATGCGAGAAAACGGTTGGTTTGGCAGCCATGTTTCGGTGATGCTGTGCCAACTGCATGCTCAGGAGAAGCAGCTGGGACCACCGTGCTGTTGGTCTGGTCCTACCCCCCACCCCACCGCCAACCTGGAGGAAGAAATGCAGGTTGCTTACCTGTAGCGGTGGTCCTTTGAGTGGTCACCTGCGCATTCACACATTCGGGCTTTGCGCCTGCACGGAAACCTCCACAGTCGAGGATCGTTTTGGCGGGAAGCCTCCCCACCCCCCACAGTCCCACTGCGCACGCCCCAGAGGGTCCCTGCTCTCCCCTCAGTCCCTTGAGACTGCAAATGGCCTTGGGACCGAGCGACATACATACATACATACATACATATTTAAAGATGGAGCTAAAGACAATGAAAAGGAAGAATAGAACGAAACCTCAGCGGAGAACTGGAAAAAACACAGTTCTTGAAGCTCAAAGATCCCGACGAGGCAATAAGCGCAGGGTCAAAGGAGAGGGGAGAGCAGGAACCCGCTGGAGCGAGCGCAGTGGGACTATGGGGGAGGGGGTTTCCCACCCAAACAATCCTCGGCTGTGGAGGTTTCCCGAAGCGAGGCTCCGTGCAGGCGCAGACCCCCTCTGTGTGATGCAGACCCCACGCAGAAGAAGTGGGGGTTCATCTGCAGTGCATGGGGGTTGGCAGCTGGCCATTGTTGGGGAAGGGAGGGAGGGCTGCCCTAGAGAATGCTTGGACTACATGGTTTGTACTCCAAACGGCCTCACGCCAAAGACTTGGGCTAATATATGAAAGATACACTGAAAAAGCCCCAACAAAATGAAACTACGACATAGGAAACACATCAGAGCCAATTAGACTGTGGTGTTGCAGTGAACACCCCACGCCCAAGGGACAATTCTGGGTTAACTTTGTAATTAAACACCAAATAACGTTATAGAAAGACGAACTGTTTGAAAACTACGTTACTAAACTGAGAGCTGTGTAATTTCGCATAGAACAGGCAGTATTTCGGAGCAGAGGAAGGAGATCACAAGCTTGAAGGCAGATTCCTACATGGCCTTAGAGGCCCCTTCCAACTCTACCCTTCCAGCACTCCAGGACATTCACACGCCTCTTCCTCAATGCCAGCCGGCTTCTGACTTCTTTAGTCATAAAGGGCAGGGGGAAAGTGTTTAATAAAAAGAGCTAAGGTTTGTGAGAAGCCAATTCCAGAGAGGGCATCAAATTCCACATTGTGTGGAAATGACAAAGAATAACGTGTAAAGAGGCCAACAGAAAGGTTCAAAAGGTGGTCTGAAGGAGCCCCGATGAGACCTTCTTTCTCTCCCCCTCTGGCCCAGGACATTCAGCATTTGAGGCAGACCATTCCGGGGGGTGGCGGGGAGGAGGGGGGATGTACTTGAATGTGTATATTGCCTGGAAGAATGAGCAGAAGAAACGAAAGCCTACCGGGGGCATAGAAGGTTCAAGAACCCTCAAGAGACAGGAAGGGGCGGAAATGTCAGGCACGCTCATCCGGGAGGGAGGGAGCATTGGAAACGCAAACGCAACCTTGGCGCTCACGGCCTCTGCCCTTGGGAGGATTCTCACACACACATGCACAACCCCCACGAAACAGTCTGTGCCAGCGTGCCCCCCGATAACTAGGGGTGCCACCTTCTGGCCCGGAGGCCGTGCCCAGGCAACGGCAGCTGTAGGCATGGTAGGCCTGCAGGCCATAGTTGCTTTCAAAGGCTTATGGGTAGTGGCTGCTTCTGCTTTTAACATGGCAATCTGCTGTTCTCTGTACTGCTCTGTAAGCATCCTTCTGACTGATGGGAAATGACAGGTCAAAGCAGGGTCAAGGTAAACGGTGAGCTCATGAGGCACCTGGCACCTTACCTGCAAGGTCTAACGAGCCGGTTACCTTATCTAAGGGCACTAACAAGCTTACATTCCGAAGAAGAGGCTATGCCAAGACACCCCATCAATCAATTGTGCCAATTAAGTAAGCTTGCCTGTGCCAAGAAGATTGCCCTTGTTTATGCCAAAAGTGTCTTACTTATCAGCAATACCAATTCGTGCCATATTATATTATGCTGAGAAAGAGTTGTTGAGGTAACATTTCTCATCAGTTGAATAGAAATGTACTGGACAGTTGCAGAGTGTCCAGAGGACTGATTATTGCACCTGGCTGTCAATTAACAGGGGAGCGTTTTTCTATCTACTGTTTCTAAGGGTCAAAGAGATAGTGGGTTTTTCCCCTGGGAGATTTTTCTGTATTTTGTGCATAGTCATTGTCCATTCAAATGTGTGTGTGTATATATATCTGTAAATGT
The DNA here is from genome assembly GCA_029215795.1 of Anniella stebbinsi. Taxonomy (NCBI): domain Eukaryota; kingdom Metazoa; phylum Chordata; class Lepidosauria; order Squamata; family Anniellidae; genus Anniella; species Anniella stebbinsi. The sequence goes on along the minus strand of JARDYH010000006.1, from coordinate 119,584,488 downwards.
CTCATAGGTTTTTTTACTGATGGTGTTAGATGGTTGACGGTGATGTTATGTGATGTGGATTTTCCTGGTAACCTGTATTATATTGATGACCAAAACTGCTGTAAATATATTGAAGGAAATACTGAATCTCAGTAAAGCTTTTACTAAAGAGAACCGCCTGGTGTGTGAGTATTTTTCCTTGCATGGATCTCTGGAGCACGCTTACTCTGTGGAAAGTGAACTGGGATCATTAAATTCCCGGACAGGTTATGGGCCCAGATTCCCATGAGATGGCTAAGTCTACAAGCCACATACAGAAAATTACAAAATGTTTGGAAGAAAAGTACAAACTGAAATCCCTGGGTGAAGTAAGCAATTACTTGGGTGTACAAATCACCAAGAAAGGTGATGGAAGTTATATACTCAACCAGAAGCAGAAAATCGTGAATCTGCTGGATTTCTGTAAAATGTGATTGCAAAGGCCTGAATTTAGGTCAAATAAAGAAGGGGATAGTTTTAGTGACCCAGAATTGTACCAATCTGTAATTGGAAGTCTGCTTTATATCAGTCAGTGGACAAGAGCAGACATTGCATGTGCAGTGGGCCTTCTTAGCTAGCAGGTGGCTAATACTACAGTCGCTGCTTGGCAAAGCGTAAAGAGGGTGTTACGATATTGAAAAGCCACGCAAAAATTTGTGTTTAACATTATCATTTTTTGAAGATGAATCTTTAAAATGTTATGTTGACAGTGATTGGGCAGGGAATCCTTTAGATCGGAAATCAACAAGAGGAATAGCAATAATACTTGGAAACTCACTCGAGTTGGAAATCGAAGAAGCAAGCTTGTGTTGCCACGTCGTCCTGCGAAGCAGAATATGCTGCTTTATCTGAAGCATGTGGGGAAATTACGTGGTTTGTGCAGTTGTTAAAGGATTTAAATGAAAAATCCAGTCAAAGTGTATGAAGATTCAGTCTTGTATTGCTCTAGCCAATACAGAAATGCTAAAGTCTAGAACCAAGCATGTGGCAATCAAATATTACAACGTGAAAGAGCATATAAATAGAGGATTTATAAAATTGTTTTACTGTGAATCAAAACAAAATGTGGCTGATATTTTCACCAAGCCTTTGGTGGTGCGACATCATGAGGAACTGATTGGAAAATTAGATTTTAGATTACATGATTTATAGGACAAAGTTTAATTCATCTGATGTTTCAATTTTGAACGGGTGTTGAGGTAAAATTTCTCAACAGATGAACAGAAATGTATTGGACAGTTGCAGAGTGTCCAGAGGACTGATTATTGCACCTGGCTGTCAATTAACAGGGGAGCGTTTTTCTATCTACTGTTTCTAAAGGTCAAAGAGATAGTGGGTTTTTCCCCTGGGAGATTTTTCTGTATTTTGTGCATAGTCATTGTCCATTCAAATATGTATCTCTGTATATGTCTCATAGTTTTTTGATGCTGGTGTTAGATGGTTGACGGTGATGATGTTATGTGATGTGGATATTCCTGGTAACCTGTATTATATTGATGACCAAAACTGCTATAAATATATTGAAGGAAATACTGAATCTCAGTAAAGCACTTACTGAAGAGAACCGCTGGTGTGTGAGTATTTTTCCTTGCATGGATCTCTGGAGCACGCTTACTCCGTGGAAAGTGAACCGGGATCACTAAATTCCCGGACAAGAGTACCTTATTGCTAATCCGAATAATCAATCACTTGCTTAACTTGGCCACTGTGCCAAGACCAGTATGCTATATAAGTTGCCCTCGTACCCAGGTAGGGGTCAGGCTGGCCGACGGTTTTGTGCAGAAGAAGCCTTTGTTTGGTTTGCCTGTTACGCGCTGCAAGTTACTCAATAAAAAACCCTCCTTGTAAGCCAACCTTGAATCTGACTTATTTGCCTCCCTGGTTCCCTGAGAAAAACCCAGAAGCCCATGGCCGGGGTATACAGCAGCCCTCCTAGGTACCTGCGCTGCTGAGCGGATGCTGCAGCTGCACCAACGCCTCGTCCCCAGCACGGCTCCGGTAGATGGAGAAGTCGCCCCTTTCGCAATCCAACATATGTTCCACGTAGAGCTCCACCAGGTCCAGGCTGGTCTGGGGGCTCAGGCCCCGGAGGGCCAGCTTCCCATAATCCCGAGGGGCAGCAGGCCGGACAACCAGGTGGGCACCTTGCAGGACATGGTCAGCTCTAGACAGGACACTCTGCGCATCTGGATGGGAGAGAACAAGGAGTCGAGAGGCTGACCAGAGCCCACGGCCCCACGGCCAGGGGCTGCCAAACCAGGCCTTGGCCCTTCTCTTGCGGAAGCCTCAGCTGGGGCACGCCCCTCCCATGCCAGTCCTCCAGCTTTCTGTGCCCCACCACTGGAACACAATGCCCCCCCCCCCAGTGGTGTAACGGAGCAACCCAATACGCTCTGGACACATCCGTGTTGCAGAGGTCAAGTGCAGGGATCCACAGGGCTGGCAACCCTCCCCTTCCTGCAGGGCCCTCCAGCCATCAACTCATGCAAGCCAGGCCACAGGAGATGATGATGATGACTTTTTGTAACAATTATTTATTTGCCACCTTTCAGAACAGAAATCCTACCAAGGTGGCTTACAATGGCAACAAACAATATTAACACATTAAAATTAAAATAGATTTAATGTAATCAAGATCCTTCCCAGAGGGCAGTTCCTAAACACTGGAGCTATAAATTGAAAGCGCTCTGCAAAAGCCAAAACTGTAACAGCCAATTGGTGGCCATGACTGCATCTTGTGGTAGGGAATTTCACAGTTTAACTCTGTGGTGCATGAAGAAGGTCTTTCCTTTTACCTGTCCTGAATCTCCCACCAATCAGCTTCATGGGATAATGACCTCACTGGGGTCTTCCTGCCCACTGTCTCTGCACCATGCATAACCTAAAACATCTCTATTAGTATTCACCCCCTTTTTTTAAAAAGCTGGTTGCAGGTTGACTCCAAATGCGCCGGAATGAAACGGATTACCTGGATCCACTTCAATCAGGCTTCAGGCATAGTTTGGAATGGAAACGGCCCTTCCTGCCCATTGTGATGACCTCTGCCGAGAGAGGGCCAGGGGTCCCTATTGATTCTCCTGGACCTCTCAGCAACTTTTGATAACGTCTGGATTGGGCGCTGGAGGTCCAACATTACCCGGATGGCCCATTCCAGAAGATGGCACAATTACTGCTCTCTGCCTTGGCCATTATGCCATGTGGGGGAGGCAATGGGGCTCTTTTCGCTCCCATGCTGTTTAACATCTAAACAAAACCACTGTGGGAGATTATTCAGAGGGGCGGCCTGAGGTGCCACCAATTTACAGATGACACCCAGCTCTACCTCTCCTTTTCATCTAATACAAGTGACGCAGTGGGTGGATTGTTTGAGGACCAAACCAGAAAAGATGAAGATGCTGTTGGTGGGTGGTTCAATCAGGTGGCTCAACCTCTGGCTAAGTGGTGTTCAAGCTACTCTGGAGGGGGTTTACACTGCCCCTAAAGGGTCAGGTTTGTAGCTTGGGGATAGATGCCCTTCGGTCCAGCATTGTCTCTGGTGGCCTTAAACTGATATACCAGCTATGACTCTATCTGGACAAAGATGGCCAAGTTCCCATTTACCCATGCTCTGATAACCTCTTGCCTGAATGACTGCGTTTATACATGGGTCTGCCTCTGAAACGGTGCAAAAACTTCAGCTGATTCAAAACAGGGCAGCGAGATTGTTAATGGTGACTAGTTGATACGATATTACTGTGTTTTTGTGATCTACAGTTCCAGGCTAATTCGAAGTGCTGGAATTCACTTTTAAAGTCCGAAATGGCCTGGGGCCAGGTTACGTGCCAGATTGTTTGCTCCCCTATATACTCGTCCAGTTCCCCAAGTTCGTCTTCAGAGGCCCTCCTCCAATGTCCCCCACTGAATGTGGTGAGCCAGATGGCTACCTAGGAAAGGGTAGTGGCCTCCTTGGTGGTGGCTCTCCCCAGAGAGAACTGCTTGGCACCTATTTCCAGGCTTTTTAGTTCTTCAGTTTTAATTTTTAAATGTCCTGTTGTGTTTTTAGATCTTTCCCTATTGCTGTTTTTTACTCTGGTTTTATTATGTTTTGAACTCCTCATGGTTACACATTACTGAGGGGAAAGTGGGAACCCGCTGGAGCGTGCGCAGTGGGACTATGGGGGGAGGGTGTTTCCCACCCAAACGATCCTCAGCTATGGAAGTTTCCTGAAGAAAGGCTCCGTGCAGGTGCAGAGCCCCTCTGTGTGATGCACAGACACCACGCAGATTTTTCTGAACCAGCCAGAGATCTTTGGCTACTCGTTGGTACAGAAATGTAATAAAAACAAATAAGTAAGTAAAACTCTCTACAACCCCTTTTTGTTTTAACCACCCTAAATAAGCAGCCATTCACATCCCTCCACGGTGAGAGCTGCCCCCTTTACTCCTGCCTCTGGCCTCCTGCTCTTTACCTGCCTATGACACCCTTATCCACGTGTTTACTGACACTCTCAAAGGGCTCTAAAGGATCAATAATAATGATAATAATAATAATAATCCTCTCCCTCTGGACTAAGGCAGGGAACAACATTAAATACAAAACACCAAAAAACACATATAACTGATTAAAAGCATATAAAACTGATTCATTATTAAAAGGCATCTTGAAATTCAACTAGATAAGCCTGCCGGAAGAGCTCAGTCTTTATGGCTTTCTTAAATTCCAGGAGACCGTTAAGTTGGCGAATCTCTCCTGGCAGCAGCCGTTCCACAGAACTTACCTTTGTGGAAGCCCATGTTGATTCGCCTTCATGCTGGTTTAGCCTTTTACATATTTGATCATTTTATCTTTAATAACGCATTCCACCAATTCGCTTGGGACAAACGTTAAAAGCTATTTGGCTCCTAATGTCAGAGATTTCCCTCTCCCCCCCCCCCCGCTGCCCCGCCCCCCATCCCTCTATAAAACCATGCCCCTACAAGGGCCAATTTCCGGTCCTTTAGCACAGAGGCTGATCTCAGGGACATGTGGCATATTCTGAGTTGGGGATCAGCAGTGACACATTTGAGTTCTTCAAGAACTCTAGGACGGCTACCACCTGGGCCCGGGGATTTATTAGCTTCCAGTTTGTCAATAAGGTCCAGAACCTTGTCTTTGGCCACCAGCATTTGCTGGAGCCTCCCTGGAAACATCACTTCAAGCACAGCGATCATCTGCCCAGCGCCTTCCGCAGTGAGGCCAGGCCAGAGCAGCATTCACTCCGCTTTTGCTCCCTCTCCTCCTCCTCCTCCTCCTCCTCCTCCGATTTCTCCAGAGAACATCAGAAAGGCCCTGATGCCGGATCCGACCAAGGGCCCGTCTAGTCCAGCGCTCGCTTCAACTTCCCCGTCCCACCCGCCGAGGCCTCCTCCCTCGCTGCTCTCCGGCTTCTGGCCTTGGGGCGGCCGACGATCGGCTTCCCCTTCGCCCCCTTCGCTCTACGCCGCCACATGGTGGGTGGGCCCCCTCCAGCCACAGCCAGCCAGCCAGCCACACGCGCCCGGACCCGCGCCCCCCTCGGCTGCGCCCGGACCCCGGCCCGGACCGACCCCCCCCCCCCCCGCGAGGCCCGCCGCCCGCCGCTCACCTTCGGGGCCCTCGAAAGTGAGACGGGCGCGGCTGCCCCTCCGACGGCAGCTCTGCACCGGCCCTCCGCCCGAGCGCCGACGGTTCTCGAAGTACAGCACCAGCAGATCGTCCGCCAGGTCCGGGGGCAGCCCGCGCACCTCCACGGCCGCCGCCGCCTCCGCCATCCTGCAAGGGAGCAGCCGCCGCGCGTCAGACGGGACCCCCCAGCCACGCGGCCCGGCCGGCCTTTTGCCGCTGGCGCCGATGCCGCCCCCTCGGCCCGGCCCCCTTACCTAGTCCTCGGGCGGCCGCAGCAGCAGCAGCAGCTCCACGGCGGGAAGCGAAAGCGAAACGGGCTCCGCGAGCGCAGGAAGGGGCGGGGCCGGGAGCCGCCCCGAGACGGGCAGGGGCAGGGTCGGCGCAGGCCCCCTGCCCCCACCGCGAGGAGGAAGCCGTCGGGCGGCGGCAGCAGCAGCAGCGGGGAGGGCTTGCCTGAGCGCGCCCCGTCGGCCAAGCGGCGGCGGCGGCGGCGGCGGCGGCGTTCTCCCCGCGCCTTCTCCTCCCAGCCTTCTTCCCTCGCTGCTGCAGCGGACGACGGCGCCGCCGCCCGACGGCTGCCCGAGTCCTCGCCCTGCCCGCTGGGGCGCGTGCCTGCCTGGGCGACTGGCGCACGAGGCCCCGCGAGCAGCCCGGGCTGCGGTTGCTTTTCCGCGGCACTTGTGCGGCGCCTCCATTTCTGCTGCTGGGAGGGGGGAGAGGACTACAGGCCCCACAATCCTTTGCGGCCGTCCGGCGCCTCCATTCCCGCGGTGGCGGCGGCGTTGTCACGAGGCTCCCGAGAGGGGCTCAGCGCGGTCCCTGGGGGGGGGGGGCTCCCTCCCGCCTGCCTTCTTTTCTGGCACGGCTCAGGGCTCCTTAATTCGGGTGGGGGGGGAGAGGGCGGGGGCCAAACCCATCCACCCCTTTCATCTATCCAGCCCACGCTAGCCTGGTGCCCTCCAGATGCACTGGACTGCAAGACCCATAGTCCTCCAGAGAGCATTGGCTGGACGCTTATGGGAGTTGTAGTCCAGCATATCTTGGAAGGCACCAGGTTGGGGAAGTCGATCTGGTCATTCTCTTGACTCACAGACCCTGTTGCCTACCACAAGCATGGTGGGGTCAGGATCAGCATAAAGGAGCGGGACTCCGCAGGCCACACACACATGCAGAAATTAATGGCAGAAGTGCTGTGGGTTGCACACCAGTGCTTTGATTAACAGCTGCAGTCCAACTGGTCAGGCTTCTTCCACCATGGAGACAGAATACAAAGAACTGGGGAAGAGCTGGATCAGGCCAATCTCACCCAGCATCCTGCTTCCAACAGGAAGTAGACAGGTGCTTCTGGAAAGCCCAGGATCAGGCCCCTCTTTCCTTTCATCCCAGGAAAGGAAAGAGGGGACTTCATCTTTGCTGAAGCCATATTGATTCTTTTTCAGCAAGGCATGTCCTTTTCTATATGCTTACTGCTTTTATCTTTAGTCATGCTTTCAACCAATTTACCTGGAACAGATGTTAAGTGAACTGCTCTGTAATTTCCCAGATTCCCTCCTGGATCCCTTATTAAACATTGGTGTTCCCTGCAGCCACTTCTTCTAGCTGCGTGGCTTCCATAGAACCGAAGCAGCAGCATCAAAGGTGAAGGGAGGCTCAAGACAACATAACGCAACGGCACAGCTCCTCTCTTGCCTCAGGTACCACAAGACGAAGTGGTGACTTTAAAAAGGGACAGGAATTTTATCCTTATGGAGGATAAGGCTTTCTGTGCCTAGCAGTCACGAAGGCTGTCCGTCATGGATTTGGCCTTGGTGGGCATTGCCACACTAGCTCCAGCATTTTGGAAGCCTTTGGCTGCCGGTTAACTAGAGCTCATTCATATACTTCAAAGAAAGGACACACAAAAATGACTTCAGAGAGGAGGTAAAGGGACTTTTTCCAGGGGAGGGGACTGAAGAGGCCAGGCTATGAAGTATCCCTAAGTCTCTTCGGCCTCCTCTGCCCCTTGGCAGCGCCCCAGCTGGGCAGGAAACCCCATCTAGAGAAAACGCGGAGCAGGAGGATCATTGAGGTGAGGGTCGCTTCTGCCACTCCTCCCGCTCTGCACTGGATCAGAGGATCTGGATAGGACAGCACCCTTAGTGTGTGTTTTTCAGTTTTTGCACTGCTGCTGGCTTTTATCTTGGTTATTATTTTTGTTTTATTCTGTTTTAAACTTAGTGGTTCTATATTATGTTTTACTATGTTATTGTATTTCATGAGTTAAGCTTTGTCTTGTAACCACCTAGAGGACTTCAGCTGATGGGTGGTATAGAAATTAAAGAAAGAAAGAAAGAAATCTTTTGATCCATTTTTTATTAAAAATCTAATTATCACATCAAAATATAACTGGCATGAAATAAAATAAAAACATTTGTTGTTGTTAGAAAGGAGAGCATTGCTAAAAATTCTTAGATCTAGTAGCTGAACTGGAAATAGAATTTCCTAGACATTTCTTGTTAACTAAATAAAGCTTTTATTGTTTCAACCAATGGTTACAACAAGCATACAAGAAACATAAATAGTTTTAAAAAACAAATAAATCAAATCTCACAGATTTTTAACATTCTGTGAGGTCAGAAAATTCGCTCTGTGCTTTTGGACTGCAAGTTAGCGAGTGCCAGAAGAATTGTCTTGTTATAAACCAAAATTTTATTTTCTCTGAATCAGGCCAGATGGACTTTTTCTTCAAGAAAACTCAGAGCGAATTTGAGACTAATGCAATCAAATGGGGGCAATGAGGAAGATCCTTTCCTTTGCTGCTGCGACAAGAGCACTGACCTTCTAGAACTGCTTCATCGTGTTAGGGCTAATCGAAGACGAGGATTAGACATTAAAGCCAGGTAACAGTCACATTCCTTGTTATTAAACCTTTGTCCCTCATAAGCTGAGAGGAGAGCTCTCCTCTCACCACCACGTTTCCCATCCAGGTAGGTTGGAACGAGAGGCTCACAGGCTAGGTTAGCGTCTAGTTTCCGTCCCTCATTCCAAAACCAGAACATACTTATACCGTTTCTGTATCAAGATGAACTTCATAGCTCATATTATCTACTGTGCCACAGATCAGGCTCAAGCTTAAATTAACTTATTGTTACTACATGTTCCTAAAAGATTAGAACATGAAGAAAAAGGCTTCAGGACATACCATCTGGGCTGGATAAGAACAATTCTGAATCACACCGTTGAGAAGACAACTCTTTTCTCGAAATTTGCTAATTGAAGCTAAGTCCATACATCCTCCTAGACAGCCTTATATCAGGCTTTGTGATCGAGATGTACCTTACTGCTTTTATTTATTTTGCTCAGTGAAAGCATTAAGCCCCCTTTTCTCCCGGAGTCCTGCCATGTCCTGCCTCCTAACCCTTTGGCCCCAGAGATACCATCCAGATTGTCTTGGCACTTGGGTTTGTTTGCTTTTTATGCCAGCTAACTTAGAATTCCTGGCGAGCCTGGTTGTGTCTCCCCGTTACCATGATTACATTTCACTTAATTACATTTCAAATAGTTCATTATGTATAGTGAAGCATTTTCGGTTACTCTTCTCCTGGCTTTTTGAAGCAAGGCATTTATATAATAATAATAATAATAATAATAATAATAATAAATTTATTTCTTACCCGCCTCTCCCTCTGGATTGAGGCGGGGAACAACATCAAATATAAAATACATAACACTGATTAAAAGCACACAAAACTAATACATTATTAAAACACCAATAAAACTTTTAAAATTCAACCGGGTATTGTTCCAAGGGAGGCGCCTTAGCAATTTCTCAATGGCCTTCCCAATCCTTTCCGTCATGTGAAAGCAGTTTCTTATTTGCAGTTGAGGTTGCAGCCCTGGGCACATAGCCTCCCTCCCTCCCCCCCCCCCCCAGGAGAGGGGCTTTGCCTCTGAATAGCTGGGGGTGGGGGGTGGGGGCTCGCGCTGTCGCTCCCCGGTCCTGCTTCTGGGGGCCCCATTGGGGCCACTCTGGGAGGACGGGTGATTGGTGGTGCTGGGAGCTCGGGGTCGCCTTGCAGCTTGGGCAGTTTCTCCAATTTCCGTGGGGCTGTGGATCGTTCTGGGTTTCTGCCAGAACTCGGAAGGAGCTGTCCGAGGTGCTGAAGCCAGGTCGGGGATCGGGTTCGGATCTTGGACAGCTCCTTCGGGGTTCTGGCGGGTTCCGACTGAAACTCAGGATGGAGCCGCAGCCCCACCGAAACCGGAGCCATCAGCCCCCACTGAGCTCGGGGCTCTTCAGATGTTCTTTGGGGATCAATTCCGTCCCTTTGTGACGGGATCCGATCCTTTCCTGCTGCGCCTTTCTCCTTGGCTTGATGGCACCGGCTTGGCTCGAGCTCCACCGCCTCGACGGGCGGGAGGCTGCGACTCCCCCCCCCCCCCGGGCCGAATCCTGCCTCGCCTTCCGCGGCCCTTGCCCGGCTGGGTCCCGGCAGGGCGCTCGCTTCTGCTCCCGGAGCCGGGGTGGGGAGGGGTGTCCACGAGTACAGAAGCGCCTTCGCCCCCGCTTCCCATAAGGGGTCAGAGACACAACCCGCCTGGCTCCGAAAGCGCTTCTCCCGCCGGGGCTCGCTCCGTTGGCCGGGGAGGGAAAGAGGGAGGGGGCGGGGGCTGGTGCCCAGCCCCGCCCGCCCGCCCGCCCGCCGTGGGGCAGAGCCGCCGCCTCCTCCATCGACGCGGCGCTCGCGAGCAGACGGAGCAGCCACCTCGCCGGCAAGAGATCAGCTGAGCTGCGCCAGCCCGGCCTGGTGAGTCGGGGGGGGGGGGGGTGATGGCCCCGCAAAGAGCGGCCCTCGGCAGGGCCCGGCGTGGAGGAGCGGGAGGCTGGAGGTGCCCCCCCGCGGCGGTCGCCTGTCCGTGTCGGAGGCGGCGGGGCGCCTGGAGCGGCGCTCGTTGGGGGGGGGGGTGCCGAGGGGAGGGAGGGCTGCCCCTCCACAGCGGGAAGCCTGCGGATGCTGGGGGGCGGGGGGAGGCGGAGCAGCAGACGCGGCGCCCCTGGCGCGGGCTGGGGCCGGCTGCCCTCGAGCTGCATGGGGGGGGGGGGCTTGGAGGGGGGAGGGGAATGCTGCCCGCCGTGCTGGGCGCCCTGATGGATTGGGATCTCCCCCCCCCCCCGGCGAGGCTCATGGGCTCTTTTGCTTTTGGAGCTGGGGGGGGGGGGGCTGAGCGGGCAACCCTTGCCGGGCCCTTCCGGGCTCCCGCAGGCCTCCGTTGCAAGCGGGCAGGATGGATGCCTTCGGAGGCTGCGCCCCCCCCCCCCCAAGCTCCTCCGCAGGGCCCCTAGAAAGCCCCCCTGCCCGGGCGCTGCAGGCCTTTCGGCGCCAAGGTCTTTTCTGGGGCGGGGGCGGGGGGGCTGAGCACGTAGCTGGTGGCCCTGTTCGGCCTGGCAGCAGGGAAGAGCGGGGCAGCTCTCTGCCCCGAGGAGCTGGCAGGCGAGGAGGGGGCCAGGCCAGGCGGCGCGAGGAAGGCCTCGGGCGCAGAAGGGGCGGGCGCGGGGGCGGCGCTGGCCTGGTTCTCCGGGGACGAGGCCCGAGCAGCGCCGCTCTGGCCCGAATTGTGTCGCGCCGGTTCCGCGCCGGCGGCTCCCAAAGCAGCCTCGATAGGGAATGACGCCAAGGAGGCTATGGGAGAATCAGCCTTGCGCTGATCCCGAACAGGCCGCTGCCGCGAGGGGCCCTGCCCAGGGAGAGATGCCCCAGAGTTGGGGGGCAGGGGGTCCCTGCCCAGGGGGAGGTGCCCCAGAGTTGGGGGGCAGGGGGTCCCTGCCCAGGAGGAGGTGCCCCAGAGTTGGGGGGCAGGGGGTCCCTGCCCAGGGGGAGGTGCCCCAGAGTTGGGGGGCAGGGGGGTCCCTGCCCAGGGGGAGGTGCCCTAGAGTTGGGGGCAGGGAGGGGACCACAGCAAAGGCCCTGGCTCTTAACAGCCAGCTGACTATGCCAGGAGAGAGCAGGAGACACACAGGAGCAGAAGGGTCGGTGGTCTTCATGGCAGAGCCCTCGGGTATCTTGGGCGGTGTGACGAGTTCGAACTTGAGGCCGGAGGCATCGGGGCCCAGGCCTTTGCTTGGCCTTGCAGCTCACCGGTTGCCCTTGGCTGAGTCCCACTCTTGCTCCTACCTCACAGGGTTGTTGTGAGAATAAATATGAGAATTGTAAAGCGCGTTAGATGCTATGGGAGGTTGCCCCTTGTCACCCAAAGAGCTGGGGGGGGGGGGATGCCGAGTCCTCACAGCCGGGTGTAGGCCGGAAGAGAACCCGGCATCTTGCGCGCTGCCGCATTCAGGTGGCTGAGTGCACGGTCTCCGACATGGAGCTGCAGGGAGACCTTATGCTGGTTCCAAGCCCAGCGGTGGAAGCCCCCTAATTCATTAGCGCCTGGTGGAAGGAAGCCAGCCAGGCTGGGTCCGGAAAAACTAAGGCTGTGTGGCTGACTGGCCCAGACCCAGAAGGGGCTGCAAGGCACTCTGCAGTGAGCTTGGGCCTTGCCCAGCCCACTGGCCCTGCCTGGCCCCATTGCAAAATGCGCCAGAACAAAATCCCCTTGAAGGCAGGTGGCTGCTGCTTGGCGCAGAGGCCGGTTGGCACTGCCATCTAGGGCAGGGGCTGTTTTATGCCTTTCTGCTCAGCCAGGTGGGCTGGTCCTCCAGGCAACACCTGATCCTGTAGGGTTTGCGCAGCAGTAGCCAGGACTCTTGAGTCTTGTCTCAAGGGGAAAGAGAAGGCAACGCTCCGCCTGGCCAGTGTGGAGTAGAGCCTTTGATGGCTGCGCCCACCAGCCTGCACACCGTCTCCTTTTCAATTGGATTTTACTGTTTTAACATTTGTATTGGTGTTAATATATTGATGGTTTGATTTGTTTTAGAATTGTATATTTATTCTATTTTATATGTATGATTTTATCTGTACGCCGCCCTGAGATCCTTGTGGTAGAGAGTGGGATATAAATGTTTTGTAATAAATACATAAATAGTGGGAGCTGGGCCTGGTGGTGAGCCGGCCTTTCGGTCGAAGGGACTTCTGCTGCGGCAGTGGTGGCGGCGGCTTCCCGTGTATGTAGAGTTCCAGGTTTTCCAGTCTCCTGGGTAGGGGTTTGTTCAACTTCCTTAAGGGATGGAAAGCGACTCTGGCCTAAAAACGAGAAGCAGGGAGCCTCCCACCACGTGAGAAGATGGATGCTGGTGTAGCCAGCATTGGGGGTGGGGGGAGGTAGGAAGGTGGCATTGGGGCACAGGTGGGGGAGGGGCTGCTTTGGGCTGCCCTTGCTGTATCCGTCTGGGACTGAAATGATGATGGGAAGGGACCAGTGAGGCAGGTGCCACCCAGCTCTTGTGCATCCTTCTAAAAACCATTTCCACCTGTAAGTGACCACCTGTGATCTTGTGAGGAGGAGAGTAACATCTTTCGGAGGGCAGGAATTCACCTGTAAGAATGCAGTGACGTGGTTTTGTGGGTTACACTCTTTTAGTGACCTGCCTGTGGTTTAGGGTTTGTTTTTAAAAGGTGGAAGCCATTTTGTGCCTGTGTGTTTAAACAGAAAGCAGGATATAAAGAAATAATGGTGCTTCCTGTGGCGAATGTGCTATTGTGCTCCTGACCTGCTTGTGGGCTTCCTGTCGGGGGCCTGGGTGGGAACAGGATGCAGGACTAGAGAGACGTCCTTAGGCCTGATCCGGCTTCAGGGCTCTTCTTGTGCTGTTGTTCTGACCCACGTTCAGGCAACGTGGTTTCAGTATAATGCTTCTGCCCTGTGGTCCATTTGCAGAGGAGTTCAAGTAAGCGAAGAGTTGAGGAGGAGAGATCAGTTGTTGGCGTTGGTGGTGGTGGTGTTTTTAAAGAGGAATATGTCATTTCAGAAGAGGCTCCCCTTGCCTGCCTGCTTCTGTCCACTGTAGATAGGAGAATGTCGGCTCCTTTTTGGATGCCGGGCAGAGGAGAATTCTGGGATATTCTTGCATGGCAAGACAGGCTTAAGATCTTTCTGGAGGGGGCAGGAAAGAAAATATTCCTCTCCGTGAAGGTTCTGCGGACAGTGTGAGAGAATAATAATAATAATAATAATAATAATACTATTTATTTATAACTCGCCTCTCCCTCCAGATCGAGGCGGGGAACAACAACAATATAAAACACAAGAATCACAAAACAGTTAAAATTTTAAAAACAAGAAGAAAAAATACATCATTAAAAACATCTTAAAATTCATCCGGATAGGCCTGCCAGAAGAGAGCAGTCTTCATGAAGACTGCTAATTTGTCTAATCTCCTCTGGCAGACCATTCCATAGTCTGGGAGCGGTGGAAGAGAAGGTCCTCTGGGTAACACTCGCCAGCCTAGTTCTGGCTGGCTTGAGTAAATTCTTCCCAGAGGACCTAAGTGTGCGGGGCGGATTGTACGGGACAAGGCGATCCTGCAGGTAACTTGGACCCAAACCATGTAGGGCTTTAAAGGTAATAACCAACACTTTATACTTCGCTCGGAAACTGATTGGCAGCCAATGAAGCGATTTTAAAACTGGTGTAATGTGGTCACCCCTAGATGTACCGGTGACCAACCTGGATGGATTCACACGTTAACTCTGCCAAGCGGTGCCTCTCTCCTAATGTCATGCCAATGACTCCGCCCCCCCCCCCCGGTTCTTACCCAGGGGGCACAGCTCAGTATGTCATTTCTGGAAATGGGCATAGAACGTGCCACCCAGAAGGAGTGGGGGAGGAATTGTGGCACATGGTGAATCTGAGAATCTACTGGGAGGCTCATCCAGCCTAATTCCCTACCCCTCATCCCCACCCCTGAATGAACAAAGCCGTGGGTGGGTGGGTGGGTGGGTGTGAATTTGGCTAGTTTCCTTTCTAGGTGATAGGGTGGATTTGGGGCTTCTCTTATTTATTTATTTATTTATTTTTATTTATTGCATTTTTATACTGCCCCATAGCCGAAGCTGTCTGGGCGGTTCACAAAAATTAAAACCATGAAATCATTTAAAAAATATAAAACAAGCCACAATCTAAAAACACAAAATAACATATACAATATAAAAACACAACCACCATAAAACCAAGCAGCAGGATTAATACAGATTAAAATACAAATTTAAAACAGCAAGGATTAAAATTGAGTTAATTTAACTGTTAAAATGCTGGGAGAATAAAAAGGTCTTCACCTGGCAACGAAAAGAGTACAAAGTAGGCGCCAGACAAACCTCTCTGGGGAGCTCATTCCACAGCCGGGGTGCCACAGCGGAGAAAGCCCTCTTCCTAGTGGCCACCTGCCTCACTTCCTTTGGCAGGCGCTCACGGAGAAGGATCCCTGTAGATGATCTTAGGGTCCGGGCAGGTACATATGGGAGGAGGCGTTCCTTTAGATAACCTGGCCCCAAGCCGTTTAGGACTTTAAATGTTAG
Source organism: Anniella stebbinsi (assembly GCA_029215795.1). Classification (NCBI taxonomy): domain Eukaryota; kingdom Metazoa; phylum Chordata; class Lepidosauria; order Squamata; family Anniellidae; genus Anniella; species Anniella stebbinsi. The sequence continues at coordinate 119,569,413 of JARDYH010000006.1, read as the reverse complement.
TACCAGCACTTTGAATTGGGCCCAGACCTGGATCGGCAGCCAGTGAAGTTGGAAAAGGACTGGCGTAATATGGTCTCGTTGGCCAGTCCCCGTTAACAGTCTGGCTGCCCTGTTTTGTACCAGCTGAAGTTTCCGGACCATTTTCAAAGGCAGCCCCACGTATAACGCATTGCAGTAATCCAAACAAGAGATTATGAGAGCATGGATAACTGTAGCTAGGCTATCTCTGTCCAGATAAGGGCGCAGTTGGTATATCAGCCTAAGCTGGTAAAAGGTGCTCTTTGCCACCGAGTTCACCTGTGCCTCAAGTGACAGTTCTGGATCTGAGAGCACCCCCAAACTACGGACCCGATCCTTTAGGGGGAGTGCAACCCCCTCCAGAACAGGGTGAACATCACCTTGCCGGACAGACGAACCACCCGCTAACAGCACCTCCATCTTGTCTGGATTGAGTCTCAGTTTGTTAGCCCTCATCCAGTCCATTACCGTGCCCAGGCACTGATTCAGAACAGCCACTGCCTCACCTGGGTTTGTTGAAAAGGAGAGGTAGAGCTGGGTGTCATCCGCATATTGATGTCATCTCAGCCCACATCTCCGGATAACCTCTCCCAGCGGTTTCATGTATATGTTAAACAGCATAGGGGATAAAATAGAGCCCTGTGGAACCCCATGGCTTAAATGCCACGGCACAGAGCAATAATCCCCCAGCACCACCTTCTGAAAACGGCCATCCAAGTAGGAGCGGAACCACTGCAGCACAGTGCTTCCAACTCCCAGCCCAGACAACCTATCTCTTAGTTCCTTACTCTTTTTTTTCAATTTAAAGTTTTTATTATTTAGAAACATAGATAAAACACAAACATTATACAACATTAAAATGGACTTCCGAATTTCTCCAACGCACAAAAATATATAAGTTTTCTTTTACGCCTTCTCAAAAAAAAAAGGTTTCGTGGGTGGATTTCCCCGCCTTCCCCTCGTATCAATTGTTTTACTCCCATGTTAATCGCTGAATCCACATGCAAATATCTCATTCCCTTCTCTTTCTTTTAAAAAGTCAATCATAGGTTTCCATTCCTCGATAAACCTCATTGTTGTTTTGTCCTTTAATGTCTCAGTGAGTTTTGCCATTTCCGCAAGCTCCATCATCTTCAATAACCAGTCCTCCTTTGTTGGTACCTTCTTACTCTTCCAATTCTTAGCATATATTAATCTTGCTGCTGTTATCATGTACAAAAACAAAGTTCCATGGCTTTGACTTAGCTGTTCATCTATTAGCCCCAACAGAAAGTACTCCGGACGCAATTGTATTTTGATCTCTAGGACATCTTGAATTACTTTATGTATTTGTATCCAAAAGGATTTTGCTTTTTTACAAGTCCACCATAAGTGATAGAAGATTCCTTCTTCACATTTCCAGCACTTTCCCGATGTCCCTTTATACATTTTTGCCAATTTTGATGGGGATATATACCATCTGTACATCATTTTGTAAAAAAATTCTTTCAATCTGGCACACAATGTAAATTTCAAGCCCCTCAACCACATGTTCTCCCATTGAACCATATTAATATTATATCCAAAATTTTGGGCCCATTTTATCATACAATCTTTCACCTGTTCATCTTCAGTCTCGTACTTTAACAAAAGTTTATATATCTTTGAAATAACCTTGTCATCATTTATACATAAAGCACATTCAGATTCTGATTTTGTACATTCAAATCCCCAATTTTTTAAATCTAATTTGTATTTCCCCATCATTTGTAAATACAAGAACCAGCAACATTCATATCCTTCTCTCAGTGACCCCTCTCTTGATTTTATTTTAATATCACCTTCTATTTCTTCTAAAATATCGTTGTACATCAACCATTCCTTTATATCTGCCATTTCTCTTCTGTAAAACGCCTCCTGTGAAGAAATCCATAATGGTGTTTTCTGACATAACCTAGGTTTATATTTATTCCATATTCTCAGATTCGCACGTCTCATATATTGATTATTAAAGTCTACATTCACCTTAGCTTTGTCATAACACAGACACCCATGCCAACCAAATCTTAGATCATGACCTTCTAACTCCAATAATCTTTTATTTTTTATCAAAATCCATTCCTTCATCCACACCAAGCAACAGGCAGAGAAATACGTCCTCAAACCAAGTCCTTCTCTTGCTTTCGCATGCTGTAGTATTTTAAACTTCACCCTTGGTTTTTTGGATTGACATATCAATTTAGATCTCGCTCTCTGCCACTGCTTGAATGGTAAGTCTGATGTCACAATCCCCTCCTTTCCAGGTGTGTTCTTTAATTCCTCTTCCTTTTTTTTGATCTCATCTGTTAAGGCATTCATTTTCTCCTGTCTTTTCCTCTTGATTTGGCTGTTTTTCTGAATAAAATATCATCTTATAAAAGCCTTACTTGTGTCCCAGACCACACTTATGTCAGTATCTTTGTTCAGATTTAACTCGAAGAATTCTTTTAATTTTCCTCTGCACTCATCCATCACAATTTTATTTTGAAGTAAAGATTCATTTAACCTCCATCTGAATGTATTAAAAAAAAAAATTTTAAACCATCAAATTCCTTACTTTTGATGGTGTAGGAAAATTAGTTTATTATTAATAAATCTAATTTAGCAGACCTCTTATTATAATCACAGGCTGCTACTGTGGGGTTGCACTCCCACTGAAGGAGCAGGTTCGTAGCTTGGGGGTTCTTCTAGAACCATCTTTGTCACTTGAGGCTCAGGTGGCCTCAGTGGCACGGAGTGCCTTCTACCAACTTTGGCTGGTGGCCCAGCTATGCCCCTATCTGGACAGGAATAACTTGGCTTCAGTTGTCTATGCTCTGGTAACCTCCAAGTTAGATTACAGCAATGCACTCTACGTGGGGCTGCCTTTGAAGACGGTTCGGAAGCTGCAGCTTGTGCAGAATGCAGCGGCCAGATTGGTAACAGGGACCAGAAGGTTTGAACATATAAGACCGATTCTGGTCCGCTTGCATTGGCTGCCTGTATGTTTCTGAGCCTGATTCAAGGTGCTGGTTTTAACCTATAAAGCCTTACACGGTTTGGGACCACAATACCTGATGGAACTCCTTTCCCGACATGAACCTACCCATACACTACGCTCAACATCAAAGGTCCTCCTCCGGGTGCCTACTCCGAGGGAAGCTCGGAGGACGGCAACAAGGGAGAGGGCCTTCTCTGTGGTGGTCCCCCAATTATGGAATGATCTTCCCGATGAGGCCCTCCTGGCGCCAACACTGTTATCTTTTCGGCGCCAGGTCAAAACTTTTCTGTTCTCCCAGGCATTTTAATAGCTTGAGGTTTTAATTGACTTTGTGGCCAGGCTTAACAGTTTAAAATGTTTTAAATGTCAGCTGTTTTATGTTTATGGTTTTAAATTTTGTATATTGTCTTTTTAGTGTTCAGTCTTTTAATTTTTGCAAACTGCCCAGAGAGCTTCGGCTATGGGGCGGTATATAAATGTAATAAATAATAATAATAATATGTCCTGTCTATATCTGGCTCCATAGAGACGTGTTTTTTCTCATGCTGAGAAGGACTCAGTCAATTTACACTCAACAGTTACTTTATAAAGAGATGCTCAAACGATATTTTAAACATTTATTTACACCAAGCGAAGGTATTTAAGGCAATTATAGAAAGAAATTGATACCATGGTATTTGTTGACAAAAATACAACACACAGTGCCCTGTGTTATCAATACAGGTTTCTGCACACAGATTACTCCATGCCAGAATCAACCCCCCCTTTCCTTTTATAGTTTTACACTTATTATTATTATTATTGTTGTTGTTGTTATTATATTTATTTATCACACTGTGATGATTTACTGTGCTTTGATTGGCTACTGTGCTCTTTTAATTCCGCTTATTCATATTTGATGGTGTTTTGTTTTTACTTGTACAGTTCCGTAGAAATCTCCCTGCTTTTCCTTTGTGGTTTTGACTTGGCAAAGTGTCCCTCCTAATCTTCACTTTTCCTGCCAGTAATAGGTCAAAAACAAACTTTGGTGCTGACGCCCCTTGAGTTTATGCCTCTTTGATATGCCTGATATGCCTTCAAATTACCTACAACTGAATTGCACAACATGGGACATAACGTAATAGCACGTTGCACTTAGTTGGTTTCTAATGTCTGCCATCTTGCTTTTGTGAAGCATATTTCCACACTGCAGGGGTTGTGTGTGTGATCCCTTGATGTCTTGAGCAGGTTCTGAGCCAGATATGGAGTTCAAGAAACCACTTCTCCCACCCCACCCCCAGCCTGCGTTTCCCGGCCAGCCCTGTCCTTGGAGATGGGCTGCTGTGACACAGAAATGGGTCTGCCCCCACGGTGGTTGGATATGACGCTGAGCGTTCAGCGGCTAGGCCCTGCAGAGGAGGCTTTTCTGCCAGGGCTGAAATTTTCTGAGCGCCCATTGAGGATCCCTGGCAGCTCAGGGCCTCCAAGCACATGAATTCGGTCCCTGCAATTTGGCCTCCCTGGAATCCTGCTCCTTTTTGGTACTGGCGGCTGTGGCATCCGTGGGCAGAGAGTTGGAGGTGGGCTTTGGTTTTGGCCTCTCAGGGCCTTGCTGCAGTGGGGATTATGCGCCATTCCCAGGGCCGCCTCCTGGCCAGGCTTCTGCTTCCCCAGACTTCTCTATTTGGGTCCAGTCCAGAGCCTTTGCCTGCAAATCCTTATCCAAAGAAGCAGGAACTGAGTCAGGCTTGGGGGAGTGGAGTGAGGGGAGGGTATGAGGGAGCCCCCCAGAAAAACCAGCACTCAGTTTTCTGCAAAGATGCCCAAGCACTAGGCTGGGACACAGGATCGTGACTGAGCGTTGTTTGGAGGCCATCTGGACCTCCTCCTCTCTGCTGGATGCAAGAAATTCAGCGTTAGTGCGTTCCCAGCACATGGCTGCCAAGCCTCTGCTTGCAGGCCTCAAGCGGCGGAGAGAGATCCCACTCCCCAAAAAGTAACAGGTCCTATTATTATTATTATTATTATTATTATTTCAATTTATATCCCACCTATATAAAAAATAGGCGGGATTATCATTCTGCTCTTGCCAGGAAGAGTTTTCTCCCCCTGTTCCTTCAAAACCCACCCTGCTGTAATTTGAGCCCACGGAGTAGATTGATCTACATCCGCAAGGAAAAAAGGGTGAGTTTAAACAACTGGTTTCAACAAAGTCCTGCATGGAAACTTTTTCATGTCTTTCCCAAAATGCGGTGCAAACCTGACCGCTCACACTGTACTACCGTCTCGCCCAATGGAGCAGGGAGGCAGGCAGCTTCATCCTGGCAACCAGGCAACCAGGGGTGGTACCAGGGGGAGCAGGGGGGCAAGCGCCCCCCCCCAAAAAGGAGCTTGCCACCCCAAACTCCTTGCTTGCCTGGTCGTCTAAAAAGGCAGCAGCAATGGGGATTTCCAGTTCCAGCAGGGCTGCTGCTGGGCAACTGCTTGGGCGGAGGCTTGCCTGGATGCCTCGTTGTCATGGCGATTAATTGTTTTTGAAAGAGGTGGAGCAGGGTGGGAAGATTTGGGAAGAGAGTTACTGTGCATGCACAAGACTCAGAGGGAAGAGGAGGAGAGAGAGAGCGCATGTGCCAGGCGGGCCAAGCTTCCCTTGCTCCTTTCCACATCCCTGCAAACGCGAGATCCAATTGAAGAGAAAAAGCAAGCAGTGAGGAAGAGAGGTTCAATTTTGCCGCCCTATGTAAATTAAGTAAGTTTTAAAAAATTCTCCCCTTCTTTTCTTTAAGTTACTGATAGATATATTATTTCATTCCTTCAGACAGTCTGCTGACTTAATCTAGCATTTGATTTATATTAATTTCTCTCCCTTATAAAAACACTTCCTAATATTGTTAATACTAAGGAACTTTAGCCTTTTTGTGAATGGAAACTGATTGGTAGAATATTTCTGTTCTGGTTGCAAAAAGCTTTTTGAGGTTTTTAATGTTCAGCACATTGTCTGCCTATATATATAAAAAAATTGCATGTTTTTTTGGGGGGGTATCAGCTTGTTTTGCCCATTGTATAATATTTCTGCTAAAGTTTTACTGTTTACCCTTTGCCTATCTGGCCAGCTCAGTCTGGGGTGGGGGGGGGGAGGAGGCAGTTTCAAGAATATCAATATCATCATCGTCCTGGCATGATTTTATTACTATTTTTAATGTTTCTTGCTGCTGGTGGTTACTAATCTCCTTTGTTCATTTCTGGGAATCATTTTCCTGCAGTGGTGGGGGATTTCCCTCAGCACAAATATTTGTCTTTTAGCAAAAACCATTCCCATCAGAGCCCAATAGATTCATGTAAAAATCTTTTCATCGGGTTTTAACTGAATAGGGAATGCATTTAAGTCTGTGCTGCCCTGTTGTGTAAAAATATATATTTGGGCTTGGTGTGTGTGTGTGTGATTTGCCGTTTGAAAAATTCTTGTGTGGGTAGATGGGTGTTTGGGCCTAGAATCCATTTTGTTTTGCTGTATAAGCATCTCATTTATATTGTAAACATTTGCTTATCAAGGGAAAGATGGGCAGGGTCAGTGCATGAGGCCCTGTTACTGTTGTGCATGTTCCTGTACTGTATTTGTACATAACACCTGAACAGTGCCTCTATTTCCTTTTGAACCTTTCTTGATTATAGTAGTCCAGGACCACTGCACTCTTCTTGGCACACCAATAAGAGAAGGCAGAGCATTAGAACAACCAAAATTCAGACATTAAAAATGAGATTTATGGAGTTTTGTAATATTTCAGTTTTTTGGGTATAGGTTGTTTTAGATACAGGCTGTGTGAACATGAAGCCACCTTAAAGATTCTAACAAATAAACCAAAATTCATTGCTACTACATCAGATCTTCAGACAGAAGCAGCAAACACCCTAAATGTTGTTAGTTTACAGAGTTCAAACTCAAACTCAACTCTATCTATAGATTTCTTCCTTTGTCCCACTCCTGTATTCAAATTGTCTTTTCTATTGTTTGTTTTCACACGGAGGCAACAAGATCACATCATCTCTCTGTCTGTCTTTGTATTCCTGCTTTTGTTCCATTCAAAAGTGCTTAAGAAAGATGTCTTACATTTCGTTCCAATGGAGACACTTCACCTGGATATGCTGTGTTTTTATTAGGGATGTGCACTGGATCGGACCCGATCCACGATCCGAGTCCGGTCCAGTGGGAAATCGGATAAATTATCCGATTTCCGATCCAACAGCTGGATCGGCCGATCCAGTCCGAACCGATCCGAAAAGGCTCCGAACCGGTTCGGCGGATCGGCGGGCACCCACTGGCGCCCACTGCCGCTTCCATTGGCGGGCGCCAGCGGGCGCCCGCCGATGAAAGTGGACAGCGGGGGGGAGGAGGGGGGCGCTTACCTTTGAGGGACGTCCGCTCCCGTCCGGCGCCAGCGGCTACTACCAGCGGGCTCCGCGGCCTGCTCCAGGGTGGCACGCCGGGTGATGTCATCACCCGGCGCGCTACTCTAGAGCAGGCCGCGGAGCCCGCTGGTAGTAGCCACCGGCGCCGGACGGGAGCGAACGGCCCGGAAAGGGGAGGAGGGGGGCGCTTACCTTTAAAGGACGCCCATCCGGCGCCGGCGGCTACTACCAGCGGGCTCCGCGGCCTGCTCCAGGTTGGCGCGCCGGGTGATCACCCGGCACGCTACTCTAGAGCAAGCCGCAAAGCCGGCTGGCGGTAGCCGCCGGCGCCGGACGGGAGCGAACGGCCCTAAAAGGTAAGCAGTGGCGGGGAAGGGGGCTTACCCGCCCCCCGGAGCCGTCCGCTTCTATCCGCGGGCGCCAGCGGATGGAAGCGGACGGCCCCAGAGGGGGTAGGGAGCGCGGGGGAGGGGGCTTACCTGCCGGGGCCGTCCACAGCGGACGGCCCCGGAGGGGGAGGGAGTTAGGCCCCCCCTCACCCACCCGCCGCCATTTTTTCCTCATAGACTTGCATTGCAATGCAAGTCTATGGGGGAAAAAATGACGGCCAATCCAAAAATTTCCGATTTTTGGATCGGGATCGGACTCGATCCGGTCCGGGGGGCCTCCGATTTTGTCCGAACCGATCCATGACAAAATTGGAGGTCCCAATCCGGGTCCCGATCCGAGGGGTCCGTGCACACCCCTAGTTTTTATCATTCCTTTGTCAAGTCAGTCCAGGAATTGATTTACAGAGATAGTCCTATTTGCCCCTCTTTTGTAGCATCTTGTCTGATGAAGAGATCTGGAGATCCTGAAAGTTTGCATGGTTTTTGTTATCTTTAAGTTTGCCTAATAAAAGTTTTGCCCTAATATGGATTTTGAATTGCCCTAATATGGATTCATAGAATAGTATCAGCAAAAGCCATTACAACATGAATTTTATCCTTCTGGCTACCAGCCAGCAAGCAGTCCAAAATCACCAAGTTTATTACTAAATTTTGTGGTTTTTTGAATCCTGGCTCAGTTAACTGAAGATGCTTTGATCTGCTTTATGGTATATTGGATGATTTGCATGGTGTTTTTTTACTCCATACTGTTAAATAGCAGTGGCTCATTTTCAATTAATATGCAATATTTGACATACAACCTGAAACAAAACAACCCCTTAGCAATAGTTTATATGTTTATGTTGTTATCAAGCTCTCTATCCTCAGTGATAAATGTTTAGTGCAGCATTTCAAAGATGTATGTGCTCTAAGAAAAATAATCATTTGTACTTTCCTGACTTGGCATTTAAAACCTTTGATGGTTTAACAATCTTCCAATGTGAAAAATGCCTCCCAAATCAGGACTATTTCTGCCTCTAGATTATAATTTAAAACACAAAAAACTGGCAAAATGCACACATGGGCAAACATTTTTTAAAAATCCTTTCCTTTTTGTGGTGCAAGTTAATACATAATATTCCTGGCTAAATTCCTCCTGTTTGAACATGGGGCACGTTTCCCCCCCCCCCAAAAAAAACATGTGATTATGTAACCCAAACTCTCTCACTTGCAGTCATTGACTCTTATTTGCCTGTTACCTCAGTTTGCCTGTGTGTGAAATGGGGTTTCTTCCTTTCCCACCTCCTTTGCTTCAATAAGTGGGCTCTACCAAAAACTGCTTTCTCTGTGTTCTTCTGGGAGTGGGGTGATGTGACCCCCTTGGCTCTGTCTCCAGTGAACCCACTTTCTGCCCCACCAATTAGGGTTAGGTAACTGAGGTTTGGGGTGGGAAACTGCACCACACTTAAAACCACTGATGCCTAAACTTATTCTTGGCTGTTCTCCAAACTATACTCTGGCACCAGCAGCCAGAGCCACCTGGAACACCCTTGGGAGAATTAATCTGCTCATTCCATGGATCTTGTCCTTTGTTTCTCAGGACAGCAGGCCAGGAAAGATGACAGAGTAAGGAAAGAATTATCCTGTGCCTTCTCTATGTCTTTCTTTTTCTCCTTAGAGAATTAGGACAGGAATGGGGGGAGGGGGGATTTAGGCCTCATCTACACCAAACAGTATATTGCACTATGAAAGCAGTATATAAAAGTCAGGAGCCGCACCAAGCAGGATATAGCGGTATGAAAGCAGTATATGGTATGTGTCAATGGGTCTAACAGTTGTCAGTGCACTTTAGTGCTGCTATAAAGCAGTCGTGTGGCTCCTGCCTTTTATATACCACTTTCATAGTGCAATATCCTGCTTGATGTAGCCTATGCATGTTTACTTATCAATTTATACCCCATATTCAATGCCTCTTCTTTTATTCCATATTACAAAGGTGATGGATTGCAATAAAAAACACCCAGCTTCCTCAGGAGCATCATCTTCAAAAACTTCATCTTTTGGATCTTTGGACTAGTACTTCACATGCATTGGGTTTCGTAGGTGTACAGGGCCCAGGTGTCTCAGTTTGCTCTTTCCTTACCCTAAGACCCCCTCTAGATGGATTCTGTTTGATGCCTGGTTAGCCGATTATGCGCATAATCGCTGAAGCGCTTTATCGTAAATGCTTGTAGCAAGAGGTAATTGAGCGCACAACTGGTGGCCTTACCGGTTGTTTGAAATGCGCTTTACAAGTAGTTAATTCGGAGAATCGCTTGTTCACATAGGCAAAATGCGCTTTAACGGCCGGAGGAAAATAAAACTCGTGATTTAACGCGCATTCGATAATGTGCATAATCGGAGAGATAACGCGCCTCTACGCCCGATTTACGCTCAGCTCTTGTAAAGGTAAAATTTTTAATGAGACTTCAAAGAGCTTTAAACATCTCGTGTAGAGTTCAAAAGAAAGTGTTCTGTCTGTTTAATCTGAACGTCAGGGAAATGCTTGTGTAGTGACTGCACCTTTTTTGAAAGCCTTTTTCTTTACAGTAATTTGAATTTGTCTAATACATGCTATATTTTTTTTTAAAAAAAACAACCCTAAATTTATCAATATATGCCTTATTTCAGAATATATGGTTAGGACAGCAGTTTTAGTGTGAGATATACCATTATTTTTCTTTCAGAGGTCTTACATATGGGATACAGAGCACCCACCTAGAAATATACTCTGCCCCTTCAGTGGCCCCCCTGATTTTTTTTCTGTTGCCCCCACTGCCGGCAGCTGCTGGCGGTGGGCAGGAGCGCTGGCGGGAGCAGGGCGCACCTGACCACCGAGTACCCACCCACCGCGTTCTGGTCCCGAGGAGGAGGGGGGCGGATTAGGTGGGCTGGGGACAGAAATAGGCCTGGCCGGGAATTAGGAGGCGGCTTAAACCTAAAGCCGCTTAGGGCTGGCGGGGAGGGGAGGGGGGCTTTGCTCGCGCATATTGGGGCATGCGCGTGCAGGAGGAGAGGAGATCAGGGCTGCGGTGACGTTGGGGCGGCTCTGGCCGCGGCCTGGGAGGCCGGTCGTCATGCGCCCCTGCGGGATGTGACTCCGCCGCAGCCGCCCGGAGGATCCCGCTGAGGCCAGGTGCGCGGCGCTCTCTGCGAGGCCGGGGCCAGGTTGCCGGAGCCAAGGAAGGGGCAGAGTGGCCCCTCTCTGGTGGGGGGGGTCTTCTTGGGATGCCTTTGACTCTCCCCCCCCCCCCGCCCTTCTTTGAGGCAGCTGGGGCCGGCGGGCGCCTCTCCCGCGGGGCTGCTGAAGGGCGGGTGCTGGAGGCTGAAGCCGCCGACCCTTCCCGCTCGTGCGCAGCTGCGGCCTCCGCGGTCCCGATCCCTGCGTGTGTGTGAGGACGGCGTGGCCGCCTCTCCTCCTGGGGCACCAGAGCCCCCCCCCCCCCCCGCGATGCCCGGATGGCCCTTGGGCCTCTTTGCGCTCAGCTTGGCTTACACGGACAGAGGACGTGGCCATGGAGGGAGGATAGTAAAAGTGGGTGATGAAGGAGACCCCGGGTAGTAGGGAGAGGCCTTCATGGCTGATCCAGGGCAGCAGGGTGCCCTTCTCAGGAGGAGACATGGGCCGGCCCCTTCTGGTAGAGGAGGAGGAGGAGGAGGAGGAGGAGGACTCTCTGGTTAAGCAGCGGATCTGAAGGATCTGAAGCATCGCGTTCAGTGGCTGGTGCTGGACCACGGTCAGGCTGCATGTGGGTTTCTCCTCTCCTGGGAGCCTGGTCGTCCCCTTCCTTTGTCAGGGGCTGCAAGCTGAGCCCTGGGACGGAAGGGCTCTTCCCTCGCCCTGAGTGGAACATAGAATAGTAGAGTTGGAAGGGGGCCTCTAAGACCAACCCCCCCCCCCCCCCACTCAATGCAGGAATGCTATGAGAGAAGACGCTGCTCCCCCTGATCCGCCGTGGCTGGCAGGTGCCTGCCAGCCTCACCACCTCTCTGGCTGGGGGCTCAGCAGTGTTTCCTCCCCACCCCCATGAGGGTGTGCTCGTGGCTGAGGGCACGGGAGTCCTGCAGCTCTACGGGTGGCTTAGCGCATTTATCAGCTCACCTGAAGGGGGGCAGAGAGGCCGGCCCGGGCCAGGGAGGGAGGGAGGGGCTGGTTCTCTGAATTCAAGGGCTGCGCCCGTCATCCCTTAGCAGCCAGCACTGCGGTGTCCCTGGGCTGCAGGTTGGCCAGCAAGGGAGGCCTGCTGAGCGGCAGGCAAGCGGCCAGGGCTCTGCGGGCTGAGCCTGCTTCCCTCCTGCAGCCGCTTGAGACTTCCTTGGCCCTTGTGTTCAAAGCTGGGCTGCTGCCCCGGGAATGTCCCTCCTTCGCTGGCTCCAGGCGGTGGGCTTTCATCTGCGAGGGATGGCGCTGGGCTGTTTGTTCAGCCCTCAGCTCGGAGGGCCCGGCAGCCTCTCCCAGGCACGGATCCCTTCAGAACTGTTTGGGAACAGCAACTGCGCCAGAATACGACGGCCCGATTATTCACTGCAACCAGCGGGTGGGCCGAGAACTTGCCTGTATTGAAACAAGCTTCCCTGTTCTCCAAGGCAAAATTCAAGGCCCCGGTGTTGAGCGACACAAAGCCCTCTGTGGCTGGGGGGGGGGGGGGGGGGCTGGCTCCCATTAGGTCACCTTAGTCTTGGACCCTCTAGGCGTTTTGCACTACAGCTCCCAGCATTCCTGTCCACTGGCCATGCTGGCTTGTGTTTATGGGAGCTGGAGTTGGGTGAGGCTGATCTTGACTCTTAATTATGGGAGGGGGGGTTGTTGCTATTTTGAGCTTTGTCTGCTGCTGAATTTTTAGTTGTGTTTTATTAATGCTTCTTCTGCGTTTATTGTGTTTGCATACTGGTTTTATGATGCCTCCAACGTTTTTTAAAAAGCTGATAGGAGGGATAGGAACATGTTAAAGATTTCTGCTGCCCATCCTGGTCCTGAGGAGCAAATGCTCCATGCAGCCCAGGCCAGCAGCCCAGGCGCTCCGATTCATTTGTCTGCCAGTATCCCTACACTAGCACACTCGACTTAAAATAGCATTAGGTTCCAGTTAAACAGCTTAAATATGCCTTCCTGCCCATTGGCTTAACCTCAGATCTCCAATCTCACTGCAAACAGAAAGGTCTTTCTGTGCTGTTGTTGAAACGCGCTGGGCCTTTGGCAGTCCTCCTGGGGCAAAGAGCAGAGGAATTGTATTGCAAGGCAGTTGCCCCCTCCCTCCGTCGTGGTCTCTGGAACATGTGGGGGTGGGGGGGTTGAGAATGGGGGAGGGAGGCAACAAGAGCAGTGACTACTTGGGTCAAGGGACTCATTAAATCAAGGCTTCATCTGTGGCAATTTTAGATTCTTCCACTCGGCAGATCCACACAGCTCATTCTAGAATCATAGAATCATAGAAGGGTAGAGTGGGAAGGGGCCTCTAAGGTCATCCAGTCTAACCCCCTGCTCAATGCAGGAATCCACCTTAAACCATCCCTGGCAGATGGTTGTCCAGCTGCCTCTTGAAAGCCTCTAGTGTGGGAGAGCCCACCACCTCCCTAGGTCACTGGTTCCATTGTCATATTTCTCTAACAGTCAGGAGGTTTTTCCTGATGTCCAGCCGGAATCTGTTTTCCTGTCACTTGAGCCCATTATTCCACATCCTGCATTCTGGGATGATCGTGAAGAGATCCTGGCCCTCCTCTGTGTGACAACAACCTTTCAAGTATTTGAAGAGTGCTGCTATCATGTCTCCCCTCACTCTTTTCTTCTCCAGGCTGAACAGGCCCCGTTCTTTCAGTCTCTCCTCTCCTGCCGCGTGCTTTAAAGTTGTGAGCATTCCAGATGCTTGGCTATCAGAGCGTCTGTACCGCTGAGCTGAGGAGACCCAGGAACTGGATTCCTCCTCTCCCCGTCCGCCCTGCTCCGCTTCCTTCAGCATGTTCAGGTATTATTTAGCCCTCTTTTCATACTGGAGCAGGTAAGAAAAGGGGTGTTGTAGCCAGTGGGCAGCCGTAACCAGTGGAGGGAGAGTTTCTCCTACACTGTATAAATGGACCAGGGCTGCAGCATATGGTTGATGTGGTGCCTTTGGGCTGCATAGCTGATAGGAAGGGAAACAGCCTAGATGTGTTCATGGTGGGGGCGGGGAGTGATTCTCCCCCCACATGCCCACACTCCTTGTAGTAAGAGCCTAAGAGGAGCCCTGAGGCTGGATCAGACCAAAGGCCTTTTCAATCCAGCAGCGTTCTGTTCCCACAGTGGCCCACCAGATGCCCAGGGGCAGCCCAGCAACAGCTCCTGTACTCTAGCAACTGGTGTTTAGTAGAATACTGCCAGAAGTATAGCCTTATCCGCCATGATGTTCTTCTAATCCCCTTTCAAAGCCATCCACGTGAGCAGCTGTCACTGCATCTCATGCTGTAGCACATTCCACAGTTTAACAGCGTGTTGTGCAAAGAAGTCCTTCCTTTCTTCTGCCCTGAATCTCCGCATGCTCAGCTTCATGGGAGGATCCCATTGGGTTCTAATATCGTGAGAGGGAGAACCCTGAGCCTTATCCACTTTCTCCACATTGATCATGTCCCCCTCCCAAATTGCCTTTCTTTACTTCCCTTTTTTCTAATCTAAAGAGCCCCAAACTTTACCCTTCCTTGAAGAGGAGTTGCTCCAGCCCCTTGACCACTGATTGCCCTTTTTGGCACCTTTTCCAGCTCCAGATGTCCCTTTTGAGGTGCAGTCATGCAGAACTAGACACAGTATTCCACTTGCGCAGTGGGGGAGAGAATAAGGGCGTGACCTTGTAGACCTTGTTATCTGATGCCAAGAAAGACTTGCCATAGATTTGTAAAAGGATGTCATGATATTGGCAGTTTTATTTTCGATTCCTTTTTTACTTATGCCTAACATGGACTTTGTTCCTTTCACAGCAGCTGCACTCTCTGGATAAACATTGGTCAGGCACTGCCAGCTCAGGTGAACAAAAACCCTTTCAATGTTGGGATTTCAAGTGTGCTTACACTGAACCGCACTTGGCATTTTGATGTTCATTCTCCACAGCTTTGGAGAGATCCTCTTGAACTCTTTGCTGTTCCTTTTTGTTTTAATCACCCTAAATAATTAGGCATCATCTGCAGATTTGCTAATCTCACTGCTTACCCCTACTCCAGATCATTTATGAACAAATCAAAAAGTTCTGGTCCCAATACAGATCTTTCGGATACTCCGCTCTTTACATTCCTCCACTACAAGAAATGTCCACTTATTCTTACTGTCTGCTTTCTGTTCTCTAGCCAGTTACCAATCCATAAGAGCTCCTCTCCTCTTATCCCACGATTATTATATTTGCTCAGGAATCTTTTGTGAGGGACTTTGTCAAAAACCTTTTGGAAGTCCAGGTAAACAACGTCTACTGGATCGCCACTATTCACGTGGTTGTTGAGACTTTGAAAGGGCTCTAAAAGGTTAGAGAGACAGGAATTACCTTGCAGAAGCCATGTTGAGCCGTCTTCAGCAAGACCTGTCCATCTTTGTGCTTGATAATTTTATCTTTAATAATGCTTCCTGCTTATTTACTTGGAACAGACATTAAGCTAACCAGCATGGATTTTCCTAGAGTTCCTGCTAGCAGGCTAGCAGGGGGCTCAAGCAAGGGGAGAGGCAGGAACGCATGTGGCCTCTGGAGCCACCGGTAAGATTAGGCTGGTCTTACCCATTGGAGAACTAACCTGTATCCCTTCTTGGTGGTAGGGGCCTTCAGGTACCAAAGGGCAGAGGTTGCTGCCCATCTGAACCGAAAGCAAATCTGTGCTGCTTCCCTTTAAAATGTATATCCAGCACACTGTGTCTTAGAGTAGATGACAGTGAAATGCATGGGGGTTCCAGTCCCCTCCAGCTCAGAGCCAAGCTAGACATGATATTAGTTGCATGGATGGAATTAAGAAGATTTAATTTTCAAAATTTAAATAGCCAGGAGGTCCAATCGAGATCAGGAATACAGTCCAGAGGGATGGGGTGGTGGTGATGGCCATCACTTCCTCCTTGCCTCAGTCCTGATGGGAATAGTTTGGTGGAAACATCCCTCCCAAAGGCAGCAGCAGCTTCCAGGGTCAAGGGTGGCTCTCGTCATGATGGAAGCAGGCACTCCTAGCACGGTCCTGATTTCTCTCTGCCCCAGCTACTCTTCTGTGCCAGGTTAGTCTAGCTCAACTCCTATTCCTTTAAATAAGTCTACTGTAAGCAGGGAAAGCATTGGACACAACCCTAACCTTGTTAATGCCACATCTAGTTTGGCTCTTCTACTGTGTGTTTGTATGTTTGAGGGGCTTCGGGGCCGGATAAAGGCCAGCTGATGCCCTAAGCCCAGCCCAATCATGGTGCCCCCTTGGCCCCCCTTCCATGACTTAGCCAGCAAGACATTAAGACTCCATAAGTGCTGAAGGTGAAATAAGACTTTAAAAACTCAGTTTTCTTCGCCAGAACACACAACTATATGAAATATAAACTGTTTTTATTATATTTATATATTCCTTAAAATTAGATGGCTACAGCTATGATACCAGTACTCTGAGGTGGTGGCCCCCTTCCCTTGGTGCCCTAAGCATGAGCTTTTATTGCTATTGATAAACAAATAGTCAAGGAACACCTAATTTCTTTGAACGAGTTCAAATCTCCAGGGCCCGACGAACTGCATCCTAGAGTAATAAAGGAGCTGGCAGAAAAACTCTCAGAACCACGCTCTATTATCCTTGCGAAATCATGGAAGACGGGTGAAGTGCCGGATGACTGGAGGAGGACTCATGTTGTCCCTATCGCCAAAAAGGGCAAAAGGAGGAACCTGGGAACTACAGACAAGTCAGTCTGACATCCATCCCTGGGAAAATTCTGGAACAGATTATAAAGAAGTCAATCTGTAAACACCTTGAAAACAATGCAGTGATGACTAGAAGCCAGAATGGATTTGTCAAGAACAAATCCTGTCAGACTAATCTGATCTCATTTGTTAATCAGGTAACCTCCCTTGTGGACTGTGGGAATGCTGTGGATATAGTACATCTTGACTTCAGCAAAGCTTTTGACAAAGTGCCCCATGACATTCTGATTCACAAACTAGCGAAAAGTGGGCTAGATGGAACAACTATTAGGTGAATCCACAGCTGCTACGGAATCGGACTCAAAGGGTGCTTATCAATGGTGCCTTTTCACACGGGGGGGAGGTAACGAGCGGGTACTGCAGGGCTCAGTCCTGGGCCCAGTGCTCTTCAACATTTTTATTAATGATTTGGACAAGGAGGTCCAGGGGAAATACCTGGAGGTGTGACTTTGACATTTTCTGGGCAAAGATGTAAGCTGAACTCAATGGAAAAAGCAAAATACTTTGTGGAGAAATATAAAAAAGAATTGGAGGACATTCAAGTTGATGAAAGGGATCCATGGGAAAAGGGAGAAACTTCAGATAAGTAATATTGGTGGAATTAAAGACTTTTATTGATACATAATAATAACTCCAAAGTGATCTTGATAGACTGGAGCTCTGGACTGAAAACAACAGAATGAAATTTAATAGGGATAAATGCCAAGTTCTACACCTAGGAAAAAGAAACCAAATGCACAGTTACAAGATGGGGGATACTTGGCTCCGCAATACGAAAAGCGAGAAGGATCTTGGAACTGTTGTAGATCACAAGCTGAATATGAGCCAACAGTGTGATGTGGCTGCAAAAAAAGCAAATGCTCTTTTGGGCTGCATGAATAGAAGTATAGCTTCCAAATCGCATGAGGTACTGATTCCCCTCTATTTGGCACTGGTTAGGCCTCATCTGAGAAACCCTGCCTGCTGGGATCTGTCTGGAGGCCTCCTTTCAGCGAGGAGTGCAGTGCCCTGCAGGAATGGGGATCCCTGGGTTGCCTTCCAGCCAAGCTCGTTTTGGGAAGGTACGTTGTGCTTCAGTTCAAGAGGAATGTTGGAAAGGATTCAGAAGACAGCCTGTGATGACAGGGAGCATCTGAGAGGCAAATCCCATGAAGGAAACATCCACCTCAGCATCCTATTTACCAGCCTGGGTACTCAGTAGGTTTGATTTTGAAAGAAAGAAAACGCCACTGATACTCTTTTGAATCAAGGAAATACCTCCAAGGGTGGTAATGAGAGGTGGTCTGATCGGGGTGTTGGCCACACTTGTTCGTCTGGGGTGAAGGTTGCGGAAATCCTGTGCCCCATAGGTTGGCGTAGGTTGGTAGGAGTGCCGGGGAGGAGTCAGCTGTTCTGAGGCACTGAAGACTGTCCTGGAAGACAAATCTTTGGTTGCTAGGTAGCGTTTCAGCAATGCTTCCAGGTTCATGCCCTGGGCCGGCTAAGTGGGCTCCATGTATGGCTGAGTCAGTGGTGTCAGGTGGAGGGTTTTGGATTTGTTTCGTGTTAGCGAACATTTTGGGGCACCTTGAACCTATACAAAAGGGGCAGGCTCCACTTGAATCTGAATGGGACCAGAATGTAGAGGAAATGCACTTGCCCAATACATGTAACTTCAAAATAGCAAACTTCTTAAGAAAAATGAGGATATTGGTTAACAGGAATGGGAGAGTCAGGAGGATCAAATCTGTCCAGCACACTTAGAGGTTGTTTCTAACCACAACGATAGAAGCTCAGCTAGACTGTGTCCCACCAAGCCTGAGAAAATGCCAGCACAGTTAGCTAGTGGAATTGAGGAAGCAATAAAAGCCATAAAGGCTTTCTTGCTCAAGTGAGGAGAACGGAAAGGAGCACAAACTGGAAAAATAAATAAAAGCTGACAATAAGGCAAGCTTTGAAAAAGAAATTGAGAAGCACATTGTTAATACAATACCAAATATTTCTCCGAATATACCAGAAGCAGGAACCCTGCCAGGGTGGTGATTAACCACCCTGAACAACCCAACAACAAACTTATCAGTTCTCAAGGTGGCTTGTTCAAGAAAACAAGCCACACTGTGTGGTTAACAAGCCACCATGGCTGCGTTCAGACAACAGCTAACCTACAGTTCAACAAACAACCCACAGTTCAAAACAACCCTTACTCAACCACTGAGTGTGGGTTAGCATGATGAGCGAACAGCCCCAATAAGAGTGGATTGTGTGCTAAAGAAAAATAAGAAGATTGCGGAGACAGGGAATTCTTTGCAACAAGCCAGCATGCCATGGATTCCCCATTGCTGGGGCACAACAGTGACAGAGGGCTGATGCTAGGCCTCTCGTGTGGCCCAGCAGGGCATATTGCTTCATATCTATGGAGCCCTTTCTGGGTGGTCGGTCTGCTCCACATATATTTATCTCCTTTCCAGGAGGAAGCTATGTTCGTCTGCAGCAGAGAAGCCAATAAGAGTCTTGCAGCACCTTGAAGACAAACACATTTATTCTTTCATAAGCTTTCATAGTCTACAGTCCACTTCATCAAATGCAAGTCATCCTTGCAAAAGAGTCAGCAACTAATTGGAGGCTTCTTTAAGAAGCGCCAGCTGCCTCCCCAGTTTGCCACCTGGAGGAGTGCACTCCGGGCATCTGTGGTAAAGCAAAGCACACAGATAGGGGTTGGCGAACCGGCCGTGTTGGGGGTGGATGCGTCACGAATGTGCCATGTGCTATCAGTTTGGGCCCCTTCTCAACATGGCTGAATTGTCACGATACATTTTCAGAGGGTTTTGTCACCACCTGTTGTTGAGCCCCTGTAATAACTGTGTCCGCCTGTTCTTGTGAACTCGCACCCTTGTGATGAAAGAGAAGGCGGTTGTGTCAAGTCCTGCCACTGGAAGCAAGGAGGCCGTTTCACTTCTAGCAGCCTTCTCCAGCCCGGTGCCCTCCAGATGTTTTGGACCATGACTCCCAGCATTCCTGACCCTTAGCCATGTGAGCTGGGGCAGATGGGAGGTTTTATTTTATTGTGACATTTATAACCCACCTTCTTTCTTCTTGCAAGGAATCCACAGCAGCTTACACAGGCCTCTTCCTCTCCACTTTATCTCCACAACAACCCTACAAGAGAGGTTAGGCTGAGAGTCAGTGAAAGTTACCCAGTGGCCGAGTGAGAACTAGAATCCAGATCTATGGAGGGAGGACTAGAACCCGGATCTGTGGAGTCCCAGTCCAACACTCTACACACACTGGCTCTCAGTTGATGTCCAAAACATCTGGAGGGCGCCAGATTGGGTTAGGCTAAGATGACGAGACCTAAGTGGGCTCTTCCTAGTTCTCTGTTCCACAGAAATGCAGACGCCCCCCTCCCCCCTCCCCCCTGGCTTTGAGCCACCCCAGGCGCCAGGAGGTGGCCTTCTTCTAGGTGCCATAACGTTGTGCGTGGCCCAAAGCTGCATTTTGCACAAGGCGTTCTTACGTTTGCTGACCTCTCCCCAATCATAAAATATTTCTCACGTCTGAAGGGGCAGCGGGGAAGAGTCCTGTGGGTTGGTATATATGGGGCACATTCTGATTCTTCTTTGCAGTGGAGTGCCAGAAGCAAATTGCTGGGGGTCTCCGGGAGTGTAAGGGCCTTGTGTGAAAACAGCTTTGGGCTGGACAAGAGGCCAGGGCGCCTTGCAAGAACGGCGAGTGTCCCAGTGTCAGGAGTGTATTCTTTGGGGTGTCCCAAAGCTGCTTTTGAGAGGCAGCTGCTCCCGTGCCCCTGTGTTTGGGTGAAGGCCTGGAAGCCAGGGAGCACCATCAGATGACGCTAGTCCAAGAGGGAGAAAAGCGTTTCCTCCAGCTTTTGTCCGCTAATTACTTTAACACACTCTGCTTGGTGTGATCTTTGTAGTCTCCTTTGTTTTCCCTTCCTGTGTTCTTTGTGGGAGTTGCCCCCAAGGGGAAAGAGGGGCAGGTGATTCCTGGATTTCCATGGGCTCTGCAAGAGCATTTTGGCCTGTAGCCATCGAGAAGCCTGCCTAGAGTGAAGAGTGGTGGTGTGGAGGTTACTATGGCAACAGAGGCTAGAATAGAAGCTGCCCCTCCGTGTGGTTTCCTGGCTTCGCAGGCAGGCCGGGCCAGAGAAGGAAGCCCCGGGGCCTGGCCTTCATCCTGGCCAACTAACTGCCTGTCCGCATTATTGGGCAGAAGGAGAGCTTTGCTGCAGCAGCCCCCAGAGCTTCCGAGGCAAGGCCCACGGGACGGAGGGCAGCATGAGCTCTATGCACTGGGGTGGAGGGGATGGTAGAAGAGCCCTCCAGGCCTGGGCACTGCTGCCCTTGGCCTAGTTGCTAAGCGGGTGGGCTCTGAGCCAAAAGCCCCCCTCGGCCCAGGTAAAAGAACTGCTTGGCTATAAAGTCACGGGCAGGGGGCTTAAAGAGGCTGCTCTGCAAGGTCGTCTATAGAGAGAAGCCATCTGATAATAGCAGATGTATGGGAAATTCTCTTTCTGTGTGTGTGTACAGGCCAGCCTTCTCCAAACTGGTGCACCTCCAGAGGTGTTGGACTATAACTTCCATCATTCCCAGTCTGGCTGGGAACAATGGGAGTTGCAGTCCCAACACCTCTGGAGGGCACCAGGTTGGGGAAGGCTAGTACAGAGCATGGTTTGCTGTTGAGAATTGGCAGCCCCTCACTCACCCTGCCTGGGATGTCTCCTTCCTGAGAGCTGAGTGGCCCATGCACTGGTACTCAACGGGAGACGCTTGGTCCTCAAGAGGAAACTTCTCAAAAATGAGGAAAGTGGTAAAAAGGAAGTTGAAATCAAAATCCCTGGAAGTTGCTCAAAATAGAAGTTCAGCCAGAATGCATCCAACAGGTTAGGAAAGGTAGCGCTAAGTCCAAGGGGTCCATCACGCCTACTTTTTCCCCCAGGTACAATCGGCGGTTTCCACCTCCATTTCATTTGCGCGTCAAGCACTGGTCCCTTTCACGTGCCTTCCTGGTATCGCCATTGTATCGGCAATGTCTCTTTTCCCTTGTTCATCCTTCCGCTATTGCACCCACCCCACCCCCGTCCCCGTCTCCTTCCCCCTCCAGTTCATTGGTTCTTGTGGTTGATGGACATTGTGATGGGCGCAGGCACCTTCCCCCTACTCTAGTTTTGTTGTCTAGCATTTTAGCGATTTAGGGTTTCACCGTCTGGGTGCCGTTTCTGCCTTTAGAGGTGAGATGATGCTCCTTCCTGCACGGGGTCTTCATGCGCCCTCCTTCCCTTCCCGGTTGAGCTGTTCTACGGACTGGAGGAGAACTGCCCCTGCCCTCCTCTTTCATCAGCAAGACTGCCCTTCAACGCACATGCCCCCAAGAAGGGACGTTCTGTGACATAGCGCGGGGACAGCAATGCACAGAGATGGAAGGGTAGTTTATCCCATGTGGAGAAAAAAATATAGCACGGACGCTATTCAAGAAACGAGGGCTTCTTCAGAAAATGGAAGTCTTGTCCAAGTGAGGAAAATAAAAGGGAGCACAAGCTTCCACAAAGGCGATGAAAGCAGACAATAAGAGAGGCAAAAAAGTATTCTGAG
Organism: Anniella stebbinsi; assembly: GCA_029215795.1. NCBI lineage: Eukaryota > Metazoa > Chordata > Lepidosauria > Squamata > Anniellidae > Anniella > Anniella stebbinsi. Next base: position 119,547,128 of record JARDYH010000006.1, on the reverse strand, counting down.
GAACATATTGCTAATATCATCAAGGCAAACAAAGAATTCCTTAAATATATTAGAAGCACAAAACCAGTCAGGGAGACATTTGGGTGGTTAGATGACCATGAAGTTAACGGAGTACTAAAGGAGGATAAGGAGATTGTGGAGAAGCTGAATGAATTCTATTCATCTGCCTTCACAGCAGAAGATATAGGACACATACCTGTTTTCAGGAAGTAATATAATAATAATAATAATAATAATAATAATAATAATAATAATAATATATTTCTTACCCGTCTCTCCCTCTGGATCGAGGCGGGGAACAACATTAAATACAAAACAGCATAAAATACATAAAACTGATTAAAAACATATAAAACTAATACGTTATTAAAAGGCATCTTAAAATTTGAATTTTAAGAGTTTTATTGGTATTTTAATAATGTATTAATTTTATATGCTTTTAATCAGTTTTATGTATTTTGTATCATTCGTGTTTGATGTTGTTCCCCACCTCGATCTGGAGGGAGAGGCGGGTAAGAAATAAATAAATAAATATATTATTATTATTATTATTATTATTTCATCACTTTCTCGCTCATGGAGGTTTTTCTAGATGGACATGATGGGCTTTACCAAGTCATGCTGTCTTTTACAGATTCAGGAATTTCCTGACTATTGAACATGTTTTAAGTATGACTGCTTTCTGGATGTTGGTGTGGATGTATTCTGGTAGGCCCAGTTTCTGAAGGTTTTCTGTATAGTGTTTTGATGTGATGCCAGTGCAGAGGTGACTAACGGACTAATTGTGACCTTTTCCTGATGCCATAGTTCTTTGACTTCCATGGCCAGTGGTGTATATTTTTTCTATTTTCTTCTTCCTTTTCAACAACATTTTTGTCATTCGGTATTGCTATGTCGATGAGGTATGTGTGTTTTTCTTTTTTGTCTATGACCATTATGTCTGGTTGGTTGCAGGGTATTGTCTTGTCAGGATGAATTGTTCTGTCCCAGTATATTTTATGATCTGCATTTTCCAAGATTGTTTTGGGTGAGTATGGCTCAATTAGGACGACACATTAGGCAACGGGGGGGGGGGGGGGGAGCAATCGTCAGTTGTGTTGCTTATTGTGTCGTTTGGAGGGCAACACACAATGCACACACAACTGACAGTACGTTAATCAGACACTTTAAACAACGGAGCAAAACAATGGGCTTGCACATTATTTAGCCCAAAGCCCCGTTGTTTAAAGTGTTGTCCGAATTCAGCCCCCCTCTCTCCGTGGACTATTCCGTTTCGGAATAGAGTTCTGCTGCCTAGAGCAGCCAAAAAAAACCGACCGCTCTATGCAGCCGGCAGAACTCACGGTGCCTGCTGGGATATGGCTGGAGGACACAGGGAGGAGAGGCTGCAACCAAAATGGCCGCCGCAAGTTCGTAGCAGCCAGGGCGTTTGCCGGTGCTGAGCAGCGCTGGCTGCAGCATGTCATCTGTGGAGCTGCTCCTGCCTAACGCACGGTCAGTACGTTATTTACCCTTCCGTTGCCTAATATGTCGTCCGAATTGAGCCTATGTGTAGTATGGTGTAGATTGTTTGATGAGGTTGAATTTGATGGCCAATTGTTGGTGAATTATTTTTGCAGCTGTATTGTGTCTGTCTGTATAGTCTATTCCTGCCAGAATTTTACATCCTTCTGTTATGTGGTCTATTGTTTCTTGGAACTGATGGCATTTCCTGCATAGATCTGTTGTTACACTGTTATCTTTTATGATGTATTTTTGGTAGTTCTTGGTGGCTATAACTTGATCCTGTATAGCTATTAGGAATCCTTCTGTTTCTGGAAAAAGCTTACCAAACCTGAGCCATTCGTACAATTGTTCTTTGTTTATTTGTGGGTTCTGTATCATGTTGTAGTGTTTCCCATGGAGGGCTTTTTGTGCCCATTTTTCTTTTCTCTCTGTGAGAGTGAGTGATTGTGTTTGGTCTTCATTTTGTAGTGCTAGGTTAAGTGGGGTGTAATTTTTATCTGCTGTTACTATGGCTTTATGAATGGGGTGTTTTTAGTGTGGAAGAATTCTCTGAGTGATTTTATCTGTTTAGCATGCATTGTGTTAATGTCTAGCAGACCTCTTTCTTTCCTGCTGATTTTTGTTCTTTCAATGCATGAGTTGGGATGGAGCATGCAGTGTTTTGTGAGTTCGGTGCCATTGAGTCTGTTTATTTCTTCGAGTTCAGTGTGTGACCAGTGTATGATTCCGAATGAGTATGTGAGAATGGGTATTGCATAGGTGTTGATGGTTATTATTCTTATTATTAACTGGGTAGGCCTGCTGGAAGAGATCAGTCTTTATGGCTTTCTTAAATTCTGGAAGACTGTTAAGTTGGCGAATCTCTCCCAGCAGGCCATTGCACAGACTGGGAGCGGCAGAAGAGAAGAAGGTCCTCTGGGTAATGGTTGTCAGCCTAGTTTTTGCTGACTGGAGTAAATTCTTCCCAGAGGACCTGAGTGTGCTGGGTGGATTGTACGGGAGAAGGCGATCCCGCAGGTAACCCGAACCCGAACCCAAACCATGTAGGGCTTTAAAGGTAATAACCAATGCTTTGCCCGGAAATTAATTGGCAGCCAGTGAAGTGATTTTAAAATTGGTGAAAGGAGTCTGAGGAACTAAGGCAAATAGTGGTGACGATGAAGTTCTCAACCTTATTGATAAATTGAAACTTAATAAGGGATCACTCCCTAGACCGAATCAAGGGAGCCATAGGATATTTTGGATCCTTGGATTTGAGGTCGGAGACAGCACTCCAACCTTGGAGACAGGAATCTGTGCTCCTTGCCCCCTCTTCCTCACAGCTGGTGCTGAGAAAACTCTAGCGGAGGTAATGGAGGTGTTTGCATGGGCAGGGAGGGGGCAGGAGAGGACAGCTTATGAAATATCCCCTAGGACTCTCCAGCCTCCTTCCCTCACCCTCCACAGTGCCCCAGCTAGATGGGCAAAAAAGCCCTTCTAGCAAAAATATAGAGTGGGAGAAGTGTGAAGGCACTGCACTCAATGTCTGTAAGCCTCTGAGCTCAGAGGCTTATGAGCATTGGGATAGGAATGCCCTAAATCATCAGGCCCAGGTGGTGTCCATCCTAGAGTTTTTAATGGCTGATTTTCTAATAAAAACATGTACCATGTGCCTAAGATCATCCTCTGTGTTAAAAGACTGGAGAATGTAACACCAATTTTAAAAAGGAATCCAGGGGAGATACAGACAAATGACATGTTAAGTATTATTAAAAATAAAATTAGTAAGCATAGAGAACAACAAGCCCTGCTGAAAAAGAATCCACATGACTTCTGTAAAGGTAAGCCCTGTCTCACTAATCTTCTAGTGTTCTTTGAAGGTATCAATAAACATGCCGACAGGGACAATCTGGTCGACATTGTTTACTTCGACTTCCAAAGGGCTTTTGACAAATTCCCCCACCAAAGACTCCTGAGCAAGGGGAGACATCCTCTTATGGATCAATAACTTTAAACAACAGAAAGCAGAGAGTAGGAATTAATTATGCATTCTCCCAATGGAGGGATGTGAACAGTGGGATCTTTAATCCCATGAATCTGATTGGTGGGAGATTCAGGACAGGTAAAAGGAAACGCTTCCACAAGATGTAGTAATAGCCCACCACTTTAGGTATGGCTGTAAAAAGAGATTGGAAAGTGCCAAAGCACACAACCGCATCACTTGAAATTACGACTAATTTATCTCACTCTGTATAATTATACAATAAACACCAAGTCAGAGGACTAAAATTAATTCTTAATTGTTAATTCACACAGGTACTTTATACTCATTTACAACTTTTTTTTACCATGTCATAACATGCAAGTATAGAAGTCAAATTTGACTGCTAGCACATGGCCTCACTAGTAACAAAATTTAAAGTAGAAGTTTGAATTCACCTGCTGCTGTAACAACCAATAAAGTCATAGGACAATAGACAAAAAACATGCTTTTTAAACATACCAGTTTTTAGTGTGCATTCATAAATACACTGGGTAATTACACCCCAAATGAATTTACATCAAATAATAGTACATGTTTATCTATACAAATCATATCCATCTAATTATACATAATGACAGGAATCCAGGATAAGTCCCGTTTCGAGAAGGTCCACTTCATCAGATACAGTAATTTTTTGAGTCTGTTGAAGGATAAACATAAGTATAGAGAAAATATATTTACTATCCTAAACTATATTTTTTCAAAAACTCAGATACATTATCTCGTATAATTGAATAACAAACTCACCGCCAAGTAAGAGCAACAACAGTGGGAGTGAAAAAGACAAAGAAGGTCTCTTAATTATCTGGGGGAATGCTCTCCGTCTCTAGTTATATAATCTGTATAATGTAAAAAGGGTTTGTAATTAATTAGTGGGTTTGGCAGAAAATATTCTTCTAGAAAGATTACAAAATACAAACAACATTCACAGACCTTGTTCCCCGTCAAGAAAAAGTATGCTTCAATCTGACGACAAATTCATCACATGCATTGGCTCCAGCTGAATATATAATGGAGCATGAGGTAGACTCTGACGAGAGAGACCTGACGTCATCCCTAACAGGCAGGCTAATGCAAGAGCTGTACTAATTGCTAATCACTATCTAACAAGAAAAGAAGAGAATTCCAGGCTAACATTCAATTTAAAGGTCCACTCCGCTTCTTTCCTTAGGAGTGAATTCTCATGATTATTCCAGTTGTATTTATGTGGGTAAATCCTTTCTAAAACCAAAAATCGAAAATCATCACACCTATGGGCCTTGTCTATAAAATGTGGCACGAGCGGTGCATCCATTGTGTGATGTTTCAATTTGGAACAATGTTCAGAAATACGTGTTCTAATGCTTTGTGAAGTCTTTCCAATATAAAGAAGTCCACAGGGGCAAATTATCAGATAAATGACCCATTTGGTAGTGCAATTCGAAAAATGATGTAATGTGAAAAGATGATGGTCCTCTGGATGTTTAAAAATCTTGGTCTGAAAGGATAATGGACATACAGAACGACCTGCGCATTTAAAGTGGCCAATAGCAGGACTGGATATAGTATGAGGTGGATCAATGTCCGTGTGGTCCAAAAGGTCCCAAAGATTCTTAGTGCATTTGAGGCCGAAAAAAGGTATGTGGCTACACCTGGGTAGATCCTCCACCACATGCCAGGACCACACTCTATTATCTTTGTGAAATCATGGAAACCAGGTGAAGTGCAGGATGACTGGAGGAAGGCTCATGTTGTCCCTATCTTCAGAAAGGGCAAAAAGGAGGAACCTGGGAACTACAGACCAGTCAGTCTGACATCCATCCCTGGGAAATTTTTGGAGCAGATTATAAAGAAATCAATGGATGAATTCGGACAATACGATAGTCAATGGTGGGGTAATAATCAACTTTACAGTTGTTCATCTAGGGGGTACTCCCCACCCAACATGGCAATAAATAATCAACTGTGGTGTGGATTAGGATCAGCGCTGAATTGACTATGGCAGCATTCGGACGACACGACAGTCAATACAACTGATGATCCCCCCCCCCCCCCAGTTGCTTATTGTGTCGTCCGAATTCAGCCAATCTGTAAGCACCTTGAAAACAACGCAGTGATGACTAGAAGCCAGCATGGATTTGTCAAGAACAAATCCTGTCAGACTAATCTGATCTCATTTCTTGATCGGGTAACCTCCCTTGTGGACTGTGGGAATGCTGTGGATATAATATATCTTGACTTCAGCAAAGCTTTTGACAAAGCGCCCCATGACATTCTGATTCACAAACTAGTGACAAGTAGGGTAGATGGAACAACTATTAGGTGGATCCACAGTTGGCTACAGAATCGGACTCAAAGGGTGCTTATCAATGGTACCTTTTCACACGGGGGGGAGGTAACGAGCGGGGTACCGCAGCACTCAGTCCTGGGCCCAGCGCTCTTCAACTTTTTTATTAATGATTTGGATGGGAAGGTGTTGGGAATGCTCATCAAATTTGTAGACGACACAAAATTAGGTGGGATCGCTAATACCCTGGAAGACAGAAACAAACTTCAAAATGATCTTGATAGGCTGCTGGACTGAAAACAACAGAATGAAATTTAATAGGGATAAATGCCAAGTTCTACACCTAGGAAAAAGAAACCAAATGCACAGTTACAAAATGGGAGATACTTGGCTAATCAATACAACAAGCGAGAAGGATCTTGGAATTGTTGTAGATCACAAGCTGAATATGAGACAACAGTGTGACGTGGATGGAAAAAAAGCAAATGCTATTTTGGGCTGCATTAATAGAGGTATAGCTTCCAAATTGCACGAGGTACTGGTTCCCCTCAATTCGGCACTGGTTAGGCCTCATTTGAGTGTTGCGTCCAGGTCTGGGCACCACACTTCAAGAAGGATGCAGACAATGTGGAGCGTGTTCAGAGGAGGATGATCAGGGGTCTGCAAACGAAGCCCTATGAGGAGAGATTGAAAAAACTGGGCATGTTTAGCCTGGAGAAGATTGAGGGGAGACATGATAGCACTCTTCAAATACTTGAAAGGTTGTCACACACAGGAGGGCCAGGATCTCTTCTCGATCATTCCAGAGTGCAGGACACGGAATAATGGGCTCAGGTCCAACCGGAGTCAAGCCAGACTCCTGCTGGACATCAGGAAAAACTTCCTGACTGTTAGAGCTATACGGCAATAGAACCAATGACCTAGGGAGGTGGTGGGCTCTCCCACCCTAGAGGCCTTCAAGAGGCAGCTGGACAACCATCTGTCAGGGATGCTTTAAGGTGGATTCCTGCATTGAGCAGGGGGTTGGACTCAGTGGCCTTAGAGGACCCTTCCAACTCTACTATTCTATGAGACATGACAAAAATGTTGTAGAAAAGGAAGAGGAAAAGAGAGAATATACACCACTGGTTATGGAAGTTAAAGAACTATGGCAACAGGAAAACGTCACAATTATCCTATTAGTCAGTCACTGGCATCACATCAAAACATTGTACAGAAAACCTTCAGAAACTGGGCCTACGAAAATACATCCATACCAACATCCAGAAAGCAGTCATACTTAAAACATGCTCAGTAGTCAGGAAATTCCTGAATCGGTAAAAGACAGCATGACCTGGCAAATCCCGTCATGTCCATCTAGAAAAACTGCCACGTGTGAGAAATAATAATAATAATAATAATAATAATAATAATAATAATAGATGGTACCTGGTAAAACATTAATGACTGTAGTGGGGTTTTGCAGTTAGGGAGTTGAGTCTTCTGGGCCTACTCAAATCTTTGTTCTCCACTCATGGCTTCTATTCCCCAAGATGCAAGATACGATCTACCTAGTCTGCTGGTCCTGCACTCCAGTTCTTGCAAAGAAATCCCATCAAAGTTTTTGAAAATTTCCCCCTCTCAAGCAGAATAACTTGTAAGAATGTATGTAAGGCAGCATTTATAAATTGGTTTGCAGGATGTGAGGCTGCAAATAACTGGAACTGGTGGGTTGTGGGGCAAAACACGCCCCTCCTCAGGCCCAAGTGACTGAGTCAGCACAAGCGTGTGAGGAATCCTATCCCGTGAAGGAATTTGGGTGAGGCAGCCCCAGATGGCGCAGGCTGTGTGTGCCTCCTCCTGAGCCTAAGCGAGGCATTCCTTGTACCTGTGGGCAGCGGCAGCGGCGGCTGGGGAAGACGCGTTTTTATATTGCTCGTGAGGCAACTTCTAACACCTTTCCCTCTTGTGGTCTTTCCACAGCTCTGAGGTGGTGGCGGCAAACGCGTGAGCCCCACAGCCATGCTGCATGAGAAGAGCTTCCTGGTGTCAGGCGATCCATTTCCGGGCCAGCAACCTCCCGCCCCGCCTGGCTATGCGCAGCCTCCGTACCCAACGGCCCCCAGCCCGCAGCCTCAGTTCCAGCCTGTGGTCTACGGCCAGCCGGGCTATCCTCAGGGGCCCTATCCCCAGGGCCCATATCCAGTTTCAGCGCCCTATCCACAGGGACCCTATCCTCAGGGACCCTATCCTCAAGGAGCCTATCCGCAAGGAGCCTATCCTCCGGCACCATACCCACAAGGACCATACCCACAGGACCCCTATGCTCAGCCGCATCCTGGAGTCCTCGTGGATCAAGGCTGTAAGTAGCCTGCCGGGCATGGGGGTGGGGTGGGGTGGGGGCGGGGTGGGGTGGGGCCCATTTCCTCTGCCTAGCTACCTAGGGTGGCAGCAGGGGCTGCTGCTCCTGTGAATCCCTGGGGTCCCTTCAGGTTGGCGCTCTCCCTCTTCTAGCTACTTCTGTGGGGAACAGGCCTGCCCCCCAGGCATCTCATGTGAGTGGCTTCCGGGAACAGCTGTCCCATGAAGCATTGCCCTGGACCCCCGCTCCATTTACTCTCTTCTTGCACTGCGTCCCAACCTCAGGTTGGAACCAGATGTGACATGGCAACCAGGCACCACAGCCTCTAGCACTGGTGGGCAGTCCCACGCCATGGCCACTGCCGTGGGCTGGGCCAGGGAGGCAGGAGGCGCTGCACAGCACCTGCTTCTCCTGGCATCGGACGGAGACAGCGTGCTGGGCAGGGGCTGGGAGGGACCTTTGCTCTAACCTTGTGTGCTGCTCCTGCTTGTCCTCAGCGCCGCTGCACAGCAATTACCACGAGGACGGGCCGCCCTCCTACTACGACAACCCGGATTTCTCCCCCACTGACTGGGATGACAAGAAGATCCGCCAGGCCTTCATTCGCAAGGTGAGTCGTGCGGAGTGTCCCCAAGGAGAGAGGATTGGGGAGCGGGAGCACTGATTGACAAAGAGTACTTGTGACCATGGGCTTGCGAGTCCAAATCCCACCTCCCCTCCCCCCCCCCCCATGCTGAGGGGAAGGAAGCCATGCCCTCCTCTGCTTCTGGCACCAGAGGGTGGGAGAGACCCTGCTTCACTTCTTGAATATCCCAGATTCAGTCTCTTTGAAGTAGCGTGGCTGGGAGGGTCTTTGCATAAGACCTTGAAAAGCTGCTGAAGAGGGGAGCTGATGATGTGTATGTGTCGAACCTCTTCAGCACCAGAAGAGCTGGAGCTGGATCAGGCCAAAGGTGCCTCCAGTCCGGCCTTGTCCTGTCTCCCACAGTGGCCAGCCGGCCCACAAAAGGGGCACGAAAACAGCAGCAGCAGCAGCACAGGGATCCCCTCCTGCTTCGACAAGACACGTCTTGTGTTTGCAACCTGGGGGCATTTAAGATCCTGGTTGGGCCCCGCTTGGGCAGCGTCTGCTGTCGATGCTTCCTTCCTTTCTGGGCACTGATCAGCGCAAGGCCTTGCATGCATGGCTCCTGCTCTCTGTGACCCCAGCTAAGTGTCGTGACTGGGCCTGTTCCCCTTAGGCTGGAGGAAGGAGTTTCTGAAGATCATTCGGAATCTGATTCTGAAGCAGAAGAGGCAGCGCCAGAAACAGGAAGTGGCGGAGGTCATTCTCACGGGCTCCTCACCAGCTGGAGATGAACCTGTGCCAGACCTTATCTCTGAACATGTTAGCACCACACTGGCTGTGGGAAACCATTCTTCTTCTTCAGAAGGGGGGGGGGGCGCTTCAAGGCTAGCTGATCCTAGAGTCGGCCCGGCCAGCCTCTCGCCAAACAAAGGCTTTTCCAGAACCAGCCTCCTTGAAGTTAAAGCATTTGGGGAAAAGGCTTTTCCCTTTTTCTTGAAAGGACAATTGTCTTGCTTAGGTCACATAGTTTTGCCTAGAGGGAAATTCCTAGAGTTTAGACTCTCTTCAGGTGGGTTTGTGGATTATGTGGCAGACCTCTTTATTGTTCCCAATAAGGCGGGAGGTTTTGGGAAACACGACACTAAGCTACTGTCCTTGTTCCTGCAGGTGTTCCTGGTACTGACCCTCCAGCTCTCCGTGACTTTTGCCTTCGTGGCCATCTTCACTTTTGTGAAGGGTGTGAAGGGCTTTGTGCAGAAAAATGTCTGGACCTACTACGTGTCCTATGCTGTCTTCTTCATCTCTCTCATTGTGCTCAGCTGCTGCGGGGAGTTCCGGCGCAAGCACCCCTGGAACCTCATTGCCCTGGTAGGGGCCAGGTCCTGACATGGGGGGAGGGCGGGCAACGGTCAGGGTGGTCTTGAGGGCATCAAGCTGGGCAGGTATGTCCCAGCTTGGCCAGGAGAGGGATGGCGGATGGTTGAGGTGGGTGTCCTGCGGGCCATCCGAAGGCCTGGCAGGGAGAAGGGTGTAACCTGAAGTCCCCCCTGTTAATTGCCGCTCTCTTTCCTCCCCAGTCCATCCTGACCCTGAGCCTCTCCTACATGGTGGGCATGATTGCCAGCTTCTATGACACAGACGCCGTCATCATGGCTGTGGGCATCACGGCCGTCGTCTGCTTCACTGTCGTCCTCTTCTCCCTGCAGGTGGGTGGGTGTGTTGCCTCTCCCTCTTCCACTTGTCTTGAGAAGTGTTGGGCAACTTGGCCTGTTGCTTTCCTGTGTCCGTTGAGTCCACGCTGATTAAGTACATGCTGAATAAAAGGGAGCATAAGCTTGCACAAAGGCAATCCAAAAAAGAGATGCCAAAAAAGCATTTTGAAGATTCTGTGATGCTATGATTCTTCGAGCTTGTCTCTAATAATATCAAGGCCAACAAGAAAGAATTCTTTAAATATATCAGAAGTAGGGAACCACTTAGGGAAGGAGTTGGACCGCTGGACGACAATGGAGTTAAGGGAAGACTAAAGGAGGACTGGAAGAAGCGGAATGAATTCTTTGCATTGGTGTTCACTGCAGAAGATACGGGACAGATGCCTGTGCCTGAACAGATGTTGTCAGGAAGGGGATCTGAGGAACTGAGGCAACTAGTGGTGACAAAAGATGGCATTCTCAACCTTATTGACAAATTAAAAGCAAGTAAATCACCAGGCCCAGATGGAATCCATCCTAGAGTTCTCAAAGAACTGAAATATGAAATTGCAGATCTTCTAACCAGAACATGCAACATGTCCCTAAACTCAGCCTCTGTACCAGAGGACTGGAAGATGGCCAACGTAAAACCAGTTATTAAAAAGGGGTTCAGGAGAGATCCGGGAAAGTATAGGCTGGTTAGTTTAATGTCTGTTCCAGGTAAATTGGTTGAAAGCGTTATAAAAGACAAAATTGGTAAGCATTTAGAAGGACAAGTCCTTCTGAAAAAGAATCAACACGGCTTCCAGAAAGGCAAGTCCTGTCTCACTAATCTTCTAGAATTCTTTGAGAGCGTCAACAAACATGTAGACGGGTGATCCGGTGGACATTGTTTACTTGGACTTCCCAAAGGCTTTTGATGAAGTCCCTCACCAAAGACTCCTGAGCAAACTTAGCAGTCAAAGAACAAGAGAAAAGGTCCTCTCATGAATCAGTAACTGGTTAAAGAACAGAAAGCAGAGAGTAGGAATAAATGGTAAATTCTCCCGATGGAGGGAAGTAAACAGTGGGGTCCCGCAGGGATCGGTATTGGGACCAGTTCTTTTCAAGTTGTTCATAAATGATCTGGAATTAGGAGGGAGCAATGAAGTGGCCAAGATTGCCGATGACACCAAATTGTTTGAGGTTGTTAAAACACAAAGGGATTGTGAGGAGCTCCAAAGGGATCTCTCCAAGCTGGGAGAGTGGGCATCTAAATGGCAGATGCGGTTCAATGTAAGGAAGTGTAAAGTGATGCACTTTGGGGCAACCCCCCCCCCCCCCCCAATTTCAAGTATAACCTGATGGGATCTGAGCTGGCAGAGACCAACCAAAAAAGAGATCTTGGGATTGTGGTGGACAGCTTGATGAAAATGTCAATCCAATGTGCGGAGCTGTAAAGAAGGCAAGCTCCATGTCACGCATCATTAGAAAAGAAATTGAGAATAAAACTGCCCGTATTCTATTGCCTTTATACAAATCTATGATGTGGCCACACTTACAGTTCTGGTCACAACACCTAAAAAAAGGGTACTGTAGAGCTGTAAAAAGGGCAGGAAAGGGCAACTAAAATGATCGGGGAGCTGGAGCATTTCCCCTAGGAGGGGAGGCTACAACAGCTGGGATTGTTCAGCTTAGAATAAAAGAGGCTGAGGGGAGACCTGATAGAGGTGGGCAAAATGATGCCTTGTGTGGAGAATGTGGAGAGGGAGACCGTTTTCTCCCTGTCCCGTAATACTAGAACCCAATGGGGTCTTTATCCCATGACGCTGATTGGTGGGAGTTTCAGGACAGATGAAAGGACATATTTAAATTATGGAATTCACTACCACAAGATGTGGGGATGCCTGTCAGGTATAGGTTTCAGCAAGGTCGTGGAGGCCTTGCAAGTTTTAAGTAGATTTAATTAGAACTAGTTTGGAATGTCAGAATCTGTACAGACTTACCTCTGTCAATGGTCTCACTCCTTGTCTCGATCTTGAAGCTTCATGGTTTCCCTAGAAACTTGACAATGTTAGAAAAGGGGGGGGGCTTGTTGAAGGAGTCACTCAGACTGTAGTATCAACTTGGTGGGCTGAGCAGTGCCGCCCGTGTTTGGACACGGGCATGATTTGCGGGCCAGAGCCCCTGTCTGTCAAGTGGTTTGAAAGAGGCCCACGTCTCCCTTTATAAGCTGAAGCTAAGGCAAGGAGCCTTTGCAAGGATTATCTTTCGACGCAAGGCATGAAATCCCTCCCTGTTTGGATCCATCACCGTTTGGGACTTTGAAAGCACTCTGTACATGGACTCTTTCCTATTTGGACTTTGGATTTCTCAGGACTGTGCCATGAAAAGTACTGTGAGGCTTTGCATAGACTTGAACTCGCATTTGCTGTGGATTGTGTGTTTTGTTTGTGGTCAGCTCAGCGTAGGAGCAGGCTAGGATTGATTATGATCGTTGGACTTTTCCTCAGGTGGCAGGGAGTTCCCTCTGCAGAAGTACAAGCACGGGACACTGTGTGCCTGAAGTTTTACCTTCCCTGTGATTGTGTGTGTTATCCACCTCTCAGTATAAAGTAGACTGGGGTTGGTTTTTATTGTTGGACTTTTACACTGCAGACTCGGGTCGTGGGAAGTTCCCGGTGCTAAAGTCCACGCACAGGAGTTCTTGTGCCTGAGATTTTTACACACACACACACCGTGATCTTGTTTAGGCTTTGGCCATGTTCCCCTGAGCTGTCAATGTGTGGCCCACGTATCGAGTAGCTCCCCTGGGGTGGTTTGTTGCGCCTTTCAGAAATGTCCCATCATGATTGCCTGATGGAACAGACCAGGAATCACTCCCCTTCCTTGGCCAGGTTTGGAACCTGTTTTGGAACTGTTGAAATGACAACTGGGAAACCAGCTTGCTATTGCAGAGAATAGCATTTTGGCTGTACGTTATCTTGGAGCCTACAGCTTTCTGACCATCAATCAGCTTTAAGTATTTTTGAAGTGTGTAACCATTAAGCTTTTTACTGTGAGATTTCCTCCAATAAAAGAAGTCTCACTGATGTGAGTGTCCCGTGTCAGTTTGCTAGAACATGTGAATGCTGGAGGGAACAGGAATCCACGACAGTGGCCACCGATTTGGATTACTTCAAAAAGCGGTTGGATAAATTCCTGGATGAGAAGGCTATCAATGGCTACAAGTCATGATGGCTATGTGCTACCTTCAGTATCAGAGGCAGTAAGCCTGCATACACCAGTAGCTGGGGAACATGGGTGGGAGGGTGCTGTTGCATTCGTGTCCTGGTTGACAGCTGGTCGGCCACTGTGTGAACAGAGTGCTGGACTAGATGAACCCTGAGTCTGAACCAGCATCGGGGCTCTTCTTATGCTCTTACTTCCCATACTGAGTAAACTGAGCAAACGGATTCAGGTGAACAGTCACACCTAGACTCCCTGGCAACATCAGCTGTAGGGTCGACCTGGTCGTGGTCCCTTGTTTGCATCAAGTCTCAAAGCTCGCCTTCTGACATTGAGGGAATAGGTCTTGGCATTGATACCGAAGGGGTTGGTCTTGGTACCGTAGTCGGTCAGCATACGGTATAAGTTGTATCGGTACCAACCATGTCAGTATAGGCGCATGTAACAGTGGAGCAGGAGTTAGAAGACGTCTCGGTCCCCTTCTTGGGGAAGTGGGACGCTTGGAGTTCTTTCCTGGACATGGAGGACTTTGGTCCCCTTGCTTTCTTAGAGAGCTTCTTGGCTACAGAAGCCGTTAGAGGTCACCCTGGCATGGGAGGGTCAGAACAGTCCATGGCTAGAGCCAGAGCTGACTTCGGCGGAGGACTCTGGAGCTGCACCTCCCCTTCAGCTGGGGAGGGAGATCTGTTGCCCTGAATTTGGCTGAGGAAGCAGCCATTTGTTTCCGAGGTGGTTCCGTCGCTCTTAACGCCTTCTTCCACAGAACTGCTCTGAATCACAGAATCATTGAATAGTTGAGCTGGAAGGGGCCTCTGAGGCCATCGAGTCCAACCCCCTGTTCAATGCAGGAATCCACCTTAAAGCATCCCTGACAGAGGGCTGTCCAGCTGCCTCTTGAATGCCTCTAATGTGGGAGAGCCCACGACCTCCCTGGGTCATTGGTTCCATTGTCGTACTGCTCTAACAGTCAGGAAGTTGTTTCCAGACCCCTGGTCATCCGCGTTGCCCTCCTCTGAACACGCTCCAGCTTGTCTGCATCCTTCTTGCAGTGTGGTGCCCAGAACTGGACGCAACACTCAAGGTGGGGCCTAACCAGTGCCGAATAGAGTCTGTCAGCATGATTCTTTTCTGTCTGCTTTATGAATGACATCCAGTGGTGACAAGACTTAATCTTGCAGCCTTCTGTAAGGCAGATAACGCACCAGGAATGACTGTCTGGGGGTGGGGGTGAGGACATTTTCCCCCACAACGAACACAATTTTGAAAGGGTGCCTTCACTACCATGTGCCCTAAAAGCGCCTGGCAAGGATAGAAGAATAAATGAAAAATGCTACATTACAGAACGAAAAATACAAACAAAGGAATAGAATAAAGGTAAGAATTAAAAAAAGCTTTCCCCAGCAAAAAAACACTCAACGCTGGAAGTCCCCAAAGATGGTTGATGAAGAACCGAGGGAATAGGCAGGAAACCGCTGGAGCATGCTCAGTGGGACAGTGGGGGAGGGTTCCAGCCCCAAATTCCTCAGCTGTAGAAGTTTCCCAGATTGGGTCTTCGTGCAGACTACCAAGAGGGAAATAGTTTTTCAGCAGGGCTGCTGAAAATGGCCTTGATTTGCCTCACACCTCCTGGGGGTGGGGGTGGAGGAGCAGTCCACATGGCGCAGACCCTACTCTGTAGTCCTAGGTTCGTAGGTGTCCCAGCATCTAGTATCTTGAGACCCTTTGCCTCAGTCTCCCACGTGCTTTATCAGACTTGATGCCAACTTTAACCATGAGAAACCAAGGTGCTACGCGCAGGATGAACGCCCGGTCTCCCACTGGGTAGGGCAGCTGTGCGTTTGGGGCAACGTGCTCACTGCCTGCCAATCATCACCCAGCCGGGCTGTTGGAACAAACACAAGGGTGGGGGGGGGTGCTGATGGCCCTGGCATGAGGCGGAGGGGGGATCAAGGAGGGGAGGTGGCTGGCACGGTTCGGGGGCGCTCCCTAAGCTCTGCTGTGGGGCTCTTCCCCTCCAGACCAAGTATGACTTCACCTCGTGCCGGGGGGTGCTGATCGTCTGCCTGATGGTGCTCTTCGTCTTCGCCATCCTCTGCATCTTCATCCGGAACCGCATCCTGGAGATCGTCTACGCGTCCCTTGGCGCCCTCCTCTTCACCTGCGTGAGCATATGCCAGGGACCCTTGCGCTGCAGCTATCCTCCCTATGGAGCAGGGCTGCAGTGGGAGCTGCTGCGGAGTCTCACCTGCCAACCCTCTGGCTTTCCCAACCTCTCCTCACGGGGCCCTTGTGCTTCCGGACTGGCGTGTTGAGGATGCTAAGGGGGCTGGGCTGGGACAGCCAAGGATGTGGTGGGCGGTTGAGGATGGAGTGACGCACAGGGAAAGGGAAACCCTTGCCTGATGCCACGAATGGAGTGTCCTTCATTTCAAGGTGTCGGACCCTGTGGGAGGGTTGCGGGATGGATGGGGACATGATCTGGGTGGAGCTCTGGGCCCAACCCCCTGAGCTGTTCCATCTTCTCATTTTCCCACGTGTGGCCCACCACTTGGTCTCTTCCCTCTTTCCACCTGCTCTCAAAGAGGTCCTCAGAGGCCATTCAGGGAGGGCTTCTGTGAGCCAAGTAATGACCCCCCCCAACACACACCCCGTCTCTTCCTTTGCAGTTCCTGGCCGTGGACACCCAGATGATCCTGGGGAATAAGCAGCTCGCCATCAGTCCGGAGGAGTACATCTTCGCAGCCCTCAACCTGTACACAGACATTATTAACATCTTCCTTTACATCTTGGCTATCATTGGCCGTGCCAAGGATTAGGCAGCCCGCTGACCGCTTCGGCATAGAGTTCCTTCCTCACAAACCCCATTGCCTCTTTTCCATCATGGTTCTCCTCCTCCTCCTCCTCTTCCTCCTCCTCTTTTTGGTCCGGAGCCGTTCTAGGATTCTTTTGTTTTCCCGGTTCCTGCCCATTCCTTGGGACTTGAGTCCTCCTACTCTCACGCTCCCTGATGTGTGTTTATCTAGGGAAGGCTTCACAGAGAGAAGGGATCCAGGACAGGCAAATGGCCTACCCCACAGGGAAGGTTGTTGGGTGGGGGGAGGCACTCTTCTGCCTGCCACACCCTGGGGGGGGGGGGGGGGAGGGAGTGTCAGACTCTTGAAAGAAAAGGGCTCTTCTGCCTGGCATCTCACTGGGGGGGGGGGTTGGGGGGGTTGGGTAGGTTTGGCTGTGCAGAGCTGGGGAAGGGATGTAAATAGGCCATGCTTGAGTCTCTCCTTCTCTCTTCCTCTTTGGTATTTTGATCTGCAAATCGTAATTTAATGTTGAGTACTGTCCTTGTCCCGGGCACACCGGCCACTCATCACTGTTTCCTCTTCCCTCCCCCCTGTACATGGATGCCAAGGTTGTTCTGGGGCACTAGTCACATGCAGCCCACCCACCCCGTTCAATGGGAGGGAGCTTCCTCCTGCTCTCCCCCTCGCCTCGCCTTCTGCCTCCTCCCATTCCTAGGCTGTCTCCTTCCCCCCACCCCAGGCTTACCTTCTCCATTGTGAAGGCGCTGTGTATCCGCCCACCTGCATTTTCTGACCACTGTCTGGAAGTTTGAGGACGGCTCCTCTCCGCTACGTAGAAGCAAGGGGCTCCTGTTGCAGGCTTCCGTTGGCTGTCTGAGGTGGAGCCTCCCTTGCTCTGGGCCTCCAGCACTTTGCTTTGCTGAAGCCTTTTATACTGAGATGTGAAGTTCCCTGTCCCTGGATGATGTCTGGGGACACCGCACCCCATCCTTTCCTCCCCCACCCATGTGGCTGGCTTTAGGGGTGCCCTGCACTACTGCATGCTGAGCAGCCCCTCCTGTGCCCCTGGACCAGCCGCTGCACTCAGCTGTATAAATAGGCCATCCTAATAAAAAGTGAGAATGTACCGAATATCCTGTCCGCCATTTTGTCTTTCTCTGGAGCCAATTGGGGGGAGGGGGGAGAGAGGGAGGGTTCTTTCCAGAGACGGTGGTAAAAGCATGGCTAGCAAAACCCTGCTGGACCATGTTGCCAGGGGAAGGAAAAGATGTCTGCAGGCTTCACAAGCTCCACCCCATCCTTGCAGGCTGAGTGTGAGTGATGTCTTGGGTCATGGGTCTGGTTTGTCACTAAACCTCCCAGGCAGGAGCTTGGTGGCCCACGATGTAGTTGGCTGCGTGTAGACCTGCACGCACACACTCCACCTCCAAGGGAGCTGTTATGTTGACAGGCATTGGGAGCTGCCTAAGGGCCTGGGGAAAGCAAGGCCGGCATGCGCGGGATGTCCTCTGAGAATCACGGAATAGTAGAGTTGGAAGGAGCCTCTAAGGCCATGGTGTCCAACCCCTGCTCAATGCAGGAATCCACCTGAAAGCATCCCTGACAGATGGCTGCCCTGCTGCCTCTTGAAGGCCTCTAATGTGGGCGAGCCCACCATCTCCCTAGGTCATGGGTTCCATTGTATTGCTCTAACAGGACGTTTTTCCTGATGTCCAGCCGGAATCTGGCTTCCTGTAACTTGAGCCCATTATTCCGTGTCCTGCACTCTGAGATGATCGAGAAGAGATCCTGGCTCTCCTCTGTGTGACAACCTTTCAAGTATTTGAAGAGTGCTGTCAGGTCTCCTCTCAGTCTTCTCTTCTCCAGGCTAACCATGCCCAGTTCTTTTAATCTCTCCTCATAGGGCTTCGTTTGCAGACCCCTAATCATCCTTGTTGCCCTCCTCTGAACATGCTGCAGCTTGTCTGCATCCTTCTTGAAGTGTTGTGCCCAGAACTGGACGCAATACTCAAATGAGGCCTAACCAGTGCCGAATAGAGGGGAGCCAGTACCTCACATGATTTGGAAGCTATACTTCTATTAATGCAAGCCAAAATAGCTTTTGCTTTTTTTGCAGGCACATCACACTGTTTGCTCATATTCAGCTTGTGATCTACAACAGTTCCAAGATCCTTCTCGCTTGTCGTATTGCTGAGCCAAGTATCCCCCATCTTGTAACTGTGCATTTGGTTTCTTTTTCCTAGGTGTAGAACTTGGCATTTATCCCTATTAAATTCCATCCTGTTGTTTTCTGCCCAGCGCTCCAGCCTCTCCAGAGTGCCTTCCTTGTTGCTATCACTTCAGCAAGGTGCGCTGGGGGACTTTGCGCATGGCATGTTGATTCCCCCTATGTAACTTCCCACATGGACAAGGTAGTCCTTTGTCCCGATGCTGTGTTCCTACCCAAAGTGGTTTCACATTTTCACCTGGAGCAGGTGCCAACTGCTCATTAATCAACACCGGTGACAATGGACATGGAACTCACCACTGCATCCAGGGCAAATTGCCTGCATATCGTTGAACGTTGTGTATTTGATCTCCTGCATCAAGTGCCCAGGAGACAATTACATCGTTCAAACAGGACTATCTTTAAGACAAAGATTAAATGGGCACAGATCAGGCATCAAGCATAGGAACATAAATAATCCTGTCAATGAACACTTTAACCTCCCGGGACACAACTTCATGAAAATCATGGCCTCCCTTGGAACGTGGGATTTCAGTGTTGGTGTTAGCTTTACGCAGCAGAGTATGTGGGCTTGGAGATGTAAAGAACACAGGAAGCGAGACTGGTGTTTATACATGGGGTAGGAAAGCCCCATTCTGTCTAACTCGAATGGGGGGGAGAGAAAGAGAGAAGCAGCAGACGCATGGCAGCCTTTTTCAGAGAGAGGATTGTGGGAAGATGGCAAGGAGCGGAAGTGATGAGAGTCTAAACAAAGGCCTGCTTAAGAGGTAGCAGAGAGACGAATCCGGCAGGGTCTCTCTGCCAACTGGAACTATTTGCACCCTGAAGCCCAACGTCTAACTTGCAGGGCAAGAGATGAAATGGAAAGTTGATTGTATTAATTACTGAGTCACCAATTAACACAATCAAATTGTTTCTATGCCCCTTCTAGTGCACTTTGAGATTTGTTTACTTTCTCTTTAAGACAATGGAACTCTTGCTACAGATCTACCTCCAACGGTCTTTTCAGACTCAAAATCTCCAGTGCCACTTACAGCATCTGATAAAGTGAGTTGTACCCCACGAAAGCTCATGCTAATTTATTAAAAGAGCCAAACCACTAAAGCAGTTACTCTATATATGTGCTACACTTAACCCTTGAATTTGTAAACAGAAGGCAAGAAGGGTTATACTATAATATTAAACGGGAGGAATAATAGGGATGGACAAAACGATGCCTGATGTGGAGAAAGAGGACAGGGAGACCTTTTTCTCCCTCTTCCATAATTCTAGAACCCAGTAGGGTCATCGTCCCATGAAGCTGGATGGTGGGAGATTCAGGGCAGATAAAAGGCACAGCTTCTTCACAGCGCAGAGTTAAATTATGGAATTCGCCACCAAGGTGGATGGCTTTAAAAGGGGATTGGGAAAATTCACAGAGGTGAAGGCTGTCAATGGCTGCTAAAGTCCTGATTGCTATGTGCTACCTCCAGTATCAGCAGGCAGTCTGTCTATGCTCACCAGATGTAGGAGGGTGCGATTGCATCGTGTCCTGCTTGTGGGTTTCCCACAGGCAACTGCTTGGCCACTCTGGGAACAGAGTGCTGGACTAGATGGATCTTGGTCGGATCAGCAGGGCTCTTCTTATATTCTTAAATGCAGGGTGCAGTACATCCCCCGCCTGATTAGGGTGGTGAGATTTTAAAAATATCTTTATCATGACCATTGGGGGGGGGGGATGAAAAAACAAACATAATGCCTTTCTGAAGCTAACCAAGGTAGTTTATAAAACCATGAATACAAACAGTCAAATGAAAACACAATAAAATGTTAAAAATACTAAAATCTAAAAGTTAAAAAAGATGTGCCTTCTTGACCCCCTTCTTGGACACAGCAAGAGCGGGGGGACCCAGCTGCAATTCCAACGGCAATGCATCCCGGGGTTTGGGGAACAACCCCGGCGGAAGCCTTTTCCTGGAGGCCCAACCAACGGGGCTCTGCCAGAGAGGCAGCCAGGTTATGGCAGCAGCCTCCAGAGCCGCCCAAGAGGGCAATGCCAAAGGAGAGTGTCATCACGCCCTGCGTGCTGCCCATTGATGACACGGACACTACCCAACAGAAGACTGCAACACTCCCACAGTACTGGGAGTATAACCAGTTCTCCAAAGGGCAACCATGTGCTAGCTGTGGGGATAGAGTGGGGAGGAATCACATTTGGCCAATTAACAAAATGCTTGCAGATTATTGCTGGGAGGATATAACTTCCTTACAACAACCACCAGCATGCAGCACCATACTACGACAACCACTGCTCATTCCTCCGATGAATGGGATGACAAGAAGATCCGCCAGGCCTTCATTCGCAAGGTGAGTTGTGTAGAGGGTCCGTAAGGAGAAATGATCCCGTGGGGTGGGGGGTGGAGTGTTGCTCTGTGAGAAGGGTTGTGCTGGGTTGTGACCCTACTTTAGTCAGGATAGTTCTGACCACAGGGTTGTGAGATCAAATCCCACCTTCTCCTGTGCTGAGGCGAAACCAGGCCCTCCTCTGCCTGTGGCACCAGACGGGTAGTGACCCTGCTCTGCGTACTGAATCTCCCAGATGCTGTCGCTGACGTCTCTCTCCAGTGTCAACAATTCACGGTCGCGTGGCTGGGAGAGGCTTCGCGTGTGGCATGAGACCTTGAAAAGCTGCTGAAGAGGGGAGCTGATGATGTGTATGTGTCGAACCTCTTCAGCACCAGAAGAGCTGGAGCTGGATCAGGCCAAAGGTGCCTCCAGTCCGGCCTTGTCCTGTCTCCCACAGTGGCCAGCGGCCCACAAAAGGGGCACGAAAACAGCAGCAGCAGCAGCAGCAGCAGCACAGGGATCCCCTCCTGCTTCGACAGGACACATCTTGTGTTTGCAGCCTGGGGGCATTTAAGATCCTGCTTTGGGCCCCGCTTGGGCAGCGTCTGCTGTCGATGCTTCCTTCCTTTCTGGGCACTGATCAGCGCAGGGCCTTGCATGCATGGCTCGTGCTCTCTGTGACCCCAGCTAAGCCAATGTCCGTGTTCCTGTAGGTGTTTCTGGTGCTGACCCTCCAGCTCTCCGTGACTTTTGCCTTTGTGACCATCTTCACCTTCGTGAAAGACGTGAAGTTCTTTGTGCGGAAACATGTCTGGACCTACTATGTCTCCTTTGCCGTCTTCTTCGTCTCTCTCATCGTGCTGAGCTGCTGCGGGGAGTTCCGGCGCCAGCACCCCTGGAACCTCATTGCCCTGGTAGTCTGTCATGCGGGGAGGGTGCAGTGGGCAATGGTGGTCTTGAGGGCATCAGGTTTGGCTTGGCTTGGCCAGGAGAGGTTCTGACAGGTTTTAAGAGTGGGTGTCCTCAGTCCACTCCAAGGCTTGGCAGGGAGGCAGGCATGTCCTGCTCTGACTCAATCCATCTCATGGATAGGCAAATGCAGGAATGAATACAGTACAGAAGTCAACTTAGCAAGCAAATTGTCAAGCAAAGTTATGCCAGGATAGTAGGGGGCTTTCCAGACAGAGATCTGTCTGAGGAGCAGCCAAGGTTGAAATCTGGGAGATCGATCAAGTAGAAACACTTCCCCAAAGCAGGAGTCCAGAGGTCAATAGTAAGGAAGTCCAAACACAATCCAGGTTCAGGGTAACAAGAGATTGTTTCCAGCAAAGGCTAGACTGATACTGAAAGCTTATATTGCCAGAGCCTCCTGAGTCCCAGTCAGGGCTCAGCTACAGTTTGTTACAAGCCTTACCACCAAGGAGTCCTTTCCTCTTGGGGAATCCTCCTTTCTTATCAGTCACTGCTTCTGAAAGGAGTTGAGGCGACAATGCTCTTGGGGGCTAGATGGCTGCCCAGCCTCTGCCTGAGAGCCGGAGCTCTCCTCTGGTGGTGCTGGACCCCTAATCTCCCATGAGGGCCCAGGGAGTAGCTGTCTGTCATTGTCCATCTCTGGGGTTCTAGCTCCTTGGAAGAGGAGGATCCCTCCATCGGGGACATAACGGTGCAAATCTGAAGTCCCCCCCTGTTAAATGCCGCTCTCTTTCCTCCACAGTCCATCCTGACCTTGACCCTCTCCTACATGGTGGGCATGATTGCCAGCTTCTATAACACAGACACCGTCATCTTAGCTGTGGGCATCACTGCCATTGTCTGCTTCACCGTCGTCCTCTTCTCGATGCAGGTGGGTGGGTGGGTGGGTGTGTTGCCTCTCCCTCTTCCAAACACAAGCCAACGTCAGTGCAACAAGAGACTGAAGCTAGAAGTACGGCCTCTCCCTCTCCCACTTGTCTTGAGAAGTGTTGGGCAGCTTTCCTGGGTCCATTACGTACACGCGGATTAGCTGATCCTGCCGTGGGAGCGCACAGCAGCTCATGGATCGCCCAGACGCGTGACTTGGGCTGGGCAATCCATTCCCTGGACCCTCCAGTCCATGGCAGGCAGCCGCACTTGCCTTGCGGTGGGGGCCTTGGGGCTGTCCGCCTTCCTGACAGGCCAGAAGCGGAGCCTGAAGGGGCTTTGGGATCAGAGCCTCCTTCTTTAGCAGTAGTAGTAGTACATTTATCTCACTTTATACCCAGGACATGGGCTCTCTACCCACAGGCTTACAATATGAAAAAGCCCGGTATGCAACAAAAGAGAATGAATGTTTTCCATGGGTTTCCCCCCCGCAAATCGGCTCTTTGGCGCACAATAAAACCATGCAAAGCAAACAGAGGTGCTGTGTACAGATCAAGCACTTGTGCAGTGGGTGGCTGTGGTTTTAACTGGTGCAATGCGCTCACAGCTTGCCCATCATCACCCACCCAGGCTGCTAGGATCAATGCAAGGGTGGGTGGGTGTTAATGGCCCTGCAATGTGGGAGGGTGACGGGGTGGGAAGGTGGCTGGGATGCTTCTGGGGTGCTCCCTAAGCTCTGCCGCGGGGCTCTTCTCCTGCAGACCAAGTATGACTTCACCTCATGGCGGGGGGTGCTGCTCGTCTGCCTGATGGTCCTGTTCATCTTTGCCATCCTCTGCATCTTCGTCCAGAACCGCTTGATGGAGATTATCTATGCGTCCCTTGGAGCTCTCCTCTTCACCTGCGTAAGTGGAAGTAAATGGTGGGATCCCACAGGAACCTGTATCGGTGCCAACCCTTTTCAGCTTGTTCATAAGTGATCTGGAATTAGGAGTGGGCAGTGGAGTGGCCAGATTTGCCAATGACACCAAATCATTTGGATTGTTAAAACAAACAGGGATTATGAGGAGCTCCAAAGGGATCTCTTCAAACTGGGAAAGTGGGCATCCAAATGGCAAATGCAGATCAATGTAAGCAAGTGTAAACGGATGCATATGGAGGCAAAAATAAATAAATCCCAACTTCCATGATGACCAGATGGGAACGAAGCTAGCAGTAAATGACCAAGAGAGAGATCTCAGAGTTATGGTGTGACGGTCCATCAAAATGTCATGCCGTTTTTAGCCACCTAAGGCTGGTGGGGGGGGGGGGTGAATGGGAGCTGATGCTTGAAGAAAAAAGGCAGCCTCCATCTTAGGCATCATTAGAAAAGGAATTGAGAATAAAACTCCAAAGATCGTCCTGCCTTCATACAAATCTATACTGTGACCACACTTAGAATACTGTCTACATTTCTGGGCTGTGTCTGTACGAGGTTGCATGGGTGCCTAGAGACCCCACATTCCGCACTTGTGCTCCAGCTAGGCAGCCCCCACGGCAAGGAGCACAAATGCAGGGTCTGAAACCTCACCCATGTGCCTCGTTCCTCCCTCCCTCCCCCTGGAATTTGTATCCCTCCTCCCCACTGCTGAAGAGACAGCAGTCACGGAGGGGGGAGTCTGTGCCTTGCTCCATTAAAAAAATAATTAAAAAAATCTTTTTCTTTCAATGCTACGCTCCGCTGGCCCACGGAGGTGGTCCAATGGCCATTCAGGTCACTGGACGGCCCCCTCCCCCCTTTCCTGGTGTGCCCGCAGCTTGCTCCAGGGTTTTTAAAAAAGATTTTTCTTTTACCACGAAGCTCTGCAGGTTCCGCAGAGGCGGTCCAGCGGCCTTAGACTCGATGGCCTGCCCACTCCCCTGGTCGATGGCAACCAATCAGGGGTTGTCATTGGCTGGGCCACGCCTCCGCTGTAACACCGGAGCAACGTAAGAGATGGCAAATGCACATCTGTGCCTTGCTCAGAGGAAAAAGTCTGGGTAAGTCCCTGACTTTTTTAAAGCGGAGCTTTGGGGGAAAGCCCTGGGTTGGCTCCATAATGGCTGCTGCATCATATAAATGACCTGCCGCCACTGCAGATCCACCCTGGGGCAAACCCCTCATCAAGATGAGCCCCTGGTCATCATCCATATATATATATATATATATATATATATAGGTTCCTCAGACGAGCATTTTATCACACGCTCGCTACTGACCACTTACAGATGTGCACGTGTCTTTTAGATGATGTCGTTTGCCTCCCTCGCATGCCTCCTGCTCCTTCCGCTCTTTTTTCCATCACAAAATAGAACCCTTTTAATCTGACTGTTTTTTTAAAACTGAATGTGTGGCGATCTCCTGCTGTGTGCAGGAAAAGCGATACACACGACCCCTGAATGGGCCACATGGTCTTTGTTTACTTCCTCTTTCCCCTCCGGGCAGAAAGAGGAAGTAAAGAGGGTCAAAAGTGGGGATGGAGAAGTGACAGTAAGGATGACGCTCTTAGAATAAAGGTGAGTAAGGGGAACCATGATAGAGGTATACAAAATCATGCATGGTGTGCAGAAAGTGGATAGGGAGACATTTCCCCCCCCCTCTCATAACTCTAGAACCTGCAGTCATCACATGAAGCTGATTGGTGGGAGATTCAGGACAGATAAAAGGAAATACTTCTTCACTCAGCACAGAGTTAAATATGGAATTCGCTACCACAAGATGTAATGAAGGCCACCCATTTGGATGGCTTTAAAAGGGGGTTGGACAAATTCTTGGAGGAGGAGAAGGCTATCCATGGCTACTAGTCCTGATGGCTATGTGAACAGAGGGCTGGACTAGATGGACCCTTGGTCTGATCCAGCATCAGGGCTCTTCTGATGTTCTTATTTTCCTGGCCCCAGTGAGTGAACTGAAAGAGGCTTTCACCTGGGCACAATACGGCTTGCTTTAGCCATCACCTCATTTCATCCACCAATCATCTGGTATTCCTGACATCTCACAGGGCCCTTGTGCTTCCTGGCTGGCATGCCGAGGAGGCTAAGGGGGCTGGGCTGGGACAGCCAAGGATGTGGTGGGCGGTTGAGGATGGAGTGACGCACAGGGAAAGGGAAACCCTTGCCTGATGCCACGAATGGAGTGTCCTTCATTTCAAGGTGTCGGACCCTGTGGGAGGGTTGCGGGATGGATGGGGACATGATCTGGGTGGAGCTCTGGGCCCAACCCCCTGAGCTGTTCCATCTTCTCATTTTCCCACGTGTGGCCCACCACTTGGTCTCTTCCCTCTTTCCGCCTGCTCTCAAAGAGGTCCTCAGAGGCCATTCAGGGAGGGCTTCTGTGAGCCAAGTAATGACCCCCCCAACACACACCCCGTCTCTTCCTTTGCAGTTCCTGGCCATGGACACCCAGATGATCCTGGGGAATAAGCAGCTCGCCATCAGTCCGGAGGAGTACATCTTCGCAGCCCTCAACCTGTACACAGACATTATTAACATCTTCCTTTACATCTTGACCCTCTCCGGCAGTAAAGACTAGGCAGCCCGCTGACCCAGCATAGAGTTCCTTCCTCACAACCCAGATTGTCTCTTGTCATCATGGTTCTCCTCCTCCTCTTTTTGGTCCTGAGACATTCAAGGATTCTTTTGTTTTCCCGGTTCCTGCCCATTCCTTGGGACTTGAGTCCTCCTACTCTCACGCTCCCTGACGTGTGTTTATCTAGGGAAGGCTACACAGGGAGAAGGGATCCAGGACAGGCAAATGGCCTACCCTACAGGGAAGGTTGTTGGGTGGGGGGAGGCACTCTTCTGCCTGCCACACCCTGGGGGGTGGGGGGTGGGAGGGAGTGTCAGACTCTTGAAAGAAAAGGGCTCTTCTGCCTGGCATCTCCCTGGGGTGGGGGTGGGGGTGGGGGGTGGGGGTAGGTTTGGCTGTGCAGAACTGGGGAAGGGATGTAAATAGGCCATGCTTGATTCGAGTAGCCATTGGCTACTCCAGCTTTACTCAAAGAGTTCACTGCACATCAATTGATTCAGCACTATATGCTGACCACCATCCTGTAATGGGTAATATTTTCTAATAAGAAAAAAGGACTATCATAATGGAAATTGAATGAGGTTTCATTAAAAAACCCGAAAGTGGTTAAAACCTTTTTTTAAAGAACTCATGGTTTTTTTCAGTCTAGAGAAATATCAATAGGGCAGTGATCTAGGCTGCAAGTAAAGCATAAATGTTTCCTTTGAAATATATAAGAAGCTCATAGTATGTAAGATGGAATTAAACTGTGGGGTCCCATGGGGATCTGGTTTGGGACCAATGCTTTTCAAACTGTTCATAAGTGATCTGGAACTAGGAGTGAGCTGTGAGGTGCCCACATTTGCTGCTGTGGATAAAAAAAAAGGGGGGGGGGTATGAAGAGCTTCACAAGGATCTCTTGGAATTGCAAGAACAGGCCCAAAAAAGAAAATTTGAACTTACAGTCTATAATTTTGGGATGCGCATCCTCCTGGTTGGCAAACAGGGGCTCCAGCAAGAACTCGCACCCAGGGTTAGGGGCTTCCCCTTCAGCATCCAGACCAAGCCCTGAGGTTGGAAGAAAGGCCCTTAATTCATGCCCTAACAAGTGAAAAGTATATCTAAAAAATCAAGAAAACTATTCCACAGTACAATGTCCTAAGTGATGCACACTAAAGAAAGGGGAAGATGAGGCGATCCCACTTGACTCAAAATCACTAAGTTGGACGGTGATGATTCAGACATCCGAAAAGAACAAACCAGAGGCTTCCTGGCTCATGCTTCTACCTCTGATTGTCATGGTCATATTCTCCACCCTCCCCTCTTTAAATGGCTGGGAAGCCTGCCCCCCCATGGAACCCCAAGAATGGAAATTTGTGGTAAGTCCTTTCTCCAGTCCATACATTTGGGATGTAGAAAAGCAGCCCGGCCCCAGGGTGGGATTATATTCTCTCAAATGCTAAGCAAAACATTTCAGAAGATGCATCGAACAACGGCTGCACTATCGGAGAAAGCCGACGCATGGATGCAAGAGTGCCGTCCTGTATGGGCAGATCTGCAGATTTCGGCCCAATATGCATATTCAATCGAAGGCAAGTTACTACATTCTGTGAAAGGTGCAGGACTTTTCAAGAAAGGCTGCAGGGGGAAAGGACTCTGGGGCAGGTAAGTCAGGTTAAAGCCTCCTATTCAAGTAGCCATGGGCTAGAATCCAACTAAACTCTTAGTTCAAGTAGGCCTATTGAAATGAATGGGATTGCACATTCATTTCAATGGGTCTATTCTAAGCAGGAGTTTGGTTGGCGTCATTCCACCCATAGAAACTCCAGAATATTGTCCAAGAGATATGAACAAGATGGAGAGTTTCAAGAACCCTGAGGAAGCAAGGGGCTCTTGTAACGTCCACATGAGGCCATTCCCCTTCTTTTGAAATGGGGATTTAGGTGGAAGGAAGGCAAGACCTCCTCCTCAGACCTACGGAACAAGTTAGTATTGGAATTAAATGCAGCATCCGTAGAGGATGTATGAAATTAATTCTTGTAGCATTGCAGGATGGCAGGCCGGCTGAC
Source organism: Anniella stebbinsi (assembly GCA_029215795.1). Classification (NCBI taxonomy): domain Eukaryota; kingdom Metazoa; phylum Chordata; class Lepidosauria; order Squamata; family Anniellidae; genus Anniella; species Anniella stebbinsi. The sequence continues at coordinate 119,518,745 of JARDYH010000006.1, read as the reverse complement.
ATCCGGCACTTTGAGGGGTCTGCTGCACTAAACTTCTATTTATTAATTATTATTATTTATTCTATTTATTAACATACTTTGCCCATAACATCAGTCTCCATGGAGCAGAGGGCTGGACTAGATGGCCCTTGGTATGATCCAGCATCAGGGCTCTTCTTACATTAAATAAAATGCTTGTCGGTTGACGCCCTAAGTCTAGGATTGTGCCATGTTTCAGAGCCTTTTTTTTTTTATAATATTTTTTATTTTTCAACATAATACAACATAAAACAACATAAAATACAATACATACCGCATACCTCCCGTGCTCCCCTCCCCCCAGGAGACCTTCAATTATACATTATTCTTCTTTCCAAAAGTGTAAAGACTCTTTTGAAGGTATTTGCCCCTTCCCCGTTCTTAATACATATTCCAAAAATAGGCTCCATACATCTCCAAAATCATTCTTACTGGACATTCCCCTCTTTATTTTCATTTTACACGTTAGCTTATCATTAAGTGCCATATCCCATATTTCTTTATACCATTCTTCTATAGTATATATCCCTTGCCCTTTCCAGTTTTTAGCAATCATTATTCTGACGGGAGCCAGGAGCTTGTTTATTAATTCTCTCTTATTTATATTCTCATTTCCTTTATCCCATATTGCTAGTAGAGCCAGCTTTGGGTTTAATTCCAATTTACTTCCAATTATTTCACTTATTTCTTTGAACACCCTTTCCCAAAATTTTTGTACATGTTTACAGCTCCACCACATATGGAAATAAGTTCCAACCTCCTGACATCCCCTCCAACAATTCTTGGACACTTTTTTATCTATCTGATGAAATCTTACCGGCGTTAAATACCATCTCCATACTGTCTTATAATAATTCTCCTTAATTCTAATCGACAAAAGCTTTAACATTCTTGCATCCCACATCCTCCCCCAGTCATGTTCATTAATTTGTTCCTTTAAATCATCTTCCCAAATTATTTTAAGAGAGTCTCGATATTCAGCCTCGATATTCAGGATTCTATATATTTTGCTAGTCAGACCTTTTCTAGTTTTAATTACTTCCTTCTTTCCTCTTGATTCAATTAAATCTTCAAATCTTGTATTATTTCTACACTTCTTATTTATCTTTTTCCATTCCTGTGTCCATTTTTCCAATTGTAAGCATTTGAACCAAGCTATCTTTTGTCCTTTTACCAACTCTCTAATTTGCGCCTTATCTATCATTCTTTCCATCCAGTTCCTTAACTTAATAATTTCCTGACCCTTCAGACTTCCTTCCAACTCTACTTTTAAATTCCTTGGGAAATTTCCCACAACTACCACTGGGGCGAGTGGAGAGTCTCCTGGTATTAACTTTCCTTTAACTTTCTCCCAGATCTCTAGAATGTTTTTCAGCAACGGGTTGTCCAGTCCCCTCAAATCTTTCTTTTTAATTTTATTATTAAAAAAAATATTTTGCAATTTAAAATCTAGTTCCCCTGTTTGCGTCCCTAGCCATTCTAAGTCTTCCTCCCCTAATACACTATTTATAACATATCTTAACTGATTAGCAATATGATAATTCTTTATATTTGGAAGTCCCAAACCTCCTTTCTTTTGTGTCTTATACCATAACCCTTTGTTAATCCTAGCTCTCTTATCTCCGTTGCAATAAGCATTAATCATATTTTGCCAGCTCTTTAACTCTGCATCCGATATTTGAATTGGTAGCATTCTAAACAAAAAATTAATCTTAGGTAATATCTTCATTTTTATAACCGCTATTCTACCAAACCAAGAATGTTTTAATTTTCTATATACCTCTAACTTTTCCCGTACCTGTTTTTTCAAACTTGCAAAATTAATTTCCTCTAACCTATCTAAATCTTTTGCAATATTAACTCCTAAATAACGTACTACATTTTTAAGTCTAATACCTAACTTTACTTTACCTTCCTCCATCTCCTCTTTGTTATAATTAAATAACATCATTTCTGACTTCCCCCAATTAACTTGTAAACCAATAATAATAATAATAATAACAACAACAACAACAACAATTCATTTCTTACCCGCCTCTCCGTCTGGATCTCCCCGAATTCTCTCAAATGCTCTTTAATCAGCTCCCCAACCTTCAGGGGATCTTCTAATGTCAGTAATGTGTCATCCGCAAACATATTTATTTTAATCTTCTCCTTCCCTCCTATTCCCTTCAATCTTGAATCCTCCCTTATAACATTTGCCAAAATTTCTATCACTATCGCAAATAAGATCGGTGAAAGTGGGCAACCTTGTCTTGTTCCTCGAGCTAGTATAATCTGTTGCGTTAACCCATCATTAACCATTATTTCTGCTTTATTGTTTTTATACAGTTGATCCATCACTCCCATAAATTCTACTCCAAGCCCAAATGTTTTCAAAATTGTTTTAAGTGCTGGCCATTCGACGCAATCAAAGGCTTTGAATATATCCAATGCTAACAAACCTGCTTTTAAATTCCTTTTTTTAATAGTATTGATTATATTTAAGACTCTTCCAATTAAATTAGGCATTTACCTTCCTGAGATAAATCCACATTGATCTTTTCTAATATATTTATATATAAACGTACTCATCCTTTTTGCCATTATTGCTGTAAATATTTTTGAATCTTGATTTATTAAGGATATTGGTCTATAAGATGCTGGATCAGTCAGATCCTTTCCTGGTTTCGGGATTAATATGATCAAGGAATGATCCCACGATGGGGGGGGGGGAAGGTCTTTCCTCCTTCTATTATACTATTAAATAATTTTTAAAATCTTGGTATTAAAATTCCTCTAAAAACCTTATAATATTCCGGCCCCAAACCATCCATTTCCCTCCTTTTAATTTAGCAATAATTCCTTCTATTTCTTTCTCAGTAACTAATCCTTCCATATAATCCCTATCTTGCCCCTGTAATCTTATTTTCCAATTCCTCTCTACATATTCCAATACCTTAACCTGTGATCCCATATTTTTTTTTTAGTATAATTTTTATTAATTTTTCAACAAAACAAAACAAACATACACATAATACATAATATATAAACAAACTAACTCCCTCGACTACCCCCGTGCACCCCCCCCGAGACCTACTCACATTCATCCATCTTCCTTCCAGAATTTTAATGATTCTTTTGAAGGCGACTGTCCCTTTCCCGATCTTAAAACATATTCCAAAAAGGGAGTCCATATATCTCCAAAATCACTCTTACTGGACATTCCCCTCATTATTTTCATTTTACATGTCAACATATCATTCAATGCTATATCCCAAATTTCTTTATACCAATCTTCTATTTTATAACTTCGTTGCCCTTTCCAATTTTTAGCAATCATTATTCTAACGGGTGCCAGGAGGTTGTTTACCAATTCTCTATTCATTATATGCTTATTCCTACTATCCCATATTGCTAGTAGAGCTAGCTTCGGGTTTAATTCCAATTTACTTCCAATTATATCACTTATTTCTTTAAAAACCTTTTCCCAGAATTTTTGTATTTGTTCACAGCTCCACCACATATGAAAATAGGTCCCAACCTCCTGACACCCCCTCCAACAATTCTTGGACACTTTTTTATCAATCTGGTGAAATCTTACAGGTGTTAGATACCATCTCCAAACTGTCTTATAATAGTTTTCCTTAATTCTAATCGACAATAATTTCAACATTCTTACATTCCACATCCTCCCCAATTATCTTCATTAATTTTTTCCCTTATATCTTCTTCCCATACCTCTTTTATAACTGTGATCCCATATCTGATGTATATAATTCTCTATAAAACTCCTGAAATATATTTAATTTATCCTTCATTAAGTTACAACTTTTCCCTGTCTTATCTCTAATTGTCCCTATCATGCTCTTAGCCTTTTTTGACTGAGTGGACCTAGCCAGCATCTTCGAATTTGTATTACTATATTCAAAAAAATCCCTCTTTAAATATAGCAAATCCCTCTGGACTTGTTCTAACTCTTCTCTCTCTAATTCTTTTTTCTTAGCTTGGATTTGGGCAAATCTCTCTTAGCTTCTCCTCTAAGTCCCTTACCTCCTTTTCAATCTTTTTATTTTGTGCTTCTTGTTGTTTTCTTAGGGTACACATTTACCTAATACAAATCCCTCTTACTACAGCCTTTATAGTGTCCCATATTAACCCCTTCGAGTTTGAATCCTTTTCGTTAATTTCCCATATTTTCTGCATTTCTTTTTTATGTTCTCCACTATATTTTTATTATTTAATAGCCTTGTATTGATTCTCCATCTCTTAACTTGTTTATAATCCTTCTTCATTTTAATATCCATCGTCATTAATGCATGGTCTGTGACTTTAATTACCCCTATAGCACAATCTATAAGTTTAGACATAATATTCTTTGACACAAAAATGTAATCAATCCTGGAATAACTCTTAAACCTTGGTGAGTAGAAAGTATATTTCCTTTCTTCCCCTTTTAATACTCTCCAAACATCCATTAATTCTTTTCTCTCCATTAATTTGCTTAACCCCGTCCTCCCACCACTCTTAAGAACTCTTAATATATTATCCCTGTCTTTCCCTTTGTCTAATACCACATTGAAGTCACCTGCCATCACAATATTCTTTTTACCCACTTCACCCACTGCATTAAAAACTTCATCGAAAAATTCCATTTGTTTTCCATTTGGAGCATATACATTAATCAATACATATTCCTCCTCCCCTACCATGAAAGAAATTATCAGAAACCTTCCCGCTTCATCCTTCTTCACCCTTTGTATAGTAATACCACACTTTTTTGAAATTATAATCGCTACACCTCTCGCTTTAGAAGTGCCAAAAGACTTTTCGTAAATGCCCACTTCCCTCATCCAAAGCTCATTTACACCCTCCTTTGTTTGATGAGTTTCCTGCAAAAAAATTACATCAGCTTTCTCTTTTTTTAATAACATTTCTATTCTCTTCCTTTTTATAACAGTTCCTAGCCCTTTAACATTTAAAGTTGCAACCCTTAATTTATTTTCCATCTCTCTCTTTCACCCACATCTCTATATTGGTCTCCCTCTGTGATACACATACCCCCCTCCCTCACCCACCCACCCACATTTACCCCCCCCCATCTTCCTTCACCCCCCTCCTCACCCTCACTCTTCGGGGGGGGGGGAGAAGCAACCCAACATTCCCGGAGCAGAAATCCGACCCTCCCCTCTCTTATAATCTTTTCTTATCCCTTTTACAATAATATTTCTTCATTGACGGCTTCCACCTACGGCACCTTCCTCCTGTGGATGATCAGGACAGACTTCCCCTCCAGCACCTTCATCCTGCTTTGTTTCTCCAGCGACCGTGGGATCCACTGAGCCCAGCTTTTCCAGAAGATCCATCCCTTGCTCACACGATGTTATTCTATGTTGCTTCCCTTTCCACATAAATCTCAGAAAGACTGGGTATCCCCAACTATATGTTATCGATCTCTTCCGCAAAGCCACTGTACACAGTCTAACACTCTTCCTCCACTGCACCGTTTGAGAGCATAGATCCTGGTAAACCTCAATTGATGTTGCTTGTAGCATCAGCTGGGCTTGACATCTAATTGCTTGCATCAACTTTTCTTTCTTGTAGTAATTGGCAAATTTGACAATTATATCTCTTGGGAGTATCCCCTTCTTCTTATAACCCACTCTGTGGATCCTCTCAATATCCGCCATCTCCCAAATTTCTTGAGGTTCAATTTCCTTAATCCATGCCAAAATTATGTCTCTTAAATCGTTAGGACTCTCTCCCTCTCTCTCTCCAAAAAATCTAATTTGAATGTTAACTCTCCTGTCCCGATCTTCCAAAGCAATTAAGCGCAAGTCCATCTCCTTCAAATGGTCCCCCTGTTTCTTGCTGTCTTCCTGCAGCTTCTTCGTATTCCTCTCCATTCTCTCCATATTATCCACCACAGTTTGAAGGTCCACCATAAATTCCTGCTGTGAGTCCTTGATTCTTTGCATCAATTTTTCCTCCTGCTTCAGTAAAGCCACCTCCATCACATTTTGAATTTTGCTCATTAAATCATCTGAGGTCTCTGCTTGACTCTCTTTGGCCGGTTTTGGTACTGCACCTGCTGCTTTAGGAGCTGTGCCATATTTAGTATTTCCAGAGTGACCGGGGGATTTCCCTGTCTTGTCCGATTGCTGCTGCTTCTCCGACATATTGTCTGGCATAGTTCCAGCAACCCTCACAAGACGCTGCCAGTTCCTATCAGATGGATGATCTTTCAATAATCTGCTCCAGGCGGGGGCACTGGGTTTATCACCTTTTTGCTTTCTTTTCATAAAACTAAACTCATAAATCCGCACCCCTCACCTATGTCCTCTCGGCTCAAATCAACAGTTGCGCTTCAGCTTCTAGCTCCTTCAACTAGAAGTTAAAAGTCACTTTTCCCACTTAAATCACTTCCGCCTCTCCCTCTAAAGTTATCTTAACCTTGCTGCTTCCAATTAAAGTCCATTAATTACCTTCAGTTGGCACTCTGTCGGCACTCTGTCAAAGCTCCCGTCCAGCTCCAAAACAGTTTCGTTTTCTCCTCTGCTGTTATAGTAGTTATCCAGCTGCTTCTCTCACCACAGATGCAGTAAATCCTCCAGACCCGAAATCAAATCATTAATCCAGAATCCATCACCTCCAAATTAGGGATTTTGTAAATATTTCATTGCTTCTTTATGAGAGCAAGAGAGTTCTGACTCTACTCCATGTCCGTTAGGCCACTCCCCCCGTTTCAGAGCCTTTTTGAAAAACACCACAAAGTAGTTCCCCCCCCCCCCCAGAAGAGTAACCGTGTTAGTCTATTGTAGCAAAAGCAACAAAAGAGTCTTGTGGTAAAGACACAACACATTTATTCTGGCACAAGCTTTTGTGGACTATAGCCCACTTCATCAGTCACAACTTCTTTGAAGCTTGGAGAAGACCAGTTGGGGCCTGGGTGACCCCTCTAGGTGAGACGGAGCCCTTGGGCATTGGGCAGGGCAAGCTAGGGGCAGCAGGGAAGAGCCCATGGTCTGGGCTAGAGCCGTGGGAGGAGGGTTGGCTGCTAAAGCCTCAGCCTCAGCCTCAGCAGGAGGGGAGGCGGATTAGGAGAAGGGCTACAGGGTTACTCTTGCATTTCCATTGCCCTGCGGAGTGCATCGCTCACTGGAATGAGGTGTTTAGTCGCCTTCTCTTGACCCACCGTCTCAGGCAGGCTTTCTCCTGCGAGTGACCGAGCCAGCCGTGGTCTAGCGCACCGTAGAGCGAGGAGTTTTGCTGCAGATCAGCTCCTCTTTATTACTGTCTCATTGTAGTACTACATTTCATTGCTACTACAAACCAACAGAATGAATAAATACCGTTAAAAGGAGAAAATTTCCACATCTTGGTCCCATTATTCGAGGAGAAACACATCCCATTCTCCAACTTCTCATGCAAGAGAAAACTGAAGACGGACCTCATGGCCCAAGAACGGGAGGGAAGGGGATATAGCTGTGCTTCTAGGCCATTATTTAGAGCCGTGGCGTCAAAACCAAAAAGAGTTCTAATGGCAGCTAACCTCCGATAGGAGAAGGCGGCACCCAAAGGAGGAGGAAAACATTGCTATGTCTTAGTGTTGTTTTGAGGGTATGTGGTATGCTCACACCTCTGATGAGTGTGTGGAAAGCAGTGTAGACATTGGAGAAACACAGAAAGAAATATGCCGCCTTTCTGACCCTAACCCTAAGCAGAAGGGGCGGTCTCCTTCTGCTGAGGGTGAGCAGGGGAGAAGGACCCAGAAGCAGCCTCGGTGCCCTCCCCATCCAGGCCCATGAGAATTTCCCACCTCCGAGGCAATCCCTCTCTGTATCCAGGGGAGGGAGGGCTTTTCCAAAGCAGTCTCCATGTGGCTTTGCCCCTCCCAGCCCCATACTAGACAGCCATAGGAGCTCCAGAAGCTGCCTGCATCACAATGGCCAGCCATGTCACCGGCACCCATTCCCCTAGGCACCTGGCCAGCTGGCCGGCCAACCATCACAGCAGGGGAGAGGAGAGGGGAGGACATGGCAGTGTGACCCTTTGCATGGCCCCCTGAATGACACTCCTCTGGGACACCCGCAGGTGGCACCGTCTCCCCCTCCCCACCGCAACTTCCTGGGGATGGCCGTTCCTTCTCACTACCATGCACTACGGAAGGAGGTCAATGCGCTAGCGGCAGAGAACGACGAGCTTCGGCAATTAGTGCAGCTGCTGCAAGAGAACCAGGAGCTCAGGGCTGCCCTCCGGCTCAACGAGAGTGCCCTGGTGCCAACGTTTGAGTCCTCCCGGATAAATAATCAAGGTACCATCATGGGGCGGGGGCAGAGAGACGCAGGGCGTAGGCTGGGCCCTTTGCCCCAAGAGGGAACAGCCAGTCCTAACCTGGACTGAAGGCTGGGAGGGTGATTCCAGGCCTGAGTTTGATCCCAAGGGCAAAAAGGTCATGGACCCACACTTGGCGATATACTGAGAGTGGGGCTAGGGCAGAGCAAACATGCCACGTGGGGTCTTCAGCTTTGCCTTTGGGTCATGGCCAGAAGCTGAGTGGTGGATGCAAGTGGAGGGGTGAGCCTGGGTCAGTTACAAATATGAGCATCTCTTATGGGCTACATGTAGCCCTGTAGCATAGGTAGGCTGACCAGATCAAATCCAGGTCAGGGCTCCTGTCACTTTAACAGTTGTAGAGCAAAGGGAATTTCAGCCAGTGTCATTTGTATGCCATTAGTTCCTGGTGAAATTCCCTCTTCATCACAATAGTTAAAGTTGCAGGGGCCCTGCCTTCTTTTGTATATGGTCACTCTAGTATAGTGCATGCAACTTTAACTGTTGTGATGAAGAGGGAATTTCACCAGGAACTAATGGCATACAAATGACACTGGCTGAAATTCCCTTTGCTCTACAACTGTTAAAGTGACATGAGCCCTGACCTGGATTTGATCTGGTCAGCCTACACATATGGGCATCACACGTTTGTACAAGTAAACTTTCTGGGCTGCAGGGTCAGCCATGGGTTGGTTCCCTGGCACATGCATCTCTGTGACATAATGAGTGCAAATGTTCAGCTGTGTAGTGCGCAATGGAAGGCCTGTGGGGAGGAGGAGGAGGAGGAGGAGGAGTGGCTTCTCTTCTCCTCCTGGTTGGGATTCTCCACTCCAATTCCCCTGTGTACCTGGTATACCTGGGCAAGAGCCACAGGGCTTCCCCAAGACGCACATGCTAAGAACCAGTTCAGGGACATGAACCCCCAGCTCAGGGTGGCCTGGCCTTCCTTCCCATTGGCTCCTGCATAATGGCAGCAAGGACAGGGCCTGCAAAGAAATCATGCTGATGGATTGGGTGAGGAGCAGGTTGTGGTCCCAGCAGCCATTCAGGCCCAAAGCTGGATGGAGGCTCATCAGGCTGCAGCCCCAGGCCCCACGGTCTCAGGGTGTTTGTACTTACTGAAGAAATAGAGTTGTTGGGTTCCTCCCTGTCACTCACTCATGTGCGCTTGCACATTTGCAAATGACAGAAAAATTAAATTAAAAACCCATTTTTGCAGTAAGTACATACTCCTGCAATCATTATACCAGCCAAATTCAATAGCTCTGTCCCATTCAGCTGCTGCTTTTTGAATTCTGTTTCAAAGAATTGCTAAAATGAGAGGATGAAATTGATACGTGGGAGTTTATAGGCTCCCCACCCCCACTCCAGCTATCATGAATCCTTTTTGGAACAATTACCGTATTTCATCAATTCTAAGATGCACTTTTTCTCCCATGTTTACATCTGTAAAAATGGGGTGCATCTTAGAATTGATGGCGTCTTGTAATCGTGGGATTTCTCCCATGTTTTGCAGAAGGCACTAGGGCTCTGCATGCCCCCCCCCCGCGACTCGCCCTAGCAGGTCCCAAGGGACCCCACAAGGCTGGTCAGAAGTCCCCCCTCCCCACTTACCTTGATCTCTGCTGCCTCGGCCTGGGAAGGCTTCAGTACTGGGAAGGAGGCCGCGATCTCGGGAGATCTTGCAAGAACTCTGCCTCCTTCCCAGTACCAAAGCCTTCCCAGGCTGAGGCAGCAGCGATCAAGGTAAGGGGGGAGGGGGGACTTGCGGGGCCCTAGCCCTAACCTCCCCCCTCCCCTCCATCACCGGCGCCCATCCTCGCTGCCGCCGCCGCTCCGCACCGCTGGCAAAGCTTGCCTCGTTACTGGGAATGATGCCTTGCCAGGCCAAGGAGAGTGCTGGCAGCAGCGCGGAGCGGTGGCGGCGGCAGCGGCAAGGATGGGTGACAGCAATGGAGGTGAGTGGGGAGGAGGGAAGGGGTGCTGAAATTAAGGTGCGTCTTAGAATCGACGCAAAGCTTTTCCCCTGTTGGTAGCCCTGAAATTTAGGTGTGTCTTACAATCGATGGTGTCTTACGTTCGGTGAAATATGGTACTCCATGCACAACCTTTTTCTTTTTCTTTTAAGGTGCTTCTCAAGTGTGCAAACATGTTTGTAATTTTTAAATTATTTTCCTCCAGTCTCTTCACAAATGCACAGATTAACCTGTCAGCTATGTACAGTGTTAGTACATTTATCTTGTTAATTTCAGATAATCTACTCCACTTCCTCACTTCCCTTGACAGACTTTAGAGTTCACTGTCAATGGGGTAGGTAACTTACAAGGAAATTGACAAGAAAATTGACAAGGCAAATGTACCACTGCAGACTGTACATAGTGGACAGGTGAATCTGTGCATTTCCGAAGGACTGGCAGGAAAAACGCTAGAAAAAAAATTACAAACACATTTGTGTACTTCTGAAGCAACGAAAAAAGGTAATAAACAAATTAAGACATTCCCACGTGCTGTTTCTGTAACAGTGGATGGGCGGACCCCACTGCTGAGGGAAGAGGCAGGTGGTAGGCACCAGCAGTGGGATTGTGAGGAGCAGCTGTGCTTTCCGCCTGTAGCCCATGTCAAGAAGCTGCCGACATGCCATGCTGCTGGGCTCACCCGTCACTTGAGAACATGCCACCCTCAGCAACCCAATAAGCCATGGATTCTCAGGATGACTTGGGTGTGGTTAACTTATCTGTGCCAAGTTTGGATGTCACAGTAAGCCATGCTGAAACAAAAAGGCCCACAATCCACCATGGCTGACCATAATATGCAAACCCAGTGACTGAGTTTGGACAATCTCATTGGCAAGAGAAGCCATCGTAGCTTCTCCCGCTGCCCCTGTGCATCCTGATGAAAAGTTGCAAGTGGTACCTCTCCCCTTATTTTATTTTATTATTTATTGATTGATTGATTGCATTTTTATACCACCCAAGAGCCGAAGCTCTCTTGGTGGTTCCATCAGAACGAAAGTTTCAAGTTGAAAAAAATTGATGATTGTATTGACAGAGTTCACAACTGAATTTCCCAAGTGTTCAAAGGAGAGGCAACCTGGTGCCCTCCAGATTTATTGCACTACAACTCCCATCACCCCCTGACCATTGGCCATGCTGACTGTGGATGCTGGGAGTTGTAGTCCCAAACATTTGGAGGGCACCAGGTTGCCTACCACCCCCAGAGCAATTTGAGTTCCTCCTAGAGTGCCACTCCGTTCAGGATCTAGATAACATGGCACTCAACCTAGGCCCAGGCCCCCTCCACAAGGATGCGCTTTTGTGCCCGGTTCGGCGATTATGCGCATTATCACGGAGGCGCATTTACTCCTAATCCCTCTGTACGGGAGGCGGCGAGAGGCGGCGAAGCGCATTAATTGATGTCCAAAAAGCGCTTTACAAGAAGTTAATGCGCATAATCGCTTGTTCACACGGCGAAAATGCGCTTTAACGGCCGGAGCAAAATAAAAGTCGCTATTTAACGCGCATTCGATAATGCGCATAATCCGGGAGATAACGCGCCTCTACGCCCGTTTTGCGCTCCGCTGGTGTGGAGGTAAAATTTATAATGAGCCTTCAAAGAGCATTAAACCTCTCTTGTGGAGGTAGCCCCAATCTTTTATTCTGGAGACCCGGACAATGGTTAGGAAAAGGAACCCCCTGCTGGTTTCCATTTTTAAAAAATGTAGGAACCGGAGAGACGTTTGCCAGCAATGCCAAAGGGCCCCTTTGAAGCATGTTCTGAATGACGCTTTTCCTGACATGTTTGCCCTGTTTCAGCTGCTCTTGCGATTTCAAATGAACCGCCCAGAGAGCTTCATCTATGGGGCGGTATACAAATGCAATCAATCAATCAATCAATCAATCAAGGGTTTGGCTGGTGTTCATTTTCTAAAGCATTGTCAGTAAAAAAAAACGCCCACTGCAGATTCAGGCTGGGACAAAATCTCTCCCAATATTTATTTTATTTTATATTTAGGGGTGATTTGTTTCCTGTGAATGGGGAGGGCATTTAGGGACACTTTCAGGGAGGGGGGACCTTGCATTCTTCCCCTGGTCTGGTCTCAGTGAGGAAGGCTGTCCTCTGACGGTGGCAGGGGCTGCAGGCAGCTCCACCCCCCACAACAAGCTTAACAATTAAAGGAAGGAATGGCTGAAGCCCTCAGCTCCCTCATAGCTATCATCATTTCAGCATGCAAAAGCGGCTTGCCCAGAACATAAAAGCTGATTGTCAGCATGCGTAAAAATTAGGGTGGGGATGGAGGTCAGGGATGCCATCTTGCCTGTTGGCTTTGGGGGTAAAGAGAAAGCAGAGCTGGTGCCCAGTGAGCCTTCCCGAGGAGAGCATTCCACAGAAGGATTGCCATAGCTGAAAAGGCCCCAGGCATCACCTGCCACAATCTCAGAAAACAGGCAGGGGGCAACCAGAAGAGCGCCCCTCCCCAAGCTCCTGCCCATGCATTGAAAAAAGAACTCTGGATATTTGGGCAGGAACAAATGATAAGCAACGGCAGCCCTTCAAGGGCCTGCCCAAAGCCGTGGAAACAATATACATTAGTATTTCCTAAACACTTAAAATGCTTTCATCAGCTTTTTGAAAGGAAGGGGGTTTCTCGTTCATCAATTGGTCACTAGCTCGTTTCTGGTTGTCCCCTGCCCACTTTCTGAGATGGAGGCAAGCGGTGGTCGGGCCCTTTCCAGCAGTTCCGAGGAAATCAAAACTCTCCCCCTTCGCCCACTCCCAGATGCCAATGCCAAAAGCAGAGGAGGCAGAGGAGGCAAGGACATTTTTATGGTTCTTCAGCAAAGCCCATGCAGAACTAGAGGAGATGAACTCCTGGACAGATAGACAGGGGAGAACAGGATGTATTCCTACACCCACCTAGCCACCAAAGAACGAGGGAAATGGGAGAAAATCCATGAGAACCGAGACCTGGTCATGGGGGAGAGTCCCCTCTCACATGGTCAGGAATCTGGGGGACGTGTTTGAGAGACGCCGCCGAGTGCTTCGGCCTGGCTTCATCCACAGCTGGGACTCTGACCAGCGTTTCCCTGCCTGTTCATTCCTACAGACCCATTACTAAACCAGGCGTTTCTGGAAACATCTAGCTGGGACCAGGATCGCTCCGGCTTTGCACCAGCCTTAAGGGTCGGAGTACGCCAGCGCCGTCCAGCGGATCGCGCCGTCCAGCAAATACTGCACCAGCCTCCACCTCCTCCTCCTCCAGGGGGCGGCGTGGGAGCCGTGGCCCGGCTGCACTTCCCCCTCAAGATGGCCCTGCAGCAGCCACCAGTGAGGCCGGCCCCTCTCCCCATCGGGGCTCCACTAGGTCCTGGCCAAGGTAAGAGCGGAGCTCCCTCGTCGTCTTGCTGCTGGTGGAGGGAGGGCAGGTGCGGGGGTGCAGCAGGCATGCAGGCAACACCAGGTGGACCCCCCCTGGCCCCTCAGAGTGTGACACGGGTGGCTGGGGGGGCAAACTTGCATTGCGCTTGACCCACCGGATCATGGAGCGGATTGCAGGGTGCTGCTGCAGAGGATGGGGAAATGCCTGGGGCCAGCCTTGCCTGTGGGGGTGTACATGGGATGGTGTGGGGAGTGAGGGGGGTGCATAGGTGTTGCCTAATTGCACGCAGGTTCCTGAGCCAGCCCATGAGTAACTGACCTGCATTCACAGCTATCAGAACATGTCAATCGCACCGTTTTCTTTAAGCAGTAAAGTTTTTAAAATTGCAAACAGCTGGCAGATTCCCCGCCATGGGCTATGAGCATAGGTGTGCGCAAGGGGTGTGCTGGGTGTGCCCAGGCACACCCTAAGGTCTCAAGCAATAAGTGTCGAATTGAGGGGGCTATTGAATAGGGATGCAGAGAGGGATCCAGGTGCAGTGGGAACTGTCCTCTGGCTGCTCTGCTGCCGGCAGTGGAAGTCAAAAGGAATTATTCTGCAGGGAGCCCCACTTCAGAGAGGACAGGAGGAGGAGGGCCCCCTGAAGGCTAGGATCACCTCGTGAGCCCCTCCTCCGGCCAGTGTCACCACACAGCCCCACTGATGCTGAGCTTGAGGAGCATCTCCTCATCCCCCCCCCCCACATCTGCAATAGCCCTCCTATGGCCAGGCAAGCTGAACACAGATTAGGGCATTAGTGTCTACACTGTTTATAATTAATAATAATAATAATAATAATAATAATAATAATAATAATAATAATAATAATAATTTATAACTCGCCTCTCCCTCCGGATCGAGGCGGGGAACAACAACAATATAAAACACAAGAATCACAAAACAGTTAAAATTTTAAAAACAAGAAAAAATACATCATTAAAAACATCTTAAAATTCATCTGGATAGGCGTGCCGGAAGAGAGCAGTCTTCATGAAGACTGCTAATTTGTCTAATCTCCTCCGGCAGACCATTCCACAGTCTGGGAGCGATGGAAGAGAAGGTCCTCTGGGTAACACTCACCAGCCTAGTTCTGGCTGGCTTGAGTAAATTCTTCCCAGAGGACCTAAGTGTGCAGGGCGGATTGTACGGGAGAAGGCGATCCCGCAGGTAACCTGGACCCAAACCATGTAGGGCTTTAAAGGTAATAACCAACACTTTATACTTTGCCCGGAAACTGATTGGCAGCTAATGAAGCGATTTTAATAAGTAATGAATAAAAAGAACAGCCTTTATGACTGACAATTCAATCAATGTTTTTCAAAAGTTCCTTGGATGCACAACCTAACGAAATGTGCTGCACACGCCTCTGGCTGTGAGTCAAGAAGGACCTGAAAGGAGGATGCCTGTTGCCCCTCGACGTGACTTCTGGAGCGTTTTAGACTCTGCTCCACTGCAGAACTCCCAAGGAAACAAAGTACACCGTCACAGGGACTCCCAAGTGTCCCTGAAAAGCGAAATGGGCACCCCCGCCCCCCAAAAAGCACTGGGTCTTTTCCCAGCAGAATATGCATGGTCCCTCAATGCTGGTTCCCCACTGGGGCTGCTCCATCTGTGGGGTGCCCTTTTCTTTATGCAGCTGCAAATGGGTTTTGGATCAGCCCAAGGTTTGGATGTTCTTGATGCTAGTCTGCTGGCGTCTTTCCTTCTCCTCTGGCCCAGGAGCAGAGGCAGCTTCTTGAACAGATGTCCTGCCGTTTAACACTTGAACTGAACCTGGATCAGAGGAGTGATAGAGATGTTGCTGGTCGGCCCTTGCTTGGATCTGGGCCGTGATCCAGGTGCCTGCTTGGCAGATCCACCTGCTGCCTTCTCTGCGGCGCAGCCAAACCTGGGGAATTCCATCCTTCCAGGGACAGCCGTTTTGCAGGACTGGGAAGAAGGCCCCTCTCTTCCAAAGGGCTCTTCCAGCAGTGTGAAGAGGTTTTAAAGCACTGCTACTTACCTGCATTTTACAGTGGATGATTTACTTGTGTATTTACTGTTTTTAATTGGGTGGTTTTAAAACTGAATTTATAACCTGCCTTAGGTCTGTTGTATGGATAAATATGGGAGGGAGGGACTGAGGGAGCTGCCATACATAGAGCTCAGCACCGTTTTTCTAGGCCCTCTCTACAGCCAGATACATGGCCAAACTTCATGCAATGCCTTACAAAACTATAAAATGCTAAATGGAACCATTTAAAATTTTAGTTTTTAATGAGTTAAAAAAAAAAAGAAATTAAGATCAAGAATTAAGATGGAAAACCTAAAATATGAGCAGATAAGGGAAATAAGCAATGCAATTTGTTATTTACAATCAACAATACCCACCAATGTAAGTTTTATATGAAGTGTCTTCTGGCCTCATCACATGGAATTGAGTTGCATTACAAGATTGCTTGTAACATTACTAATATATACTGTCTGACATTTTCCTGGGAGTTCAAACCGTTCCAAAGTCTGGAAATTATTTATAGGCTGCCATTTCTCCCGAGGCAAACTGGCTGTGTAGGCCTTCTTTGGTGGATTGGGGGCGGGGTGATGGTGGGTCTCCCCAACGGCACCCCCCATTTTTGTGTAAGAGTTCCCAAAAAAGAGCTACATTAGGCTGCCTCCAGCCAGGCTGACCTGCCTGCCTCACCTACTAAGGCCCTCCGTTGTTTGGGAAGTTTCACCGCAAGGGCCTGCGCCTGCCTGTCAGTTTTAAAGGAAATTAGCAGAGCTTGACTTGTACTTTCCCAACTGAGTTTTTCACAACTGTGGACTCACCTTAGCATGCAGGGGAGGTGGCGGTTAAGAGCCATGCGGCCTCAGCATAGTGAGATACTTTTTTAAACCAATGAAGACCAACTGGTGAAGCAAAAGGATTGGACCCCAGGGCCAACTCCCTCCAGACGCCCAACCCAGTGTTCACCCAGAACACGGCAGGTGATGTGGGCAGCAGCAGCAGCAGACCAGACCAGAGCCAGAGCCAGAGCCAGAGCCAGAGCCAGAGCCAGAGCCAGAGCCAGAGCCAGAGCCTGGGTGAGCATGGCCATGCTGTTTCCCACCTGGACTCACTAGAGCATCCTTTGCTCTTCTTTTTAGAAGCATGTTTAAGTCAGGGGTCAGCTGGATGAGCATATACATGGCTAGAGATGCTATATTTTTATTTTTACCTTTGAAATATATTATTCTTTTCGACATCAAAATAGGGCTTATTCCCAAGTAACTGTTTTTAGCAGCAAAGCAGCAGGCACAATTTCAGTTTTTCTCCCTGGGAAAGGGACTAGCTGCCAAGTGGAACAGGAGCCCTTACACTCAGGAAGCAGGCAAGACCTGGTGGATGCCCCTTTAAGAGACTCAGGCAGTGAAGAAGGGGATGAGAGGAGGCTGCCTCTACAAGAGAGGTTTAAAGCTCTTTCAAGGCGCTTTAAAAAATTTACCTCTACAAGGAGGGAGCGCAAATCGGGCGTAGAGGCGCGCTATCCCTCCGATTGTGCACATTATCGAATGCGCGTTAAATAGCGAGTTTTATTTTGCGGCGGGATGTGCTGCTGCTGCTGCTGCTGCTGGCTCCCCCGCTCGGCTCCTGGCTTCCCATAGGAAGTTTAGCCGGCTCCTCTGGCTCCGTCTTTTGCCTTCCTCGCCCGCCCACGTCCCTCGACAGACAGCAGGGGGAGACCCCGGCCGGCCTCGGTCAGCACCTGCTCGCTCCCGCCGCCCCCCGCGACGGACGGACAGACGGACGGCCAGCCCAGCCCAGCCCCTCCTTCCCTCCCTCCGGCGGGGGAGGACGAAGCAGCCAGGCACGCAGGCAGGCAATGGAGCGGAGCACTGAGGCGCGCCCGGCCCTTTAAGGGCTGCCGGTTCCGGCACAGCCTCAGCTGCAACCAGCGCCCAAGGGAGAGCTTCGCGTGGCCGAAGAAGGGTTCGCCCTGCCGCCGCCCCCCTCTCCCCGCCGCCGCCGCCCCCGCCGCCCCCGCCGGGAAGGAGATGCTCCCCATCCAGCAGTGACAACTCCTCCCGGCTCCCCTGAGCGACCCCCCCACCCCCGGTTTCTTGCCTTTGCGGAGAGAAAGGCCGGCGGAGGACTCTCGCTGCCCCCTCTGCTGCTCCCCGGCCGAGATCGGCTCCTGCCTCCAGGGGTCTGCACACCGCCCCCCCCCCCCCCCTGCAGTCACTCTTTGGAAGCCAGCAGCAGTTTTCCGGGCTGATCCGCCCCCGGCCCCCGATGTAGCCGTCCTGCATCAGTTGCCCCCCTCCCTGCCCCGTCCCTCCCTGGGGTTTGATCTCGCCTCCCCCCTCCCCCCTCCCCTCTCCCTGCCTGCTTCTCGTGCAGAGGTATTAGGCGTAAATGCGCTTCAGCGATGAAGCGCATAATCACTTAACCAGGCGCAAAAGCGAATCCTTGTGGAGGGGACCTCAGAGATCAGCAGGCTACCAGAGCACGGAAGTTACAGGGATGATTGCCAGTACCTGGTGTTGGGTTAGGATTTACAAGGTGCAGAACAGCCTAGTGAGGCTTGCTGGAAACAACCCGCACCCTTCCAGGATCGGTTCTTCCAGGGCTTCCTGCACCTGAACTCCCTGGCTGGATTGCGACCTCTGAGCACCATGGTTTGAACTCTGCTGCTGAGAAGCGAACCACATCGGCTGCCGCCTCTCTGGCTCGGCTCTGCAATTCACAGCAATCAATCTTCGTTCCAGCCGGCAGACGCGGCGGACACAAGGCAAAGAATCAACAATGCGCATTGTTGACTATCTGCACAACCGTTGATTACTGTGTCGTCTGTCAGGCTCCGTTAACTCTTTCACATGCCTACAGAGTCGTGAGGCAAGAGCGGCAGAAACCCCCGCCACCCTTCCCAGCAGGCTCTATAGGCAGGTGTCATTCGTCCGGGAAGCGGGCAGGGAGACACCGATCGTGCCGCCCCTGGTGGGGAGCCGTGATCGTCGGCTCCCTGAGCACTTCCCGTGATGGGCACATGCAGGCCCTGGGTGGGGCATCGCCAGTTGTGGCGCCCCACATGTTCCCAGGGATGTGCTCGTCCCTTGGCCTCCCCACCCCAGGACCCATCTGGATATCGGCTCGAGGGGATGGAAGGAGCATGGGTCACATCAAAGCGCAGGAGATCTCCTTCCACCCGGTGCGTCCTCCGCCGCCGCCGCTCTGCTCCTGCGCCCTGCCCTCCACTCACAGCAAAGTGCTGGCGGCGGGGGATGCGGGGAAGTCCTGCTGCTCTCCAGCAGTGGCAAGCGTCCCAGTGTCCCCGGTCGCCAGCCCTTTGCGGCGCCTGGAGGGCGAGGCACAGGAGGAGCTCGTTTGCCTGCGCCCCGCTCGCCGTTTGTTATGTGTACATCTCGGGATGGCGTGAGGGAGAGAGAAGACGGTCCCCTTCGCGCCGTCCAAGCTGCCCAAGCGGGGAACGGAGAGTGGCGCGCAGGAGGAGCGCAGCCTCCTGCGTCCCGCCGTCGGCTATTTGTGGATGGGGGGGGAGCGAAGCTGCTGCTGTCAGAAGGACTCCTCTGACAGTGCCCCCTCCCCCGTCTCCACACCCTAGAGCCCCGAATGGCAACCGGAGGCGCGGCGGAGGGACGCCAGACATGGCCTTGTTCGCCATTTGGGGCTGGGCAGAGGGCGGAGGAAGACGCGGACAGTGCCCGGCTCTGTGTGCTGTGTCTCTCCTCCCCCCCCCCCCCCGCCGCCCCCGAATGGCGGAGCTGGTTCCTGCTCTCCATATCGGGATGCCATGGAGAAAGACGCAGGAGAACTGCCCACCCGCTGAAGGGGCAGGCAGGTCTCCTGCATCTTTCTCCATGGCATCCCGATATGGAGAGCGGGAACCAGCGGGAGGGTGAAGAGGAAGGGAGAGAGCAATAGTCAACCCTCTGTTATTAGGCCGCGTCTAGACGAGGTCGCATTGGCACCTCGTGATCCGACATCCCACCCGTACGCTCCTCCAGGGTAACCCCCTTGGCAAGGAGCGCAAAGGCAGGGTTTAAAACCTCATGGGGCTGCCGCTGCCACCCCGAGCGCCCTGTTCCTCCCCCCACAGTTGTTTCCCTCCTCCTCCTCCTCCTCCTCCCCACTGCCGAAGAGAAAGCAGTCGTGGGGGGGGGGGGAGTCGGCGCCTTGCTCCATTTAAAAAATATATGTTTTGTACATTTCTCTTCTAATGCAAAGTGGCGCAGAGGCAGCCCAGCAGCCATTTGGCTCACTGGCCCACCTCCTCCCCCGCCATCGGCCAGGATCCGCCTCCATTGCAAATCCGGAGCAAGGCAACAGATGGGAAATGCGCGTCGGCGCCTTGCTCACAGCCAAAGGTTGCGGTAAGTCGCCGACTTTTTTAATTCGGAGCTTCGGGGGAATGCCTTGGGATGGCCCCGCGATGGTGGCTGTGTCATATAAATGACCGAATGCTACTGCAGATCCACCCCGGGGCTTTCCCCTCGTCAAGATGTGCCCTTAATAGTCCACTCCATGGATTACTATTAGCATGTCACATTGGAGGTACCCCAATGTGACATGCTAATAGTTTTCCGTGGCGTTGACTATTAACCCAGGGTTGACTATTGTGTTGTCCGAACGCAGCCCTTATGTCCTTATATTGTGCTTCGAATAGCTGCTCTGTCGTAATGCTGTAGTGATAGTAGGTGGATCAGGGATCAAAGTGTTGCTAGGAATTGCAGTGGGCCTACCGCTGCTCCTCTGAAGGCCCCCAGTGTTTTATGCTGATGACTCCAAATGCAAAAAGGAGAGGGGTTTTCCATCCTGGGGCCTAACTGGAGGCAATGGCCACCATGGAATGTTTTTGGGAGGCCTCACGAGCCACGCAAGACTACAGGAAAGGCCTTTTGCAGTAGTCCAGAGCAGCAATGCACCAATACGATGTGGTGGATGAAGGAGGCAGCACAGCACAGCCCCTGACCTGTGAACCCAAGCGGGACCAACCCCCCCCCACACACACACACACACACTGCTATGCATAATTCTCCTGGCAAAGAATTAGGGCAGGGTTCTCCAACGCGGTACCTGTGGGCTCCTCCCGTGGCACACATTGTTACGGTTTGACTTTGTTTGAGCTATCGGTCTATGATTCAGTACTTTGGGAGCATTTAGCAGCCTGTTTACTCCGTCTGGCAGAGAGAAAAGTACTTCTGAAGAAACTGGACGCCTAGGGTTGATCGTGGGTTGTAATCTAGTTTTTGTACTAACAAGAATTAGTTAAGGAACATCTTTTTAATCCGCTTATCACTTTATTAGAAATATACCTGTCACATCACTTCAAAATATATTGTGCATCATATAATGACATAAAACATTTTTGTTGTTAATGGAGCATTGCTAAAGATCCTTGGAACTTAATAGCTTAAAACACAGAGGGCATCTACAAGAGCGATTGAAAGCTCTTCAAGTCGCATGAAAAAAATTACCTCTACAAGAGCGGAGTGCAAATTGGGGGTTGAGGTGCTTTATCTATCCGATTATGTGCATTATCCAATGCGCGTTAAATAGCGAGTTTTAATTCTCCGTGGCAGTTAAAGCACATTATGACCATGTAAACGAGCGATTCTCCGCATTTCAACCACTTTAAAGCGGGCATAAAAGCGAATTCTTGTAGAGGGGGCCAGAGAGATCTCATTCGAAGTACCAAGTTTCCTATTCAATACTGAACAGGCGATTCAGTGGGCAGGTTCACAAGGGCCTGGTGAGCTTCTAATGAAAAGCTCCCGCATTCTGACATCAGCATATATTTATACTGTTTGTATAAAAATTACCTGATAACTAATATTATCTGCCGTCCCTTAAATTAGGACTCTCAGTCTTAATTATTTCATTGTTTATTCAACATTCTTTAAAAAAAAAAAAAAGAACACGTTTAAAAGGCTTAGATGTAACCTTTCAGGCTAGATACGATCAATTTTGAATTATAGCTTTGAGGAGATAACTCCTTATTCAAAATTTGCCAATTAAACTAAAGTCTATAATTAAAGTCTATAATGTTTTCTAGACAACGGTAAATCAAGCTTTTTACTATGTATACTTTCACAATATTTTTTTACTCATTAATTGATAAGCGAAAACTTTCAGTACACTTTTGACCTGGAATAATACAGTTTCACATCTGTTCATTACTTTTATGCCAGTTACCTAAATTTAATCATGAGCATGCGTGTGATCCTGGATCTTCCTTTTAAGACGAGTTAGTTCATTATTTACGTACATTTTCAAACTCCTAGTTATTATTATTATCATTAATATTTAGTATTTGCATTTCATAATGAGACATCTTATATTTTATGTTTTAAGACAGGTGGATTAAGCTAAGAAAGGACTCACTAGTGAGATATATAGAATATTAATAGAGGAGGAATTTCAGGACTCACTTAAGGTTATAAAAGAGGTATGGGAAGAAGATCTAAGGGAAAAAATCAATGAAGATAATTGGGGGAGGATATGGAATGGAAGAATGTTGAAATTATTGTCGATTAGAATTAAGGAGAACTATTATAAGATAGTTTGGAGATGGTATCTAACACCTGTAAGATTTCACCAGATTGATAAAAAAGTGTCCAAGAACTGTTGGAGGGGATGTCAGGAGGTTGGGACCTATTTTCATATGTGGTGGAGCTGTGAACAGGTACAAAAATTTTGGGAAAGGGTTTTTAAAGAAATAAGTGATATAATTGGAAGTAAATTGGAATTAAACCCGAAGTTAGCTCTACTAGCAATTTGGGATAGTAGGAATAAGCATATAATTAACAGAGAATTGGTAAACAACCTCCTGGCACCCGTTAGATTAATGGTTGCTAAAAATTGGAAAGGGCAACAAAGTTATAAAATAGAAGATTGGTATAAAGAAATTTGGGATATTGCATTGAATGACATGTTGACATGTAAAATGAAAATAATGAGGGGAATGTCCAGTAAGAGTGATTTTGGAGATATATGGAATCCCTTTTTGGAATATGTTTTAAGATCGGGAAAGGGACAATCGCCTTCAAAAGAATCATTAAAATTTTGGAAGGATGATGGATGAATGTGAGTAGGTCTCGGGGGGGTGGGGTGCACGGGGGAAGTCGAGGGAGTTAGTTTGTTTATGTATTATGTGTATGTTGTTTGGTTTGTTGAAAAATCAATAAAAATTATATAATAATAAAAAAAAGACAGGTGGATTAGCAATTCCACCCCAATAGTCTCCCAAGCAAGTCCAATAAACTAAAATCAACTGTTCCCTAAAATCCAGGACACTCGGGGCACCCATATTTTTTTTTGGTTTTGTGTTTTGCTTTCCTGTTGAGCCACAAGGCATGTGAGTTCGCAGGCATACCGCTTGAATTATACTGTGAGCCAGAAGGAGTGGATTTACACTGAGCAGACAACTCAGGGTCCCCAACATAGCGCTCATAGACACCCACAAAAACATCCCCCCCTTTAAAATATATATACATGAATTTGTATATATGTAGCAATTAATACATATGACATGCATACAACTTTCTAGCAATTACACATAGCCTTCAACAAAAGTGGACCAAAGATACAAAGAAGTAGCCATTTGAAAGTGTTATCTCTTGAAATACTGAAGGTGTTGTAAGCCCCTCAATCCATTGCGTTATAGGAGGTGGGAGTTTATCCTTCCAATGTTGAACTATCAGTCTCTTAGCTGTCAAAAGGGAGTGTGGGGATCCATTTACATGGGCCATGTGTTAATTTCCAGGAAGCAGCTAAATAATTTAAAAGGGCATGTACAGCAGTGAATATTATAGATGTTCCAGTCTGTGTAATAAGCTCCTCTCCAAAAGAAGCAACTACTGACCATTGCCAAAACATATATTTTAAAGAGGCATTAGCTGTATTGCACTGCCAGCAATCTGCTAAATTAGACAGCCCCTTATTAAAGCAGCACTACGGTGTCCTGCAGAACATGAAACAAAACATGTTTACTGACAAAGACGCCCCTAAGATCCATAGATGTGCAGGTAGGTGCCCGAGCAGAGGCGTTCTGTGGTGGTGCTTGCTGCCCACAGCAGTTTCTCCAATTCCCAAATGAGCCTGGGTTAGAGCTGCAACCGCTACTAGGGCAGGAGGAGGAGGAGGAGGAGGAGGAGGAGGAGGAGGAGGAGGAGGAGGAGGAGGCCCTACTGCTGACTACCCAGGGAAAGGGAGCTAGGCACTCCATGGGTGTGGAAGGCCTCTGCGTCAAAGGCCGTGGCTGTGGCCAAGGGAGATGCTGATCTCCAGTGTCTGCCCTGTGTCCTCCTGCATTAAAGAGCTGTGACAAGTTACAAAAAGAGCAATTATCGCCTGGATCATGGCTGGGAGTTTTAGCTTTTTAAAGTTATTACAGTGGGTTTAAATGTATGTGTATATGATGTGTATATTGTATGTTTTTGCTGTTTTAATTTTTGTATGTTGTTTTTAATTGTTTTAATCTTATGTAAACTGCCCAGAGAGCTTCAGCTATGGGGCGGTATACAAATGAAATAAATAAATAAATGGGTTGCCATATTCTGAATCCTCAAAACCGGGACAATTTTTAAAATATATTTATTTATTTATTTTTGCTGGAAGCAAAATAAAAAGAAGGAGCTATGAAGCCTCAGCTATATGGGGTCGTCTGATCTAGAGTTGAAAGGGTTACTGACCTGGCTGGAAGGGGAAAAGCACGGGCTGTTTTTCTGTCATTGAGTCACTGGGGTCTCTGAACAGGCAGTAAGCAGCCCTCCTGTAAGCAAAATAAAAAGTAATGGTGTGGGTGGAAGGGAGTTAGAAGAGAAAAGGGCTGGAGGTGAGAATTGTGGGGGGAAGAGAAAGCGATCTCGCAAGAGGGGCAGCCAAAGCAGAGCCCATTTTGAACAAGGGGTTTCCCATGGGTAATCCCCCCTCCCCCGAGGTTTCCCTTAAAAAAGCGATGGGGTCTAATCTGCACCTGAAAGGATTCCCTGGAGGGGCAAACACAAACCCTGCACAAGAGCAGCGGTTGGTTAGGAAACCTTTTGCCTCCTTCACTGTTTGACGAAATCTCTGGGCTCTCCCAGGCTCAGCAGCCACAGCCCCACGGCAGCAGGGCAGCCTGAGGACAGCAAGCGCGCCTTTTTCTGCTGCTCCTCGTCCTCCTTGTCCTCGTCCTCTTCTGCACAGGGGTGATCCCACGAGTCCCAGGGAGTGACTCAGCCGAGCCTGTGCAGGAGCGGCCGTGCTGCTTTCTTCTCTTCTGCTGCAGCGACGCTGCTCAAGGTGCCATTTTAGAAATCAGCCAGCCAGACTGGGAATCCGGGATTCGTGCCCAGCCGGTCGGGACATTTCGGAATCACCTGGAAATCGGGATGTTCCCAGGTTTCCAGGACAACCCTAATCATGGCCATCCATGAGGAACCCCGGAAAAGCTTTGGGGAAACAAGAGCTGGGAGGAAACACGACCCCAAGTCTGCCTAGGAGTGGCACATCAGCTTCTGGCTGTAGCACATGGTGGCTTCTGAGTGCTAGGGGGGCAACGGCCATGCGGAGGCCATGCCAATGAGGCCCAGACGCTCAGTGGAACCTCTCTCTATTCTTTGCAGCTAATGACGGTTTCATTCTAAACCATCCCAGCCCTGCTAGTTTTGCCAGCGACTCACTTCAAAGCGCCGGTGGTCCCCGAGGCATCTGCTTCGAATGCCCCATCCCCTGGCACCCACACTATTTGCCACTCTCCATTTCTAGCACCCAGAACCTGTTAGACCTGGCCTCTGCATACACCCCTATGAGTTCCCAAGACTGGGAATCTTCCTATCCTTCCATCCAGAACCTGTCAGACCTGACCTCAGTTTTCGGAGCTGCCTTGCCTGCCAACCAGAACCTGTCAGAACTGAGTTCCCGGTATTTCGCCTCCCCAGTGGCCTCCCCAGGGGCTGCTGCCCCCATGCCTTTGCAAGCCCCGAACCTGTCAGAACCGAGTTCCCAGTATTTCAACTACCCAGTGACCTCCTCACCGGCTGCTGCCCCTGTGCCATTGCAGGCCCCGAACCTGTCAGAACTGAGCTCAATTTTGGGATCTTCCGTTCCTTCCAACCAGAACCTGTCAGGACTGAGTTCCCGGTATTTTGCCTCCCCAGGGGCTGCTGCCCCCATGCCCTTGCAGGCCTCGAACCTGTCAGAACCAAGTTCCCGGTATTTCAACTACCCAGTGACCTCCTCACCGGTTGCTGCCCCTGTGCCATTGCAGGCCCCGAACCTGTCAGAACTGAGCTCAATTTTGGGATCTTTCGTTCCTTCCAACCAGAATCTGTCAGGACTGAGTTCCCGGTATTTTGCCTCCCCAGGGGCTGCTGCCCCCATGCCCTTGCAGGCCCTGAACCTGTCAGAACCGAGTTCCCAGTATTTCAACTACCCAGTGACCTCCTCACCGGCGGCCACCCCTGTGCCATTGCAGGCCCCGAACCTGTCAGAACTGAGCTCAATTTTGGGATCTTCCGTTCCTTCCAACCAGAACCTGTCAGGACTGAGTTCCCGGTATTTTGCCTCCCCAGGGGCTGCTGCCCCCATGCCCTTGCAGGCCTCGAACCTGTCAGAACCAAGTTCCCGGTATTTCAACTACCCAGTGACCTCCTCACCGGTTGCTGCCCCTGTGCCATTGCAGGCCCCGAACCTGTCAGAACTGAGCTCAATTTTGGGATCTTCCGTTCCTTCCAACCAGAACCTGTCAGAACTGAATTCCCGGTATTTCGCCTACCCAGGGGCTGCTGCCCCCGTGCCATTGCAGTCCCCGAGCCTGCCAGAACCGACTTCCCGGTGGTTCACCTTCCCCTCACCAGTTGCCGCCCCCGTGCCATTGCAGGGCCCGCACCTGTCAGAACTGAGCCCAGTTTTGGGATTTTCTCTTCCTTCCACCCAGAACCTGTCAGGACTGAGTTCCCGGTATTTCGCCAACCAAGGGGCCGCCCCAGTAGCTGCTGCCCCCATGCCAATGCGGGCCCCATTCAATTATCTGGTCCTGCACAACCCCGTCCCTTTCATCCTGCAGCCCCCACCTCCAGGGAGGAAGGCCAGGCAGGCGCCCCCTCCCCCCCAGCCCTCCCCCACTGTGCCACTCCAAGCCCCCACGGATCAGCAGAGGTCTCTGGATGTGAGGCCCAAGGAGCGCAGAGTCCCCGTTAAGCAAGACACTACCATGGCCGCTGCCACGAAGACAACCAGCGACGCCAAAGCAAAAGGTGAGAGAGGCCAAGACGGGCGGGCGGGGCGGGAGGGCTGGGCGCACTGCTGGTACCGTGCGGCGGGGCCATCCCCAGAGCCCCGAGTGTCCCAGCTGGGGCTGGCATCCGTGTTCAGACCCGCGCCAGCGCCAGTTGCAGTACAGGCAGCCCCCGTGGCACCCTTCATGTGGCCAAGCGCCACCTCTGAGCCAAAGAGCCAGCAGTGGCGACAGTCAGATGCTGGTATGTGTGTGTGTGTGTGGGGGGGGGGGGGGTTGCCTTGGTGGCCAGCAGTAAGGCAGGCCCAGATCCATCCCAGAAGGCAGTCTGGACAAGTGAGGCCAGTTGGACCACGGAGCAGGGAGTAGGATTAGGTGCAGGGCCGGGGGGAGCCTGGGAAGTCCCAGTGTTACAGTAATTAATCGGAGTCCAGTCCAAAGTTCCAGGTTCAAACAGATAGCCTTTATTTGCTAGCAAAGACCACAGCCTGGAATCGTTCCACAGACTGCAGCCCCCCCTCTGGGGTGGAATAGCATCTTATACATTTCGAGCAAACAGGAAAGAGCATGTCATACAACAGGATGATGCGCGCGCAACACAACGGTATAGCAACCCAGGTGTTTCCTTATATGGTCTGGAACGGTCTGTTACTTCTTCTGCATTGAAGCTATAGAAGTTACTTATGAGAAAGACAAAGAGGGAGGGGCATAAAATCATTTAAGGCCATACAAAATGGAGTCAGTTAGGTTCAAGTTCCTTCTCATTTCCCCCTTTGAAACTCCTTTGTTAATTACTAAGGAGTTTCACTATCTTCATCTGCCATAGGCACAGGGTGGTAGTCGCGCAAAGCCATTAGGTGGACAGCCGTGCGCCGGTCTGCTATCTGTTCCACTATTCCACGGAAGCTCTGTAACAACAAGGGCATTAAACAAGGCAAGAGGATACAAAGCAAGAGTCCTACAACGACTATCGCTATAATCCCTTTTAGTTCTCCCATCCATGTGAACCAGGATCCTAATCTTTCTGCCTATTCAAATCCTTTCTAGGTTTGTACAGGAACATGAGCCAGCTTAGTCATTCTACTGGTGATTTCCTCAATAACTCTTCCATATCATCAATATGCAGACAGCAATTAGTAAGATTAAATTTTCTACACACACCGCCTTCAGTAGCAAGCAAATAATCAAGAGCTAAGCGATTCTGATACACAGCATTTCGCAGTTGGGTCTGGGTTTTGGATAGGACATTCAATGCTCTTGCAGTTTCATTGGTTATTAATTCTAGCACTGCTTGCAAACGTATAATTCTATTGAGCATGTAAATTGGGGTTCTGTACCCCGACATACCATCTTGTGCCCAAGTGACGGGGCCATAATACTGAACAATCCTCTCCGGGGGCCACTCATCATCTTTCCAGTCCCCAATTTTGACATTAGGGGATATGCTGTGTTTGTTGTACGCTGGGTGGCCCAGGCGCACACCTTCTGACAGGGGAACCAGAAAGAAAGAGGGACGGATCTCACCTAGAGTGCAAGTGCCCGCCCAGGGCTCAGGGAGCTCAGAACAAGCGTACTGCCCGCAGATCCAGTACAATCCCTTGGGGGCCGTCTAATTAGAGCTCTGGCTTTGGGTGGTGTTTATTCAGGACTGGAGACTCGCTGGCCACAACTGATTGTTGGGGATTGCGGACTGGTTTGGCCAGTAGGATACTTCGGAGCTATTCAGGGTGGTGAGTGACTCACAGGGGGTTTCTCCAATCTTAGGGGCTGATGGGTGTAGGCGCTGGAGACACCACTGACCCACAATGGTGTCTTTCACTGGCTGTGAAGATTTGGATCTTTGGTTTCGTTATAAGGCTGGCTGACATTTAATTCAGCTGCCTCCCATGGCAACTGGTCCCCCAATTGGGTACCCCCGCATACATAACAGTTACTGACATTGAGGGAGCTAACAATTACATCTCTGGGCGGTGCAGGAACTTAGGACTGGAGCTTTGGTGAGGCGGGCATGTGGATTCTCTCGTGTTCTTTTTTTCTCACGTGGCCCATCATACACAATTCTAATAGGGACATTCATTGTAATACTGTCCCCTGTCCACTGGGGTCTCTGGGGACAAATATACTTGCCATTATGTGTGTATTCTCTCTCCCTGCTCAGGTCCCCGCAGGACTGTGGCCACTTGGCATGGCGGCAAGGGTCTATTGTTATGGACACCTGGGTAGTGGGACTTTTCAGGGGCAATTCTGGATCAGGGTTCCCCATTTCTGACCATTCCTGACTTCTAGATACCACTGGGCTGGGGTTTCTTTTGGGTTGAAACAAGTGATGGCACTGTCCTGTGTGCAGGCGGAGTAAGTGACGTTCTGAAAAGTGCATGGTTGCACTTTGCCCTTACGCTGGAGCCTACTCTGATAAATGAGCATCTGTTTGATCTGGTTATGCAATTTGACAGTCTGAATACATGACTGACAGGGAGTGACATCACTTGAGGCAGGGGCAAGGATTAATAGGAGTATTAATACTGAAAGTCTTTCAGGAGTCTTCGAGCGGTGTCCACTTCCTCTATCCGGGATGGGAAGGGATGCAGCGCCCCCAGTCACTTCGCTCCCTCGGGCACCGGCCCTGGGGAGGCTTCTCCCGTCGCGTCCAGCGACGTAGGCAATTTCTTCAGCGTCATGTTCAGTCGGTGTTGCTTGGTAACTTGCCATTAGTCTGTAGTGGCTGTTGCTTTCACACGGCTCCAATGGATCCAGATGGGGTTTCTTTCAACTTTTAAGGCAATAGGGGTAGTCAGTAAAACTGTGGAGGGGCCATCTCAAGTTTTTCTTAAAAGGTCTTCCTTATAACTCTTGACATATACTTGGTCCCCAGGCTTAATAGACCAGTTCATAAGGGGTCAGTCCATTAGTTCTTGGTGTACAGCGCATGGGTAGCAAGGCCACGGGCAGCATGGGCATCTATTTTGCCCTGGTTTCTGCGCAGAGTCTGATTGGCTCTTTCTACTGCTCCACTGCTCTGGGGTCTCTACGAACAATGTAGCTTCCAGTCTACTTGTAAGGCCTTGGAGAGTTTCTCAGTGACCTCTGCTTGGAAGGCTGCTCTGTTGCCACTATTTATTTGTCTGTGCATCCCATAGCGAGGTATCAGATCTTCTAATAAGTGCTTTGTCACTTCTTTTGAGCTTTCTGCTTTTACAGGCCAGGCTTCTACTCATCCAGAGAAAGTGCAGACGGCGCTACTAGGAGGAGCTTGTAACCAGCAGCTGGTGGCATGTGTGTGAAATCTAGTTGAAGGGACGGCTGCCTCTCAGTATTTGACCAGGCAATGGGACTGGGCCTTTTCTTGAGTTGTTCTTATACATCCTCTAGAGACGTCTGTGCAGAGGCTGGCCAGCTTATCAATGTACATGGTTTTCTCGATGAGATGACGGAGGGCTTCCTTGCCTAAATGGCATTGGTGATGCATATTGGAAACAGATGTTCTGGCCAGACTTCTGGGTACCCAGATTCAGCCATCTGGGAGGACATAGAAACCTCGCTGCTGACTGTAATTCTGGCTGAGTGCTTCCTTTTTCTTCTTCAGTGTAAGGCACATCTCTGGTGGAAGGATGTGGTGTCAGCGTGATACGCTGACAGGAAACAAGGCAGAACAAGGCAGAGGCTTCGTTGCAGCTTCTTTGACGGCTTAATTTGCTTTTTGGTTTCTAAACAGCTTGGAGGAGCTTAGAATGGGCGATGTTTTTTTCTCTCAGCAGTCAAGAATCTTCCTCGTGGACTTGGAGAGTCAGGTACTTTCTTCTCTTTTTGCCCACTCTAGGGCGGCTATAAACGCTACTAATTCTGCTTTCTGGGCGGATGTGCCTGGGGGCAGGGGCTCTGCCAGTAGAATCTCATCTTCAGTGACTACTGCGTAGTCAGAGTATCTGGTTCCATTTCGGACAAAACTGCTTCCATCTGTAAACAGGACGACGCTCTCAGGAATTGGAGTGTCTTTAAGATCAGGTTGACTGGAATGCACGGTTTCTATAATCTCCTGGCAATCATGGACAGGGTTTTCAGGCAGAGGCATTAAGGTGGCAGGGTTCAGAGTGGCACAGTCTTTCACATGTACATTTGGATTTTCACACAGCAAGGCACGGTACTTTACGAGTCGTGAATTGGTCATCCATCTAGGCCCATGAGTTTCAAGCAGCGCTTTCATTGAATGGGAGGCACTTCAATGGTTTGGCCATATGTGAGCTTTATGGCCTCAGTCAGGAGCAGGCATGCAGCAGCAATGCAGCGGAGACAGCCGGGCCATCCGCGACTGACAGGATCAGTATTCTTACTCAGATAGGCGACGGGGCGGTTCCAGGAGCCTGTGTGCTGAGTTAGGACTCCAACGGCAGTCCCTTTCTTGCTCAGATACATACAAGTGGAAATGCTTGGAGATGTCTGGTAGGGCCAGGGCTGGTGGGCTGGTCAGGGCAGTCTTCAAATCTCGGAGGCTTGAGAGGGCTTCTTCAGTTCACATTTGGGGACAAGACTCTGACTGATTACTTTTCAGAAAATTATACAGAGGTTGAATTAAGGCAGCAAAGTCCATGATCCAGCTACATATTGCAATACTAGCCTTTGTTCGGAAGTCAGGAAATAACCCATGAGTTATTGAATGTCACTCCAGGTTGGATCATGGGCAGTTATTACATCCTCAATCATGTCTACAAACTTCTCAGGCTCTTCTTCATAGGAGGGTCCGTGGTTCTTCCGGTTCAGGAGTTCAGGAATTCAGGAGGAGAGGGGACATAGGTAGTGATGATCTGGTACGTGGACACATTCGTGGCAGGGTCGGTGACGGCAGGAACAATGATGGGACTCTCATCAACAGGGAGAATTTTTGTCTCGGTGCCTGTGTTAGCAGCCAAACTTCTGATCTGGAGCCGACTAGAATAGCAGGGTCCGGAATTCACGGGACTAAGTGTCTCTAACAGGCGGGTCAGGTTCTCAACTCTCACATCAAACAAAGAAGTGGGTCTACAGGTGCAGAGGTGACGGCTGATGGCTGGGCAGTGGAGTCTTGGGACATCGGAGAGGGAGCCAGGATGTCTGGTCCGGACCTAGGGACGTCTGGGACATCAGGAGGTGGCAGTCACAGGAGCCTTGCGTCTTGGGGTCTTTTTTACTTGGTTCATCATGATAAGATCTGCATCTTTGGCCAACTTTTCGTGCCTATGGTGGGGGGGTGTTTGGCTACTTTCAACTAACTCTCTGTGCATGGATTGTCCTCTGAACTGAGGGGGCCCCCCTTTCTATGATGGCAAGGTTATAAACTCGGGAAATATAGGGCTCAGAGAAAGTACCTTGGGGGGGGGGGCAATCTTAGCTTCCATAGCATCTACATTACACTTAGTCAGATTAAAAACTTCACTAAAATGTTTGATCATCAGGTTCAGTGGGGTCGAAGAACCTCCCCCCATCTTCTTTCTGACTAGTACACAATATAATCAACCAGACAGACAGTACACAGAAGGGCAGTCAAATTGACAGGGAACCGTCTGACTATAGGGATTGGGGGAGTCAGGCAGCTGATACAGAGGAATACAGTCTCTTCACTACCAGCCCACGCTGCCGGAAATTCAAGACACCCAGAGGCGTCCCAGGGCGACTGCCCAACGGTCAGCAATGGAAATCAGGCAGTCATGCACACATCAGACATCCAGGACGACACCCGTCTTCCCAGACCTCCCAATTCAAAGAAACAAATTTACCATTACGGGGAGATGATCAGGCCCCCCCTTTGACTCTACTGAGTTGGCCAATACCAAACAATACGCGCGTTTACAATTCCGAGGGTTGATCAGGCCCCCCTTCGACTCTACTGAGTCGGCCAATACAAAACCTAAGACAGAATAGGAAGCTTCCCTCTATACTTGCCTGGTCCAGATGTCCCGGCTCCGGGCAGAAGGGTATCTGCACTGAACTTCCACTCGGTCCGTTTTTGTTCCGCGCTGTCCCCAGACCCGCCGTAGAACCTGTATGGGCACCAGCTAAAAGGCTGGAGGCGCGCTCCCAAGGAGGACCACGGCCGGCTGGGGGCCGCGGGGAACCAAGCGGAAGCGGGGGAAATCTCCCTGGTAGGGTCCTCCGATTAAGCGGGTCTCCCAGTGAGGGATGGTTCCCGGCCAATGCACCAAAATGTTACAGTAATTAATCGGAGTCCAGTCCAAAGTTCCAGGTTCAAACAGATAGCCTTTATTTGCTAGCAAAGACCACAGCCTGGAATCGTTCCACAGACTGCAGCCCCCCCTCTGGGGTGGAATAGCATCTTATACATTTCGAGCAAACAGGAAAGAGCATGTCATACAACAGGATGATGCGCGCGCAACACAACGGTATAGCAACCCAGGTGTTTCCTTATATGGTCTGGAACGGTCTGTTACTTCTTCTGCATTGAAGCTATAGAAGTTACTTATGAGAAAGACAAAGAGGGAGGGGCATAAAATCATTTAAGGCCATACAAAATGGAGTCAGTTAGGTTCAAGTTCCTTCTCACCAGGAAGTGCCGGGCAGGCAGGCAGGCAGGCAGGGGCCTGCGTTGGAGAGTCTGGCTCGCAATGGCAAAGCCCTGCTCACAGGGAAGGGGCGCAGCCACGTGGGGAGAGCCAGGCCAAGGCCCATTGGGGCTGGGGACAGCTGCTGCTGCTGCTGCTGCTGCTGCTGCTGCTGCTGCTGCTGCTGCTGCTCCATCCCCAGACGGCCAGTCTGTGTTACCGCTCCACTGTGGCTGTGCCTAGGCTGACCCTAAGAAAAGGAGGACAGGGCTCCTGTATCATTAACAGTTTCATAGAAAATGGAATTTCAGCAGGGGTCATTTGTATATATGCAGAACCTGATGAAATTTCCTCATCATCACAAAATTAAAGCTGCAGAAGCCTTGCCCTCTTTTGTATCTGGTCACTCTAGAATAGCTCCTGCAGCTTTAACTGTTGAGATGAAAAAGGAATTTCACCAGGTTCTGTATGCATACAAACGATACCTGCCGAAATTCCCTGTCTTTTGCAACTGTTAAAGATACAGGAGCCCTGTCCTCCTTCTCATATGGTCAGCCTAGCTGTGCCCCTAAGAGAGCTGCACAAGCTACCTGTGGCAGGAGGGCCAGAGGGCCACCTGCCTGCCGGCCACTGCTGCAATGGTGGAGCAGGGCTGTTGCCCACTGCAAAGAAGGCTGCTTGGAGAAGAGCCGCGGCAGCAGCCATGGGGCCAGGGTGAGAAAGCCCTGCTCCTCCTGCTGCCCATGTGGGAGACATGCTTAGCCTCCTCTTCACAGCCTGGCGATCCCCTCTGGGCTATGCTAGCAGCTGCCCAGGGACCGGACAGACTGCCAGCTTTGTCGGCACCAGACAGGGTGGGCCTGGGGCCTTCTCCCTGGAAGTTTTGTGACTCCAGCCCACGTTCGTTGCAGGTGGACAGCCTTCCCCACTCTGATGCCCTCCAGAAGTTTTGGGCAACAACTCCCAGCATTTCTGACTCTTGGCCGTGCTGGCTGGCGGAGTCCTGAACATCTGGAGGGCCCCAGGTTAAGGAAGGCTCAATGAGGATATTGCCGTTAGCGCCTGGCCAAGCTATAGACTAGGGTCCACCTCACATAGGATTGTAGAGCAGCCCCCATTGCGGCCTCCAGGAAGAAGCCAACTTTTCATCCTGAGCATGCTCCTCCAGTGAAAGACTTCACTCCTGGCACACTACACAAACATGTGTGACTGGGGCCAAACTACACATTTTAAAAAGCATGCTTTAGTTGCCCACTTTAACGCTGAAGTGTCAAAACTGCCTACTGGGCCCTGGCTGGGAATGTGGCTCCCACCCAGGTCCCTGTTGCCTCCTTCCCTGCCTGCTATTTGCCCCCAAAGCTACTAATTCCCACAAACAGCCCTGTGAAGGTGAAGAGAA
This sequence comes from Anniella stebbinsi, assembly GCA_029215795.1. NCBI lineage: Eukaryota > Metazoa > Chordata > Lepidosauria > Squamata > Anniellidae > Anniella > Anniella stebbinsi. The sequence continues at coordinate 119,483,870 of JARDYH010000006.1, read as the reverse complement.
AACATTCGTGTTCTTCTGACCTTTGGCTAACGAGCTTCTTTTCGCCTCTTAAGTTTTTGCACCAATTGTCCTGTGTCTGTTGGAGTAACACAAATGAGGAAATAGAGGAAACATCTAATAAGGAGCATGGTTCTAGGGCCCTTTTCTAGGCATGCTGGCTTTTCATTTCCAGGGATGTATAGAATCATAGAATTGTGGAATTGGGATCCCAAGGATCATCTAGTCCAACCCTCTGCAATGTGCAGGAAAGCCAGTGAAGCCATCCCTGCAAGGTGGCGGCTGCCCAGGCCCTTCTTAATAACCTCCAGAGAGGGAGACCCCACAGCCTCCACAGGGAGACTCTTCCACTGTTGTACAGATCTTACCATCGGGAAGATTTTCCTTACATTTAATCAGAATCCAGGCAGGTGTAACTTGTGTCCATTATTTTGGGTCCTCATTTCTGTGGCCGTGGAAAAAATAGTTCTTGGCCATCTTCCCTGTGGCACCCTTTGATGTCTCTGAACACGGCTCACATAAAAGGGTGCCAAAGGGAAGATGGTCAAGGGCGATGTTCCAGGACACTTGTTGCTGTTCTTCACCTTGCAAGGACTTCAAAGAACACCATCTCCCACTTGTAGGTTGAAATGATGGTCTCCCGGCAGGATAGAATACTGTGTGTTTCTTCCGCTTGCTTCTGCACCTCATGTGCTTTATCTGTATATTTAATTCAGCCCTGCAGCTGCTTGAAATGTGTACAAGCCTCTAGCATCTGGGATGCCAGCCCCGCTGGATTTAAGCCAAGAGTTAAGGTGCTTAAAACTTGCTCATGCCCCAAAGACGACGGAGTCCACTGTAATTCTACACCACATAAGCAATAAACACGTTCGGCAACCCCACGTGTTGTGCTTAGAACTTCACCTCCATGCGCTCAGGGTTTTCACTCACCTTACAGGCACAACCCTTTTCCTCTGCTGGCTGGGGGAAGTCCAGAATTCAATTCACCACTGAGCCTTTTCTCCCATGAATGACCCTCGTTGGCGCTAGTGTTGCAAAAAATGCTCTTAGGATTCTTTTCTGGAGGTTTCCCAATCATTCACAGAAAAGCGAAGCAGACTAAAGCTGAGGTCCAAAAAGCTTTTATTTATTTCTACTTTCTCATGAGAAGGATCAGACAATGTGGACTCATGTCCCAAACAAGTCTGACCATTAGTTTCAGGAATGCAAGCAGGTTAAATACAAAGTTGAAACACAGCATTTCTGGCTGAACGCCCAGAGTGTTTATCTCAGTCATATTTCAAAGAAGCGTAGGACAGCTCTTCAAGGCCTCCTGAAGCTACAGAGAAAAGATTCTACTGTCTGTTACAACAAACCCCATCAATGGTCTTTGTTCTTTGTGTCTCAAAAGCTGGCAGGCATTAGAGCATGCGCTGAGTGCAAAGCAAGGAACTAAATATAGACAAAGACAAAATGGAGTAACTTTGGTTCTAACTATATTCTAACAATATTTCCCCTCTTAAGGAGTTTAAAGATCTTATACTCTGTCATTCCTAGTCTCTATTCTGAAAACATTGCAAACACAACATTTTATCAGGGGGATCATACACATCAAAGTATTGGTTGTACTGCAGAATGGTAATAGCTATCTATTCATGACTCTGATCACATTCAATCCACTGAATGGGTTCCTGACTTACATGGTTCTGTAGTTTTATCTAATTTAGAGCCATTCCTGGAAGACATAACATCTACATATATGATAATCATGTCTAATTTTCTAGTTCTTCATACTCTCTTCTCTCTTGCATAGCCAGCAATATATAATGAGAATACATTTCACGTTCTACAATAGAATTTACTACTCGTTTCACTAAAGCTATAAAGCATGGAATACAGCAAGGCAAAATGCAGATTAAAATCATAACTAAGCAAAATACTAAGAATGCAGTTTTAAGCTATCCAAAATTAGGGAGCCAAGATGTGAGCCAATCCAAACTCCATCTATTCCAATTTTGGACTGGCACATGGGCTACTTCTTTTATGTTTCTAGCTAGGCTTTTTATAATTTCTCTATTGTCGTCTATTTTGAAACAACAATCAGAAAAATTCAGGGCAACACAAAGGCCACCTTGTGCTGCCAATACATAATCTAATCCCAATTTCAATTGTAAAGTTGCAGTCCGGAGCTGAGTAAGTTGAGTGGCGATTAAATCTAAGGCATCAGCTGTGTGATTTGCCATGATTTCTACTACTGCTTGTAAATGTATCAGCCTGTTTGTCAAATAGTGGCTGGATCTGCCAGATACCGTAGGTTCCCAGGTAGCGGGACCTATCCACTCAACTATATGCTCAGCTGGCCATTCTTCATCATTCTATTTCTGATTCTCTCCTCCTGCTATGTCTTTTAGATCTAAAGATTTCTTTTCTCTTTTGTGGGTATCAGAGGAAATTATCTACAGTCCTGGAACCACAACCCCCAAATAACAACAACTTTTCTAATTTTGGGGTAATTGTTTATAAGCCTATTCTCTACAAATCCACCACAAGTGATGTCTATGTCTCTTGTCCTGGGACTGGAGAAGAGCTAAAGTCACAGAGGATAATATGGAAGTCTTTGTCATACGGGTCTCATTTATGAAATGAGTGCAGTTCTTTTCTCAATTATGCATCTACTCTCTGCTCAAAGAACATCCACAATCTTTGAAAGGTACTTTACTTAAGTTACTACAATTCCAGGTTCCCTCTTTAGGGGCTGTTTGGTCAGAATACCAAGTCTCATGGCATACTGATTGGCCAATGAACAACCTTGAGCCATTCTGTGAAATGCAGATTTGTCTTGGCAAGGGAACTACTTTGAGGGCTCTGCTGGAATCATAGTGGGTATATTTAAAGGGCACTTTTTGGAAGCCCCAATCTGTTACAATCTCTGTCTTATTGAGGGGAATGGGCAAGAAGGGAAGTCCATCTTGGTGGGACTTAGGGGTCAGGGCACAGATTACACAGGATTTATTAGTGAGTACAGCTGCAGTTTGCTTCACGATTTGGACCCATTGATTGGACTCTTCTTTAACTACAGTTTTACTCAAACATATGGTTATCAGAATTAATGACTAAAAGGGGTACATCTTGGTGAGGTTTGCCAAGAAACTGTTCAGGCTTGAAACAACACACCACCACTGTCTCAGTTACAATCAGTGTTATGATTAAGACTATAATTAGTGGCCCATCAAGCATGGCGTGTTAATTTCAGTTTTAGATTGTCTAATGGGGTAGAAGTCCAGTTGCTAGATTCTTCCCCAGAGGAGCCGCCAGCTTCTGGAATGACAGGCTCCTGTGGGTTGATGCTTGCTTCTCGGTATTTCTTCACCCTAGAAAAATGTGTCTATTTATCAGAACCTTTTACTTTAAGGGCTGAATGAGTCACAATTAACACTTGAAATGGTCCACTCCAGCTTTCAGTCAGGGGTTGCTTCTTCCACTTCTTTATCAACACCTGGTCTCCGGGTTGGAACGAATGGACCGGCACATCAAGAGGTAGACTCTGGAACGAAGCTGCAAACCTGTGGAGAGAAGATAAAACAGACTGGAGGGCAGTTATATGTTCTTCTAACATTGCATTCCCCAATTCTCTACATACAATTTCTCTTTGACCAGGTGGCAAGACCCTTGGTGGAACCCAAATAACAATTCAAATGGGGTCAATTTAATCTCTTTGCGGGGCATGCATCTGATCTGGCTCAAAACTATAGGCAATGCCTGAACCCATTTCAGTTTGGTTTCAGTGCATAGCTTGGTCAACAAAGTTTTTACAGTTCGATTCATTCGCTCTACTTGTCCTGATGATTCTGGTCTCCATGGGGTGTGCACTTTCTACTGAATGCCAAGGGCTGTGCTCACTCCTTTCACAAGTGAGGAAGTAAAATGACTTCTTTGATCTGATTCAATAGTCTCTGGTAATGAAAAACAGGGCACAATTTCATTCACAAGCTTTTTCACAACTTCCCTTGCCATACAAGTCCTGGTTGGAAATGCCTCCAACCATCCAGTTAACTGATCTATTATCAATAATAGATATTGATATCCTCCACATCGGGGCAATTCTGAAAAGTCAATTTGAAGTCTCTGGAACGGGTAGTGGGCCCAAGGTCTTCCTCCCATTGGGGCAGGAGGAGTTCTTCCTTTTGTTCCCACCTTTTGGCAAGTGGGACAGGTAGCCACAATGCGTTGTGCTTCCATGTATAATCCAGGTGACACCACAGTCCTTTTGAAGAGATCTCCCATTGCATTGGCACTCATGTGTGCCTGCTGATGGAATTCAGTCAGTAGTTTGACTAGTGGAATGCGTGGGACCATTACTTTTCCTCCAGGTTTGATCCACCATCCTTCTTCATTTTTCACTCCGTGGTTGTCCTTAGCAGTTTCTTCTTCTCTGGGGGTATACACAGGGTGGGCTTGGCTGAAGTTTCCAAGTGCTGTAAACTGGTACTGTGTCCCGCTTCTGGCTGCTTCTTTAGAGGCTTGATCTGCTTTTTGATTTCCTCTTCGGTTTTCTTCAATGGGACATTTCCCATGGGCTCTTACACGCATTACAGCAACTTTTTCAGGCAGAAGAAGAGCTTCTAACAGTCTCAAGATTTGGGGTCCATTTGCAATCTTCTGTCCAGAGGAGGTGATGCATCCTCTTTCTTTCTATAACATTGCATGTGCATGCATGGCAGAATGGACATACCGTGAATCAGAATAGATGTTAACCCGTTTCTCTTGGCTGAGTTCTAATGCAATTATTAGAACAATTATTTCAGCAGCCTGGGCTGAGAAGGTGTTTGGCAGCTTCTCCTGCCACAAGACTTCAGAGTCAGTTACTACTGCACATCTAGTTGCTCTGATTCTATTTTCAACTGAGCTGGATCCATCAACATACAGCTTGAGTTCAGCATCAGGCAGAGGTTCATCACTCAAATCCTCTCTCGCCTGTGTGACTTGGTTCAACACAGTGAGGCAATCATGAGGTGTAGTTCTGGTGGGCTCTGGCATCAGGGTAGCTGGGTTCAAGGCAGTTACTCGACGGTAGGTTAGGCTGGGATTTGAAAGCAGAGAGATTTCATATCTGGACTGCCTAGCAGGGTTCAGCAGTTTTTCTCCTTCACTGCCCAGAATCTGAGGAACTCCATGAGGCACAATTATCTCTATGTCTGCTCCCATTACTAGTTTCTGCGCTTCTTCTACTAGGAGAACGGTAGCAGCGATGGCACGGAGACATGCGGCCCAGCCTCTTGAAACCGCATCTAAAACCCGGGAGTAGTAACCCACTGGCCTCCAGGTAGTTCCCCAGAGTTGAGTCAAAACCCCTGATGCTATGCCTTTGTTTTCATGCACATAGAGACGGTAAGGCTTGCTAGGGTTAGGAAGGGCTAGTGCAGGTGGTGAAACAAGAGCTTGCTTAAGATCTTTAAATGCCTTATTCATCAGTTCAGTCCATTTCCACTATAGGAGCCCCTCTTTTGTAAGTGATTCATACAATGGCCGAGCCTTCCCTCCATAATCTGGGATCCATAGTCTGCAAAACCCAGTCAATCCCAGGAACGCTCTTAATTCCTTTGGGCAAGAAGGGGGAGGCAATTCTTGAATTGCTTGTACTCTCTCTGTACTCAGGGCACAGCTTCCTGCTGACAGCTCATATCCCAGAAAGACTACTTTTTCCTGGCAAATCTGTGCCTTTTCCCGGGCCACTTTGTAGCCTCTGTCTCCTAGCCAGTTCAACACAGACACTGTGGCCAATAAACAGGTAGTCTGGTCAGGGGTAGCCAGAGCAGGTCATCACAAATCCATGCTGTAAAACCTGGTCCCCAACTTTGGTAAGGAGGGGAGGACTGACATCCAATCTTGTTTCTTTCCCTCTATGCCTTCTACCACAACATGCTTTGTTCCTTTCTTCAAGGGGGGGCCGGGTAACATAGAAAAGGTCGCGCCAGTATCAATAAGCCTATTCAAATCTTGGCTATCCACGCTTAAACCAACCATAGGGTCCTCTTTAGAGCTTCTGCTCTGGAGGGTGGTGGCCTTGGACCCTGGTCCCCATCATTGCTCTTCACCTTCTGCTCTAAACACTCTTGCCTCTGCTGCAGGCTTGGGGGCCCCCTTTTTCCCTTCTTTCTCATTTGGCTTCCCACCCATAGCCACAGCCATCAATTTCACTTGCTGTTTCATTCGACTGTCTTGCCTCTTTTCTTCTTCTTGCTCTCGTGTCGCAAAAACCTTCTGCGCTATCTCAATCAATTCTGACAGAGGTTTCCCAGGCCCTCCTTCTAATTTCTGCAATTTCTTCCTTATATCTAGAGATGACTGACCTATAAACATCACATTCACTAATCTCTGGTTCTCAGGGTCTTCAGGGTTAAGGGAGGAGTAGCGCCGAAAAGCCGAATACAGTCTTTCAAGAAAAGCAGATGGGCTTTCATCTTTCTCCTGTCTGACATCATAAGTTTTAGACATGTTTTGAACCTTAACCACAGCTTTCCGGAGGCCTTCCACAATCAATCTCAGATAAGTGGCACAACGCTCCCGACCTTCTGGCTCTGAACCCCAACGCGGGTCCTCTAATGGGCACATCACATTCAAGCCTGCTGGTGCTCCCCCAGCATCAGCAATCCTTTGAGCCGCAATACTTCGGCTGTGGCCCAGCACTGAGCGTTTCTCAGCTGCTGTCAGAAAAATATCGAGCATCATTTGGCAATCAGCCCAGTTTGGCTGGTGTGTTCTTCCAATACTCTGGAACAGCGTGATCATTGTCTCAGGATCATCAGAAAGGGACGGATTCTGAGTTTTCCAATTAAAAAGGTCACTAGTTGAGAACGGAACATAAAGAAATGTGCCCCCCCCTCTGCTATTGCTTGTCGCAAGGGCATCTCTTTAACAGGAGTGTCAAATCCTGTCCCCCCCTTCCTCAAAGCTGTCGGCTGTGGGGTCAGGGGTTTAGCAGCCAGTCTAGCTTGGTCTAAAAGGCCTTCATAAGGCGGTGGATGTGTGGCTGCAGTCTCCTCTTGATCTATGACTGCCAGCTTGTGGAGAAGGGACAGCACAACAATAGACAGAGAAGATTGCTCAGAGGAGGCTTTTGGATTTCTGGCTTCCTTCCCTGTAATTTCTTGGTCAGTAGCTGCCCCCTGGGAACGGAGGTGCCTTGGAGTCAAATTCAGTTCACTAGGCTCCAAGTCAGGCGGGGGAGTTGCAAAAAATGCTCTTAGGATTCTTTTCTGGAGGTTTCCCAATCATTCACAGAAAAGCGAAGCAGACTAAAGCTGAGGTCCAAAAAGCTTTTATTTATTTCTACTTTCTCATGAGAAGGATCAGACAATGTGGACTCGTGTCCCAAACAAGTCTGACAGTTTCAGGAATGCAAGCAGGTTAAATACAAAGTATAAATACACAGCATTTCTGGCTGAACGCCCAGAGTGTTTATCTCAGTCATATTTCAAAGAAGCGTAGGACAGCTCTTCAAGGCCTCCTGAAGCTACAGAGAAAAGATTCTACTGTCTGTTACAACAAACCCCATCAATGGTCTTTGTTCTTTGTGTCTCAAAAGCTGGCAGGCATTAGAGCATGCGCTGAGTGCAAAGCAAGGAACTAAATATAGACAAAGACAAAATGGAGTAACTTTGGTTCTAACTATATTCTAACACTAGCAATCATGGCCAATGAACATCCTAGTGATATGCTGAGCACTGGTGGGGCAGGGGAAGGGGGGGATGGAAGGGCACAGGGCGGGGATAAGGTGGGCGTTGAAGCATTGGGGCCAGGGCCATCCGGAGGCAACAACTTAGTCAGCAAGGCAACGGAACCACTTGCCTAGGGAGGTGGGGGGCTCTCCCACACTAGCGGCGTTCAAGAGGCAGCAGCTGGACAGCCATCTGTCAGGTATGCTTTCAGGTGGATTCCTGCATTGAGCAGGGGGTTGGACTGGATGGCCTTATAGGCCCCTTCCAACTCTACTATTCTAGGATTCTAAGAGAAAATAGAGGGTAATGTCCACTATTTTGACAAGCTTGAACAGTTACTCTGTCGGTATTACTTTTGGCTGAGCATACGTAAAAGTATGCTCAATAATGGAAGATAAGCTAGATGAGAGGATGGCTGTCAGAAATAGAGCTCTGGAATTCAGAATTGCAACAGGCCATATTTTTCTTTAAAATGCGTCAGATTGCACTCTGCGGCTTAAGAGAAGCTTTGCAAGAGGTTGGTATCAGAATTAAGCATTTAGCATTTCAAAGTATATCTTATTAAACTGACCCACAAATTCAGTCTTCCCCCCACTTGCTGGAGAAGAGGGCTGGAAAAGGGCGGAGGCAAGGAGGAGGCCACGTTGGGTCAGACTGCAGGGCGTGGTCATTGATGGCGTGGTACAGAAGTCCAATCAGGTGCTTTTCAGTATGCAGGGAAGGCCGGCCGGCTTTAGCACACGCAGGCAGGCCAAGGGCTGTCTGCCAGGAGAGGGGGGGAGAGGGATCCTGGACCGCCGGTCTTGGCAGCAAAGGCAGTGATTCCTAGCAGTCCCCTTCATTGGTCACTATGGTGCCAGAGGTGAGAGGATGCAGTCTGAGCATGGGACGGGGGGGGGCACTCCTACCTCGCAGTGGGAGAAAGGCCGCTTGAGTAAGTGAGGGTAGCTTTGGAGGAAGGTTGCCGGCTGCTGGAGCACCCATCACTGACTGGGACTCTTGTTACAGATATCGTCAAGCGGGAGCGCATTGTTGGCGAGATTGCCTTCCAGCTGGATCGCAGGATCCTCTCCAGCGTCTTCCCTGATCGGATCCGCCTCTACGGTTTCACCGTTCGCAACATCCCCGAAAAACTTGCGCAGGTCAGGGGAGCCTCCGATCGCTGCCCTGGCCCTGGCCCAAGCCGCCCTGTGGTGGGGAGAAGGTGCTGGCTGCATGGACGGTGCGCCAAAGGGTTTGCCCAGCCAGGGATGGATGGATGGAAGGAAGGATGCCGGGAAGTCAGCAGACAGTGAGCCAAGTTCCCAAGAAGCCAGGCATGGCCAGGCAGCAGGTGTGGCCAGAGAAGGGCTTGCTTGTGCAGGTGCCCCAGAGCAGGTGTAGGGAAATCTCTCTCCATCCCCGCCACTGCCTTGGGCTACTCTTGGAATCAGCAGAGCTGACCTGGCCTTTGGATCCTTTCCTCCACTGTTCCTCATCATTCTCATGGGCATCAACATCACAGCTTGAGACATCTATAAATTAACAAACATGCACCATTATCCCTGCAAGGCGTGATTTGGAACTGGGCTCAGCAAGCTGAGCTATTCTGCTGCTGTGCTAGTCACATCAATGGGGGAGCCAACGCCCTGTGAGCGGCCACCTTCTCCACCCCAGAGCCCTCAAGCCCCCTCACTTGGCTGCTCTGCTGACAGGAACATTGGGCTGGTTCTTCAGATGCAAGCAGGGAGGCAGGGAGGCAGGGAGGGAGGGTCTGTGCCCCTCCATCCCCATTGCTCCCAATCCTCCATGCCCAGTGCCAGAAATGCTGCTACTGTCATGCAGCAGGAACAGGGAGCCTGGGAAATGCAATTTCCCTAGGGTGTCAGCAGCCCAAGGAACACCTAGATTTCCCAGCATCCCTGGCACTTCCCACACCACTGGCTGGCAAGAGGGGGAGGAGAAAAGACACCCCCACCCCCCACCTCCTCATCTGCCTACAGAAGTGGGAGCTGGGCTCTTTTCTGGCTTGGATTCAACTCTGAGGCTGGGAGAGGCGGTGGGGGTGGGGAGGCCGAGAATGGCCCTGGTTTGGAAGAGTGGCAGGTTTGATGAGTGCGCCAACTTCAGAGTCCAGACAAGGGCGCTTTGAAATGGGATGTCATCTTGGGCCTTGAGGCACAGGTTGGTGGCAGCAGCCATGGAGAGAGAAACCAGCCTGGCCCAAGCATACCAGTGGCAGCTGCAGCAGCAGCAGCAGCAGCTCTGAGAGCAACGCCCTGGGCACCTCTGCTCTTCCGCTGTGCCTCTTGCGGTGTTTCCAAGTTCCCCGGAGACGGCCTGAGCAGAGCTAGGGAGGGGGACTCAGGAGACGGGTGATGCCACGCATCCTCTCCCCATGGAATTAGGCTGCCTCTCCTCCCCCCCACCTCTCCCCCCCCCCCAGCCTTCGTCTCAACCAGGTCCAGGGTTTGGAGGCATCGCAGGACCTGCCGGTGTGGATGACACTGGCTCTCCCTGCCTTTCCCTTCTCCCGTTGACTGTCTCGCATGGCCTTTCACAACCGGGCACCCTTCAGATGTTGGGGGGCCACAACCCCCATCAGCCCCTGCCAGCATTGCTGATGGCCAGTGCTGATGAGAGTTTGAGTCTAGAGAAGGTGGAAGGCAACAGGCCTGGTGGCTTCACCCCGACGTCGCTCTTCACCTTCCAGCCCCACCAGCGTTCGCCCCACCCCCCGCCACTGAGTCTTCCCAAAGTCTCCCCCAACTTTGAGTTCTTCCTGCTTGGGGGCGGCAGGACCTTCGCCCTCCCAGCGCTGGCGCTCAATTGCAAGCACTGCCTCTCTTGATGCAGGCCTCTCCGTTGGCGTGAGCAGCAGCCCCTTTCCTTACATCTCCTCCTCCTCCTCCTCCTCTTTACGTCCACCTTTCTCCTCTCTGCTATTCAAAGCCCAGTCTGGTTGGTCTTCAACCTGCTGTTTGTAGGATGATTCTCCCCCAATGGCTGCCGGCTTCTTCCACTGGACCCTTTGCATGAAATCCTCTCCCATCCACTGTCTCTTCTTTAAACAAACAAACAAACAAATAAACAAACAAGCAAACAATACCCTCCCCTCCTGCGTCTGGATTCTGATTTCCTCCCCGCCCCCCCTTTCCAGCTCTTCCCCCCACCCGATAATGAACGGCTGTCACCCTTCCTTTCTTTGGGAGGACTCTGCTTTGCGTGCAGCTAGATAGTCCCAGTTCAGTCCCCGGCAGTATCTCCAGGGAGGCCCGGGCCTGGCAATCCCCCTTCACTGCCTGAAAACCCGGACAGCCGCTGCTGCCGGCTAGTGTAGGCAAAAGGGGCTTGCATAAACCACAGCTCTGACTCAACAGAGGCAGCTTCCCCCCCCCCCTTCTCTTTGTCCCTCCCAGTCCTTATGCTCAGGGTCTGGTGAGGCCCCTCTCACTCCGCCCATGTCTGTCTCTTGCCTCTAACTAGGGTCGTTATCACGGGGGGGCGGGGGGGGTTTAAGCACACCCGCTGCGACTTTGCTCCACATCTTGAGCGCTGGACTCGCATCACGTTGTCCCCCTCCAGCTGCTCTCCCTCCCTGAGGTAGCAGTTTTTCGTTTCTGTTTCGATTTATCCCTCAACGGGTAAAGTCCAAAACAGGCAAAGTTCAACAGGCCAAGCTGAGGTATCACAGCTATACCGACCACATGTGATTCACATAGGAAATGGAAGGGGAACCCGCAGAAGCAAACGGGGGGGGGGGGAATAGTAGGTGTGATAAAGGCCTTAATGGCAGGTCTGCCTAGACTCTCTTACTCTTCCTTGGAATGTGCGGAAGGCCAGCGCATCCTCGGAGATGCCAGGCTGGTGCTATAAAAACCATGCATACATACATCCATTCATTCATACATATGGGTTTAGCAGTCAGTGTTTTCAGCAGAGTAGGAACAAATTTGCAAAGAATATGTAAAAATGTTGTAGAATATTGTTTTTATAACAAACTGTATATTATGATGATAATTTGGAGTTTGGGACTATTGCTCAACCTGGCCTGTAGAAGGTTCCAGGAACTGAGATGCAAAATCTTTGGCATTTCTAGTTATAGGAACTCAGGTAACAGGAGATGGGAAAGCTCCCCACCCCCACCCTGCTGGAGAACCATGGGCTGGATGGACCTGGGGGGAGAGTCTGATTCAGTCCTAGCAGCTCCTTCTGGAGTTCATGCGCCACAAAGGGATTTCTGTCTGTTGGGACAAGTTTCTCTGTCTGTCTGCCTCTGGGGGCCTGAACAAAGCGCCCCCCCATCTTAATGCTGCTTCTCTCTCCACAGAGGGGAAAGGACCCCTTCCTTCAGCTGACTCCAGAGCTGGCTGATTCCATCATGACGCGCTACACCAACATCATGGACCGCCTGAGGCCTCTGGGCTTCAAGCCCAACACCCACCCTCGGCTGGGGGAACACATCGTGAACACTTTTGGCATTCTTCAGGAGCGGCCGGACCCAATGGGCCCAGAGGCTGCTTCCTACAACGACATCCAGTATCTGCAGGACTTGGTCAAGAACACGGTGCCCCCAGAGATGCTTAGCGACTGCCTGCTGCTTCTCAACTGTCTGCATCATTTGTCACAGGACGACGGGAAGCCCCTCTTCATCTGGTGATCCTCCCCTCCCTCCCCAACCCCCTTTCTGGTGTGCCTCCCACTGCAAACACAATAAACCATCTGAAAGTGTCTGGCCAAAGTATCTTACCCTGAGTCACCCACAGCCGACGTATGTGCGCCTCTGGATCCAGTCGCCTTGTCTGGGAAAACATACCAGTGCTGCTCCGCCCACCCTACACCGGCCGGCCAGACAGCCGTCTTCATCTTTCTTGCCCTGCTGGAAATGTTATATGATAGCGGTACCTGTTTCAGAGCCCAGGCAAAGGCCGGTTCCCAGCGGCAGGAAAATCTTGTGTTTTGATGGCCCGGCCAGCGTGAAGGGCAGAAAATCTTCTGTAGTGCAAAACAAAGAATTCCAGGGGGCTTCCAGGCAAGACCTTTATGGTGCCACCAACCTGCTGCATTCACAGAATTTCACAAGGGATCCAGATGTCCCAGGTTTTCCCATCGCCTCTTCTATCTTTTTTCTTACCACAGAAAATCCATTAAGAAAGAAAAGACAGAATAGAATTATAGAATAGTAGAGTTGGAAGGGGCCTATAAGGTCATCGAGTCCAACCCCCTGCTCAATGCAGGAATCCACCCTAAAGATGGCTGTCCAGCTGCCTCTTGAAGGCCTCTAGTGTAGGGGAGCCCACCACCTTCCTAGGCTATTGGTTCCATTGTCGTACTGCTCTAACGGTCGGGACGTTTTTCCTGATGTCCATTCGGAATCTGCCTTCCTGTCACTTGAGCCCATTATTCTGTGTCCTGCACTCTGGGTTGATCAAGAAGAGATCCTTTATTGTCATTTATAAGCTTTCCTGATAGTTGGGTTATTTTTTCCTTTTATTCAAATATTTGCCATCAGAGCATGGACAAGGGCTTCTGTACAATTTCAAAAAGTCTTCGAAAGACATTGTCACATTGGGTGTTTGCTTCTAAATCATTGTTTGAAGCAAGAGTGGCTGGCTTGCCTGGCTGCACACTTCCGTCCAGGCTTCCGTGTGCCAAACGGCAAGGTGGTGAAGGTCATGCAGTTTTCACGAGCCTGAAGGCTCCTCAATGAAAAATGAATCCCTGCGCATGGAAGACTAGCATGTCAGGGAGAAGACATGGGTGAATACCGTGTTCCTGACATGGAGGAGCATCCAGTCACATGTGAATTGTCCTTGCCAAAATTGAAATGGTAGACCCAGAGATGGGTTGACTGCCGTCGAGATCTAGGCCTATAAAACCCAGTTAAGGTAGGGAAGTTGTCATGATGCCCCGAGAATCCTGGGTTAGACTCTAGTTGTGCAAGTTAACTATACACTTGGCACAGGGCTCCTTTCAAAGGCTTTTGCCTTATTGGCCAGGTTCTAAGGACTGAATGTGCATAAGAAGAAAACTCACCAATGCGCTTCCAGAAAAGGAAGCAGAATGGGCTGCTTTCCCTCAGACATCTTGTACCCACAGAAGCTCACTCTGGCTTTTGCATTATCTGTCATGGCCTTCCCCCAGCTGATGCCTCCAGGTGTGTCGGACACCAACTCCTATGATCCCCGGTGCTGAGAGTTGTAGTCCAACATATCTGAATGTCCCCAGGTTTGGACTAGAACATGTGGGATTTGCGGGGGTGTTTTTTGTTTTTGTTTTTGTTTGGGGACCTGGTTTCCTACACATGGAGCAGTCCTGCAATGAAGCCCTGCAGGCTGTCGAACCTTTGGGCAAGCTTCTAGAGGGTGAGCTGTGTTAGTCTGCAGCAACAGCAGCAGCAGTAGCAGCAGCAGCAGCAGCAGCAAAAAAAATGTCTGGGAAGTTTCTTAAAGACTAACAGCACTATAAGGAACAAAGATCAAAGTCAAGGAATTCAAAATATCTATGTACACGGACAAGATAATAGAATGCTGGATTAAAAATTAACAAAAGCAGAACCAACATGATGGATTACACATGTGTACAGTGATAAAAAGCACAGAATAAAGGAAACTGGGGGCTATAATGGGTCAGAAAAAAAGTAACTGATAGTGTAACATTTTGCTAACAACTATAACTTTACTGGCTTTTAGTAAGATAAATGGAGAAAATTTAAATCTGTACATTTTTGGAACATTTGCAAAAAATAAATAGATGGTGTTTTTATTGACTGCCATTACACTCCGGTCCCATCAATAGAAAAATGAATAAATAACAAATAATGATGTTGATGTATCTTTACTAAATATTTGATTATACTCAGTTCCCAACATACAGTAGAGTTAAACAAACAATAAGATACTAATAACGCCTTATGGTTTGAACATGTTTATATTAAGGAGTTCTATAAAGAAAAAGGACATAAAATTATTTCCAGTATTTATTTGTAAAAGGGTGTGTATGTATATATGTATTATTTACACACACACAGACAGACACAGACATAAGTCGTGTTCAGTTTTTTTTGTGAGGGAGAACAAATAAAGGGATAGAATGATGATAGGAGGTGGAAAGGAGAGGTTAGGGGGCGGGGGGGGGGAATTCGTTGTGTGCCAATCAATGAGATGAGAGTGAGATGAAAGTGCCTTCAGTAATTAGGTGGTAGATGTAATGCCTCCGAAATGGCTGATGTGGTGGATGAATGCTAATGAAGAGGTCACAGGGAAGGAGCACAGGGTGCTTAGAACCCCAGCAGATTCTTCATGGAGAGATGGGAAAGAAGATCCCCACCCACCCCACCCCACCCCATCCCATCCGCTGCCAGTCACTGCCAACCAGGAGTGTAGGTTCTCGGGCCAGGGGCCAAATCCAGCTCACCTGGAGTCTCCAATCAGCCCTCCGGGATTCTCAAAGCTGCCTCTCCAAAGGCTTCATGAACAGCACGAAGAGCCGGGGGAGGGGGGGGGGGAGGGTTTGCCCCGCCCCTTTTGCCGTCCGGGCATGTCGCGGAATCGGGCCCAGGCAGGAAGAAGCGCTCAGACTGGAGCCCTGGCTTGCGCTTGGTGCGCCAGAGCTCCTTCCCGGGGGGGGGGGGGGCATTCTGGCTGAGCTGCCTTTCAAGGGCGCCGGCGGGGTAGGCTGGCGCCGTGGGGACCCTGGGAGAGGCAGCCCCCCCCCCGGAGCGTGGCCCTCCTCCTCCTCCTCCTCCGGGAGGCTCAATCCGACGCGCCTTCCTCGCTTGAATCGTCCTGAGCAGCTCACGCACGAGCCCTATTTCTTATATGGGAATGGCTGCTGGGATTTGGATTATGGCTTGATTTGGAAAGGGTCCGTCCCAGAGCGAAAGAACGACATCGACCAGCCCCGAATTGTAGCAGAATTAGAGAGCGGAAGGCAGGCAGCTCCGTCGTCTCTGGGTGCGGGTGCAGAATTGGGCCGTATCGGAAAACATTGGCAGAGAAAGGGATGTTCCCGTGTTTTATTTCTGCCGATCCATTTCTTTTTAACTCTTAAAAACGAGCTGGTATAAATGAAAAGGGCAGGTTTACTGACGCGTGGATCCGTCTATCCCAGTTAATCATGCAATTCTCAGTTGGTATTCGGTGTTTTAGCCTTCTTCAACCTGGTACCTCCCAGATGTGTTGGACTTCAACTCCCAGCATCCCCAGTGGGCACGCTGACAGGGCTTGTAGTCCATCCCATTGGGCTCGTGCCGGGCAGGGAGAGGCTGCCCGCGGTCGCGTGTGCCAAGGGGAAGCGCCGTCGGGGCAGCTGGAGCGTTTCTTCCTTTGCCGCCCTCGGCTCGCACGGAAGGACCCGCCTGTCCACGGCTCCTCCTAGTCACGGTGGCGATCGGCCAGGCGGCCTCCTTCAGGGTCAGGGCAGCACCGGGACGTCTCCGGGGAGCCGGCGGGAGGGAGGCTGCTTCGGCCGCCTGAGAAGCGCAGGCAGAGCGCGGCCACGGAAGGGCGCTCGATGGGGCAGGCCCGCCCGGCAGCGGCTCAGCCGGCGGCCAAGCGCGCCAGCCTTGCTCGACGTGACCCGCGGGGCGGCGGCTCAGCCCCTTGCCCCTCCGGCTCCCCGGCCGCTCTCTGCGGGTCGGGGATCGGGGGCGGGCGGGCGGTGGGTGGCAGCGCCAAAGGCTGCGCTTCCACGGGGAGGGCAGGGCAGTCCGTGCAGCCGCCGCCGCCGCCTCCCTTCCCCGGCTGGAGCAGCAGTGCGCGGAGCGCTGCTATCTCCGCGGCTCCCGCCAGCCGAGGCCGCTGCGCGCCTCTCCACTCCTCCTCTCTCCCCCTCCCTCTCTCTCTCTGTCTCCCCGCGCAGATGACAGCAGCGCCACCGCCTTGCCCGTCGTCCAGTTCCCGGACTCGACCTTCAGCGGCAGCTCCGGCCCGGCGCCGCGCGGCTTCTGCTTCCAGTGCCCCATCCCGTGGCACCCGCATGTCGCCTTCTCCGCGCTGCCCCACCTGAGCGCCCCGCAGCGCTTCCCCGGGCCCCCGCCGCCCGCCGCCGCCCTCCCCCTGGGCTTCCCCGCCGCCGCCCCGCCCTTCCCCTCCTCAAGGCCCTGGCACCCCCCCGCGCGGCTGCACTGGCCGGTGATGCGCTACCTGGCCGGCCTGCCCTCGCAGGGCTTCTCGCCGCACTCGCCGGGCTCCTTCTTCGGGCCCAACGTCACGATGTCCAGCCTGTACCGGGGCTCGAGCGCCAGCTCGCTCGAGACGCCCAGCCCGCTCGCCTCCGCCGCCTCCTCGGGCGCCTTCCTGTTCGGCGACCCCGCCGCCGCCAACCAGTCGTTCTGGTGGGACCCGCTGCTGGGCAGCTCCACGAGCCCCGCCACGACGGCGACCTCCCTCAGCGGCGGCCTCATCAGCAGCGGCCTCCTCAGCAGTGGCCTCATCAGCAGCGGCCTCCTCAGCAGTGGCCTCCTCAGCAGCGCCCCCATCGCCAACCAGACGCTGTGGTGGGACCCGCTGATGCCCGCCTGGGTCGGCGCGTACGGCGCCGGTTACGCGGGCCTGCCACCGCTGCAGGTGGCGCCGCTGCCCCCGGCCTACGGCCCGCCCGGCGTGGCGCCCGCGCCGCCCTTCTTAGCCAGCTACTCCAACTACTCGGGCACGGCGAGCCCGCCCCCGGCCCCGACCCCACTCCCGTCCGTCCCCGTCCCCGTTCTCGCCCCAGGGCCCGCTCCCGCCCCAGTCCCCGGGCCAAATCCAGGCTCAGGCCCTGGCCCTGATCCAGGCCCTGTCCCTCGACCAGACGTACAACTCGGCCCATGGCGCCGCCGCCGCTCTGCCGGCCGCCCCCGGCGTCAAGCCCAAGGAGCGCAGGGGCGCCGACCGGCAAGCCACGTCCCTCAGCAGCACCAGAGGGCCCAGAGGTAAGCCTGCGGGCCATGCGGGGGGCGGGCAAGGGAGGCCAGGAGAGGAGCCGCCGCCGCCGCCGCCGCCGCCGCCACACCTGCCCGGAGGGCGCGGTGCTGCTCCTCCAGGTGTTGGGGCTGCATGGCGCATATGGCAGGCGAGGGGGGGGGCATGCGTGCCTGGAGAAGGTTAGCGGGGGGAGGGGGCCGGGGGCGCTTCTGGACTTTTAGTCGGAGGCCTTGAATTGCAAGCCCTAGTCTTAGGCTAGAGTATGAAGCTGCAGTCTAGGAAAGCAGGTGCACACAAGGGGGGACCCCGGGAATTTTGCTGCACAGCCCCATCCTCTTCCGCAGGGTCACAGCCAGCAACAGGCAGGAACAACGAAAGCAGAAACAAAAGTAAAGCGAAATCACAAAGGGTTCTCGCTTCTTTTTGTGAAAGCCCAGGGAGAAACCCTCCTTCTTCAGGAGCAACTGAAATACATTGAACCATCGACTCCTAGAATAGTAGAGTCCGAAAGGGTCACAATGCAGGAATCCTGACAGATGGTTGTGGTGGGCTCTCCCACTCTAGAGGCCTTCAAGAGGCAGCTGGACAACCATCTGTCAGGGATGCTTTAAGGTGGATTCCTGCATTGAGCAGGGGTTGGACTCCAACTCTACTATGCTATGATTCTATGTTTTAAAATGTTTTGATACATTATTACATGAATCAGTTTGTTTGCTAATTTGTAGGAAAATAAGCAGGGCATTCTGCATCACTCCATGGCAATTTCTCCATGCAACGGTTGTGTGCAAAGCAGCCCTTGGCCAGCCCACGGGGTGGGGGGTGGGGCGTGGGGGTGAGCCCTTTGAGTGGGCAATGGGAAAGGGCTTCCCTCTGCTGGTGTTTGCATTTCCTCAGGGAGATCCCTCCAGGAAATACCAGAAAGCTTTCCCATCCTGACTGGAACTCCCCCTTGGTCCTTCCAGACGGCAGGCAAGCCACCCTGGAGCGCATCGTTGGTGAGATTGCTTTCCAGCTGGACCGCCGGATCCTCTCCAGCATCTTTCCTGACCGGATCCGCCTCTACGGTTATACCGTTGAGAACATTCCTGAGAAGATCGCGCAGGTGAGAGGAGCCTCCGCCCACTGCCCCTGCTGTGCTGTGTTGACGGAGTGGGTGGGGAAGGGGCTGCCCCACCCACCTTCTTGGAAAGGCAGAGAGTCCTTTCGGAATGTGCACATGCGTTCGTTCAAGGTCTTCATACAAAACCATCAGAAGAACGAACAATTCCCCTCGCCCAGCCCTCTCTCCATCGCTGGGTAGCAGAAGTGAGAAGATTGGCCCATGCTTTTCCCTCTCTTGGGGGCTGTGCCCACGAGGTCTCTCTGGAGTGGGGTGCCTAACCGGAGAGGGCCGCTGGGTCTCCAGGTGTGCCGTGCTTCCCTGATTCAGGCTGCCTGTCCACCACCCCTGATATGTCCTGAGGGGGGAACTCTCCCCACTGCACACTGGGGTGGGTCATCAGCCAGAGTGACCTGCCGTACACCGAGTGTACAGCTGCCTTCGGAGTCCGCCTTCACTGGCGGAGGGAGCTTCCCACCTCCCCTCACTGCTTCTGTGGAGGGACCCCAAAGAACCCCCACTCTCCAAAGAGCACGTTCATGAATCCCAGCAGGGAAAGAAGCCAGGGAGGCGCTGGGCAGTCCGAGTGAAATGGGCAGCAAGAGCCACGAGAGGCAGATGAGAGCTGGGCACGGCCTCTTTGGGCTGGATACAGCAGGGCCAGCAAAGCGCCAGCTGCAGAAGGATGCCGAGGCTAGTGGGCCTCTTGGCTCGGTGGAGGTCTGGAATGGGCACGTCAAAGCACCGGGCCAAGGCCTGAAGGAGCCGCGAGGGAGAGCGGTGGCGTGGCAGGAGGGTAGGCCCAGCACAGTTGAGCCCCCGTGGAGGTTGCCCAGGCCCAGGACAGGGGCTTCCCAGAGGAGGAGGCCAGGGTGCCTCATCAACGCCATCTGATCCCACCCTCCAGGTTTCCCCTGCGAATGCTCTGTTGGGTGAGCTCAGCCAGGAGCTTTCCACCCATAATCCAAACGCTGCCTTGCATGGTGCTGGCATAACGGCGGCGTGTGTATAGCTCTTTCAAGCGTCCAAAGCGCCAAACTGTATCCCACGAATGAGGCTGAGATCCCCTCAGGCAGAGGCCAGATTTGATCCAGGGACTTCTTCCTTCTTTGAGGCTCAGTGCCGGGATTGGTCTTGCAGCCTCCAAACCCGCGTCGGCTTCAGGTTTAGTAAGCATGACGCAGAATCCGGCCTAGCTGGGGAAGTGGGCAGGCCCGCCTGGCCGCTCGCCTCTCTCCGCTTCTCACCTAATGACAGGCGAAAGGAGGGCTGGCTTTTGAAACGGCGAAAGGCCTTATCCAATGCGGCTGCAGGGCATAGCCTTGAGCTGGCTTCAGATTTATGGCCCAAGGAATCTTTCATGGGAACCAAGCGTGAGGGGAGGAGGGTTGTAGAGGGGGGTGTCTGACTGACATATTGGTTATTCATGGGTCACATTCAGTTGTTGGAACTGCTAGGGTAATTGCTAGCAAGCTTAGAAGCACATAAACACACACACACACACACCATCAGTCTTTGTAGAAGCTGATACACAGGCAAAGCAGCCTTGCTGGCATCAGTGTCTTTTATGGTCTAGACTGGCTGGGTTCACACATCATGCGAACCCATGGCAGATAACAAGCTACATTGGGTAGGGGCTTATACAGACAACTTACTGTGTTCTCATCAGACGATCAGGCACACAAGGTACACAGAGTCATTCATCTCACCTCGCCCCCCTTCTCCTCCTATGGTCCTCCCACCCAGCTGGTCAGGGATCCCAGCTTCCTTTGCAGTGGGAATAGAGATCACTTGAGCGGACCAGAGCAATGGCAGCATTTCTGGCCACAGTATTTCCAAAAAAGTTAAGGTGTACAACAAATATTTTAAAAAATTATATTTTATACAAATATATACACATACAATTGGTGCAATTTGCTATACACATAAGGATTTCTCTATAATATTATTAAAGCAAATTGCTCCACCAATTTATAAAAATTTATAACCCTCTTTTTATAAATTGGTGGAGCAATTTGCTTTAATAATATTATAGAGAAATCCTTATGTGTATAGCAAATTGCACCAATTGTATGTGTATATATTTGTATAAAATATAATTTTTTAAAATATTTGTTGTACACCTTAACTTTTTTGGAAATACTGTGATTTGTTTGGTTAAGGATAGCGCTTTGTTTTGTTCTTAGCATTTCTGGCCACCCTTGCCGAGCAGCCCTGTAGGTGATCTCCGTAACCCATGCTGTGCAACAGACAACATGCTAACCTATCATGGGTTGCTCTGGAAAATAAACCAATCATGGTTTAGCGTGTTGTGTGAACCCAGTCTCTCTCACCTTCCATTTTGTTTGCTTGCCAGATTGCTATTGGGCTTAGTCTGTTCATGTTCCTAGTAGACTGTTAAATAGGGTAACCATATGAAAAGGAGGGCTCCTGTATCTTTTAACTCTTGTGATGAAGAGGGAATTTCAACAGGTGCTGCATGCAGACAAATGGCACCTGCTGGAATTCCTTCTTCATCACAACAAGAGCCGGAATTTTAAACTTTGCGTCATGAAAATGCTGAACTGGAATCTCTTGCTAAGCAAGTGCTCTTTAACTCCATTTAGCTGCTTCATCTGCGCCACTGGACCACACGAACCCTGGACTCCCCGTAACCCAAGACTTTTTGCCTGGGCTATGGATCACAGGCATGCTATAAGGGAGCTTCTTCTCCAACGCCTGGACTTCCCTTGCTGAACCCATTCTGACTGCGCTGCCCTTCAGAAGTGGACCTTTGTCTGTTTAACCCATCTCTTGAGCTGATGTTTGCCTGGACATACATACAGCAGAGATCCCAATGCAGGACCTATGGTTTGGACTGAGTCCTGCCTGGGTATAACTTTCTAGCCTTAAACCTGTTTCCCAGCCCATACTTTGAATTGCCTGGGATGTTTTCTTGCCTGGACTATTGTGATCCTTGATCTTCATGGGAGTGATCTCTGCCACTGTTGTTGTTATTCACGTGACTCCTGAACCATGATGTGCCAGGGACCCTTTCCAGCAGAGGCCTTGAGAGGGAAACCCCTCTGCCACGCAGGACTCCTCTTTGCTTAGTTCATTTCTGAATCCCTGGACTTACTTCGAATATGAGATCCTGCAATATGGAACTTCTCCAATTAGTCAGGACTCTGCCTTGTCATCTGGAGCGTGTTCAGAGGAGGGCAACGAGGATGATTAGGGGTCTGGAAACAAAGCCCTATGAAGAGAGATTGAAAGAACTGGGCATGTTTAGCCTGGAGAAAAGAGGATTGAGGGGAGACATAATAGCACTCTTCAAGTACTTGAAAGGTTGTCACACAAAGGAGGGCCAGGATCTCTTCTCGATCAACCCAGAGTGCAGGACACAGAATAATGGGCTCAAGTTACAGGAAGCCAGATTCCAGCTGGACATCAGGAAAACTTCCTGACTGTTAGAGCAGTATGACAATGGAACCAATGACCTAGGGAGGTGGTGGGCTCTCCCACACTAGAAGCCTTCAAGAGGCATCTGGACAACCATCTGTCAGGGATGCTTTAAGGTGGATTCCTGCATTGAGCAGGGGGTTGGACTCGATGGCCTTATAGGCCTCTTCCAACTCTACCAGTCTATGATTCAATGATTCTATGACTGAGTCCTTGAACCTGAGTTCACTTTGGGCATCTGTGCACCTGAATCCTGCATCTGGGATTGTTTCTATTGCCTGGGGCTCTTGCGCTTAGTTTATTCTTGAATACCTGGATGTAATCAAATGGGACCCCAGAAAAGTGACTTCCTGAAATGTAGAACGTCTCCAATACACCAAGACTTTGCCTTGTCATGAATTATTCCAGTATCCTTGAGCCTGAGTCAGCTTGGAGCTCTTGCGTGTGGAGAATCTTGCCTTTGGGAATGCCTCTATATTACCTGGGGCTCCTCTGGAATCATACACAAGAACCTGTTCTGGAATTCCAAGTGCTTTGAACCGTCATTGTTATCCTAAAACTAGGCCTCTGACTAGGCACCTGCTTC
This sequence comes from Anniella stebbinsi, assembly GCA_029215795.1. Taxonomy (NCBI): domain Eukaryota; kingdom Metazoa; phylum Chordata; class Lepidosauria; order Squamata; family Anniellidae; genus Anniella; species Anniella stebbinsi. The sequence goes on along the minus strand of JARDYH010000006.1, from coordinate 119,461,163 downwards.
TGCGCTATTCCTTAGTCTCAGGCCTGCGCCATTCGTTCTCGAGTTCACTGACTGAGAAATTGGGAGGTTAAGCACCGTCGCCTCTTACGTGTAATTTGTGTCACCTGATCTGTACCAATAAGCCAATGTCACTGAATCCTTGCCTCTGTCTACCTGTCCTAAAGTGAGGGGGTGAAGTCACCCTGACGCTCAATCTTGCTCCTGCATTGTCACTGGTCTCCATGCTGTAGTATAGCAGGACATCGTGTATCTGGGGTTACCCTACCTCCGCGGTGGAGCCCTTGTTTTGCAGGCCAAAGGCCCCAGGTTCAGCTTCCACTGTAATGAGACCTGGTCTCAGTTCGTGGGATTGACATCTCCCTCTGCCTGCAACCCACGAGAGCCACGGCTGCCTGTCTGTGGCATGCAGGCTGTACCCAGTGAGATGTGCTAGCGATGGCCTCTGACCTAGCAAGCTGCCTCCCTCCTGTCCTCAAAGGGGGGGATCTCCTAGGCCTGCATGTTTCCAGCTCAAATCCCCATCCATCTTTCTGGGATGACCCCTTTGGCTTCCAGCATTATGAGAGAAGGAGAAGAGTGTTTCCCGATAGACTTTATTTAGTTAGTTGTTACATTTCTATACCTCCTTTTCCTTCAAGTAGTCCAAGGCGACACACATGCCCCTCCTCTTCTGCATTTTATCCTCACAACAACCCTGTGAGGTAGATTAGACTGAGTCTGGGGTTTCAGGCAACTGCACACTGCCTGATTTTCTTAATTGCTCTTGCCACCGGGGGTGATTAACCAGCCTCACGTTATGCAGTTCAGGCCTGAGAACCACGGAGTGGCCCAGAGTTACCCAGTGAGCTTCATAGCTGAGTGGTGGGGACTTGAACTCAGGTCTTCCCAGTCCAGCAGTCTAACCACTCTTTCATGTTTCCCCTCAATCCCCTTTTTTCTAAGTCAGACAGCCCCAAACATAGGGGAGTTGTTTCAGGCCTTTGATCAGGTTGGTTTTCCTTTTTCCAGCTCTGCAATATATCCTTTTTCATTTGTGGCAACCTGAATTGTATCCCAAGTATACAATTCAGTATCCCAAGACTGGCGCCAACATTGTTATCTTTTCGGCGCCAGGTCAAGTCTTTCCTCTTCTCTCAGGCATTTGGCAATATCTGAGGAGCCTGGGTTTGTTTTGTTTTGTTTTTGTAGTTTTTGAAGTGTCAATGTGGTTTTTAAATGTATAGATTGTGTGTATGTTGTATGTTTTTGCCGTTTAAATTTTTGTATATTGTTTTTAATTGTTTTTAATCCTATGTAAACCGCCCAGAGAGCTTCGGCTATGGGGAGGTATACAAATGTAATAAATAAATAAATAAATAAATAAATAAGTGTGATTTTGCACATAGGTATATGTATAACTGTATAATGATACTAGCAGTTTTATTTCCGTCTCCTTTCTTAATCATCCCCAACATGGAATTTTCCTTTTTCACAGTAGGTTTTTATTTATTTATTTAATGCCTTAGAAAAATACTCAGTAAAAATGGAACTATATTTGTAATTTATGCCAACAGTTTTCTCTTCTTGGTGATCATAAGCGTGTAAGAAGAGCCATGCTGGATGAGACCAAGGGTCCGTCTAGTCCAGCATTCAAAATTCATGGGAAGTTTGAGGTTAAAACTGAACAACTGATTCTGTGGTCTGTCTGTGGGCTGGGGCACCAATCTGTGGACGTGACAGTGATCACGTTCAAAACAGGCAGAGCCGCCTAATGAGATCCATTGGTCCTTGAAGGCCAGGCATCTTGGGGCCATGTTTGCTGGACTTTGCCACTGGAGACTGCAGGTGGAAGGATGCAATGCCCCTGGATGAATAAAATGCCCTGTGTGGCATAGGGGCAATGTGGGGAGAAATGTACAGCCTGCTAGTTTTCTGTGTGAACAGGAGGTGGGCACTAGAGAACATTCAAAGATGCATGCTCTCCTCGTAACCTGAGGTGGTACAGCCCTGAAGGAGTCTCATCAGCTGATTCTGCTAACTCTATGAGCTTACCACCCTGAGATTGCTGTGCCAATCCATTCAGAATGAGGAAAGACTTGACCTGTCTCGAGCCACTCAGGTACATCTTAACGCTCTCCTCTTCCCACAGGGCGGAAGCGACCCTCTGTCCCCACTGACCCCAGAGCAGTGTACGAGCATGACAGACCACTACAATGACGTCATGAAACAGCTGAAGCCCATTGGCTACAACCCAAGCTACCACCCCCAGTTCACAGAACACATTGTGAACACTTACGGAATCCTCCAGGGGCGGCCGGACACCGGCTTGGATGGAGAGATCTACAATGATGTCAATTACCTGCGGGAGGTGATCGAGAATGTCCTCCCCACAGATGACAGGGTCGATTGCCTTGTGCTACTCAACTGCCTCAAGGCGCTGTCGCAGGCTGATGGGAGGCCCTTGTTCATCTGGTGATCTCCCCTCCCTTCATCCCTCCTGGTGTGTGGCCCACGGCAAACGCAATAAACCATCAGAAAAATGCCGGGCCAAAGTGTCTCATGCAAAGTAAGTAACCCTCAGAGTCTGGCTCCAGTTCACTAGTATCAGAAGAGATCCCATCTGTAGGTCTTCCCCTCTGGGCCATCATTCCAATGATCTGGAACTGAACTCCAATCTATAAACCCTCAGTTGCCCTGAACCCAGGATCAGATCTCCAACAGAAGATGGCAGCCGTGTCAAACGATGTAGTTCAGTCACCAGCTGCTATGTTCAGGGGTGGTACGACAGGGATGAGGGCAGCTGTCTGCACCCAGAACATCCTTCTGCTCTGCTTGGTGTGGCCTCTTCTCTTGTATTCTGGCCTCTCTATTTGAAGATGCTTTTTTCCTTTGGGGGTTTGTGCCTGTGGCATTGGTGTTATTTGGCTTAGATAAGCTGTGTTACCATCCTAGCATTGTCATGAGAGCACCATCTCTGTGAGAGAAGCTTGTAAATGTTACATTGTTGGATTGAAATGGGTCCCTGAATTACACAGCCACCACCTGCTCAATTATCTCAGTCCAGAAAGGGATATTAATGACCAACAAATAATTTTTGCCCCCCTTGGAGTCCAGGGACGGTTCTTTTAGGAGTGGCCTCAGGTCTGCCTCTTTCAAGACACACTCAAAAGAGCTAGACAGAAATGACAGGTTGCCTTCCAGAGGACGTCCCTGGGGCTCTTGAGTCTGGAGATCTGACTGCCTTCTAATATTCCCAATTTGATGGTTACTCTTGAAACAGCGTTTCCATTGCAGAGAGGTGGTGGCATAAAAGTTTTGAGGCAAGTTATTTATTCAGTTATTTTGGTCAGGACTACTGATTGGTGGGTTCTAAATCCCCTTGAAACTCTGCTGTTGTTCTTCGAATCTGCTGGGCGTCGCATCCTTGGTGCTTGCCTGCAGTAGTGAATATGACACCCCTTAGACTTCCAGCAGGTGATGTCCTGTTTCATGGGCAGCACTCCTAACGGCCAGGTGAATGTCGGGAGAAGATGGATGGAAGCCAGCCCCAAAAGGGATTGGGCTCTCCTTGTTGGCGTCCTCATTTCTGTGGGGTTCTGGAGACGGTGGGTGCTCCGTGTCTGTTGCAATCCAGGATACAGAGGACACGGGTGTATCAACAGAAGCGTGCCCCCCCACAGACACTTCAAGACTTGGGATTGCTAAAGTGCCACAGGCAGAGGGCAGAGGGCTGACTCTAGGGCCTGCGCAGCCCCCTTCCCTCCTTGGCTGGTTTTGTCCCTGATCTGTTGAGGCAAGACACACAGGACTGAGGGCCGACCTCTGTGGGCCCCAGCCAGGCTCCCCTGCTCCTGTCCCGGCATTGCTCCCCCAATGCCCTGGGCCTGTAGCAGCCGTTTGGCCACCGGTGCTATAAATGCCCAGGGAATATCAGAATCGCAAATCCCTTTGCTCACAGGGGCGGCATCAGGAGGAAGCAACTGCCAGGGTGATCATATCTTCCTAGAGTTATGATGCGGTATACACAGCCACAACCATTGTTTGAAAAATGCGTGTTTCTTTTTGTCATTGTGCCAAGAACCAGGCTGAGAACCTTTGGCCCGTGAAAAAGCGCTCAGGCTCCGTGGCATCCCAGGGCCCCTTTGCGCAAGCCGCTAGGCTGACCATATGAAAAGGAGGACAGGGCTCATGTAACTTTAACAGTTGTAGAGAAAAGGGAATTTCAGCCAATGTCATTTGTATGCCATTTGTTCCTGGTGAAATTCCCTCTTCATCACAACGGTTAAAGGTGCAGGGGCCCTGCCTTCTTTCGTATATGGTCACTCTAGTATAGTGTCTGCACCTTTAACTGTTGTGATGAAAAGGGAATTTCACCAGGAACTAACTGCATACAAATGACACTGGCTGAAATGCCCTTTTCTCTACAACCGTTAAAGTTACATGAGCCCTGTCCTCCTTTTCATAGGGTCAGCCTATCTAGGGGGGAGCATACTTTGGCTGGGTGTGTACAGGGGGCTGGCGCTTTCTAGCTGTGGGGTGGGCTGCGGTGGGTCAGAGGTGATTGAGGCTGCTCTGTGTTCCAGAAGGGAGGGGCTTGGGGCCCTAGAGTGTCATTGTGGCATTGGAAAGCAACGATGGTGTTTCTCCTTCCGGTTCTCCTTCCAGCCTCAGTGACATGTTGGACTTACCTGCAGGCCCCTTGAGTCTGCAGGTGCTGCTGACTATGCCAGATCAGTTTATGGGATGGGTCCCTTATATTGGGCCTAATCCTGGCTTGTTTCACTGAGAGGTGGTTGGGTGAAGGGGTGGGGTGGGGTGGGGGGTCAACCTCTCCCAGATGTGCCCACCAAGCTCGACTCGAGGGGTGTGGGGGAGGAGGAGGAGTTTTGGTCTACACAGAGCCCATCTCCCTGGTCAGGTACCTTGTCTAGCAGTCAGCTCGTTTTGATTGTCTGTACGTGCTGTTGGGATCTTGAGGCAGGATTCGGATTCTGTTGGAGTACCGGCCACCCTGTTGCCTAACAGTTTCCCTGCCTGAGCTGATGGACATGGCCTTGAATGTGGTGCTGGGGACCCCAAGGCTGAAGGTCTTGAGGGGCTTCAGTATTCATGCTGAGGCTCCTTTGGCAGGCGCGGGTCAGGATTTCATGACCTCCATGTCAACTGTGGGCCTGTCTCCATTAATATCTGGCCCAATGCATGGCAGGACCTACATTAGGTATGGATTTCTGTGATGCACATGGGGTAAGGATCCATGTACAGGGGAGCCAGCAATGATTCCATTGGCATGGACAGATCACTTTGATCTTCAAGCTGCCTAGGAGCTCCACAGGGATTGTGGACAGAATTTGGTAGTCTCCCTCAGGAGGTTGATGAATCCAGGTGGCTTTCTGGCAGCTATGCTGAGGCCCCGGACTTTGTTGAGGATGAGGGGAAGACTGGGCCCTCGATACGAGAGCTCCCATGGGCACCCTGGTGGAGCTGCACAGGTACTCTGGTGTTCAGGGGAACTGGGGGCAATGAAGCAATGGAGTCACTGGCTAGAGTGCAATTGGCGAAAGGCTTGAAATGAGTGCAACCAAACACAGTTACAGATCCATCTTAGGATCTGTGGAGGTGATGGAGGCAAAGAGATCCTACTTCTCCGCCACCCTTGCATCTGCGCAGTGTCATGCAGCGGAGCTTTTTCAGTTGATGAAGAGCCTTCTTGGAAACAACAACTTGAGCCCTCAATGCCCGCTGTGACTAATTTGCCGGACACTTTGCAGATAAAGTTGCTCGTACGCGTTCCGATTTAGACAGCATCGGCGTAACAGAGTTGGAGCTGGATGTGACCAGCATGCTGCCTATAGTCATATTAGCGTGGACCCCTTTCGGCTTGTACAGCTTGAGGATGTGGGCAAGCTGCGTGGAGGATGGAGGCCCATCACTTGCTCTCTGGTCCTTGGCCCATTCAGTCTTGTGAAATCAGCCAGAGCTGGGCTGGGTATCTGGACCCAAGGTGATTAATGCCTCCCTGAGGGAAGGGCTGTTGTCTCCTTAGTTTAAAAGAAGCCATAATGAGGCCAATGTTGATGAAACTTCATTAAGATCCATTGGTTTCTGATAATTACTGCCTAATCAAATTACCATTTTAGGCCAGGTGCTGGGGCGTGTGGTGACTCCTCAACTTCAGGTAGCGCTGGATGATGCTGATTATTTGGATCCATTCCTGGCGTTAGGACAGAAACAGCCTTGGTCTCCCTAACAGATGTCTTATATCAGGGAATGGAAGGGGGTGGCTTAGTTCTCTTGGCGCTCTCTGTGGCTTTCAATAACATTAGCCATGGTATCCTTCTGGATGGAGTTCTGGATTAGGCACGGGACACACAGTGCTATGGCGGTTCCACTCCTTCCTGGATGAACCATCTCAGAAGGTGGTCCTGGGGGACATCTGCTCCACTCCGTGCCCACAGGCAAAGCAGTATCTGGGGACAGAAAAGGAAAGCGCTTTTCATCCAGTGTAAATGCTGGCAGAAGTGGAAGGAGCTTGAGACCAAATGGATACAAGCAATTTTATCTGCAAAATGTTCAGCAAATTGGTTGCAGTAGGCTTTTGAGGGCTCAGGTTCTTGCTTTTCAGGGCCTTCACCAAAAAGGCCCTTCGCCACCCGAAAGAGCCCTGCTGGATGATACTGATGCAATGTGGCATCCAGGATTGACTACTGCAATGAGCTCCACATGGGGCTGCCTTTGAAGACGCTTCAGAAACTTCAGTCGATGCAGAATATACAGCCACCCAGATATTGGTAGGGGTTGGGCAGTCTGATCATATGACATTGAAAATGAGCCAGTGGCATTGGTTGACATTGTGCTTTCAAGACCAATTTAAAGTGCTGCTTTCAAGCTTTAATGCCTTACATAGTTGGGGCCCAAGTTACTTGAAGGACTTGCCTTCTCCTGGATCAGCCTGCCTGCACTTTGAGGTCACCAACAAAGGCCTTTCTCACTTGCCTGCCACCAAAGGCAGTTAGGCTGCTGAGGACAAGGGAGAGAGCCTTTTCACTGGTGGCCCCACGCCTCGAATCAGCTTCCATCAATGTCAAGTGCATGCCCCTTCCCTCCGGCATTCACACGTGCTGGCAAACTGACAAGAGACACTCACATCAGTGAGACTTCTTTTATTCAGGGAAATCTCACTGTGAAAAGCTTAATGTAGGCTGACCAGATAAAATCCAGGTCAGGGTTCATGTAACTTTAACAGTTGTAGAGAAGAGGGAATTTCAGCCAGTGTCATTTGTATGCCATTAGTTCCAGGTGAAATTCCCTCTTCTTCATCACAACAGTTAAAGTTGCAGGGGCCCTGCCTTCTTTTGTATATGGTCACTCTAGTATAGTGCATGCACCTTTAACTGTTGTGATGAAGAGGGAATTTCACCAGGAACTAATTGCATACAAATGACACTGGCTGAAATCCCCTTTTCTCTACAACTGTTAAAGTTACATGAGCCCTGTCCTCCTTTTCATATGGTCAGCCTACTCCAGCCACGCCACCCTGTCCAACCTCCACAGGCTTTTCTGAAGTCATTCATGGGTTTATTTTCCCAGCCAAACCAGTCTAGCAGCTCCAAAGGCCCATGTTTACCTCACTGAGAGTTCATAACCTTCTCTGTGTATTTGCCTGAGGGGCTTGACTAAATCTCGGTTTGCAACAACCTCATCAAAACCCTTTTGCAAAGATAAGCCAGTTCTAGTTTTCAGTGCATATTCAGTGTGCAGCGCCCAACATCCTTCTCCCAAATTACCTTGAATTTTAGAGTCTCGGACTCTGTCAGATTTTCAGAAACACAATTTAATCATTTACAATGTTCTTGACCTGCATGAGATTCCAGTAATGAGCCCATCAATCACCGAACTTCTTTAAATGAGCGTTTTATAGCACACTCCTGACTGACCACTCATAGATGTTCGTGGGTCATTTTGATGACACTGTCAGCCTCATGTGTACGTCCCACACCATTCCTTGCTTTTAGCGGTGAAAAATGAACCTCAGTAAATCAGAGTCTTCTGAGATGTATTGGTATTTGTCGGATTTTCCTGCTGTGTACAGGTAATATAAAATGCCCACTAGAGGGCACTGTCCCATTCAACTGTATGGGCCACATGGTCACTGTCCTCTTTCCCGTGTAATTACAGCTCATAGTAAATGTGGAAGAGAAGCAGGAAGCAGTTTTAATAATGTGTGCCATGTTTTAATCAGTTTTATGTATTTTATCATATTGCGGGTAAGGAATAAATTATTATTATTATTATTATTATTATTATTATTATTATTATTATTGTAAGGGAACGTGATTCCCACCCCCATCTGAAGAAGCTCATTCTGTCCATGTCTTAAACTGGACTTGGGCTTGTCCACACAACAGCTTTTCTGAGTCAAGAATGCACAACTGCTGGTCAGGATCCAAGTGAGGAATCTCTTTTTCCCAGCTCATAAACTATGGCTGAGTTGATGGCAAAATGACTGGTTCCACCCTGCACCTCAGCCATGAGCATCGCTTAGTTAGGGCACAGAGCAGGCATCTCCCCACTCTTCCTGGCCAATATCTGTGTAGCAATTAGAGTCTGGGACTGGACAGACCCGGGTTCAAGTCCCCATTTGGCCATAAAGCTCACTTTTGACTCTTAGCCATCTTGGCTGCATTTCTTGCAAATCCAGTCATTTGACATGACATCTGCAGATGGCTCTCTGACTACAGAACATTCAGCTCCTGAACTGAATAAATTTAGAAGAGCTTATTTCTCTCTAGTGGCGGCCTGAGGCTGTAGCAGAACTGCTGCAGTCCATTTTTGACCGCAGGGGCCACAAGGGGTTGGAGCTCCCTTTTCTTCATCTTCCTTAGCTGTACCGGGAATTGCGGCCAGGCATTGAACATCAACCCACAAATCGGTTTTAGAGGGAGAAGATGGCTTCTGTCTGCTTGTTGCTGTGATCTGTGGAGAATTCGGAGGAGGTGGCAGATGTGGCCAGGGTTCCTGGGTGTCGAGGCATTCTGTTACTGTCTCCATTCAAGCCTGCCAGCTTGTCCACTGAATGCTCCCATGGGGCTTTCCCTAGTAGTCTCAGGCCCACACCTGCCTTCACCAAAGGTTGCTGGATTGGACTTCTCAAATTCCGTTCTTTTCCCTGCCCTTTTTACGGGGGCACCTTGGCATCTATTGTCTTTCATTCTCATTGTATCAGCCCGTCTGAACCCATTATTTCTCTGTCATGGCCGCTGTTAATGATGTCCCACAGCTCTCTGATTATTTGGAGGACTGCCTTCCCGCCCCTTTTGTCCCAAGCCTTCGTGCCTGACAACCGTTCCTCCCTCTTGGCTCCTGCCACCAGCTGTGCAAACGGAACTGCCATTGGGTCCTCATTTTTTGATCTCGTAACTTCCTTAGATGCAAATGCTGTGGACATAATATCTCTTGACTTCAGTGAGGTGTGGGGTGGGTGGCATTACTGCTAGGTGGTCACCCACTCTCACAGAGCTCTCGCCAATGGTCCTTGTGGCGACACCCCACATTCCTGTCCCCTTAGGTATGTCTGGAGGGGTAAGTGTAGAGAGCTCGGAATGTTAGACTGAGAGGCTGTGGATAAGGATGCTATATAAGGGAGGGGGGAGTTTGTCAGGGGGTCTGTGGGCAGCCAGTCTGTCAGATGGTTGGGAGTCTGTCTGTGGTGGTTAGTTGGGGTTTGTAGGTGGCTGAGTGTGAGAAGACTGTGTGAGAAAGGAACAGGTAGAAGATTGTAGAGATTTAGGATTATTAGTATTAAGATTGATATTGTTAGTATTATTAAGAATAGGCAGGATTTAAATTGGATTTGAAGAAACTAAGAACTGCAAACGACAATAAACATTTTCTTTATTTTGCTACCATAAACCACGCGTCAGCTTGGCTTTGTCACCTGCTCTATTGGTTCCTAAATACACAAATTACATTAAACCTTTAGCCCAGCATATCCTCAAGCAGAACCTATTTCCCAACATCTTTGCCTTGTTCCCTCACAGAGAGGGGAAAGGTAGTGTTGTTTTGCCCTTCCCTCAGGCTGATTCAAGTGGTGGTGCTTGGCCTGAGAAGGGGTGCTCACGACCGGGCCTGTGGTGTGGGGGCACAGTCCTTCATCCAGCTGGAGGGAGGTATGGAGTGGGGGGCTGGAGGGCTTGGTCCTGGGCCCCGTATGCTTAAACATATCTATTAATGACTTGGAGAAAGGGGGGGGAGAATGCCTATCAAACTTGCAGATCACACAGAATTGGGTGGGATAGCTAGCACCTTAGAAGACAAAAGCAAAAAAATAAAATAAAAAATGGTGATCTTGTTTGGGAAACTGAACCTGACCGACTCCATTTTGTATGGCCTTAACCTAATTGTCCTCCTAACAATGATTTTTTTTATTGACCCTCTCCTTGTCTCTCATAAGTAGCTTCTATGCTGTTGTAACTGCATGCAGGCAGCAGACCACAGACCATGTGACCTGGCCTAGTAAGAAGTAACAGACTGTTCCAGACCATATAAGGAAAAACACCTGCTACCATACCGTTATGTTGCGCACGCATTATCCTGTTGTCTGAGACGTATATTTCCTGTTTGCTTGAAATGTATAAGAGACTGGGTCACCCAAAGGGGGGGGCTGCAGTCTGTGGAACGATTCCAGACTGTGGACTTTGCTAGCAAATAAAGGCTATCTGTTTGGAACTTGAACTTTGGACTGGACTCCGATTGTTTACTGTAACATTTTGGTGCGTTGGCCGGGAATCCATCCCTTACTGGGAGACCCGCCTGATAATCGGAGAACCCTACCAGGGAGATTTCCCCTGCTTCCGCTTGGTTCCCCGCGGCCCCCGGCTGGCCGTGGTCCTCCTTGGGAGCGCGCCTCCAGCCTTTAGCTGGTGCCCATTCAGGTTCTGCGGCGGATCCGGGGACAGTGTGGAACAAAAACGGACCAAGCGGAAGTTCAGTGCAGATACCCTTCTGCCCAGCGCTGGGACATCTGGACCAGGCAAGTATCAGGGGAATTGCCTATCTTGTTTTGTATTGGCCGACTCAGAAGAGTCGAAGGGGGGCCTGATCAACCCTCGGAATTGTAGACGCGCGTATTGTTTGGTATTGCCCGACTCAGTAGAGTCGAAGGGGGAGCCTGATCATCTCCCCGTAACGGTAAACTGTTTCTGCTTCTCTGAACTGGGAGGTCTGGGAGGACGGGTGTCGTCCTGGATGTTTGATGTGTGTATGACTGCCTGATTTCCATTGCTGACCGTTGGGCAGTCGCCCTGGGACGCCTCTGGGTGTCTTGAGTTTCCGGCAGCGTGGGCTGGTAGTGAAGAGACTGCATTCCTCTGTGTCAGCCGCCTGACTCCCCCAGTTCCTACAGTCAGATGGTTCCCTGTCAATCTTCCCTGCTGTGTATTGTCTGTCTGGTTGATTACATTGTGCATTAGTCAGGATGGGGGGAGGTTCTTCAACTCCACTAAACCTAATGATCAAGCATTTTAGTGAAGTTTTTGATCAAACCAAGTGCAATGTAACTGATATGGAAGCTAAATGTTATTATGACTGGCCAGCCTTAGGCCCCCTGGTAGATTGGCCCCCCCAAGGTACTTTCTCTGAACCCTATATTTCCCGAGTTTACAACCTGGCCATAATAGAAGGAGGACCCTTGCCCCCCGAAGACATCCCATACGCTGAAGGGTGGCTCAAAGTTGCCAAGCATCCGCCACCCTGGGCCAGGAAAGCTGTCGAGAACGCAGCTCTCATTCTGATGAATCAAGCAAAAAAGGAAAGAAAAGCCAAACCTAAAACAAACCGCCAGGAACCTACGAAGCCACGGGGTCCCTTCACTTATTCTAGCCTTCAAGCACCACCACCAGTCCTGCCAAGCTCTCCCGAAGAGAGGCCCCCGCCTTATGTTTTGGCGCCACCTACAGTCCTAGTTCCAGCTCAGCAAGCAGCAGTTCAGCCTGCAGTCCCAATTCCAGTTCAGCCTGCAGTCCCAATTCCAGTTCAGCCTGCAGTTCCAATTCCAGCTCAGCCTGCAGCCCCGATTCCAGCTCAACCTGCCCTGACTCCTACTCAGCAGCCCTCGACCCCAATCCCGGCACAGCCCATAATCCCTGATGCGTTAGAACCAGCCCCACAGTGGAACAACCCTCCTACACCGAAGCCACCCCAAAGGCCGGCTCCGCAGTGGAACAACCCTCCCACACCGAAGCCACCCTACCCAAGTTCACTTTTTGACACCAGTGTCGAACATTTGCAACAACTTGTTGACACTTTGAAGCCAGCAGCAGACAAACTGCGTCACTCAAATCGATTACTCTTAAAGAGTTTCGAAGACTGTTCTGAGAATGCGAAGGTTTTGCCGGTCCGAGAAGCACCTGCCCTTCTGGCTGGAGGTCTAGACGCGGCCGGGGCCCCTACCTACCAGACAGTCACGACCTACTCATACGTCCCCTTTCAGTCCTCTGACCTCCTGAACTGGAAAAATCATGGACCGTCCTATGAAGAAGAGCCAGAGAAATTTGTTGACCTGATTGAAGGCGTTGTCACTGCCCACAACCCCACCTGGGCCGATATCCAACAACTCATGGGATATCTGCTGACAACTGAACAGAGACTGCAGACCCAAGCTAACCTCGAAAACGCAGCCACAGAACGAGGCCAGAGAGAAGGCATCCCTGACCCCAATCAGAGCATCACCACCTACGCCCCGAGATTAGATCCTCAATGGAATATACAGACTACAGAAGGACGCAGACATCAGCGTGATTACCAGCAAGCATTTATTAATGCCATCAAAAAAAGTAGGCGTACAATGATGAACATGCAGAAAATCCATGAGATTCACAAATTTGTAGTCAAGAAGTCCCATCTGGGGTTCATCATCAAGAAGCTCCAGCCGAACCCAAGCCATCAACTGCGTACCACAGCCCAACAGCAAAAAGGAACTCAGAGTTTTCGCATCTGGATCCTGAATTATGCAGCCTTGACACAGCCCCTCTATGAACTCCTGAAAACCAACCTACCTGAGTCAGCCCCGCTCGAGTGGACAACAGAAGCCACCCACAGCCTCCGAGACCTGAAGATTGCTCTTACCAGCCCCCCAGCCCTAGGACTGCCTGATGTCAGCAAGCCCTTTCACTTGTATGTAGATGAAAGAAAAGGAACTGCTGTCGGAGTCCTAACTCAGCACACAAGCTCCTGGACCTCGATGCCTCTGCCTGAAGCCCTGTCCATGATTGCCAGGAGGTCATGGAAACTGTGCATTCCAGTCAACCTGATCTTAAAGACACTCCAATTCCTGGGAGCGTCGCTCTGTTTACAGAAGGAAGCAGTTTTGTCCGAAATGAAACCAGATATTCTAACTACGCAGTAGTCACTGAAGATGAGATTCTACTGACAGAGTCCCTGCCCCCAGACATCCGCCCAAAAAGCAGAACTAGTAGCCGCCCCAGAATGGGCAAGAGAGAAGCAGTTTTGTCATACCTGATCGTCCAAGTCCGAGAGCGAGGATTCTTGACTGCTGAGAAAAACCCATTCTACAGCAGAAGTTTTTCCAAGCTGTTTAGAAGCCAGAGCTGTTATCTACTGCAGAGCAAGATCAAAAAAGGAAACTGCAGCGAAGCCCGTTTCCTGTCAGCGTATCACACTGAAACCACATCCTTTCACCAGAAATGTGCCTTAAAATGAAGAAGAAAAGAAGGAAGCCCTCAGCCAGAATTAATGTCCTCCCAGATGACCGAATCTGGGTACTCAGAAGTCTGGCCAGAACATCTGTTTTCCAGAAGATGCATCACCAATGCCATTTAAGCAAAGAAGCTCTCCGCCACCTCATTGAGAAAACCGTGTAAGCTGGCAAGCCTCTGCGCAGACATTTCCAGAAGATGCATCATATGTGTAAAAAACAACCCAAGAAAAGGGCCAGTCCCAGCCGTCCCTTCCAAGTTGTTCAATTAGACTTAACAGATATGCCACCAGCTGCTGGTTCTCTGGCTGGGTGGAAGGCTGGCCTGCAAAAGCAGAAGCTCAAAAGAAGTGACAAAGCACTTATTAGAAAACCTGCAGATAAGCAGTGACAACAGAGCAGCCTTTCAAGCAGAAGTCCCTTGCTGTCCGTGGCCCTGCTCCACATGCGTTGTACATCAAGAACCAATAGACTGACCCCTTATGAACTGGTCTATTAAGCCTGGGGACCAAGTACATGTCAAAAGTTATAAGGAAAATCTTTTAAGAAAAACTTGGGATGGCCCCTCCACAGTTTTACTGATTACTCCTACTGCCTTAAAAGTTAAAAGAACCCCATCTGGATCCATTGGAGCCGTGTGAAAGCAGCAGCAGCTGCCCATACAGACCAATGGCAGGTTACCAAGCAACACCGACTGAAAATGATGCTGGAGAAATTGCCTACATCGCTGGACGCGACGGGAGAAGCCTCCCCAGGGCCGGTGCCCGAGGGAGCGAAGTGACTGGGGGCGCTGCATCCCTTCCCATCCCGGATAGAGGAAGTGGACACCGCCCGAAGACTCCTGAAAGACTTTCAGTATCAATACTCCTATTAATCCTTGCCCCTGTCTCAAGTGATGTCACTCCCTGTCAGTCATGTATTCAGACTGTCAAATTGCATAACCAGATCAAACAGATGCTAATTTATCAGAATAGGCTCCAGTGTAAGAGCAAAGTGCAACCGTGCACTTTTCAGAACGTCACTTACTCCGCCTGCATACAAGACAGTGCCATCACCTGTTTCAACCCGAAGGAGGCCCCTGCCCAGTGGAGTCTCGAGGTCAGAGGCCCCAGTGGACAGGGGACAGTACTACAATGAATGTCCCTATTAGAATTGTGTATGATGGGCCACGTGAGAAAAAGAACACGAGAGAATCCACATGCCCGCCTCACCAAAATTCCAGTTCTAAGTCCCTGCACCGCCCAGAGATGTAATTTAGTAATTTTTCACCTCTGCTGAGACTGTTGTTAGCTCCCTCAATGTCAGTAACTGTTATGTATGCGGAGGTACCCAATTGGGGACCAGTTGCCATGGGAGGCAGCTGAGTTAAATGTTGGCCAACCATATAGCGAAACCAGGGATCCAAATCCTCACAGCCAGTAGATGTTAGGGGACACCGTTGTGGGTCAGTGGTGTCTCCAGCGCCTACACCCATCAGCCCCCAAAATTGGAGAAACCCCCTGTGAATCACTCACCACCCTGAATGGCTCCGAAATCTCCTACTGGCCAAACCAGTCCGTAATTCCCAACAATCAGTTGTGGCCAGCGAGTCTCCAATCCCGAATAAACACCACCCAGAGTCAAAGCTCTAATTGGCCGGCCCCCAAGGGATTGTACTGGATCTGCAGGCAGTATGCTTATTCTGAACTCCCTGAACCCTGGGCAGGCACTTGCACTCTAGGTGAGATCCGCCCCTCTTTCTTTCTGATTCCCTTGTCAGAAGGTGTGCGCCTGGGCCACCCAGCATACAACAAACGCAGCATATCCCCAGATGTTAAAATTGGGGACTGGAAGGATGATGAGTGGCCACCTGAGAGGATTGTTCAGTATTATGGCCCTGCCACCTGGGCACAAGATGGTATGTCGGGGTACAGAACCCCCATTTATATGCTTAACAGAATTATACGTTTGCAAGCAGTTCTAGAACTAATAACCAATGAAACTGCAAGAGTACTGAATGTCCTATCCAAAACCCAGACCTAACTGCGAAATGCTGTGTATCAGAATCGCTTAGCTCTTGATTACTTGCTTGCTACTGAAGGCGGTGTGTGTGGAAAATTTAATCTTACTAACTGCTGCCTGCATATTGATGATAATAGAAAAGTTACTGAGGAAATCACCAGTAGAATAACTAAGCTTGCTCATGTTCCTGTGCAGACTTGAAAAGATTTGAATAGGCAGAAAAACTGGGATCCTGGTTCACATGGGTAGGGGGCCTAAAAGGGATTATAGCGATAGTCATTGTAGGACTCTTGATTTGTGTCCTCCTGCCTTGTTTAATGCCTCTATTGTTACAGAGCTTTCGCGGAATGGTTGAGCAGATAGCAGACCGGCGCACAGCTGTCCACCTAATGGCCTTGCGCGACTACCACCCTGTACCTATGGCAGATGAAGATAGTGATACTCCTTAGTAAATTACTAAGGACTATCAAAGGGGGGAATGTTTGGGAAACTGAACCTGACCGACTCCATTTTGTATGGCCTTAACCTAATTGTCCTCCTAACAATGATTTTTTTTATTGACCCTCTCCTTGTCTCTCATAAGTAGCTTCTATGCTGTTGTAACTGCCTGCAGGCAGCAGACCACAGACCATGTGACCTGGCCTAGTAAGAAGTAACAGACTGTTCCAGACCATATAAGGAAAAACACCTGCTACCATACCGTTATGTTGCGCACGCATTATCCTGTTGTCTGAGACGTATATTTCCTGTTTGCTTGAAATGTATAAGAGACTGGGTCACCCAAAGGGGGGGGGGGGGCTGCAGTCTGTGGAACGATTCCAGACTGTGGACTTTGCTAGCAAATAAAGGCTATCTGTTTGGAACTTGAACTTTGGACTGGACTCCGATTATTTACTGTAACAATCTTTAGATCAGAAGACCGGGCAGAAAATAACAATGAAATTCAGCAGAGCCAAGTGCAAAGTTCTTCATTTAGGACAGAGAAATCAGATGCACAGTTATGAGATGGGGTATACCTGTCTTGACAACCATACATGTGGAAAGGAACTTGGAGCTGTAGTCGATCACACACTGAAAATGAATCAGCAGGGTGATGTGGTTGCAAAAAAGGCAAATGCAGTTTTAGGCTGCATCAATAGAAGTATAGTTTCAAAATCACAGGAAGTGATGGTTCCATTGTATTCCGCACTGGTGAGACCTCACTTCGAATCTTGTGCCCAGTTCTGGACACCAGACTAGGAAGAGTTTAGCTATGTTGGAACAAGTTCAGAGAAGGACAGCGAAGATGATTGGGGACTAGAAACGCACAAATGCCTGGAGAAATGGGAAAAACTGAAGGATCTGCATATGTTTAGCCATGAGAATAATAATTATGTATTTATTTATTTATTTATTACCCGCCTCTCCCTCCGGATCGAGGCAGGGAACAACATCAGTAAAAACAATATAAAATACATATAAAATACATAAAACTGATTAAAAGCATATAAAGTTAATGCCTTATTAAAATCAACAAAGTCTCAACAAAGACTCTTCAAGTGCCCGAAGAGCTGTGACACAGAAGAGAGCCGCAGCCTGTTCTCTGTCTTCCAAGACTGTAGGACATGAAATTGCAGGCTTATGTTACAGGAAGGCAGATTTTGGTTGAACATCAGGAAAAACTTCCTAATGGTCAGAGCAGTTGGACAATGGAACCAACAGCCTAGGGAGGTCATGGGCTCCACATCCCTGGAGGTCTTCAAGCAGGGACTGGGCAGCCGCCTGTCAGGGAGGCTGTCAGGCTGGGTCCCTGCACTGCGCAGGGGGCTGGGCCCCATGGCCTCGGTGGCCCTTTGTGACACTAGGGGTCTATGAACTAACATAAGGCTGAAATTCAGTGGGGGGGGGGGGGAAGCCCTGGGCTGGTGTGCCTGGAAGGCTGCTGCTGCTGCTGCTGTTGCTGCTCCAACCCTGCTCCAAACGAAACATTTGGCTGCCTGGGCCGGGCCTGTGGGTATAGCGAGGAGGGGGCAGGTGGCCGAGGAGCTTTGGAGGAGTCCAGGCGTGGGGTGAAGGGAGCTCATCTTAAAGATGGCCTTTATTTATGTATGTATGTATGTATGTATGTATGTATTGTCTTCAGCCAGCTCCTCATCGCAGGTTGCCATGGCAATGTCAGGCACAAAGTGCTGCTCTGTAGGTTGCCTAGGAGACCAGTGCCAGCAGAAAGTGGCAGGTGGATCCCAGCCGAAGGGCCGGGCATCAGCCTATCTGCGTACATCTTTCCTCTCACAAATACAAAATGGTGGCCAGGTGGCCAATTCCTGTCACCACCCAGGTAGCTCGGGGTGAGGCTGTAGCGTCCGTCCATCCGCTGATGAGCCGCTGTCCCGAGAGAACGTAAGGCAGGTGTTGCATCCCCTGGGGCTCTTTATTTCTTCCATGTTTAAAATTTACATTGTGGGTGGCTCAGGAGATGAACTAGAATGACAACAGGTTGGCAGGAGGGATTTGGGGCTGGGGGTGGAGGGTGCAGCCCCTTCTAGGGCAAAAGGGCCACCAGAAAGGGGCAAGGGTCTCTCCACCCCCAGCCCCCTCCAAGCTGTGCCTCCAGGTCCCCAGCAGCAGCACAGAACCATTTACACACACGTTTGATGCCCTGCCCCATACATGGCATATCAGGTTTGGGGGCAGAGGCAGATTGAGTCAGTCTGTGTTTGTTCACTTGCATTTAAATCAACCCCTTTCTCTGGGACTTCAGGGCAGCTCACAACTTTTGAAAAGGTTGTACTCTGTTCCCACCATCAAAGGGGAAGACGCAGATCCAATAACCCAAACCCTTCACAAAGCTAAGCTCTTCCACAGATTTATCTAGAGCACGCAGTCCCCACCAAAACCTCTTCTATGTTTTAATTGTAAATTGTGGCAATTAAATGCCTCCACTTCTGCTCCTAAAAACTGCTCAAAAGCCAACCACCTGTTAAATCATATTTTAAAATCCCCCTTTATTTGAGCATCTTCTTGGCACTTCCAAAAGGCTTTTGATAAAGTCC
This sequence comes from Anniella stebbinsi, assembly GCA_029215795.1. Taxonomy (NCBI): domain Eukaryota; kingdom Metazoa; phylum Chordata; class Lepidosauria; order Squamata; family Anniellidae; genus Anniella; species Anniella stebbinsi. The sequence continues at coordinate 119,442,440 of JARDYH010000006.1, read as the reverse complement.
CTCCTGAGCAAACTTTATAATAATAAAAGACTCCTGAGCAAACTTAATAGTCATGGAATAAGAGGAGAAGTGCTCTTGGGAATCTGTAACTGGTTAAAGAACAGAAAGCAGAGAGTAGGAATAAATGGTAAATTCTCCCAATGGAGGGAAGTATACAGCGGGGTCCCACAGGGATCGGTATTGGGACCAATTCTTTTCCACTTGTTCATAAATGATCTGAAATTAGGAGTGAGCAGTGAAGTGGCCAAGTTTACCGATGACACCACATTATTTGAGGTTGTTAAAACACAAAGGGATTGTGAGGAGCTCCAAAGGGATCTCTCCAAGATGGGTGAGTGGGCATCTAAATGGCAGATGCGGTTCAATGTAAGCAAGTGTAAAGTGATGCATATTGGGGCAAAAAAAACCACCACCCACCTTCAAGTATAACCTAATTTGGATCTGAGCTTGCAGTGACTGACCAAGAAAGAGATCTTGGGGTTGTGGCGGGCAGGTCAATGAAAATATCAACCCACTGTGTGGCTGCTGTGAAAAAGGGCAAATTCCATGTAGGCATCATTAGAAAAAGAATTGAGAATGAAACGGCCAATATCATGCTGCCCTTATACAAATCTATGGTGCAACCACACGTATGATATTGTGTACATTTTTGGTCACCGCACCTAAAACAAGGTTTTGTAGAGTTGGAAAAAGTGCAGAAAAGCCAACTAGTGATCAAGGGTCTTGAGTAACTCCCCTATGAGGGAAGGTTATAACAGTTGGCATTGTTTAGCTCAGAATAAAGGCAAGTAAGGGGAGACCTGATGGAGGTGTACAAAATGATGCAGGGTGTGGAAAATGTGGAGACGGAGACCGTTTTCTCCCTGTCCCATAATACTAGAACCTGGTCTTCCCATGAAACTGATTGATGGGAGATTCAGGGCAGATAAAACAAAGTACTTCTTCGCAGAGGACAGGACATAGTTAAACTATGGAATTCACTACCACAAGATGTTGTGATGGCCACCCATTTGGATGGCTTTAAAAGGGGGTTGGATAAATTCCTGGGGGAGGAGAAGGCTATCGAGGGCTACTAGTCCTAATGGCTATATACTACCTCCAGTGTCAGAAGCAGTAAGGCTATGCACACCAGTTGATGGGGAACATGGGCATGAGGGTGCTGTTCCTTCTTGTGGGATTTTGGTGGGCAGCCACTGTGCAGACAGAATGCTGGACTAGATGGACCCGTGACCTGATCCATAGGGATGTGCACTGACCACCCGGATCGGATCGGATAGCGGATCGGAATTGGACCTGGGGGGTCGGATCGGATCAGATCGGAGGCTGGTCGGATCGGATCGGATGTCCCGATCTGGATCGGATGTCCCGATCCGGATCGGACGCCATTTTGAATGCTTTTTCCTATAGCAAAGTATTGTTTTACAAAAACGCCTATAACTTTTTCATTTTTAATGATAGAAGGATGAAACTTGGGCACATTGTACACTGGTTAGGGATAGGTATCTGTGAGAAATTTCAGAAAGATTGGTGTATGCAGTTTGTGGCAATTAATTTTTTAATAAATAACCAGGAATGCCTATAACTCGGTCATTTTTAAAGTTACACACATGAAACTTTGCCACATTGTAGGTGGTACCTTGGGACCCACGTGTGTGAAATCCCAGAACCGTGGGTGCTTGCCTGGTGTGGCAATGAATTTTTGAAAAATGGGTAGTAGTGGGGTAAATGCAGTTATGCCTCCCATTTTTTTATTTTTAAAGATACAAACAGGACACTTCGGCACATTACAGGGAACACTTCTCTTAATATCTGTGTGGAATTTCAGACAGCTAGCTCCAGGCATGTGTTGGCAATGAATTGTTGAAAATTGGGTAGTAGTGGGGTAAAATACAGTTTTGCCTCCCATTTTTTTATTTTCAAAGATACAAACAGGAAACTTTGGCACATTGCAGGGAACACTTTGCTTGATATCTGTGTCAAATTTCCGAAAGCTAGGTGCAATACTTTAGTGGGAAACGAAGGTTTATTCATGGCATTTCACATGGGATTTATGGGTTTGTTTTAAGAGCTACAAAGCTGTAACTCGCTCACATGGCAGAGGACTTATGCCCCCTCATACGCAGAAAATTTCAGAAAATTTGGTGCAATACTTTAGTGGGAAACAAAGGTTAAACTTTATTATTTTAAACGTTCAGGAAGGGGACATTGCCTGCCTGGTGCAATGAATGTTAACAATGAGGGAAGAAAGTTTCACTTATTCATTTGTAAAATGTAAAGTGATTGTAAATTGCTTTAGGGACCCATACATTTACATGACAAGACAGGTGTTGGTGTTGCAGGCATGCTGCTGTCTGCCAAATGCACTATCAGATCCCAGCTAATAGCTATTCAGATCCTAGCCTGGGAAGGGATCTTGCAGGATAAGTGATTGTTCTTTTCTTGTGTAGTACGTAATTCTAAACCAGAAGGCTGCTTTGATGTAGAGCCAATCCACATGGTCTCTTGCAGCACCTAGTATTATTATTTCTCCTTCCACAGCAGAATCTGGAAGGCGGGCAGGCAGGCAGACATTTAATTGGCAAAGTCCAAACAGCGACGTTGGGGACTCGTTGACATTCTCCTGGAGGGTGAATGCCAAGTCCCATGGCTTATGCAAGGAGGGCGGCTGGCCCTCCTCGCAGGAAGGATCTGGAAGGCGGCAGGTGGCATCAGCAGCGGGCAGACAGGCAGGCATTAAATTGGCAAAGTCCAAACAGCGACGTTGGGGACTCGTTGTCATTCTCCTGGAGGGTGAATGCCAAGTCCCATGGCTTATGCAAGGAGGGCGGCTGGCCCTCCTCGCAGGAAGGATCTGGAAGGCGGCAGGTGGCATCAGCAGCGGGCAGGCAGGCAGGCATTAAATTGGCAAAGTCCAAACAGCGACGTTGGGGACTCGTTGACATTCTCCTGGAGGGTGAATGCCAAGTCCCATGGCTTATGCAAGGAGGGCGGCTGGCCCTCCTCGCAGGAAGGATCTGGAAGGCGGCAGGTGGCATCAGCAGTGGGCAGGCAGGCAGGCATTTAATTGGCAAAGTCCAAACAGCGACGTTGGGGACTCGTTGACATTCTCCTGGAGGGTGAATGCCAAGTCCCATGGCTTATGCAAGGAGGGCGGCTGGCCCTCCTCGCAGGAAGGATCTGGAAGGCGGCAGGTGGCATCAGCAGCGGGCAGGCAGGCAGGAATTTAATTGGCAAAGTCCAAACAGCGACGTTGGGGACTCGTTGACATTCTCCTGGAGGGTGAATGCCAAGTCCCATGGCTTATGCAAGGAGGGCGGCTGGCCCTCCTCGCAGGAAGGATCTGGAAGGCGGCAGGTGGCACCAGCAGCGGGCAGGCAGGCAGGCATTCAGTGGGTGAAGTCTCTCCTTTCCCGGGCACTGTGGCAGTGAGAGTTCCATAGGCTGCAAAAGAAGAGGAGGGGGAAAATTAATATTAGATGAATACTTTTATACTGCAAAAGAAGAAAGGAAAATAAATAAAGATTTGTATTAATACATGCAAGTCCTAGTCTCCCACCGGCACACTTCTCTTGTTTGTGAATCAATCCTCCTTCTCCTGCTTCACCCCTCCCTTTCTAAATCACTCTTTTGAGCCCATTGTTAGAGTGATTGGCTATCCTTTTGTGTTTGGCTGGACACAGCTTACCGGAGCATTAGAGAATCACCATTTCTTTTGTCCTTGGGTTATTCATTCACTCCTAATAGCACCCTACGTTAGGCTGACCAGATCAAATCCAGGTCAGGGTTCCTAACTTCAGCAGTTGTAGAGAAAAGAGGATTTCAGCCAGTGTCATTTTGTATGCAATTAGTTCCTGCTGAGATTCCCTCTTCATCACAACAGTTAAAGGTGCAGGGGCCCTGCCTTCTTTTCTATATGGCCACTCTGCCTGCACTCTTACCTGAGTCGTACGAGCGACGTGAATCGATGGGCCACCTCCATGCGGCCGTGGCTGGGGCAGATGGGCAGTCTGGATTCACGGGTCTGCTTTGCGCAGTGGCGAAGAGTTCCATAGGCTGCAAAAGAAGAAGGGGGGGGGGGAAGAATGAATATGAGAAAAATGATACTTTTCCACCACTGGCTCCCTCCCACCCAGGACTGGCATCTGCCCGGTCCTGAGTGCCCACGCCCCAGTAGGCACACGGGGCTGCCTGCTTACTCGGAAGTTAGCAGGCAGACAGCCCCACTTCAGTTAGGTTGAAGGTGCCCCCCCCCATTCACAGAACACATACCATAGTCGTGAGGGTGTTGTTGATAAGAGGGCCACTTCCAGGTGGGCAGTGACGGGCAGGTGGGCAGTCTGTATTACCGTCTCTCCCGGGCACTGTGGCGATGACTTCCATAGGCTGAAAAAGAAGAAGGGAAAATAAGGATTACACACATAACACTTTAACAACTAGCCCACTCCCACGTTGGACTGGCATCTGCCCAGTCCTTAATGCCCACGCCCAACCGTTACGCAAATGGAGCTGCCTGCTTCCTCGGAGGTCAGCTCTTAGAGAGAGCCTCTTACCTGAGTCGTGCGGGCGACGTGAATCGATGGGCCACCTCCATGCGGCCGTGGCTGGGGCAGATGGGCAGTCTGGAATCACGGGTCTGCTTTGCGCTTTGGCGAAGAGTTTCATAGGCTGCAAAAGAAGAAGGGGGGGGAAAGGATGAATATCAGACTACGCTACCTCCTTCCCACCTAAGACTGTCATGAAGGCAGTCCCGCTTGCCCACGCCCCAGTAGGCACACAGGGCTGCCTGCTTACTCGGAAGTTAGCAGGCAGACAGCCCCACTTCAGTTAGGTGGAAGGTGCCCCCCCATTCACAGAACACATACCATAGTCATGAGGGCGTTGTTGATAAGAGGGCCACTTCCAGGTGGGCAGTGACGGGCAGGTGGGCAGTCTGTATTACCGTCTCTCCCGGGCACTGTGGCGATGACTTCCATAGGCTGAAAAAGAAGAAGGGAAAATAAGGATTACACACATAACACTTTAACAACTAGCCCACTCCCACGTTGGACTGGCATCAGCCAGTCCCGCTTGCCCACGCCCCAGCAGGCACACGGGGCTGCCTGCTTGCTTACTTGTAGGTAAGCTCTCTGACAGGCTCTTACCTGAGTCGTGTGGGCGATGTGAATCGATGGGCCACCTCCATGCGGCCGTGGCTGGGGCAGATGGGCAGTCTGGATTCACGGGTCCGCTTTGCGCAGTGGCGAAGAGTTCCATAGGCTGCAAAAGAAGAAGGGGGGAAAAAAAGAATGAATATTAGATGACCACTTTAACACAACTAGCTCCCTCCCACCCAGGATTGGCCGTTCCTGAGTGCCCATGCCAAAGTAGGCACACGGGGCTGCCTGCTTGCTTACTCGGAAGGAAGATCTCAGACTGCCCCACTTCTGGACACTCTCAGGTGTCCCTGCGTTGACTGCACACACTTACCTTAGTCGTGCGGCCGCTGTGGATCGGAGCACAGGCTCCTCCAGGCAAAGTCACATTGGCACATAGGCTCCTCCAGGCAAAGGCACAGTGGCACAGGCTCCTCCAGGCAAAGTCACAGTGGCACATAGGCTCCTCCAGGCAAAGTCACATTGGCACATAGGCTCCTCCAGGCAAAGGCACAGTGGCACAGGCTCCTCCAGGCAAAGTCACAGTGGCACATAGGCTCCTCCAGGCAAAGTCACATTGGCACATAGGCTCCTCCAGGCAAAGTCACATTGGCACATAGGCTCCTCCAGGCAAAGTCACATTGGCACATAGGCTCCTCCAGGCAAAGGCACAGTGGCACAGGCTCCTCCAGGCAAAGTCACAGTGGCACATAGGCTCCTCCAGGCAAAGTCACATTGGCACATAGGCTCCTCCAGGCAAAGGCACAGTGGCACAGGCTCCTCCAGGCAAAGTCACATTGGCACATAGGCTCCTCCAGGCAAAGTCACATTGGCACATAGGCTCCTCCAGGCAAAGTCACATTGGCACATAGGCTCCTCCAGGCAAAGTCACAGTGGCACAGGCTCCTCCAGGCAAAGTCACATTGGCACATAGGCTCCTCCAGGCAAAGTCACAGTGGCACAGGCTCCTCCAGGCAAAGTCACATTGGCACATAGGCTCCTCCAGGCAAAGTCACAGTGGCACATAGGCTCCTCCAGGCAAAGTCACATTGGCACAGGCTCCTCCAGGCAAAGTCACATTGGCACGTAGGCTCCTCCAGGCAAAGTCACAGTGGCACAGGCTCCTCCAAGCAAAGTCACAGTGGCACATAGGCTCCTCCAGGCAAAGTCACAGTGGCACAGGCTCCTCCAGGCAAAGTCACAGTGGCACATAGGCTCCTCCTGGCAAAGTCACATTGGCACATAGGCTCCTCCAGGCAAAGGCACAGTTTGGCACAGCTCCCTCCAGGCAAAGTCCCACTGGCAGAGGCAAAGTCACAGCTGCATGGGCACCTCCAGGCAGGCAGGCAGGCGGGCAGAGGCGGGCATGATGCCAGGCGCTAGTACATTGCACAAGTAAGCAATAGAACCGTGAGACCAGCCCATGCATTCCGGCTACTTCACAATGACGGCAACCTAGCAGGCGGGCAGGCAGGCAGGCAGGCAGGCAGGCAGAGGCGGGCATGATGCCAGGCGCTAGTACATTGCACAAGTAAGCAATAGAACCGTGAGACCAGCCCACGCATTCCGGCTACTTCACAATGACGGCAACCTAGCAGGTGGGCAGGCGGGCAGGCAGGCAGGCGGGCAGGCAGGCAGAGGCGGGCATGATGCCAGGCGCTAGTACATTGCACAAGTAAGCAATAGAACCGTGAGACCAGCCCACGCATTCCGGCTACTTCACAATGACGGCAACCTAGCAGGTGGGTAGGCGGGCAGGCAGGCAGGCAGGCAGGCAGAGGCGGGCAGGCAGGCAGAGGTGGGCATGATGCCAGGCGCTAGTACATTGCACAAGTAAGCAATAGAACCGTGAGACCAGCCCACGCATTCCGGCTACTTCACAATGACGGCAACCTAGCAGGTGGGTAGGCGGGCAGGCAGGCAGGCAGGCAGGCAGAGGCGGGCAGGCAGGCAGAGGCGGGCATGATGCCAGGTGCTAGTACATTGCACAAGTAAGCAATAGAACCGTGAGACCAGCCCACGCATTCCGGCTACTTCACAATGACGGCAACCTAGCAGGTGGGTAGGAGGGCAGGCAGGCAGGCAGGCAGGCAGAGGCGGGCAGGCAGGCAGAGGCGGGCATGATGCCAGGTGCTAGTACATTGCACAAGTAAGCAATAGAACCGTGAGACCAGCCCACGCATTCCGGCTACTTCACAATGACGGCAACCTAGCAGGTGGGTAGGCGGGCAGGCAGGCAGGCAGGCAGGCAGAGGCGGGCAGGCAGGCAGAGGCGGGCATGATGCCAGGTGCTAGTACATTGCACAAGTAAGCAATAGAACCGTGAGACCAGCCCACGCATTCCGGCTACTTCACAATGACGGCAACCTAGCAGGTGGGCAGGCGGGCAGGCAGGCAGGCAGGCAGGCAGAGGCGGGCATGATGCCAGGCGCTAGTACATTGCACAAGTAAGCAATAGAACCGTGAGACCAGCCCACGCATTCCGGCTACTTCACAATGACGGCAACCTAGCAGGTGGGTAGGCGGGCAGGCAGGCAGGCAGGCAGGCAGAGGCGGGCAGGCAGGCAGAGGCGGGCATGATGCCAGGCGCTAGTACATTGCACAAGTAAGCAATAGAACCGTGAGACCAGCCCACGCATTCCGGCTACTTCACAATGACGGCAACCTAGCAGGCGGGCAGGCGGGCAGGCAGGCAGGCAGGCAGGCAGAGGCGGGCATGATGCCAGGCGCTAGTACATTGCACAAGTAAGCAATAGAACCGTGAGACCAGCCCACGCATTCCGGCTACTTCACAATGACGGCAACCTAGCAGGCGGGCAGGCAGGCGGGCAGGCAGGCAGGCAGGCAGAGGCGGGCAGAGGCGGGCATGATGCCAGGCGCTTGCGCATTGCACAAGTAACCAATAGAACCGTGAGACCAGCCCACGCATTCCGGCTACTTCACAATGACGGCAACCTAGTAGGCGGGCAGGCAGGCGGGCAGGCAGGCAGGCAGGCAGGCAGAGGCGGGCAGAGGCGGGCATGATGCCAGGCGCTTGCGCATTGCACAAGTAAGCAATAGAACCGTGAGACCAGCCCACGCATTCCGGCTACTTCACAATGGCGGCAACCTAGCAGGTGGGCAGGTGGGCAGGCAGGCAGGCAGGCAGGCAGAGGCGGGCATGATGCCAGGCGCTAGTACATTGCACAAGTAAGCAATAGAACCGTGAGACCAGCCCACGCATTCCGGCTACTTCACAATGACGGCAACCTAGCAGGCGGGTAGGCGGGCAGGCAGGCAAGCAGGCAGGCAGAGGCGGGCAGGCAGGCAGAGGCGGGCATGATGCCAGGCGCTAGTACATTGCACAAGTAAGCAATAGAACCGTGAGACCAGCCCACGCATTCCGGCTACTTCACAATGACGGCAACCTAGCAGGCGGGCAGGCGGGCAGGCAGGCAGGCAGGCAGGCAGAGGCGGGCATGATGCCAGGCGCTAGTACATTGCACAAGTAAGCAATAGAACCGTGAGACCAGCCCACGCATTCCGGCTACTTCACAATGACGGCAACCTAGCAGGCGGGCAGGCAGGCGGGCAGGCAGGCAGGCAGGCAGGCAGAGGCGGGCAGAGGCGGGCATGATGCCAGGCGCTTGCGCATTGCACAAGTAACCAATAGAACCGTGAGACCAGCCCACGCATTCCGGCTACTTCACAATGACGGCAACCTAGCAGGTGGGCAGGCGGGCAGGCAGGCAGTTTTTTAAATCATATAGCGAAAATAAACACAACACACAGTGACAGCCCTGCAAGGCTGCCACATAAGTCCAAAAGACACAGTCAGAAACAGTGTAGGATGCTGCTTTGTCATCCACTCAATGTAGGAGCCTGGAAGAGGAATCCTATCGCGTCCTTCGTTCATAGTCAGAGAGGTGCATGCGTTCCTCGGCGATAAAATTAAGCCTTCTTCTTATCCAAAGTTCTCATGAGCCTCTGACGTGGTCTTTTACAAGAAGAAACGCCCATGGAAGTGTGGGACCTTACAGAAGGCCTGGAGGGAGCCATCGGAGTCCAATTTCAGAGGCACACGTGCAAGCACATTGGTTCAAGTCAAACAACATAGAATGTGTGAGATGCTTGTGCATCCCCTCAATGTAAGAGGCTAGGAGAAGAAACTAGATCCCTTCGGGATCCATCGTTCAGAGTTGAGTTACTGAGCTGTAAACAACACAGCCAGTAAATTAAAGTAAATAAAATTAATTAACCAAAAATAAGAATTAAAAAATCAAGGGCCTGCCGGTGCCTGCCCAAAGGTGTGGGATGGATGGGGGGTGCCTGCCAATTACTCCCCCGAGGGCATGAGGGTGGGGTATCCCAGCAGGGGCAGATTGACCTTGAGGAAGACCAGCTGCTCCACAATCTCAGCGTCCAAGCGAGAGCGGTGGGGTGTGACCACGTCGCCCGCCATGGAAAACACCCGCTCGCTTGGAACGCTGGACGGTGGGCAGCTGATTCTGTCCATGGCCACCCGCGCCAGATCAGGCCACATCTGGCGCCGAGATGACCAGTAGGCCAGGGGTTCGATGGAGCCGTCCTCCATCTGCTCCGCCAGGTAACGCTGCACTGCTGCTGCAGCGTCATCCTGGCGGCGGCTGGGTTGAGTGCCTCTATGCCCAACCACAGCCTGCAAAGCCTTGTCCCAAAACCCCTGGCCTGTCCCCCTGCTGGGTGTGGTGGTGCTGCTGCCGCCGCTGCTGGTGGTGCTCAGCGGACTTAGCTCCTGGGCTTCGGTGGGCTCCTCCTCTGCCTGCCCAATCCTGGCATCCCGGGCCGCCCGAACGTCCGTCACCAGCATTTCCACCCAACCTGCCCGGGAAGTCTGCCCACATAACCCATCCTTGATGCGCAGGTCGCACATGGTGGCCAACATGTACTGCCTCTCGTTGTAGAGAGGCTAGACCCGGCGGGATAGGCCTTCCCTCAGCCTCGTCACCACTTCCCGCACCTCTGGCAGGAAGCGCCTGCCGGTGACGGCATCCCCAGCCTCCAGAAACTCGCCCATCTGATTCTGGAGATGCCTGGCCACGGGGAGCACCTGGCTGAGAAGGGCAGTGCTGCTGCTCAGGGTCTCGGTGGCCTCAAGGAACGGCTTGAGGACCACCAGAAGCTGGGACATGGCCTCCCACTGCTGCCTGGACAGTGGGGCCTGGATGCCAATGTCCCCGACCCTGAACATCTTGTGGACAACACGCTGTTGCTCCACCATACGCTCGAGCATGTGGTAGGTGGAGTTCCAACATGTTGCCACGTCCTGCACTAGCCGGTGCTGCGGAAGTCCCAGCTCCTGCTGCTTCTCCCGCAGCAACCGACTGCCCTTCACGCTGTGGTGGAAATGCCCAGCCACCTTCCTGCAGCTCTCTAGGAGATTACGGATTTGGGGAGGGAGAGGGGCCTTGCTGCCTCCAAGGCCATCCTTCACGACCAGGTTGAAGACGTGCGCGATGCAGCAGATGCCTTCAAATCCGCCATCGCGCACCGCCTTCAGCATGTTGGCTCCCCCGTCCGTGACCATGTAACCGCGGGTGTGCTGGTGCCCGCCCAGCCACCCTGCCACCATGCGGTTCATGGCCTCCGTAATCTCCTCCGCCGTGTGGGACTGGTCCATGACTGCGGTATGAAGGAGGGCCCAGCAGCAGCCCTCCTTCCCAGTCCCAGAAGTCCTGGGTGCTTCCTGCCCTGAGGCTCCCCACCAGTGAGCCGTCAGGGACAGGTAAGCGTGCACTCCTCCTTCGCTGGACCAGATGTCCGAAGTGAAGTGCACCTTCTGTGCCTCTGCCTGGCACAGATGACCCAGAACTAACTCCCTGCATGCCTGGTACAGGGAGGGCACCACACGCCTGCTCAGGGTGGTGCGACACGGCGGCTTGTAGTATGGAACCACAAGAGCCATCAGCCTCTTGAAGCCTGCGTTCTCGACGAGGCTGAATGGCTGGTCATCCAACGCCACCATCTCACCGATGCAATTGGTGATCTGGTTGGGCGCTGGAAAACGCCACCTTGTGGCTCCATACTTCCCCCACCCCATCTCTTCCATGGTGGCCTGGCGAAGCCTCTTGGGGATGGGAGGTCGAGAGCTGGCAGAAGTTGCAGGAGCCTTCTGCTTGCCCTTGCCGCTAGCACCAGTCTGCTGCGAGGTGCCCGCCTCGGTCCCAAGCAAAACAGACTGGTGGTGCCTCTGCATGTGGCGGCTGAGGTTCATGGTGGTGAAGTGGCCTGGCATTTTTCCCCTGCTCACTGACATCTTGCAGTGGCGACAGACAGCAAAGCGGGAATCCACTGCCACCTCAAAGTGGTCCCACACCTTGCTTGCCTGTCGCTTCTGGGGTGACACAGACGGCCTGCCGGCGCCTTCGCTCTGTGGTGTCACCTCAGGAGCAAGGGAATGAGTGGAAGAGAGGACGGATTGTGGAGAGTAAGTCTCTGGTGCTGCCTGCTCTTCCTCTTGCCCCACATCAGAGTCCTCCTCCTCACTCTGAACCTCGCTGACTTCCACAAGATCTGGGAAAAGATCAGTCAGCGGGTTCACAGGCTCACCCACCAAAGAAGGAGCTGGATATAGTGCTCCTTCTTCATGCCCACTGCTGCTCCCAGCACCTGCCTCATGTGGCTGAAAGAGTGCCCTGCAGGCACTACTTTGAGTTGCCTCTGCCTGCTTCTGCTGCCCCAGTGGAGAACGCCTCAGTTTAACTGGGGGTGTGGAAGTAGGCTGCCTGCTGCTGGTCCCAGCAGCAGCAGCAGCAGCAGCGCCACGCCCAGAGTGGCCTCTCCCAAATGCTGCCTTGGGAGCACCCCCCCCTTTGAGTGCCACGCTTCATTTTATTTTTATTATTATTTATTTTTATTATTGTATAAGTGTGTGCTTTGCTGACTTTTTTTGTGTTTGTAGCAGCAGGCTACACGGTCCAGCAACACACACTCACTCACAAGCACACACACACACACAGAGAGAGAGAGAGAGAGAGAGAGAGGATAGAAATATTTTTTATTATTTTTTTGGGTTTTTTTCAGAAAGCGAAAGAAGAACAAACACACTCACTCCAAAGACAAACTGAACTCAAAGACAAACAAACGTGTATCTACTACAATAGAGAAAGGAAAGGCAAGAAAGGAAAGGCAAGAGAGAGAACAAGAAAAGCTGAAGAAGAAAGATCAGAAACTCCTAAACACCTCCAAAATGCAATCAATACAGTCTCTCCAACACAGCTCCAAAGACAAACACTCCTAATCTCCTCCACGTTCAACCCACAAAGAGCCAGAAGGGCAGGGCTGAGAGAATATATACTGGGTGCCCTCCTCCAGCATTGCGATTGGAGGCTGAAGAAAGTCTTCACAGGATTGGGTGATTCAGTCATGTATTCTAAAGCACAATTGGTGGATCAAGCTGTCAAACACACACACACAAACACAGCCTCCCCCTCCCCTTCCTGAACGTTTAACATAATAAAGTTTAACCTTTGTTTCCCACTAAAGTATTGCACCAAAGTTTCTGAAATTTTCTGCGTATGAGGGGGCATAAGTCCTCTGCCATGTGAGCGAGTTACAGCTTTGTAGCTCTTAAAACAAACCCATAAATCCCATGTGAAATGCCATGAATAAACCTTCGTTTCCCACTAAAGTATTGCACCTAGCTTTCGGAAATTTGACACAGATATCAAGCCAAGTTTCCCTGCAATGTGCCAAAGTTTCCTGTTTGTATCTTTGAAAATAAAAAAATGGGAGGCAAAACTGTATTTTACCCCACTACTACCCAATTTTCAACAATTCATTGCCAACACATGCCTGGAGCTAGCTGTCTGAAATTCCACACAGATATTAAGAGAAGTGTTCCCTGTAATGTGCCGAAGTGTCCTGTTTGTATCTTTAAAAATAAAAAAATGGGAGGCATAACTGCATTTACCCCACTACTACCCATTTTTCAAAAATTCATTGCCACACCAGGCAAGCACCCATGATTCTGGGATTTCACACACGTGGGTCCCAAGGTACCACCTACAATGTGGCAAAGTTTCATGTGTGTAACTTTAAAAATGACCGAGTTATAGGCATTCCTGGTTATTTATTAAAAAATTAATTGCCACAAACTGCATGCACCAATCTTTCTGAAATTTCTCACAGATACCTATCCCTAACCAGTGTACAATGTGCCCAAGTTTCATCCTTCTATCTTTAAAAATGAAAAAGTTATAGGCGTTTTTGTAAAACAACAATACTTTGCTATGGGAAAACGCATTTAAAATGGCGTCCGATCCGCCGATCCGATCCGATCCGGATCGGACCTCGCCGGATTGGATTGGATGGTGTATCGGATCGGATCGGATTGGATTTTCTGATTTTTGGGGCGGATCGGATTCGGATCGTGGATCGGATCCGATCCGATGCACACCCCTACTGATCCAGCATGGTTCTTCTTACGTTGGGATTTTGGGATTCCTAATTTAGCGTCAAGCTCAGAATGACCAGCTTCTCTCAGACACGTGGCGATATCCTGCCACTTCACTTAACTGAACTGTGCCCTTAAAAGTTTTTTTTTACTGACAGCAGGTGGGGCAATTGCTTAAACTCATTCAATTGTGGAGAACGGTTCCTTCCCAACGAGAACAGCAAAGAATCTGTAAGCCATCTGTAGGCTCCTCAGGGTGCTTCCAGACCAGGCTTTCGAGGCGGGAACGCCCTGCCCCATTCACAAGATTTTATAGGGGGGGTCTCAATGGCACCTCCATCAGTTTGCAACCCTCCTGTGTTTTTCCAGTGTTTCTTCCATCCTGGGGAAATGGGAGGGGGGAGGGGCAGTTGCGGCTAAATTTTGCCCTGCTGACGGACTTTGCTGCCCTGCCCCTGCCCAACTGGGAGGGAGACAGAAACAACCCCTCTTGAACCTCTGCCACTTTTGCAACTTCCATCGGCATCCCACAGAAAGAGCAGCTGCTACACCCCGCCAAGCCAGGTGGGAAGGAAGCAGCAGCAGCAGGGAGCACACCCCTGCGCACCAGCTCTGGGAACTTCCTTCCAGGATGCGGTAGTGGTGAGAGGGCTGGTCTGGGGCTGGGCAGACCCCCATTCTAGCCCGCATTCGGCCATGAAGCTCACTGGGTGGCATGCCTCCCTCGGATTCTTCCGAAGACGAAGAGGAAGGGCAGGTTGCAGATCCGGGTGAGGGATAGCTCCAGAGCCCTCACCGCCAGGTCATGGCCAATGCCTTGCCACAGCCCTGCTGTCTGATCCCGAGGACCACGTTCCACTGACCCCTGCAGAGCGAAGGAGGCGGAATGTAGGAGAGCCACGGCGTGTTGGCCCGTTTAAGGGAAAAAGGCTGCCGGGAGACTGGAGGCGAAGTATCAGCAGCTGCTCCAGGACGCTGGAGATGAAGCAGCTGGAATTCCACAGGTTGGCACTGAAGTGCAACTTCAGATCAAGACATCTGCTCTCCTCCGCCTGTTCCTGGACGCTGAACCTTGCCCCACCTGGACACCTTGACTTCCCTGGGTTTTGGACCCTGGACTGGAAAAGGACTCTTCTATGCCTCTGCGAATTGGCTGCGAAGAACCGGTGTCCTCCCAAGCCCTGCTTGGTCTCATCGCGCCCGCCCTTCTTCCCTGGCCTTGATGGGTTTAGTGCTAGTTATCTGCAGGAGATTTGCGGCCATTCCTTGAAAGTCAGCATTGGTCAGCCGGCAAAGCCTGACACTGGGTGTCTTTGGGCCGGTCACTGACCCTCAACCTAATCTACTGCACAAGGTTGTTGTGAGGACAAAATGGAGAAGAGAAGGAGGAGGATTATGTTCATCGCCTTGGGCTCCTTAGACGAAACGTGGGATATAAATATAATAGATAGATAAGAATCCCATCTCAATGCCCCTTTGAGGCGACATTGGGCAGAAGGGGAACGCAGTCCCAGAAGGTTGGTCCAAAGAAGGATCTTGCTGGTAAGAAGAGCAAGGGCGGCACAGGGCTTTCTAGTTGGGAGCACAGGAATCAATCAATCATCTTTATTTGCAGTCAACAGACCATTCGTACAGCATACGGCACAATTTATAAAATTTAGCTAAATATAAAAACATAATATATGGAAGTTTAATTAGACATCTAAGGGGGAATTGAACTTCATATTGGCACAAGGAACAATTTACGATATCTACTACATAGTTTAGTACAATTAGAAGTAAAAAGAAGGATTTTCGTTTGCATAACGTCAGTCTGCAACATATTGCTATACAGAGGAATTTAGAAACTTGCAGAGTTACATATTTGTCTGTACCCTGTAGGAGGCTTGACAGCGGGGAAGTCCCGGTGCCAGTAGAGAAACTTTGCATAATTGGTCGTATTATATCTTCTCTGGCATCATTATAAAAGTTACAAAAGAACAACACATGATCAATGGACTCTACCTCGCCACTATTGCACGGGCAACACCTGTTAGCCAATGGTGTTCTCTTATATCTGCCCTCCAAGAGATTTGATTGAAGTACATTAAATCTGGCCAGTGTAAACGCCTTTCTGTACTTTGGGACTACTAACCACTCCAAATATAGCATTGCCCCTTTCGAGGCGAAGTCCGGCAGGCCCTGGGACAGAGGAGAACATGGTCCTCGGGCAATACAACCAAGTTCTTGTAAATCTATATCTATCAATCTTTGCCTGATTGTGCGTTTGGTACTCTCCAGATCAATATCTAACAAGTATGAAGGGGGTAACCCCAGTGTTTTAACTTTGTGGACCACTGCTTTGGTCCATGATGATTCATACGAATCCAATAGTACTTGAGATGCCAATGACTTGGAAGAGAGTGCATGGTATTGCCAGAACCAAAATGGCAGCGTTTGCAACCATGCCTGACACTTTAGTGTAGTTAGTCCAGCTTCCAGGTTCAGTACAGCCCCAGATACGCATTTTGGGACTCCAAATATCGCCCTAAGAAACTGTGACTGAACACAGTCGATGATAACATTTGATAGTGGGAACCAGACTGGGGCCCCATACAACATCTGGGTTTTCAATTTAGCATTATAAATTGTACCGCTGCTAGTAAGTATTTGCCCCCCTCTTGAGAAATAAAATCTTAATAGGGCTGCTACAGTTTGTGAGGCTTTGGTTTTTATATATTTGACATGTCTGTTCCATTTTAAATTTTCTTGGAGCCAGATTCCCAGATACTTATAAGAATCAACCTGATCAATTCTTCTCCCCTTCATAAACCAGGAAAATCTGTTCTGCTGCTTGGCAAAAACCATTACCTTGGACTTTTGGTAATTTATTGTCAGTCCATTTTTAGCACTATAATCTGCAAATCCATTTAAAAGCCTTTTTAAACCCGTGTGTTTGTGATAATAACACCGCATTGTCTGCATACACCAGGATGCAGACTTTTGCTGGGCCAATTTTGGGAGGATGTGATTGCAGCTGTGCTAGCGCTGACGGTAAATCTGCCAAATACAGATTAAAAAGCAAGAGCGCAAGTACGCACCCTTGTCTAACTCCCGAGGTGAGGTCAAATTCTTGAGTGAAATGGCCTGATTTACTGTATCTCACCTGAGCAGATGTATTGTGATATAATGACTTAATTAGAAACAGTAGCCTCTTATCTATTGAAAGCTGTTCCAATTTTTTCCAGAGGATAGATCGTGAAATACAGTCAAATGTTGATTTTAAATCTATAAAAGCAGCGAATAGTTTCCCACACTTAGGAATAGTATACGTATATGCCAGATGTATTAAGGCCAAGCTGTGATCATATGTGGAACAGCCAACTTTGAACACAATCTGTTCTGTTCCTAATAAGTTTTTGGCATTACACCATTCCCTCAGTTTAGTATTCAGGTAGCGGGCATGAACCTTACCGACTGTCGATAATAAACTGATGGGACGATAGTTACATGGATCTAATTAGTTGCCCTTTTTGTATATAGGAATTATTAGGGCCCTTCTCCAAGAGGGTGGGATTAAACCGGTTTTATTAACCACATTAAAAAGAGATGCCAGGGGTATCGCCTACCAACTGGCATTGTCCCTTAACATTTCCGGCAATATTCCATCCGGGCCCGGGGCTTTACCCGGCTTCAGATTTAATAGAAGTTCCTCTATGCTACTGGGATCTACTATGAGCCATCCTGGTGCATCTGGGGGCAAAACTGGCGTCGGGGTAGCATTGCATGTCTCTCTAAAGTGTTTTTCCCAGATGTCTGCAGAGATAATACAATTTAGGTAGCCATTCCTGTTGTTAAGTGCTCCCGATGTTAATTGCCAGAAAGTTTTGCCATCTTTCAAAATTGAGGCTATTATCAGCATTTGCCACGCTCCCCTATCTGCTAAGTCCTTTTTCTTGTGCAGAAGTCTCTTACGATTTTTCTTCAGTTCATAGTATATAGATCAGGGAGCTGTTGTTCGTTATTCTCCTTGAATTGGCACATTCAGTATCAAACCAGCAGTTACGAGTAAACTGATTTCACTTGGGCTCTCTAGCGTTATTTTGTAATGCAGCATATAAATGCTTCGTCAGCTCCTCATAGGCAATAATAGTTAACTCAGGGGAAAGCAATGTGCAAATATGCTCTATACACTTTTGAGTGTTTGGCGCCTCAACAATATAGTTAAAGGACAATGCTGTGTTGTTGGACCATCTAATTCTTTTTCCTCCAATTAAACAGAGCTGATTATCCAATAGGGGGTGAGAGGGCTCCAGCCCTATAGGCGTAGAAATGGACAACTGAAGTTCTAAAGGGACATGATCACTTCCCATAGGTTCAACAACTCTAAAACTGCAGCCCATCTCCCTCAAGGAATCATGTACCATTACATAATCGATTACAGAGGACCCTCTTGATGAAATATAGGTATACTCCCCCCATTGTCGACGCCATTTAGAATGGCCAAATTATACTTGCAGACAAACTAATAAACAGTGACCTGCATAATTAATAAAGGTGTCCTTGGAGCAACGCAAATTAATCTCAGATGTATCTACGGCCATCTTTGCATGCATTCCGCTTTGTGGTGATTCAGACCAGTGCGAGCCTGTTCTCGCATTAAGGTCCCCTGCTAGAACTGGATAGGCATGTGGGAACTTAGTGGCCATTTCCTGAAAATACCCCTCAAATCTGCTCCAGAAGGCCGATATCTCTTCCTTCCTAGTCAACGGAACTCAGTAGACATTGAACAATAATAGAGATAATTTCAGGGCTCTCAGCTCCAAAAGCAGGGCTTGTGCCTGAGTATCACAATTAGGTAGCTTAGATATTCTAATATCAATAGTTTGAGAAATCAAAATACACAACCCCTGAGTGGCTCTGCCCTCGCCTGTATTGGGAAGGGCATAAAGGTTATAGGCTAAAAATCCATTCATGTGGATAGTGTCGCAACTCCAGGTCTCTTGAAGAAGTATTATATCAAATCCTGTTAGGTATTTAAGAGTGCTTTGTGTTCTACTTTTTGAGGCCCATCCTGCAGCATTCCAAGATACTATTTTAAGAGAGGGATTCGGTCTCTTTTCCCAATGTCAATCCAGGGAAGCACAGGAATGACTGGTCTGTTGTGGCCTTGGGCAGCCTCTCTGGCAGCTGAGAAGAGAAGCCCTCCAAGAACAGCAGAGCAAACGCCTTTCCAGATGTAGGGCGGCTGCCCGGTCTCCCAGCCACCTCTGTCACCTCCACCTCCTGGGTGTGAAATGGTGGCGTGGGCCCCTCCCAGCCTCAGCTCTTGCCTGTGCCTCTCAACGTGAGATTTTCTGGGAATTCGACAGAAAGGTCTCCAAAGACCACCCCGTGTATCGCTGCAGGGATGGGCTGCCGCTCCTCCATTGCTCCTTTCAAATGTGCCAGATGTTTCTTTGCGGGTCAGTTCAGCTCAGGTGTCCTCACAACAGCTGTGTGTGGTGGCACATTGTGCAGAGGTGAGCTTGAGCTTCATACCAGGGGTTGGACCAGAGCCTCTCTCTGGCGGCCCCACCCCAACCAGCACGCAGCAGCGTTCAGCAACTTCTGAAATGTGCATTTCAGGAAGAGGCTGCTGTTTCCTTTAATTTTGTGGTGCTGAGTGGAATGACTCACAGCTCCTGACAGCTCTTCCCCAGATCCCAGGAAGATCCCAATTGTTCAGGCACCATCTGTCACCGATGACAGCTCCTGGGTGTTATGTGGCCCTGGAGACTAATGATCCCACCCCCGGGGGGACATGTGCCTTTCCCTGGAGTGGGGAATCTCTAGGGCTCTTTGCTACCAACCAGAAATAAAGATTTTGTTTAGTGTAATTAATCGGAGCTTGGTTGCAGTCAAGAACCACCTGCAGAACCTTACAGGTGCTGAGGCCCTGCTCTGCTGATGCTGAATGAAGCCCAAAGGTAGCCAGTTTGGCAGATGGAGCGTGTGGGGGGGGGAATGTGGGGCCCTGTGTCTAAGTGCACCTGTGCTAATGAAAGCCTCTTCCTGGGAGCCAAGGTGGGCGAGTTGGAGTGCCTGGACTTCAAGGAGAACATAGGCCCTTTCCACACCAGGCGTTTTGCCTGCGATAGCCTCTGGTGTAGCGGGAGGGTGATTCCTGGAAGTACCTAATACACACCATCGGAGCACAGGGACCAGCCAGGGGCCATCCCAGGCAAAATGCCTGGTGTGGAAAGGGCCACAGACTCCTGCTTCCAGACTTCCTTTGACTTCTTGGCAGGACTACAGATTAACTGGTGTGCTGCTACAAACGCGCCAAGAGCCGGGTGGAATGGGGAGAACCAGTGGAGTGCCTGCTTTGGTGGGGGGGAGGAGGAGGCATCTGGCAGGAGCTCCCCTGGCCCTCCACTACCAAACAGCTGGAAACCTGGGAAATGCAGCCCCCCCCCCCCCCCGCACGCTCTGCTCCCTGCCCTGCTGCTCTCAGCGCCTCCTTTTCTTCCTGCAGCTGCATTCTGGCCATTTATATCCATATATCCATACAGACCTGGAGCACCTTTGCCAACCTTTCTATGCAACAGCTGAAATCATCTTTCCAGTTAGAAGAGGGCCCTGCTAGCATAGTGGCCCCTGGCAGCAACACAGGGAGAAGATATCATTTCAGAGAGGTGCTTTGCTTCAAAACAATGTCAAAATGCCTGTTGTTTTTTAAACCCTGTTTACCTGCTAGTGTGGGACCAGAGGATGGGTGCAGGCAGAGGACATGGAGGTTCCTGGGATGTCCCTCACTAAGTTTTGTTCAATGCACACACATATGCACACACCGCCCATTCCCTTCTCTTTTTCCAATTTCCCCACTTTTTAACACACTTGACATCCTGGGGGTGTGGGAGCAATAGTGATTGTGCCCCTCTTCTAGTCCACCCCACCCTGAGTCAGGAGCACCCCCTTTTCATATAAAAGTGCATTCCACCCCCTTTTCTGCTCTGTTCTCTTAGATGCATCTATATTGACAGGGAAACGGGAGGGAAAGGAGGGGCATGTAGATCTGCTTGACAAAGACTCTCTTCGTCATAGAGAGTCTTTTCCCAAGAGATCTGCCCGGCTCTCCCACCTCCCTCCCTCCCTGTGCCGGTTCCATTAGTTGCCGCAAGCTCTGACAGCTGTCAAACTGAGCCGCCGCTAATGGAAAAAAGGGGTGGGGATGCGGTTTCATATGGGGAAAAAGGTGCTGCCAACTCTGGGCAAGGTGGATCAGAAGGGGGCGCCCCCCCAAGCGCTGGGGCAAGGCTTTAAATCCTGGGTATCCCTCAGCTGGCTGGATGATCATGAGCCCTTTGACAGGTGGGGGAAGTGTTCAAGATCATCCAGTGGGCCCCAGTGCTCAAATGCACAACTGTGAATAACCAATTAAAAAAAGGGGGCACTGCCCGTATAAGTCGGGGCGGGGATAAAAAATTCCCAGCCCTGGTTTTGCTCCCCCAAAAAGGGGGGGCTCCGACCATGATCAGGATCGGAGGGGGATATGGGACTTGGTGGCAGACAAGATGGGTCATGCTGTGAAGTCCTCTGGGATGCCTGGCGGAGCTGCTGGAGGACCAAGGGGAACGAAGGCGAGAACTAGGCAGCAGCATCTGTTGGGTGCACCAACTACGCACTGTGGGTTGTTCATAAAATAACCCACAGTGCATGGGTTGTCACCCACCATTGGTTAGTGTGTTGTGTGAACGCACCCAGTGTATGGTTCTGTGGTGAGAATATACACTGAGATGTGAAAACACAAGGTCAGTTCACCCAATAAGGTGGATGCTTCACATTCAAGATGGAGACAACTGTGTCAGTATTATACAAGCATACTTTTATCTCTTTGTCACAGTAATTAAGGAGGAAGTTAGATAATTACCATTCATTAGTATAAGTAATGAAGGGAAAGAGATGCCGATGAGAATAACAAGAGTGCATGTCAGAAACTATGAATTCAAGGAATCAAGGCCTGATTGAACATGCTTCTGAGATAGATGATAGATAGAGGTCCCCTCTACAAGATTTTGCTTTGACGCCCAGTTGCCCGATTATGCGCATATACGGATAAGCGCATTTGCTCCTAATACCTATTCATGAGAGGCAATGAAGCCCATTACAGGCTGTATGAAATGCGCTTTAAAGTTGTTTACATGTGGCCATGTAAACATGGCCATAAGGCGCTTTAATTCCCGCGGTAAATTAAAAGTCGCTATTTAACGCGCATTCGAAAATGCGAATAATCGGAGAGAAAACGCGCCTGGACCCCTGATTCGCACTCTGCTCTTGTAGAGGTAAATTTGGTAATGCACCTTGAAAGAGCTTTAAATCGCTCTTGTAGAGGAACCCAGAGAGAGCGTGTGTGCGAGAGAGAGGTAGGTAGGTAGGTAGGTAGATGATTAGATAGATAGATAGATAGATAGATAGATAGATAGATAGATAGATAGATAGATAGATAGCCCTAGCCCTCTGTGGAGCTGTGGCTGAGGGGCAGGATCCACCCCAGGCTGCAGAGTTTGGCCCACGAGGACTGGGCTTGGCGCTCAGTCTGACCTCACAGGCTCTTTTCAGGCCTTGAGGCCCAGCTCTGGTCCGTATCTTCACACCGGATAGCTGAGCTGGGGAATATAGATTCCTTTGCACTAATGTTCTGTTCAGGACAAGGGCAGGCAGGCAGGCAGGCAGGCAGGAGATAATGAGAACAGCTCATTTCTCAGCAGTCTTTTTGGCAGTGTAACATTTGCTGCTTCTAGAATGGGAGATGAAGGCAGATAGGGCTGCAAGGAGGACGGAAGTGTGAGCAGGGAATATGTAACCATCAGGAGAGGGATAATGGTCACAATCCGTTGTGCAAGCCCCACTGAAATGAAGAGGAGCTATGCAAAAGCCCAGAGGGAGTAAGAGCTCCTTGAGACGAGCGTTTTATTGCGCGCTCATTGCTGGGCACTCACAGATTTTCATGGGTCCCTCTCACAACGACGTCTGCCTCCCGCCCGCCTCCCACCTGCCTCCCACCCCTTCTTGCCTTCTTCACGCCACAAAACCCCCCCAGTAAATCTGCCTTTATTTTTAAAGACGGAACTTGCCGCTATCTCCTGCTGTGTGCAGGAAAAGCAGCAGGATCAAAATGACACGTTAAGTTCCTCCTTCAAACAAGGAAGTAATGAGGGACAAACGCGTGGTGGAGAAGCGAAGGTCAGCAAATGCGATTCCCCCTCCCCCCCCCGTGTGATTATGCTCTAAGCCTGAGGGCCCATGCTAGAGGTGTAAAATTTCCAGAAATTTTCAGGCCATGGAAAAAACTAAATAAATGCTTTTCTCCATTTCCATCCCCTCCAGAAAAAGTGGAAATTTGGGGGGAAATGAAAAAATAAGCAATACCTTTTAGCACTCTTTACATAACTAACGTCACTTTGTTGCTTTAAGAGAGCCTTCCCCAACCTGGTGCCCTCCAGATATTTTGGATTTCAGCTCCCATCAGAATCAACAATGCAGTACAAAACATTTGGAACATAAAGCAGCCTCTCTATTCCTAAAGTTGTTTTAGGTATAACTTAGTTTGCTTATAAAAGTAAACTTAGTAAATCTGTAATTATTGTCTGAATAGATTAGAATTACATTAGATGACTGTTACAGCATCAGAAAGACAGGAATCTATAGAACAAAACCCCAAACTGTCAAGAATGATCATTTACTGTCAAGAATGCCCAATGGGGGCTGAGCAAAAATGTCTATTAGTAAAATACACTTTAGATCAATAATATTAATAAGGAATGAAAGACCTAACTATGTTGGGAATCTTACAGAGAAGATTTTAAAAAATCCCCATGGCTTCATTATTTCCAATCATTTTGCATTTCTAGTATTACTATAAAGGTGTCATTTATTGCATAGTTTTTAGAAATGATTTGGGGGGGGAGAGTAAAGGCTGGATAAAATATATAAATACTTTGTCTTACATCCTAGAAGAAAATATTTCATAACCCAAAGCTGTTCAATTCTTCCAATTTGGGGTGGGTGGAGAACCTGGAACCACCACCCTGGCCTGGGTACTTCTTGATTGTTCCAGTTCGTTTCCATAATTGTAGTCCTTGTCAACAATCCGTAGACATCTCCACTCCCCATGGAGCTCCTGGGGAAGCTGAGGCCCCTTTGTTCTGCCTGAGCATCGCATCCTAGGAGCATTGTCCCCAAAACTGAAATGACGGAGGACATCCATGCATCAGAGTACCCCCCGCGTGCACACGAGACATTTGGATTTGGGCAATGGCTGCAAAGCCATCTCATTGTGAGTGCCTGAGACGTGCTCATGAACAGGCCACACGCCCCCCAGCTGTGCATGTCCATTGCCTTCGGTGACGCCAGCGCACACAGCGTTCTCTCAGAAACACAGGGAGACGACGGGTTTTCCTAAAAGTGCCTGCAGCATGAGACCCTTGGTCAACTTCATCGAGATGCAATAAGCATGTGCATTTATATTGCCACATTCAGCTAGGTGTGCCATTCCTGGGATTTTTCCAGCTACCTGGAGAGCAGGTGAGAGCCTGCCTCTTCCTCCCAGCCTGGAGGGCTGTTTGGCAGTGGTCCTCGCTGTGAAACTGTGATGCAACTGGTTGCTGCAAAGATTTATGGAACAGTGAGTGGGGGGCAGGCAGGGAGATTTGTAGACGTTCCTGCTGATGCTCTCTTATCACAGATGAGAATGGGCAAATTATTATTATTAATAATAATAATTATTAATATTATTATTAATAATAATAATAATAATAATAATAATAAATTTCTTACCCGCCTCTCCCTCTGGATCGAGGCGGGGAACAACAATAAATATAAATGCAAAGACCATAAAATAGATAGAACATTAAAAACAGATAAAACTAATACATTATTAAAAACATCTTAAAGTTCAACTGGATAGGCCTGCCGGAAGAGATCAGTTTCATGGCTCTCTTAAATTCAAGAAGACTGCTAAGTTGTCGAATCCACCCAGTTATCTCGCAGTGAATCCATCAGGAATGAGGAAGGAGAAGGCGTGGCTGCCCTAAGATCCAAGGGTCACATGGCGCTCGCTCCAATAGGACGCAACATCAGCTCAGGATCTCTGACTCCGGGGGATGTAATAGCAGTAGCCGCCGCCGTCACCGTCACCGTCACCACCACCACCACGGGAGGCCTGCGCTCAGTCGCTAGTTCAGCTCCCTCTGACTTGGTGCTCTGGTCCAACCAATTAGCCCAATGCTGTCACTCCCAGGATGTGTGTGGCACATGGGAGGTGTCATCTCCAAGTGGGGAAGACCTGAGCAACACGTTTCTCTTTCCTTCTTCAGCTTCTAACCTCATGTGCCGTCAACTGGAAGTGGCTTGTTGGTAAACCCTAAAATGCTGCTTACATGAAAGATGATTCATTGCTAATATTGCTGCTCCTATTTGGTGCTTTGATGCCATCCTAGAAAAACAAAGAAGCTCCCTGAACCAGTAAGCACGATGTGACATACAAGAAATACATGGACATTGAGCTAGGCAGGAGGTGGGGAGCGTTATGGATCTGGATTTCCATTGTGTTACCATAGGAAGTACTAATACTGCACATGGCATCTGGAGTGGAGTGATAGGGGCTGGGGCTGGCATGTTCAGAGGAGGGCAATAAGGATGACCAGGGGTCTGGAAGCAAAGCC
Source organism: Anniella stebbinsi (assembly GCA_029215795.1). NCBI lineage: Eukaryota > Metazoa > Chordata > Lepidosauria > Squamata > Anniellidae > Anniella > Anniella stebbinsi. Next base: position 119,417,211 of record JARDYH010000006.1, on the reverse strand, counting down.
CTATGAGGAGAGACTGAAAGAACTGGGCATGGTTAGCCTGGAGAAGAGAAGACTGAGGGGAGACAAGATAGCACTCTTCAAATACTTTGTCACACAGAGGAGGGGCAGGATCTCTTCTCGATCAACCCAGAGTGCAGGACACAGAATAATGGGCTCAAGTGACAGGAAGCCAGATTCCGGCTGGACATCAGGAAAAACTTTCTGACTGTTAGAGCAGTACGACAATGGAACCAATGACCTAGGGAGGTGGTGGACTCTCCCACCCTAGAGGCCTTCAAGAGGCAGCTGGATAGCCATCTTTAGGGCGGATTCCTGCATTGAGCAGGGGATAGGACTCAATGGCCCTATAGGCCCCTTCCAACTCTACCATTCTATGAATCTATGATCTGTCTTGCCAGTAGTGTACCTGGTGTTGCGCCATCAGAGCAGGGCTTCTGCAAAATCCTAAAGCCGCTCAGCTGGCATAACTCCAGTATAGGATTGCACCCTAAACCATTTAAGAAAGTAAGGGCCCTGCTGGATCAGACCATCTAGTCTAGCACTCTGTTCACACAGTGGCCAAGCAGCTGTTGACCAGAGACCCACAAGAAGGACACGGTGCAACAGCACTCTCCCACCCATGTTCCCCAGCAACTGGTGTATACAGGCTCGCTGCCTCTGACCCTGGCAGTAGCACATAGCCATCAGTAGCCATTAGTAGCCTCCTCCAGGAATCTGGCCAACCCTCTTTTAAAGCCATCCAAATTGGTAGCCATTTATTTGTGTTACTAAGCTTTGCCACGATGAATAGCACCTGATTCTGAATAAATGCATTCATGATTGGGATGTGTTTCAATGAGCGTGTACCTAGTTCTGTGACCTGCCCTCCCTGGAGAGGGGTCTCTCTCCCTCTCCCAGTGTAAACGCTTCACCTGCCAATGTGTTCCGGGAGTAACCCTTCACCTGCACTTCCCACATCCATGAGGGCCACGATTAGACTTTGGGCCTCTGGGCCGTCAGCTGGCACGTTTATAGCTGCACACAAGTTAATTTGTAATCATACCAAGAAGTCAAAGGAAGCCTGGAAGCAAGAAGCATTAGTCAGCTGCCTGGTCAGAATGCATTTGTGAGCTGGGTTGCCCAACACTCACCTGCCTTTCCAGCGCTCGTCCCCAGCGATGCAGGTGGATCCCAAGAAAGCGTGACTGAGAGGCTTACTAATTAGGGCACATGTCTGTTAGCTGGGGTGGCCAGCCAGAGCCACGCTCTGCCTCAGTTCCCCACGGGGCGTTCTCCTCTGCAGTTCCTGCACAGAGATCCCTGGAGAGGGCCTCGGCTGGACACAAACTGTGGACTTGCTGCCCCTGGACTGCCTTTGACCAGCGCCCTCAGAGGTAAGTGCTGTGGAGCGGGAGATGGAGCCGGAACATGGGAGCAGCCAGGGGGCCCAATGGGACTGCTGCCTTCTCACCCGCATGGCAGCTTGGCAGAGGAGGGGCATCCAGGCCCGGGCCATCGCACTCGTCTCCGGTGCGTCAGACTCTCGTGCCTCCTCGTGGCTTCAGACCCCCCCCCCGCCCCTGCCCTACGCCCAGGAGCCTGCTCTGGACCAAATGTGGCTCACAGCAGGTGTGCCACCCATTCGCCTCGGACCGCAGCTGGCCAGCCCTTGTGGGCATGTTTGCCCTTAACTGGCTCTGCAGCAGTAGAGGAGGTGGTCCTGGCTGCCCCACATGCCTCGCTCTCTGTGTCGATTCCCACAGAGAAGCCCCTCTCCCTTTTACCCTCTTTAGTCCTGGCCCATCTCTGCTCATCCTCTGGGGATAGCTTCTTTCCCCTTTCTCTGCATACAAAACCAGTTCTGTCTGCCCACCATATCTTCTTTTAAAATCTCGTCTCCCCGGCTGACTAGAAGGCCCGGTTTTTCTTTCCCTCTTACTTTTAATACGCTAATAAAACTCTTATGCTTCATCTGTAGTTAGCTTTACTTCACAGTGCGTTCACATTTCTCATCTCGTGTGCCAAAACATCTTCACAACCCTTCTGAAGGGAGGCTGGGTCCTTCTTGCGTCCGCCATGGTCTTCCCTTTTAAGATTCCTGTCTTGCAAAAAGGCCTTTGTTTGTGTAGCAAGCTTGACCTCCTGCAAACAGAATAGGTTTGGGGGCAGGGAGGTTACTGCACACCAGAAGACTTTACAGCTTACTGCAAAATCGGTATCATTTATTACAGAACATGTTTATTGCGATGTACTTTATTTCTCCATACAACCCAGTAAGGTAGGCCAAGAAAAATAACTGATTCGTCTGCTGTTTCACAAACTGTAAGATATGTCGCAAAAATTCTGGACATTCTGGCCATGAACCAACACAGCCTCAGGTGTCTTCCAGTGGGCTTAAACACACCTGACTCTGACTTGCATTTGTGGTCTCAGTATTGACCTGTGTAGTCATAATGATAATAACAATAATGATGATGTGCCGCTCATAACATCTAAATTGCTTTGCATGCTCATAACATCCTTCTGAAATGGGCCAGTATTGATTTTGCTTCACCAGTGATGAAACAAGCTGAAAGGTGAGATGGCAGGGGGACCCGAACCCAGGACCAACCTCAGCCTGGCATTGCTCTCTCTTGTGGGGGCATCCCTGCATGATGCTGATTGGGGATGGGGGTGGGGGGAATGGAGGCGCTGTGTCTCAGCCTGCATGACTCCCATGCCCCCACCCTCATGGCTACGCAGTTACTCCAGCAGGCTTCTTGCTGGTGATACAGGAGGCAGGAGCGGAACCACCGGGGCCGTCGTCGGAGGGCAGAGCTCCCTCCGTCACTGCCTGAGACCTCTCTGGAGTCACGGTGTCTCTGCAGCCCACACTTGCTGCCCAGCCCTGGAGAGTGGGGAGGAGGAGGAGGAGGCTGCTACCGCAAGCAGTTAAAGCAAAGCCTCCCATGGTACGACCACGCTTGGAATGCCTCTGGTCCCTGCCCCCTCCCCCTCGAAAGGCTATTGTAGAGCGATTCAAGGGGTTGGAGCAACTCCCCTATGAGGAAACGGTTTGCTTGGCGCTCTTTGGCTTAGAAAAGGAACAGAGGACGTGATAGAGGTGTAGAAAAATATGTATGGCGTAGAGAAAGGTTTTCATAGTAGAATTGGGTCTCTAAGGCCATCGAGTCCAACCCTTTGCTCCCTTTCCCAAAGTACTAGAGCCCAATGGGGTCGTCCCAGGGAGCTGAATGGCGGGGACGTTCAGGGCAGGCAAAAGGAAGAACTCTCCCCTGCTCCCTGCCAAAGTTAAACTATGGAATTCAAAGGGGAAATGGACAAATTAATGGAGAAGGCTATCCGTGGCTGCCCGTCATGATCAGTGTGGATTGTCTTTGTCTACCAGTTGCTGGGGAAGACGAGCGTGTGGATGCTATTGCGCACGTGACGTGGCCTGCCTGTGGACGTCCCATTGTGGCAACTCATTGGCCACTGTGAGAACGGCGGGCAGTCAGGAGTAGGTAGGTCTGTTCCAGCCGGGCATTGTCGGGCAGAAGGACTGTGAGCCCCATTCGGTTCTGGAACGCAAAACAAATTCCTAGGCTCAAAGTTCTTTCCTTCTACAGCCTTGTTCAGGTGTGCTTTCGGAACGCGGTCCAGTAACGTGCACCAAAGGCCTGGGGCTGTGTGCACCGGCCCACCTCCAACTTCCTCTTGCACACCAGCCCCGCCATTGGCTTCGGTGGGACTTGCCCTCCTCCTGCGTTGGGCAGGGAGGTTTGCACGGGGTTCCAGCCAGATTTCCTTTGTCGGGGTTCTGAGTGCATGAAGGGCTTCGCTTGCTTACCCCCTCTCTGCCCCTCACTCCACAGAAGAAAGCTGGGGATGTGGCCGGGGTGTCTCTCACATGTGGTTTCGGTGTGTGTGTTGTTTGCACAAGGTTCTGGTTAGTGGCTCCTAGTAAGAAGCAAACTTGATCGCACAAGCCTGAAGTCTATGAGCCTCAGCAACAGCCACTCATTCATTCATTCATTCATTCATTTAGTACATTTTTATATTGCCCATCAGCCAAAGCGCTCTGGGCAGTGCACAATTAAAAGTCATAAAACAAGTATAGCTAAATTTAAAACATTAAAAGTTTTTTAAAAAGTAATATAAAAACCAGCTAAGTTAAGATCCAGGGAAAGCCTGTGTGAAAAGGTATGTTTACAGGAGGCGTTTAAAAGATGTTATGTGTTCTGCCTCCTGAACCACAGGAGGGAGGGTTTTCCAGAGGGTGGGGGCCGCTACAGAGAAGGCCCTGCTGCCAAGGTTCCTTATGGTGGCATTCCATTCTTTTCGGAATGGCCAGCTGGACCTCCTCTGAGGATCATAGTTGTCATCAGGGTGTATATAAGGGAAGGTGGTCTGCTAGGTATGCTGGTCCCACGCTATTTAGGGCTTTGTAGGATAACAACATAATCTTGTATGTGGCTCCGTAGCTCATCCCAAAAGAGGAACTGACCAGCCAACCTCTGCAGCTGAAAATCTATTTTCAGAGTTGATTTAAAGCAAATTCCACAACAGGGAGGCCCACGTGGCTAGTTTGTTTGGAGGTGAGAGGGTGGGTGGGTGGCCCTTTTTTTCCAGCCTTCCAAGGTTGGTGTGCTCAGCACCACGGGGGTCTCTCCTTCCCAGCCTGTCATGATTGACGAAGGGCTTGCTTGCTGCTCCCTCCTTTTTGCCAGGCTCGGCTGGGCCTTCCAAGCCCAGACCTTGGGAGGGGGGCTCACCCAAAAAGGCGCCCCCTGTGTTGCTTGGACTGGGGTGGGGGTGGGGGTCGGGCAACTGCATGCCGCTTCGCTCCTTTGTCGTGGCTCTTTGCCGTCCTGTATGCTGGCTGTGGTCTGAGCTGACCTGAAGCTTGGAAGAGGTAAAGGCTGGGAGAGCCCGGGGACAACAACAAATCCAGCCAGAACTTCCGTGGCGCATAGGCCGCAACCGTCCAGGAGAGGAGGAGGATAGCCAAGCATGGGGCGATCCGCCAAAGGCCGAGCCTCGGCAGGAGCGAGAAGAAGGTCACTAGGGAGGCAGGGAGCGAGTCGTGGGCGCTAAAAAGGAAGGAAATGCTCTTGCGCGGCTTGCGCAGGAGAACTCCCCCGGCCCGGGCTCCTGCCAGGGCGCCTAGCGATGAAGCCAGCGGCTGCGCTTGCTCGCCCAGGTTGCCTGCAGGTGTGCGCGGGGGCACCGAGAGCCCCCGGGCCTAGCCTAGCGCCGCCAGTCCCCTCGCGGCCCCAGCGCCGGCAAGGTGTGGAGTTCGGCGTGGCGAAGAGGCATCGCAGCGGCCAGCCTCGCAGGGTCGTTGTAAGCAAGGCGCGCGAGGGCTTGTCGCGAAAACGACGGGGCAGGACTCCTCCGCGCCGGGCTCCTCCGGAGGCGGGCGGCAGGTAGGGAGGGCGGGGAGGGGAGGGGCGGATCCCCGGGGAAGGGCGGATCCCCGGGGAAGGGCGGGCCCCTCGGAGCAGGTAGAGGCGAGTCGCCGCCGCTGCTGCCCGCAGTTTTCTTCACGGAGCGAACCGCTTCGCTCGGCTGCAGAAGCAGAGCAGGCGGCGGCAGCGGCAGCAGTAGCTGCTGCTGCAGGTAGGAGACGCCGCAGGCGGCCTCGGCTCGCCTCCTGCGGCAACGGCGTCCAGAAGCGGATCTCCGCGCGACAACGTGGCGCCTGGCCAGAGCCAGCGGGGTCGCGTCCCTCGTGGGTGGCTCGTGAGGTGCGTGCCAAGAGCCCAGCATTCGCGGACCCGGATCCTGACATTCCGCCACCACTCCGGCAGGGAGGCTCCGCCGTTGCTCGCTGCCAAACCGTAGTGCTAGGTCGTGGCACACGGGAATGGGCCGGGCATGGGGTAACAGCAGCCCTTGTCACGGCTGCCCCAAGGGATGCTGAGCGCCCCGTGGGTTGGTGTCGTCCACTCCCGAGGATCTTGGGAGTGGACAACGCCCCCCCCGCCCTGCAGGCGGGCCATCTGGTCTGGCTCTTTGAGCCATGCTGCAGCCTCCGCCCCCCCCCCCCTCCTTGTGGTGCTGAGCGGTCAGAAGAACAGGGGACCTGCTTTCCCCGAAGAGTTGGCGAGTTTCCCCTGCCCTTGATCTGGTGCATTTGGCCTAAGCCTGGCCGTCGGGGTCATCATTTCCTGTACAAGGCACAGCCGGAAAGGGGCCCTGCGCGCGCACGCCACTGCCCTGTGTACAGTTAGGTCTGGGGATCAGCTCCGTGTAGCTTAGAGGTTCGTGCGCTCCCTTCCCCTCAGGGTGTGAACAAGTTTTCTCCCTAGTTAGTCTTTTCCGCTGGCTCTTATTGATGATTTTATTTATTTGTTACGTTGTCATACTGCCCAATAGCTGAAGCTCTCTGGGCCGTTCACAATGTTTCTCGACGTCTGCATTATTCTAATTGCTCAAAGAACGTTTGCGCTGGAAATACTGTTATTTTATGCTTCTTTTTAAAGGTAAGAATGACATTTTTAAAACAGCCATGAAAGCAAGCCCAGCTGTATTCAGCTCCCCCCTTCTCCAAGGGCTTGCTGAACCCAAGCATCCTGGTCCAGGCACCACTCTGGAAACGCTGCTCCCCCCCCCCTTGCTCCCGGCTGCTACTCCTTGAGTTGGGGGGCAAAACGGCCAAATAAAATCAGCAAAAGGGATTTCTAAAACAGCTGTAAAAGCTAAAACAAAAAATGCAGGTGCAGCAATGTTTATACTTCTTGATGCGTCCCTCCCCCCTCCATTAGCGGATGAGCAGCAAGGAGTTATTTGGAACCTCCGTCGTTTTCCTTGATAAAATGAAGATTCTCGAAAAAGTCCGGAACAGGAGCCTTGGCGCAGGTGTCTTTTTTGCTTTGGCCCAAAGCACTGGTGAATGTCGGGCGTTGCAAGGCCTTCCCACTGGCAGCAGCTCCTCACGTGTGCCCCTTCTCTCCCGCAGCAGCATCCGCCCACGAAGCCACGCATGACGACCGAGGCGCCCAGGACACCCCCTGGAAGAAGTCCCGGCCACCCCCGCTGTCCGAGCATGGGCCTGCGGGAGTCGCCCTACCCCAACCGCTTCCTGCGGGGGCTGGACGCTGCGCTCCGAGGCCTCATGTTCCCCAGCTATTGGCTGCTGAACCGGCTGCTGGCCTTGCAGCAGACCACAGCAGAGAAGCAGGCGCGCCAGGGCAAGCGGTGTCCCCCCTATGTCCTGGAGGTCCTCGCCCAGGGGCCCATCCTGCTGCTGCTGCTGCTGCTCTCCAGCCCGGTCTCCCTGCTGGCCTTCCTGGTGTGGCTGCCCCTCCAGACTGCACGCCGCCCCTTCGCCTACCAGCACACGCCGAGCCGGGCCCAGGCGGGAGAGTGGGCACTTCCTGGCAAGGACAAGGCCTTCAGCTTTGTCACCAGCAACGTTTGCCTCCTCCCAGAGGGCCTGGCCAAGTTCAGCAACTTGGCGCACACGCAGTGGCGTGCCGAGCACATTGCGCGAGAGCTCATGTGGGCAGCGCACTGCCATTCCGCCCTGCTGCACAAGCCCAGTTCTGCCCAGGGCTGCAGGCTCCCAAGACAGAAGAAGTATGGGGCGATGGAGTCCAGCCCCCCACGGGCCTATCAGAGCCTCCCTCGGGGGGATGCCGCCGATGTGACCATTGAGGTCCCCCAAAATGAGGAGGAGGAAAAAGCCACAGTGCTGGGGGAGATCACTTCCCGCTTCCCTCCTGGCGTGGACTTTGTGTGCCTGCAGGAGGTGTTCGATGTGCGGGCCGCAACGCGCGTCCGGCGGCTCCTGGCCTCCTCCTATGCGCACATCATCTATGACGTGGGCGTCTACGGGCTATTCGGCTGCTCCACCTTGAAGCTCTTCAACAGCGGGCTCTTCCTGGCCAGCCGCTACCCCGTGCTGGCCGTGCAATACCACTGCTATCCCAACGCCACCGGCGAGGACGCCTTCACCTCCAAGGGACTGCTCTGCGTGCAGGTGAGGCTGGGCAGCCGGCTGCAGAAAGGCCTTCCCCCAGGGTGGCCCTTCCCTCCCATGGCCGGCCCGTCCTGTCTCTCGGCCTCTGGCCTCTCCAGGACTCCCGTTGCCCCAGTGCCTCTGGTGCAGAGGGACGTGGCCCTGGCTTTGGCAACGGGTTGGGAGAGAACTGTCTGAAAGCAATGGAACCAAAGAGGACTTGAAAGCGGCCTTCCCGGCCCACGGTGGCGGCACTGTTGCCAGCTGCCGTGTTCCTCTGGTCATCAGCAGTGGCCCTCCCTGTGGCTACTCTGTTGGTAGGCATCCTGACGAGGGCTGTGCGCGGGGGCTGCCGTCCCTTGCCAGCACCTGGGGCTGCGCCTCCTCTCCAGAGGTGCATGCATCTTTCAAGGTGACGCTGCCTCCCTCCTCCAGGAGAGCCCTGGGGCCCGGCCACTTGCTTCCCGCTCTGCTCACGGCCGTGGGGGCCAGGTGGGACTATTCCTTCCGGCCCTTCTTGGGCTGCAGTTTTCTGACTAGCGTGACAACATGGAGCTTGTGAAGCAGGGGGAGTGGGGGGACATATGGAGAGGGGAAGCAGCCCCTTGGAGGCAAGATTAGAGCACCCCTGAGCATGGGCAGATGGCATTTTCGCTTGCTGATCCTGATTCCCAGGAAAACGTGAGTGGCAGGCTCCCTTCTGCTGCTCTCGGGAAGCCTGGCCCACCCTTGCCCAGGGGCAGCAGCAGCAGCACTGTGAGAGGCACTCCCAGCTCTCCCTCCCCTCTGTGCAGGAGGTTTCTTTCTCCAGCAGCAGCAGCAGCGGGGGTGTTGGCGTTTCTGGGCCTCGCCCCTCCCCTCCCCACCCTTCCCTGCTCTGGGGCGGCCTCTCAGGGCCTCTGGCTGCCCCGCCTCTACCTTGCCATCCTGTTTGGCCAGGACTCAGCCCTTCAGCCCTTGGCAAACATCCACCGCCAGGGCTCGGCCTGCTGGCAGCTGGATTCCTGTACCTACCAGGGTCCAAAGCCCTTGTCAGCTAGGAGGGCCGGCAGCGGCCCTGGAGGCCTCTGAGCCCACATGCCCCTCCCCTCTAGCCCTGGCTGGCCTCTGGGCGCAGGCACCTCAACGCCACCTGGGGCAAAGCAGCTCCGCTTGCTGCCCTGAGGGGGAGTGGGGAAGGGGGGGTTGGTGACAGCCCTGGTTTGGAGGGGGAGAGCATTGCCGGAGGCGCTGGGGTGCCATTGAAGGGGGAGACGTGCCTTTGGTTCCTTCCCACCGAGACCCCCGCTTGCGGCTGGCAACACGAGTCCTTCTCCCAGGGGTCTTGAGGGCTGGGGCTGGGAAGCGGGCCGTGCCCCAGGGCCACGTCGGGGGCACTGCCCTCTTGCGCGCGGGGCACCCCCCCCCACCATCATTGCTTCCTGTTTGGTTTGCCTCAGGTTCAGCTGGGAGCTTCCCAAGGACAGAGGATTGTGGGATACTTGAACTGCACCCACATGCACGCCCCAGAAGGTAAGTGTGGGTCGGGGGAAAGGGGCCTTGTTGGGCAGAGGGACGGCTTGCCTCTGGACGGACTGCCTGACCAAGAGGGACCTCAGGTGCTCTCCCCCTGCCCCAGGATCTGACCCCCGTGGCTGTTTTCTGAAAGCCCCTTGGAAGCGGCCGGATCGGATCCTGGTAAGCCCTGTGCAAGGGTCCCTCCCCTCCTCCTCCTCCTCCTCCTCCTCCTCCTCCTCCTCCTCCTCCTCCTCCCCTGAGGACGTTGGGAGAGTTGTTTGCACCCAGAGGACCGCAGGCCAGGCCGGCTCAGGCCTCCCTCCTCTCCAGGGCTTCCAGGGGATGTTTCTAGGGTGCCACTGCCGGGCTTCACGGATGAACTTTACGGGGGACCCAGATGCCACCCCTCTTCCACTCTCAGGCTGCCTCTACAAGAGAGGTTTAATGCTCTTTGAAGTCTCATTAAAAAATTTACCTCTACACCAGCGGAGCGCAAATGGGGCGTAGAGGCGCGTTATCTCCCCGATTGTGCGTGTTATCGAATGCATGTTAAATAGCGAGGTTTTTTTGCTCCGTCCATTAAAGCGCATTTTGATGGGAGGGGGCTGCTGCTCCAGCGAGCGGAAGGAAAAGGCTGGTGCCGGCGGAGGCAGCTCCTCCTCCCTCTATTGTCAGATCTCACCCCTTCTCCACCTTTGGTCGCGTCAGTTTACAATTTCAGGCAAAGCCAGGTGCCTCTGCCAACTGCTGTCTGCTTTCTCCCGTTCTCTCTCCCCTCCGTTCCCCTGCCAAGAAGCAGCTTCGGATACTAGCAATCAGACCCACCCACAGCTCCTGGCTTTGCTTCCTCCCTCCCTGCTCGCTTTTTGGGGTGGGGGTGGGTCTGATTGCTAGTATCATGGACGGGGCGCGCGCGGCGCTTCCAGGCGAAGGCCGGGGCCGGCAGCCCCTTCCCATCACCAGAAAGGCACTCTGTGGCGCCGCCGTCTCCTCAGTCGATTTCCCGCAGTCAGAGGCACGGAGTGCTGGGACGCCGCGAGAGGAGGAGGAGGAGGAGCAAGGCCAAGCGTGCCGGGACGCCGCCTTCCCCCCGTGGCCCCCCGGTGTTTCCCCATCACTGCTTCTCCCCACCCGAAAAGTCCCCGCCAAGGAGGGCGTGGCGAGCGGAAGGGACAGTTTGGCAGCTCGAGCCCGCCGCGACTCGCGAGGAGCGGCGGCGGGGAGGGAAGGGGAGGGGTGGGAAGCGCCTTTTGTCGCCACCTCTCGTGCAGAGGTATTAGGCGTAAAGGCGCTTCAGGGATAGTGTGCATAATCTCCTAACCGGGCGCAAAAGCGAATCCTTGTGGAGGGGACCTCACCCTCCTGTGTTTCCCCCACCACAAAAAAAGGCCATGAAAGGAGAAAGCGTCAGGATGGGAGCACAGGGCTTTTGGGCAGTGCTTGGCACCCTCTGTCAGGCAGCCGTCTCGGGCCCTACAGGGGAGCTCTGGGAGTCTTGTCCTCCTCCCCTCCCCCAGCATTGAGCAGATGGGCCCCTTCCTAAGGTAGCCCCATTTCTATTTCCCCCCACCTCCAGCGGATGCGCAGGTCCGGTACGACCAGCTGAGCCTCGGTGTGCTTTGGGCGCAGCTCTTCCAAGACTCGAACTCTCAGCCTGGGGACGTGGTGGCCTTCGACGTCTACTGTGGGGACCTCAACTTCGACAACTGTTCTTTAGGTGAGCCCGGGGCAGAGGGACCGGGGGAGGGGGGAGTGCATCGGGCAGATTGGGACCCCGCCTCACTTGCCCCTCTGGCACACTTCTTTCTCCTCAGGTGACGAGATGGAGCAAGCCCATGAGATCTTCAACCTGTACACAGATCCGTGCCGCATCGGGCCCCGGAAGGACAAGCCCTGGGCTATTGGTGGGTGGTTCTGCACCTTGGCTGTGATGCTGCAGGGGTCCCCAGTGGGCTGTCCAGGGCTAGAACATCCGTGTGGGGTGCTGTGGAGTGCGGGGCAAGCGACGGGTCCTGGCCGCTGCACCCCATGGGGCAGGTGGGAGAGGGCGGCTGGGCTCCTCTTTCTTCTCCTGATGGAGTGGCTGCTGCTGTCCTCCGCAGGCACCTTGATGGACTACCTGGAGATCTATCATGAAGCTGTATCGACCCCAGAGAACATGGAGAGGTGAGCAGGGGCGGAAGGTTCTTGGGTACGGCAGAATGGCTGGACTTGGAGCAATGGGAGACGTCCCTGCCTGTCATGGGCTTGGGCCCTCCTCCCACGGGTGCCCGGGGCAGGGCTGGAGGGGCAGCAATTTTAGCGTGTGTGTGTGTGCGGTTTCTGCCATACTGATGATGATGATGATGATGATGATGATGATGATGATGATGATTTATACTTATATACCGCCCCGTAGCCGAAGCTCTCTGGGCGGTTTACAAAAATTAGCAGGGAAGGCCATTTCCTTCTCTGGGGTGTTTGCAGAGGGGTGGCAGGAGCCCCAGCCTCCCCCCCCTCCAAGGGTGCAGGATCACAGAGGAGTACTGTAGAGGGGGTGGGGTGCTGAGCTCCTGCAGCCCCTTCTTTCCTTACACTCAGTTTTCGTTTACTTGCAGAACTCTGGAGCAGCCTTCAGGGCGGGAGAAATTCCTGGCAGGCCCTGTCCTGGCCTACGGGGAGCCCGACCCCTCGGCAACCTCGAGCGAAGGGCGGCGCATTGACTATATCCTTTACCGGGAGCACCCTGGCCCTGTGGAGCTGAAGACAGTGAGTGGGATGTCCCAGGCCGTGCACCCCACTGAGGAGGGGGGCCGGGGTATACAGCTCCTGCTGACAGAGCCATTGGTGACCTGATGGCTGCCCTCCCCTGGGGTGGGCAATGGCGTGCCTGTTGGTGGCTTTCTTGGCAGACTCCAGGGGCCCCCACCCTCCCCGTTGTCCTGTTTTAATTCTTGCGTGTTCTCAGCAGCAGCAGACCTGGGGTTGCTACGAAAGGGGTTTCTGCTGTTGTTGCAAACGGGGTACCTGTACTGGGTCTCAGCCCCACCTGGGCCTCATCCTCAGTCTTCTGGGCAGGACACTGGTTCTCTGTCATGGCTCCCATGGCAGCCATTTTCTGGTGGTGCCCAGCACCATTTCTAAATTGCCAGATGGGCTCAAAAAGGTTTCCTACCTCTGGAATAGAGCAGGGGAAGCGTAGACCTTGTTCAAAAGGAAGAGGTGCAGCGGAGAGGGAGGAGGCCGAGCAATAGGTTAGCACTGGCCTAGAGCGGTCTCAGGGTCAGACAGGAGGCCGTAGGGTCAGAAATCCCAGACCCCAAGAAGGACATGAGGCCATTCAGTGGAGGAGGGTGGGGCCGGTGTCGGTGGGGCTGTGGACCCATTCTGGGTTGTAATCGGACCCAGCCAGAACTCTACAGGGGCTCGGCACTGTGCTCGGCACTTTGGATAAAGCCCCTTCGGAGTTTTGGCTGGTTCTGACTAAAACCCAGAATGGATTTACAGCCCCACCGAAACTGGAGACCGTGGTGTCCATGATGCCGTCGCCGCAAGCGCGTCTCCGTATGCTTCTCCAGGCCCTCCTCCCTAGCGCACTCCACAACCAGGGCTCATGGCCTCCCGTGGGCTCTGAGTGCCTTCAGCAGCAGCAGCAGCAGCAGGAGGAGGAGGGATGGACAGGGAGCCCTCCGCTCTTCCGCTGCATGTGGGACGAATGCCCGAGATGCCCAGGAGCCCCTGTCTTCTGCCCGTGGCCTGGGCAGAGCCGTCCTAGGCACTCCTGACCAGGGAGTCCTGTGTGAAGCCCCCAGGCCTGGCATGGGAGTGCCCTCACTCCGCATCCCCTTGGCCTCTCCTGACTGAGCAGCCTGGGCGCCTCCCTCCTCTTCGTACCAAGGTTGGCGCGCTGCGCATTTCCCAGGGCATCAGGCACATGGCACCCATGCAAATGTCGGCGACTGGGCGAAAAGCAGAAGCCTCTCAGAGCACGGCGCCACAGTCTGTCCTGGCCCCCCTTGGAACAGCCCTCTCTGAGCACATTGACAAGTGGGAAGGGCCGTGGCTCCGTGGTAGAGGCCTTGCTTGTCAGGCCGAATCCCTGAGTGGGGGTTGAAAGCCCCCGCCTGAAAGCCCAGAGAGCCATTGCGAGCCGACCAACCTGATGCGGCAGCTTCCCATGTTCCTGTAAAGTGCTACTTTGCTAGGACTGGCACCGTCCCTTCTTGCCATGCCTTGCCTTCCTAGGAAGGAAGGAGGGAGGGACGGAAGGAGGGAGGGAGGGAGGGAGCCAAGCTCCCGGCTCCCCTGGAGTTAGTCCAGACTATCCTCCAAAAGCGGAAGCATTGGGAACCTTGCGGGAAAGCAGCCATGGCCGCTCTGGCCTTCCTTTCACCAGTGATGTGAAAACGGAGCAGAGTTGGAACTGGACTTTTGAGAAACTCTGTTTCAAAGAACTTTGAGGGAATTTTCACGGGGCCAGAAGTGCTGAGTGAGAAAAGAGTTCATGAAAGATGGGAGATTCTGAAACGTGAAACAAAGAAAGCCCAATTGCAAACGGGGCCAGGCCAGTGTCCCCTGCTGTGCTGGGCCACCCAAAGGGTTACAGGGCCAGGTGATGTTGAGGGCCCTGCTGCTGCTGCCCCCTACAAGGACCCAGGCATATGTGTACAAAGCTGGGGGGCCACACACGGGAATGACTGCCCGCACCTGCTGCACCTGAGCATTCTTGCCAGCAGCACTGCCGCCTCCTCCTCACCCAGGGATCAAGCAGAGTGAAAGATGGGCTTCATTTTTCCTTATACAGAGACTAGGTTGCAGGGACCGGGCTGTGTTCCTCCTGAACGCCTCCTCCAAATTCAGGCAGAGCTTCTCTCTGCTCCCAGGGACTCAGCCTTCTGGGCCTGCTGGTCATGGCCTGCAGCTGGCTGCCTCCCCTCCTCACTCGGGAACGATGCCTCCCTTCAGGCCTGGCCCTCGCCCCACTCCTGTGCCTTTCCCTGTGATAACCGCCACAGAAAATTGTCCTCCGGTGGCATGTGGTGACCTGGAAGTCCCAGGTGGTGTTCACTCACCCCCTCCTTGAACTCTTTCCCCAGCGGGCCCGGAGTTCTTCCTGGGCCCAGAACAGGCCAGCTCCTCTACCCCTGAGCCCCTCTTGAAAGCCTTAGTTCTCCTGACAACTATGTAAAATATTTACTTCATCATGGCCAGGGAGATGACACAATTACATGCTGAGCTTCACCGTAATACACTATTCCCTCCTTTTATGAAAACTTGAAACAGAACATCAGGAATTCCAGGGAGCGATGGGGCAGGGGCCAGGCAGGGGCCAGGCAGGGGCCGGGGGTATGCGCAGGAACAGAGGCAGGAGGCCTCTGGCTTTGTGGCAGGTATACAATGGCCACAGTGTCCCCATGATGTACCAAACTAGTGAGTCTATCCAAAAAAGGAGATGATTTCCTCTTTGTAAACCCAATGCTCCTGCCTGGTAATCAACCCATTCTTTTCTAGATGCTCACAAACTGGCCACTTCATGACCTGTTCTAGATTTCTGCCTGGTATCAATGTCAGTCTGGCTGCTCTGTAGTTCCCTGGATTCACTTCTCCCCCCCCCCCACACACACACTTTGAAGATAGGGACATTTGGCCATCTCCAAGCTGCAGCCATCACACCTGTTCTCCCAAAATTCTCAAGATCTGCATCTCTGAAATTACAGGTGCAAGCTCCTTTGGCACCCTGGTTTTTAATTCAGCTGGCTCAATCACCCTTTTTATTTATAATCACGCACAAGCTATACAACTAGATAACACTGCTAAGCTGCAGGGCTGCCCAGGGAGGCTGTGGGGTGGAGGCAACGGGAGCAATTTGCCCCAGGGCCCCACAAAGCAAGGGATGGCTGTTCAGCGGTGGACCAGGCTGCCCTGGGAGGTGGTGTGTTCTGCTTTGCCGGCTGAATAGCCACCTGTCAGTTGCACTCTGCAGCGTAGAGCCTGCGTTGAACAGGGCTAGATGATCTCTGAGATCCTTTCCAACCCTGTGGTTATATGAAAAACTGCTCTGAATTGTTTCATGTGAGGGGTAATAAAGGTCCGGGGCCAAGCCTGGCCTATAGTCCCTTGTCAGGTCTTCATAGTGGCTGCAGTGGGGAGCTATAGTCTGCATCACACACACATCTCTCCGCCCCCCATAAGAACATAACATCAGAAGAGCCCTGAGGCTGGATCAAACCAAGGGCTCATCCAGCCCAGCATTCCGTTCATGCAATGGGCAACCAGCTGCCTGCAGAAAAGCCACACGGAGGACATGCGCACAAGGGGAAGGGGCCCCGCCCCTGTGTTCCCCAGCAATTGGTGTACGTAGGTGTGGTAAGGGCTCAAAGGACCCCAAGGATCCGTGTCCGGCCGCTGACCAATCACGTACAGACACGTCAAGTGGTGAACTCAAAAAAGCTTTTTCTTGATAGCAATGCATTGCGACTGCTCTCCACTGAAAGGCGCGGGGATGCGGCTACTTATACTTTGAGGGTCATCAGCCAAGCACGTCAAGCAGTATTTTTCTATTTTCAGCTTATAGACAAGGAAGGGGAGGGGGGAAAAGCAAGGGAGGGGGGAAGGAGGAGGAGAGAAAAGGGAGGGGGGAGGTTGTGGTGAGGGGCTTTCTCAAACAATCATGTTGAAAGTCTGAAACAGTCAAATAACAGGAACTTTGTGGAATTTTGTGGTGAAGCCAGGTAGCTAGCAATTGTTCCTCTTGCAGTTGTTTCAACATTAGCAGCCAAGCGTAGGTGTTTTGCAACCAGCTTGACCTCTCTACATAGAGCATATAGGTCAAGACGGCTATACCCTGGTTCTAAGTTTTCCTGATATCTCCCATCATTCCTTACATCATTTACATCATAGGCTTCCTGCCCCCAATGCCAGAGATAGCACAGAGCCATCAGGGCTAGTAGCCATTGGTAGCTTTACCCCCATGAATTTGCCCTATCCCCTTTCAAGCCCCCCCTCCAAACAGAGCCCCATCCCCCCATCCCCTGCAGCTGCTGCCCTGTCCTGATCATGTGTGTGTCTTGATCTCTCTGTCTTCCCTTCCAGGCCGTGGAGAAAGTCTCCTTCATCACCCAGCTGGCCACCTGCTCTGACCACTTGCCCTTTGGGCTGAGACTCCTCGTGACTTCCTCCGCACGGCCAGATGCATGAACTCTGTCCCTGCCAAGCAAGGAAGACGGGCGGGAGACTCCCCTTCTGGAAGGAAACACATCTTGTTCATAACATTCAGCAAACGCTGATCGGTTTCCAGCAGACTTTTGGAGGAGGAGCCAAAATGACATGCGGCAATTGAGCAGGATCCTGCCAGAATGAAGCCCTGCAAAGGACACGCCAAAACGTGCCTTATTGAGAGCCGTGGGGCCCGAAGCACTGACCTCTTTGTGCCTGGACTGCTTGAGTGGAGTATGTGCAATGCCCTACCTTGCAAGAGGCAACTGTTTGTAATCTCTCTCAAAGAGGAATGGTTTGAAGTGGACGTTGCTGACATTCTTCTGCATCTATGGCCAGAATGACCTGCGCGGTCCCTCATCCTACATCTGGAGCAGAGCAGTGTTTGCAGAGGACTACCCAGGACCAGACTCCTCGATCACGGGCGCCCGGGACTGACCCAGGAGGCCAGACCTCCCCTGGCAGCCACTCGGGAGCAGGGAGGCTAGCACTCTTCTTGCTTCCTCCTGGCTCACCTGACACGGGGCCCTGCTGCTTGCTGAGAGGGGGCTGGAGAGCTGACGGTGGCGGGCTCCATTTCTCAGGTGGAGTTGGAAGCCCTGCTATGCGGCCTGCCTTCCCTGCCCTCTGGGCTTTGGGTCACTTGCAGCCGGGGGTGGGGGTGGTGCTGCATGGGCCACGGAAGTTGAGATGGGGAGTCCAATTGTGGAAGCCTCATGTTCTTGTTTTATATTTTTTGTTTTGTTTTTACTGTTTCAATTGTACCTACGATATAGCACTGGGATTTTTCCTCTGAATTTTACTACCTTCTTCTCATCCCGTCCCCTGTGTTTTCATGACCTCTTTCGGTTCCATCCCAACATACAGGGATGCAGCAGGATTCCACTGAAGGATCACGGAATGGCTATGGCTAAGCAATGCCTGGCTGCAGAGGGTCCTCCCACCCACCCCATGCCTTTGCCCAATCTTGCTTGCTCTCTCCTTTACTTTTTGACCCCATCTTACCGAAACAGGGGGAGAGGGGGGAGAAGAATATGCCCCCCCCAAAATGAGTGCCAGAGGTTACATTTCTGTGAGGAGAAACACTCTTGATGCCCTGGCTGACTTTTTCCATGGTGGAAGAGTTTCCCCCCTCCTTTTTTATTGTGAATTTAACAAAACATAACAAAAAATAAATCGTGAAAAAGAAAAACAAGGAAACATTACGTACATAGGGACATCATCTTTTTTCTCTCCATCAGATATACCATTCAATAAAAAAGGGGGGGAGGAGAGAATTATGAATAGGTTTCAAAAAAAGCAGACTGACCATCCATGTCCTTGTCCACTCACAAGTGGCGTCAATATAACACCCCTTCAAATGTTGATAGCGTTAAGTCCTCAGTCCATTGCATTATGGGAAATGAGCATTTATCCTTCCAACGTGATAGTATAAGTCTTAGCTGTCATTTGTTAACTTCCAAGAAGCCAATAGGTAATTTAGGAGGACCTGCACATTGTTCCATATTAAAGACTGTTTCAGTACAAAGTTTATCCTTATTATAACCTCCTCCCAAAAGGAGGTATTCAAAACATGAATTAAAGAAGCATTAGGTACATTACACCTCCAAAAGTTATGCAGGTTAGACAAACCCTTATTAAAAAGGTGTCATACAATAGTAGAGTTGGACGGGGCCTATCAGGCCATCGAGTCCACCCCCCTGCTCAATGCAGGAATCCACCTTAAAGCATACTTGACAGATGGTTGTCCAGCTGCCTCTTGAAGGCCTCTAGGGTGGGAGAGTCTACACTAGAGACCAATAAACCCAAAACATTTTTTTTTTTTTGCTGAATAAGATGTAGTGTAAAATCCATGGAAGCTTCAGGTACAGACGCTAGGGCAACAATTAATTGATTAGGCAAGATAGAGCACTCCAATTCTCTATTCCAATCCTGTCTTAAACCATGGTTATATTTATTTACTAAAACTAAATGCTCATATATAAGGATTGTAGGCTGAGATGTCTGTTCAGCTGCTATAAGTGTTTCTAACAGTAATGGAGGCTCTGAAGCCATAAAAGCGGGCGGACCAAACCAAACCTAGATTGCAGCAAGTGTTGCAATTGCAAGTATTGCCATTCAGCCATTGTAGGTAAATTATATTTAACACATAAATCAGAAAATGATAAAAAAAAACTCGTTGTCTGGGCCTATTAATTGATCCAAAGTAAAAATTGTCTTATCTGTCCAAGTTCTCCACAGGAATACTTTCTTTCCAATTCTTAAATCTGAATTTCCCCATAAAGTCAATTTTGCGTGGGAGAATGAATCAAACTCTAATTGATGTGATACTATAAGCCACACCTCTCTAGCAGCCAAGATTGTAAGAGGGGGATTATTTATTCTAATATGTCAAGAACGAAGTGCCATCCATTTGGGAAGAGGTTCTAATCATAAGGATTCCAGAACTGGCCAGGGTGGCGAATCTAAACAAACTGAAAAAGACCCAAATTTAGTACAAGCCAATAGATAGGCCCAATGGTACAAAGCAATGTCTGGAAAATCAAACCCACCTTCTTTAATTGGAAGCTGCATCCATTTCAAAGGTATTCAGGGTGGGGAAGAACCCCAGAAGAATTTATGAAACAAAGCATTAAGTTGAAACTATTTGCCAGGTATAAGTAAAGAAATCCCACGAATAACATAGACAATTCAAGGTATAACATTCATCTTAAGTGTGTTGACTTTACCCCACAGACTCAACTTTAACACACCCATCTATATCTCATGCAATCTCACTCATCAGTTTATTCAAATGTATTTTAATCAAATGAGATATATCACTGAGAATAAGTATTCCCAGATTAGTAACAAAATCAGGGCACCATCAAAACTGACTATTAGCCAACACACTAAGAAATATGCTGTCTCCAACAGGCATCAATTCAGATTTTGACCAATTACCAAAACTATTATTCAATTTCATCAAAGTAAGAACAGATGTCTGGAGTTTAGAAATAAACAATAAAAGATAATTAGCATAAAGAATAATTTTAAATTCTAAGTCAGCATGCACAAACTCGTAAATACTACTATTCCGTCTAATTGCGCAAGCTAGGGCTTCCAAACATAGATCAAATATCTATGGGGAAAGTGGACATTCTTGTCTCATACCTCGCCTAAGCATGAAAAAAGCTGACAAACAGCCATTGGTCATAACTCTTGCTATTGGGGTCAAATATAACATTCTAACCCACTTCAAGAATTCCACTGAAAAACCAAAATTACTCAATGTAGCAAGCATAAACTTCCAGCGGCCAAGGAGACAATGGCCCACCTGGTCAGTTCTTAAATAGACAATTTAAAGCTATCAGATTCACAATTAATCTCAAATTATCAGCCCCCTGCCTGTTTTTAATAAATCCCGCTTGATCTGGTCCGACCAATGTTGTAATGACTTGTAGCAGTCTATTGGCTAAAATTGCCATTAATATCTTAATATCAACATTTATTAGTGAGATCGATTGATAATTAGCAAAATTAGTGTGGTCCTTGCCAGGTCTAGGGATGACTGAGATTTAAGCATCATTTAGTGATGACAAAAGCAAACTCGCTTCAAATATATATTTGTAAAGTTGATAAAAGTTTTGGAGCTAATGGTGGAAGAAGACTGAAAATCTTCTGCAGAAGGGAAATTGAAGGTTCTCACCTTTGGCCATTGAACTCAACCGCCCAACCCTAACACAGGTGCTTACGCCCTTCCAAAAGCCATCATTAGCAACAGCTGAAGCTCCTGTGGACCCGGTGGGAGAGTTACAACCTCCCACAGCAATAAGCCACTTGGTGCCCCTAAAGGCATGGGGCCACAACCAGGACCTGTCAGGAAACCATCCTTTCAAATGTGCCAATGCTCTTCTATCCATGACCAGATTCAGCAGTGCCCCTTTGCTGCTGTGGGGCAATGTGGGGATGGCAACATGCGCTTGCCACTGCTTACGTGTGGCTCTTCTGAAATGTTGCAGACTTTCTCAGCGAGGAGGGATCTGTGGCAGGAGAAACACCCTGAAGGGGAACGCCAACGAAGGCAGAATGGAGCAGGCTTTGTTCACTAGGTGATACCTAATGGAGGTGTTGCACAGAGAAATGAGAACGCATGTTGCTGGGGGCAGGTGTTGGGGGTGGGGTGGACATACACCTGGGACGCTGCCTTCTGCCGTGTCAGAGCATTGGTCCACTCTCGAGGTGACAGAGCCCCCAGCACTGCCCGGAGATGAACTGGGACCTTTTGCATGCAAAGACCACGTGCTCAGCCTCTCAGCTTGGAACTCCTTTCTGGCGAGGGAAGCGGCGGATCAGGGCCCACAAATAGAGGCGTTCAGTGGAAATACCCCTGAGCACCTACTCCTTTCCTTCCAGCTCTGCAGACTCTTTTAAGGCCAAGAGAAAAGGCGAGGGCGAAGCTGTGGGAAATTGACTTGGAAATGAGCAAGCACGGCCTGCTGCTTAATCCGGCCTGCTTGACTCCACTAGTCTGTGCGCACACGCCTCACGAGATACGCGGAAGCCTGCTTCAGCCCACAAAGGAGTGCCTTTCCCTTATCACTAAGTAACCGGAGAGAGGCAAGCCAAGGCACGCCCGGCCTGGGCTCGAGAGGTCAAGGCGTCTGGGCAGGTTTCATTGCTTGGCGAGGGGAGGGACAGACGCGGTCACATGGTCAGGGGTGACCCATCACTCAGGCTTGGCAGGCAGCTCGCTGTAAATGGACAACTCCGTCCTTGCAGATCAAGAATTGCGGTTGGGCCCCTGTGGAGCGTCTCTAAACCCTCCGCCTCTTGTCCTGCCAGGAACATGGGCTTGTCACCTGGCTGTGGACGAGCGACGACTGTTGGAACCCCAACGATGCTGAGTTCAGAAAGCCCGTGTTGTGGGCCAAAGTTCATAAATTCTGGGCAAACATAAAAATAACCTGTCTCTGGCACCTGGAGACCATCAGCACTTGTTTTAAAGCAAGCGCCTGCCCTCAAGCTGGAGGAGAAAAGCTGGACAATGCATAGAGGGAGCCCACACTCTTCTACGGGATTGCTGCACGGACAACACCAGGCGGAAAAGGCCATTAATTACTGTGGATGTATACTGACCATGGCACTCACCCTGATCTTGAGACTGAGAATGAAACCAGGGAGGCATCCAGAGGGGTGGGGGTGGGTGGGAAGTGTAGTAGTCATGGATGGTGCATGTTCCATTCATGAGAACGGGCGCATTTCTAGATGACTTAAGCCACTGCTCCTTAAGTCATTGGGTCCAGGATCCAGTGTAAGCATGGGGAACCATTTAAGCACAGTGTGACCCAGTAGCAAATGTGGACAGGTGATCCGGTAGACACTGTCCAAGTAAACAAAGTCCCTCACCAAAGACCTCTTGGGGATCAATAACTGGATAAAGAGCAGAAAGCAGAGAGTAGGAACAAATGGGACATTCTCCCAATGGAGGGAAGAAAACAGTGGGCTCCCACGGTGATCAGCATTAGGCCCCAGGCGTTTCAACGTATTCATAAATGATTTGGAATCAAGAGTAAGCAGTGAGTTGATGTCATCAAATCATTTAGGGTGATTAAAACCACCAAACGGGTTTGCGAGGCGCTCCTAAAGGGCCTCTTTGAAGCTCAGAGAACGGGCATCAAAAATGGAAATGCGGTTCAGCATCAGCAAGTGCAAAGTGACCCATGCACAGCATCATGGACATTGATGGTGCTAAATAAATAATAATAATAATAATAATAATAATAATAATATAATAACATCATATTGGGGGCAAAAACCCCTATCTTCCTGTACATGCCAATGGGGCTGAGCTGGCGGTGACTTACCAGGAAAGGGATCTTGGGGTTGTGGTGGACAGAGCAATCAAAGTGTCGGCTCAATGGGCAGCTGCCGTGAACAAGGCAAATGATACGCTTGAACACTAAAAAGCCCGAATACATTTTAATGAGAGAGAGAGAGAGATGGGGCCACGGCTCAGTGGGAGAGAGCACTACATGTTGTGCATGCAGAATGTCCCAAGTTCAATCCCCGGCACCTCTGGGGAGGGCTGAAAAAATTCCTGCAAATTCCATGTTGGGCATAATTAGGGAAGGAATCAAAACTAAAATGGAATCATTCATAATGCTGTTAGACAAGAACATGGTGTGATCGCCCTTGGGATCCTATGTGCAGCTCTGGTCACCACGGCGGAAGATCCTTGGCACAGGCGGCCCTCCTTCAAGGCTTGGGTAGTGCCAAGGACATGATGGCGGGTGTGGGGCAGAGGGGCTTCTCCCTGCTCTCTTGCAGCCTGGGGTGGGGGTGGAAGGCAAGTCTGGGAGCCCCTGAAGCCTCAGCAGGGGCCTGGAGGAGGGTGGGGGGGGGCAATGAGGGGCTGCCAGGGGGACACAGATGCTCTTGCAGGTCTGGAGAAAGGCAGGCCGGTGGTGACACCCACCTTGGCTCCCAGTCCAGAACCCCCACCCGCCAGCCTGCTTGTACTGGGAGAAGAGAGCGCCTGGCCAGGAGGTCCTTTGTTCAGACTCAAGAGGAGGCAGCTTTCAGCTCTTTGTGGAATCTGTGTGACTCCCTAAAGGCTCGATTCCTTTTCTTCAGGGCAGAGAGAGCACAGGAACCACGTTATCAGAGAGCACGTGGTGGACACTGATAGGGACTTGGTCCACACCCAGCAAATGCTGCAGATCCTTCCAGTACAGTGCGAGAGCGTGCCAAAGAAAGAAAGATGAAGAGAGACGAGAGGATAGTTGCGCAGGCACCCCTCCCCCCTGCCCACGGAAAGCCCATGTGATCGCCTTCCAGCCTAACCTGTCAAACTCCACCGTGACGCACGCACGCACTCATGCGCTGCCTGCCCCAGCCTTGCCTCAGCCTCACCAAATGTGCAGCTGGATTGGCCCCTTTGCTGTCCAAAGGCCAAGCTGAGGGGGCCTCTCCATCCCCAATAAAGTCACCCACAAAACAAGCCAGGTCCCGCCAGCCTCACCGCCATGGCCAGTGTTTGGGTGGTTTCACACCAATGCACACGCCCCACAGGCAGCAGCTGTTCTCAGTCAGCGCCTGGGCACAGTAAGGGACTGGATGAGGGTCAACAAACTGAGATTCAATCCAGATAAGATGGGAGGTACTGTCTGCGGGTGGTTCGTCTGTCCAGCTAGGTGATGTTCACCCTGTTCTGGAGGGTGTTGCACTCCCCCTAAAGGATCGGGTCCGTAGTGTGGGGGTGCTCCTGGATCCAGAACTGTCACTTCAGGCGCAGGTGGACTCAGTGGCAAGGAGCACCTTTTACCAGCTTAGGCTGATATACCAACTGCGCCCTTATCTGGACAGAGATAGCCTAGCTACAGTTATCCATGCTCTGATAACCTCTCTTCTGGATTACTGCAAGGCATTATACACGGGGATGCCTTTGAAAACAGTCCGGAAACTTCAGCTGGTACAAAACAGGGCAGCCAGACTGTTAACGGGGACTGGCCAACGTGTCCACATTAGTTCTTTTCCAGCTGCACTGGCTGCCAGTCCCCGTCCGGGCCCGATTCAAAGTGCTGGTATTAACTTTCAAAGCCCTAAACGGCTTGGGGCTGGGTTATTTGAAGGAACACCTCCTCCCATATGTACCTGCCTGGACTCTAAGATCATCCTCGGGGGTCCTTCCCTGTGAGCCCCTGCCAAAGGAAGTGAGGCAGGTGGCTACCAGGAGGAGGGCTTTCTCTGCTGTGGCACCCCGGCTGTGGAATGAGCTCCCTAGAGAGGTTCACCTGGCACCTACGTTATACTCTTTTAGACGCCAGGTGAAGAAGACCATTTTATTTTCTCAATATTTTAACAGCTTCTTAGTCTAATTTTTAACTTTGCTGTTTTAAATTTGTATTTTAAATCTGTATTTCTGCTTGGTTTTACCCTGCCTGTGTTCTTATATGCTATGTTTTTATACTGTTTTATATTCTGAATAATTGTTATTTTTTTTTATTTTTGTAAACCGCCCAGAGAGCTTTGGCTATTGGGCAGTATAAAAATGCAATAAATAAAAAATAAATATACCCAAGATGGATTGTGAGTCAACAGGAATCTTGTAGTGGTACAGCATGTCTGGGTCCCAAGCTCTGCCCCTTTCTTCCCCCTCCCCATTGCTTCTGCTTTGGGGAGGACATGCACCAACAGATCAATGACCCTCTCATGGGCACATGCACCGCCTCACAGTAAGTCCACATCTTCACATCTGGCTTAGGACAACGCTTTATCAGCTCCTGTCCCCAAAGGATCCTCCTCTAGCTGAGATACGATGCCCTCCTCATGGGCAGGAGGTGCCTGGTGATGAGGCTCCACTTCCGTAAGCATCACCCACCATCAACCTGAGCCTCAAACAGTTCACACAACAGGTTCGCTTTCTGGACATGAGTGTGCAGCTACAGAAAGGACATATAAGCACTAGCTTATATCAGAAACCTACTGACCATGACACGCTTATGTGCTTTGAGGATCCACCCAGAACACCCCACAAAATCCACGGCCTGCAGCCAAGGCCCACAAGACACCTGCAGCTGTTTTCAGACAGAGACCCACAACTTCAGGAATTAAGCCAGGCATTTCTCAGAGGACAAGGCCCACAGATCAGCAGGCTGGGCTGGTACCCAGGAATAACCTCCTCCGGAACAGACCCAGAAGAGAAGGCAGCAGAACATCACCAGCGCTTCCCAGCTAAAACCCCTCAAACAAGTCATCAGTGACCTACAGCCCATCCCTGGACTCTCCTCGGCTGGGACCCGGGACATACGCAAATGCTCCCTGCTCGTCTTCCAGTGTGACCGATGTCCTTCTGCATTCTACATACGACCAGCAAGCAAAGGAATAAATGGAGGCCAACCTGACATCAGAAATACTCAAAGAGAGAGAGAGAGAGAGAGAAAGAAAGAGAGATGAGGGAGAGTGGAGGGAGAGAAGACTTGGCCTAGGACACTCTGGTACTGCCCTTAATGCGGCGATGCTTGGAAAAGAAACAGGAACAGATCTCAACATGAAACAGCTGAACTGCCATTCAGCTGAAGGACTGTGCCATGCACAGGGATAAAGGGCTTGCTTGTTTTTAAAGATCACACTACGTATGTTAATCAACTCCCAAGTGCAAGATGAACAGTGGGTCATCAGCCAACAACTGTTTTGTGAAGGGGCACGGCTAATAAAGGCCTGAGTAGGGTTTATACTTTCTGCATTTCAAGTCCCTCTGACCTGTTTATAATCCCCATCAGCACCACGAGTGCATATATTAATGACTCAAGATGATGCTTTGCACACCTGATGAAATGGGCTCTAGTTCACAGACGCTTACACCATCAGGACTTTTTGGTTTTGCTGCAACAGGTGAGCAGGCCTCTGGAAATTTGTTTCTATGAATATTAAAGATCAAATGCAATTCGTTCTTCCCTGGCTTGTATGCGACACTTCCATGTGGGGCCCTGTGTTCCAGGCCTGATACATGTGCCTGGGGAGGCTCCTCTGCCACAATTTTGGAGAGTGGGGGGATCGTTCTCCTACAGATGGCCTACTCATGACTCAGAAGGGGGCCTGGGAATGATCTGCTCCTTCCGTTGCCATGAGGGCACCTGCAATCTGCCAGACATGGCAACAGCTTGCTATAGCAGCATCAGTTGGGCTCCGAGAGGGTCCACCTGGTGAGGCTTGGAAGGTGGGAAAGTGAAGGTGGACCAGTGTGGACTGAACATCTGCAGCTGGAGGCTTGGAAACAAGCCAGAAAAGCAGATCAATAGCAGTGACTTCCAGCTAGGAAAATATGCGCTGAGTTGTAAGGACTCTTGAAGTATTGGAGTCAGAAAGTGCAGCAACAAATTCTACCTATGTGGAAGGAATAAACCCTGCCCCCCAATTGCCCACAGATAGCTCCCTCCTTCATTCATGGAGTAAACGCCCTGTCTGGCAAAAGGCGTGGGGCGTGAAGAGGCCTATGCCAGGCTGCCCCACCCCCATGGGGCAGAGCTCCTTTGTGCGGCGGAGGGCAAGCCGCTGGGGTGGGCCACAGGACCCGAGCTCCGGCAGAGAAACCGGCCCCTTGCAGCACCTGAGAGCCTGGCCCTTCTGAGAAGGCTTGTGGCTGAGGCCAGCCAGCCCCCCCCCCCGCAGAAAGTCCTTGGGGGTTGACATTACAACAGTCCTCAGTGCCGGGGGGATTTAAAGGGGCTTCGGGTCCTCCCCCAATCTGCCTCCCCAGAGAAAAATGACTTCCGTGGCTACAAGTAGGTTCGGAACTGCAGGTTCAAGCTTTATTCACTCTACGACGTTGGAAGCGAAGCCATGAATTGGCCAAACCCCCCTGGGGGACCCCTCCAGCCCTGGTCTTTGGCTTGTGCTCCAGAGGGGGCTGCATGCCCTGACCTCTCCCCTCCTCCCGACATGAGGCCTTCCGCTGCACAGACATGCCACTGCCTTGGGGGAGGGGGTTGGCCTCAGCCTGGCCACGAGAGCAGGGCTGGGCCGGGCTCACGGGAGGCTCTTCCAGAGGGGCAGCCCTCTAGGCCAGGGCAGGCTGGGTGGGCTGCGAGGACCACCGCACCACGGGGGACATCGGCTGCTGCTGCTGCTGCTGCTTCGACAGGGGCCGTTTGGTCTGAGGAGCAAGCGGGTGGGGGGGGGGGAGACGGGGCGGAGCCGTGAGCCTGGGGGCCACGAGGAGGAACGAGGGCCACACCAGGACTCCTGGGGCAGCTTCTCTGGCTTCTCTCCCCAAAGCCGAAGGAGGGGCATTTCTGGCCCAGGCACTGCTGCCCTCTTGTGGCCGGAAGCGGAGCTGCTTGGTCCGCTCTTCTCTCCCGGCAGCTGCTTGGTCTCATTCCCCCCCCCCCCCCCCGCAGTGCAATTGCTCTCAAGGGACCGGGGCAGGAGGCACCTTCCCCACTCCCTCCCTCCGCTGCTCACATACACATCTGCCACTCCCCTGTTCCAGGGGTCCCATGAGCCCTTGAGCTCCCTCAGGCCGTCTCCTGGGCCAGACGGTAGTCGTAGAGGCTCCCCCGTTCCAGAAAGTGCTGGCCTGCAGGGGGGGTCAGTGGCCCCTTGGGAGAGCTCACGGGCGCAGCTGCAGTGAGTGGTCCAAAGCCCCCCCCGCCGGGGGTCTGCAGACGGAAGACATCCTGCAAGAAAGGAGAACAGAGAAGCTGCTTCAGAGAGAGGGGCTGCTTCCGTGGGGGGTGGGAGGGGGGCAGAGAGAGAGGGGGGGTCCCCTGCTCCAGGAAAGCCCCCGAGAGGAGGAGAGAGGGGTCTGTGTCCTTACCCCAGGGCACACTGGCACAGACGTCTTCCCGCCCAGGTTGATGGTCCGGCCATCCCGCCGGACTAGCAGGTTCAGCCCCGGAGCACCAGCCTCACCACCTGCCAGGGGAGGAAGCAGCCAGAGGGGGAATCAGGCATGGTGTGGCAGGGGAGCAGGAGGGGGCCCGGCGGAGGGCCCGGCTGGGCTGGGCTGGACGTGCCCCGCGAGCGCTCCTGGGTGCTGTAGGAAGCCCCGCCCCCCTACCCCTGAGAGGGGACAATGCTGCTGCCTCCCCCTGCCCAACCAAGCCCTGGGACCTGCTCACCTTGCAGCCCGTACGGCCGGAAGGCCCGTCGCTCGCTCAGCACCGACAGCACCATCTCCTCCCGGAACTGCAGCTCCCGGCAGACCCCATCGCCGCCCTGGAACTGCCCGGCCCCCCCGGTGTGCTGGAGCAGATGGAAACTTCGCAGGATCACCGGGTACCTTGTCGGAGGAAGGGGGCATCGTTACCACACCCGGGGGCATCTGCCCCCCTTCCCCCCCACAGCGGAAACTGCTAATTGCAGCTCAAACATGGCTGTTTCCCTGTGGAGGTGGAGACGGGGCCTGAGCCCACCCCCCACCCCGCTCATGCTGGCAACGGTGGGAGAATAGGAGGGGCGAATGCAGAGTGAGGGTGCCCACGAGCCCCCCACATGGCCTTCCCTGCACAGGCCCCGTGTAGGCCAGCAGTGTCCTGCCCCCCTTCCCCCCAGAAAAGGCCCGTAGAAAGTTCAACTTCACCCTTGGAGCTAAGCGTAGGACATGGCCCAAGCCAAGGCAAAGTGTCCCCCCCGCCCGCAGCTTGCTCTATTGCCAGCTGTGTGGAAAGGGACACAGGCCCCCCCAACGCCTCCTGGACATTGCCAGTGCCCCCCAGCCCCCGGCTCGGCTGCCTCCTCCAGGAGCCCCTCCCTCGGCAGTGCCCACCGCTTCTCCAAGATCTCGGGGTCCGTGATGCGGGTGTTGGTCATGTGGCTGTGCACCCCGCTACGGCCGTGCCAGGAGGGCCCCGCTCCAGCACCGCCGGCCACCGTCTCATAGTAGCCGACACGCTCGTTGCCGAAGGTCACGTTGTTCATGCAGCCCTGGAAGGAGGCAGAGGCAGCAGGATGGGAGGGTGCCCCCCAGGCCGGGACCCCCGGCAGCCCTCCACGGCCCTCCTGGCCTGCAGGGGCTTCCTCCCCAGGTGCCCAGTTCAGTCCCTGGTGGCATCTCTAGGCGGGACTGCGAAGGGACCCATCAAGGGCGGCACAGCTGGACTCAAGGGACCCCAGGCCTGAGGGAAAGGCAGGTGCCCTCCCCACCAGGTCTTTCCCACCCCCCACCCCCAATGCCAGACTGAGGCCTGGCAAGCCAAGAGTGGGCCGGGGAGAATGCGCCCCACCCTCCAGTGCACATGGCAGGGGGAATCCAGGCAGTGGCGCACGACACGTAGTCAGAGCCGACAACCCCCCTTCCTGCCCAGGCAGCCGATCCTGGGGCAGGGGCAGAGCCGGCACAGGAATTGCCCTTCCACCTCGGCTTCCTGGCAGGCATCTCGGCAGTGAAGCACCCCAGGCATCTCGAGCAAGCAAGCCAGGCCACGTGAGGCCAAGCGAGGAGGAGTTGGTACTCCAACCCAGGGCTGAACCATCGTTGCACGCTCCTCCTGTGGGTTCCCCCAGGATGTGTCCGTTTGGCTCCGGGGTGGGGAACCTCAGGCCCACGGGCCAAATCCGGCCCTCTGGGGTCCCTAGATGGCCACGCCCCCTTCCCCTAGCCTCACCCCCTTCCCCCAACCACCAATCACTGGGTGGCTTCTCAGCTTCTGCAAGGTTGAAACGCCTCTGCTGAGACTTCGCCACTGGCAGGGAGGGCCAGAAGCTAAAACTGGCTGGCAGAGTTGGTATGTTGGCCCCGCCCACTACTTCTCTGAAATGGACCTCGGCCCTTGGGCAAAGAGAGGTTCCCCACCCTGGCTTAGCCTCTCCTCTGTGTGCTTAGTGCCCTTCCCATGCCCAAAAGCAACCAGAGAGAGGCTCCTCCAGAACCTCCGGGGGCAGCTTCTCATTCACAAAAGACCGGAAGGGTTTCTGGGCCCATGGCAGGCGGGTGGTCTTCGAGCTGTGCAGAATGGGCGGCAACACAGGCCTCTGCGAAGGACAACACAGGAGCCGGGCCAGTGACCCCCTACATCCCTTGCCAGTGCCCCCCCCCCCCCCGCCGCTCACCTGAGACGCTGCACAGGCCTGGAACGCGCGGAGGATGACGTCCACCACCCTCTGCGAAGTGAGCACGTTGCCTCCCACCACGGCAGCGTCCCGGGAGGGGTCCAGAATGGAGCCCCTGGGGATGATGACCGTCACGGGAGCCAGGCAGCCCTGCAGGGAAAGAGCCCGAGACACTCCAAGCGCCAGACCCCAAACGGCCACCCCAGACCTCCCTCCGAAGGTGCGTGTGTGCTTGGGAGCAAGGGCCGGCGGGTCCTCTCTCTGCCGCCCATCCCGGAAAAGCCGCCGGGAGCACAGGACCGGCTCTGCGGACAGGACGCCTCCCTGCCTCCCCTGCGCCCTGTCCCTGTCGGGTGGCGGCTGCAGCTGCAGCAGCCTCCCCCATCTCCTCCAGCACGGCCGTGGGCTGAGGAAACAGAAACAGCAGCGCTGCACAAGGGCCCCATGGACTGTGCTACGTGCCTGGTTGAGGGGGATGTCTTGGCCCACCATACAGCGCAAGGAGTAGATCAGGGCCGAGAGGGTGATGGCGCGGGGCGCGTTGCAATTCCCGTACACCTCGTGGCTGGATCCTGTGAAATCAAACACGCCGTTTCCCTGTGGGTAAAGAAGTGGTCCAAGATTTGGAAGTTAAAGCCAGAGACATTCTCAGTGGGTTAGTGAGAGTGGGTTGTTGTTGAACTGTGGGTTGTTTGCTGAAGTGTGGGTTAGCGTGTTGTTTGTCTGGATGTGCGCAGGGTGGCTTGTTAATCATGCAGTGTGGCTTATTTTCTCGAACAAGCTACCTTGAAAACCCACGGTTTGTTTTGGGGTTGTGGTTAACAAGCCACCGGGTGGATGTTCAGACCACACGCTAACCCACGGTTCAACAAACACCCCAAAGTTCCACAACTCACACTGTGGGGTTAGCGTGTTGTCTGCATGGCCCCAACATCTTCCACCACAAGTTCAAGGTCACTTTCTGGTCAGTCTGTGCCAGCTCAGATCCCGTCTGCATGGGGGTTTCTGCCCCAATATGCATCGCTTTCCACTGGTTGATATTGAACTGCATTTGCCATTTTGAAGCCCATTTGCTCAGGTTTGGAGCGCTTTGCAGTCCCTTTTTGTCCTAACCGCCGTAAACAATTCGTTGCTCACCTCCTGCGGGTCAATGGTCACTTTTAAGCGAATGGGGGAGCCGTCGTCCATGAAGTCCTCCGCCTCCACCACCAGGGGGCATCCCGGCTTCCCTTGGCATTTGGCAAAGTCCTTCAGCATCTCTTGAACAGCCACTTCCGCATTGGCCTGGGGGGAGAAGAGCAGCAAAATGGGTGGCTCAGTGGGTGTGGGGACAGCCTCAGCTCCAGACCCTTGTGGGCAGGAGCAGGAAACGCCTCCCTCCCTCTCCCTCCCTCCCTCCCTCCCTCCCTCCCTCCCTCCCTCTCCCACAGCCTCCCTGCTTCCTCTGCCCTGGGCACTGAGCGCGTGGGAGCAGGAAAGGCCACAGGAGCCATCTTGCCCCCTGCTGCTCTCCCGGTTCAATTCCAGCCGCTGGCGAGAGCCCATCATGCCAGATGCAGCAATGACCCTGCCAACTGAAGCCACCTCTCAAAGGGGACGAGCGTCATTCCCCATGAATCTGCCCAGCTGTGGCTACTAGTCAGACGCCTCTCTCTGTGTCTGTGGGATCAGAGGCCGCCTGCCTCTCTGTGCCCATTGCAGGAGACGTGAGCAGGAGGCATGGCTGCGCTCACATTCTGCCGGTTGGCCCCTGTGGAATCCAAGATACTGGGCCGGACACTTGCACAGAAAAGGAGGCACCAGGCTGAAGAGTCTGCTCTCCCTCCCAGCCCCCTCCCCCCATATCGTGCACCCCTCCCCCCTCCGCCCACTGAAATACTGGAAACTGTTGACCGGGGCTGGCTACAGGGAGCATACGACTCCCCTGTTACAACAGTTCCACTGGCTTCCAGTCTGTTTCCGGGCACAATTCAAAGGTCCTATATGGCTCAGGTCCAGGTTATCTGAAAAACTGTATTCTCCCTTATGAGCCTGTCCATGCTTGGAGGTCTTCAGGGGAGGCCCTTCTCTCAGTCCCACCACCATCACAGGGATGCTTGGTGGGAACGCGGGAGCGGGCCTTCTCGGTGGCTGCCCCGGGGCTCTAGAACAACATTCCCAGGGAAGCTAGACTGGCTCCCTCCTTGGTGTGCTTTCGGAGGCAGGCTAAAACTTTTCTGTTTCAGCAGGCCTTTGGGAAGTAGTTGACACCTCTGTGGATATGCTGCTTATAGTCTGGATTTTTAAAATTATTTTGTATTTAAAATGTTTTTAAATGTTCTAAATATTTTAAATTTGCACTATGTTTAATTATATTTTAAATTTTTGTATATCTCTGTTTTAACTTGACCTGTTTTAAATTGTAAGCCGCCTTGAGTCCCAGTATTGGGAAAAAGGCAGGATATAACTAAATATTATAATAATAATAATAATAATAATAATTATTGCAATCAGTAGAGAGATGGCTGTTGAAAGGGAAACATCCAGCAAACTTAACAAGGGGGTGGAATGACGTCACCGGGTCTTTAGCAGAACGAGTGAACTCTCCAGAACATGTTTTGAGTTATGGAGTCAGGGTCAGGCATCACGGTTTAAACTCCATGAAAAGGAAAAAATATTGTTCTTGTCAAATATGGACAACGGCTCATACCAACTCCGCATGGAGTGACCCTAAACCCCCTTTGTCAAGACCCTGCCCACTATTATCAGCCAACGTCAGGGAGCGGCTGGGGGTTCAAGTTCTTCCCCACCTTCAGGGAGAGTCAAAACAGAGAGATCCGAAGAGGGCTGGAAGACACTCGCGTCGACAGGAAGCCTTTTAACTATGTATAAATATTCAACTCAAAACACCGCCTTTTAAAAAAAACAAGACGCTTACGTTTCCATTCCCATCTCCAGGCACATTATTCTGGCAATTGGATAAACTCCTCAAAGAGCTACAGGGTCACGTATGGAACGCTACAAGAAAAGTAGGGGGGGGGGGGGCTCTGACCCTCCCTCTCTTGCAAAGTTTCAGAACAGAGCAATTTGGCTGCTTTAGGATGAGGCATTAGTTGTGGTTTAACTTTGCTGTTCTTTGGACCTTATAACGGGACCTCCGCTGAGAATGTTTGCCTTGAGAGGCGGGATCTGAACCCTCCAAAGCAAATTCTGCCCGCAAGACGTTGCTTCTGATGTGGCTGTACATGTAAGTGTCGTGCTTATAGCAGGAGGCACAGAAAAATGCGAGCCAGCATCTGGCAACAGATCCTGATGCAGCTGCAGATAAAAGCAGGGCTCGATCATCTCGCTCATTCCTCACCAAGGACCCGTGGCCAGGGGGAAGGCCAGGCTCTGGAGAGCAGGATGCACCTGGGGCTACTGAGGAGAGGGGAGGAACCCCTCCCCCTCCCCAGCCCAAGGCTCAGTTGAAGCCTGGGATTTGCGTTGGCTGTGGCCGGGATCCCAGAACAGCCCTCCGGCTGCGGCGGAGAAGCAAGCCCAGGCGCTTCCAGCTTGCACCGTGGAGGGCGGGAGCACGTGCTTCTCACGAGGAAACGGTTATGGGTTTAAGCACTTTTGAGGACCAGTACAAGCCACACGTGACAGTCTGACTTTCCAGTAGCTTTTATAAAATGCAGGGTCTGAAGAGAAGACCGTGAAGTCAGAAATAACGCAATGATCTCAGCCAGAATCCAGGCAGGTCAGGGAAGTGACGGGCGCTGAACGTCTTTGGGCAGGGAAGTCGCGCAGGAGGCTCCGCCGGAGCACAGGCCTGGTGGCACACAACTTGCTATCGGACAATCTGGCATCCTTCTCACGCTTCCTTTCAGCCTCCCCAAGCCCAGCCTCCTCCATACGCGTGGGACTACCACTCCCATCATTCCCAGCAGCAACACATCGGGAGGGTGCCAGGTGGGGGGCGGCTGCATTACTTTTCTAGTCACACACAATCTTTGATTGCCTGAAGAAGCAGAGCTCTAGATTTGAACAGCCACAGAGCCGCCTTTAAAGAGCAGCGCCTAGCACTCGGACACGGCTCCGTAGGAGACAAGGGCTACTCTCTGCCTGCCTCCTTCCATTTCCAAGGGCAGATTCAAGGCCACGCTGCGCGCCAGGGAAGCTCAGCCCCTCACCTGGATGTGTGCCATGTAGGCCTGCACCACCTCCAAGCCGTACTGACCAATCAGTTCATTCACCAGATGGATCCCCTTTTGATTGGCTGCCACCTGAGCGCGTAGGTCAGAGAGGTTGTCATGGAGGTTGCGCGTGCCGCTGCTGCCAGGGATTCGGCCCGGATCCATCAGGGCCTCCGTCACCGCTGCAAGAGAAGGCGGGGCTGGCAAATGCGGCTCCGGCGGAATCCCTGCCCCAGGAGCTGTGCAGACCCCGCCCCAGGCAATGCTGCTAGATGGGACCCCCAGGGCCTCCCCACCCCCGGCGCCATGACGTACCCTCCTCCTGGAAGACGCCGTCCTTGACTAGTTTGAAGGAGACGAAGACGGCCCCCTCTTCCTGCAGCGAGCGGGAGTGGGGGGGCATGGAGCCAGGCGTGATCCCGCCAATGTCGGCGTGGTGGCCCCGGCTGGCCACAAAGAACACGGGCTCCGCCTCCTCCGGCCAGAACACCTGCAGCACAGCAGCACCGCTGAGCAAAGGGCTCCTGCGCGGCTCTGCACAGCCCCCAGGCCACCTCCTGGAGACCGGCCGTCAGCGGCCCACATCCCACGCCGGCCACCAGCTGTGAGCCCTTTTCCAGGAATGTCAAAAGCGGGGCGTGGGGAGCAGCCACAGCCGAGCATGCCGCCAGCCTCCAGCGCACGGAAGGCCCGGGGCTCCAACACTGGGACAAAGATTCCACCCCCCCCCCCCCAGATGCCCAGAGAGAGACCAGGGGCTCCCTGGCCTTCTCAGCCCAGCCCTCTAACTCACCGGTGTGATGACTGTCAGGTCAGGCAAGTGGCTGCCTCCGGCGCACGGGTGGTTGCTCAGGATCACGTCCCCCTCATGGAGTTCGGCGCCCAGGTTCCGGATCTAGAATGGCAGCAAAGGAAGAAGCCCGGAGCGCTGGGGTTGCATGCAAAACCCACCACGGAGTGGCAGCGGCACCTGAACCCGGAGCCCAGCAGTTCCCCGCAATGGCCACTAAGCCACGCCACCCAGGCCGTGGCACCAGAAGCCAGGCCCTTTCCTCCCTAGACCTCCAGACCCCTACCCAAGCTGCATCATGTTCCCCCCCACACACACTAGCTAATTCATTTATTTATTTACTGCTATTATTCTATTCATTTAAAATACGTCTTGGCCACCTTTGAGGACAGGAGCCCTCCCCAGATGGTGCACAACCGCCATCCTGAGATCCTGGTGATCTCGAGCGGGATACAAATGTTTTAGTGAATGAAGGAATGAAGGAATAAAGGGAAGATTCACTTAATAAAAGCAGCCGGCGTTCCAGAAAACAACCCTCCTGAGCCAGGCAGCTAGGGCTGGGGGGGGAGGCAGGGTGGTCCAGGAGAGCCTAGGACCAAACCCAGCCTGTCATCCACATGGCCCCGTCAGAGTAACCAGTACCGGGGACCAAAGCCCAAAGTCAGTCAGCCCAAAGTCAGTCAGGGCCCGGTGTCCGGAACTACCTTCAGCCCAAGGGCCGGATTCAGCTCAGAGAAGCGCTTGGGGGCTTCTCTGAATGTTTTAAGGATGTTTTTAGGATGTTTTAATGCAGTTTTAATAATATGTGTCATGTTTTAATCAGTTTTATGTATTTTATCGTGTTGTTGTTCCCCGCCTCGATCCAGACGGAGAGGCGGGTAAGAAATAAATTGTTGTTGTTGTTGTTGTTGTTGTTATATCCCTGTGGTGGGCGGAGCCAATGGCAAAAGGGGTGGAGCCAAACTACTGAACAAACAAGCCTATGTTAGCGTAAAGCTCTCACTGCTGGTAACTCAGCTGAGGACACCATCCCGGTGGGTGTGGCCATCTGGGTGCGGTCCCTGAGCCCTGGATGAGATGCAGGGAGGTGGGAGCCAGGACTGGGCGGGACGGTCTGCAGCATTCACAGAGCCGCCCTGACTGGGACGGAGCGGTTGGCCGGCCTCACCTGAAACTGCACCGTCTCTTGCATGGCACCCAAGTGGACAGGGATATGGGGCGCATTGGAGACCAGCCCCCCGTCAGGTCCAAAGAGGGCGCAGGAGAAGTCCAGCCTCTCCTTTATGTTGGTAGAGATGGCTGTGCGCTGCAGGATGCGTCCCATCTGCTCTGTTGGCGGGGTGGGGTGGGGTGGGGTGGGGTGGAGACGAAAGTCAGTATTCCCGGGGGTAGAGGCAGGGCGGCATTCCCAGCCACGAACCGCTCTCCTGGCCCGGTAGCAAGGCAGGCGCGGGCTGCTCACCTGCAATGCTCATGAAGCGATGGGAGAAGATGGAGAGCTGGATGGGGTCGATCTGGGGGCCCACAGGGTGCTCCGGCCCAGAGCCCACCGTGATGCACAGGTCACCGAGACGCGTCACGGACGCCGTGCAGCCCGGCTCCACGAGGATGGTGCTGCGGGAAACATAAGGCGCAGCCTGGTTCCTTCCCCTCCTCCATGGGAACAGGCCCCACCAAGCCACACTTCCCCCACTGAGGGCAGGGGGGGGGGAACAAGCCCTCTGCCTCGCTCACCTGTTCTTGTCGATGATGATGCTGGGACCAGGGATGGTGTGGCCCCAGGAGAGGTCCTCCAGCAAGTAGACGCTGGTGTCCAGGTAGCCATCCTCAAAATAACAGCGGGACACCTGGGGGGCACAGGGATGGGGCATACATGGGGCGTGTGTGGCTGTATGCGCATGACCTGCTCTGGAACCTCCTCATGCAGAAGGTGAGAAAAGCTCCCAACTCAGTTGAGCTCTTGGACGTTCAGGGACAGAAGAAGCTAAGCGTGGACAGGGTCTGTCCCTGGGTCCATCTGGCCAAGGAGTGCTGACTCTGGCTGGCAGCAGCAGCCACGGCTCCCTGCGGTTCCAGGCAGGATTCTTTCCTAGCCTCAGCTGGAGACGCTGCTGGGATCGAGGCAGGGAGCGTCTGCAGGCAGAGCACGGGCTTCAGCACTGAGCCACGGCCCCTCCTAGGAATGGGCTCGTAGGCAGCTAAAGCCGATTTTCCAGGGCCCCCAAACTGCTCATCACCCCCCACCCAGGGGGCGTGGGGCAGGTGGTGGTGGCAGCAGCACTTCCAGAGCTATTCCCGCAGAAGGGCGTCGCTCCAAAGCCCCTTCCGTGCTGAAGGCGGCAGCTTTTCCAGGCTGGGAGGACGGAAGAGGCGAGGCGCACCGGTGCTCCTACCAGAAAAACATTAGAAGGGCCCCGAAGCCGGGCCAGACCCAAGGGGGCCTAGCCAGTCCAGCATCCTGCTCCCACAGGGGCCCACCAGATGCCCCAGCGAGGAGCCCCAAGGAAGGGGCCAGGGCCCCAGCAGCAGACTCCCTGCTCCCGGCCGGCTTCCCGGCACATGGCAGGGTGCACGCAGGCTGCCTGCTTTAAAATGGCTGCTACCCAAACGAGACGGAAGCAAGCACGGCAGACCTTGGAAAAAGCAGAAAGGCAGCTGCCCCCACCCCTCCCACCCCGCGGACTGAGGCTGTGCGCCTTGGGGAAACCTTCCAATGGGGAAACTGGGGCACGAGAGAAAGGTGGGAGATGCTCACCGTTTCGAGGCGGGCGGGCGTTTCGGCGGCGGGCAACAGTTCCCCCTGGCCTAGCCCGAAACTGGCCATGCCCCTCACCCTCGCGTCATCCACCAGGATGGCTCGGTCGGGGATGGTGAAGCCAAACTCCTGCCGGTATCTGATGGGCGGGAGCGGCGTCAAGGTGCGAGCCAGAGGGCACTGGGGGCCTGTTCAAGCCCTGCCGCCCGGCTGGAGCTCACTGACCTGGTGGCAAAGGCAGTGCCAAAGTCCCCGCTGTGGCAGGACCCGGGGCTGGCCGGGTGGCCCTTGGCGGAGCACATGAGCGCGCAGTCCGTCCGCTCATAGCGCAGGTGCAGGAAGGCCTCGGTGCTGATCTGGGACCTGTGGGGTGGGGAGAGAGGGCGCGTCCTGGGTCGCTTCTGCCCAGCCCCAGCACCCTACGGAAGGCCTCCCTTCCTCCCTCCCTCAGTGCGCTGAGTCGGCTGCAGCCTTTCCGGCAGGGCCTTTCCCGGCCCGCCGCCCCTTCCCAAACCCCCGCTCCAATGCACCGCCCCCCCCCCCCTCCCAGGCATGGCCCTACCTGGCAAAGCCCTCTGCCTCCAGAGCCCGCACGCACTCCTGCTCCAGAGCTGCCAGGCGCTGGTCCAGCTGAGCGTAGGCCTCTGGCCCATAGACCAAGGAGCAGGGCTCTTGAGCCTCATGGACCACGTCGGCCAGCGCCAGCCCGTAAGCCGACAGGATGCCACTGTGCCTGATTGGGGGGGAGAACAGGTGAATTGCAGGCCTTGCCCCTCGGGAGAAAGGACGAGGGCACGCGTGGGTCCTGGCCCCGTCCCAAAGGCAAGTTGCAGCAGCCAGAGACTCCCTCCGGAGAAAGCAGCACGCCCCTGGCCCCCGCCCTGGCTCAGAGAACGCGAAGTGGCTGAAAAACTGACCCCTGCCTGGGCTAAAACAGGGGCCAAAGTAAGGCCATGGCCTGCTCTTCTGCCCCACACCTAGTCTGGGAGGGCAGAGCGTGTCGCAGAAACACACGGAGGAGACGCCAGCCGAGAGGTGCCTTAATCGCCCGGGAGGAACGGTTTGCCGTCACAAGGCGAATTCCTTCTTGGTCGCTGTGCGCACACACGTGCCCTCGACCAGGGCGCAGAATTCCATGCCCAGCAGATTCCGCCAGGGAGTTGCAGCTTCCACCTGGCTCTGTGTGTGAGAGGGAAATTGCTGGCCTCTCCTTCACACAGCATGAGGCGTGCCCTATGCCTTTAGCCCAGAGGCGGCTTCTTTGCAGGGCAAACGGCCTACATGGGAAGGGGGCCTCAGGCAGAGTCTTTCAAAGAGTCATAGAAGAGTATTATTTATTTATTTATTTATTTATTTCATTTCTAACTCGCCTCTCCATCCAGATCGAGGCAGGGAACAACAATAAACATAAATACAAAAATCATAAAATAGATAAACCATTAAAACAGATAAAAACAAATACATTATTAAAAACATCTTAAAATTCAACTGGGTAGGCCTGCCGGAAGAGAGCAGTCTTCACGGTTCTCTTAAATTCCAGAAGACTGCTAATTTGTCGAATCTCCTCCGGCAGTCCATTCCACAGTAAGGGAGTGGCAGAAGAGAAGGTCCTCTGGGTAACACTTGTCAGCTTAGTTCTGGCTGACTGGAGTAAATTCTTCCCAGAGGAACTGAGTGTGCAGGGCGGATTATACGGGAGAAGGCGATCCAGCAGGTAACCTGGACCCAAACCATGTAGGGCTTTAAAGGTACTAACACTTTATACTTCGCCCGGAAACTAATTGGCAGCCAGTGGAGTGATTTCAAGACTGGTGTAATATGGTCACCCCTAGGTGTACCGGTGACCAACCTGGCTGCCATATTCTGAATTAGTTGAAGTTTCCGGACTAGGCACAGAGGTATCCCTATATACAGCACATTGCAGAAGTCGAGCCTCGAAGTTACCAGTGCGTGCACTACCATCTTTAGGTCTTCCAACTCTAGGAAGGGGCGCAGCTGGCGTATCAGCCGAAGCTGGTAGTAGGCAGTCCTGGCCGTTGCATCTATCTGGGCTGTCATTTGGAGCGACAGATCCAGGAGTACCTCCAAGCTGCGAACACAGTCTTTCAGGGGGGGTGTAACCCCATCCAGAACTGGTTGACACACCTCCAAACCCACGTTGTGGCCTTTGACAGTAAGCACCTCCGTCTTGTCTGGATTCAACTTCAGTTTGTTTTTCCTCATCCATCCCATTACCGCCTCCAAGCATCCATTCAGAGGAGACACACTATCCTTAGCTGACGATGTTATTGAAGGCATACAGAAATATATTTGGGTGTCATCAGCATACTGATAGCACCCTGCCCCATGCCTCTGGATGATCTCTCCCAGCGGTTTCATATAAATGTTAAACAGCGTTGGGGAAAGGATGGCACCTTGTGGTACACCACATAGCAGCTCCTTCTTTGAAGAGCAGCTATCCCCAAGCATCACCATCTGGAACCTGCCTGAGAGATAGGACAGGAACCACTGAAGCACAGTGCCCCCGATTCCCAATCCCCTCAGGCGTTCCAGAAGGGTACCATGGTTGATGGTATCGAAAGCCGCTGAGAAGTCCAGGAGTACCAACAGGGACACACTCCCCTTGTCAATACTCAGGCATACATCATCCACTAAGGCGACCATAGCAGTCTCAACTCGGCTCTTATTAGAGAGGTTTTATCTGTGAAATGATCATTAAAGGCATCACAGCAAACTACCAAAGGCTCTAAAATCGGATTCAGGGGAGAAGGAGCCTGAGTTAGACCCCTCACCACCCTGAATAGTTCTGTTGGACATGAATTCGCAGACGCAATGCGTGCAGAGAAGAAAGCTTTCTGCGCTGCACGTATTGCCACCCCATAGGAACAAAGATGTTCTCTATGTCGTGTCTTGTTGGAGACAAGTCGAGTTTTCCGCCATCGGCGCTCCAGTCATCATCCTTTCCGCTTCAACTCCCTGAGATCTTCAGTATACCAAGGTGCCCGATTAGGAGCGGGTCGGAGAGGACGTTTGGGGGCGATTGTGTCGATAGCCCTAGTTAGGTCTTGATTCCAACTGTTAACCAGAGCTTCTACAGGATCGTCGACGATACCAGCCATAGCACCCTCTAAGGCTTTCTGGAATCCAAGAGGATCCATCAGCCTTCGAGGGCGGATTAAGATGGTCCGCCACCCCTGCAGGGGCGGGTGGTAGCCATGATACTAACCCTGACCAGAAAATGGTCTGTCCATGACAATGCAGAGGTATTTGTTACCTCCGTCCACAGAGCCGTCTGTTTGGGACTGAAAACAGCATCGAGGGTGTGACCTGCTGAATGTGTGGGTCCAGAGATCAATTGGGATAGGCCCATGGTTGTCATGGATGCCATGAACTCCTGAACTGCACCTGACAAACTGGTCCCAACTGGGATGTTGAAGTCACCTAGGACCAAAAGCCTGGGCGACTCCAACATCAGCTCCAAGACCAGTTCCGTGAGCTCGGCCAGGGAGTCTGATAGGCAGCGGGGTGGCTGGTACACTAACAGAATCCCTAGTCCAAACCTGGTCTTCAGACTCAGGTACACACACTCGATGTGATTCAATTCACGGACAGGAAGTCTGGTCAGGTTAAGGTTATCTTTGTAGACCACAGCTACCCCGTCCCCCCCGCCCACTTTCCCTCATCTGCTCACTGACACAGTACCCAGCTGGGAGGACCTGGGCCCATGTTGGGCCACTGTCATCTCCCAGCCAGGTCTCTGTGAAGCATGCCAGGTCAGGTCATGCCTCTAAGGCCATGGAGTCCAACCCCCTGCTCAATGCAGGAATCCACCTTAAAGCATCCCTGACAGATGGCTGTCCAGCGGCCTCTTGAAGGCCTCTAGGGTGGGAGAGCCCACCACCTCCCTAGGTCATGGGCTCCATTGTTGTACTGCTCTAACAGTCAGGAAGTTTTTCCTGATGTCCAGCTGGAATCTGGCTTCCTGTAACTTGAGCCCCTTATTCCGTGTCCTGCACTCTGGGTTGATTGAGAAGAGATCCTGGCCCTCCTCTGTGTGACAACCTTTCAAGTATTTGAAGAGTGCTATCATGTCTCCCCTCAATCCTCTCTTCTCCAGGCTAAACCTGCCCAGTTCTTTCAGTCTCTCCTCATAGAGCTTTGTTTCCAGACCCCTCATCATCCTCGTTGTCCTCCAGCTTGTCTGCATCCTTCTTGAAGTGTGCTGCCCGGAACTGGATGCAATCTTTCCTTCCCTCTTAACCCACCCCTAGATGTCCAGCTGATGTCCTGATGTCCAGCTGGAATCCAGCTTCCTGTAACTTGAGCCCATCATTCCACGTCCTGCACTCTGGGATGATGGAGAAGAGATCCTGGCCCTCCTCTGGGTGACAACAACCTTTCAAGTCCTTGCAGAGTGCTGCGATCATGTCTCCCCTCAGTCTGTCTTCTCTCGAAGGCTCGTTTGGAGGATCTGGGGCCGACCGGCCACGTGGGGGCTGGGAAGGCCCAGTGTGCGCCAACACCACTGTCGTGCTCCTCCCTGGCTGCGCCCTGGCCCAAGCCCAACAAGCGCTGCAGGGAGCCCAAGGCTGCCGCATTGCACCAAGATCTCCGGCCCTTCTGGAAAGCAACACAGGGATTTCCCTAACTTGGCCAAGGCCAAGGCCTTCTCTGCTGTGGCACCCTGGCTGTGGAACGAGCTCCCTGGAGAGGTTCACCTGGCACCTACATCATGCTCTTTCCGGCCTGTTCATTTTCCCAAGCATTTTTAGCATTGTAGCCTCCCAGTTCTTAGCTCTGCTGTTTGGAACCGACTCACCAAAAGAGCAACAGGCAAGAAATTACTTCAGGGCCTAAGAAGAGCCCTGCTGGGTGCACCCCGGGTGGCTCTTGCCGTCTCACTGCATCCTGTGGCAGAGAGTCCCCTAAGTGAACTGGGCACCCTGCAAAGATGTTTGTCCTGACCTACTGCCCCATCATTTTTCATTGAGTGCAAGTATTAACGGGGGAGGGGGGGGAGGGAGATGCACTCGCCTCCCTTTTCTCCACAACGAATAAAATTCTGCCAGCTTCTCACACAGCCCCTCGCTTGCCGTCCTTCCCCCAAACTCACCCAGGCCTTGCACAGCAACACAGGGGTCCACCATCATACGGGTAGAAGAGGTGGCAGGACTGGTGGGGGGGGGGTGCATAGCTCGGTGGTGGAGAACCGGCTCGCCATGCAGAAGGCCCCCGGCTCCATCCCAGGCAGCATCTCCAGGGGAGCTCAGACCGGGGCAGACATCCGCGTCCGCAGAAGCACCGGAAGGAGAACCGAGAGGCCCCGATGGCAGCAACGGTCGCCACAGAACTGGCATCTCTGCACCTTCGTGACCAGGTGCAGCGCTTGACTTGGCGCAGAAGCGTTGCCACTTCTATTCTCGATCGGTACACAAAGTGATGGGGCGCTGCCTGCCCCCCTCATGCCAATAACCCACCGGGCAGACCGTGATCTCCCTGGCCCAGTGCTGGCTCCCACCCCCCTTCCCCCATCCCCCTTCGGCTTGAAGTCCTAAGAACCCTGAAACGGGGAGCCCCGGAGCACCGCGCCCCACCCCTGCTGCAACAAGAAGAGGCCTGCCCGTGCCCCACACCAGAGCTACCTCTTCTGCCTGGCCCGGTCCCCTTCCGCCTCCTGTTCTCGGGACCAGAGCCGAGGGCCGGCCATGGAGGAGCAGCCACCGCCGCCACAGCCGCCCCCTCCAAGGGGAAGGGGGGCTCTCTGAGGACTGGGTGGGCAGCCTCGCCTCCCCCCCCAGACACCTACTTGTGAATGAAGACCTTGCTCATGCCCAGGGTCCGGGCAATGGCACAGGCATGCTGGCCCCCGGCTCCGCCAAAGCAGGCCAGTACGTGACGCGAGGTGTCGTGGCCCCGGGCCTACCAAGACAAGGGAAGAAGGACGCCGTCATGGGTCAAGCTCAGGAGACAGCCCGCGACTCGACACCTTGGGCTCTCGCCACCCCCCGCAGGCCCACAGGGCTGGCATTCACCGGAGGCAGGGCAGGGCTGGCCCCTTCCCGTTGGTGGGGGGGGCACCCCACGTCCCCACTCCAGGGCACCTGCCCCTGGTCTCCTGGCACTGCTGCCCTGTGGGAAATCCTTGGGCATCCATTTCAACCAGCGGGAACAAAGGCTTTTCATCGAAAAGGGCCGTGCTGCTTCCGGCAGAGCAGGGCTGCCCGGAGTAGCTGCCAGCCAGGTCAAGTGATCCTGCTGCTCCTGAGCAGGCCGACCAGCCATCGGGGCGCCCTGCACGGCCGGAGCTGATTTCCCAGCCCCAGCCTCACCCCTCCAGCCCGCTCGCTACACACATCCATCTAGGCGTACTCCACCTGAAACAAAAACCTGTCCTGCCCGCCCAAATTCGCTGCTGACCCTTCACGGGAGCTGGTGGGTGAGCCGTATGGAAGTGCCCCGTCCTCCCCCTTCCTGGGAGGCCCCCGCTCTCCCCCCCACCTGCCCAGCCCCTCCATCAGGGTCTGGCAACGGGCTTTCTGAAGAAGCCCTACGGAGCGACCCAATTTACACTCGGCGCAGGGTGGGGGCGCTCGGGCAGGACACCTCACCCCACCCTGCGTTGCCTCATCGCTGCTCCCGCTTGCCGGGACGGCGTAGAGAGTGAGGAGCCAAGGGGAGCGCTGCACCCGTACCTGCGTCAAGGCCCGGATGGGCCTGCACATGGTTTCGTTGGCCACTTGGATGAAGCCCATGGCCACCTCCTCCACGCTGAGGGGTCCCTGGGCCCCCAGGAAGGCGTTGACCTGGGCGGCAAGCTCCTGGAACGCCCGAAGCGTGGCCTCGCGTGAGAGGGGCAGGTCCTCATTGGGCCCAAAGATGTGTGGGAAATGACCGGGCAGCAGGCGGCCCAGGCACAGGTTGGCGTCTGTCACGGTCAGCGGCCCCCCTGCAAGCAAGGGGGGGAGAGGAGGGGGTCAGCCGCGTG
The DNA here is from genome assembly GCA_029215795.1 of Anniella stebbinsi. Lineage (NCBI taxonomy): Eukaryota > Metazoa > Chordata > Lepidosauria > Squamata > Anniellidae > Anniella > Anniella stebbinsi. Next base: position 119,372,376 of record JARDYH010000006.1, on the reverse strand, counting down.
CTGCCCCCTCGCCAGCCCTTACCCCACATCCCAACGGTGTCCTGCCGACCTCACCCTTCCGGTAGCAAGTGGGGCCAGGGTGGGCTCCCGCCGACTCAGGTCCTACGACGAAAAGCCCAGACCTGGTGTGGGAAAGAGGGAGGGGTTAACCCACAACAGGATGGCTCCTGAGGCAGGAGGGGTGATGCCAAAGCAAGTGACCCCCCCCGAATTCAAAACAGGGTGAGAATGGAAAGACCCATAGCAGGAATGAGGGCAGGCGCTGAGGATGAAGCCTTACATGGCCTCACCCCGTGGCTCACGGCTGCCCCCCGCCAAAGGAACGGGCGCCACCCCATCCGCAGCAGGAGGGGGGCCAGCGCACCCCCACAGCACTGGGCTGTCCCTTCCCTCCAAGTCGGAGGCGGCGGCGTGGCCCTGGAGAGCAAAGGAGAAGCGGGAATCCAGCCCCACCTGAAGAAGAGCCGCGAGCCGCCCCCTGCGGCCACTGTGTTGATGTCCAGCTGTGGGGCCTGGATGCTGATGCCGGCCGTCGTGGCCTCAAAGACATGCTCGTACTCGCCGGCGTAGCGGCTCACGTCCGTGGAGGTGCCTGAGGGAGGCCAGCGGTGAGGGCCTGGGGAGCCTTGCGAGCCCCCCGCTCACGCCCAGCCCACCGGAGGAGCCCCTCCGCAGTGCTTACCTCCCATGTCAAAGCCAATGATGGGCTGCCCGTCTGCCCGGCGGTAGGTGGTGACCGCGTAGCCCACGACGCCCCCTGCTGGGCCCGACAGGATGGCGCGAGAGCCGCTGAAGGCCTCCATGGGGGTGAGGCCTCCGTCAGAGCGCATGAACATGACCGGCACACCCTGTGGGACAGGCCACGGGGACAACGCTAGGCCAGGGGGCACCGGACGGCCAGGGGGCTCCTGGGGCCACCAACTGCCGGTCTCAAGCACAACTGCTGGCCCCAGCTGGCTGGATGCCGTTCTCGCCCTTCGCTGTGATGACAGGTGGGCCACCCCCCACCCCCCCGCTGTGAGCTAGGCAGGCGCAGGGCTGAATTCCCGTTGAGCCGTGAAGCTCCTTGGCCCGTCCTTGGCTTTTGGACCAGCCCGACCAGCCCACCTTGCAGGTCTGTCGCAAGGAAAACGGGCAGGGTGGGGAAAGCCCTTCCTATATGCGCCTCTGAGCTCCTGGGTCAAAGGTAGCTGGGGAGGATATAAACCTAGCTAATGAATTGTTTTTAATCCTAGGAACATCCCATCTTCCCCAATACTTCTGATGGGCCAACAGTCAAAAGGCACAACCGGGGAAGCCACTTCTGCACTCGTGCTTAAGAGCTCCAGAGGAGGCCCTCCGGTTTCAGGCCAAGTCCCATCCTGTGCAAGGGCCACAGCAGCCCAACGCCAGATGCTGCCTTCACCCCCTCCTCCGAATTGGCCAGTGGTCCCACTCCCACCCAGGTCCGGAGCGCCTGGCAGCCATGAGGGGGCCAAGGGCAACGCGGTCGGTAGGAACAAGCTCATGCCAGGGGTCAGACTGCGAAACGCGACGTCCTCGGCAGGCCAAGAGGCATGTCCAAAGAGCAAGGGGGCTGCGTTTGCCTCAGAGAGCGATGGGCCGTTCCGTTCTCCAGCTGCAGGCTGAGCTGCCCAGGTGGAAGCCGCCTCTAACGGAGCCTTGTGCAAGGGTGGGACTAGATGGTCGCTGTGGTGCCTTCCAGCGTCACAAGCCCATGATTCAAGAGCCGGCACCCAGCCACACACAGCCACACACAGCCTCTCTCAGCATTTTCTGGCACCCAGATAAAAGGAAGCTCTTCTTCACACACAGCACGGAGTCAAACTATGGAATTCTCTACCAGAAGACGTCACGATGGCCACCTGGTTAGGCAGCTTTAAAAGATTAGACAAATTCATGGCCCATAACGCCGTCTGTGGAGACTAGTCCGGCGGCTATAGGCCACCTCCAGCGTCAGAGGCAGCATGCTTATGTGCACCGATTGCTAGAGCGCACGAGCGGGAGGGGGTTGCTGAGCTCACGTGCTACCTGGCCACTATGGGAACAGAATGCTGGCTCAGGTGGGCCTGGGCCAGCGGGGCTCTTCTTACCTCCTCAGATTCTTACCTGGAGCTGGGAAGTAAAGCCGGCCCTGAAGCTGTCCAGGTAACGGCGGATGCATGGAGTGAGGTAGGCATCAGCACAGGCTGTGTAGCCCCGGGGCGCTGCCCGCACCATGGGCATCACCTCAGAGGAGAGTGACACCTGCTGGAAGCCCAGCTTCCGGGCCAGGTCCCCCACCTGCCGCTCGTGGTCCGGCCACCTGCCAGGGACGAGAGCAGGTCAGCTGGGGCCAACCCGTCTGCCTTGGAGACACAGCAGCAGCAGTGGGGGTAGGGGAGGACGGCAGAGCAGGGAGTGGGGCACCCCTTACGACGGGCCAGCCTAGAGAAGATGCCAGCTGGGCAGCTCAGAAACACAGGAAGCTAAGTCCAGAAGAGAGATCGGAACTGTGGGCCAGAATTCGGATTTCCCCCAAGGCCTAGCGTTTACACGGCACAGTGCAGTTGCAAAGCGCTCCACAACCTTTGCAGGGTTTTCCCTGAGGAGAAGCAGCCACGGACCCTTCGACCCAACCCCCCTTGCCTGGCGGAGCCAATGGCCGTAGTGGCTGCAGCTCAGTGTGATAGAGCGCCTGCATGGCGTGCAGAAGGTCCCAGGTTCGATCCCCGGCTTCTCCAGGAAGGGCGAGGAAAGGAATTCCACCTCAAGCTCTAGAGAGACATGGCTGCTGCCAGTCAGTGCCAACAATACCAGGCTAGATGGACCCAGGGGTCTGACGCAGGAGAAGGCGGCTTCCAGTGTTCCTATTCATCCAGTGCTGGGAACAGAACCACAGGGTCTTCCCAAAGGAGGCCGTCAGAAGGGGGAGGGAAGCGGCTGCCAGGGGAGGGGGCAGGACATCGCAAAAGGGGTATGGGGCGAAGGGTGAGACCCACAAGATTTGACTAAAGGAGGGGGAGATTCAGCCCCCACCGCCATGACTCCTGGAAACTCCTCCTCCACCAGAGCCGGACTCATTCAGAGCCTGCCTGCTCCTTCTCCATTCAGGAGGGCCAGAAAGAGGCTCTTCCTGATGCAGAGTCTGCGAAACCGCACATCAGATCCTGTCGCCACGCAGGGCCTGCCGTGGGCCTCTGGATCTCTTGGGGCTGAGCTGTGAAACTCAGATCAGGATCAAGGGGGCTGTCGGGGGTTCCCCTGAGTGCTGGGAAATCCTTGCCTGAATGGCTTTCGTTAAAGAGCAGCCTTACGCGTTTGTCCGAACCCCCTGCCCCCCCCCCCCGGTGTTTTAGCAGAAGCGTTTGTGAAACATCCATGCGGAATTCTTGGCTCACCTTATATTACCGAGTCAGGGAGAAGCACCTCAGGCTGCAACCCTGCGCGTGGCTACTTGGGAGTAAGTCCCATTGAAATCAGTGGGGAGCCAATTCTGAAGATGTGGACATAGAATCGCGTCTCCTGCCTGCCAGATATTGCAATTCTCAACTAGAGAGCAAAAGCGCTGGCCCAGCCTTCCCCAACCTGGTGCACTCCAGATGCGTTGGACTACAACTCCCAGGATACTGGATGCTAGGAGTTGTAGTCCAACAAGTCTGGAGGGCACCAGGCAGGGGAAGGCAGGGCCAGTCTTTGCGCTCTCAGTTACGGCGTTTTATTGCCTCCCCTGTTTTCGCTAAACATGTTTCGCCGCCTGACGGAGGAGCCCTGACCCTTCACCTGGGGCTGCCCAACTGGCTTTTCCAGAGGAGTGAGTGATCCCCCTGGGACATGTGCCCACTACCTCCTGACCAGCAGCGCCTCTCCGCCAGCCCCCACCCAGAGCCCGTCTGGCCCAGGCCAAGGGAAGAGGCAGGACTCACATGTAGGAGTGGAGCAGTACCACGGCCACGCTCCGGATGCCCTGGGCCAAGAGCACCTCCAGCTCCCCTCGCAGGGCCTCCAGGTCCACCGGCCGCTCCACCACCAGGGAGTCCCCTGTCAAGCCTGGGGAAAAGGAGAGGAACCCAGGAGAGTCCTCAGCTGAGAGCCCACTGCCCCCTCCTCTGCCCCCGCCCTGCTGTTTGCGCTGTTCCCACAAGGGGGCATCAGTCCCCAATGTCTCAGCCCCACGGAACCACCACCAGCCCAGATGAGACGGAGGCAGTGGCCCTGGCCCACCCGAAGCCGCCTGGGCTGGAGCTCCCACCTGTGACTGTCTGGGCAGAGTCAAAGAGCTGGCATCCCTCGCGATGCAGGACCAGACGCTCGTCCACCTCCACCACAGCCTCATACAAGACCTCCGGCACCGACACTGCCTGGGGAGGAGGGACAGCCATGTGCCGGGTCAGGGAGAGATCGTGGCACAGCAGCCCCCATCTAAGAGGGAGGGAGGGAGGGAGTGTGATGCTGGGGGGTGGGGGCATCCTCCTTCACAGGCCTGGACTTTAAGGGAAGCGGTTCAGAACAACGGCCCCCTCACTGTGCATCAGATGACGTGGGCTCCTATGCCACGATCAATTCACGGGGCTCGGAAGGGGCCACAAGACGCTGGGCAGCTTTTTGTGGAACAGGCAGACACAGTGCGACGGACGGCACCTGGGCAGGGGGCTGCCTGCGCTCCCCCTTTGCGACCTTGCCGGGGCTGGAGCCGATGGGTCCGCCTTGCTCTGGGCCAGCAAGGAGACGCCACTCACATGCTGGTGTTGCCAGCCACCATCTCCAATCCTGCCCCGCAGGGGATCGGCAGGGGCGTGCCAGGGCAGTGCAGCTTGCGAAATATGCTCGACAAGCGGCTGGGGAGGGGGAGCAGCTGGCGCCTCGCTACCACCCCCCCAGCCCCGCACCCAAGAAGCCCTGGCCAAGGGCAGCAGGCGGAGCTCCCGGCCCTTCCTCCTGCAGAGACACCATGGGAACGAGGAGGGGAGGGGGAGCCCTCTCCCCCGCCTCTCAGCCTGCCAGCGCCAGTCAGCTGGGCACAGACGCGCTGCAGGGTGGCGGAGGCAGCAGAGTGCTCTCCCCACCTCCCCCCGTGCCTCCCTCTCCAGCCCATCCAGCTGGAACGCTCCTGCTCCTGCCCACCAGCCAATCCCGAGGGCAGCAGAGCGCCCATCCCTCCAGGCTGCCCAGGGAAGGTGGCACCAGCTGGCCCAGGCTGGGACACGGCCAGACAGGCACACCGCTTTCTGAGAGGGGGGACAGAGCACCCCACCCCTCGGACACACGGCTAAGAAGACCCCCCGCCCCTGCCCAAGGAGGCCGGCCGGCGCTGACCAGGTCGAAGATGTGAGGCCGGGCCTGGTTTCCGATGTGCAGCAGGTCCCGGAATCCCTTGGTGATGAGCAGGGCGACACGCTCCCCCGTCCGCTCCAGCAAGGCATTGGTGGCCACCGTGGTGCCCATACGGATCCACTCAATGTGCGAGGTGTCCAGAGGTTGGTCTTGGGGGAAGGGGACACCGCACTCCTGGGGATGGGTGGGAAGCAGCGTCAGTTGCCTGCTGGGCTGCCCCCCACTCACCCCGGACCAGACTCCGGACACAGCACAGGCACTGACAGCCCTCATGCTCCAGAGTGGTGAGAACTTTGGACTCAGGAGACCCGGGTTCGAGACCCCGCTCAGCCACGAAGCTCACCGGGGGACTTTGGGCCAGTCACTGACTCTCGGCCTAACCTGCCTCACAGGGCTTTTGAGAGGATAAAAATGGAGAATCACCTACATTGCCTTGGGTTCCTTAGAGGAAATAAATGTAGCCAACAGCAGGGCATTCCGCAGGGGCAACACCGGGAGAGCCCAGCTGGTTCCCCGCTGTTTGGAGGCCTAGCGCCCCCCCCCCCGGGCTTCCTCCTTTGAAGGCCACCTGCGTGGGCAAGCAGGGAAGAAGACACTTGGGCATCCTTCTCCAAGGGCCCTGGGCAGGGAGGAGGGCGCTTTTCCCAGGACCGCGTGCAGCGGTAGGCCTCCCTGCCCCGTGGCGGGGGGGGGGGGGAGGGGGTGACTGCTTGGGCCCCCTCTCCTCTCTGGCAAACTGGAGAGCTGCGGGCTGCATTGCTGGGCTCGGTGGTTTCGCTCCAGCTGCCTGGGCAGCTTGATACGTCGCCGGCCGCTGTGCCCGTTTTGTCGGCGCTGCTTTTGGCACCCGCGCCCTGTTGTGCAAGCAGAGGCTTTGTTCGTGCTAAGCTGCCTGGAGCGCCGTCGTCCCGTGGGGAGAAAGGCGGCCTCTTCGGGCCGGGCCGGGAGCCCTGGCAGCCGCGCAGGCATGCTCAGCCCGCCCCTCCAGCCCCCTCACCTCTTCCAGGATGCGGCGGATGCCCTCGGTGGGAGCATCGCTGTAGTTGGCCGGGTCCTCGGAGAGCAGCTTCATCACGCGCACCTTCCCCCGGGGGCAGCGGGCGAAGACGTCCGTGAAGGTGCCGCCGCGGTCGATGGAGAACTGGAACTTGTCCGGCAGCGGCGCAGCCATGGCCGAGCCGAGGGATCCGTGGGGGGGCCGGACGCCTGGGTTCCCCAGGAGAGGCGAGGCACGAGGCCGCTTGGGCACTTACTTAGCCGCAGGGCCGCGGGGGGGGGGGGGGGCGAGGTGCTCGAGAGGCGGCCAGAGCCAGCAGGCCGAGAGAAGCGCCCCTGGACACCCCCCTCCCCGCACGGCCTCCGCGGGAGACTCGCTCGGCAGCGTAGCGGTGGCGGCGGCAGCAACAGTCTGAGATGTCGCCCCGACGGAGCGCCTCTCTCCCGGACCTCCGCGCTGGAAGCTCCTCCTCCCGCCGCGGGAGGGGCCGGCTCCGCGCCCCTCCCCACTTGTTGGACGGGGTTGGCCGAGGAAGGGATGGGAGCGCTGCGGAAACCGGGGGCTGGGGACACCCCCCCCCCGTCCCCGCCCGCAGCGCTGGAGTTCAAAGGCAGGAGCAGCGAGGACTCCCCCTCCCCCCCCCCCCCGTGCAACAGCCCCAAACTGCTCTCTTTTGACTTGCGACGTGACAACTGCCACTGTAGGCTTTCGACCTCTTGGGGGCTAGGAAATGTGGCGCTTCCCTCGCTTGCTTGCTTGCTTGCTGCGGGGCGGGGGGCTTCCTCCCTGCTCGCGCCCGAGGGACCCCGGAGAAGCCCCCGCTGAGCCGGGCAGGGGGCGCTGAAGGGGCTCTTCCACCGAGGCGCAGGGAAGAGGGGCTCCAAAGGCCGCCGCCGCCGCCGCCGCCGCCTTCCCATCCAGCCGCCTCTGGCCACCCGCCAGGCTCAGGTCTGCGCGCCTGAAAAAGCCAGGGGGGCAACTAGCGAGCGCCCACTTTTGCAGCCACGCTGCGGGGCACCTCGAGGGACGCGTGCACACGTGCAGCGCCTGGCACGTGGCGGCCGCGGGGAGGAGGAGGGGGAGCCGGGCTGCTGCTGCTGCTGCTGCTGCTTGGGGGCGGCGTCTGGCCAAGGGGGCGGTCCGCGGGGCGGGCTGTTCTGGCCCCGGCGGAGCAGGCCGGGAAGTGGAGCGCGGGCGGCGGCGGCGGCGGCGGCGGCAGGAGCAGCATGGCGGGGCTGGAGCTGCTGTCGGAGCAGGGCTACCGCGTGGATGGGCGCCGGGCCGGCGAGCTGCGGCAGATCCGCGCCCGCATGGGCGTCTTCGCGCAGGCCGACGGCTCCGCCTACCTGGAGCAGGGCAACACCAAGGCGCTGGCCGTCGTGTACGGGCCCCACGAGGTGAGCGAGCGGGCCGGCGGGTGGGCGGTCCGCGGGACCCAGGCGTCCGGGAGCAGCCTGGGCGGCCTCTCTCCGGCTGCCCGGCTCTGCTCTGCTCCGCTCGGGGCGTGGGGAGGGGGCGCTCGAACCGCGGGCGGCCCCCCCTGACGCGCGCCCTCTCCCTCCCTCCGTCCCCGGGCGGCAGATGCGCGGCTCTCGCAGCAAGGCCCTGCACGACCAGGCGCTGGTCAACTGCCAGTTCAGCATGGCCACCTTCAGCACGGGCGAGCGCAAGCGGCGGCCCCACGGCGACCGCAAGGCCAGCGAGATGACGCTGCACCTCCAGCAGACCTTCGAGGCCGCCATCCTGACGCAGCTCTACCCCCGCTCGCAGATCGACATCTACGTGCAGGTGGGGCGGCGCTTTCGCCCTTTCCAGCCCCGCGGAGGAGGGCCGGCGGCTGCCATGCCGGGGGGGGGGGGGTCAATCCCCAGGCCTGGCGCCTTGGAAAGGGCTGCCTGGGAAGCAGCGCTTGCACCCTGTGGGCAGGGAGAGGGGGCCAGGGCCCGAGAGGGGCACCGGGCGCCTGTGGGCCTCCGCGGTGGCCTGAGTGCCTCCTCTGCTCCCCAGATCTTGCAAGCGGATGGCGGGAACTACTGCGCCTCTGTCAACGCGGCCACGCTGGCCGTCATTGACGCCGGCATCCCCATGCGGGACTACGTGTGCGCCAGCTCCGCCGGCTTCATTGAAGACACGCCCCTGGCCGATCTGAACTACGTGGAGGAGGCCTCGGCCGGCCCCCAGTTGGCCCTGGCCCTGCTGCCCAAATCGGAGCAGATTGCGCTGCTGGAGATGAACGGCCGGCTGCACGAGGACCACCTGGAGCGCATCATGGAGGCCGCCAGCAAGGCCTGCAAAGGTGTCCATGCTGTGCTTGACCAGGTGGTGCGGGAGCATCTGCAGGAAGTCACTGCGCTGCTGGGCAAGTGAGACGCGCCCCTGGCTGCGGGGGTGCAGATGGACGGACGGAGCAGGTGGCTCTTTGCGGTCGCTCTCAACACGGAGCGGGTGATGGTGCCTCCGCCCGCTCAGGATAGTGGGTAACGAGGCAGGACAGGAGAGCGGATGTGGCCTGGAGAAAATTTTCCTCCCTGAATTGCCCCTCCAATTTCCCCTCCCCGCCCCCACACCCACTGCCTTGGTGGGAGGAATGTTTCTGTATATATGTGTGGTGTATCAGGCCGTACAGAGATTTCCCCCCCCCCCTTTTTAAATAAGTTAAAGAATAAATATTCTTCCAAAGAAAGGAAATCTGGAGCATGGATTCACTCATCACAAGTCCTATTGCTTCACAGAGGCTTCCCGCTGGGCGTAACTCTTGTGAGATTTAGAAAGTGGACGAGCCCTGCCTGAGGGGGCTGCCTGTGCCACTTCCGCCCACCTTGTCTGTAAAGCAGCACTAAGTGTAGCGAGCTTCTGTGCCAGTGCTTATCATTTGCATGACTTCCCTTGCAAGGGGGCTGCATGGCGCTGCAGCCTCCGACCTACACATGAACATGGGAAGCTGTGTTTTGCTGAGCCCAGGACTCCCCAGGCTGTCAGGCAGAAAAGGGGGGGGTCTTTCTGGCCCTCATTTACTGGAAGGAGCTTGTGCTTGCGAATGCCTACCCGCCCACCCTGGCTTCTGTGATTTTTGCCACATGTTGCCCACCCACATTTCCATAATAATAATAATAATAATAACGATTTATTTCTTACCCGCCTCTCCATCTAGATCGAGGCGGGGAACAACAGCATTAGGGCTAGTTTGTTTGCTTTTTAAATTGAGATTCTCTGGGTACTGAATGTTGTACTTTATATTGAGTGGACATGTGAAATGTGCAAATAAGCGTATCTTCTTTGATGGCCAACTAAGCAAGTTGTCATAGAATCATGGAATCATAGAACGGTAGAGTTGGAAGGGGCCTATAAGGCCAATGGGTTCAATCCCCTGCTCAATGCAGGAATCCGCCTCAAAACACCCCTGACAGATGGTTGTCCAGCTGCTTCTTGAAGGCCTCTAGTATCGGAGAGCCCACCACCTCCCTAGGTCATGGGTTCCATTGTTGTATTGCTCTAACAGGACGTTTTTCCTGATGTCCAGCCGGAATCTGGCTTCCTGTAACTTGAACCCATTATTCCGCGTCCTGCACTCTGGGATGATCGAGAAGAGATCCTGGCCCTCCTCTGTGTGACAACAACCTTTCAAGTATTTGAAGAGTGCTGCTCTCATGTCTTCCCTCAATCCTCTCTTCTCTAGGCTAAACATGCCCAACATGTCAGTTGCATGGCACTAGGTTTCACAAGAGACATCCTGCTGCGTGGAAGCCCACTGCCCCTTTGAGATTTGGGTTGGGCCCCTGAAAAGCCCTTCAGCTTCTGCTCTCTCCCCTACTCCAATGTAGCTTTCCACATTCCCTCTCGTCCCACCCTGGACCTAAGATATGGGCTGGGTTCAGATGACACAATAAGCAATGGTTGCTTAAGCCACCGTCCATTGCGTTGTTTATTGTGTCATCTGGGGGGGGGGCACGCAACTGAGAGTTGTCTGCAACAGAGAAAAACAATGGGCTGCTTTGTTGATTACCCAGAGACCCGTTGCTTAACATGTCGTATGGCGGGCTCTGTTGAGTGCGCTATTTCAGGAGCGCATAGAGTTCTCCAGCGGGACCAGCCAAAAGTGCCCAGGCCACTCCTCTACAGCCAGCAGAACTTGCAATGGCTGATGGGATAGCCCTGGGAGGAGGGAAAGCCGAGCAACGGCCAGCTGCAAGGTTCAGGGGATGGGGCAACATGTCTTGTGGGGAGTACCGGAAAAATAACACACGGTGAGTTGCCTATTTCCTCCTCCATTGCCTAAAGTGTTGTCCAAATGTTGACCAAGCATTGGTGTTGGAATTTTCCCAGGTCAGAGTGGCAGCCCCACACACAATGAGGTGCTCCACATGCCACAGGACCAATGCTCTTGGCTTGGCTGACTGGGTTACCTTGTCCTCTGCTTTTGGCTGTTGGCCCTGGTGACTTGGCTTCTGTAAACCAACATGGGGGTCAACTGCTTCTGCCTTGAGCAGGGAGGGGTTGGGTTGGGCCAGGTTGCCTTCTCCCTTCCAGCTCTGTGACTCGGTAAATGTTCTCAGGAGATCTGTTGACAGCCCACGTTGCTGAAAAGGGAGGGCCGAGGTAGGATTGAGCGAATGCTTGGGAGCTACTCTAGTGGCACGGGGATAACATTAAGAATCCTTGGAGTAGGCCAGTGTCTGCCCGGGTGTGTGTGTGTTAACCCGCAAGTCAGGAGGAGCACCAACGGGGGCCTTCCTCACCCCCTAAGTGGCCTGAGGATTCTTGAGTTGCTTCAGCACTGCTGCAGCTACCAAAGTAAAACAAGAGGCTGCCGCAGAAGCACCTCATGGCTCCATCCTTGGCCAGTAATGGCACTTCCTTGTAATCACTGGAATGGGGCAAGGCTGGGCAGCAGGAGACAGTGAGCAGCCAAAGGGCTCATCCGGGCAGAGGTGCCCCAAGATGCACCCGCTGGCCACAGCCCATCCGCTGAAGATACAGGAAGGGGCCATCCTGCATCTTGCCAATAATGATAAAAGTGACACTGCCAGAAGCTGGTCTCGTGAAGGCGGCCTGTGGAGCTCCAGTCCCAGCCTGGCTTCACGGGGAGGGGGGCATGAACAGCTCCTCCTCCTGACTGTTAGAGCAGTACGACAATGGAACCAATGACCTAGGGAGGTGGTGGGCTCTCCCACCCTAGAGGCCTTCAAGAGGCAGCTGGACAGCCATCTGTCAGGAATGCTTTCAGGTGGATTCCTGCACTGAGCAGGGGGTTGGACTGGATGGCCTTAGGGGCCCCTTCCGACTCAACTATTCTAGGGTTTCTCCCACAGCCTTAACTGCAGGATGGAAAAGGGGATGACCCCACAGGACTGGGGCAAAAAGGAGGCCAAGGTGTAGCTGAGCAGGGAGGTGAAGCAGGTTTCCCTGAGGGCTGGGTGGCAGCTAGGCCTTCACCGCGCCGCCTTGGCTTCTGGGACACAGGACTCTTGAGGGTCCCCTTCAGGTCAGTGCAGCTGTGGGTGGGGGGGAGCAGGAGACCCTCGGGATGGTGTTGGGCTGCAGCCCCAGCTGGTGGCAATTGCAGCCCCCCAACATCTGGAGGGGCCCCTCCCTGCCCCACCTTAATTGGAGCAAGAGCAGCGCCCGCCCTCCTTGCCTGGCGCAGGGGGCTCGTGCGCACCTGCCACAGCCGGGCCCGGCCCTCACGGCCTGAATGACCGGGGTCCCTCGGCCTGTCTAGCCTACCTCACAGGGCTGTTGTGAAAATGAAATGGAGGGGAGAGCTCGTGCTCCTTGGGGGAGGAGCGAGACAAAAACGCCCCCTCCCCTTTTTAAAACTAAACACCCAACTTTGAGGGGGGGGAGGAGCAAGCAGCCCCCCCCCGCGCATCCAAACTCCGTGGGGGGGAGGGCCGGGGCTCTAGCAGGAGTGCACTCCGCACACGCCCAGAGGCCCCTCGCTCATGGACGGCGAACGCTCTGGGGTTGAGGCTCAGCAGGCCCCGAGGAAGAGGCGGAAGCGACGAGCGCCCAGAGCTGACAAGGCTACAGACACCCCCGGGAAGTGCTAGAGCGGCGCTTCCGACATCCGGAGGCGGGACTTCCGGGCTCCTCATGGCCCTCCCGCTGGCCGGCGCCTTACCGGAAGCCTGGCGTCGGGCGCCGCTCTAGCCTCCCCGTCTCGCTGTCTGTGCGCGCTCCGCCGCCCTGCGAGGAGCCTCGGTCGGTGGGTCGCTCGGTGGGCGGGCGAGGAAGGGGCGGCAGCTGCGCCCCCGGCCCCCCCTCCTCCGCCATGGGGCTCCTCTCCGACCCCTACCGCCGCCGGGCCCTGTCCCGCCTCATCCTGCGCCTCAACACCCCGCTCTGGTGAGTAGTTCTCCCGCCCAAGACCCCCGTCCCCCCTCGGCTGCGGGCGGGGCAGCGGTGCAACAGCACCCTCATGCCCATGTTCCCCAGCCACTGGGGTATACAGGCAGCACTTAGCCATCAGGAGGACTAGTAGCCCTTGACAGCCTCTTCCTCCTCCTCCTCCTCCTTCTCTAGGAATTTATCCACCCCCCCCCCCCCCCGTTTTAAAGCCATCCAAATTGGGGGCCTTCACTACATCTTGTGGTAGTGAGTTCCATAGTTTAACTCTGTACTGTATGAAGAAGTCCTTCCCTGTATCTGTCCTGAGTCTGCTATCAATCAGCTTCATGGGATAAAGACCCCACTGGGTTCTGGTATTACAGGAGAGGGAGAAAAATGTCTCCCTCTCCACATTCTCCACACCCTGCATCATTTTGTCCACCTCTATCAAGTCTCCCTTTAGCCTCCTTTTTTCCTAGCTCAGCAATCCCAGTTGTTGTAACCGTCCCTCATGGGGGAGATGCTCCGGCCCCTGGGTCATTTTAGTTGCCCTTTTCTGCACTTTTTCCAGCTCTACAATTATCTTTTTATAGGTGCACAGAACTGTGCGCAGTATTCCAAGTGCAGTTGCACCCTAGATTTGTATAAGGGCAGTTATGATATTGGCAGTTTTCAGTTTCTTTTTTAACGATCCGTATCACGGAATTGGCCTTTACACCGCAGCTGTATGCCGGCACCTCCTGACTCATGTTCCCCAGCAACTGGTATTGAGAGACATACTGGCCCTGATGCTACTGAAGGTAGCGGACAGTCGCCGTGAGCAACAGCCATTCATCTGCCATTCCTCTGTCTTCTTCTGTGCAGCATCCTCAGCTTCCTGGTGGGGCTGGGCTGGTTCCTGGGCTTGGCTTTCCACCCCTTCACTTTGCGCATCTACACGTCAGAGAACGCCATGGGCTCCACCATGGTGGAGGAGCAGTTCGTCTACGGCGAGCGCGCCCTCTCCTATGCCCGGGAGTTTGCCGGGCACAAGAAGAAGGCGGGGTGAGTAATTCCCACGCTGCCTTCCTGCATACAGCACACTGGGGCCTCTCAAGCTGCCTCCTTTCCTATCTGTGAGGGAAGATGCCCTGGGAGAGGGCCCTCTCAAGGGATCACAGGGGCCATGTAGGCTTCTGGCGCTCTTGCGCCTCACCCTCTCCCCATAAGGCCCAGGTAATGCATTTCAAGGGCTGGCCTTCCTGGCTTTGAGAAGGGCTGTAGCTCTGTTGCAGAGCCCTTGCGTTGCATGCAGAAGGGCCTATAGTCATTACATAGAGTCGGGAAAGAGCCCTGACTGAAGTCTTGGAGACCTGCTGTCCGTCAGTACTATGTAGACAATACTGAGCTAGACAGACTGGGTTGAGATGAGATTGCTTCCTACGTTTCTATGTGGCGGGGCCATAGTGCCCCCACTTTGCCTGCAGAAGGCCCCCGGTTCTATCCCCAGCCTCCCCTTCCTTCTTCCTTCAGGGGCATGCCGGTTGCCTGGTTGGAGAAGACCATGTGGAACCTGGGCCTGGAGGTGTACAAGCAAACCTTTTCTCGTACGCTGCCCTTCCCAGATGAGATGCGAGAGAGATACGTACGTGCCAGGCCTTGCAAGCCCCTCGTTTGCAGGGGGGAGGGAGGGAGGGAGGGGTGCAGCTACATAGTGGGGTTGGGAAATGGTCCTGGTTTTCGGGGAGAACAATACTTTGGGGGCCTCCTGCCAATCCCCTTCTCCCTGCAGATGGTGAAGGGGACCAACGTATATGGGATCCTGCGAGCTCCCCGTGCAGCCAGCACAGAGTCCTTGGTGCTGAGCGTCCCCTGCAGCGAGGGGCAGCAGAACAGCCAGGCCGTGGGGCTGATGCTGGCGTTGGCCTCCCATTTCCGAGGTGAGACGTGGGTTTCGGCTGCCCCGTGTTGAGTCTGGGCTCTGCCAGCCAGGGACTTCAGCCGGAGGCTTCTTTGCATTTTGCTTTGGATCTGCTTTATGCTGGGTTTCAAAGATTGTGGCTCGATAAAAGCCCGGAGAAGCACTTTCTGAATTGTGATTCAGTCTCCTTTGTAGTCCCTGCCTGACGTTCCTTGCACTCCCAGCTGCTTGTATGGGCAGGGAAGAAGCTCCAGTCCTGTTCACGGCTCCCTTGGCGTGTCCGTGGTGCTGGTGGCCACGCATGGTGCTCAGCTCGTCTCTCTGTCCCAGGTCAGATCTATTGGGCCAAAGATATAATTTTCCTGGTGAATGAGCACGACCTCATTGGGATGGAGGCCTGGCTGGAGGCTTATCACGACGTCAATGTCACAGGTGAGAGGCAGCTTGTGTGGGGCGGAGTGGGGGGCAGATCCCCGGGTGAGCAGGCTGACCAGGGCAGTCTGCCTGCCAGGCCTACTTTGGAGCTGGTGGGGGATGAGGAGCAATGGTTCCTTTCCCACGTTCCTCTGGACTGGCAGTTGCAGGGTGTCGCCCTGGGTGCCCCTCCTGCCCAGTTCTCAGCAGA
Source organism: Anniella stebbinsi (assembly GCA_029215795.1). Taxonomy (NCBI): domain Eukaryota; kingdom Metazoa; phylum Chordata; class Lepidosauria; order Squamata; family Anniellidae; genus Anniella; species Anniella stebbinsi. The sequence goes on along the minus strand of JARDYH010000006.1, from coordinate 119,357,214 downwards.
TGCTCTCCTGAGCCTTCCTGGGCCTCCCTGCCGCCAGCATCTGCCCATTTCCACCCCTGAACCACAGGTGGACATACGGAGCAGAGCCCTGGCAGGCGCTGCAAAGGAGCGTTGGGTCTTAGTGCCCGCACCCCAACCGCCTGGGGCAATTATTATTATTATTATTATTATTGTTATTATTATTGTTATTATTTATTACATTTGTTTACTGCCCCATAGCAGAAGCTCTCTGGGAGGTGTGCATAAAATTAAAACATTTAAAAGCAATATACAAAAATTAAAACTGCAAAAACGTACAATATACACATACATTTAAAATCACTATAATAACTTAAAAGCTATAAACCTAAAAACATAAACAGACCCAGACTCATTAGATATTGCTAAATGCCTGAGAGAAGAGGGAAGTCTTGACCTGGCACTGAAAACATAACAACGTTGGCGCCAGGCAGGCCTGGTCAGGGAAATTGCTCCACAATTGGGGGGCAGCCACAGAGAAGGCCCTCTCCCTTGTTGCTGACCTCCAGGCTTCCCTTGGAGTAGGCACTCAGAGGAGGACCTTAGACGTTGAGCGTAGTGTTCGGGTAGGTTCATGTCGGGAAAGACGTTCCATCAAGCTGCCGCCGCCCACGAATCTGTTTTAGCAGGGGGTCCCCCAGCCGCCCCCTCTGAGCCGTGGTCTCCTCCCCAGAGGTGTCCTCATCCGGGATGCTGGGCCGAGCGGGAGCCATCCAGGCGGCCATCTCCCTGGAGCTGAGCAGCGATGTCATCACCAGCTTTGACGTGGCCGTGGAGGGGTTAAATGGGCAGCTGCCCAACCTGGACCTGGTCAACCTCTTCTACTCCTTCTGCCAGAAGAACGGGCTGCTCTGCACCATTCAGGGCAAGGTGGGTGGAGCAGGGGCCGGATGGGGCCATCGGGGTTGGGGGAGAAAAGGCCATTGGCCCCAGGAGGCAGGCTGCCTTGCCCAGGAAAGCCAGGCCGGCACACGCAGGGGGCAGCGGCGGTGGTGCCTTGAGAGCAAGTGGCTCCAGCTGCCTTGCCTGGCTTCCATCGCGTCCCCTCCATCGCGTCCCCTGGCTTCTGCCCCGTTGGTTCTTCCCTGCCCCTTGCTGCGGCCATGGCTTGAGTGCTCCTCCCCACCCACGCCCCTGTAGGTTCTCCTGGATCCCCCTGGATTAGTGGGCACCTGCCTACGAGCTGGCGATGGGCTCCTGGGCGCAAAGCCGTGCACCTCCGAAGGAGCAGCCTTTGGCTGTTAGCCCCCAGTCCGTTGCGCCCCGGATTGCCTCTCTGACCGCAGCGAGGGCTCTCCAGGGTCTCGGGCAGCAGAGGGCGGAACAATCCCTCTCTCTGCCTGAGGCCCTTTCCCTTGGAGCTGCTGCTGCTGCTGCTGCTGGGAATGGAACGTGGGGCCTCCCGCTCTACCCCTGAATGACAGCCCCTCCAGGGCAGGGAGCAGGAATCCGCTGTACGCTCCGCCTGCCTGCCCGCCTGATGCGTGCCGTCCTCTGCTCCTCAAGCTGCAGCGTTCCGACTGGGACTCCCTGCCGGCCTACCTGCACTCCCTGCAGACCCTGCTGCTCATGGTGCTGAAGCAGGGCTCGGGCCGGCCGCAGGGGGACCACGGCCTCTTCCTGCGCTACCACATTGAGGCCATCACAGTGCGTGGGATCAACAGCTTCCGCCAGTACAAGTTTGACACAGGCCTGATGGGCGCGTGAGTATAGCAGAGGGCGCCTAGGCGGAGCATGGGAGGGGCCAGGAGGGCCCTGGGGCCAGGATGGGCCAGCGTGACGGAGAGCTGATGGGGGGCGGGCGCTGTAGCTGACCCTCGGCTTCCATGGGAGCTGAGAAGAGGGCCCAGAAACAGGGCGTCATGTGCTTCTGGGGTCGCTGGGAAAGGGGCGGTGGCGTTCCACTTTCCGCTTTCCCCCGCCAGGACGCTGGAAGGGATGTTCCGGAAGCTGAACAACCTGCTTGAGCGCCTGCACCAGTCCTACTTCCTCTACCTGCTGCCCTCGCTCTCCCGCTTCGTCTCCATCGGGGTCTACATGCCGGCCTTTGGCTTCCTCATCCTCATCCTAGTCCTCAAGATATCCTGTCTGGGGAGAGTTGCTGAAGGAGGCGTGGGGGGGAGGGGGTCTGCTGCTTTGGAGTGGGGTGCCTGGGGGGGGGGGGGTGCCTTGCTGATCAAAAGGGACAGGATCCCTGGACACCCTCCGTTTCAGCAGTCCAGTCGTGCATTGACGTTTTAAAGCTGTCGGGATGAATACCTCGTGGGTTGGGGGCAGAGATCCTGGTGGCCAGTAGCCGTGGTGGTCAAGGCCCAGCTTCCAGAGGCAGCCCTTGATCGCCGGGTGTGGGGATGCTTGTGAACATCCTGGGAGCCTGGCCGGCCAGTGTCACAAGACAGGTGCTGAGCCGAGGGGCCTTGGCTTTGTGTGAGGCCGGCCGGGCTGGGCTCCCGCTGGGTGGGTGCACAGTCTCAGGCTGCTGCTGCTGCTGCTGCTGTAGACTTCCAGCCATCTGCTGCCTTCTGGGTGGCATGGGAGACTTCACGGTGGCTGCAGGGGGACTGGCTTGAGGCAGGTCCCACCGCCTTCCTTTAGCGGGATGGTTTCAGGGAACGGCGATATTCACACGCCTTAAATCGTTAAGAAGGGAGAAGAATTTTGGCACATGCAGCTTCTCCCTTCGCTGTGGCTGCGTCACGGCTCTCCCCTGCAGTGAGAAAGGCACAGGTGCCCCGTCCCGTCCCCAGCAGCCCTAAACCCAAGAGAGGCAAAAGCCCTCCAGGAGCTGCCTTCTGACAAATCACGGGCTCTTTCGGGCAGCTGCCCAGAGGCCTGGTGTGCGTTGCTCTGTGCTGGGAGGGTGAGCCCTCTTTCTCCTCCGTCCCAGCAAAGCGATGCTGCTCTGGCCCGAGCACTCCAGGGTCGCGTGAGGCCCTAACATCGCCGTAGCCAGAGAGCCGTGTGCTGCCCCCTTCTCTGGGTGCTGCTTCGAAGAGGGGGGGGGGAGAAAATGACTGGCCTGCTGGCTTGGATAACCCAAGTCCGCTGAGGTTTGGGCATCCTGTGTTTTCCTTGACTCAAACCTCCCCCCCCCCAACGCCCTGGACCTGTGGATGAAGCTTAGCAAATACGACATGGACCCAGATGGTCAGCTGTGCGATGGAAGCCAAGGTCCCAGTCCTGTGGCAGTGGAGGTGAGGGGTGGCAAGGAGGCCGTGCGCTTGCAGAGGGCTCCGGGGACAGTGCAGAGCTTCCCTTCCCTTGGGAGGCAGGCGCTGCCTTGAATTTGGGGGCCCTCGCAGTACACCCCAGCTGCAGACCAGCACCAGCTCCACCAGTCATGCGAGAGCGCCTAAAGACCCGGGGTCTCCTGCACCCGTCCTCCTGGCCCACAGCAGTCCAGGCTCGGCCTCTCGGGTGCCTCCGGCCAGGTGCTTCAGACTCCTCCTCCTTTGCACAGGAACCCAAGCCCAGCCTGCTGACGCTGGTGCCCCCTCTGCTGATCTGCCACGCGACGGGGCTGGCCCTCTACTTTGTGCCAATCCTGGGGCAGCATGTCGCCACGCAGCACTTCCCCGTCTCGGAGTCAGAGGCCGTGGTGCTCACGGTCATTGCCATCTACGTGGCAGGACTGGCGCTGCCCCACAACACCCACAGGTGACTGGGGCAACATGGCCGGGGGGGGGGGCTGGGGCTTCCCTGGCGCAGGCTTGTGCAGGTGACGCTGTGTGCCGCTCGCACAAAGGCGTGCAAGGAGGGAGATGCGACTGCACGGCACTCCCTCGCAGCTGGTGAGACTCTGCGGCCTACAGACGAGCTCCGTGTTTCTGCCCTGCAGGGCCTTGATGGGCTCCGGAGGCGATCGCGGTTGGATGACCCTGAAGCTGCTGTCCCTGCTGTACTTGGCCATGCAGCTGGGCTGCATCGCCCTGATCAACTTCTCCTTGGGCTTCTTGCTGGCTGTCACCATGGTGCCTGTGGCTGCTCTCGTCCAGCCCACCGGGCCCAAGTACGTACGCAGGGCTTGTTCCTGCTCTGCCCACCTGCCGGGAATTGAGCCACCGGGCTGTTCCCCTAGAGCAACAACGTCATTGATTGGTCGGTTGGTTGGCTGGGGCAAGTGGATGACTGATACTCCCCTCCCTCCCTCTGCTGGGCTCTGTTCTCCAGCTACCACCAGCACTAGGCCCGGAGCTTGGGCTGCCTAGAGGAAAAGCTTCTTTCCCAGTCCAGCTGGGCCGCTGCCTGCATGATGCTGGTCCCCCATCCTGTTCATCAGGCCGACGGGTGGCTACGTTGCGCCCAGGATGAAGACAGAGCCGGGGCTTTGGGGCTGGGCCTGCGTGAGCCCCATGGCAGATCTCCGTGAGGGGCAGGGCATTCACTTGAGCAAAGAATGGAAGCCGTAGCCCTGTTGTCTCCCCACAGGTATCTCTACGCCGTGCTGCTGGTGCTGGTCACGCCTGCTGCCACCCTTTTCTTCTGCATCTTCCTGTACCAGGAGCTCATTGAGTACCCCATTTCAGTGCTGGAGGGCTGGCAGCGATTCCTCCAGGCGATTGCGGAGGGGCTGCTGGACCACCACCTCTATGGTTCTGTTGTCTTTCCCTTCGTCGCCATCTTTGTCTACCCCTGCTGGCTGTTGCTGTGGAATGTGCTCTTCTGGAAGTAGCTCTCTCTGGAGCTGCCCCCGTACTTGAACCGGTCGCTGTCCAGTTTCCTTTGGGTGGGATTTCTCTGGGGGAATCAGTGGAGCCATGCCCTCTGCTTGGATGGACAGTGTGGAGGCCGCTGTGATTTCTGCAAAGTGAGACTTTGGGGCAGGGGCCAAGCCCAATAAGCCAGCAACCTGGACTCTGTAAGGTGCTGCAACGTTGGGGCTTCCTCTGTGTAGTCAAGGATGTGGCAGGGAGGAAGCTGCTTGTAGCTTAGAGCTCAGAACACTGAAGCCCCGAAGAGAGAGAGATCCTGGCTGTTCTGCTGTTGGGGCTTGGAAAACTGTGCTTTAATTCCTGTGAATTGCGGGGGCGGAGGGGGGGGCAATTGTAACTCTCAGAGGAAGGAAGTACAAACGATCACTGGTGTGGTGGATTGTTTTTGTGATGGGTGCAGATTACAAATAATTCAGAATATAGTTTATGTGGTCAGGACCTGGCTCTAATGGCAAAGACTAGCCTAGTCATGTGAGGGGTGGGCCAGTAGGGTGCCCCAGCAAAGAAGAGGGTCTGTCGTGTGGGCACTGGGGGAAGGGGCTGTGTACCATCATTGAGAAATAAAGACAAATGGTTTTAAAATGGTGCTTGCATTTATTTTTATTTTAAATGTATCCTGCTACCTCGCCCAAAATCTGGTTCTGTAGGCTGCTGTTTACCTACTGTGTTTTTATTGTGCTTTTTAGACAATTATTGTCTCAGACAACCTACTCGCATCATTAAAGAGGTGGGAGAGCCTCAAGGCCAGAAGGAAGTGGGGAGCTATCAGGCAGCCGTTTATATCCCGTTGGGGCCAGAGGTGCCTCTGAAGGGCAAGTGGGTGGTGGGTCCTGCCCCTTTGGCGGGTGGGTGGATGGAGGCTTCGCGAGTGGACGCAGCGCCCCTCCCTCGAAGGCCACGGGATGCGTTGGCCACACTTTGGACCCAGCCGGCCAACACTACCGGGTTGGTGTGTATCACTCAGCCTAGCCTAGGCCATGCAATAGCCCGAAGGAGCTGCACTGCAGGGCTGCTGTGAGCCACGCGCAGCGCCGACAAGCAGCCAAATGGAACAAGGGTGGGGCTGTTGCTCCCCAATGCCCACGGGGGATGGTGGACACACGCCAGGTGCGAGGGGCTTCCCAAAGTGGGCCCGGAGGCGTCCCATCTGGACAGTGAGAAGGTCGTCTCTACCCCCTTTTATAGCTCTATGCCGATCCCTGAACTCCCGCTGCGATGGAAAGCCGGCATTGGCTGCTGCGGCCCCCTAGAGGCGGAGAGTGGGGCGCCGCTCTAGGCCTCGGCATCTCGATCGCGGAGGCCGCTCTGCCCCGCTCCGTCTCCACGGCGCGCCTTTCCCTTCCTGCACCAGCCCCGCCTCTTCCGCTGAGCGGCTCATGTCCCCTCCCGTCCAAGATGGCGGCGGCGACGGCGGTATTGGCGGCGCGGAGCCTGGCGCGGTCCCGGGGAGGCCTCCTGCTCCCGGCCCTGCCCGGCGGGCCGCGCCCCAGGGTAAGAGGCGCCCACCGACCGACCGACCGGCCCTGCTGGAGGCCGGCCGACCGCTGCCCGGCGCGGCGGCCCAAGGTCACCGCGCCCCCGGGGTCACCTCGGTCCTCCCGCCGCGCTCGCCCGGGGCTGTGCAGCGTCGCCCGGCCCCCGGCAAGGCCGCCGCCGCCGTTGCACAGAGGCCCAGTGCCCGGGGTCTTCGGCGACCCTGCCCCGGAAGGCCTTGGCAGAAGCCGTGGGGGGGGGGGGAGCCGCTCGGGATTGGCCGGGCCCCCGCACGCCCCCTCCCCGCTTTCATCTCTCCCCCCCCCCCACACACACACACAACTTCTCCTGTGGCGGCGAGTTCCACAGATAATGGCGGGGCACCCCTGCTGTGGCTCAGTGGCAGAGGCCCCGCTTTGCATGTAGGGCGTCCTCGGTTCAATCCCCGGCAGCACCTTCAGCACTGCCTGCTCTACTTTCAGACCGCAGTGAACCCAGCGAGCCGCTGAGGCAGCTTCCCTGCATTTCAGAGGGAGCTGCAGGATCTGGGGAAGCGGGAGCCTTTGATGTTTACCTTGACACCTTGAACTGCTGGGCTGCTGTGTGGTTTGGGTCCCAGTCTGCCTGTTCAGACAACACGCTAAGCCATGGTTAGTGACCGTGTTTAAACCATGGTTATGTAGCCACCATGGCTAGGAATGGTTCACATGACACACTAAGCCATAATGTTTAGCTCAGAATGTTTAAACACTGCGGCGCAGTGTGTCGTCTGAACAGGGCCATTGTTTCCTTAGGGTGCCCCTATCTGGAAAAATAAATGCAACTTCTCAGACCCACCTGGGGCCCTGATTGTGATTGTGGCTGCCTGTCCTGTTAGTGGCAGTGGGGAGTAACCTTAGTCTGGTGCTGGCAGAAGGCAGCGCCTCTTCATTCATCTTCATTGTGTGTGTGTGAAGGGGGCACATGTGGTGATAGAAACACCCTTTTTAAGACCAGAGCTTCCCATTTGCTCACGTCAGACACCTGTTCAAAGAGAAGACCATGTGGTCTTATTCATTTGTGCTCCCGATGCCGCCTGCTTTTAGTCCTTCTGGTAAAAGTGCTCAGGGTGTTTAAGGCAGCTTTTTTTCATCTTGGATCACACCTGTATATGCTTGCTAGCGTTGGGCCGTGCCCTTCTTCCAAGGAGGAGCTTAGAGCAGCTGTTTAACCTCACTTCAACCTGGTAATGTTCATTGGGCTTGCTGAAGGAAGGCTGCACCGTGAGCTTTGCAGGTGAGCGAGGATTTGAGGCAGCCTGTCGGTGCCCAGCGTTTTAGCCATAGACAGCGCTGTATTGGCACAGATGGCTGTTGCTTGCCAAGAGAGGGATAGTTTTGAAGAGCTGCCTGCGGCAGCAGCAGCCACCATCCTGAGAGAAGTCGCGCCATGACAAGACTGTGGCCCCTAGCGATGGCTCTGGATAAAGCTCTCCTCCTCTCCAGCCTGTGCAGTGGTCTTGCCAAATGTCCCCCCCAGGAGGCATGGGGGTCTGCAGGTGCTTGGCTTGCCTGGAGATCAGAAGAGACAGCTCCTGCCTGCCTGCCCAAAACCATTCTTAGGCACCTCGAACGTGTGAGTTTTGCAAGTTGTACTGAGGATTGGCTGAGGCATAAGAACAGTACTATTCTCCCCCTCCCCCATGGGGTTTGATTCTCTTTGGCCGTGGGAAGTGCGGTCCAGGAAGAGGAGGTGCTGCATTCCCTCCTTTGCACATTCTCTCTCTCTCTCTCTCTCTCTCTCTCTCTCTGCTCAGCTAGACCAGACGTTTTCTTCTGGGGTTGCTCTGGAAGGAGCATGGGTAGGTTCCCCTTTGAAATCGGCAGTGGTGCAGGGAGCTGGACCTGCACCTGAAACCCTGTTGTGATTCGACTTTCACAGAGGAAAGAGGAGAAGGGTGGCAATAGACTGGGCAAGGCGGCTTAAGGGAGTCCCTCATGGTATCAGTGCGTCCTGAGCCTCTGTGGTCCAGAGGTCATGTCTGGCATGTCTGTGAAGTCTGGGGGGACCCGTCCGATTGCTCCAAACCAGTCCATGTATATAAGCAGAGAAACAGCTGCTGGGGTGTGGTCTATCTAGTCTTGCACGAAGAACTTGCAGGTTCTGGCTATAAAGCCTCGATGGACGCACTGAGGTCTGTCTCTGTGGGAAGCTGGCTTATCCTTGACCCATCCCTTCTGAGCCTTCCCACGGTTCTTGGGCTCCCTTGGCCTCGGTGTCACTGCAGTTGGGGTGAAGGAGGGGGCTCCATAGGAACATTGATGCTGTTCCCATCATCAGCATTGGTCACCATAGAGGGCAGCCTCCCACACCTGAGGCCCTCCAGATGTATGGGACCATGGCTCCCATCATCTTAGGGATGATGAGGGTTGTAGTCCAACACATCTGAAGAAAGCACCATGTTTGGGGTGGTTGTTCTAGAGAGATGCTGCTTTTGAGGGGACACGCCTGTAGCTCGACTCATGCCCTCATGCCCGGGCTTGGCATGAGGGCAGCTGCCTCGTATGCAGAGAGTCCCAACTTCAGTACTGGGGCTGAAAGGCTCAGAGAGCTGGTGGAGCGTCGTTGCTGCTGGTCAGAGTTGACAAGACTGTGGCAGAGGGACCAATTGGCCGAGCGGGTCCAGGGCCCCTCCCTGTGACGGGCAGAGCCCCGGCGAGCATTGAGAATCTGGGTGGGGGGTGGGGGTGGGAGGTTGCAGCTGTTGCTTCAGCCTGCAGAGGCTAGCGCTTGCCTCTCCTGTGGACCACCCATAAGCCCACCCCAGTCGTGGCCACTGCCATGCCGGGTCTTCATGCTGTTGTCCTTGCCCCAGGCCAATCTGGCGTCCCTGGCGGGTCTCTCCCGTGGCAAGAAGGTGGCCCTGACCACGCTGGGTGTGCTGACGGCAGGCGGGGCCGGCCTGGCCTTGGCCCTTCACACAGCTGTGAGTGCCGGCGAGCTGGAGATGCATCCGCCCAACTTTCCCTGGAGCCACAGCGGTGTGCTGTCTTCCCTGGATCACAGCAGGTGCGTGCAGGGCTCCGGGGGCAGGAGTCAGAGCAGGGGAGGAGCGGCTTTGGCCCACCCGCTTTCCGGAAAGGGCGGCATTCCACTCCACCTTTTCCAGAGCGCTGGGGAGCCGTTGCGGGAAAGTGGCGCCTGGGGTGGGGCGTGTGTCTTCCTTCACATTCGGGTCTTGCTGGTGCCTGGAGCTAAACATGGTGAAGGCGGAGCGCCCCTCTCTTTCCTCACCCCCCCATACGCCATATTGCCTTCTCCCCAGTTGGAGAGGCAGGCAAGTCAGAAATGACTCACCTCGCCCAGTTTCCTCCCAGAAGCAAGCAATTGCCTGTGCTGACTGCAAATAGCCTTCCTTGCCCGGGCCCCGTTTCCCTCTGAGATGTTTGAACCACATCCCTGCGCTGTGGGTCTCACCCCCACCCCCATTCCCAAAACTGGTACCAAGCGCTGCTTTCGCTCTCCTTAAGTCCAGCAGGCGCTCACCATAGGTCTGTCTTCATACTCTGCCCTTCTTCTGTCCTGCCTTGCCCCCCTATTCGGACCCCGACCATTCCCTCTCGGCATGGGGTTCAGCTTCAGGCCTTCTCGGATCCTCCCTGGTGCTTACTGGGACAGCTGTCCTGAGGGTCCCTCTGCCACTGCCGTCCCTTCACAAGGATCAGAAGGCCCAGGCTGTGTTTCCTCTCTCTCCCTCTCTCGGCTGTTGCTGCTGCTGCTTTTCACCGTTTAACTCACTGGGGTTTTCTTTCCAAGTGCCATGGCTTGTCCGGTTGTATGTCTTTGCTGTCTCCGGGGCCTTGTGAGTGACACCCTAAGGGGTGGGTTCTAATATATTCAATAACTGTACCTGCAGCATCCGGCGTGGCTACGAGGTGTACAGGCAGGTGTGTGTAGCTTGCCACAGCATGGATTACCTGGCCTTCCGCAACCTCATTGGGGTCACCCACACTGAAGAGGAAGCCAAGGCCCTGGCGAAGGAGGTAGGCAGAGTCTCCGGCAGGAACGGCAGGGGTGGGAGGGGCGTTGCCCAGGATGCTGAGCCCAGCCTGGCGCTGAGGTGGTGGCAAGGTCAGGGGAGGGCCTGGTGCCGCCTCCCGTAGTTAGGCCCATCTCGATGCTGTGCTGAGGTGTCCAGGGGAGGGGGGAGGGAGGCACAGCCACGTGGCTGGGAGAGCCCTCGAGGGCTGTGCGACTGGAACTCTCACAGGTTTGGCGCTTCCCACGTTAGGTCGAGGTGCAGGATGGACCCAACGACGATGGCGAGATGTTCATGCGGCCCGCCAAGCTCTCGGATTACTTTCCCAACCCCTACCCCAACCCAGAAGCGGCACGGGCAGCAAACAACGGCTCGTTGCCTCCGGACCTCAGCTACATCGTCAGTGCCAGGTAATGCTGTCCGGAGGGAGGTGTGCAGGGCAGCCTGGCCGCTGGCACTGAGCTTCTGCCCCTCTGCCAGCAAAGGGGAAAGCAGGGGAGAGTTCCTCCGGCAGGCCCGGCGGGCGCAACGGATGACATGGAGCGGGGTCCTCCACCCCACTTTGGCATGACGCTCTCTTGGCCCTTCTCTTCCAGGCACGGGGGAGAGGACTACGTGTTCTCCTTGCTTACTGGCTACTGCGATCCACCCGCCGGTGTGACCCTGCGAGAGGGGCTTTACTACAACCCCTACTTCGCAGGGCAAGCAATTGGCATGGCACCTCCCATCTACAACGAGATAATTGAATTTGAGGATGGTAAGTGAGCTGGCCTGGCCTGGGGCTCTGCAGGGTAGGCGTTTTCTCTCCATCCCCTCCCCCCCGCCGCACCCCAGATACCCATGGCACTCCGCCCTCTCCGCAGGCACCCCTGCCACCATGTCCCAGATCGCGAAGGACGTCTGCACCTTCTTGCGATGGGCAGCAGAGCCGGAGCACGACGAGCGCAAGCAGATGGCTCTGAAGGTCAGTGCCCCTCCCTAGGCGACAGTGGCAGCAGCGGTGGCCCCGTCCCTGGGCCGTCTCGAAGCAGCGCCAAAGGAGCACCACGGAGAGGCTTCCTTCTCTTCCCCCCCCCCCCCAAAATGCCACATGGGCGTCAAATGCCCGTGTCCCGGGAATGACTGGATGGGGGCGGGGAACCCGTGGGGCCCCTTTCCTTGGCCAGGAGGCCCAATGCCTTCCTGGACTTCCTGTCACAGGTCTCCTCTCCCCTGCCTCCCTTCTTTCTCCAGATGCTGCTGACGGTGGCCATTGTGATCCCCCTCGCCTATTACTTGAAACGGCACAAGTGGTCCGTGCTCAAGAGCAGGAAAATCGCCTACCGGCCTCCCAAGTGACCCCTGTGAGTGGTGCAGACTTCCCTCTGGTACCAGAGCGGCATCGCCGGCGCCTCCTCCTCCTCTGCCCCAGGAATGTACGTGCAGACTGGCAGGTGGACGGGCGCTCCTCACCAGTGCATTTGATGTTATTTAAGAAGCCTCCATCCATTCAGTCGCCCTCAAAGCCTTGGGGAGAGGACCCTGGGATGCAGGGGTGGCAGGCACCCAATAAACGCGTTTCTTCAACCAGAAATAAGTCCCGGTGATTTATGTGGACATCTGGCGTGGGGCGTGTGTGTGTGTGTGATGCGGATTGCCTTGCTGCTGCTGCTGCTCTCGCCCACCCCCAGCATCCCTGGAAAGAACCTCCTGCACAGTCCCCCGTGCTTCTCCCTTTTTATTAGGAGGATTTTCCCTCCTCCTGGGCAGCGCATACATCCTGAGCTTCCGGTCTTGATGCTGGCCTGGCTCTTTTGGCGCTGTGCATCAGGCACTGGTTCCTGCCCAGGACAGTGAGTTAAAGCCACAAGTGCCTTCCAGGCGTGGCCCTTACGGACCCACGTCACTTTGGCAACAGGGCAAGGGGTGAGATTCTGCGTGGAAAAACTATCCTGCTTGCAAGAGTTGCTAGTCGTCTGAGGTAGATGCAGAGAGTGTCAGTACATTCCAGGGAAGGGAGCACAGCATCCCTGGCAGCCATAAAGGGGGTGTATCTCTATAACCGCCCCCAGTGTTTAAAAGCCTAGGGTGGGAAAGGAAAACAAGGCAAGGCAAAGTTGCAGGCGCCTCTCCCCGCCCCCAAGGAGAAACTCGGGTCAATCCTGGGAGGGCTCGGTGGTGGTGGCGGCGGCCTCCCTTTCCTGGCTGCATCCAGTCCAGTCTCTGGTCCTGTCAGCAGGCGCTCAGTGACAGTTCTGACAATTCGGGTGGCACCTCTCCCCGTCCACATTGCACCGGCAGCCTCCGCTGGTGTCGCCAGGGCCCTGCAGGGGAGGACAAGAATGTGTGAGGGGATTGTGGCGGAGCGCGCAGGTCTCCCGCCTCCTGCGCAGGCTTTCCAGGGAGCAGGGGGCTGCCTCGCGGGAGCAGCTGCCTCCTCATAGTCTGGCTTTCTAAGCAGAAGGCCGAGGCTGCGTGCGTGTGAGTCTATGTGCAAAGGCACACTGGCCTCAGGGCTGAATCGCAGTGTATGCAAATAGCCTCTGTGGAAAGGGGCTTCCAGCACATGAGAGGGCTTCCCTTGGTTTTGCTTTTCCATGTTCCGCCCTTTGTGCGGGCGCTTGCTCAGTCACTGGTCTGAATGGGGCCTACGTGACGGTGCTTGCGCTGACGGTCCCACCGGTTGAGGGGCAGAATCTTGGGTGAAAGCTGTGGTTCAGCACCCAACCGAAGTACGGTGGAGCAGAGCCACGAGAGGTGTGTGCGGTGGTGACCCTGTGGCCTGGGCATCGCAGCCCCTGGGGAAAATGCCCTTTATGCCCTTTATGTCCAGTGCCACTTGAATGGAACCTTTTGAAGGGAAGAGGCTTTCACGTGAGGACGGCAGTTGGTTTGGCTCACCCTTCTCACTACTAATTGAACCAAAGACTTCTGCTGATCAGAGCCTGACGTAAAGGCAGTAAAAATCCACTTGCGACAGTGGTGATTGCCTGCTGAGCCAGATGGGTCGCCCCTCCTCTTTCCAGATGTACTGCGTGTTCCGTTCTGACTCTGCCTGCCTGCCTGCAGCACCCCATTTCTTCAGCCCCCCCCTCCAGTCCCTGTGCCCTGACACCCAGCAGTGCAGGAGCCCATATAGCCGCTGGTCTGGTGTGAGGTTTTCTTCATAGTCATACTGAACTTTCATCTTCCTGTCCTCTGTATAGACATTCTATGACCTTTCGGAGTAATTAAAATATTCATCACAGCACCTCCAGGAGTAACTTCTTGTGGCCTTGGCAGGAGAGAGAAGGCTTCGCAGCGGCTGCTCAGTGTCAAACCAGCGCCCTTGTCTAGCCATCAGCCCTTCCTTCACCAGCAGCTAAGGGCCAAACCCTTTGGCTATAAGTAGAATGTGGCCTTCACAGTGAAGGTATCTGGGGATGCCTGAAGAGCTTTTTAAACAGCAGCTCTCTCCCATGAATCCATCCAGTCCTTTCTACCTTCATTGGTCTTATCCAGTATTGCTGCTCACTGCAAATCATGAGGAAATGGTTTTTCCTGGGTTTGAGTTCAACCTGCTGCAGTTTAGCCACGTGTACAAAGAGGATTCCAAGGCAATAAGTCTGCTCTTCTTGACGTGTGAGAAGCACAGGCCTGTTGGGTTCTCCATCCCCCCACGTGCTGCCTCCAGTTCTGTTTGAGAGGTGGAAGAGCCACAATGACACAGCCCTTAAGATGATGGGTGTGTCACTGATCTAACAAGGTGCATTGTGTTTCTGTGAAATAATTTTTAGGGTCGACTTCTAAGGGTAAAGCCTGTACATATTACTTTACCCCCAGAACCCCCCCTGTGTTTGAGGTGGTTTTGGATTCCTTGCAGATGTCTGACTAGAGTCCTCCAGTTTTCTGATCTCACCTTGAATACTGTGTCCAGCTCCAGACACCCCACTTTAAGAAGAATTCAGATCAATTGGAATGAGTTTGGAGAAGGGCAACTAAAATAACCAGGGACTAGAAACGAAGTCCTACTGGGGAAGTTGGAAGGAATTGCGTACCTACAAGGATCGAAAGAGTTGTGACACAGAAGAGGGACCACAACCTGTTCTCTACCTTCCAAGACATGGAATGATGGGCATAAGTCGGGAAGGCAGGTTTTGGTTGCACATCAGGAAAAACTTCCTAACCATCAGAGCAGTTGGACAATGGAACCAACAGCCTGGGGGGGGGGGGGGCTCTCTGTCGCTGGAGGTCTTCAAGCAGGGACTGGGCAGCCACCTGTCAGGGATGCTTTCAGCTGGATCCCTGCACTGAGCAGGGGGTTGGACTCCATGGCCCCTTCCGACGCTAGGATTCTATGAAGTGCCTCAGACATAAGGCTTAACTTTCTCCGGGTACTGAACTGCCTGGCGCAACACACAGAGAAACATTAAACCTCTTCATGGGCAATAAAAGAAAAAGCGACCACTAACAAAAAGCCAGGAGCTCTAACGAAGTAAGATTGGAATTAGTGATCCTGGTGAGAGCTGCTCTTGGCCAAAAAAGAAGCGGAGATGGTGGAGGTCGCTTGCTCCAGGATGGCTTGACCAATAAACAGGTGCAATTGCATCGGGCAGGGCGGGAGCCGAGGAAGTGAACGCTTTGCCTCCTGGAACCAAAACCACAGAAAAGGAAGGAGGAGAGTCGGTTGGCGGAGGCCCCGCTCCGAAAGAGCTTGGCTGCAAGGAAGGAGACGCAGTGGTGCCCTTTTCCTGCTGCTGATCCCTCCGCCTGCCACAGGGAGGGAGGTCTCAACCCCAATCCGTGTCCATCCCGAGCAAGCGCTGCCTTACTTACCCCTGGCCCCCAGCGCGGCCCTTTGGTCACCCAGCAGATCTCCGTCTGGCAAACAGGGCACCGGAGCCAGTCACAGCCCCCCTTCTTCTGCACCACGATGCGGCACACAGGGCAATGCATGGCCTCTCCCAGCTGCACCAGCATCTGGCGGGGGGGGGGGGGAGGGAGGGAGGGAAAGAGAGGTGAATTCAGATGACACAATAAGTAACTGGGGACTGGGGACTGGGGGGGGGGGACAATCGTCAGTTGTATTGACTGTTGTGTCGTCCAAATGCTGCCATAGTCAACTCAGCGCGGATCCTAATCCACACCACAGTTGATTATTTATTACCACGTTGTGTGGGGAGTACCCCCTATATGAACAACTGTAAAATTGATTATTACCCCACCATTGACTATCGTGTTGTCCGAATTCAGCCAGAGAGTCGGCTGCCTGGAGGGAGGGAGGGAGGGAGGGAGGGAAGGAGGGGAGGCTTCCCCAAATGCCGGCTCCTGCCCAGCTCTCTTGTGCCCCTCCTCCAGCCTACTTCTGGGCCAAAGCCCTCCCATTACCCTCCAGCTCCAATGCGCGTTTGTCAAATCGACTGTCCTCTGCACAAGGCCTGCATCCCGTCAGCTGTGCAGTCTGGGCACTTTCTAGCCGACAGACCATGGATTGACTTTCAAGCCCTGCAAGCCCAGCAGGAGCAGCTGCGGGGAAAGGAACCCCAGGGCATGGCATTTGCTGTCGGCCAGGGCCTGCTGCAAAAAGCCCTGACCCGTCTCTGCATCCCACGGGCACCAGGGGCTCTGGGATCCCCCTCCTCACCTTGAGCATGTTACTGGTCTCCCAGGCAGCAGCATCATCGTGGGCCTGGAACTGCAGCTTGTCCTGGTACTGCTTGCAGTTCAGGCCCTCGTGAATGGCCTGTGGGCAGGAAGAGGCGTTCAGACTCACCAGATCCCCGCCTAGCAGAGCTTTCATCCCGCAAGAGGCCATTCCCGCTGCTCTCGAGGCTTCTGCGCATGTGGCAAGACCAGTGTGGTCCTCCCGTGGCCACAGGGCCATCGTCTACAGCGGCCTAGGCAGGAAGCGCTACTGCCTCAACCGGGAGGGGGCGACACCGGTTCTGAATGCCTGCCTTTGTGAGAAACGTCCTGCACGTAGAAAACTCCCCCAGCCATAGTTTTCTGCCTTGCTGCTGTGCTATTTTTACTTGGGTGACATTTGTTTATGTGGGGAAATGTTGAATGATGGCACCAGGCCCTGCAGTTGGACGCAATAGCATCCACACGATCTCCTCCTTCTTTTGCAAGTGAACAGTTTGCAGCTGGTTGCCCCTCTGCCTGTGAGCGGCTTCCTTCTCTCCCTGCATTTTGGCTGCCTCCTCTGCCTTGACGCCCCAAGGGCCAGCCTCCTTCACCCTGCCAGGGGCTGCGGCACAGCGCTTCCGTGGCACAGGCAGAAAGGTAAAGGAAAATGGGACTACTGGAGTTCCTGGAGGAAGACATTTCTGTCCTCCAGTGGTGTGCTGAAGGAAGCTAGCAGACAGGCAGGGAGGGGCTGTTGCTGCTGAAGAGGCTGAGGAAGCAACATGGGCGTAGGTGTGTGGAGCCACGTCTGCTCAGGAGGCAAGCCCCTGCCCTCCCTCCCAGTCCCCAGGCCTCTTCTGCCAACCTATATGCCTATCCTGTCCGTCCCCCGGCATCTCGGGAAACACCCCGACTCATATCTCCTTTCACCCCTCTGGGCCTTGAGCCCGTCTGTCAGCCGGGGCGTGCGGCACGGACGCTTTTCCCAACATGCAACGGGGCAGCTGGAGCGAGGCATGCTGGGATAGTGGGGGCTCACCTTGCAGACGAGGCAGTTGAGAGCCCAGCAGATGGGGCAGCGGAAGTCGTTGACGTCGTCCTCGTAGATGCACCAGCCCAGGCAGTCGGCCGTCTGGCAGTGGTAGCTGTTCTGGGCGCGGCTCTCGGCCACGGCCAGCCGCCGCTCCAGGAAGCGCTCGTACTCCTCCCAGGCCACCAGCTGCAGAGGTGGAGGAGCTGTCTCAGAGGCCCCAGGCAGAAGGGGGGCAGGGGCTGGCGAGGGCCCCCCAGGCGGGCTTCCCTGTCCCGACTGACTGACCGAGGGGAAATGACAAGCGCCACTGGCCGCCGCCGCCGCCTCCTCCTCGGCTTTCCCTCCTGCGTGAGGAGGAGGTCTGTCAAAGGCCTCCAAAATTTTCCTGCTCTACTACACCGAGCAAAGGTGAGCCATTGCAAGGCCTCGTTTCTCAGGGCGCTTGGTTGGGATGGGGGCTGCCCAGTGCCAGGCTGCCGCCGGCACGGCTAGCAGAGCTCTGCGAAGGCTCCAGACCACGGCGCTGAGACCAGGCAGACTCACCGCCCGGATCTCCCTGTCCTGGAGATGGCTGCTGCAGGCGTAGGAGTCGTCTCGGAAAGGACAGGCCACCTGAGGCTCCTCACTGCAGTTGATCAGCTGGCGCAGGCAGTCCCTGGGGGGGCGAGGGGGTGGGAGATGTGGGTGAGCCCCTCCCTGAGGTGCAGCCCCTCCCCCCAGAGGGCTGGGGAGCACCGTACCTGCAGAAGCTGTGCAGGCACTCCCTCAGCAACACCCCCTCGCCAGGCTCCACGTCCAGGTAGCAGATGCGGCACTCAATCTCCTCCTGGTTGGGCACCAGGGCCTCTTCATCCAGCTGGCACAGCTGCTGGAAGTTCTCCTGCCGATCCTGCTCCTGGGCCTGCAGGGGACAAGGAAAGGCACAGGGGCGCCCAGCAGACAGGAAAGGACGGCCACACGCTGCGGGAGCAGGCGGCCCGGATTGCGTGGCAGCAGCCACGTGGTCCCCAGAGCTGCAGGGTGGGCTCAGGGTCTGCCCCCTTTCGGCTAAATCCAGGGGGAGACACACACACACACGCACAATGCTGCAAAAAGAGACAGAACCCTCTCGGTGGGTCACAAACCTTCCGCGTAGAACAAAAGCACCCCCCCCCCCCCCGCCCGTGAAGGACAACATTCGCCAAGAGCTGCTGGCTCTTTAGCAGTAACAGGGACCCTTTGGCCACAGGACGGATGCAGCACTTTGGGGTTCCGAAGCATGTGGCTGCCACTTCCTCCACCGTCCTGGCCGCCCCCCGTGAGGCAGAGGTCCATCTGCTCCTTATGTTGGGGATGGGGGTCAGGCAGAGAAATGGTGAGTTCGCGGCCCGTACAGCGGTGGCTGAGAAGCTTCCCACGGGCCACTCCTGGAGATGTCCCCATATCTCCATGGAAGGCGCTGCTTGTCTCTAATGCGGCCACCCGTGTTTGTCCAGGGCGAGGCCCTGTTAGTGGCCAGTTCATGCCCTGTGTCCTTTCAGTCACTGGGTCCCCTGGCCACACGAGAGCTAGGACAGCCTACACAGTGTGTGTGTGTGTGTGTGTGTGTGTGTGTGTGTGTGTGTGTGTGTGTGAAGAGCCCCAATGATCGAGTCTCACTTGAGAGCATGTCTCCCACCTGGCCACCTCCATGTTCTGTCTAGCTCATGTTGCAGCAGCGGATCTCAACATGGGGAAGCCGCAGCTGTAGACTGGGGGTAAAATTTACAATTCCATTTCTGGTCTTTAGAACTTCAACATCACAGGTTCAACGTTCATTATCGGCTGCTTTCTCCTGCATGAGCCCCCTCCTCACCTGTGTATGTATTAGGGGGTTTGCTGCACAAGCTTCCACTGAGGGAGACTGGCAGCACGCTGGTCAGAGCCTTTTTAGTGGTGCCCCCCTGACAGAAACTCCATCGCACCCTGGCTAAAACTACCATTAGATCCCTCCACTTTCTTACCAACCTTTCCTAAGTGGATACTAATATTCAGTACGGAGAGCTGATCTCTATTATAATTATCACAGTAAGAATTCATTCATTGGAGGACACTCTCAGCACCCTCAATCTCTGCATGGACACATAAAGTATAAAAACATACCACTGTGGCAAAATTAATAAATCATATTAGGGTAAAAGGTCAACAGCAACGCAATAATTTATTCAAATGTTACATTCCTTTCTTTAATATTGACATAATGGATCTCACTCATCTTCAGGTGCAACATAGACATATGACAGTGTGTACTTTGTAGGGATCCTCTGAACGGAGCTAAATCACAAATCTTATTCCCTCCCCCCTCTTACACACACACAAGTATTGATAGGGCATAAGAAGAGCCATTCAGGATCAGACCCAGAAGGGTCCCTCTAGTCCAGCACTCTGTTCCCACAGTGGCCAACCAGCTGTCGACCAGTGACCCACAAGCAGGACACGGTGCAACAATACTCTCCCACCCATGTTCCCCAGCAACTGGTGCACACAGGCTTACTGCCTTGGATACCAGAGGTAGCACATAACCATCAGGGCTAGTAGCCATGGATAGCCTTCTCCTCCTCCAGGAATTTATCCAATCCCCTTTTAAAGCCATCCAAATTGGTGGCCATCGCTACATCTTGAGGGCGTATTATTTGTCTGCACTTAACATTGAAAGTTGAAGCTGGTCCCCAGAATGCCCTCCCTGGGCTCGGGCTCTTGGTGCCAGCTAAGCCTTAAGTCAGAAATCCTCCCCCAGCCAGCTTTGGGGGTGGGGGCCTGGAGCCGAGTGGCGTCGCTCCTGCTCCTGAATGCAGAAGGACCCGAGGCCCTGGCCTCTCCAGCTGACGATCCCTGTCTGCATCCCATGGGCAGCCCGTGCCAACCCAGAGCGAGATGGACTCACTTGCCAGGGTCATTAGGCGCATCGATCATCCTGTGGCAGACGGTCCCAGGCGTCCTCTCTAAAGATGGCTGGGAAAGACGGCCAGACCTTGAAGTGTGCTGCCAGCCAGTGCAGACCATGGATGGGCAGAAAGCAGATCAGGATTAGCCTGAATTAGGCTGCTGAAATGAAGGAAACTCGGGGCAAAGGTACCAGCTCCCTTAACACAAAGAAGCTTCTGTCTTTTGTACCTGGCTCTGGCTCCCAATCTGGGCTTGTGGTTTTTAAAAAAACAACAACCCCAAGGCCAGCAAGATGGGAGCCTGCCCACCCCTGGCAGAGCCCGTCATGAGCCAGTGGGACCGGGGGCTTGGTGGAACGCAGCTCCCGACAGGGCAAAGCTGGCACCCGACTCTCACTGCAGACTTGCCATTTGCTCGGATTAGCTGGCTTCTGTATGTTGCTACCTTCTAGGCTGATATATTGCTGTAGAAATAGTTTAAATGATTTTTTTTAAAAAACACGAAATAGGCTCTGTGGGCCTAAATAGCCAAAGCTCCTGGAGAATGCCCAGCCTGGACAGACAGATCTTCCCACGGGCTGCCCCAAATGGATTTCACCCATTCAGAAGTGGCGCTCAGGGACAGCTCCATATCTTTGGATAGCTGAGGTCTCCTGTGGGAATGGCCTCCCACCTACTCGTTAGCAGCACGGGGCACTGGGACCAGAAGGCGGAGGGGGCCGCCTGCGTTCCTGGGCAGCCCCGGCTCATTCCATCAGCTTGCTGGGAGAGCGTCTCCACACATGGCTCCGGCCGGCCGGTCAACTTCTGTGGTTCCCCAAGCCCACTGCCTTGCCCGCCCTCGCAAGAGGCCTCCTCGGGAGCCACGCGAGCCCTTTTGAGCTGCATTGAAGCTGGGGACTAGGCAACGGGTGGCTCACACTTAGCTGCAGCCCGTTCATGGCCATTTAAATGTTCTCAGGAATGTAAGTGTACTATTGCCCACCCTGCCCCAAAGCCATCGTTCAGAAAAGCAACACGGAGGCTGGTTTCGGACGACACATTAGGCAACGGAGGGGGAAATAGCATACTGGCCATGCGCTACGTGGGCGGAGCTCCACACACGACACGCTGCAACTCCGGTGCTTGTGCAGCTGGAAGTTTGGTGGCCATCTTGGTTGCTATATCTGCTCCCTCCCCCTCCCTCAGTCCTCCAGCCATATCCCAGCATGCACCGCGAGTTCTGCTGGCTGTATAGAGCAGCCGGGGGGTTTCAGCTGCTTCGGCCGGCAGACCTCTATTCCCAAACAGAATAGTCCACGGAGAGAGGGGGGTTGGATTTGGATGACACTTTAAACAACGGGGCTTCAGGCTAAACAACGTGCAAGCCTGTTGTTTCTCTCCGTTGCTTAATTAGGCGGCATAGCGTACTGTCAGTTGTGTGTGCGTGGTTGTAACCCTCCAAACGACACAATAAGCAACACAACTGACGGTTGCCTCTTCCCCCCCTTCATTGCTTAATGTGTCGTCCGAAACCAGCCAGTGCTTTTGTGACAGCTGCAAACCCCCCCCCCCCCCGGGGAGGCGGTATGTGTTTGTGTGTGCGCATGCGCATTTCACCACTCTTCTCTTGTCCCAGACATCGGTGGCAGCTCTGCCTACACCAAACGACTCCGAGAACGGAGGAAAGACGCCGTGTGTCGGCCTGCCCACCAAGATCTTTACCCCTTGGGTAGTGGCTGCTGACGAGGCAGCAGCCACTATTCCATAAGGCCACTACTCCATAAGGCCACTGCGACCAGCGTCCTTTTGGGGGGACAGGGCAAAAGCAGGACTGCAAGATCTGACAGCCCAAGCAGCTCTGTAGTCGTGGTTCTTCCGCCATCCATCCGAGCGCTGCAGCCGTGCTTTTGAACGCTGCTGGCCCCAGGTGTACCTGGCCCAGGCAAAGGGCTGGGACACCCTCCTCAGCTGCCAGGCACCGGGGGGGGGGGCTTCAAGTAACATGGAGTGAGGATGTTTCAACAGGCTCCCCCTCAACCCTTTCTGTCAGGGGAAGCAGTGAGTATCGTTGAACCACAGCCCCCACCCCCCACCCCTCAGTCAAGGATGCCAAGAAGTCACGCCAGAGAAGGCCGTCCGGCCCAAAGGAATCGTTTAATAGAACCAGGGACTTGCTCTCCAATTCACTTTGGAACTTCAACTATACAAACCCGTTAGGCAGATATTAACCCGTCTCAAAATGTCACCTGAAACTTCCGTTGCAGGAAAAACACAGTGTTTAGTACATGGAAAGAAGGACATTTGCTCTCTGGCCTGCATTGCTCCCTGTGGTAACCCATCGGGTGCCGGAGCAGGGCCAGCCGCACCAGGGCAAGGGCACAGTCTGTGCCCAGATCTGCTGGCTGGCTGACAAATGCGAGGCAAGCAGCGGCTGTCTCGCATCCAAAAAACACACGAACGCTCCTCCGCCTACAACGCCGTCCTGCTAACCTAGAAGCAACGTGGAGCAGGGGGAGGGGGAGAGAGTTGGGGGGAGCCAGAGCATTTCCCCCTCACAAAGTGCTATTAAGGCAGAGGAGCCGGATGAATCCAACCCAGCCGGCCTCTGCTATTTCCAGTGTGGCTTCAGTAGCAAGTTCAGAGGCAGAGACACGGACATAATCCTTGGCTTTTGGGCCACTTCTGCCGCCTGCCAGGTCTGGCCAGGGCTTCCTCAACCAGGACCTCAAAAAGGCACACATGGAGGGCAGCCGGCTGCCCTGCCCACCTCGGCCCCCACACCAGTGCCAGAGCAAAGCCCTGGGGTGGCTCCTGGCAGGCGGCAAGAGGCCATGCTCTGAACGGCCCTGGGCCACACCTGCCGCCTTTGCCACGGAACTGGGAGCGGTAGGGCGACCCGTGAGCAGGGCCAAGAGCCGAAGGCCATCCGGGTCAGGCACTGCAGGCGTTTCTGAGGCCAGAGGGAAGGAGGCAGAGCGGGCTGCGTGGGGGCAGTTCTCTGGGCAGCCCACAGCCTTCGTGGCGTGAGGCTCCCGCAAGAATGGATGCACTGCCTCTGCCGGCCCCCCTGCAAAGCTGCTCTTCCCCTCTCCTTCAGATCCGAACCCACCCCTGCCAAACTGCTTTAGGGGTGGGGGGCGCAGCTGAGGAAAAGCTCCGTTGACGCGCCAGGGAGAGGAGGGGCTCCAGGAGGGACCCAAAGCTCGGACCCACCCCAGGGCCGCCCTTTGCGCAAGACACCGACCCCGCTGTCAACTCCTTTGTGCAGGACCAGCAGGCCCTTGAGCAGGGAGGCTTGGGCTGCCGGACTGGGCAAGCAGGTGGACACCAGGGAGGCATTCCCAGGCCAAAGCCGGAGATGGAACAGAAAGGCGGGGGGGGGGGGGGAAGAGGCGGGGGGGTCAGGCAAGCGTGGCTGTGCCTCCCGGGGAACACTGCTGAAGCCACATCATCGCTGCCATGATTGCAGGGCGCCCTCAAAACCCCTTGAAGAGAATCCCATAGTGTTGCCTTGCCCCACTCGCTCCAAGGCTGACTGATCCCCAAAGCTTCCAAGGACCAGCCGGCAACAGGAACCCTGAACTGCCACGTTCCCAGAAGTGACTTGAGGAGCCAGAGAGTGCCGCTGCAAGACTCCCGCCCTGCCCCAGCAACTGGGGCACGTCCCAACAACCGCCGGCACAGCGTACTTCTCCACAGAGGGTTCTGCTGCCTGGATCAACGCAAGGCCCCATGGCAAAACAGGAGCGTGGGGCAGGCCTCTGAGAGACAGCTACGAGAACTCCGAGGAGAGGTGGATGAAGTCCTCCAGGGACCCAAGGCTGTGGGCACAGGGCACGGCCAGGCCGTCTTCTCTCCTTCCCTTTTCCTGCCACAAGAGAAAAAAGAGAGAAGAGAAGAGAGTCATGGGGGCCGGGGCTCGCCGGGAGCCTCCTTCACCCACCCCCCACAAAGGCTGCCTCGCCTTTAGCGCTCCACCACTGCTGGGCCTCTGCCAAGAGCAAGCCAGGCCAGACAGCCCCTGCCTGCCTGCAAGCCTCTGGGTGCAGAGGAGTGGGTTTATTGAGCCCAAGGCATTGTGAAGGCAAGTGCTCCTGCCAGGCTCCAGGCATGTATATAAGCGTGGGCTATCTTCTAAGCCACGAAATAGAATTAAAATGAAACTCAAAAGTATCACTTGCATAAAAGGCAATTAAAAAAAACACCTATTGGCAGGGATACATACACGAAAAGCTAAACACCACCTCCTTCATCCATTTATGCCATTACCAGTTATGAAGGCAGCACAGCGCCACTGAAAAAGGTATTTGAAAGGTGTTGGCTCAATAAACCCACTTCTGCGCACCCAGAAGCTTCCTCCCATCTTTCATTCATCATTTTATTTAGAATATTTCTAGGCTGCTTTTAAGGGCAAAAGTCCTCCCAAAGCAGCTTACACAACAAACTCCAATACAACAAAACCCTGTAACAGTGATAAAAGAGCTGTAATTAATGCAGCCAACGACCACCAGCAATAAAACACCCAGGCCAGACAGTGCTACAGCCTACAACACAATTGCAACTAAAAATCCAGAACAGCCCACTGGGACATACTCGGCAGAAGGCCAGAGAAAACGAGCACGTCTTCCGGGCTTCCCTAAAAGCTTGCAACGATGGGCCCTGATGGAGGCGTGTTCTCTCCTGCTGGCGCCCCAGCCCACACTGGTAAAACGCACGCCTGGACACCGCAGCCACTTGGGCTTCCCCAGCGAGCGCGGAGTCTGGGAGGACTCCCAGGCTGCGCACCTGGTCGTTTGGGGCAGGTGCAGCCCCATCGACGGTTAGCTGTCAGCCTTGCCTTCCCAAAGCCAGGCTGCATGCCACCGTCTCTCAAAGCTGGAAGGTTCATTTGTTTATGCCAGGTAAGAGGAGAAAGTTTCATGGCTGAACATCATTGCTCCTGAGGAAGGAGAGAGATTAATTTCCCAAACCGCGCTGAGCTGTGAACCACAACGACAACCACCACGAGAATGGTTTTACCAGCCCCTGGGATAAGAACACACACACACACACACACACCCCTCCTTTCCCCTCCGGCTAGTGGGTGCCTCTTCCATCCCTATCCCACTTCCCAGCCAATCCCAGCTCCTGAGGCTGGAAAATAAATACACAGTGAAATACAGAACCTAAAAACACCCCAATTAAGAACACTGGCCAAAGACTCAAAAAGCAGATGTCAGCTAAACAGCAAACAACTTGCTAAGGGAAGAGATCTTGGCAACCTTCTCCAGCCAGACCGGGAGCTGCCGCACCAGGCCCTCCTCAGTTGGGAGGGAGCTGCAGGTGGTGGAGGCACTGCACAAACATCGCCCGTACTGGCAGCCATGCAGGATGCTTCCAACGGGGGTTGGGGGGGAGGCTGTCAGCCAATCGCGAGGCGCAGAAGGGGATATTCTGCTTACCTTCTGGTACTGCAAGATCCCCTCCTTCTCCTGCTGCATCCGCCACAGCTCCATCTCATCTGGCTTGTAGCTCCCCGGAACCACGTAGTTGGCAGGCCGATCTGTGCTACACATCTCACAGCCGGGACGGGTGGGCTTGTTGATGAATGTGCAGGTGGGGCACGACCAGCCCGCCTACAAAGGGAGAGGGGAAAGACCAGCCTCAGCACCTGCCAGGCCAGTCATGCGCCAAAGGGCCGCTGCAGCCTCTGCCTCCCACCCACGCTCAGGGCCAGGAGGGGAGGAGGCCCAGCGTAGGAGGCGCCCTGACCCCACGAAGCAGTGCCGCAGGGAGCCCTGACAGAAGGGAGAGCTCAGAGCACTTTTGCTGGGGACTGCAAGGAACGTGTGTGTGGAGGGGATTATTGATGTCACTTGCGCTGTGGCAGTCAGCAGAAGGCGCACCTACCTGCACAGGGGAAATGGGGGCAGCAGTTGCGGTTGGAGGGGCTCGGGCAGGGCTGGGAAGCTGGCTCAGCTGCAGAGCGCCCAGGAAGTGGCTGATCTCCCCAATATCCATCTTCCTGCTGATGTCTTTCACACCTGCTGGCAGAAGAGACGTTGGAGGGAGATATTGCCTACCTCCTTCCAAGGAGAAGGGGAAGGCTGACGGTCATGGCATGGCCCTGCCTGCCTGCCTGCCATCCAGGTCCTCAGCTTGCTTTGCTTATGAAGGAGGACGGCTCCCCCAGCATTCAGTTTGCTCACCTTTCTTTGGCAGAGGGCTGGGCAAAGTGCTGCATTTGCGCTTGATGTCAGAGCTGTCAGCGAGTGACGAGGGAGCTGCCTGCAGCACGGCCCAATCCTTGTCCTCCTTGTAACGCTGCTCTGAGAGGTTGGCGCCTTTTGCCGAGAGTAGGTAGAGGAAGGCCGTGTCTCCGTCCTTCCGGATTCCATAAGAGCCGACGGTCCGGTCGTCCACACAGAGGCACTGGCCAATGATCCAGCGTTGGACACTGGGGTGGAACCCATAATCCTGAAAGACCTGGGAAGAGGGAGAGGGGCAGGACGTAGAAAGGGGCCCACAACCTGACACCTTCCCCCGCGTTCTGAAGCCTTGCCTGGCCCTCCCTGCCAGGACAAGAGCAGAGCAATTGCCACACAGACCGTCCTCCCTAGAGGCTGATCTGGCTGGGAGACCAGCAGCCGGCACTCCTGTTCTTAGGGATACTGTGGCCAAGTCACCTGCTGCCTGAGCGTTGCAATGGTGGTGTAGGTGTGGACCCGAGTGGTGATGCTGGCTGAGCATGTCGCATCTTCCACTTGCACTTTCATGCTAAAAGGAAAGAAAGCAGCCAATGAGACAGCCACGTTGTGGTCAACATTGCGCAAGAGGAAAGAGGGCAGGGGTCCCACCCAAAACACAAGCCGCCGCCCCCCCCCCCAGCAGCCTCCAGAGGCACCGCCAGCTCCCCTCCGCCTGCACCTGATCTCACTCATGGGGTAGCAGGTTTCCTTCAGCAGGATGCGCAGAGTGGCGTGCTGATGAGCGAGCAGTGTGGCGCATCGCATGGCCTCCTCCTCGTCCCCAAGCTCGATAGCCACAGAAAGATGATTTGCCAGGTCTTCTGGGAAAGAATTTTAGATCGCTATGACGCATATGCTACATGCGACGCTACAGGCATCCTTGACTGCAACACAACTCTGGTTTATCCCTCTGTTTATTCGTGCTGGCTGATATTACTGCTTTCTATATTTCAACCGTTGTGTCTCAGTTTAAGAATTTTGCACCAAAAAGCAAGTTATAAATTCCCTAAAAATAAATAAACAGCCCACTTCCCAATTTTAGATCAGTTAGGGGTATTCACAATATCCACAGCAAATCCTCTGTTCCCACCCTGCCCTGACTAATTGCTCTTTTGGGACCTTTACCTTGCAGCGGTTGAGTTCCATAGGGCAATTCAGTCAGGATGCATAAGCATAACTGGCTTTTTTAGTAGCAGGTGGGAGATTTATAGCAATTGTTGAAACTAGGATTTCACCCAATTCCCGTTACCAACAATGCTTTGCAAAACCCACTTCTCCAAGCACCATTTTACAAACAGAAGCAGGTGCTTGACCTGGTATGGGTGGAGGAACGCTTAAAATATGCAGATACCACGTTACCTGACAGGTGAGTAGAATTTACAACCGACAAGACAAATCTGATTCATTTGCTAATTCAAATGATCAGGCAAGCAAGAAGATTGGCACCATTTTTCCCCTGTACTTGCAGAACGTGGCTTTCCAGGTAGAAAAAGCTGAATGTGCAAAATCTTTTCTAGAAACATTAATTCTTTATTCTGTCTGCCAGCCTTCAATTGCCAGAAAGGAGGTTCAGGCAGAGCCACACATAGATTCCTCTGGCCACCAAACTGCTAGCTGCAAAGTGCCCCCCATGCCAGCCAGTCTGCCACTAACCTTTCCTTGCAAATTCCATGGGCAGAGAGGCCTCAACTTCTGACACAGGCAGAGAGTTCGCAGCCATTAAGGGAGGAGGAGGAGGCCATCCCACATGCGTGCTGGTGCCCTCAGGAGCTGAGGAGAGAGAAGAGTTTATGGGCAGGGTACTGTGACTCCTGGGACAATTTGGAGGCAGATACTGCCAGTTCAGAGTGGAATAGCCCTCAAATGCTGTATAGGGGGAAAGGCTACACTAAAGGAAAAGAGGAATCTACGTATGCACACAAACACTCCATGGACTGCTGCATCAAAGGAAGAGTGATCCTGGATGCTTAGAAAGGCCCACACCTAATTGCCCAACCAGGCAAACGCATCTGGCAGAGACTACTAGCGATCTACCCTGGAGAACATATAAATCTCAAGAAGTCAGGAACATTAAGGCTTGGACTTTAAAGATCATAGAAACATAGAATAGTAGAGTTGGAAGAGGCCTATGAGGCCATCGAGTCCAACCCCCTGCTCGGTGCAGGAATCCACCTTAAAGCATCCCTGACAGACAGCTGTCCAGCTGCCTGTTGAATGCCTCTAATGTGGGAGAGCCCACCACCTCCCTAGGTCATGGGTTCCATTGTCATATTGCTCTAACAGTCAGGAAGTTTTTCCTGATGTCCAGCTGGAATCTGGCTTCCTGTAACTTGAGCCCATTATTCCGTGTCCTGCACTCTGGGTTGATCGAGAAGAGATCCTGGCCCTCCTCTGTGTGACAACAACCTTTCAAGTCCTTGAAGAGTGCTATCACGTCTCCATTCAGTTTGGTAAGTTATATTTCATGACTTATTATACTATCAGCTTGGTGGCTTCTGCATTGGCAAACACACTCATCTTGCAGTGCCAGGCAGCAGGCTGACCTCTCTGCATCTCACGGAGGGAGCTGCTGATGACCGTCCACCACTTCTGTGCCTCGTGCTCATCCTCAAAGTGAAAGACGAGGGGGTCGTCTGGGCGGGCCAAGACCTTCAGTTCA
Organism: Anniella stebbinsi; assembly: GCA_029215795.1. NCBI lineage: Eukaryota > Metazoa > Chordata > Lepidosauria > Squamata > Anniellidae > Anniella > Anniella stebbinsi. Next base: position 119,328,603 of record JARDYH010000006.1, on the reverse strand, counting down.
TGACATGTGGCGCTCTTCACCTCGTAGGAGATCTCTTTGAGGCTGTACTCAACAAGGCTCTGGGGGCAGAAGAGGGTCACTGGGCCGGTGCAGTGGCAAAAAGCCCAGTCCATTCCACCTATGCACATGCCCTCCACACCCCCAGCCAACAAAGTGGGTAAAATTCAATTTCCTAGCAGAGCATCCTTTGTTAGTGCTGTGATGCTGAAAGAGATCAAATCTCCAATTAAATACGATGCCCTCTGGGCTTCTCTGCAGGGAAGGAAGCCCCTCCCTCCCTGGAATTCCACAGGCAGGAGCCAGCAAAACCCATGTGTCCCGTTTCTGCCCTACTCTGTCAAGGAAACAGAGTAGAGCATGAGGCTGCTTCCTGCAAAAAGGAAATTACAGGCATAGGGGGAGTGAGTATTATAAGGGGCACAGCTGGCATGCCATTTCCCCTAACCACTGCAAACTCCCCCACTCACCCCTTGCAGCTACACAGAAGTCAGTGGCCGTGTTCAAATAAAAGGGGGAATAGGTAACTGACAGTGCATTATTGCGCAGGTACTTCCCACACGACGTTACCCCGCCACAGTTGCGCGGCAGAGGCTCCCCTTGAGCATGTGAATTGTCGACGCTGCTCTTGAGTGACATTCCAGCAGTCTGGTGCTCTGCCCTTCCTCCTCCCAAGGCTATCCCATCAACCCTTGCAAGTTCTGCCGGTTTTGGAGGAGCGGCTGGGGCGCTTTTGGCCACTCCTGCCGGAGAACTCTATGCACTCCAGAAATAGCATACTCAATGCGTTAAATTTGACAACGGAGCCCGTCACGCGACATGTTAAGCAACGAGTCTCCAGACAATCAACGGAGCAGCCCATTGTTTGTTTTTCTCCGTCGCCTATTTGGGAAAAATAGCGCACTGTCCGTTGTCTGGTTCCCGCCAGACGATGCGATAAGCCATGCAACGGACGGTTGCCTGATTAATCACCAGTTGCTTATCGTGTTGTCCGAACCCAGCCAGCATCTAGCCCCCCCACTCCCCAGCTGGGATTGCTGAGCGCAACGGGAGACTGGGTTGAATCTCCCAACTGAGCGCCATGAATAAACGATTATGCCCCAATGGCCCGTGGGCTTCGTTTAGGATGTGACTGAGGACCAGCTGAAAAATCAGGTCCTACAGAAGGGGGAATCCGGACTGGCGTCGTCTGCCTGCGGACAAGGGGGGGACGGCTGACGCCATCCAAAGGAGGGTTGGGCATGTCTCTGACCAAGGGCTGGCAGCCGCCTGGCTCGCGAACGAAGAACCTGAAGCCCCCTCCTCCTTGCCCCCGGGGGGGCCCACGACCCACAGATCAACCCAGCCCAGCCCGTGTGTCTGTGTGTGCGGGGGGGAGGGGGCTGTATGCGGCCTGCTAAGAGCAGCCGAGAAACGGTCCTTTGGAACTCGAGGCAGCGAGGGAGAGGAGGGGGGAGAGGAGGGGGGAGCGGCCCTCCTGGGCACCGGGCGAGGAGGAGGAGGAGGAGGAGGAGGCGTTGCTCCCTGCCAGCCCCGCTCCACGGACTCGCCTCCCGCGGGCTGCCCTCTCGCCTGCGCTGCCGGCGCCCCGCGAAACCCAGCCGGGGAGGCCCAGAGGGCGAGGCCCACCCCGCGCCGACCCCCCTCCCCTCCGCTCCCCTCCCCGCTCTCACCGCTTCGGGACCCGAGTCGGGCCCGCCCCTCAGGCCGAGTCGGAAGCGCTCGGGGCCCGGGGCCGCGCTCAGCTGGAGCCGCAGGAGGCGCTGCGCTTCCCGGCCCGGCGGCGACGAGAGAGACGGCGTCGGCGGACGCGGCACCCAGGCCCGGGCCGAGGCCAGCGTCCTCAGGCCGGGCGGAGCCAGCGCGGAGCTCGAGCCCGGCACCGCCGCCATCGAGCCGCCGCCCGGAACCGGAAGCTGCCGCTGTTTCCGCCGCTCGCCCGTCCCCCGCGAACGGCCGCCCGCCCCTCGGGTTCCGGGGCCGGCGCGTAGCAACGAGGGCTCCTGGCCGCTGCTCTTCGGCCGCCGTCAGCCGCCCCGCGTCTCACGGGGGCGGCCAGCCAGCCAGGGGAGCGGCGGCGGCGGCTGGGGCGCGTCGGGGCCCGGGACTCCTCCAGGCAGCCGCAGCCAGCGTAGCCCATGGCGAGGGCTGGAGATGGGCCGAGACCACGGACAGTGACGGGAAGGGCTGGACCAGGCGGAGTCGGGCCCGACGAGGATTCTTCTCCCCCAAAAGGCCCTCGCCCGTCGGAGGAGGGAGCTCAGCCCCCCGCCAGCCGGCACCGGCGCCCTCTCCGCTTGGCCGAGGCAGAACGGCTGCCTTCTACCTCCGTCCCAGGCTTTGAGGAGGCCTCCCTCCCTTCCCTTCCCTTCCCCTCCTCCTCCTCCTCCTGATGCCCCCACGAATGCCCCAAGTGCCGCTATCCTAACATCCGCATGACGGAGCCCCCCGTCCTCCTCCTCCTCCTGAGTACTCCGCGACGTCCCGCCTCTTGCTAAGGCCAAAGGGGTGGGGGGGAGGGTTGTTCACCCGTGGACGTCTCTGCTGGTCCCCCTGGGCGCCTCTTCGCCTGCCAGGGGCTTCCAGGGCACGCGTGGGGGGCCAGGCTGACTCTACAGCATGTATCAGGAAGGCCGTGGAGGGGGGAGCCCCTGCTTTGCTCTGCTCCATGTGCCTTTGTCTAACTGGAATGTGAGGGGTGAGACCCCTGAGCTGGGCGCAATCTAGGGCTTGTTTCCCCCTTCTCTGAGATTGAGGCAGAGGCTTGAGGAATGATTTGTATTTCATTCTGAGTTGCCGAATCAAGTATTCTTCAACAGGGCTGATGGGAATTGTAGGCCAAAGAAAGGGATGGAGGGCCACAAGTGCCCCGCGCCTGGGGGAGAGCGATGGCGGCGGGGCAGGGGGCTTCAGGCATAAGCTGCTCACATCCGCACTGTGCTCACGCCAGCCGCATTAAGAGCCCTGCTGTGGTCCATTTATTTAAAATATGTATTCATTTTTCTTAAATAACAATACGTATTTATTAAACAAATAATAAATAAAGTTGTGGCATCAACAGGAGCATGGCCGTGGATCAGAGGAGTATGAGGAGGTCTATGGCAGCAACGTGATTCGATCCCCCCGCAGCATCTCCAGGTCGGGCTAGGAGAGGCAAGCTGCAGTCTGCAACCGAAACCAGAGGGCTCCAGTCAGTGGCTGAGTTCGGACGACACTTTAGGCAACGGTGGGGGGAAGAGGCAACTGTCCATTGTGTTGATTATTGTGTTGCATGTGTGGGGACACACAACAGACAGTATATTATATAACAGTGGGGAAAAACAATGCGTGTTGGGTAATGCAAAAAATAACAAACCGTCACTTGCCTCTTTCCCCCTCAGTTGCCTAAAGTGTCGTCTGAACTCAGTCAGTGTTGATAGTGCTGGGCTAAGTGGACCAGGGGCAGGTCCCATTTGTGGCTGATCCTCCCGCGTGTTCTGGTCGTCCCCGAGTGATCTGCAATCATAGCCATCCAGGGCACCGCACTGGCATCTCCATGGTTTTGCTGGCCCTATGGGGCTCTGCCACAGCCTCTCTAGCCCGTCAGCTGGCATCTCTCCGGGACATCAGAAGCTGCCGTGTCCCAACTCAAAACCTGCTCCACCTAGCCCAGCATTGTCAGCACTGACTGGCAGCAGAAGCTCTCTGGTGTTTTCCCAAACTCACCTGGAGATGCTGCCTGGGACCTTCCACCTGCAAAAAGAGGTGCCCTAGCTCGCCTACATCCCCGCCCAAGGACAGCACCCCAACACGGCTTTGTGTGCACACTTAGGATGATGGATATTGCTGCAGCCCGGGCTTTATTGCCGTTTTGACAAATTGGTTGTTATTTTGCTATTGGTCATGTTGCAGTGATATTCTGTGTTGAATGTGGATTATTGTCATTTGCCCTGTGGGTTCCCCCCCCCCCAAAAAAAACAGAGGCCGAAAGTACATTTTCGCACATCATGAAATAACCCCAGCTGGGAGCCCCCATCCCTCCCTCCTACTGATGCCATCAGAGGGAAAGGAAGTGGCAATCAGGCATTCTTGCCTGGATCTGTATGAGGCTATAAGAGGGAGAAGAAGCAGTAGCTCTTTCACTGTGTCCATGACCTTCTGAACTTTGCAACTAAGAATCTAGTGCCCAAATTTGCTTTTTTCCTCCTCCCTCCCAATCCCCTTTCCTTTCGTGTCATGTCTTTTAGATTGTAAGCCACCCTGAGAGCCGTTTTTTGGCTAAAGGGCAGGATAAAAGTGCTATAATAATAACAATAATAACAACCCCTCTTGTGGTTGCCGGCGTTTTAATCGCCTCGGGCAGAGCGGCAGCACCTGCTTAGCTTCCCCGCCCAGACGCTGGAGCAGCCCCTGCCTCGACCCAGCCCAGCGTCCCTGCTCGCTCCTGCAAGGCAGTTCGGGCCGCGATGTGCAGCTTGGCGTGGGCGGAGCAAATACACGACAACCGCCTTTGCATGACACCGCCATTGGCCAACACGGCGCCTTGTCAGACGGCAAGAGCCCGCCCTCTCCCAAGGGGGTGTGGCCACTCCCACATTGAGTGACAGCCGCCCTCCGCCTTTGTTCCTCAGTTGGCTAAACAGCGCCCTTGAGGCCGCAGCCAATCAGAGGTCGGCTCTACCCCGATAGAGGGGCGTTGCGATTGACCAGCCACTGGGATGCCCCGATCCCTGCGATTGGCATCCTTCCCCGCCAATAGGAACCGGAAAGCTGGCGAGGGTCCAATCGCTGTCCGCGCAGGGCGGAGCTGCTCGCTCTTGTTGTCGTCCTGAGAGGAGTACAGACGGTCGCTTCGCTCACCAGGACGGACAGCGGCGGCGGCGGCGCGAGAGTTCGATTAGTCGGCCGTATCGTCCCGATCAGTCGGGGCCATGTCGTGGCGAGCAGGGCCCCGGCGGGCCGCTTGGACGAGACAGGCGGCGGCGGTGGCGGCGGCGGCGGCGGCGGCGCCCGATTCGAGTTCCCTCCGGAGACTGCGCCGCTCGACGGTGCTCAGCCCCTGAAGCAGCCGGCCGCGGAACGAGAGGAGGACACGGCGCCCGGGACAGGTCAGTCACGGCGCCGCCCGGGGCCTCGACAGCGGCATGCCCCGCGCCACGGCCGCCCTGCCAGCGCCCGAGACCCTGCCGCGCGGCACTCTGGGAGCGGGAGTCTCTGGGCGGCCGGGCCTGCGACAGGGCGCCTCTGCGGCGCGCGGCATCCTGGGAGGCGTAGTCCTCTCCCCCTTGCCGCGATGACAGCTGCTGGCTCCTCCTCCTCCTCCTCCTCCTCCTCCTCGGATTGGCAGGGGCCGCTTTGCCGAAGCGGCTGACAAGCAGCCCGTCGAGCGGGAGCCCGAGGGATCGTCTGAGGCTTCGCAGCAACCGTTGCAAGGCCCGTCCGGGTTTCAACCTGGCTCGTGGGCGGAGCCGCCTTGGCCCCGCCCCCTCGCTCCGCCCAGGTTGGGCAGCGCCGAAATGCGCGCACCGGCACGGCGACCCGGTCTGTCCGCAGGGCGGCAGCCTTGGTGTAGCGGCAGCCGCTCCGCCTGTCGGCCCGGCCCGGCCTCCCTAAGGGCCAGCCGGGGCTCCGTGCAGCAGGGCGGCGGCGGGATCTGGGCCCTGGCCCTCCGGCGTGCCCGTGCATGTGTATATATCCCCCCCCGCTCTGAGCACGGGGCTGGGGGGGGGGGGGGGCTGGGGGTCCCTGTCGCCTTTGCGGCCTGAGAGGGCAGCCCTTGTGCGCCACGAGAGCCGCAGAGCGCCTTCTTCGCCCACCCGCCTCAGAGGCCCCTGGAGGGGACTGAGCTTGTGCGAAGTCTAGAATCCGACACAGCTGGAGGAGCTGGCGGTGCGGTGGAGCCCACGGAAGTACCGGAAGGCCTCCAGGTTGGATGTTATTTGGGGAGCAGAGTCGAGGAGGAGAAAGCCCACGGCGTAGCGGGCATTGCAAAGCGCCACCGTTTGTACTCTGGGCTGTTGGCTGAAGGCTTTGGGAGTGGGGTGGCTGTGTTCCTTCTTGGGGTCGCTGCTAGAAGAGGCAGGGGGTGGCCCATCTTCCCAAGCCCAGGAGGCCTTCATGCCTCTAAGACTAGTTCCCCTTGAGGAGCGCCCTGGGTGGCTGCGGAGCCCCCCCCCCCCCCCCCGGTCTTCTCTTCCCACAGGTGTGTCTGACGACCTCTTCTCTCTCTGTCTCTGCAGGAAGATCAACTTCACAGCCACAGCACTGAGAACTGTTCTGTCACCAGGAAGTACGACAATGAAGCTGTTGGAAAACTCCAGCTTTGAAGCCATAAACTCCCAGCTGACAGTGGAGACAGGCGATGCACACATCATTGGCAGGTGAGAGGCTCCTTCATGATGGGGAAACATCTGTCCTGCTCATCTTGGCCCACAGCTCCTTCTCTGCAGCACATCAGCCTCGTCAAATCCAGAGCCTGGTTCCTGGTTTTTAAAGAGAAGCTTGTCAGCGGGGGGGGGGGGGGGGGTGGCGGAGTGTTGAGAACATTAATTACTAGTTCGGTAAACCACAGAACCCTGGGATAACGGAGCCGGCCTGGCATATGTTAGCAAGACCTGGTTGGATGAGGCAGGTTGGCTCAAGGTGACCCAATTCTGGCCTTCTGAGATCTTGCAGTAGCAGATGCTCAGTGGTTGGAGGAGGTGGCGTTGTTGTGATTCATCATAATTCCCAGGTATTCCATCCAACAGTCCCTTTTCTGTGTTTTACCTCCTCTTGCTTTCTTGCCTTCTAATTTTTTTCTTTCAAAAGAATGTAGACGAGGGCATTCCGTGTCCCTTAAGCAGCTTCTGCCTCTCTTGGCATGGCTCTGAACAGCTGCTTAACTGGCTGCTTTCTGAACCTTCCTTGTCTCCTGGAATGAACATTGTCCTAACCCCCCAAGCTGCAATTATCTGCTTAATGAGGGGATTCTACCATGCCACTTTTTCTCTTTTGAATTGATTATTTGTACAGTTCTGATCGAAAGTATTGGGAGGGATTAAAAATGGGGTTCCTTTGTGCTCTGACTCGGGGGGGGGGGCACTGAGGCTTTTTGCTGAAACAGGAGTTGTGGAGCTAAATAACACAAGCAGGAAAAATCAAGCCGCTAAATTTTCAGTTGGCATTGTGAGGCTGAGTAGAGGGGCTTGTCTCATAAGATCCGCTTGTGAACTTGACCAGACTAAAGATCCAGCATTCTCAGGGGGAATCGATGGGACTTTCAGCCCTATTGGTAACATGCTTACCCAGCATTCAGCTTAGTTGCAATCCCCTAGCTCTGTGCCTTTTTAATTTGTGAAAAAGAAATTTGGAATAGCGGAATTGTTTTACGATGGAATAGTACAACTAAAAATTAAAACAAATTGGATATTTTTGTGCCTTTTGCTGGAGCATACAAGTGGAATCGAAAGATGACCGTTGTCCCCCGCCTGGGCTTTGATCAAGCAAGCAGGCAGCCTCCTGTGGAGTTCCTGTTCAGGCCATTGGGGAAGGGAGAGGCAGGCAGCAGGGACCAGCCCAGCTCCTCACTTCAAATCCCTTCTACTGTCGTAACACCGTGGTGATGATGGAGAATTCCCCCGAACTCACTTTGAACAGTGTAACGGATGGGAACGCTGGAAGTGGGGAGTGTGTGATGACCAAGAAGGGTGAGGGAAAAGGGGAGAGGACAACGCTGCTCATTTGACTCTCCCCTGCCCAGAGGGTGGATGGAACCTAGGGAGATGCACACCTGAAGAAAGCACCAAAACCCCTGAAGTGTGGATGCTGAATTGCATTTCCGCTTATAGCTTACAGCAGTGGCTTTGTGGCGTTGGCGCTTTCCATCTGGAAACATCCCTGTTGCCTGAAGGGTGTCAGACGAGTTAAGACAGTCCTTGCCAAATGTTGACGTGGCATCTCAATGGCTTCCCGGTGGCCCTGGGCAGTTAGGGTGGTTTCAAGCGAGGCTCTTACGGTGCCATTCCCCTGCCTCGTTCTCAACATTTTGCCCATGGCAGATGGTCCAAACGGCATCTTCTGCTCGTAGGTCTCCTGTGTCTCCCACCACGGCTTCTATTTTTTATTTCTTCTTACCACAGAAAATCTGTTTAGACCAAAAAGGCAGAATGGCCGCGCAAGGCCTTCTTGGTGGTAGCACTAGGAGCCACCTTCCATCTGGACGTACACGTAGGTGGGGGGGGGACCCTGGGCAGCCCCTTGTACTTTGCCAGGAGAAATGCCTGCTCCAACTCGGGTGCTGCCACTTTGGTCTCTGGCTTGTCCCATGGCATTTGCTTGGATAGCTTCCCATTTTTGCAACCTTAGGAGGTGGGCTCGGGGATTGGAGTATTGATCCATGGCCTTCTCGGCTAATCTTTTATAATTATAAGAAAATATCTCAATCCAATTATATGCAAACTAAAAAATATTAATAAAGGAAATCAAAAGGGAGACAGACATATTTTTTCATTCTTATGGGTGTTTTACAACAGGAATACTGGTATTGGTAAGTGAGAGGGAGATGGGAGCGTATTAGCTAAGCCCTTGAAAATGCTACACTTCAATTAAAAATATAGAGCAGACTGTTAATGGTCTCTTGCAGAACGTTTTGGCCGAGTAATAGACAAATGGTGATCATTTTTGTAGAAAACTCCCTGAGGTTTGACATAATTTTAGTTGTGGGGAAATCTTACGCATTGTTAGAATGCCCCCATGTTTCAAGATGCCGTTCTTCTTGCCTTGACTTCCTGGCTCATTGGAACAGCCGAGGGGGATTGGCCCCTTGGCTGGGGGAGAGTGTGAATAGGGCCCATGGAGGGAAGGTGTGGCCCCTGCTGCTTTGAATGTCTGGGGCCTGAGACCACCTTTGTCACCCTGCTGGGTGGCGTTTGCTGGGAGATGGACAGGAGGAGTCTAGCCCAGTTGGTTCTCCTGGTCCTCTTTGGACATAATTAGCTACGGCATCTTTCTAGATGAGCTTGTCAGGATGGCAGTGTGGACACCGTGATGGGCGGCTTCTCATTCCCCTAGTCGGTAAACACAACAGAGACTTGTAGCATCTGAAGCTGATCATAGCATAAGTGCTCACGGACTAGTTTATATTTATGCAAGGTCTCTCAGGGTTGTGGTGCAAAGCATGGAAATCCTCCTAAGGCCTGGAGTCGGCGTGGCCGGTGTGTGTTGCCTGGCTCCCTGGTAGTTCCAGGCTCTGTGCGGTGGTGGCCTGTCAGTTCTCCCTGCGTCTCAGGATTTCCTGGGGCCCTTCGCTCCCAGAAGGTTGTGGGCTGCTCCGGCCATGTCTTCAGGAATTTAAAAGATCTATAAAGACTGATCTCTTCCGGCAGGCCTACCCAGATGAATTTTAAAGTGTTTTATTGGTGTTTTATTGGTATTTTAATGATGTATTGGTTTTATGTGCTTTTAATCAGTTTTGTATTTTATGTTTAATGCTGTTCCCCGCCTCGATCCGTTGGGAGAGGCGGGTAATAAATAAATATATTATTATTATTATTATTATTATTATTATTATTATTATTATGTCCCCTGGGGCTCAGAGCTGCCTGTCTCCCTGCAGGATCGAGAGCTACTCATGCAAGATGGCCGGTGACGACAAACACCTCTTCAAGCAGTTTTGCCAGGAGGGCCAGCCCCACGTGCTGGAGGCCCTGTCGCCGCCCCAGACCACCGGCATCAGCCCAAGCAGGTATGTGTGGCCCAGCCTCATCTCCCACAGAATGGCCTTCCTGGCCACAGCCCCCGAGAAAGGCCATTTAGCAGGGTGTGCCTTGTGTGCTAGGCTCAGCAAGAGCCAGAGTGGCGATGAGGAAGGGCCCCTCAGCGACAAATGCAGCCGCAAGACCCTCTTCTACCTGATCGCGACGCTCAACGAGTCCTTCCGGCCGGACTACGACTTCAGCGCTGCCAAGAGCCACGAGTTCAGCCGGGAGCCAAGCCTCAACTGGGTAAGTGGCTCCTGTGAGGTGATCCTCGACCACGTGCTGCTGCTGCTGCTGCTGCCCCTGCCACACCTTTACCATTTAGGCCCCACAGCCCAGCAACCTGGCCTCCGGGTAACTTCTTTGTTCCGCTGCCGCCAGTACCTTCTCAGGTACACCCACAGATCATGCCAGGAGATGGAACAAACAAGAATTTATTAATAAGAAATTGCATGTCAACAAGCTTAACGGTCACTTCAGTTCAGTTGTGTATCAGTTACAAGGTTTCAATGCTTGTTGGTTTCAGTCAGAACTCTTATACTTTAACAAACTGTTCCTTATTTAATCTATGCTCTAAAATCTTATTTCAATCTCTCAATCAAACACTCTTCTCATCTAATAATCCTGCTTCAGACTCACTTTCTCTCAATACTCAAAAATCTCCCTCAAATCTCCCCCATCAACCTTGTTAGCTCGCTCTGTCAGACACATATATACACTCCACTCGCTCTCTAGCTCCTCCCACTCTTACACAACCAACCAACCAACCAACCCAGGCACTCCAACCAACCAGCCAATCAGCCAGCACTCACCTTCCATTCGGGCACACAGCCAGCCAATCCAGGCACTCCCCCACAACCAGCCAATCACTCTATACTTACCAAGACCTATAACCACAGACAGTAAGTACATTTCGGCCTAGTCATTTACTTTAACTGTTTTTGTTCTTACTTCTTTTTAAAGATATAAACAAGTGCATATCATAAACAATAAGCTTTGCAATATATTTACAACTACAAACAGTAGAACATCACAGCTCCCCCACCCTGCGATCTCGCCTGTGAGCCCCCTGTGGGCCAGCGGTCTGTTGGCTTTCCTCTCTCTCCTCTCTCTCTCTGGCATTCTGGGTCTCACGGCACCTCAGCACTGTGACACCTGCCACTTCAGCTGCTGTCCCCCTGGGTATAGACTGCTTGGGTGGCAAGTGAGCAGCGGAAGAGTCACCCCAGATGTCCAGGGAGTGGACTTTAGAGCGAGGGGCAGGGGAGGGATTTCCTACACATCGGGCTCCAACTCCTTGCAGTTTTCTCTCTCCCATGTTGAGCAGGAATGGTATTCCACCCCTGACATGCCCCGTGGGAAGCAGTCCTACGTTCTCTTAGATGAAAGGCCTTTTGCCCCGGAGGTTGTATTTTGGGGTGGGGTGGGGGTGCCACTTTGGCACAACCCCATCCCTGTTACAGGTGGCCTTGCATCGATGCGACCGAAGGCCTTGCAGGGAGGCCTCCTCCTCGCCTTCCTCCAAAGCAGCATCCACGTTCGCTGCTGCATGGGGGGGTGGAGGCTATGCCCTTGCCCGGCATATCTGGTCCCCTTTCCCATTTGGAAGGCTGTTGAGTCCCACGTGGCTTTCACTAGAGCCTCCACCCACTGCTGCAGGATGAGCCAACGTGGCCAGGTCTTTGCCAGTCACCACAGTGGGCCAGCTTGTCTGGAGGCAAAGCAGCCCCCCCCCCCCCTCGCCCTGGCATGAGCCTTCACAGCACCAGGTAAGCGTCATTTCCCGGAGCGCCCAGGTCGCCTGTCCACTTCTGTCTGTCGGGGAGCATCACGGACCCCCGGGTCTTGGGGCTGGCTCCTTCCCTTTGGATCCCCCCACCCCAGAACTGCCAGGTGCCTAAGTAGCAACTCACAGACATATACACACCGCCTCTTCCTATGTGCTGTGTAAGAACCCAGCCAAAGTCCTGGGTCTGTTTCAGGTGGTGAATGCAGTGAACTGCAGCCTCTTTTCTGCCGTGCGGGAAGATTTCAACGCCCTGAAGCCTCAGCTGTGGGACGCGGTGGACCAGGAGATCTGCCTCCCCGAGTGTGACATCTATAGGTGGGCTTCCAGCCACGGGTGCCGAGGGCTTTGGGCTCTCTGGGACAGGGATGGCGCCGGGTGGGCGGAGCAGCTCATGGCACCCTTTTCTTCTGGCTCTGCAGCTACAACCCAGATCTGGACTCGGATCCGTTTGGCGAGGAGGGCAGCCTGTGGTCCTTCAACTACTTCTTCTACAACAAGCGGCTGAAGCGGATGGTCTTCTTCACCTGTCGCTCCATCAGGTCAGGGCCTGTGATCCCCGGGCAACCCTCCTGCTCCTCTGCCGCTCAGCCCCAAGGGGTCGGTCGCATACTCAGGTGCGCTTTGTCTTCCCAGTGGCTCCACCTACCCTCATCCTGAGGCTGGGAATGAGTTGAATATGGACCTGAGCGAGGACGATGCGGAGGAGACGGCCAGTAGCTGTGACAAGGACGGGGGCAGCATTGAGGAGGACAGGTGAGGCGGGAAAGCCTCTGGCTCTCTGGCTGAATGTGTGGAAACAGCCCTGTCCCTGGCTTGGGGCACCGGGGCCCTTGCTGCTGCTGAGAGCTGGGCAGAGGGCTCCCTCGAGGGGTGTGGGGTGGAGGGGCTCCGTGGGCTGGGCTTTGCCCCTTCCAGCAGCCTTCCCTCCGTGCCTTTTCTCTCTGCAGGAGACAAGTGGTCTGTATGTGATGCCTTGGCCCCTGCTCACCCACCCACCCACCCACCCGCCCAGGTTGGCTCCTCCAGTGTGTTCCCCAAACAACCCCGGTTCTGAGTGGCCCTGCCTGCCTGCCTGCCTGCCTGCCCGCCCGCCCGCCCGCCCGCCCGCCCTGTGGATGCCGCGTGATCAGCCGGTGCCTCCTCCGGATGGCCAGGATGCGGCCAGTGAGCAGCGGCCCACCTGCTCTGCTTCAGGGTCCTGGACGCAGAGGGCTTGGCACTCCTTTTGGATTTGTTTCCCTGCCTTTCCCCGGGATGGCAGGATCCTCCAGAAGCACGTTCTGTTCCAGGCTGGGGCAGAGCGAACTCTGTCCGTTCCCAGCCTCGGCAACCCTGGTGCGGAAGTGGCGCCTCGCCAGAGTCAGGGCTGCGCCCTCCCTTCCTTCATAATGCTGAATCCCTCCCCCGCCCCCCAGCTGACTGACTGTGGGAATCGTCCGTTTGTTTCAAGTCTCCATTGGGGCTCTTTTTGCCCCCCCCCCCCCCCCCGGCTACATTGGCTGCTTCTCTTGGCAAGTGTTTCAACCCTTCCTGATGCTGCGACACACTGGTGGCTGGCCGACAGGCAGAAGCTGCGTTTGCTGGGGGGGGGGGGGGGGGGGCCTCCGTTGTGCCCCTCCCCTTTCAACCACGACAGACATTTGGCACGGAGTGAGCTGAACCTGGACTGGCAGAAGTTGGGGTTTGGGCATCTTGGTGACGTTGCTGCTTTGCGCTCCCCAAGGGCTCTTAGAGTTTTATTTTTGTATTGAGGCCTGACCCCTCCCCACCCTCCACCCCCGATGCCCTTCTGCTGTCTGCAGGGAGCGGCCTCCCCACACCTGCTGCTCCGCCCGGCCTCCTTCCCTGCCCCTTAACGAAGCTCCGTGGACCCGTTGCTCCGTTGACAAAGGCTCCCTCGACCCTCCTCCATTCACGAGGGGAAGGGACTCTGGTGCTGACCAGAGCCAGGGGGCCCCGGGGTTGCCTATGTGGCCCCTCTCCCTTCCCCCAGCGCTGCCTGTACTGTGTGCTGCTGTGCAAATGCCCATCTCCCCCCACCCCATTCCTTCTTTTGCACTGATTGACCCTCTCTTCGTGGGGGGGGGGGCGGTTCTTTCATCGGCAGGGGGGCAAGAGCGAGGGCCTTCAGGAGCTGGTGTGGTGGGTGTGGAAGGGGGAGGGTCACAGTTGGCGACAGCCTTCCCATCCCCAGACGCAAAGCCTCTGCTGCCGCCAGCCAGGCAGGAGGCTGGGTCAGCTGAGAGCCCCCCAAGGCTCCTTGGGGCTCGCTGGGGTCGTTCTCTGGTGGGTTGTGGAGCCAGGCTGCCCCTGCCGCCAGAGCTGCCTCGAGGCAAGGGGGGGAGGAACGGAGTGGTTTTCCAGGGTGCCCTCCCCCCTTTTGTGTTTTGAGTGGGGTAGAGGAGGAAATAAGGGGAGGGGCCTCCCTGCCCCAGAGCCGGCCCAGGCAGACGCGCTCCACTGCCCCCTCCTGCTTTCCGCACCCTTCACTTGCCTGGAAGGCAGTGGCTGTTTGAAAGGGGGGGCGGCATGGATTCCCTGCTTCTGTTCCCCATTGCTGCTCTCTCACCAGTGCCGGGCAGCCAGCGCGTTTGGGAACTCCTTTTCTTCTCTTCACCCCCCCCCCCCCCCCGTTTAAATTCACTGGCTTGTTTACCTCCTCCTCTGTTTAACTACATTGCCTAGCAATTATTAGGGTGGCTATAAAAGTTTTTTTTTCTCTGTGATGTAACTTGTCTTTGGGGGGTCCTTGTTCTATTTCTTTGAAGAGAAAGGGGCCGTGGGGGAGAGTGGGGAGCCAATGTGAAAGGTCTTTTCTGCAAGCCCTAGCCCTGCAGGGACACTTTTAATGCCCCCAGGGCGGGGGGGGGGGGTGCTTTAGCCTTCAGCGTTGTCCTTTTCCTATCCTGCTCAGCTGTCTTGTCCTGCTGGGTCTGCTAGAGAGTGACTGAGCAAAGGCCTTTTGAGTTTTTCATGGATCTTTTTGTCACTCCTATAAAGATGAGCAAAATCTACTGGGAAAGATCAACAACAAAAACGCTTGCTCAGCTGTAGATTTCTTTCGCCGCCACCCCCTGAAAATCCAGCCCTTATCTCACAGCAGTGAATTGTACCTGCAAAGTAGTTTGGGAGGGCTGAGTCACCGGCAGCCCTCTGTTGCTCTGGAGGTGGCCCAACGGCTGGCTGGCCTGCGCCTGCCTCACGATCGTGTTACCAGGACCTAATCCGTGTGCGCCCAACGCGTTGAACACAGGAGCCGCCAGGCAGAGTATTGGGGTTTGGTGGTTTTTTTATATATATATATTCACAATTTTTATTTAACTTTTACCTTTCCAACTATAACCAAACTCACACATACAAAACAATTGCATAACATTAAAAATCTGAGGAAAAACTATAGGTACGAGTAAACACATGCACGTGCAAGAAACAAAAAGTACACTACAAAACCCAAACCCCGATAAAATGCCCCGTGGTCCAAGTTACTCCTAAAGGCTTAGGAAGGGGGGCATGCTGACCAGAGATGTCTGTCGGAGTGGACATCTTGGGCCATTGGCTCTCTCGAAGGAGGGCAAGAGCTGTGAGATCCCTGAGCCCGGGATTGTTGATGCCACCTGGCTGTGGCTCCCCAAGGTTTCTGGAGGGTCACAGATTGCCCACCCCTGGCCTGCCTAGGCAGTGGCCGGAAAAGCTGTGGCTCCTCTCTGACTATCGGTTTGGGTTGATGGGGAAACCTCGAGCCAGAGCCCCGATGTGCAGGAGGAGTCTGCAAAGCCCCATCACAGAGTCTGGCTCCATCTCTCTAGTAGTCCTCTCGGTTGGGCTAAAGATCCTCCAATTTGGATTGTTCTAACCAGAGCTGTCACTGACGCACACAGGGCCGGGGAGAGCTGCTGCTGCTGCTGCCATCTGTCTCAGTGACTTCCATCTGCCAAGATGAAAATCCTTTTACCATTTAGAGATGTGCCAAGTTGCAGCACCGCAAGTATTTCAAAGCAAAGTTTCTGTCAAATCCATGGGGGGAAAGGTTGCATTTCACCAAGCGCTCATGTGGCTGCAACTAAGATGCACCATTTGCCGCAACGTGGCCTGAAGAGATTTGCGCCAGCATGCCGTGAGAACAGGAGGGCAGCCATGGGGGGGGGGGGGGGGGAGGTTCTCCATCTGCACTAATTACAAATGTGTTTAGAACTTTATTTCTATCTAAAACACAATTTACCAATGACGTTTGCTTGGTCCTATTATCAATCTTCCTCCATCGTACCCAAAGAACCCCAAATGTTAGGGGAAGGGAGAAGGGAACTTAATTGTGTGTTGCAAACATTGGGGTCTGTTGAAGTCTAGAAAACTGACAGCACAGTTTTAAAAGAAATCAGTTCCTGGTGCAAACAAAGCTTGAAATAAGCGACCTACCAATATTCCTAAACCTGTGTGGATTTGTCTAATTTCATTTGAGTGGGAATTTTTGCTTGGAAGTTTCATCCTCTGGAGTGAAAGGACTGAGGAGGAGGAGTCTGGACAGCCAGGGGGCCTCAGCTGTGGCATTCAAGGAGTAGGACGGGATCCCAAGGCCAGGATCCTGCAGATGGAGGTGCTACCTGCACTGCTGTGCTCTGAAGCTTTGCATCCACCAGTCGCAAGGATTGGAGGGAACACCCGCTCCAGATGCTGCTCCTCCTGACATTAGGACTCACTGAGATCGGGGGAAACCGCTTCTGTTCTCCTGCTGAAGCCCTTGTGGCAAAGGCTTCTACCAAAACGGATTTCATCTGGCCCTGAGCTGATGCCTAAAGGGCAGAGGGTGAAATTCTTCAGTCAAGCCAGCCTCTTCCTGGGGCTCCATCTTTCTTCAGAGGTGACCACCAGCCCCGCCTTGCTCTCTGCTACTAAAACAGATCGCGGG
Organism: Anniella stebbinsi; assembly: GCA_029215795.1. Lineage (NCBI taxonomy): Eukaryota > Metazoa > Chordata > Lepidosauria > Squamata > Anniellidae > Anniella > Anniella stebbinsi. The sequence goes on along the minus strand of JARDYH010000006.1, from coordinate 119,312,198 downwards.
GGGCGGGGGGCTCTTCAGAAGGGTGCTCAGTCTCTCAGAGCGCCCTGGAGTAAGGGGGAAGGATCCTGCTGAGAACAGCACTCCATCATCATCTATTGATTTCTTACTCGCCTCTCCCTCCGGATCGAGGCGGGGACCAACAGCAACACAAACCCTATAAAAGACATGAAGCTGATTGAAAGCATCTAAAATTCATAGGCTATTAAAGACATTTTAATACAGGTATTATTCTCATCGTTCCAGTGGGTCAAAGGGGGGGGGCTATCCGCCCAGGAGATCTCCGCGATGACGGGCTCTCCTACCCCCCACCCCCCCGACGCTCTCAAGGGAAGAAGCCCGATCTTGGGGCAGGGGCCTTGGGGGGGGGGGGTGGCAAACCTTTGCCGCCCTTGGACCCACTGTCCAGCCCCCTCCCACCCCCCACCGCCAGAGGTCAAAGGCGCTTGAGCAGATGCCCGGCCGGCCGGCCGGCCTGCCTGGCGACCGGGGCAAACGCGCCCATCCAGGCCCACGGAGGAGGAGGAGGAGGAGGCCGAGGCGGAGGAGGCCCTGCGGCTCGCGAGGGATGGCGCTGCGCCCCCGCCGGGCTCGAGTCTTCTCCGCCGGCGGGCCCAAGGGCGGCGGCGCTTCCTGCTCCCGGGGCCCCGGCCAGCTCGGCTTGTCAACAGAACACGGGTCTCCGCGGCAACGCAGCTCGCCCGGCCCAGCCCGGCCCGGCCCAGCCCAGCCGCCTGCAGGCCCTGAGGTAGCGTGGCTGCCCCCGGGGGAGAAGGAGGGAGGGAGGGGGACCCCAAGCCAGGCCCGGCCCGGCCCGGCCCCGCTGGGGTGGCCCGCTGCCTCCCCGCGGCTCTGTCCCTGGGCCCAGCGCGGGCCGTGGCGTGGGGCTTCGCCTCCGGGCTGGTGCCTCCGGGCGTCTGGGACCTGGCTGGCCCAGGCGGCGGCGGCGGCGGCGGCGGCGGGAGCCCCAGGGCCCTTTGCCACGGGCATGGGGGGTGGGGTGGGGTGGGGGGGAGGTGGGCGGCGTGGCCTGCGGGGCTTTGGGGGCCTTTCGCTCCCATCTGGGCCAAGCAAGCCGCCGCCTCTCCGCCTCCGGCTCCGCTTGCCATGCGGGCATCCTGAGGCCGCTGGCCTGCTTTACAGGGTTGTCGTAAGGTTTTTACCGAGAGCGCCGTGATGGTTTCTCTCTCCAGTAGAAAGAAGGCGGCGACGGAGCGCTGCTTGGGCCGTGGGCCTCCTCCTTCCGCCTGTTGCAGGCAGCTGCTCGCCGCTCCCTGTGCTTCTTTGGGGGGAGCAGCCGCGGGAGGACCCCCCCCTCTCTCCCTCTCCCTCTCCCTCTCTCTGTGTGTCCGGGCCAGAGAGCAGGTCGGGCTGCAGCCTCTCACGGGGGTCCCTGCCGGCAGCCGCCCCCGTTTCCTTTGTGTGGTTCTAGGGGAGCCAGAAGCCGGCTGTCAGAATGCAGCATTTTCTTCAGGTGGCCTCCCAGGACAAACAAACGTGTCAAGATCTAAAAACTGTGCCACTAAGAACAACGTCAGTAAAACTTCTCCAACCCTAAACCCTCTTCATGGAAAGCCGTCTGAACTGGCTTCCATTCTGAGGGTTTGTGTGTATGGTATTGCCATTTTGAGCAACCTGTGATGGAAGATGCAAATTTACACAGTGAAGTTAATCGAATTGACTTTATGCTGCTTTCATCAGCTGTTTTTGATTTTGTTTTATTTATTTTATAATGCTAATTGTCAATTTTGTGCAAACTATCCTGAAAACCCCCCAGTTGAGTGGGGTTTCAATTTAAAATGATATGGATTCAATCTTTATTTCTAATATGTGTAGCTGCCTTTTTACTGATCCCATATGGGTGAAGAAGACTGCCCACTGAGAGGCTTATGAGCCACGATTATCCCATTGTGACAGAGGGCCTTACAGAGCAGGTTGGAAAGCAAACCAACTCTGGAAGGTGGGGAACTGGGTGCATCTGAGCAGGCAAGTTGGCTCTCCCATCCTCCAATTCCCCAGCTGTGCGTAACATAGGAAGAATCTCTCCTAGCCCTGACAGGGCTACCGCAGACCCCCAGTTTCCACGGCCTCTCCTGAGTGAGCTAAAGACCCCTGAGCTCATACTGCCACTACGTGGGTTGACGACAGCTGAGCAAGGGCTGGTGCCACGAAGAGAACCTGCACATGACCGTGAGCTTCTCCACACGAGCGATTTATTGCACACTCGTGATTGGTCACTCACTGAGGTTTGCGTGTCCTTTTCATGACGTTGCCAACATCCGATGCCTCTCCACCGTTTTCAAGCGGGAATCCGCCATTTTATAAAAACCGAAAATGCAGTAAAGTGGAAAATATGCTATAAAGCAGTGCTATCTGCTGGCAGTAAAATTGAAACACACGAGAAGGAACCGGCAAAAACAAGGGGTGGGGTTTGTGTACTGTGCTGATCCTTAAACCTGCGAAGACTCCAAAAGCCAAACCCCCAGTAAGGCTGTGGAGGTTTTGCTGGATGTGGAGAAGCCCTGTATTGATTTATTGAATCCATTCCTTAGCCACCTTTGGTTCTCACAAGGCAGCTTACAATATAAAACATACTATTCTATATCAATAACAAATTTATAAAATCATAAATTATTTTTAAACCAATTTGAGACAAACCGGTCACAAAAGCAGCATGTCTAATAAAAAAAGCTCTGACTGAAAGCTAAAGCAGAACAAACAAATTTCTTCTCGTCCATCGCTCCCAGACTATGGAATGGTCTGTCGGAGGAGGTTAGACAAATTGACAGTCTTCATGAATTTAAGAGAGTCATGAAGACTGTCCTCTTCCGACAGGCCTATCCAGATGAATTTTAAGATGTTTTTAATGTTGTATTTTTCTCTTGCTTTTTAAAAATTTTAACTGTTGTGATTTTATGTTTTATATTGTTGTTCCCCGTCTCGATCCGGAGGGAGAGGCGGGTTACAAATAAATATTATTATTATATTATTATTATTATTATTAAAACCTCTTCAAAACAGCAACAGATGGGTCGGGCCGTAGACTACTGGAGAGGGAATTTCACAGAGCAGGGGCCACCGCAGGGAAGACCCTAACTCCAGTGGTCTTTCCTCATGTGGTCTTTGCTAACAAGGTTGTTGCTTTCCAAGCAGTGCTTAATTTAAAAAGGGGCGTGTGCTCACATCTGTACGCTCGTTCACACGCGCCTGGTTGTTGCACCTTCTGATTTGGAAGCCCGGACTTCTCCCTACACCTGGATGTGCTGGGGCTGATGGTGGTTTCTCAAGGATGGGGCAAAAGCACCCTGCACTTGACTTGTACAAAAACACTCTCTTTTTTTGCGCCTTTTCAGGTTTCAGAGCTGAACCCAGGCCTTGGAAACAGGTTTCAGTCTCACTTTTGTCCGGGAAGACAATTTCTTTGCCGCCCTGTTCTCTTCTGATGCGTGGAAGGGAGACTGAGGGGGAGACTGAGGGACCCGTCTGTTGTGAGGAGAAAGGCAGCACTTACAAGAATGGAGACGACGCAGGACAGCGCCTGTGAGTAGGCTGCACTTGGGGACCCAGAGCTGCCTCCCCCTTCACATGTGCATTCTGCTGAACGAGGCCGGGAATGGTCCTGAGGGGTGGCACATTGGAGCATCTCCTGCAAAGAAGGGCAAGGAAGTGGGGTTGGTGGGAGGGATCATTTGGTGGCTTGTCCCGTCCTCATCTTCTGCTCTTTCCTCCAACAGCGACTACTCAGCTGGGGAGAAGGAAGAGACTGCCCCTGCACTCACAGTTGGGAGAAAAGAGGAAAAAGGAAGAGGAGGCCGCAGATGGGGCACAGAAGGAGGAGGGCGGGGCGCAGAAGGAGGCGCCACAGAGTACACGGCAGGCCACCGGGCGCCAGCACTGGCGCACGCTCCAGAAAGGCTTCCGGCATGCAGTCGAAAAGGTACATGGGAACCCCTGGCTTGTAGCAGCTGCTTTCAAAGGGAGGTGCAGGTGCGTAGCAGCCCCTGGGATCAGGCAAAGTGCCACTTGGAACTGCTCTGGAAATGGCATCCCGCACACACCAAAGCCATTCTGTCGTAGCTTTGGAAGACCGAGAGACGTTCCCTAGCATCGCAAACCAGGTTTTCTGGCCTAAACTCTGGTTCAAATTAAGCCCCCTGTGGAAGGGAACAACTTCTTCCCTAGGACCTTCTTCCTCCCCCCCTCTCCCCCCCCCCCAGTCTGCTCTGTTTAGGCTTCCTAGACCATTCTGGGGGGGAGGGGGGGTAAGAACCACCAGAGACAAGACTCAAAACAAGTTGGTGATACAGGAACCCTGCAGGTCTAGCGGGGAGCAGGCGTGCGACCTTCCCCTCCCTGGCACTCCGCCCCGATTCCTGTAAAAAACAAAAACAGTAGTTAGAAGCTCCTTCATCCCCCTGGACCTTAATTAATTTGCTTTATCTGGAAGTGCCTCAGTTTAAAGAAGTTAAAAGCCCAAATGGGATCTGATTATCTTGTTGAATAGGAAAAGGAAAAAAAACATCTGAGTGTGGGCAGGAAATGAACATTAAGAATTAGAGGCAAAACCAGGTAGTAGTACAACATAAAATATATTAATTATTAGGAAAGCTGAAATCAACTGGCACATAAACACAGAAAAATATTTTTTTTTAATCTGGCTAAACAGATATTCTTTGTCCCAGGATGGTAAAAGATTAAAGTCCAGCCACACTTGCATAGATCTAGGAATGAAAGCGTGTTTTCCAAAGCGCACGCCCTGTAAGAGGCAGCTGCCTGGCAGCCACTATCCTCCACAGCGCATAGAGGGCCTCATCAGATGAGTGTTTTATCGCACGCTTGCTACTGCTCACGTTCAGATGTTCGCGCGTCCTTTGGATGACGATGTCCACCTCCCGCTCCTTCCACTGGTTTTTCAATAGCAAAATAGACCCCTTGTAATCCGACTTTTTTTTTGTAAATGAAATGTGCCGTGATCTCCTGCTGTGTGCCGGAAAAGCAGCATGATATAAACGGCCCCTGAATGGGCCACGTGGTCTTTGTTTACTTTCTGTTTCCTCTCCCGGAAGAAAAAGGAAGCAATGAATGACAAAAGCGGGGTAGAGAAGTGACGGTAAAGAAATGCGATTTCCCCCGTGTGATGATGCTCATTGCTCAAAACAAACGAGAAGGTGGCTGGATCTGTGACTCTGAATCTCTGAGTCCCCAGCCTTTGATAGAGGAAAACCCTCAGGGGATTGGTTGCCCAAATGATGTAGGCAAATCAGCATTATGCACAAGGGGAGGGCTTGTGAAACACCCCTCAAGAGCAGGATAAAGTGTGAATGGCGCTGCAGGGCCAGTTAGTTGGGCCAAAGGCATGAAGCCAAACAATCTAATGGACCGGACAGGATCCACAAATATGTCTCTTTCTACATCACAGACAAAGGAATGGAGCAGAGTGCATGCCGGTTCCCTGGCTGATGTTGCTAGCTCAGACAACTGAGTCTTGGGCCTGTTGTAAAATGGAAGTTTGTTTGACACACTATTGAAATCATGGCCAACGTAGGCCTCGTTTCTGACAGAAGCCATGGGCAGACACCAATGAACTTGCCTCCTTGGGCACCATATGTTGATGGGGGGGCAGAACAATTGGAAACCCACAGGACAGGGAAGCATCAAGATATTTTGTTGCCTGTGATGACTAGCAGGGTAGCCATAAGTCTGAGCTGTGACATATGAGTGAAAACTGAGGTTTTTCTTGCCAGTTCTACGAGCATCTCTACGTTAAGGGAAATCGCATTGTTTACCTGGGGCTTTTCTGCTTCCTGGTTCTTTGGCACGGTTGTTGTGGCTGCATTATTTATTATTTATTGTATTTATTGTATTTTTACCCTGCTCCTCAGCCAAAAGAGGCTCTCTGAGCGGCTTACAATCAATCAGTAAAGAAGACAGTCCCTGCCCTCAGGCTTACAACCTAAAAAAGACACGACACACAAGGAAAAGGAATTGGGGAGGGAAGAGGGGGGGAAAGAGAGAGAGAGAGAGAGAGAGAGAGAGAGAGAGGAAAATATGTAGACCAGTGACAGGGCTGATGGGGTTGTCCTGCTCCTGAAGGAGGGGAATCCAACTGGAGCCGGCCCTGATGTTTCCTCTGCCTCCTCCGTCTCGCTTGCTCTTTCTTTCTCATCTCCATTACGTGGGAGGAGAGGGTGACAAGAAGTTTGAATTGAATACTTGCCCCTCATTCAATTCCACTGAGTTCTATTGAGTCTAGTCCCAGAAGAGCCTGCTGTTTCCCAGCTATTACCACTTTAAAAGTGGTTCTTTTTTCCCGGGTTTTTGAAAGGATTCTGTGGAAGACATCCTGGTTATTGACGACATCCTGACATTGAACCAAAACCTTTGTCAGTGGCCAACCAGGAGCGTGCAATAAACCGCTCGTTTAGAGGAGCCCTGTAAACAAGGGATGAGAACAGAGGAGTCATGAGGAGAGCTCTGTTAGAGCTCTGCTTCCTCCGCTGATGCAGCCCATCCATACCGGCAGCCCTGCAGGGTAGCCAAGGGCAGGTGAATGCAGAGATATGACATCGCCTGGGGAGGACCCACGTGGGCTGGCACCTCAGAGGTGGCCTGTGCCCTATCCAAGGGCAGAGCAGGGCTTTCCTTCCAGGCGAGGGCGGGGAGCGCTCCTGAGCCACACGGTCTTCCTGCCAGTGGCTGTGCCGCTGCCTCTTCTTCCTCATCTTCTTGCTTTGTAGATGAAGAACGAGGAGATGAAGGTGGCCTACCTGAGCCACGGCCTGCAGCACGTGCGCCGCGTTGTCTTTGCCAGCCCCGTGCGCCACGTGGCTCACGATACACTCAAGCGGATCTTTGTGGTGCTGGACTCAGCGAACATGCTGCATTTCTTGAAGGAGGACGGGACCTACCAGAGCCACAAGAGAGCTCCCGCCCCCATCACCGGGCTCCTGTACGCTGCCCAAGTGGACCGGTTTGTAGCCTGGGATGAGGGGGGCCTCCAGGTGTTGGACTCCGGCCTCCAGTTGCTCTCCCAGGTGCAGTCTACGCTGCCCATCCGCTGTGGCCTTTACAGTGAGCAGCTGAACCGGATCGTGACAGCGGGTGATGGCAACCTGACCCTCTGGGACTTCCGCTATGGCTTCCGGAGCCTGCACTGCCACGTCACCGTGAGCGAGGGCCTGGCGCCTGGCGATGCCATCGGCCACCTCGCCTTGGAGGCCAGCAGCACGGAGGGCCTTCGCTGCTTTGCCGCTTGCGACGCCGGAGCTGCTGCCTTCGATGTCTCCAAGGGAAAGCTCCTCTCCTTCCGGAAGGAGCTCCACAGCAGGTGAGGCCTCCGCCGGCCCAGGCAGAGCCAGGAGCGTGCTGGAAACGCGGTGCCACCACGAGGAGGAATGGCCGCTCTACACCCTCCTCTGTGGAATGGAGCCGTGGGCAGGATCCGCGGGCTGCCTCATTCATTCACAGTAATGCCTGGACCCCTTGGGCGTGGGGGGGGGGGCAGGAGTGCAGATTGGGTTGTGAAAATCCAGACAAGCCGTATCGCCTAAACCACAGTCCAGGCCTGCGACGTTCTGCAGTGCACCTTCCAAATTCCCACAAGGAAGTTCCCCCAAATCAGAAAGCCTAAACGTTCCCCATTTGCATAAATATTTTGGCTTGCAGAATTTGGCTGACCGGCATTTGGATGGTGATGACAAGCCCTGGGGGAAGGGGAAGTTGTGGAAGAGGGGATTCTGGGGTTGAGGGGGGGCTGTTAATCTTACAATTAATTGAAAATGCAAGGAGCGATTTATAAAATCGGTGGTGATCCAGAGGCTCCTGCTGCTGGAGGAAGAAGTCCAGATGCTCAGGCGCCTGTTGCTGCTTGTAGTTCTCCAGCGTGTTGTGCAAAACACCCGCGATTTAGCTTCTGCCCAGTGTCAAATGCGCCATGTTCTGTCCTGCTCCTGTCCCTGCCGTCTTCAATGAGTGACAGTGCTTGACTGTGCTGTTCTACAGCCACAGAGCGGACACAAGCGGTGGCATTCTGCCCGGCTGGCTGCTCTCACCAAGCCTCCCAACAAAGCGCTCTCCAAAATGAAAAATGTAAAGCAACCACAAAATTGGCCATTACGCGGAAGGCTGCAAACACGTGGTCATGACATGAGGCCCACTTGGCCAAGCGGCTCCATCGTCTCACTCTATTCAGTCAGCCAGTCTGTTCAAGAGTATCTGTATCCCACCTTCCTAGTTCCAGACTGAACCACTCAAGGCAGCTAACCTAAATAATATTTTAAATCCACAACTGCAAAAACAAATCTGAATAAGCAGCAGGTAAATGACAAAACCACCACAATAGTATCAAAGCGGAGCGATAGCGGAACTAACCGACCTGCCCGGGTCCTGAGCCAAAGAATCTCCCGGAGTGGCCAGGGAGAGGACCAGCATTTCTCCTCAATGCCATTTTTAGCAAGGCGGTTCATGGGTGGTGACTGAAAATCTTAGCGATTGTTTAAAAATAAGCTGCATAAATATATAGCGCCACATTTTATTTATTTATTTATTTATTAAAACATTTGTATCCTGCCCTATTATTGCTGGTTTCTGAGGGCAGCGTACAGATAAAACCAGAACAATATAAGCATAAATAATTTACACAGCTAAAAGCATATTAAATAGTTCACAAATTAAAACCGGTAGAATTTTTTTAAAAGCAATAAAACAATTAAAACTATGTGTAACCATGGAGAATTAGCCCTCAAAGGCTTTGATAAAAAGCCATGTTTTAACTTGGCGCCAAAGTGAATCCAGTGTCGGAGCCAGTCAGGCCTCCAAGGGGAGTGTGTTATTCCTCAAGCGGGGGGCCACCACAGAGAAAGACTACTTTTAAAAAATTAATTGTGGGGAAACAATTCTGGTCACCATTGCTAAAATGGTGGTGACTAGAAAGGTGCTTTTTTATTGCCTTAAAAATGTATATACATTGCATTATTGTTTAATACTCTTTCACTATAATGTCTATATAGATATATAGATTTCCTAACTATTTAAAAGATTGATTGAAAATAAAACAAACGGGTGATAAAAATGGTGCCCAGTGTAACAGGGATGCTGAATGAGCGCTGACCCACGATAGATGCACCGGGCTGAGACGTCTCTCTGATGGATCATTGCCCATGTCAAAACAGCACCTCTTCCAAAAGACGGAAGAGCCACACCTGTGCAGTTTATGCTACGCACCCATCCGTCCGTCCTCAAAAAAGCTGGACTTTCTCCGGTAAGAAAAAGGATGGAAGCAGAGCTGGGGCCTCATCTACACCAAGCAGGATATTGCACTATGAAAGCGGTATATAAAAGGCAGGAGCCACACCAAGCAGGATCTAGCACTATGAAAGTGGTATATGGTCTGTGTCAATAGGCCCCAACAGTTGTCTGTGCACTTCAGTACCGCTATAAAGCAGTTGTGTGGCTCCTGCCTTTTATATACCACTTTCATACCGCTTTCATAGTGCAATATCCTGCTTAGTGTAGATGAGGCCTGGGAAAACACAGGAGGATTACAAGTGGATAGTGACATGTGGAAAATGTGGCGGACTGAGCCATGGTGATTCCCCAATAAGTTCTCATTTGGAGGCAACCACCATGGTGATGCTTTCCAGTGCAATGCTATGGCTGTCTACTCAGAAGTAAGTCTGATGAACTTCAGTGGGGTTTATCCCAGGTGAGGGAGTCTAGGATTGCAGCCTTGGCAGTGCAGACAGCTACACGGAGTATGCGGCTGTCCAGGCTGCTAGTCATGAGGCCTCCTTGGCGCCTCCATGTCGTGTGCCAGCTGCAACGCACAGAACTACAAATGGGTGGGGAAGGCTGCCCCGCCACATGAGGCTCTAGGAGCTGCCTGTCTGGCCATCGTAAGGAGCAGGATGCAGCCGAGATGGGCCAGATCCACGGGGCTCTTCTTATGGGGCTCCTCCGCTTCTCCCGCAGGGTGATCACAGATATCACCTACTGTGAAGCCATTGGCTGTGCTGTGACGGCCTCCCGGGACACAACCATCAAGGTCTGGGATCAAGACTGGAACATTCAGATGGTTTTCGTGGGCCACACTGGTGAGTGGGGGCAGGCACCCATGGAGGGAGGATGAGGAGCGAAGGGCGACAGGCGCCCCACCCACCCCATAGCCTGCAAGGACAGACGTTGGCCAATATCCCTTCTCTTCCCCTTAGGCAAGGGACAGCCTGGCTCTTTTGTGGGAAAAAACCACCCAACTAATTGGGAAGAATGAGGCATTGGCCCATGGCTATGGGTACAATTGCCACCTTCTCCCTTATAGAGCAGCTGCATGACTGGCAGGAATTCAACAGATGAAGCTTTTATCTGCATGAATATGCATTGAAAAGGCTCTACCTGTTGCATTTCTGGCTGGTACAGAGCTGTTGCAGGCATAAGGCTGTTTCCTTCATAGTTATCACGGCTACCAGCTGGTGATGGGTCTGTTCTCCTTGAATCTTGTCCTTGTCCTCTGAGCCCCTGGCAAAAATGGCAACGTCTGTGAACAGGAGGGGTTGTGCTGAGGAGTCGTTAGGAGTGCAAGTGGCCCTGAGAGATGACGAGATGGAGACTCTCCTCCTTCCTGCAGCCATTTTGAAAGGCAAAGCAGAGGGTCACAGGGCTCCCCGAATGCCTGAATTCACCCGCCAGAGCTGGAGAGGAAATGCCGGTGGGGCCCCCTGTGCCGCTCGCTCCCCCCCACTGCACTGTGAACGTCTCGCCCTCGTTGGCGCGTCCTCTCACGCTCCCCCCCCCTTGGCCCACCCGCCTTGTGCCTGCAGCTCCGGTGATCGCTGTGACCATCTACCCTGAGAGGCCCCTCATCTTCTCTGCCTCCCAAGACGGCACCATTCGCACGTGGAACCTCGACACCATCGACCAGGTGGATCAGGTCCATATCTCGGAGCCGGTGGAGGCCCTGGAGACCAAAACCGCTTCGCGCGTCATCTCCATCTCTGGCTCGTCCCTGAACCTCTGGAAGATCAACCAGCTCTACTCGCTGTACGCCCCTTTGGGCTCTCCTGTCAAGCGCCTCAGCTGCTTCAACTTGAAGGCCACGGGCGACTTCCCCGTCCGCATCCTCTGCCTGTGCCAGGATTCCACGGTGCGGCTGCTGGATGCGGAGAGCGGCCACGTCTGTGCCGTCCTCTCGCTGGAGCAGCCCTTGCAGGCCTGGGACGTGGCGTACTGCTTGCCCCGGGAGACCCTCTTTGTGCTGATGGAGCAGGGCACCCTCTTGCGCGCCAACGCTGCCACCCACCCCATGGTGGTCAAGAAGCACACACCCGCCGACGCCTGGGACTCCAGGCCCTGCTGCCTCCTGCTCTACAGCCACACCGTCAACCCCGAGGCGGCTTACAGCACGTGGTTGCAAGTGGCTGAGAACAAGGGCCACCGGAAGCCATGGCAGAAACTCCCACTCAAAATGCAGGACAAAAACAGGTGCGGTGTCTCAGCAGAGGGAATGGCCTGTGCCCAGCCCCCTTGCGTCGCTTTCAGGCCTCGGGTGAAACCCTGCTGCGGGCCTGACTGGTCTCATGCAGAGCCTGAAGTCTGCACCCAAGGCACAACAGCCGACACATGGGTGCGGGTGGGCAGGCGTCACCCTGGATTGCAGTCACCGGCCATGCTGAGTAGGAGGCCCCCGAAGCCTGGGGCACGGGTAGAGGCTGTTGTCCCGAGCAGATCTGCCCTCGACAGGGTCCACCGTAGCCCAGGAACTTTTCTCTAGCCTTGGCCCTGGGGCCTGTGTGCAGTGCCAGCCCATCCCAGGTGGGGGGTGGATTTGCAAGACTTCCTCAGGGGGCCTCCCACCCGCAACTGCTGCCGCTGCCCCTCCTTGTCCCCGGAACTCAGCCGCAAGGAGGAATCCTGGCTGCTGGGTGGCTCAAGACCCCTGCCCCCCGGCATTTCCTTTCTTAGGCAGGGACCACTGAATGGGTGCGAAGTGAAGAGGGGTGGGAGATGCTTCCCCAAATCCTGCCCTCTTGTCACTGGGGGGGGGGGGAGAAAGACGGGCCGGGCTCCACAACCGCATGAAGCCATGGTGGGAGGGTGGGTTTGACATCCCTCAGCTGCACACACACACACACACACACACAACTCTCTGCCACGGGGCTGGTAACATTTGTACTCCGTGGCGACCTGGATCTAGAAGTGTAGAAAGTCTGACCTCCCTGGAGGAGGCTGCGGCAGGCCCAGCCACAGCCTGTCCCCTCCGCCCACCGTTAGAGCCGGGGCTTCTGGGATTGCCCTGAACGTGGACCAAGCCAGGCGTTACATCTAAATGCGCCTTTGAATCCTGTGCTTTGGATTCCTTCTCATTGTATGCGTGAATTAACCCTTCTCCCTCCACGGTGCTCTCCCACAGCACCCCACCCCACCCCACCCCCAATCCGCTGGTTTGCAACGTGTGTTTGTGAACATGTTTCTTATCATCGGTTTGCCTCTCCCTGCCAGGTACTTGCTGATCTTGGGGCTTCAGAACGGGTCTCTCGGTGTGGTGGAATGGTTTTCAGGCCGATTCCAGTCCAAGGTGGAGGCTCATGGTGCTCAACCAGTGACGGCACTGGCTGAATACCCCACCCAGACATGCGTCATTTCAGCCGGTAAGTCCTGGCTGGGCAAGTCCAAGGATCCCGGGGTTCCCAGGGCCACGGGGCAGCCAGCACGGAGGGCCCAGGCCACTGCCAGGATGGTGCCCTGCTCAGCACAAGCATGTGGATGAGGGAGGCAGCAGTTGAGGGAGGGAGGGAAGCTCCCCCCGGTTCCCATTGCTTCACATGTGGAATTGGGAGGGAGGCAGGGGGAGAGATTGAGTTTTCCAGCAGGTGGGAACTTGTTTCCCAAGGGGGCTTCCAGACATGGCTTTTATTGCGCCATCGCTCTGCCTTGTCCGCAGGCCGCTGGCTCCAGGCGACAGCATCTTCCAGGTGTAAAACTCCTCTCCCCCCCCCCCCCAGCTGCTGTCGTCTTTTGCCTTACTGCAGAAAATCTGTTAAGGAGGAAAAGGTGGAGGAGGAGCTGCGCAGGCAGAGCGCGTTTGTCACTCCTTGTGTGCCTCTTGCTCCTTGCTGTTCCTGCTGTGCGCAGCCTGAGCCTTGGCGCACGTGTGCTGCTGGTGTCCAAACAAAACTAAACAAGCCAAGCCAAAAAGGCGGATGCCGTGAACAGATTCATGGGTTCCTTAAATTAGGCCAGAGAGAGAGTGGAATGCCTAACCAACCATTTATTCCATCGGAGCTGGACCAGGGAAGTGATTAATGCCTCTTTGCGAGAGGGAGTGGTCCTAGGCCTCCTGAACGAGGCGGCAGTGAGACCACTCCTGAAGAACTCTTCATTGGACCCTGAAAATCTTAATAACTACAGGCCAGTAGCAAATGTTCCATTCCTGGGCAAGGTCCTGGAGCAGGTGGTTGCGAGCCAGCGCCAGGCACTCTTGGAAGAGACCGATTATCTGGATCCATTTCAATCGGGTTTTAGGCCTGGTTTTGGTACGGAAACAGCCTTGGTCGCCCTGTATGATGACCTATGTTGGGAGAAGGACAGGGGAAGTGTGACTCTGTTGATTCTCCTTGATCTCTCAGTGGCTTTCGATACCATCGACCATGGTATCCTTCTGGGACGACTGGCTGAGTTGGGAGTGGGAGGCACTGCATTGCAGTGGTTCCGCTCCTACTTGGCGGGTCGGCTCCAGAAGGTGGTGCTTGGGGAACATTGCTCGGCCCTGTGGATTCTCAGTATGGGGTTCCACAGGGGTCAGTCTTGTCCCCCATGCTGTTCAACATCTACATGAAACCGTTGGGAGCAGTCATCCGGAGTTATGGAGTGTGTTGTCATCAGTACGCTGATGACACACAACTCTATTTCTCCTTTTCATCTTCATCAGGTGAGGCTGTGGATGTGCTGAACCAGTGCCTGGCTGCGACAATGGACTGGATGAGGGCTAATAAACTGAAACTCAATCCAGACAAGACTGAGATGCTGTTAAGTGGGTGGTTCTGCTGACCGGATGGAGGGTCTTCAACATGTGCTGGATGGGGTTGCACTCCCCTTGAAGGAGCAGGTTCGTAGCTTGGGGGTTCTCCTAGAACCATCTCTGTCACTTGAGGCTCTGGTGGCCTCAGTGGCACGGAGTGCCTTCTACCAACTTTGGTTGATGGCCCAGCTATGCCCCTATCTGGAAAGGGATAACCTGACTTCACTTGTCCATGCTCTGGTAACTTCCAAGTTAGATTACTGCAATGCACTCTACGTGGGGCTTCCTTTGAAGGCGGTTTGGAAGCTGCAGCTTGTGCAAAATACAGCTGCCAGATTGATAACTGGGACCAGAAGGTTTGAGCATATAAGACCTACTCTGGCCCGCTTGCCTTGGCTGCCTGTATGTTTCCGAGTCCGATTCAAGGTGCTGGTTTTAACCTATAAAGCCTTACACGGTTTGGGACCACAATACCTGACGGAATGCCTTTCCCGACATGAACCTACCCGAACACTATGTTCAACATCTAAGGCCCTCCTCCAAGTGCCTACATCCGAGAGAAGCTCGGAGGTTGGCAACAAGGGAGAGGGCCTTCTCTGTGGTGGCCCCCCAATTGTGGAATGATCTCCCTGACGAGGGCCCCCTGGCACCAACGTTGTTATCTTTTCGGCGCCAGGTCAAGACTTTCCTCTTTTCTCAGGCATTTAGCAATATCTGAGGAGCCTGGGTTTGTTTTTGTTTTTTTAGGCATATAGCTTTTTAAAGTTATTATAGTAGTTTTAAATGTATGTGTATATTTTGTGTATATTGTATGTTTTTGCTGTTCTAATTTGTGTATATTGTTTTTAATTGTTCTAATCTTATGTAAACCGCCCAGAGAGCTTTGGCCATGGGGTGGTATACAATATATATATATATATATATATATATATATACACATACCAAACATGTAGAGTAACGAATCTCATATGGTCAGAAGAATAACGGCATCAGTACTCGAATATAATCCTATTTTTACTTTTCAAACAATACAAAACCGCACAGAGGGTTTTCAGTCAAACTGAAACAGAACGGTGGGCGAGCATGTTCTCCAGCGCAGGTGGGCATCTTGGGGCTGATCCCATGCCTGCTCTCCCCCCCCCCCCGGCACAGGTGCTGATCTCACGGTGAAGATGTGGCGCCTCTTCCCCTACGCAGAGGAGTGCCTGGTCCCGCTCCTGTGCTTCTCCTGCGCCTCCCCCGTGTCGCACATGTGTTCTCTGGGTGAGACACTGGCGGTGGCCTTCCAAGACCCTGACACGGTCACCCACGACATCGTCTACTACAACCTGATGAGGCAGACGCATGCAGAGCACAGGCCAGAGGACGATGCCCAGGACGACATCACGGGTGGGCAAGCGCTGTGGGGCTGGGCTGGGTGTGTGGGGCAGCACTGGGAAGGGGTAGATCCAGGGGGCCGTGGCTCTGGTATCTCACAGCTGCGGTGCCCCCATTCCTTTCCTCTCGCCAGGCCTCTGCTGCTGCCCCAACCTGAAGCTCTTTGCCTCAGCCAGCAGGGATGGCTCCGTGAAGGTCTGGGACATCGAGAACAAGCTGCTACGGTGAGTGGCAGGCCGGGCCGGGCCCCTTCCCTGCCCATCTCTTCTCCTGAGCAGGTGATGGCGGTCCCTGGAGGGCAGGCGTGGCCTCTGGCCGTGTCCAGTCCTTCCTGGTTCCGAGGGATGGCTCTAGCCCGGCGTGGGCATTTGGCCCCTGTGGCTTTTGGCCCCAGCGGCGATGCTGCAAACTACGAGCACCGGGATCCTTTGGCTGCACATGCCATGGGGGCGGGTGGGACTTGTTCCCGGGGGAACGTGGCCACTTGTCCTCCAGGCTTGTGGGATGCCTGCTGCTTGGGGATCCCGCAGTCACTTCTGAGGCTGGTGGCTGGTGATCCTAGGGGCCTTCTGCTCTGCTGCGGCTGCCCCCCCATCCCTCCCTTGAGAACTCCCTCCCTCCTGGCACATCGGCCTGTGTCCCACCCTCCTCCACGTCATACAAATGCTCTAAAGGTCACCTCCTCAGGGACCTTTAGAGCATCCAGTGCCGATGCTCTCAGGAGGGATCTCCCACCTGCCCTTGGTTTTTCCTACTTCCAGAAATTCATGTTTCCATTTATACCTACCTTTCGGACCACCAACATTTTCTTGCCCACAGTGGCTAAATTTGTTTTCTTTAGAGCGGAGTCTGATGTGATCCACTTGTATCTGTAATCTTTTAATGCCAGGTTGCCCATTGTGTGTGTGTTTCCCGTGGCCCTTTGCCCGTGGCCTTCAGCTGCCTTGTCACTGGTTGTCCACGAGGGCAGCTGAGGCCGGCCGGGGCATCGGTCTTGCATCAAGCAGAGCCCACCCCACCCACCCCCTGCCTCCTCTTCTCCATGGCAGGCACATGAAGCTGAACACCATCCCGGAGAGCCTGGCTTTTGCCAACCACTGGGGAGACCTGCTGGTTGGCATTGAGCGACACCTCTACCTCATCCACCATAGCAAGTACTTGCCCAGCTACTACAAGATGAAGGTGGGGGTGCCTACTGGCCCTTGGGGGGGGAACACAGGGCATGGAGCCACTTGGGGCTGGTTCTGGGCCACCCAGACACAAGCTCCCAGCAAAGCTGAGTTCCTGGGGGTGTTTTTCATGAAGCTGGGAGCCCATCTGCATGGGGCAATGCAAACGTTGCCTCTGGCGTTCCACAGAATTAGGCCGCTCCTTCTCTTGCAGCTGCTGTGTGCAAAGTTCCTGGAGCCCCTCAAGGACATCCCCCTTCCCATCAGTGATTCCTGCTTCGAGGACCTTGTCAGGGAGAACACCAGGCGACTGAAGCAGGAAACGCCCCTGGAGGACACCGAGTAAGCTGAGGACCCCAAATTAGTTAGGGCGGTTAAAACAAAAAGGGTTAACAAAGAGTCCCAAAAGGATCTCTCCAAGCTTGGAAAAAACGGGCATCAGATGGCAGATGGAGCTCAATGCAACCCCCCCCCCCCCAACTTCACATATATGCTGATGGGCTCCGAGCTAGCAGCGACTGACCAAGAAAGAGGCCTTGGGGTTGTGGTGGACAGCTTGTTGAAAATGCTGACCCAGGGTGTGGCTGCTGTGAAAAAGGGCAAATTCCATGTTAGGCACAATTAGGAAAGGAATTGAGACTAAAACTGCCAAGACCCTCCTCCCCTTGCACAAATCTATGGTGCTACCATACCTGGAATACTGTGTACTCTTCTAGTCATTGGACTGAAAAAAGGTCACTGTAGAGCTGGAAAAGGTGCAGAAAAGGGCAACCAAAACAAACAGAGGGCTGGAGCAACTCCCCTGTGAGGAGAGATTACGACACCTGGCACTGTTTGTCTCAGAGAAAAGGCAAGTGAGGGGAGACCTGATAGAGAGGTATAAAATTATGCAGGCTGTGGAGAATGTAGATTTCTCGCCCTCTCATAATGCTAGAACCCAACAGGGTCATCATCCCATGACGTTGATGGGTGGGAGGTTCAAGGCAAAGAAAAGGCAGGACTCCTTCATACAGCGCATGATTCACTCCTACAAGATGTGGTAATGGCCACCAATTTGGACAGAGATTCTAGAGATTCCCGGTAATTGCCACCATCATGTTTGCTGGAAGATGCAATTAACAGAGATGACTTGTGGGCAAGATGCTGCATCCCTTGGTCACTACTGGCTCTTGCTGGCCAGAGTTTTTTCTTTCCATGCCCCCACCCCACTCTTCTGCCCTATGTGTCCTGTCTGGTTCAAGGCACCCAGTGGTGCTCAAACCAGCCCGGCGTGTACAGGCAAGGAGTTGGTGAATGAGGTCAAGTCTGGTTAAGTCCAGTTTAGGGTGCTGAATCGGGCAAGTTAGATCAAGTAGGATCTTTCAGGACCTTGGCCAGCTCCGGGTTAGCTGAGACTCAAGCAAGAGGAGCTGTTGGCTCAGCAGCAGTCCAAGGATTTCTGAAGCCTTTAAGGTGAATTCCTGCACTGAGCAGGGGGTTGGACTTGATGGCCTCATAGGTTCCTTCCAACTCTACTATTCTATGATTCTATAAAGGCCAGCAGCAGCTCAAGAACTGCAGTTAGCTCCACCACCTCAGCAAAACAGTTTGTTTCTTCTGGCAAATGCAGTTCTATGTAAGCAAGCGTAAAGTGATGCACATTGGAGGGAAAAAATCCAACTTCAAGTCTAACCTGATGGGATCTGGGCCGGCAGTGACCAACCAAGAAAGAGATCTTGGGGTTGTGGTGGGCAGATCGATGAAAATGTCAACCCAGTGTGTGGCCACTGTAAAGAAGACAAACTCCATGTTAGGCATTATAAGAAAATATGCCTGTTTCATACTGTCTTTATACAATTCTAAGGTGTGTACAGTTTGGGTCACCACACCTAAAAAAAGATATTGTATTGCTGGAGCTGGAGCATCTCTCCTATGAGCGAAGGTTACAATAGCTGGGAGTGTTAAGCTAGGGAAAAAAGGCAAGTAAGGGGAGGCATAATAGAGGTGTACAAAATTATGCCTGGTGTGGAGAATGTGGATAGGGAGACATTTTTCTCCCTCTCTCATAATACTAGAATCTGGGGTCATAAAATCATAGAACAGCAGAGTTGGAAGGGGCCCATGAGGCCATCGAGTCCAACCCCCTGCTCGATGCAGGAATCTACCTTAAAGCATATCTGACAGATGGTTGTCCAGCTGCCTCTTGAAGGCCTCTAGTGTGGGAGAGCCCACGACTTCCCTAGATAATTGGTTCCATTGTCATCTTGCTCTAACAGTCAGGAAGCTTCTCCTGATGTCCAGCCGGAATCTGGCTTCCTGGAACTTGAGCCCATTATTCTGCGTCCTGCATTCTGGGATGATTGAGGAGAGATCCTGGCCCTCCTCTGTGTGACAACCTTTCAAGGACTTGAAGAGTGCTATCATGTCTCCCCTCAGTCTTCTCTTGGTCTCTACTAGGGGCTGCTAGACTCTGTCCCCCCCGCCCTGGGCTGGAGATCCCACCTACAGCTGGTGATGGAAGCTTGGTTATGGCTCCAGCTGAGTGGCAT
Organism: Anniella stebbinsi; assembly: GCA_029215795.1. Classification (NCBI taxonomy): domain Eukaryota; kingdom Metazoa; phylum Chordata; class Lepidosauria; order Squamata; family Anniellidae; genus Anniella; species Anniella stebbinsi. Next base: position 119,293,116 of record JARDYH010000006.1, on the reverse strand, counting down.
TCAGGAAGAGTGTAGGATTCATGGGTAGGTGGTGTAGTCAAGGACAGAGGCGGGAGGCAAGTTCTTTCCTGTTTATGTCCATACCTGTCCTATCCACACAGGTCACCTCTGCCTGTATCCCACCAGATGGACTTGCAAGAATCAAGGGTGATCAGTGGCATCCATGTCACGGTAAGCGTTGCCAATACAAGTGGGAAGATCAGGCCAATTTGGGTGACAATAGCCTTGTTGTTGCCAAGACGGGACAGTAAGAGCAGCTCTCTTCTTGGCACTTATGGAAGCTACATCTGGGTGTCTTGTGCTCAGCTCCCAATGGCTGTACGCAAGATGACAAGGTGGCTTCGTAGGAGAGCAAAGGTTAGATTTTCCTTTCCTTGCCTCAAGTCAAGATTAAGAGGGGATGTGCTGCTGCCCTTCTGTAAAGGTCTCCAGCAGGAAGGAAATGTTCACTTCTAACTTCTGAGGACAGAGCAAAAAGCAGTGGGTATAAATGACACGGGGGTAGATGCCCCTCAAAAAAGACATCATGGCTAAGATGGGTGCATCTGGGCTATTACATTACAATACAGTTTGATAATTAAGTCTAAATCCCTTTGGGACTTTCAAGGGAAGTCTGGGCAAGCAAGTGACAAGTGGGATTCTTCAGGAGTACAAGATCAAGCCAGATCAGGACATTACATGTAGAAGAGCTCATTCATCGTACTCCTTTTAACAGTGCTTCCATGGCCCCAAAGAGGAGAAGGAACAGCATGGGGAGGCAGCAACCTTCTAAGGGGTGCTAGTGAAGCCGTGTGTAGCCTGTCCTGTGATTCTTTGAAGTTCACCTGGGAAGCTGGTAGCATCTGATATTCAGATCAAAGCAGGAAGAAAACTGGACCTAGGATAGCTCCAAGTGGGTCTTGCCATTCTTTCATGAGACAACAATAGGAGGATGTTGTCTCAGTAGGGAGCAAAAGCCAACTGAAGTCTTATGTAGACTGACAAGATCTACAGTGTAGTCAGCTCTGCCCCTCCTGATGTTGTAGCCTGAGGCTTCTGTGAGGTTGGGGAGGATTTTCTGCTGGGGACCCCTCCTCTGAGCTAGATGGTGACAGCAGGCTTGTGTTCCCTGGCCAGGAGGACCCTGAATTAAGGCACTGGCTGTCCTACCCTCGAGGGAGTAGCCTGTACCATGTCCTCATCAGAATCCTCCGTTGCACACTGGCAGTCCAAAGGCCAGGGGTCATGAAAGAGAAGCCCTAAACCCACCTGGGTTCTGGCTAGAGCCCCTGAGATCCCTGACCTGGACAATGCACTGTGCCTTCTTAGGCCAGCAGCATGCCTCGGGCCACACCTGGAAAGGAGTGGGATGAAGGCCCTGCAGGCCTAGGGAAAAGCCTCGTTCAAAAGCCTGGATCTTCCCCTGGCCTGCCAGAGCGGATTGGGCAAAGGTCTGTCAGGCATCAGAGGGGTTGTGCCGGCTGCTCCTTGAGCCCTGGTAGGGTTGGGGGGGGGGGGGGAGGAGGGAGAGGCAGAGAAGCCTGAGCTCCAAACCCCTTGCAGAGTTTTTCCCAGCTGGTCAAGAACCACCAGGACTTGCAGCTCCTCCAGAAGGGGAAGATAAGCGCAGCCAAGAAATTGCGGGTCACCAAGGAAATGAAGGAGGAGGCTTTTGAGCAGTATCTGCGGATATTCTACAAGAAGCAGCCCAAAGTTGAGGTGAGGCTGAGGCAGGGCTGCTCATTGAGGAGGGGTGATGGGGTGCCCAGGATGGTGGTGGGAGGGGGGGCTATACCCCAGGCAGCAGGCACAGTCTCTTTGGATAAAGGGAGCCTGGCTGTTACCTGGGCACTGAAGAGGGATGGCCCAGAAAGGTGTCCTGAGAGGCGTTGTGTTTTCAGCATCTCTCTCTGTCCAGTTCGGCACCTTGTGCAATCAGGCCGTTCCCACCCCAGCTGCCTGCCTGGGCATTCTCTCCGGGCAAAGGTGGGTGGGTGTGTCTGCCTCCAGGGCTGGCCTTTAAAACACCGCCTCTGCAGCCCACGGTGACTTACAGCACATCCTCTTCCATTCCAATAGTTTCCATAACTTTACCATCTTGTGTTCCCTTCACACTGCTACGTGCATCCCAATTCTCACATCCTGAGCAGTGAGAAGTTCCAGGCGTTCAGTGCTCCCCTGGTTTTGGTTCCCTTGGGATGGAGGTCACAGGCGGCTTATTGGCAATTCGCAGTATTTGTTTCCTTACAAATATACAGGTTGAGCATCGGTGGAGGTTCATAGCTGAACACCCGAACAAACTCCCTCAAATCTTCTGGAGCTCCAGCTAAGCTCTCTGACCCTCAGCCTGCACCTCCCTCAAAACTGCAGGCTGCTTGCTTTTACACAGCCCCAGCTGGATGGCATCCTCTCCAAAGAAAAGGAGAGGTGCAGGGGGGGGGGAGGGAAGGCCTGTGTCTCCTTTGAGTCCCTCCTTTGAGTCCCTCTCAGGCGGCTTCCGTGGCCTCTTCTGTTAAAGCCAGCCTCGTCCACAATGGGAGGTCCTGGGCCATCTCTCGCCTCCGTTAGCTTACAGTTAAACATGCCCGGCCAGATATGGCGCTTCGCAGGTGTCAGGCTCTCCCTTTTCCTTAGAAGCAAGATCTGCCACGTTGGAAGGGTCCTGCTAGATTATTCAGACCAACCCCTTTCCTTTCCTCTCATGGTACGATGGGCTTGCAACTCCTCTGAAGCCCACCGGCATGGGCCAGGGGCTGAACCCTTGTTTGCCGGTAGCAGACCACACTTCTTGTGCTCCCTGCTCTGTTTTCTTTCCTCACAGATCCCTGAGGAAGACGTCTTTAATGCAGATGAGGTGCTGGAAGCCATCTGCAAGGTTGACTCCATATCTGAGCTCTATGGCCCAAATCAATGCAACATGTTTCTGGGGAGCTTCCGTCAACCCTCCGTTTTGAAAGATGCCGGCCAGACATCAGTGGTAACTGGAATGTTCCCTCTGCCCTCCCCGCCCGCCCCCGCTCTGCAGCATCCCGGAGACCTCTGTGCTGCCCGTTTGTGCCTCTGGCCTGACCCAGCTGCTGCTCTGGACTCCCATCAGCCTGGCTCTTGTTTCCCACGGTAGAGATGTGACCCTGGGCCTTGGATCCCTTGGGAGCTGTTAGGATTGTGGAGCCCAGAGGGCGAGCAGAAAGCCCAGAGGGCGAGTCACTGCAGCCCGTGCCTCTTCTCCTGGTCCCAGGTGGCGCCTGCTTTAGGGAACCTTCACTCAACGGGCACGCCTGGCTGACGACACCCCTGAGCTTGCCTTGAAAAGAGACACCTTCTGCCCTTCTCCCTACAGGATGCCAGCACCCCCACCGACGGCAGCCCACCGACTCCCTCGATAATCACGCCCTCCGTTTGGTTCAAGGCCCACTCCGAAACGAGGCCCCCTTCTGAGACCAGGGAGGCTCTTTTCCAAGCAGGGAAGCTTCAGGGAGAGCAAGTGAGAGCCTGGTGGGACATGGAGGAGGGCGTGGCAGCAGGGAGGGCGTGGCGGTGCCAGGCTCTAAGAGTGCCTCTTGTCTTCCTCAAGGCTCCCCCTTCCTTGGAACAGGCGCAGGCGCAGGAGCGGCCCCCCAAAGAGAGGAAGCAGTCCCCCCTGCCTCCACTGATCCCCTCTGTGGGGGTGGCTGCCCCGGATGAAGCGCAGGAAGGACCCCCAGATGGGGCACGGAGAGGACCCCCACAGTGGAGAGCTGTCTCTCGAGGCATCCCGCTCATCATCAGGAAACCCACAGAGAGGAAGTCCGGGATTCACAGGGAGAAGGTGAGAGTCTGGACTCTGGGAAGGGGGGTGGTGGGCATGGGGGGTGGGGAGGGTGCCAGGGCTCCTGAGCAGAAAGCTCACGGGCACAGCTCAGGTACAGGCCTTTCATGCTGCCTGCCCTTTCTAGCCCTTCTGATCCCAAAAGGGACATTTGAACCTAGGAAGTTGCTTGCTGCCGAACTGGAGAACCACCTCTTGCCTGGTATTGTCATCTCCGGCTGGTGTGATGCTTGGTGTTCCTGAGCATAAACAGAGCACTCCAGAGAGAGGATACAAAAGAAAGCTTTTACTGAGTAAGTCACAATACAGACTAACATACTAGCCGCCTATCATTTATATCTATAACTTCGTCTGTTAGATCTTAGAAATACACCTTTTTTAAATAAGGGCAGTCTCTAGCACAGTCACTAATGGGAAGACATTTGAGAATGAGGTGACCTATAGCAAGATTATTGTTGCAACTAGGAAGAAGTGTCTCATGTAATAGTGTGCAAGGACAGTTAAGAAAAAGACAGGAAAAGCAGAAATAAAAGCTCGGAGGGCAGCAACAAGGGAGAGGGCCTTCTCTGTGGTGGCCCCCAATTATGGAATGATCTCTCCGATGAGGCCCGCTTGGCACCAACACTGTTATCTTTTCAGCACCAGGTCAAAACTTTTATTTTCTCCCAGGCATTTTAACAGCTTGAGTTGAGTTTTTTTACTGAATTTTTGGCCAGGCTTAAATTTTAAAATGTTTTAAACATTAGTTGTTTTTATGTTTTATGGTTTAAAATTTTGTATATTGCCTTTTTAATGTCCAGTCTTGTAATTTTTGTAAACCGCCCAGAGAGCTTTGGCTATGGGGCGGTATATAAATGTTAATAATGATGATGATGATGATTGAGGGGCTAAGCTATCGCCACCATTGAAAGTGGGAGACAGAGTTACTGTTCAGAAAGGAGAGCGCGTGGCAACCAGCAAAAGCCACTGAGCATCCTCAAAATCCTAGATCACACGTGGTGGAAACCCAGGATGCAAAGGTTGTGTAGAAGAAATAGAAAGGATTTGCAAAGGTCTGAAAGGAAAAGTCTGAGGGAAAAGTCACGACAGGGAGATTGAGAAGGAAGACAGTGGAAATGTGAATAGAGAATGGAACGGTTTTAAAAAGATGGAGCTGGAGGAGAAACCAGTAGTTACATCTAGAGGACGAATAGTGAGGAAACCTCTGAGAGATGGATGTGGAGAATGGGGGGGTGGGGGGAGGAAGAAAAAGAAGAAGAAAGGTGTAATGATATGTGTGTAATTGGGTTGTGTTAATTGAAGAGACTTAAATGAGTGTTACTTGATTAGTATAAAAGGACTTGCCTGGTATTGCAGTGGCAGCTAGTATGTTAGTCTGTATTGTGACTTACTCAGTAAAAGCTACCTTTTGTGTATCCTGTCTCCGGAGTGTTCTGTTTATGCTCAGGAACACCAAGCATTACAGCTGGTGCAAGCTGTGGAATGCTCAGCTGGCATGGAGGGGTGGGGGGGTTTCCTGAGGAGAGGCAGGTCCCTTTCCAGAGCCCCCCCACCTGTGGCCACAGGACTCCTTCCCGGTCTCCACTCTCCAGACGGTGGCGTCCCTGCATCCAATGGAGGGTGAAGGCTCTGAATGCAATGGGACTTACTTCTGAGTAGACACATGGGGAGGTACAAGCACAAGCCAACAGGAAGAAGAACAAAATACTTAAAAAGAATCCCTCTGGATTGAAACCTGGCACGCCTCTAATCTAGCCGGATGAAGGGCCTTGTTCTTATGGCCACACTGGACTTCAAGGGGAGCTCTTGGTGGGTGGGGAATCAGGGAGGCATTTGACCCACACCTCCCTCCGAGAGTAGGGGAAGCCCTTCCTTGGCAAGTTCATCGCCCAACGCAAGCTGTACATGCTGCTGAGTTTGCACCATGAAGGGTTTAGTCCGGCTTATCTCTGATCTTTCTGAAAATAGGATAAGTGGGGATAAGGGGAGGGGAGATGAATGTGCTATAAATTACTCGTTTAGGGGAGCGCAGAGACTGTTGCAGCCTGAAACAGAAACTAAAATATAGAGAGCGGGGCAGGCAGTGGCCGGACACCCTCGTATGGGGTTGCATCAGGGTCTCATTGCAGGGCCAGCATCCATGGTAGGTCCGTGTGGGGCTGCCTTCTCCCGTACTGCCTGGAGAGGGTCTGGTGGTGCTGTGCCTTTAAACTGGGGGGGGGGTATGACATATGAGCAGGGGGAGAGGCCGAAGAGAGGATGGCAGCATGTGAAAACGCCCACCTGCTGAAGAGCCCCCTAAGCGCCCTCTTCTCCTCGCCCACTAGGATGCTAAAGACCCGGGCACGGCCGAAGAGGCGGAAACAGCACTTCCACGCTCGCCCCCTTCGCACGTCTTCCCGGCCCCCAGTTCCACCATGGACTTTGTCGAGGGCGAGGAGGTAAAAGGGCTCCTGGTCCGGAGCTCTCTGTTGGACCCCAAGGTGTGGGGAGGGGGGTCACCACCACACACCTGAACCCCAACCCCTCCATCCCTGGAGGACTGGGGCTCTTTCTGTTGCCGGGCGCTGGGGAATCCTCTGCACCCTGGCAAAGCTGCCACAGCCCAGGATTCTGTGGCCAGGCTGCTGCGCCACTGTCATCCTAGATGAAGGTCCTCATTTGGCAATGTTGTTTGGAATCTACCTGTCAGCCTGAAAGCTCCCGAGGAGGGCTCAGTTGAAAACTGTGGTCTGAGGGAGTAGGGGAGGGTGGGATTCTGCACCCATTCAGCACCTTTCCACCGACAGGCATTTCCATTTTGCACACGTTAGAAGGTTTGCTGGAAGCATTTGTTGATCTGGATTTAGATTATTTCTGTCCCCCATAAACCTGGCTAACTGGAATGGCGTCTGCAAAACCATGGTGGGGGCTGTGTGTTGAGGGGTTGTGGGCAACTGGGGCTGCAGAGGGCCGCAGTCTCTGGCTAAGCCCCCTGCCTCCCTCCCTCCCTCCCTCCTCTTATGGGTTCAAACTGGCAAGACCCATCATGGGAACGAGCAGAGGCCTCCCTGTCCGTAGGCAAGAGCCGGCACCTGCTGCTGTTCACTTCAGTCAGGCTTGTGCAGGAGATCTCTGCTTAGTGGGCAGCAGAAAGTGGCTGCACTGTTTCCTGTCATTACGTTTCTCTCAGCCATCATGACAGCTAGAAACCTGCCCCAGGATCCACAACATTTTTAAAAAAACATCCCCTAAAGGTCTGCATTCATGGAATCTGTATATTTCATATCTTGTAGCACCTGCAAAAGAGCTTCCGGGTCTGGGGTGGGGGGCAGGAAGGGGGCGGCTCTCTGCCCTGGGTGCTCCCAGGCTGCAAGTTCTGACCGAGAAGCTGACATCCTGGGCCCACCTCCCCACCCCTGGAAAATCTCCCATATGGGTGGAGCGATTGCGCCCTAAAGCCCTTGCCTCTGGGGTGCTGGGGTTTGGGAGGAGGAGAAGTTTGGGGGGGGCAGGGAGAGAAGAGAGAGGGGAGGGGAAAAGGAGGGGGCTGTGCATTTGGGGCATTAACAGCTTCCCTGGGTTGTGCCTAGAACCTGGCTTTTGCGAAGCGTCCCTCAGGGAGTGGGAGCCAGAAGTCAGACAAGCACATCAGCTCTCCTTCACGTTTGAGGAGTGAAGTCTCTTCTGCCATCATCAAGGGCTTCTTTCCAGGGAGGCAGCGGATAGTCAAGAAGTGGCCCAAGCCACAGACGGTGAGGGCTGGAGGGAATTCTTCCGGGGGGGGGGGGGAAGCAGTGGGGCCTTCCTCTTCCTCCTCCTCCTCCTCCTCCTCTGGGCTCTGGAGGTGGGCAGGAGCCGGTCCATGTGGTGGCCACTGCAGGAGGGAGTTGGCTGGGAGCGCCTCCCCTCTCGGGGGCATCCTGAATGGAGGTCCACACCTGTGGCAGTTGCAAGGGAGCGCATGTGTATGGCGCCTGTGACCCTCAAGAGGCAGGTGAGCGCACGGTGGGACAGGGCCATGTGGCGCTGTACCCAAGCCGGGACGCTGTGAGGGAAGCCCGGCCCATGCTCCTTCCCCTCTCCAGGGCCATGTCATGGGTCTTCCCCCTCCACACATCGCCAGGCGTCCTCACTGGGGAATGTCTAAATAAGTGAGTGCTCAGAGGTCACAATTGCTTGGAAGCCAACAGGCTCTGACCTGGCGGCTCTGGCATTCTGTGCATGCCCGAGTCTGCTTGTTTCCTTCAGACTGAAACCAGGTTCCCAGTCTACGATCCGGCTCACATTAGACCTGCCAGGCCAGTCCTCTTTCCTTTGGTGCAGGGTTTCTGCGATTGCCCTCACATATTTGCCCTGTGTTTGCATCAATGAGGGCTAGATACTTTTCTTTATCAAAACAAAAACAGACATCCTCAGAAGGGCTGAATGACTCTCACCCAATATGAATTTATCTGCCTGTATCATGCAAGTCTCCTTTGACGGTATGCTGGTGTTTTGTCGTGGCTCTTCTGAAATTAACTGGACCTGCGCACCTAGGTGGTGGGCGTGCGAGCGTGCACCCATGCACCTGATGTTCTAAGGAGGGATAGGAGGGTCCTGAGTGCTGCCCAGGACTGGGCGGACTGAGTGCCCCTGGCAGCAGGCACTTACTTGCTGGGTGGGCTGTCTCTCTCCGGCCCCCTCATCCCAGCGGGGGCCACAAAGAAGGGCGACGGCTTTCTTCGCAGGAGCTTTCCCTGCGCACGGCTTTAGGTGGGGGCGGGGCAGAGAAATCCAGTCTGGGATCGCTTCTGTCCAGAGAGGAGCAGACTGGGCCTACTGAAGGGCCTTAGAGAATCTTGGGGCTTTCACATGGGGGTGAGATGGCTGGAAGGAACGGGGGGGAGTTCATAACATTTGGGAAACATAGCCTTAGTGCCACCATGCAGTGGGCCATGACGGATGCTGCCCTTTGCTCCAAGGTTTGGGGGGGGGCAAAGAGGGCTGGGGTCTGAACTACTCTGCTGTCTTTGCTGCCAGGAGCCAAAGAGCCAGAGTTTGCCACTGGCCAGGAGCTCATCTGGGTTCGTCCCCAATTCAGCGTTTGTGCAGCAGTTTTACGGCCAGGAGGAGCTGCCTAAGGAGGAGCGACTCGTGAGGGTGACCGGACCCCAGGAGGTAAAGAGTTTGGGTGGCAGGGAAGCCGAGCTGGGAGCCTCCTGGCCCTCCTTGTCAGGCCAGCTGAATCCGGTCACCAAATCAAGGTGGAGTGGCTAGAAAGGTGATTGGGAAGTCCCTTGGCAACGTTGTGTGGGATTCTCTTCCTCTCTCCTGCATCAGAGGCAGTAATGTTTATGTATGCCAGTTGTGGGGAACATGGGCGGGAGGCTCCTGCTGCACTCGTGTCTTGCTTGTGGGTTTCCCGTCGACAGCAGGTCGGCCACTCTGTGAACACAACGCCGGATTAGATGGACCCTCAGCCTGACCCAGGGCCCTTCTGATGGTCTTATGGACCAGAGGACGTCCTCCTGCCAGGCTCAACACCAGGCAATGTGAACAGACTGATGGACTCGACAGGCCATTGGTCTGACCCGGCACTCTTCTTCCCAGGTCAACTGGGTTTTTTCTTTCTTATCTGTGGGGCAGTTTGTGTGTGTGCATGTGTGCACAAGCAGGGCTGCTCTGGAAGTGCCCCGACGGCACACAGTCAAAACCTATGTTTCCGCTCCAGAGTTGAGCTTCAGAGGAGTGGGTAGCTCTATAGGTGTGGAACCAAAGCCAGCTGTGCCTGGTGCTGATTGGCCAGTGCCCGTGATATGGTGGGATGAGATGAAGAAACCTTCTTTCCGCAACCCAATTTTGCCAGAGTCGTTTTGTACTTTTAAAATGCCTATTTGTTGTTTTATAGTGACAAATGAGCAGACAAAGCTCATATGGCACTTTTTTTAAACGCTGACTTCCGGCCTGGGGCTGGTGCGGAGGAGCAAGAGAGGCAGCGCTTGACTTGGGACTACTGTGCCCGCCTCTCGCTCCAGTCGTGAAGCCGGGATGAAGCTGAGCTCCCCCTGCAGTGCACTGAAAGGCCTCTGTTTGTGTGTGTGTGTGTGTGTGTGTGTGTGTGTGTTGTTGTTGTTGTTGTTGTTGTTGTTATCTGCCCCACTGCAGGCAGCAAAAGGTGTTGGGCCATCCCAGATCATGCCCGGGGGTGGGCTTCCAGATGGAGGGCCTAGCAGTCACAGTCAGAAGGCATTGGGAAGCTTTTCTGTCTTTTTCGTTCTTCCTTAATGGATTTTCCCCAGTAAGAAATAAGTTGGAAGAAGAGGTGGGAAAATGCAGGACGGCTGCAAGTGGAAGACAACGACACACACACACATGCACACGCGCATAGACTCAGGGCGAAGGCACCATCAAAGCAGCCTGGCCTGGCTGGGTTGGGGTCCTGTGGGCCGGGGGCCGAGGGGGCCGCCGGCACTGCTTTCAGGGGTTGCCTCTTCCCTATTGCACTTGCCAGGAGCAGCCAGCGAGCCCCTCCAAAACCAGCCTGGTCTGGACACGGGACCAGGATGAGCCGCCCAGGGCAGAAGATTTGGAGGTGAACATGGGGGGCCTGCCAGAGCCCAGCAGCGAGCAGGTGAGCAGCAAGCTCTGCAACGCCGCCACGGCCGTGAGGTTGGGCCGGCCTCTCTTGCCGACTCACGTGAGATAGCTTGCAGCTGCTCTGTGGCTGGCTGGCTGGCTGGCTGGCCGCCCTCCCTCCTGGCACTGCCCTGAGCACAGTGGGGGAGACCCACTGAAGGGTCCCCCAGTAGTTCCCTAGAGGCGGTGGGTGGGACAACAAAGGGCCAGCCTCACATCCCCCCTCTCTCCTCCCTCCGTCCCACCCCGCCTCTGGGGATAACGTGGGCCAAGTGGCCCTCTCCTTTGTTTCAGAGCCTGCCTGAGATTTTCCTGACTCAGCTGGATGAATCCCAGTATCCGGACCTGGAGGGGGAGTCGCCACCCTTCGCCTTGCCATTCATGGGCACGGAGTGGTTCCAGAAGCTTTTCCCTGAGGTGAGGGCTGGCCTTGGCTTTTCTCCTGCAGGCTGAAGAGCAAAGAGGACTAGGGCCTTGAGATCACTGCTAGCAGCAAAGGGGACCTAGCCTCTGGTCCAGCCTGTGCTGCTCTCTCCCTGCCGGTTCCCCTCACCCACCCTGTGTGACTGGGCCTAACAAGACTGAAGTGAGCAAAAGTGGCTTTGGGTGGCACGTTAACCCTCCATCCGCAGATAAACTGGCCATAGCCATCTGGTAACAGGATCAAGTGTATCCCAAGAAAGTCATGCAAATAAAATGCCCTGTGGACATTATTAAGACTGACACCATTTGCAAATACCATGTGCCTTTATTGAGACCTTCCCTGCTCCAGTTAATCAAAATAATCATCTCCAGGGGTCTCTCTCCGGGAGCCCCTGCCAAAGGAAGTGAGGCAGGTGGCTACCAGGAGGAGGGCCTTCTCTGCTGTGGCACCCTGGCTGTGGAACGAGCTCCCTGGAGAGGTTCACCTGGCACCTACATCATGCTCTTTCCGGCCTGTTCATTTTCCCAAGCATTTTTAGCATTGTAGCCTCCCTGTTCTTAGCTCTGCTGTTTTGAACCTGTATTTAAAATCTCTGCGTTGCTGCTTGGTTTCACTGGGGTTGTACTTTACATTGTGGTTTTAAGCTTTTGTGTTGTTTTGTGCTGTATTTGTGGTTTTAATTTTTGTGAACTACCCAGAGAGCTTCAGCTATTGGGCAGTCTAAAATGTAACAAATGAATAAAAACAGTTATCAATAAATGCAGATCTGTTCCCCAAAACCAGGCCTGGACCCAGGCTGAAACCAGCCTTGATCATCCGTTTCATCCAAGGATGCTTGCAGCTGCCCCCAGAACAACCATATCAGTTACATTCCCTAAAAATGGATCATTCATGACAGCTGTCACAAATCCTTGGATTCCAGGGTGGGCTTTCTCAAGAGCGGCTGTACTAGCAACTCCTTCAAGTCAACAGGCTCCACCCCTTCATACAAGGACACCCTGCGGCCCACCCAGCCATGACTGAGTGGGCACATGGCTGGGCAAATGACGGCAAGCACCTTGCCCATGTCGCCCGGTTACATTAACTGGTCCCACTAAACAGGTCTCCTTGAGGCCTTGGATGCCTCGCTCGGATCTACCATAACTGCGGCCTCCAGACCGCCTCGGAGCTGAGTGACTTCATCCTCAAAGTGTGCTGAAAAAGCATCACAGAGTGTCAGCAGCCTCCGAACCACCCTAAAGAGTAATAACCAGTCCAGGTGGAATAGACGACCACCCCCAGCTGAAGCCCAAATGCCCAGGGGGGGTGTTGCCCTCGCTGTCTTGGTGACACGAACGGCCATCCATCCATCAGAACATGTCCTCTGGATGGAAAGGGGAGCCACAGCAGGGCAAATTCTACATGGAACACCAGAGAGAGAGAGAGAGAGAGAGAGAGAGATATCTCATATGTATTCTGTACATTAGAGAGATATCAGAAGTTCTAAGAGAGAGTTCTAAGGACCAGTCAATTCCTCTTCTGCAACAGGTTTGGCCCTTTGAGGAAGGTGGTCTTCCTGCAAGTGCTCCTGCTGGGAGCCCAGTGGCCTCTTCTGTTCTTTCAAGCGTCTTGCTTCCCTTCACTTTCCCCAGGGTTTTCCACCTGAGATGAGCTTGAATGGGCTCATGACCAAGCTTCTGGCCACCCTGCTCCTGGCAGACTTTGGCACAAAGGTGGAGATACTCGATGCCATCATGACCCTGAGAGACAAGTTGGAGGATGGCATGAAAGTGATGGTGCACGACGCCGTTATTTACATTCTGAACAAGAGGGCTGAAGTGCCGTCCATTCTGGTGAGAGCCATTCTGGCGGCTGTATTTCTGTGCCTTTGGGGTGGGCCGTACCTTCTCACGTGCTCAGCGCTACAGTGCAGACCTTGTCCAGCATCTTCCATGAGACAACCTGTGGGGGCATGTATGGAGCGGTGGGCCGCTGACTGCAGGCTGACTCCAGGCTGTCCCCCTTTACCCAAGCGGCATTGGGCGAAGCTTCTGGGAAATTCCTCATTCAGGAGTCGCTCGGGAGGAGAGCAGGCCTTGTCCACCCTGAGGTTGTGGAGGCAATGTGAACGTGGAAAGGGGGTGGAAGCAGCTTGTTACACGCAATCCCCGGGCTCTTTCCTCGAGGCACTTCCTCGGTTGTGGTGCGACGGCATTTTTACAGCATTCCAAGGCTGCGTTGCTGTGGGGAAATGGCAGATCTTCCCATGGTGAGCGGATCGTGTGGAACGTGGTGCCCTTGCCGAAGAAGGAGGCCTGCTGGGCGGAGCTTTCAGTATCCTTGTTCCTGAGACTCCCAAGGGTCTTAAAGGGAGGGGTCATGGCTCTGTGGTGGCGCATCTGCTTCTTGCACCAGCAGATAAGAAGAGTCTTGGGTAGTGGGGTGGAATGATCCCCCCTCCGGTTTCACTCTGGAGAGATGCTACCAGCCAGAGTAGACAGTCCTGGGCTGCATGGATGGGCCACTGTTCAAGCCTGGCGCACGGTTGTTTCATGGGGTCTCTTGGCTGCTGGCCAAGGCGCTCTGTCTTCCCTTCCCATTCCAGCAAGGGCATCAGAGGAAGTTCATCCTGGCAGCCCTGCGAGCCCTCCTGAGGCTCAACAAGGACAGCAAGGAGCTCATGGTGGAGCTGATGACCTACTATCTGGAGTCTCCTGCCCCCATCAGGTGGGCACCTGCCTGTGTGTAACAAGGATGTCTGGAGCAAGGGCGCAGGAGTGAATGAAGGCCGCTAGGGATCTTGCGCAGAGTCCCCTCCTCTGTTGCCCTGGCCTGGCCTGAATTTTGCGTAATTTCCCCCTCCGTTCTCCTGCTTGGCCATGACGTCTGCAGATGTTTGGCGTTCCTGCTCACTGCTCTGCAATCCATGTGGGTCTCTGACAGATAGCAGCAGAGACCAGACGAGGGGAAATGACCACCACGAAAGGGCAGGGGAGCCAAAACGGGTTGGCGGCTGCAGGAGAGGAGGAGCTTTTGGGAATAGGGTCTCCTTACGTTGTGAAGCAGCATTTTGAAAACAACGGTGTTTGCTAGCAAGGGAAGCGCCAAATGGAGGATGAAATTCAAGGGCATTGACAAGAGGGGGGCTAGATATGGGTATGTTTGGCTAAATAGCAGACTGGAGGCCTTTTGCTATGGGGCAAGACCACAAGACACACATCCTTTCGGGAGAAAACCTTGCAGACATGTTCCCACATTCATAAGGGCTCAGCAAATGAGTTCCCTCTTGCAACCTGATGTCCAGCGTCACAGCGCCGTCCAACGTAACTGGATTGGACGAGTTCCCTACCCAAAGTTCCTCAGTCTTGTCTGGATTGAGGTTCAGCATTTCTCCCTGAACCACCTCCAAGCGCCTCTTCAGCAGTTCCACAGCTGCCCTGAGTTTCATGGGTGGGAAACAAAGGCAGAGCTTCTGTCAGGGGCTGCTCATGGAGGGCTTCCAGGCGAGGGATTTTATTGGGGTGGGGCCTTGTCCAGACGTCACCGTCTTCAGCCTGCATCCCTCTCCCTGTGTTTTCCCACTGTTTCTCCCACCTTTTTTCTTAACACAGAAAATCTGTTAAGGATAAAAATCCCAAACTGCCCAATGCTCGGGATCGTTAGACCATTCACCAGTCTACCTGTTGTTGTGCTATAATGATGCTCTATAATTTGCTGTAAACAGCTTTGAGGTTTTTAGAGTGGGAAGCAAGATATAAATATTCTAGAATGAATGAATGAATGAATGAATGAATGAATGAATGAATGGTTAACGCGAAGAGCCCTCCATCTGGAAACACCCTTCGTTAGCAGGTGGTTCAAGAGTTCTGACTTTTGTGATCACACAGTGGCTCAATTCGGACGACACAATAAACAACTGGTGTGGGGGAAACAATCATCAGTTGTTTTGACTATTGTGTCCTCCAAATGCTGCCATAGTCAACTCAGCGCTGATCCTCATCCACACCACAGTTGATTATTTATTACCATGTTGTGTGGGGAGTGCCCCCTAGGGTTAGCATGAGGGTTAAGGTTAGTCTACCCACCACTGACTATCGTGTCGTCCGAATTGAGCCAGTGGCTCAGTTCAGACAACACGTTAGTCAATGCAGTGTGAAAACTCCATTCCATGGTTGAGTTTTTAAGGGGCACTCCACACACAACATGTTCTAACTCCACTGTTGTGTGACTGTGGGCTATCGTGGAGTTGAGTAAAATCTATCGCGATGTTTGATTAACAGTTCCTCCGCTCTCTGTTCTTCCCCGGTCTTCCCGATGGTATCCCATCAGCCATTGCTGCAAAGAAACAATCCCAGTGGCTCTCCTAGAGTAGCACTCACTCCTTTTGCCTCTCTTGCCAGGGAACGCTGTAGCCAGTGGGAAAAGTCAACCCTACGCAACGGAAAACTCCAAGGAGCCCACCACACAAAACACCACACAACAGTTGTGCAGGAACTCTTCTCTGCACAGTGTGGATATTCTGTGTGGAGTGTTTTCCACAAAAAAACCCTCCACTGTTGCATGGAGTTTTCCTGCCAGACAACACGTTTCTCAACAGTGGTGTAAAAACTCCACTGTGGAGTTGTAAAACCACCATTGAGAAATGCATTGTCTGAACTGAGCCAGTCTCTCTCTCTCTCTCTCTCTCTCTCTCTCTCTCTCTCTCTCTCTCTCTCTCTCTCTCCATATCTCTCCATATCTCTCCATATCTCTCCTACCTGAGATTTGAGTTCAGTTTCTGTTTCATTTCCTTCTTTTCTTTCAGGTCAGTTATTAAGGATCTGATGAAGGCATTGGGCATACGGGATCCTCACAACTGTTTCTTTGAGGAGCTGGACTCCTGGTCAGTGGAAAGAGATGACTTCAAAGAGGCTATGCATGGAACCTGCAAGCAGTGGCTGGAAGGAATGATGTGGGAACTCCAGGTACCTCGTTCACCCTCTCCTCCAATGGCATGGGGTGGGGGGGGCGCCTCTTGGCCTAAGCCACAAGCCAAACTTCTACGATCACAGAAGGCAAATTCTGCTAGCAGGAGGCGCTCCTGCTCTTGCCTGTTTCTCCAACATGCCAGTGAGAGAGAAGAGGCGCTTTTTCTCTTCTTGGCATGTGCTGTGGTTCTGCGCTGGCCAGTTCACAGGACAGGCTTCCCTTCTTTTGGAAGAGCAAACATGCAGGCAGAGACGTCAGATAGCCCAGATAAAGGGGGCTTGGCTTTATTCAGCCGGTTATTGTGGGGAAACACCAAGCAGCAAACTTTCTCCCTGGTTCTGGCACAACTGTATATCTTGGTTTGGGGCGCTTGAGGCAGATGCGAGTTTTCAAATAAAGTTGCACGTGTGACCTTGTGAGGAGCAACAATCAACTCAGGGTACCTCCACAAGAGAGGTTTAATGCTCTTTGAAGGCTCATTATAAATTTTACCTCCACACCAGCGGAGCGCAAAACGGGCGTAGAGGCGCGTTATCTCCCGGATTATGCGCATTATCGAATGCGCGTTAAATAGCGAGTTTTATTTTGCTCCGGCCGTTAAAGCGCATTTTCCCCGTGTGAACAAGCGATTATGCGCATTAACTTCTTGTAAAGCGCTTTTTGGACATCAATTAATGCGCTTCGCCGCCTCTTGCCGCCTCCCGTGCAGAGGGATTAGGAGTAAATGCGCGTCTGCGATAATGCGCATAATCGCCGAACCGGGCGCAAAAGCGCATCCTTGTGGAGGGGGCCTCAGAGAACAATGGCTAGAATGAGTCAGTATTCTCTCGACTAAGAAATATATGCATCCCATGTTGACCAAACTTGAAGGTTTCACCACCTGATAGATACGATAGTCGCTTCTGTAAAGGCAGCTGGAAAGACCGCTCTTCAGCTGACGGTCCGATCTCCTGCCATAAAACCTCCTTCAAAAAAGCAACATTTGATTATGGGGGCTTCCAGATGAGGCTTTTATGGCACCACTGCCCTGCATTAGGTACGGAATTTTACAGAGAGTCCAGACATGGTCTTCTTCCGGTTGGAGCTCTCCCATCTTTTCCCAGCACTTTTCCCATGGTTTTCCTTACCGCAGAAAGTCTGTTGAGGGAAAAAGATGAAATTGCTGCCATGCACCTTCCAATTGGTAGCGTTGGGAGCCCTCCATCCGGAAGCCCAACGCAAGAGGTAATAGAGCCGAAGCGCTTGGCAGAAGTGTCCGGCGCCCTGTAAGCCTTTCAACCAGCGAGACTAGAGAGTTCCGGGTCCCGTGGGCCACTCTGGCCTCTGAGCGTTCTGCAGTCCCAACCAGAACATCTGCTTTGCAGACCACAAGTGCAGGGCTCTGAATGGCAAGTCCTCTTACTCCCAGGAACAGAGGACTGGCGTTTTGGGCCATAAAGTTCCACCTGGAAGGAAATATTCATTTGAGAGCTCCCTAAAGGTGAGGCCGGGGCTACAGAGAAACACTGTGAGTCCAACCTATTGGCTTTGTACGGGTGGTGGTGGCAGCGGCCGTGTCCCTTTAAGGGACGCTTCTGATTGTTTGTACACCGAGTTCCCTTTCTTCCTCCTGCCCACCCCAGGGTGGGGGGTTTCACGCTTTTGAGACCTCGACCTTTTCTCAGATACTTTTATTTAATATTCTGCAGGCAATTGAAAAGATACCAGTAAAATAACAGTTCATACATTATAACAGTTATCAATAAAACTGATCTGAAATAATTTACAAGTTTAAAAAGCCCATCTTCATGAAATTAATAATCAAAGGCCTATCTAAACACAATGGTCATAAGTTATACTAAATAGTTGCAAACTGGCCTGTTATCCTTTCTGACCCAGGGGCAGCGAGGCTCTGATGCAGATCCCGAGGGAAAGCCAGGCCCAATCTACACGGACGATTTAGTGCAGAGGGAAAGTACATCACGGCCGTTCACCAGAGATGACTCTGTTGCCAGTCCAAGGCAAACCCTCAGCTTCCCTCTGGGAAAGGCACTTTTTCAGAAAGTCCTTTAAGGGTGTCTTCCCCCCCCTCCTTTAAACACGGCTCCTGAGTAGTTCTGCTGCAGTGTGCCCCATCCCCCCACATTAAACCCTGGGCCTGCCTATTTCTCTCTCCTGGCAGTGACCTGTCAAAGAGTAGGGCCGCCCCGTTGAGATCAAGTAGCCTTTGATTCCCATTCATAATACTGCGGCAGCACGGTTCCAAGCATTCACAATAGCACAGGAGCTGCTTTACCATTGAGATCAAGTGGCCCCTTTTCCCATATCCAAATACCATAGCAAAACTCTTAATCTTTCACAATATCCCAATGCTGGATGGGTGGGGAGAGGTGTGGGATAAACTACAGGGGCTTAATTCAGCACTTCCAGTGAACTTCCCTGAGCAGGGGATTGTGGAACCGACCTCCGATTCGCTGAGCAGCACCTACGGGGTTGATGACATTCAGTTTTACTAGCTGGACTTCGCACACCCAACTCCAAAGTATGGCTTTTCAAGTGCTGCGTGACCTGTGTGAGCGGGGTTTTAGGTAGTGTATACTCCGCTTTTCTTGCTTCATGTGTGTCAGGATCAGCCCTCCCTAATGTGGGAGGGGTTTTGGACTTAACAGTCTGAAGGAGAAGCAGGACCAGAAGTATGCCAGCCAAGATAGGAAGCGGGGTAGGAGATTCTCCAAGACTCTTCAGGAGTCAAAGGTGAATCTTCCCAGGAGCTTATTGGACAGGATGCTGAAGGCTCAGAGCCCATCCTCCTCCTGCTCCTGGGAACCCAGCTGCTGTCAGAGAGGAGGGGACATCGGAGTTGACAGTTCCCAGAGTCTGGCACTGGTTCAAGTGGTCCCTTAGGGTAGCCACTTGCCAGACGCTACTGGAAAGAGCACAACATAGGTGCCAGGTGAAGCCTCTCTAGGAAGCTAATTCTACAACCAGGGTGCCACAGCTGAAAAGGCCCTCTTCCTAGTAGCCACTGCCTCACTTATTTTAGGATCTGGGCAGGTACATATGGGAGGGATGATCCTTCAGATAAGTTGGCCCCAAGCCATTTAGGGCTTTGAAATCATTAATGTAGCACCTGAGTGCACCAGGTAATTTGCAGAGTAGAAGAGTACTGGTCCCTGCCCTGAGGTGCTTACAATATAAAATTTGACACAAGAGAAATAAGAGAGGGAGGGGAACCCCGCTTGTCTATTTGCAACCTATTAATCTGAGCACCAGACTCTGGTGTATTATTGTCTGTTTGACCCAGAAGCAGCGCAGTGAAGTCAGGGGCCATGAGGGAGAGCCAGCGAGGAAACTCGACTTCAAGACCTCCGAAGAGGTGAGGCCTACAGATCAATCACATGAAGCCAGCCAGGGATGGCCACCACCTGCAGTCAATGGCTTTTCGTTAAGAGCTCCCCATTAGTTTTTGAAACTCCCTGGGCAGCTTACAGAAATATAGTTTATACCTTACAAGAGTTATCAATTAAAATGGCCTGAAAAAGACAAACAATAGCAGCGCATTGTCTTAAGAATGAACGAGGGTGGGTGCTGAATAAGAGCACACACACAGTGGCCAAGCAGCTGCCCACAGGAAACCCACAGGCAGGACGTGAGTGCAGTGGCAACCTCCTGCCCATGTTCCCCAGCGATTAGTACAGAGAGGGGCCGTCGCTCTGCGGGATAAGAGGCCCTGCTTTGTGTGCAGAAAATCCCTGGTTCAATCCCTGGCAGCATCTCCAGGCAGGGCTAGGAAATGTCCTTGCCTAAAACCCTTAAGAACCTCTGCTGCCAGTCAGAGTCAGCAATACTGGGCTAGATGGACCCAGGGCCTGGCTCAATATTTATTTATTTATTTATTTATTTACAATATTTATATACTGCTTAATTATCTAACACAGATTCCAGAGTGGTGAACATAGGTATAAACAGTAAAAGAAAGAAGATGAAAAAGGCAAATTAAAATTGTTCAATTTAAAAACAAAGGAACCAGAAAAACAATGGTTAGTCAGTTGAGGAAGGCTCCTCGAAACAGAGTTGTTTTCAGGAGGCACCGGAAGCAGCCTAGTGTTGGCACCTGCCTGACCTCCAGGGGCAGGGAGTTCCACAGAGAAGGGGGCCACTACACGAAAGGCTCTTCTCCTGGTGGATTCCAGTCGGGCCACAGATCCATGTGGAACCCCCAGGAGCAGGCCCTCCGACGACCTCAGTGATCAGGCAGGTTGGTAAGGGAGAAGGCACTCCCTCAGTATAAGGCAGCTTCTGGTGTTCCTTGTGAGTCGTACTGGCTCTGATTCTACTGGAGGTCGTGATGACAAGTAGCCGCTATGAGCCTTCTCCTTCTCTATGAAATCATCCAACCCCCTTTTAAGCCATCCAAATTGGTGGCCATCGCTCCATCTTGTGGTAGCGAATTCCTTAGCTTAACTCTGTGCTGTGTGAAGAAGCCCTTCCTGTTATGTGCCCTGAATCTCCCACAGCCCACCAACAAAATCCGGTTGTTTTAACATTGCCAATAACAGCAAAATTGTGTTCTCGCTTGCGTGTTCTCCTTCTTGACTCAGGAGCAGCTGGGCGGCAGCACAGGCCTTGAGGAGCAGCCCGAGAAGAAATACTCCTTGGAGAGATTCCAGAAGGTGAAAGCACAGCTACAGAAGGCGGTCCCTTGAGTCCAGCCCCTTGAGCTCTGGGTCTGGCCGCTTTTTTGAGAGTTCTGGAGCAAGGCTGCGCCTCCTCTTGCTTCCCATGGCCTCCCTCCCTCCCCCATGCCCCTCACCCCCAAATCTATGTGCTTGTAAGTCACCCGATTCAGTGACTTCAGATACCTTGGAGTAGTTATCAATGGAAATAGCAGCCTTGAAATGGCTGCCCATGGGTCACCCGATCCAGGCAGGGGAGGTTATTTGACTGGCCAAGCTAGAACCCTCACCCCCCACTATGGTCTCGTTTGGAAGCGCTTCTTCCAGCTGTGCCAATGGGAGCTTCCCTCTACGTGTGTTGGAGTGTGTGTGTGTGATTCAACGGTGCAAATGCCATGCCTAGTTTGGGCCTTAGGGTCAGTGCTTGTCGGGCAGGCGCTCCCTGCGCTTGCACGTGTGAGGAGGGGTTTCGTCTGATCCCGCTTGGCTTCCCAATGGGAAGGGTGAGAAACCGCGGCTCCTAGGCAGCCCTGTCATCTTGGAATCTTCCAGTGTTTGGCTGGAATAACAGGACACCATTGCCAGCCACGTGCCCAAGCAGCTGTCCTTTTGTGCCATGCAGTGGCCTGGCAGGAAGAGGAGAGGAATTTCTTCTCTGGAGGACTGCTGGTCTCCACTGCCTTTTCCTTGAGCATCCTCTGCCTCCCTGGATCTCCCCTCATGGGCCAATTGCCCCTTGGCTGGCAGTCATGATCCATCTGGATTAAACAGCGTACAGCATGTGGCACGAAGGCCCTTAGGCCTTGTGTCTCTTCCTTCACCTCTGAGCACCACGAGAGATTCCCCCCTGAATGCCTAAGGGGCCCCTATGTAGACGTTTACTTGCTCTGGTTGACTTGCTCAGTACAGAATCAGGTAGAGCAACATTCTGATAATAGGTTTTAATTTTCTCTTTATCATAGTGCCTGTGGTGGTGGTTATTATTTATATATAAATTACATACAATTTTGATTATAGCCTTTCAAGTTACCCATTTTCCCAAGCAGCTTATAAGTAACAACAGCAACCCTGAATAAAATCACAATAAACAGAATTTAAAACAAAAAAAGATCACAGGTGAACAGGACAGATGCTGACAGGTGGGCCTGCTGGGGCGGGGGGCTGGGATATGGGGTGTGGGCAGCAGTCCAGCTGGAACAGGCTCTGGAGGGGCATTTGCCTGCCTGCTTCTCTCTTCTGCTTACTTGCTGCTTTTTTCGGTTTGACACTTTCTTTAATAAGCTGTACTCCATTAGACTTTGGGCTGAACTGGCTTCTTATATGTGCGCCTTCAAGGGCTGCTGGTTCCTCCCACCTCCCATCTGCTGTGCAGCCTAGACAGTTTGGCCATGCTCTTTATGGATGAAACTACCAGGAGGGAGGGGGAGATGGGTGAATTGCTTGATCTGCGGAGATGGGGGGTGGGGAGCTTAGCAGGCATTCCCCTGACTCCCAAGGAAGGACCCTCACTCACCTCCAGCTCGGATTGACTAGGAGAGAGAGGCAGCACAAGTAGAGAGGGCTTCGTCTGCACAAAGGCCCTGACAGGATAAGGCCCATGAATGGTCCTGGAAGGGCGAGGCCACCGTCACACCACAGAAGGGGATCAGCCCCACCTCTGCATTTGGCCGTGGCAGTAGTGAGGGACGGTTCCAAAAGAGGGGGAAAGGTGCCACGTTTATAGAGGCTCCCTTCCACGCATGGGATGGCATGGAAGATCAAAAGGCCAAAGACAGCGCCAAGGTGGCCATTCATGAAACCAGAGGAGACCTTTCCCTCGAGTTCCGATAGTACCTCTACTTATAATAGCTAAACAAGAACAGGAAGAATTTATTTATTCTTATTTATTTATTAATAATTAACAACAACCACAACAACACCAGCAAAGCACTTGCAGCATAAAACCGGCAACCCAAAGTGTTAAAAAGGTTATTTGTCTGGTGCTGAACCGACATAAGCATGGGGATCAAGCTGGTCTCCTGGGATCAATGTTCTCAAAGTGGCGCACCTCCTAAAGAGGAAGTCGTATTTCCTGTTTGCCCACAACTTTATCACACTTCTCAGGGCCAGTTGCTGCTGACAGTTGGCCGCACTGGAGTCAGTCAGCTGTGCCATGTCATAGAATCATAGAATAGTAGAGTCGGAAGGGGCCTCTAAGGCCATCGGGTCCAACCCCCTGCTCAGTGCAGGAATCCCCCTTACAGCATCCCTGACAGGTGGCTGTCCAGCTGCCTCTTGAAGGCCTAGTATGGGAGAGCCCACCACCTCCCTAGGCTCCAGCTGGAAGCCCTCTGCCTGCCCACCTTGCTCCTGCTCCTGCTGCTACCCTGTCTCTCTGACTCCTGTCTCAGGCTAAAGAGGATGCTCCGCGTTGGATGCAGTCCGTACGTGCCATAGATGCCATCCATTATTTCATTGAAAAGCAGCTGGAGAAAAAGCTGGCGGAGATGAAGCCACTGGTCTTGTCTGCAATGCAGCCACCCAAGGACACCGTCATGGCCTTGCCCCCGATTCAGAAGTAAGTGGCGGCTGTTCAGGACACAGGGAATGGGCTGGGCAACCCAGGCGCTTGCCTCCCAGCCTCTCTCCTTAGCCACTTTGCCGAAGATGCCTGGCGGAAATACACGGTGCCAGGGAGAGCCTGGCGCTCCTGAGGCAGGTCCAGCCACTTGCTCCTTCTTTAACGGAAGCCTTCTGTCTCCCACAACGGAAAGAGTCTCGCGGCGCTTCAAAGGCTGACAGAGTCATTTGACCTCTGCCCATGTGGACTAGAGCCTTCTGCAGTATTCCACAATGTCATCCTTGGGTGTTTCTGTTTGGGTGTTCCTACATGGAGAGCTCCTGGTCCTAGCAACTAGCGAGAAGGCACTGTGCAGCTGTTCAAGCTTTCTTTTCCTGACTGGGTTTTCTGTGGTAAGGGAAGACGGAAGGAATGGTAGGGAAGTGCAAGAGGCTTACAGGAGGAAGGCAGTGATGTCCGTCAACTTGTGTGGGGCACTACGGTGGCACCCTACGGACCCATCTGGGAGCCCCCCCCCCCCCCCCATGTCTTTGAATTGCTGTGACAACTCTGGTCTGGGTTCTTTTTGTGGTGAAATAGACAAATGACTGCCATGTCATGGACAATGCGGAGTCATTCTTATTTCAGTAAGGAATGGATTGCACAGAATCTTCTGGGGGAATTAGCCCCGCTTAGACTGAGGCTGAGGAATAAATCTGGGGGACGCCGAGAGAGAGAGAGAGAGAGAGAGATCCAGTCTGGAAACTACAGGGAAGTAGGCATACTCCTTGGGTTGGCGCCATGATATTGTTGCATAAATTATGCTATTTCCAAGTGTACCACCGTCCAGATATGAAACACTTGACGAAAGATCTCCTGAAGCTTTGGAAACTGATTTATTATTCTGCGCAGAAAAGGTGACCACTGGGCACTATCGCTGCTTTCCAGAGTCACACCACACCAAGGTTCAAACAATGCTTTTATGTGCCAGACGTTACATGTCATCAGCCCTCATCCCATTGGTTTACAGCCCCAAATACATCATTTCTGGTTACCGCTACTCCTGAGTAGACCGGGTAAGGGGACACGTTTTGGTGGATTGTGTCTGAAAGCCATTTGCCAGCCGCCGTTGCCACTTGAAACTCAGATTTTTTTCTGCCTTGGAGCAGCGAAAGGCAAGTCGGAGAAGAAGGAGGAAATAGCTTTCCTCCATTCTTTTGAACTTTGCATGCATGGCTGCATGGGAAGGAAACATTGTATCTGAGTTAAGTAAACTGAGAACCACATCAAAGGAACTGGTGTGTATCTGCGATTTTGTTATCTTAATAGACTAGTTTTATAGACTCCCTGGTTACTCAAGTGGACTGTCTGAATGCATGTATGCATGTAAGATGCGTGTCAGGGGGAAATGGATGTGTTTTGGGGATTTCTTCAACAATACTTGGGCCTGTTGTTTTACAAACTCAAAAATGTAATGGAGGGTTTTCTGCAAAGACTTCTCTCTCTCTCTCTCTCTCTCGTAAATAAATGCACAATTGTTACTCAGTTGTTTTGTAGGATCCAGATGTCTCCCCACAATGAAGTGTTTTTGACTCTCTCTCTCTCTCTTGCGAACACAAACCACAAACTCCTGTTTGTTGCTAGGGAAGCTATAATTGCTGCGCACGGGGAATGACTCCGTGGCAAGGCGCTCTCTTTGTTTGCAGAGGGCATCTTAAGCTAAACGTATCTCAAGTAGCCATAGGTGTGCACAACACATTTCATGAGGGTGTGCACCCAGGGAAATTTTTTAAATGCCAACATTGATTGAATACTCAGTCATAAAGGACATTATTATATTCATTTATTTATTAAACACTGTACATACGGATGCCCTACTCTGCACTTGGCTTGCTGCACATTGCAGCTGCTCAAGCAGAGGCCTAGTGGCTGAGGGCCCCTGGCTCCTGGCAGAGAGGCTCCCAGCGAGCAATGCCTTTTTGTTCCTGCTGCCAGGAGCAATGGTGCTCTCTTGGAGGCAGCACTTCTTTGGTATGGCAGAGAAGCAGCCAGAGGGCTGTTCCCACTGCATCTGAATCCCCCTCTCGGTCCCTACTCAATGCCCCCCTCAATACCGCGCTTATTTCTTGAGGTATTAGGGTGTGCCTGGGGGGGTGATTTTTTTTTTTGTAGTAGAGTCTATGCCACTAGCTAAGCCCCAGTCTGAACCAAGCTGCAGGCCACTTCACACGTTCATGCCATGTTCCTAAAAATATGAACTCTGAATTTTATTTATTTATTAATTGCATTTTTATCCCGCCCCTCAGCCAAAAAGGCTCCCAGAGCGGCTTACAATCAGAAAAGAAGACAGTCCCTGCCCTCAGGCTTACATTCTACAAAAGACAAGACACACAAGGAAAGGGGGATGGGGAGGGAAGAGGGGGGGGAAAAAGAAATTAAGGAGACTGTTCAGCAGGGCTGGTGAGAAGGCCCTGCTCCCCCCATCTCTTCTCCCAATGGAGGGGCAAACCAACAGCTCTTTCTTCTTCCCCACAGAGTCATGATGACAGTTAGCCCCGTGGGGGGGGGGGGGTTCCAACTGGAGCAGGCCCTGATGGTCTATGCCTGCTCCTGTCTCCCTTGGTTCTTCTTCCCCATGTGACAAACGTAAGCCTGCAAGCATGACTGTCGTACAGGGACCCCAACTAGGGAGCCAGGATTGACTGCAGCTTCTCCTTGAGCTGAGCCTTGGCAGCAGTCCCAGTGTGTGAAGTGGCCTTGTCTTTGCATGCTTCCCACACAACTGGCCATGAAGTGTGTGTGTGTTGGTTGAAGTGGCATTTTACTGGCCTCTTGCTGGATGCAGTCAATCACTGCTCTTTGTTATGTCCAGTTGCTGGGGGTCATGCATGGAAGGGTGCTACTACTGCCCTCGTGTCCTGCTTGTGGGCTTCCCATAAGGCCCCCGGTTGGCCCCTGGGGGAGGACAATGCTGGACCAGGGAGCGCTTTGCTCAGCACGGCTGTTCTTCTGTTCTTCCGACAGGAGACACGCCATCCTGCGACTAGGAGAAACCAACACAATGCTGAGGACGAGAATACCTGAGCGTGAGTGTCAGGGTTCACGGCCACCTTTTGGCCACACGGATCCGACTCAGTGGTTCTGGGCAGGACTGGCTGCATTTAAAGGAGTCAGCTGGCCTCTAGTGCACTGAGACCCTTGAGTGATGCTGCCCTGTTCTGTGGCAGTTTGGTGCTTGCCTCTCTGAGCAGCTGTAAGTGGAGCTGGGGGGGCATTGGGGGTAAGCTGATCTACTCCCCTTGGCCCTTTCTCATGGTAGATGTGGGGTCAGGCTTCAACATATTTATTTTTAATTTTATTTGTTAGCATATTTATCCCCTGCCTTTCCATTTTATCTCTAAATAGTTGGGTTGAGCACCCAGTAGTTTAGAGGGTGCAGTTTCCGGTGCCGCCTCTAGCTTCTTGTCCCGGCTTGCATGCTATCAGTCAGGTCCTAGTGCAGCATTCCTGTACAGGCTCGCCAGGTGGCCCTTCCGTTTAAAGGGGCCCACTGTTGTTCAAGATCATCGTTGCCAGTCCCACAGACAACTTTCCAGATGTGAGAGAGTTTTGTGGCAGCTCTGCACTCATCTATTTCTCAATCCCCTCTGGATAGAGGTACCGCTGGCTGAAAAGCATTCCTGGCGTAGAAGTGGAATTGGAGAACATGAGGTGCATTTCCACCCAGAAGGGAGTCCTTGCATTAAGGAAAATCAGACGAGGCTATTAGCCACAGGGCAAAACTATCCAGGCAGAACCAAAGAATAGATGGCCCAAAAGTTCAATCCTTCTCTAAAAGAGAATTCAATTTAGGAAATCCCTGGTCTGGTCTAGAAGGGTGGCACCATAACTATATCTTTCTTCATTTGCATCTTAGCACTAGGCCTCTTTGCACATCATGATAACCTCTTGCCTTAATTTACCCATGGGGCTGACATGTCAGGCTGGGTGCCTGTGGGAGCCATTTTTGTATGACACCCATGGGTGCCTGGCTTACCATTCCATGCACCCTTTGAGGGTAGGCAACCCTCGAATACCCTAAAACAAGCCATGATGTGACAGATCCCCCATGGGTAAATTGAACTAGGGTGGGCTGTTGTGTCATGTGAACTAGGTCACAATATTGTCTGCAAGTTAGCAGCTGACCAGGAAAAAACCCTGCCCAGTCTTTAATAGTGCAGATTTGCAGAAATCAGTGGCTGAAGCTTTTAGCAGAATGGAGAAACGCTTGTGAAGGGGCAAAGTATGTAGAAAAGGAGCTGCCCTTCTGACCCCTCCCTCAACAATGTCCAGTTCCCCTGACCTGTGCAATTGGGACTCCGGACCTGGAGAAACCTTCGCTTATAGAGGTTTACACACAAAGTCTTCCCTATCCATATATTATGGAGGTGAGGCTGGAAGGAGCCATGCGTTGTCTTGAGTGGAACAAGGGCATAGCTCTGCAGTCCCTTCATACGCACTTTGCCCTTTCCTATGAGGGACGTGAAAGGGGCTATTATCACCTGTTAATCCAAGTAAGACAGAGGTGTGTGCGGGCAGTAGGAAAAGCAGGTCTGAGGTCAGGTCTATGGACAATTTGGGGTTTGGTTACAACTCGAGGGGCTCCTAGACCCCATTTTGCTCCTGGGTTGCCAGAAGCAGCTATAGCCAAGAGTGCTTTAGCACAACTGTAGTTTGTGTGCCAGCTGCAGACTTTTCTGCAGAAAGGAGATCTCTCAACAGTCATGCATGCCTTGGCCACATCTAGGTTGGAGTACTGTAACACTCGCTATGTGGGGCTGCCTCTGGAAAGGGAGTCCACAGCATGGATTGTATTATTTGTTCCTGTTCAGTGTGCATGGGCTTCTGGTTCATTTCCAAGCCCAATTCAAAGTGCTGGTTATGGCTTTTAAAGCTGTACACAGTTTGGGGTCAGGTTACCTAAAAGGCTGCCTCCTGCCCACCCTCTGAGAGCATCACTGGGAGCCTTGTTTCATGCCCCATTTCTGGCGGAGGTATGACCCGCAGTGCACTTGTGGAAGCAGAGCGAAGATTATGGACCTCCTCTGGGAGATCCACACAGGCTTCATGCTGTGGCCATTTCAATGTGCCTTTAAAATGCCCCCCCCCCCGGTTTTGTTTATAATGTATGATGTCCTATAGATCGCTATTGGGATTTTATTGCTGGGAACTTGGTTTTCTACTGCTCTGACCTGCATCAGATTGTATTCCTTATCTTTCCATTCTCTGTTGTGTTCTCCAAACACAGGCTTCTACTTCCCGTATATCTTCCCACGCTATCTCATGAAGGGTTTTGTCCCCTTTATGAAACTTCCTCTGCCGAAAATCAACTTGGACCCATTCCTACCCTCTTTGGAGAGGCCGGCTCCACCGAAAACATTTACCGCCATGCAACAGCTAGTACAGAAGTATTTCATCCCCAAGTTTTCATACGCTGATAGCTATCCTTAGGGGCACAGCAGGCTTGCACATCTCAGAGGCGGAGATGCCCAACTTCTACGCAAGAAGGAAGATTCCTCCAGCCTGGGAAGGAAGGAATGGGTAATGAGCTATGGTGCAACAATCAGACAAGCAGATGCTAACAAGGCAGCCCATTAACCAAGCTTAACAGCAATGATGTGAGACAGGTTGTCTGCCAGAGATGACCCTAGACAGAATGTAAAGGCCAAGCAAGGGCAAGGCACAATAAAAGCAAATTTCAGCTACCGCTTGTAGTTCCTTACTCATCATCAGAATGTGACGGGCAGTTCCCACGCTGGGTGTTCCGCATTCTAGGAATCATAGTTCTTTCAGCAGAAATGATTGTTACCTTGTGCCAAACGGAGGACCACAACTGACAAAGGTAATTTTTCAGCAGAATTTAGAAAACAATTGCTAATGTGCAGAAGGCACATTAACTCACTTAATATAGCAAAGCGTGACATCAGTAACACAGGGTAAAGAAAGACCTCTACTGATGACTGCCCTCTAGAATCATAGAATAGTGGAGTTGGAAGGGGCCTCTAAGGCCATCGAGTCCAACCCCCTGCTCAGTGCAGGAATCCCCCTTAAAGCATCCCTGACAGGTGGTTGTCCAGCTGCCTCTAAATCAGGGGTCCCCAGTTTGGTGGCTATGGGCACCCCTTTTTAAAAAACGTACATGCATGGATTTGTATGAAACAGCTTTCTAGCAATTAGAAATAGGCTTCAGCAAAAGTGGACCAAATATCCAAATAAGTATCCATTTCAAGGTGGCATTTATGCCACCTGTTCAGCTATAGATATGGTTGTAAGGTCTTCAACCCATCGCATTATAGGAAATGAATGTTTATCCAGAGCCTGGATGGAGAGCATAAGCTGCCCCAAGTGCCCTTTAAAAAAGGATTTGAAAAGCAGCATGTCAGTGTTTAAATTGAAAGAAAATGCCAGGCGTCCACCTCTTTTAGCTAGTGTTCACTGGGAGGCCAGCAGGATCAGTCCCTTCCGAGCTGGCTCCGCAGCAGTATCATTTATTTACTTTTTCAATAATAATAATAATAATAACAACCCCAAGTCTGGGAGCGGCCTGCCCGGGGTGGTTGCAGAGGGGCTGTTGGTATTTTCGCTTTAAGTGGGAGCCTTTCCTGCCACAAGAAAGGTCCTGCTTAGTTATTATTATTGCCAAGTAAAGGCCTTTCGCATCGGGGCAGCAGAAGCAAAGCAGGCCGATTCCTCCTCTCGTCGCCGTCGCGCTGCGTGTTAACTACGTGCGTTTACACGTTTTAAGTGCGCGTGAAAGAAACCACGGTCGGCCTGGCACCCAAGGGCGCTCGGGGGGAGGGGGGGCGCCAGGCGGCCTCGCCTCCCTCTCTCCATCGGGGGAAAGAAAGCGCCGGGCTGCGACTTTGCCGCCTCCCCCTCGCTGGGGATGATGGGAACTGCAGTCCTGGAGGGCGGCTCAGCGGAGCCCTCCCGGCCCAGCTGTGCCCTGAGGCGGCCAGGAAGGTGCCTCGACACTGCGGCCGCCTCAGCTTGGCGGGCGGGCGGGCGGCTGAGGCGAGCGCCGCCGGTCCCGGGCGCCCCACCGGCGAAGGGAGGGCTGAGGGCCTCCGCCCAGCCCCTGAGGAGAAAGCGAGGGCGGGAAGGCGGGAAGGCGGGATCCCCCCTCCCCCTCCCCCTCCCCCTCCCCCTCCCCCTCCCCCACCGACTGGAGCAGGAGGGCGGAGGGAAACTCTCCCGCCCAAACCAGAGGGCGCCAGGACTCGCGCAGGCGCAGGAGCGCGGCCACTCTTTCGCTTTCGTTTCCCCCGCAGCCCAAGAGCGGCCTATGACGCGCGGGAAGGCGGGGCTTGCGCTCAGGCGCAGCCAGTGTCTGAGCCGCAGGGGGGCGTGGCCTTGCCGACCCCGTCGTGCTCACGCGTGGTGGTGGGAAGCCGCAGCGCCGCCGCCGCCGCCGCCGCCCGTGGTAACTCCGTGGCAGCTACTCCGGAGCGGCCTTCCGTCCAGCCTGGTGCGGAGTCGTGGGGCGGGGAGGTCCAGGCTGGTGCCGGGGGGGGGGGGGGAGGGCAGGGAGTGGCGCTGCGCAGCCCCCTTCGGCCGCCCCGGACCCCCTGCGTCACGGGGGGCTCTTGGAGCCGGGCAGGAGCGGACCCCGGGTGAGGCTGAGGGCCGGGGGCTCCCCCTCTCCCCTTCTCCCCTCTGCGTGGCCGTGGGAGGGGCTCAAGGCGAAGCGCCCCAGAGAAGCCGCCTCTGCGGGAGGCGCCGCCAGCGCTTCAGCAGCCCCCCCCCTCCCTCCCTCCCTCCCTCTTCCCCGGGGTTGTTGGAGCCCGCAAAGTGGGTCCTCGTGGACGGTGCCTGGACCCTCCCGGCCTTTCAGGAGAGAGAGAGCTGCCTGCCTGCCTGCCTGCCTGCCTGCCTGCCTTCCTCCCTCGCGTGAGGCTTCCCGAAAGCACGAGTGGGGCAGGGGGGAGGCTCGAGGGTTGTGGCTCCCAAAGCCGGGACCCCCGCGAGTGGGCGAGGACTCCGCTTGCGCCCTGCCCGTCCCTGCCCGCGGGCAGCCGCCCTGTGCAAACGCCACGCGTGGGCCAGGAGGCGAGGGCGTTTGCGCGGCCTCTGAGGGCAGGGAGGGAGGGAGGGGGGTTCATTGAGACGAGCCAGCCGAAGGGGGAGAGCTCCTGCGCAACCAGCAGCACAGAAACCCAAGCAGGGCGGCGGCGGCGCCCTGCCCATTCCTCTTGCTCCCAGGAGGGGCTGGCAAAGAGCTTCAGAGTCGGAAGGAAACACGCCCCCTCCCCCGCCGGCTCCTGGGCTAATGGTGGGAGAAGGGGAGCTTCTGCTTTGGTACCTGCATAGACCGTTGCGCAAGAGCCCTGCTTCGGTTCCCCATTCGGAGCGCAGCTTCTGCTCTAGGCAGAAGGAAAGTCCGAGGGCGCCCACCGTTCCCCAGCCGACTCAGACCTCCATCACACCTAAAGCCCCCCCCCCCATTTCCCTCTGTGTTTTTTTCTTTTTAACCTCTGATGCAGAAGCGAGTCAAGCTCACGATCCCTTTCACCTGAAGAGCTGCTTTTCCGCTCCTCTTCCATTCCCCCTCTCTTCCTCCCTCCAGTCAGGTCCTGGCAGATGAGCACTTTCGGCTGGGCAAAAATGGAACATCCCTGTAGTCTGGGGCATCGAGGGAGTTACAATCCCGTCTCTGCAGAGATTCAGGCGTTGAACGATTTTAAAAAACGCTTTCAAGCTTGGGGTGCAAGGTTTGGGTTTTATATTTGGCTTGGAGCCGGCTGCTGGGAGAGATTGCTTTTACCTGCCAGGACCTGATGCAATCCATTCAAGCCAACAGCAAGACTCTGGTCACAGTGCACACACCCAATTCCTTTAAAACTACGCAAAGGTTTACGGGCACGTTAAATGCATTTAGGAAAAATAATCCAGACTTTTAGCATTCTAGGAAAGGCTGGGGAAGAGGTGGGGTGTCAGCAGAACAGGCACAGCGTCGTGTGGGTCCCATGCTTGCAAATCCGCACACCAGGCTTGTAGTATAGCGAGCTGTGAGATGCTGGGAGTTGTAGGACTTTATTTTTTGTCTAAACATGCATACGGTTGCTCCCTTAATTACTTTACTTTGGCACATTGCACAAGGATACTTCTTTCCAGCCTAATAAAATTGAAATGAGTGTTGCAGTTGGAAGTACAATCTTCTTTCTCTCCTCCCAAATTGATTGAAACAGTGCCTGCTTTTGGGGGGGAGGGATTGGGAGGATTTCTACCACCACCAGTTTTCCAGTTGAAAAATAGGTGGTGTGTGTGGGAGGGGGGAGAGAGATAGTAAACGAAGCCCCTGGGTTTCCAAACTCCTTTCAAGCAGTGTTGTAGATTAGATAGTGGATCTTTGACCATGATGCCTGTGAGGATAGGGTGGTCATAACTGAGACCCATTCCTCCCCTTCGTATGCTCGGTTAAAGATCAACCATTCAGTTTGGAGACCATCCTGCATTTTGTTTTACCTTCTGTTTTATTACTGAGTTTCTGTATATTAGTAATATACAACCATTTTTATTTTAAAAAAACCCTGTCTTAATTTAATAGCCCTTGATTATATGCAATAAAGATTAGTGTTGCATAAATTATGCTATTTCCAAGTGTCCAAAGTCCAGATATGAAACACTTGACAAAAGACCTCTTGAAGCTTTGGAAACTGATTTTATTCTGTGCAGAATAGGTGACCTCTGGACGCTAACGCTGCTTTCCAGAGTCACACCACACCAAGGTTCAAACAATGCTTTTATACTCTAAATGTTACACGTCATCAACTCTCATCCCATTGGTTTATAGCCCCAGTGACATCACTTGGCTAACTCTATTTTACTCTCGAGTAGTCCTGAGTAGTGGCCAGATGTGGCGTTGCATTGCCATGTGCTATTTTACTTGTACGCAGAGATGCTTTGCAACGTCTCTCTACTTCTGTCATTCCCTTATATGGTCATTTTGTCCTTTTCCAGGTGTGCCACGGTCACATCTGGATGAGTCACACTCCTGGTTCCTCTAAGTAGCTTCCGTGCATTTCTGATTGTGTATAATGGAGCCTGACCAGGAGAAGATGGAGCAATGGCGATTTTGATAAGCTCCTAGTTCTTGCGCTGCTAAATCACTTGCAAACAGCTTGACTTTTGCAGAAATGGATACAATGGACAGGCAGTGGGGAATGGGGATTTGGGGTGCTGTGTGTGGATGGTTTGGGTGTGCGTGTCAGCGGACACATGTAGGATGCGTGTCAGGGGAAATGGACGTGTTTTGGGGTGAAAATTACAGATCTGTTCAGATTTTTATAACAGTACTACTCCTACAGCTATTTTACAGCCAATTTGTGCTGCTGCAAAACCGCTAGAGACTGATTTTTAGCAGTCGGGGCATTGCTACTGCATTTGTCTATTAATAAACAGGATTAGGTGTTAGGAAAGCATTTCGAATAGTTCAGCGACTGAGAGCATCTTCAGGCCTTTGGTCTGCCCTGGGAGTTGCCGAGCCGATTCCTGGGCAGCCCCTGCCTCAAAGGGCTCTGTGGAATACAGTGTCCTCTTGCTCCCTGGATTTTCCGTCGACGTGTGGAAAAAAGTGGTGAGCATTTGTGTCTTCAGTCAAGGACCAGTCTTACGTGAGAATGGAGACACTTGCTTCAGTGCATGGGCCGCCAACCGCTTTCCAATTCCCCGTCCATCTCCCCCGAGACCTTAATGTGTTTAACATTTAAAGAGCAGCACGGCACCGCTTCCCTACGCTTCCTCCTTTCCAGTTGAGTCCACTGGTGGCTAGGGGGAAGGCTGGGCATACACCATATGTGCGCATGCTCAGAATGTTTCCCCGCCACTTGTGCTACAAAAACAATCCCTGCACTATCTGGCACATGGACACGGTGGGTGGGGAGGGAGGGCTTTTCCAGGAGGTCGTTCTCCTGGATATATTACAATATATTATTAATGTATCTCTCAGGGAGGGGAGTTTTCCATCATGTTTAAAAGAAGCGGTAGTACGGCCGCTTCTAAAAAAGCCCTCCCTGGATCCCCTGGACTTTAATAACTATAGGCCAGTATCAAATCTTCCATTTTTGGGCAAGGTGATCGAGAGGGCAGTTGCCTTCCAACTGCAAGCAGTTTTGGATGATACAGATTTTCTAGACCCATTTCAAACTGGCTTCAGAGCAGGATATGGAGTTGAGTCTGCTATGGTCGCCTTAGTGGATGATCTACGCTTGAGTATTGACAGGGGGAGTGTGTCCCTGTTGGTACTCCTGGACCTCTCAGCGGCTTTCGATACCATCGACCATGGTATCCTTCTGGAACGCCTGAGGGGATTGGGACTCAGGGGCATTGTGCTTCAGTGGTTCCGGTCCTACCTCTCGGGCAGGTTCCAGATAGTGATGCTTGGGGATAGTTGCTCTTCAAAAAAGGAGTTGCTATGTGGTGTCCCACAAGGTGCCATCCTTTCCCCAATGCTGTTTAATATTTACATGAAACCGCTGGGAGAGATCATCCGGAGGCATGGGGCGGGGTGCTATCAGTATGCTGATGACACCCAAATATATTTCTCTATGCCTTCGATAACAGTGTCAGCTAAGGATAGTGTGTCTCCTCTGAATGAATGCTTGGAGGCGGTAATGGGCTGGATGAGGAAAAACAAACTGAAGCTGAATCCAGACAAGACGGAGGTGCTTACTGTCAAGGGCCACAACCTGGGGTTGGAGGTGTGTCAACCAGTTCTGGATGGGGTTATACCCTCCCTGAAAGACTGTGTTTGCAGCTTGGGGGTGCTCCTGGATCCGTCGCTCCAAATGACAGCTCAGATAGATGCGACTGCCAGGAGTGCCTACTATCAGCTTCGGCTGATACGCCAGCTGCGCCCCTTCCTAGAGTTGGAAGACCTAAAATCAGTAGTGCACGCGCTGGTAACTTCGAGGCTCGACTTCTGCAATGCGCTGTACATAGGGCTACCTCTGTGCCTAGTCCGGAAACTTCAACTAGTTCAAAATATGGCAGCCAGGTTGGTCACCGGTACATCTAGGGGTGACCACATTACACCAGTTTTAAAATCTCTTCACTGGCTGCCAATCAGTTTCCGGGCGAAGTACAAAGTGTTGGTTATTACCTTTAAAGCCCTACATGGTTTGGATCCAGGTTACCTACGGGATCGCCTTCTCCCATACAATCCGCCCCGCACGCTCAGGTCCTCTGGGAAGAATTTATTACAGTCAACAAGAACTAGACTGACAACCGTTACCCAGAGGACCTTTCTTCTGCCGCTCCCAGATTGTGGAATGACCTGCCGGGAGAGATTTGCCAATTTACTAGTCTTCAGGAATTGAAAAGATCTATAAAGACTGATCTCTTCCGGCAGGCCTACCTAGATGAATTTTAAAGTGTTTTATTGGTGTTTTATTGGTATTTTAATGATGTACTGGTTTTATCTGCTTTTAATCAGTTTTTGTATTTTGTGTTTGGTGTTGTTCCCTGCCTCGATCCGTTGGGAGAGGCGGGTGATAAATAAATATATTATTATTATTGTGCTCCGGCACATCCTCCTGGCTGCAAGGCAAGAGGAGAATGGTGTCCCTTCAGTTCTGGCGCCACAGGCACCACTGAGGCAGCCCACAGCCAGTCCGGGTCTTAAAGAATCACCCTGTGATGCAGTCCATGCCTAGGTGTTGCCTGAAACAGCGGAGGAGCGCAGCAGCCCTGCCTGCCTGCTTGGAATGTCATAGATTCTCTAAGCCTGAGGTGAGAAAGAGAGAGAGATTGGTTGAGGAGAAGTTAGGTTCTCCTTAAACATGAAGCTTAAACACACACACACTCTTCCGCTTTGCTCCCCATCCACTCAAGAGTTACTGTCATTTTGCCTGGACGGGAGCAGTGGCGAATCCTCTTCAGTGAGGAAGGACTCGCTTGGAGCGCTTCTCCCTCCTCCTGATACTCAGCACCCTTCCTTCCCCCTTCTTCTCTAAAATGGGGGGGGGGAATAACACACTCCCCCCTCCAAGACTCCGACTTTGAAGAAGGGGAGGCTTGTGAGGGTCTGGCAGAGGGAGAAGCTGGCGGCTCAGAGCTCCTAGTCCTGTTAAAGCCAAGACAACTTACAAATCACATGGAGTGCTCTATTAAAAACGTTAGGATCTTTCCTAGTAATTCCTTAATTCCACGCTTCTCCATCGTTGACGTGGATGGGAACTTTTAAGGGCCGTGCAAGAGATATATTACTATCCCCCCCCCCCCATCGGTACAGGTTAGGGAGGGGAGTGAGAAAGTATATTAAAAGATCTGATGTGGGGGGCCGGGTGGTGACAAAGTTTATTGCTTTTGAGGTTTATTTTTTAAAAAAGGTATTTTTAATATGTAGCCAACGAGGTTTGTGTGCAGTCCCTCTGTTCCCTCTCACGTGGAACAGGAGGAATAGCTAGGTACACTAGTATAAGACACTTTTAACAAAGTTTTAAATGTCATATCATGCATGTATCTTTAAAAAAAAACACCTCACACTCTTTTATTTTTGAAATTTTTGGTCGCCTGTCTCTAGTTTTAAATGCTCGTCAAAAGTTTTTCATGGGTGGGGGGAAGATATGGTTATTTACAATATTAAATCTTTTGCACAGGAAAGTGAGCCAGAAGATAGAATATCAGGTGATATTTTGCTGGTCATATTAAAATCATAGAATAGTAGAGTTGGAAGGGGCCTATGAGGCCATCGGGTCTAACCCCCTGCTCAGTGCAGGAATCTACCTTAAAGCATCCCTGACTGATGGTTGTCCAGCTGCCTCTTGAAGGCCTCTAATGTGGGAGAGCCCACCACCTCCCCAGGTCATGGGTTCCACTGTCGTACTGCTCTAACAGTCAGGAAGTTTTTCCTGATGTCCAGCTGGAATCCGGCTTCCTGTAACTTGAGCCTAGTATTCCATGTCCTGCACTCCGGGATGTTTAGTCCGTGTATAAATGCACAACTAGTGTTGGCTTTTTTTCCTGGTGGAGCTCTTGTACCATGACAGATGAAATCCCCTTATCACTGCATCTCCACCTATTGAATTTCTGTCTGTCACAAAGGTAGATAATCTTTGTTAGGAAGCCTCCTCCCCACCCACATCCCATACATCATTCATAATTCTGCTACCCATTTTTCCTCTTAAACTAGTAGGGTTTAAAATAATTTAAATAAAATGCTACACCTATCTGGTTCTGTTAAGGTATCGGCCACAAACAATAGAACACATTTTTGAAAATTCAGGATTGCTGCATACAGAACAAAGAGTAATGTTTTGGGGAAACTGTAGGTGGTAATACTATTTAAATTGGTTTTCTTTTTGTTACTGTATTGGTTGATGGTTTAAAAACCTTTGTAGGGCTTTTTCTCTAGCGCTATTTTTGGCGGACAGGGGTCTACCTTGGCCCGTTGATATTTTGCTGAGTAAGGTATATGGGACAAATCCCTTGTATAATCTGACCCACAAGCAAGGGTTTTCCAGCCCTAATCAGACTTATTTAAAACGAAGGATCTTGAGCTGTTAAAAGTCTCATTTCTCAATCTAAACATAATAAGTTTTGGGGGTAGACTCTGTTTATTTTCAGTGCACTTTGCTTCTAAAACTGCTATGCTGCATGGGTGGTCTTCTCCCCATTATACTTTCTCCTTTACTGCTAATAATCTTGTTACCCTCTATCCAGTTGTCTTGGCTTGACTTTTTCTTCTCTCGCTCTTTTGTTTGTCATATTGGGGCTTTAGTGAGGTCTCGCCGTTTCTTCCTCTATAACAGAGCCAGGATTCAACTGTTCTTATCTGTTTCTTCTGCTGAGACTTGTTGCTGCTTTCATTGTTTCGTGTCTTGATTATTGCAATCTTCTGACCGGTCTTCCTTCATCTCCTATTAGTTTTTTGGTTTCTATTCAACATCCTGCCGCGAAGGTCGTTCCCTTGGCTCGTCACTTTGGTCATGTTACTCCACTTCTAAAATCTCTTCACTGGCTCCCTGTCTTTTCGAGGATTCAGTGGCTGGGTTGGACAACACGGGTGATTCATTAGGCAATTGTCCCTTGCCTTGCTTATTGTGTCGTCTGCGGGGGGGGGGGGGGACGACACAACTCACAGTGCACTGATTTCTCGAATTAAGCAACAGAGAAAAACAATGGTCTGGTCCGTTGCTTATCCAGAGATCCGTTGCTTATTTTGGCATGTTGCCTGCGCTATTTCTGAAGCCCATGGAGTCCTCCGGCAGGAGCGGCCGAAAGCGCCCCGGCCTCTCCTCTGCAGCCGGCAGAACTTGCACTGGCTGATGGGATAGCCCTGGGAGGAGGGAGTTTCAGCTGCTCGATGGGG
The DNA here is from genome assembly GCA_029215795.1 of Anniella stebbinsi. Classification (NCBI taxonomy): domain Eukaryota; kingdom Metazoa; phylum Chordata; class Lepidosauria; order Squamata; family Anniellidae; genus Anniella; species Anniella stebbinsi. The sequence goes on along the minus strand of JARDYH010000006.1, from coordinate 119,254,818 downwards.
TGGGCAGGGCAACGTGTCGTCTGGGGAGTGCTGGCAGCATAATGCCCGGTCAGCTGCCTATTCCCCCCCATCCCCTCCGTTGCCTAAAGTGTCGTCTGAACGCGGCCAGTGTAAGCATTTGAAGCCTGTTGTGGACCAGCCCCCTCCTGATCTTTCCGCCCTTCTTTCTCACTGTAGCCCTCCTTGCGCTGCTTGCTCCTCGAATCCCATGCTGGGCTCCATCCAATTCTCTCTTGCTGCTGCCTGTTCCTGGAATTCTGTTCCAGAGGAATGGCAGGTGGTTGCTTCAATTACTGTATTCAAATCTCAATTAAAAACCTTTTCCCAAGTGTCTGGAAACATAGTTTAGATTTTACTCATTGTTGGTAATGTTGATTATTTTTGTAGTGTTTCCTGCCCTCTTTGCAGCATTCCCTTCCTTTTGGTTTTATTGTGTGATTTTATGAGATCGTAAGCTGTTGTGTCCGGGGTTTGTTGTTTCATTGTTTCTGTACGGTGCTATGCGCACGGATGGTGCTCTGTAAATAAATGATGGATGATAATAGTCACCTGCCTTTTTCGATTGCTCTCTGGTGACGCCGTGGTTCTGCCTCTTGTGACCCATGCTCTGTCTCACCAGCCACAGGGGCCACTAGCTGCCACTGATTAGAAGCCGTAGTTTTTTTGGCCCTAAAAAGCAAAAAAAAAACAAAACTTGTTAGCTTCATATGTAACTAATATGTAATCGGTAACTTACTTTGCAGTTTCTATCAATGTTTAGAGCAGTGATGCTGAACTCCCAAATGCATGTTTATAGGGCTGCAATTTTACTGTAATTGTTGAAAATTTGGTGTTCCTATAAAACAAATATTGCTATTCACTAACTATGTTTATAGGAATGTATTTTCTAAATTTCCGTTCTAAAACATGGATTTCTTCCCTTTTGGTACTATTTTATTTATTTAATGCATTTATATGTTACCAGTCATAAATATTTATCCCAGTGTAGTTTAAAAAGCAAGTTAAAACCAGAATCAACAGGAATAAAACAAACACAGTGAAAAAATTACACAACTAAATGTTAAACAAAGACGGCAGCGTAAAAAACAACAAGTGATTTACATTGTTTAAAAATACAACTTCTTTCCTATATTTAAAATACAAATCACTAAAATTCCTCACGTCTGCTGTATACAACCTATATACTGGCTGTGTTCGCACATACTGTGGATTGTTTTTCCTTTTTCTGGCCTGCTTCGCTCCCCATTTTGCCAGCCTTCAAAGCCGTTTCATGTTCAGGCTGCTCTTGCCAGTTGCCTCTGTTTCAAGGCAGACAGCAGTGCAAACAAGCCAGGGATAAGCCACAGTTCAGACATCAAATAAGCCAAATGTCATAATTGCACAATTTGTATTAGAAATCCCCTGAATCGCTGCCAAACCCAAGAACTGCTTTATTTTCAGCCGTTTAAAAACAATTTCAGTTAGGTTATTGGAACGTAACCGTAGTACTTAATTTCTCTCTGCCTGTTGCAGAAGTTTTAGGAACTTGAAAATTGGTCAGAACATGGGATGTACCTAGGCTAACTGCTTACAAAAGTGGCAAAGCACCTTATTTCTTCACAAGTCACAGTTCTACTTAGTTTGCAAGGGCTTCTTCCTCCATGACTGTCATAAATCATATCAGACCACCTTCCATTAACATCTCCCTTAACCCCACTCCCCCAGCCCATGGAAGAACGATGCAGCTGACCATGTTCAGATAACGTAGGAAAACGGAACTGTTGCTGCGTCTTGTTTAAACCGGCTGCAGAAGCATCCACCTAACTGATGGCTGAGAGCTGCAGATTAGGAGTTTGTGGGAAAGAGTTTTCAGGTGGTTAAATATCCCAAGATGAGCAGCCTGCCTCGCTGTCCCATGAGTCAGAGGACGCCAGTCTCAGTTTTTGCAAGAAACTCTCCTTTGACTGCCAAAAGCACATAAGGGGGGATTGTGGGGGGATTTTGATAACCAGTTACCTCCTCCCCCATCAGATCTTTCAGTGGGGCTCAAAGACACTCAAGGCTGTGTCTCCTTTCAATAAGAACATTTATTACAAGCAATTTGCAAGGAGTCAGTACTCTAGAGCATGTCAAGAGTATGACTAAGACTCCATGGTCAGAGACTCACATTTATAGGCTTGCGGCATTATGCAATTAGTTGATTACATCATTATACACACATGGAAACAACTTACACAATTTCCTATCACTCTTCTGCACTCTGCTTATGGCAGGGTGGAGTAAATGAGAAAACAACTTCTTATCTACATTGGCAGGGTGGGGCAGTCTTGATAAATGGCCCCAGCAGGGAAGAGCTAACATTCTTCACACTTTAAGCAAAGCCATATTATCCGGGTTACTAAAGTACATTTTTCTGTCCCTCGCTGCCTTAACCTCTGAAAGGTCAAGTTCACCATCTGGCTACCTGTCCAGAACCTGTTTATGAGACAGGTTTGGCTCACAAATCTATAATTCCTTCAACAGAATTTTTTGTGCTAATGTTCACGGCACCTTTGTAAATCTGCCTAGATACGTCTGTGCTTGCCTGCAGGAGAGCAAGAGCGTATCAATCTAAAGGAAACGTTCCAAACACTTCCCCGTTTTGAGCTCAGGTGTAATTGTTGAGGGAGTGAAGTGAGCTAGGGGTGGGACCTGCTGGAGGCACTTGGGCAACCTGCACTCTGTGCGGAGGCAGCGCAAGTGAGCGAGAGCGCCGGGGTGGGAAGGGTTTCATGCAGCCCGGCAAGCTTTATCAGCAGCGTTATGAGTGCTCAGTACAAGAACATGGGGTGGGCTCCATTCTGCTGCGTAGATCCGAGATGCTGCAGCTTTGCTGGAGTTTCCCGTCCTCTTTGCTATGTCATCCATTCGTGTTTGCTTTCTGTTGACAGTGTGGATCGGCCCTTCCAATTCTGAACGTAAAGCAAGCGTGAACCCTCCGAAATGTCAGCGCCCTGCCGGCCGTGTGGTGAGGGCTGGGGCCTGTGTCACCTGCGCAGGATTGGCATCCGAGCTCCAGTCCCCGGTATTGCTGATGTGATCCAGTAAGTAAGGGGCATGGTCCGTGCCCCCTTTAGGCCGCTGCATCATGCCTGTGTTCCCTGACAAAGGCTCACGCTGCCGGTTGGGGGTTTGTCTTGCGGCTCGTTGCTCATCTGTTTCATTTATGGTCCTACTTTGCCAGGTTATTTTTCTAGTTGTAAGCAATTAAGAGGATTTCCCCCCCCCCCCCATTGGGTGAAGTGATGTGGGGCTGTTCCTTGCCCTTCACTTCTCTTTGTCTGCCCAAGTGCCTGTGTTGGATGGGGTGTGCCGAAGCAAGGTGCCAGGGAGCCCTGGCCTGTTGCTTGATTTGGGTTAAAAAATTTCTTCACCTCTAGTGTTTCATCCAGGAGTGGTGAGCCTGTGGCCCTCCAGTTGTTGCTGTTGGACTCAAGTTCCCATTAGCCCTAGCCAGCATGGCCAAGGATAATGGGCATTATAGTCCAGCAGCATTTGGAGGGCTACAGGTCACCACTCTTGACGTACACGACCACGTATGAAGATCTCAGGCAAGTCTATTTCAGCATGGAAGACAAACATGGTGAGAAAAGTCACAATTGGCTTTTTGATAGCAGGCTCTAGAGAGGAAAGATTTCCTGAAATCTTGGGCGCTATGGAAAAGCAGCAGGCTTTTTCAGAGAAAAAATGGAAATTTGGGTGGGTGGGGAATGAAAAATAGGATACTTACATTTTTTAGCACTCTCCATATCTAAAGACATTTTGTTACTGTAGGAACATAAAATGTATTACGCATAATGTGCTTTGCTCATAAATTATCATTAAAATTAAAAACGTTTAAAAGTAAACTCTGGGCACCTTCACACAGAAGCTTTTATCCTGCAATTTACTGCACCTTCTTCTTCTGAATTCTTTTCAGGGTTTAAATGGGCTCTTTACACATCTCTTTTTTTCTTTAACTGTGTAACGCTATCTACTATGTACACCGTGGTGGGGAGGACTCTGGCGGGATGTTTTTGAATGTCAGCAGCAATGTATGCCCTGCTGCCCCACTCCCCTGTCGGCAGGAACTTTTTCATTTCTACTTCCTTGCCTCCCCTTTTCATTTCCGCAGCCTCCAAGCCCTCCCTCAGCCACTGTTCCACGGTCCTTTCACAATGTCGGAAGTCTGTCCTCTCCCTCCCCCCCCCCCCCCCCAAGCAAGCAGTGACTCTTCTGTAGTTTGTATGTACATGGGGATTTGGTAGAGAGGGTTAAGGGTTTTCCAGGCAGTGTGCTTCAGTTTGAGGGATTAAATAGAAAGGAGGAACAGCTGAGCTGGGGAGTGTTTGGGGAGTGGCCCTTCATGGGAGCAGGCAGAAGCCAGCTGAAGGCTGACAGCAATTCCCAATCACCACATCCCCATAAAAGTCATGCCAGAACTCAGAAGTGACGCTGGAAGCAACTATTGTTCTTGGTGCCTTGTCTTTGGTGCTTGCATACCAGCTCCTTGATCTTCCGTGGACATATCCTGACCTTGGACCAAACTCTGACTACTCTTTGGCTTTCGACCACGGAGTGTTTATTGACGTTTCCCTCCTGCTTATCGAGTTTAATGCCGGTGATTTATGACAGGCAGCCCTTGCAGAGCAGAGCAGTCCCCTGATCCCGTTGTGAAGCGCTGAAACGCCGCAACTTTGGATGTCCACCCCCCACATCCCAGTTTGTCTCCATTTTGCTCCTGCCCCTCACATGCTGCCAATTTGCTGACATTGTAAAGTGCTACTGGGGTGGAGGTGGGAGCAGGCCAGAAAGAGACATGGCGGAAAGGCAGCTGCCGGATGAGAGAAGTGCCGAATGGGCGAGGAAGAGGGGGGTTCTGAGCACAATGGGAGGACCTGCAGCCTCAGCCATGCCGTCCTACTGGGCTTACAGGCTCCCACCATGTTGTGTCCTGCAGGCAAGCAAGAGCGGAATGGCAAAGAGGCGAAAGGGCGCAGGCGCGGCAGGGTGGCGCTCTCACCCCCTTGTCCATGATAACTGTGCCACCAAGAACCGCCCACACAAAAGCAGCTCCTTGCGCACAGCAGAAGTACATGGGCGGGAGGTGGCGGTTTGATGGTGCTACCTGAGAAAAGACTGCATTTTTCCGGTCAAGAAATAACACAGGGGAAGAAGCAGGAGAACGACCGCAGGGCAACAAGAGGTGTGCTAGGGAAACCGGGACCAAAGAATATGACCCTCGCCCTAAAAAGCCTCCCGTGAGAAGGAGCCCTCAGTACATTCCTGACTGGGTCTGAATAACCAAACATCATGATTTTATGAACAATGCAAATTATACATAATACATTTTGAGGGCCTATTGTAAGTCTGACCGGTGGGACTACTGGTCTGCGAGTAGTCACGGAATCATCATCATAGGCGCAGGAGGAGCTGGAGGCTGAGGAAGGAAGGCTGGCGTACAATGTCCCTTCCTGTTGGTGAGGAATTGGCTGGGATGGAATTTGTGCTTCTGGCTGGGACTAGATGATAGGGCATCGGCGAAGCTGCTGTTGAAAATGGCAGCCTTGCGTTGATGTGTGTCTCCCGCTCGAGTAGTCAGTCATGCAAACCGTGTGAGGCGATGTTGCCGTAGTGGAAGCCTGCCAGTAAAGTTGAGGTCAGGAAATGTGCAGTGTGATGGTGCCGCATCCTGTGTTTTGGATTCCTGTCCCTAGACTACGGCATTGACGGGACCTTGTTTTCTCTCAGCTGTGGTACCAGATAGTGCTGAGGTCACCTTGAGCTCCCTCTGGAAATCTGTGATGTAGGTCTCTTTACAAAAGTGTGTGTGTGTGTGTTTGGAGGGGATAGTCTGGACTGTCAAGGCCTGGCTGTCCAGGCCCTGTGAATCCTCTGTTTGGATTACTGCAATGCCTTGCCTGTGGGGCTGCCTCGGTAGCTCCCATCAGTGCAGAATGCCTTGCCAGCATTTTAACTGGTACAGATCGTTGGGTCCCATCGCACCGGTTTTAAATGAACTGCACTGGCTGCCTGTTACTTTCTGAGTCCAATTCAAGGTGCTCGTTTTTGACATCAAAGCCTGACGTGGCTTGAGATCTAGGGACCTGAGGGATCGCCTGCTGCTTCTATATCAACCTGCCCACACTTAATTTGGAGGAGAGGCAGATGTCAACAATGGAGAGAGAGGGAGTTTTCCTCTTATTTTTCCTCTTGTCACCCTGGTTTCAGGGGTGCCTTTCCAGGGAGGCTCGCTTGGTACCAACGTGAGGCAAAACCCTTTTTGATTCACCCATATATTTTAAGTATGATTTATCTGCAAGTGTTGGTCTGCTGTTTTTGTCTTTGTATTTTCTGTTGTTTGGGGAGTTATATTTTGAATTATATTATTGTGAAGCATCCTGGAACCATTTTTGGGGGGGATAAAACATGGTATATAAATATTTAAAAGAAATAAATAGAAGCAAGCCAGTGGCTCAGAGAAGCAGGAGAAATCCACATGCTTTGCTGTTTCACTGAACCTTGTGCATCAGGGGAATAATAAGCATTGGCTTTGGCAAACTTTTTTATTGTTATTATTTTTCCCCAAGTTTTTGTAAGACTGTCACGCTGCTCGGCAGGAAACGAGAGGTGGTGGACTACTTCCTCAGCCACGCTGCTGCCCCAAATGAGGGCGACTATATCTCCCGCATCCACGCCCGCGTGATTTGGACCAACAACACCTATGAGCTTGTGGATTCCAGCCTGACCGGAGTGTACGTCAATGACATCCGGATCAGCGGTGAGTGGCGTTGGCCGTCCTCCAGAAAACAAGACCTCTCCGTTTGGGTCAAAGAAGCCAGTCCGAAAGAAATCCAGGGTTTGCTGCCAGGTCCAAATGGGTTTCTCTGGGTTTTAGATGGGTTGTAAAGAATTTTTTGTTCAGCCAGGCAGTTGATCATTTTCTCTGCGGGTTTTAATTGTGTCTGTTGCAACTGCGGTTTGCTTTTTTTTCCTTACAATTTTTAAGTTTTGTCTTAATGTTTGTATTGTTTGTTATAGGTACATTTTAATGTAGAAGTGCAAGATGATGAAATAAGTAAATAGAGTGTTGCTGTTTCTTCTTCCCAGAGAAGGAATAGTTTTGCTTGCAAGGGCTGGTTGGTGTCTCCACCCCTCCCACCCCCACCCCGTTAACTTAATGCATTTGGTTTTGGATCAGAAGCTTTGGGGTTGGTTAAGCAAAACCAAAAAGTTCTTTAAACAGATCTTTTAAAAATGTGTTTGTGTGCAGGTAAAGTAGCCTTGCAGGAAGGAGATACTGTTACTTTTGGCAAGCCATCTGGGAGCAGCATTATCCCCGGAGTCCGCGTCCGGCAGCCAAACTCCCCCTTTTACTTTCTGGTTGGACTTTTGCTTCCTTAGCATGCTTGTCCGTCTGTCTGTCTGTTGTCTCGGTGTGAGCTCTGTTATTAAGTACAGGGGGGGTCCTAAGGGGAAGTAGACAAGGTAATAATCTAGTATTTGGAGAACAGGAGTTCAGGAACCTCTGAAGGATCAGGTTCACAGCTAGGGGATGCTGCTGGATATTGCTCTGTTCCGGGTGGCTGCTGTAGCCAGACGTCCCTTCGCCCAGCTTTGGCTGCTGCGCCAGTTACAGCCCTTCCTGGAGACGGCCGTAGTGATGAATGCTGCAGTCCTTCAGCTTTTCATGGTTTTTAATATGGGGTTCGTTCTGTTAATCTAGTTTTCTTTGAATTTCTGTTCACATCCTCTTTTCTTTTTCTACATGGCTACCTCCACAAGGACGCTTTAATGCTCTTTGAAGGCTCATTATAAATTTTACCTTCACACCAGCGGAGCGCAAAACGGGCGCAGAGGCGCGTTATCTCCCGGATTATGCGCATTATCGAATGCGCGTTAAATAGCGACTTTTATTTTGCTCCGGCCGTTAAAGCGCATTTTTGCCGTGTGAACAAGCGATTATGCGCATTAACTACATGTAAAGCGCTTTTTGGACATCAATTAATGCGCTTCGCCGCCTCTCGCCGCCTCCCGTGCAGAGGGATTAGGAGTAAATGCGCCTCCGCGATAATGCGCATAATCCCCGAACCGGGCGCAAAAGCGCATCCTTGTGGAGGGGGCCCATGTTTCTGGGGGGTGCTGTTTGGGCAGAAAGGTGAATTATAAACGTTTTAAATCTATAAAAGCAGAAATGCAGCCTAAAAGCTCTCGTTCCCAATTTGAGGCCACCTGAAAATGTCTACTTCGACTTTCCCACTAGGGAGTTCATGAATATCCTTGACTTTGTCCGTGTTCATAGGAATTTTCTGCTCATGGTGAGAGTGATTAATGTGCAAAATCTGCCAGTGACCTGATGCCTGTCTCCTTCTGGTGTTTTCCCAAGTCACCCTGAGGGGCTCGACACTGTCAGCCATTCAAATCAGAAACTAGGTTACGAAGTGCTCTGGATGTTTGTTTTTATGGGCAGAGCAGATTACAAGGATTCCTTCTAGAATTTTGTCCCCCTTGGAAATACCCTAATGCTGGTATCTTCTGTTTCTTTTTCAGTTTGAGCATTGCCATTGCAGCACGGATCAAGTGCAAAGCCTGTATGGAGAGAGAAATTTGTCCCCAGAGGTAAACCAAGAAACCCCTTCTTGTATTTAGACATTTTGTTTTCTCTTTGGACGCAAACGTAATGAGATCAAGGCAGAGTTGGCTAATTTTATGAAGGGCATCTTTGGGATTACAGCTTCCAGTGTAGGGTAGAAACATTTCTGGAATGGGAATGACCCACTGTTGTCTGGAGGCTTCTGGTGCAGGGATGGGGGAGGGTTAGATCCAGGATTTGCCTTCTGTGAGAGGAAGGGGCTCTGCTTGCAGAAGGTTCCTTGCCAATTTGGGAGCTTCCCCCTTTCCCCAAACCACAGCTCACCCCATAAAGCCAAGGTCTCCTGACTGTCTGTAGCGTTTTCAGGGGACTGGAGGGTCTGCTGGGGGAAATCCATCTCTGCAGTCCAGTTGATCCAGATTAAATCTGGATCTAGCCTGAAGTGAGTGTCTTCACCCCTCTTTGCCTCGCAGTTTTTTGGGGCGTGCACAGCTGAGACACTGGCCTCCCATCCCAAGGAACGGTGCTTCCACAAGAGGAAGGCCGTTTTATGTTTCCCATGCTGAAAAGTCTGCCCTCATTTCATGCAGCCTGAGTGTCTGTGATGCAGTGAGGGGAGGAGGAGGGTTAAAAACACACCTTTTTAAAAACAAGGGCAGAATAACTGCATTCCACCAACTGCCGAAACTCAAAGGCAAGGGAACAGGTGATCCTTGCCATCTTTGCAAAGTTTTAAATTCCAAAAGATCCTGAGTGCTTTTAGTGCTGACCTCCTGGTTTCCTCCTCCTCCTCCTTCTCCTCCTCTTCTTCCTCCTCCTTCTTCCTCCATAAAGTTACTTGCACCGGCATCTGCTGAGACGTCACCACCAGTCACCTTGAGTCTGAGATTTGTGAAGAACGTTGCTCCACCTGGGACAGCTCCATCGCTGGCCTCGGCAGTTTCGGCAGTGCCTCCGGCAGCCTCTTCCCTGCCCACCAGTTCTCTCAGCGTGACTTTACTTTCACCAGAGGCCCTCAGTCGGACGAGGCTGGCTGCATTGCCGTTTTCTGCATTGGGAGACTGGCCAGCCTCCCGGCACCTGCGCTCTGCTTCACCAGACTACACAGTTCTTGGGGAGGAGAGTTCACTCGTCGCTCCCGAGTCTTCTCCTCAAAGAACCCTTGAAACGGCCCGCCCCTTTTTGCTGCAGGGAGCTCCAGAATCGAACGAATCCAAGTCCCTGGGGGACAGCAAGGAGCAGGGTGCCGGGTGCGGGCCAGACTCTCTCCAACTGTTTCCGTGTGAGAATGTCAAGAGCGATGCTGGAACTGGTCCTGCCCACGGGTGTCCTCTGCTACCTGCTCCTGCCTGTCCGGAGGATTCTGCAGCAGCTGATCATGCCGACTCCCAAAGTGAAAGACGAGTTCATACAGCAGGGCTGAGTAAGGGCCTGCTACAGCTCACGCCAGATGGAGAGGATCCTGATTCCAAGCTGTCCACTTCCAGCACAGAAGCGCTGGATTCTGGTGACTCTGACCCTGAGGATGAAACGATAGAGGTGAATCCAAGCGCTGAAGAAACGGCTGAATATGGGATGTCTTGGGTTCCTGAATCTGATGCCCAGGTACAGGTAACGAAAGAGGCTGCCAGTGGGGCTCAGGTGACATCAGCGAGCAGAATGGAAAGGGGAAGCCCTGCAGAAGAACATGAGCCGAGCTTCATGGGGGAGCCCTTGTCCGAGGGATCCACGCTAGAAGCGGACGCGCCAGAGGACGTGTCAAACAATCTTGCCATAGACATGTGGCCGTTTCTCCCTGCCACGTTGGGAAAGGCTTGCCGTGGAGCAGCAAGCAGGACCGCAGGTGGCGCCTCTTCCGGCGAAAAGCCAGAGTTGGCGGGTCAAGAGGAGTTGGGCTCTGAGGGCGCGAGGGCCACTTCCCCTCCAAAGAACCCGGCACGTGGGATGCCAAGTGCTGACGATGACTGTGAAATGAGCTCGTGCGACAGTGTTTCCGATAGCGAAGGTGATGTGGAAATGGGGCCTCTGGCAAAGACGGGCTCCTTAGCCGTGGGCTGCCGTGGTGGTGCTGAGGGCTTCGCTGCCCTTGAGCCAGAGATGGGCTCTGTGGACCCAGAGGCTGTGAATGGCGTTGGCCGTGGGGCCGGAGAGCCCTCCTGTGCGGAGGTGGGAGCTCAAATGGAATGGGCGAAGGGAAGAGGGTCTGCAACCGAAGCGGCCGCAAGTGCTCTTGATGGGCATGAGGGATCCAGCACCCACGTGGCTAAAGAAGCGTCCCGTCAGCAGTTATCTGAGGCTTCACCGAGAGGTTTCCCAGCGGATGACCATTCCGAGGGTGGTGAGTGCTCTAAACAGGGAGAGAAAGATCCAGCGGCATCCTGTGCAGCAACGCAGGAAACCCCTTCTTCAGAGGATCAGCCGGAAACCTGTGCAGAGGAGAGAGCGCTTGTGGCTGCCTCGCCCCCATGTGACCCTGTTTGCACGACGGAGCCGATTCCCAAAGAGCTCCCGGGAGCTCCGATCCCTGTGGCTGGACGCCACTCGCAAAGCAGCATGGCTCCCTTTGGACGGAAAGGGGGAGAAATGGATGCTGAGGCCGAAGAAAGGCTAGAAGGTGCGAGCCCTGGATGTGCCGGAACTGACACAAGCCTGGAGAACCACGTTGCTGATTCCATGCTGGGGGCTGCAGAAGAAATGGCTGAAGACGATGGTCCTTCATTGGGAGCGGCTTCTGCCTTGGCGGCTGGATCGCTCAGAGGAGAGCAGCAGCAGCCGCAGCCCAGTTCCCAAAGTGGCAGCGAGGGGACGTGCCGAGAGGAGGGGGATACTGAAGACCCATCTGGGGAGGGGGAAATGGAGATGAAGGCAGGGACATGCAGCCCTGTGGCAGCCACTGGAGGGGATGCAGGGGACCAAAAACAGCAGGATGAAAAAGGCCTCCTGGAGAGAGAGCTGAGTCCAGCTGCAGCGCAGGAGAGCGTAAGCTGGGTCAGCACCGACGGTGCCCTCCCCGCAAGAGGCCTTGAGGGGAACGTCGCACTGTCCTCTGTAGACTTGGCAGGTAGCACAGCCAGGCCGCTTTCGCCTTTTCGCTTCCCTGGAGATGACCCTGGAGAGGAGGGAGGAGGGATCCTCTGCTCAAGGGACTGGCCTTGGGCAGGCCCACAGTCCTCTTCTCAAACAAGCACAAAGGAAGTAAGAGGGAGAGTGGAAGCTGGAAGCCATCGAGGCGGCCCTGAGGGTGAAGGGCCTGCGAGCCTGGAGGATGGAAGCCTGGGGGAGGCCGAAGGCTGTAGTGCAGCTCCCCTAGTTGAGGCTTCCGTGGATAAGGCAGAAATGGATTCCAAGTACGATGGCGCACAGGTGGGACGACTGGATGGCTGCCAGGGGCCTCACGGGCCGTCCTTTGATCGTTCTGCCCTCCTGGAATGCCAGCTAGAGTGTCCTGTACCCCTTGGCCAGCAAAAACCAGCGTCTCCTGGAGCAGAGCCTGATGGTGTGAGGCCCCAAGGACCGGACGTTGGGGAAGAGTGGCTTCATTCCGCGGACTCTCCCGCTTTGGAGGAAGCTTGTGGACCAGGTGCGGCGGCTCTTGAGCCTCCCAGCCCACTTGGACCAGAGAGGCATCATAAAGAAATCGCCCTCCCAGAGGAGAAGGACGAAGGTGATGGATTTGGCCAAACTCCTGAACGTTCCCCTTGCAGTGAGGGAAAAGGCCGTCTCTTGCTGGACACTCTTAGTGCTGTCTTTGAAAAGCCAGGAGCTCCAAAACGAAGCGCTGCTGGAAATCTCCCCAGGGACGCCCGGACTGACTCTGCAGAGGTCCCAGAGTTCTGTAGCAGTGATGAGCTCAACTTGCGCATCTCTGACTCTGAAGCTGAACAGGAAAAGCATAACAGCGCCGGTCTTTTCGGAGCCTCTAGCCGAAGCAACCTTTGGGGAGGAAGGGATGCTTTGCTTTCGGATCCAGGTGCGCATCTAGTTGGTGTTGCTGAGAACAGTAAAGCGTGTGGGAAACTAACGGAGGAATCCAACCCCAACCCAGCTCCATGTGATGCAGTCATTCGAGAAGTCAGTCCTGGGCGATCGGAAGGCAGAGAGATGCAGCGAACGGGTCTGGGAGGGAAAACAGCTTCCCGAGATGAGTCACCTGGTGGCCATCATGACGATGTGATTGGCCGGCCTCAGGCCTGTAATGCAGAGATGGTGGTGGCTGAAAAATCTCCGCTTTTAGTGAAAACCGCAGCAGCCGGAGAACAGGAAGATCAAGCTGATGTAGGAGCTGAACTCGTGCCTATAAATCTTGCCTGCCTTCCTGTAGGATCTCCTTGCCTGCCGCAGTGTGAGGCTAAAGTTGGCGTAGAGGCCCCGGCTCCGGATCGTGCCGATGGATTGGCAGAAAACACTCACTTGGATCTTGCCCAAGATGACGACTGGCTCATGGATGACAGCTTTTCTAGCCAGCCCGAAGTGAAGACTTTCGCTGCACCTCTTGAAGTCGGAAAAACAATTGAAGAGCATCCAGAAAGTGAGATGCCAACCAGCCTTTGTTCGGGAAAAGATGAATGTGCTCAGGAAATGGAAGTGAACGCACCAGACCGCCTGGGTCGAGGAATGTTGCAGCGCCAAGGAAATTCACGCCAACTTAAAGATGATCAGGACTCCTCTGCGGAGTGGAGTGAGGAGGGGTTAGATTGTCCAGAGTACCACAGAACTCTTTTGCAGAAAGAAGAGGAGTTGAAAGGCTGTTCCTCCCGAAAAAGACATTTCCATGAAGACGAGGTCTTAAGGATATCGGGTGTGGAAGATCCCTGTTGCTTTCAGAAGAGGTTCTGCCCGCTGGATTCTGCTTTGGTCCAGGGATCTGCCCCTGACCTACTCGCCCCAACTGTGATGACACCTCCTGTTCCTCTTGAATCAGAGGAGCATCGTGACCAGTTTGGCAGAACTATAGAGAAGTTTCTTGACCAGCACAGCAACCAGATGACTCCGCACCTTGATGAAGGAGAACAGAAGAATAGAGGCATCATCGCCCAGATAGTGAAGAATTACTTTAAAAAGCCCCTTTGCTCTAGTAAACCAGCAATTGAAAATGAAAAAGGAGGAACGCTTGCCCTGTCCCCTGAAGCTGAAACCAATGAAGACGTGGATTGTAGATCTCCAAGCATATTAGAGAGAGGGGGAAATGCAAGCTGTGATGATCTCCGTTCACCTGAGGATCAGGTCCAGGATGCCTCCCTTGATGGCCAGCGTCTGTCTGCTAGTGCCAGTCTGTCAGGCTCCCCAAGTCAGGAGCAAGGCGAAGACTCGGCACACAGCACTCCAGATAGCGTGTGGGAAGCCTATTTCTCCGAAGAGGATCACTTCCAACTGAGTGTGTGTTCGGCGTTAAGAAATGCTCCATCCGGCTCTCCCGGGAGTTCCCCTAATGCTGAGCATGTGCCGGTGCCCGGTGAAAAGAGCCTGGACTCTATCCTCTCGGACACCTCCAATAGTTCAGAAGGCTCTGACCACTGGGAACCCCTGCCTACACAACGGCGGAGTGCTATTGCTTCTTCCGGAGTGGGCAGTCAGGGCCTCCCCGCAGGGGCTTCCAGCATGGCTGGCAAAGCTGCGGAGGTCAGTGTGGTGTCGGGAGTTCCCTGTGAGGCCTCTGAGGTGGATTGGCGTGACAAAGATCCCAGGACACCATCAGATAAAGTGGCATCATCTTGCAAAAGCGCCCAGGTGGCTGCAAGTCACCCACGGCCCGCGTCTGACTGTCCAGGGGAGTGCGCTGCACGTGGCTTTCAGTCAGTGGGTGGACCGCCTGGCTGGGATGGTGGCGGCGAGGCTCCCAGCGTAGAGGACTCTGAATGGGGTAGGCCCTGCGTGACTTCCACAGCCGGTGAAGAAAAGGCGGGGGATGGCCTGAGCAAGATGCAAACTGAAGAGAGGACCTTTCTCCAGAGGAGGCAGGCAGGCTTCCCTAGCCAAGGTAAAACTGAAGTGCACGCACTAGGTGGGTTTGAGACCAGTTTAAGGGCCAAGGCTACCTTAAGTGCCATTTTTGGGGGAAAGATGGGATGTACATTTAATAAATAAATAACACTTTCCCAGGCCTGCTGGGCTCCAGGGAGGCTGCTTCAAAGAACTGCACTGCCCAGGCTCCTGGATTGGGAGCTGTTGTGACTAAACTGGCATGAAACTGGTTTAAGAACATAAGAGTCCTGATGCTGGATCAGACCGAGGGTCCATCTAGTCCAGCACTCTGTTCACACAGTGGCCGACCAGCTGTCGACCAGGGACCCCCAAGCAGGACATGGTGGAACAGCACCCTCCGGCCCATGTTTCTCAGCAACTGGTGCATACAGGCTTACTGCCTCTGATGCCGGAGGTGGCACATAGCTATCTGGCCTAGCAGCCATTGATAGCCTATTCCAGGAATTTATCCAACCCCCCCCCCCCTTTGAAGCCATCTAAATAGGCGGCCATCACCACCTCTTGTCATGAATTCCACAGCTGAACTCTGGGCTGTGTGAAGAAGTCTTTCCTTTTATGTGTCCTGAACCTCCCACCACTCAGCTTCATGGGACAATGACCCCCATTGGGTTCTAGAATTATGAGAGAGGGAGAAGAAGGCCTCCCCATCCATGTTCTCCACACCAGGCATCCTTTTGTCCACCACTTGCAGTGCAGCCAGGGAAGGTCAGAAGTGCTTCGGTTGGGCCGTGGCGCTGCACATGGCTCACGGACGTGCTGCCCAAAGCCCCTGCAGCCCCTGCAGCCCTTCCTCCTCTTGCCCACATGGCCTTCCTTGTGCCAGGCGGACCCACTCCTTAGACCCAGACGGTCCCTTCTGCGCTGCCGGAGCCAGACCCCCCCTTTCCTTGCTGCCCCGCTTCTTCTTCCGCTTTCCCCTCTCTGCTAGGCCCTGGGTCTCTCCATCCCCCATTGCCACAGAGAACGTACAGAGTGCTGTGCTGGGTCCTAAGAACAAAAGAGGAGCCCTGCTGGGCCAGGCTCGAGGCCCATTGAGGTCTGTGTTGCATTCGTGCGAGGGCCCAGCAGATGCCTCCGTGACACCCACAGGCAGGGTGCGTTTGCAATCTCCCCCCTCTCGGCTGCTGTCTGTTAATGACCAAAGGGTTGTTTCCGCAGAGGAGGCCTGGGAGCCTGCCGTCGGCGCCGGAGAGGATGGATCCCCACCGCAGAGCGGTCTGGCCCCTGGCCCCAGCCTGTGTCGAGCGGAGCGCCCGTTCTTGCTGAATTCGCCCAGCTCCTCAGCCGGGGATGGATCTGCAAAGGCAGACGGTGGAGCGGTTGGGGGGTTTCAGAGCACAGAGGGCGACCCTTCCCTCTTCCCCCTGCCCTCTTCTGAGGCTGGCGGTCCTGCTGGCATGGCTGATAACGCCGAGCGAGGCAATGTTGGAGATGAGAACGGCCTCTGCCGACACGGCAGCGTGACAGGATTCGCAGGACAGGCAGACTCCAGCAATGGTTCTCGAAGAGCTCCAGGGGACACAGGGGCCTTTGTTACCGAGCCAGCTGCTGGCGTGTGTGGTCTTCCGGCGCCTGCTTGCAGCCTCTCGGGATCAAAATGCTCTGCTGTGGCCTGGAGCCGCGTGGCAGGTGGCGCTCCGTCTGTCTCTCGGAGCTTCAAAGAGGAGAAGGACTGGTGTGACTCCCAAGACCAGTTCGCCGGCCCCAGCCATTGCATGGCGGGTTCTCCAGGCATCTCGGCCTTCCATAAACCCCACGTCCCCAAGACCTTAGCGCCCAGGTGCCCAGGCAGCTCTGCTGGTCCTGTGGATTTTGGAAGCGGGGACGAAGCGCTCCTTCCTGATCCGCTAGAGGAGGCCAAGGAACCCCCCGGGCAGCTGGCGTCTGGCGAGGACCCTGCGCCCTGCTCTGCGGCTTCTCCAGGCCTGGAGGAAGGCACCTCCTCCGGGTCAAGGGAGCAATGCCAGGCTTCAAGCGCTCCCGCCCGGAGCACTGGCCACCCCGCTGCGGCGGGAACAGAGAGCAGCGTTGCTGTGAAAGGCTGGGCGTCGTCCTCTGCGCAAGACGTGGCGTTTCAGCTGCAGCAATGCCAGGCCCTGCTCGGGGAGATCTCTCGGTGCCTGGATGTGGTGGAAGGGATTGACAGCTTGCACATGGAGAAGTGGAGGTAAGGAAACGGTCTCCTGCTGGCCCCTCGCCTCAGAGGTGAGTGGATTCCTCCGGTTTGCCCCTGGGTCCAGGTTCCTCGAAGGAGCATTTCCCCCCAGCTTTACCTACCCAGGCCCCAAGGTCCTCATCCACATCCCCGGCCAATGAGGCGAGGTGGGTGGCTGCAAGAGAGGACTCTGCGGTGGCCCTGTCTGTGGAAGGCCCTCCCCAGAGAGGCACCCCTGGTGCCTGCCTGGTGGTCTTTCTGGCTCCAGGATGAAGATCTTTCCGTTTTCCCAGGCTTTTTAGGAGCGGTTTTTGCACGGTTTTGCCCCGTTGCTGGTTTTGTGCCCTGCTGCTGCTGTTTTTATCTGTCTTGGTTTATTATATTTTTTTTGTTGGCTTTGAATTTTCATGTTTTTAATTTGTACAACGCCTAGTGAATGGCAGTTCTTGTGCGGTGGAAAAATGTAATCACTAAATAAACCCTATTTGGGAAAAGTCTTGCATTGTGGCAGAATGTGCTGCTCCCTGGCTGGCTGGCTGGCTGGCTGACCTATTATTTTTAAATTATTCCTGCATGGAGCAGGGGGTTGGACTGGATGGCCTTATAGGCCCCTTCCAACTCTACTGTTCTGTGATTCTACACCTTATCCACCAGCGTTTCCTTTTCCTTGGCACTTACAAAATAGACAAATCCCAGAATAAGAACTTTAAGGCAGATGAAAAACAGCAGAGCCAGAAAACAGCGCAAAGGCCAGCTGAGGCTGCAGCCAGATTCAGACGGTCAAAAGACCTGCATGACTTTGCCAAGCACAACAAACATGCCAAGTGGTGGGCGCTGGAAGAGCCTCCTGGGGATGGGGGGCCACAAGCGGAAAAGCCCCCACTCTGGTCAACACCTGCGGACTCTGCAAAGGCAGGAGAACTCGCGGCGGGTGGGGGGGCTCTGGAAAAGGGTCTTACCACCTGTGCAGGAGCCCCACTTTGGCTGCTGTGTGTGCCCCAATGCCATCTGCATGTTCTCCCCTGTCCGAGGGAGAGGGGCTGGCAAAGCGGGGACTCCCTTGCTGGTACCAGCTGCTATTGCTGCAACTGGAGAGGGAGCCAGAGCGGTCCAGAAAAGGGCACCGTGGAGGCGGTGGCGGTGGTGTTGGAGTGGGGGGCAGGCGAGGGAGGGAGGGGCCCGTGTCCCTCGTGGTGCAGCACAACCTGCTGCCCGCCGTCGCGGGGTTTTGTATTGGGAAAGGGCAGAGGCCATCATGCAGGGGGCAGCTTGGAGCAGAGGGCCTCAAGGAAATGGGGATCACAGTGGCACGAAGCTAATAATACTGGATGAACCGTTTCAGTTCTTTGCCTTTCAGGAATCAGATTGCCGTTATCCAGAAAGCTACAAAAATGCCCCAGACCTACATCGCTGTGGTGGGGAACATGGGCTCAGGGAAGAGTTCCTTGCTGAATGCCCTGCTGGAGGCGGAGGCTGTGCTGCCCACCTCGGCCATGAGAGCCTGCACGGCAGTGGTGGTGGAGATCACCAGGGCTGCAGCGGGGAGCCCCTACGAAGCAGACGTGGAGTTCCTCTCCCGTGAGGTATGTTGCCCTGCTCGGGGCTGGGAAGAGGAGAGGCTGCCCTCTGTAGCGTCAGGCCCCTGCGTAGCTGCAGGGTGGAATGTGGGTCCGGCGGTGGCATTTGTGGCTAAAACCCCTGGAAAGGCCGCCTGGTGGTGAATCAGTAGCACGCCAAGGGAGGCTTCGTACTTTGACTCCACTATTGCTTAGCAGTAGCTTCTGCTGCAACTATACAACGTATCAGGGTAACGGAAATCCCTTCTTCTGAAAGCAGTCTCCGTTCTTGGTCTTGCTTCCTGCTTCAGGAGTGGTATAAGGAGCTGAGAGCGCTCCTTGAAGACATGAAGGACAAAGCTGGTCATTTCAAAAAACGACGCCCGGATCGCAACACGGAAGCCGGGGCTGCCTACAGTCGCGTGAAGGCCGTCTATGGGAGAGTAGATGAGCTTGCGAAGCTGGAGGCGATGCAGGAAGTGACCCAGTATCTCGGCACTGTCCAGCACATCTTTGCTGAAACGGTAAGTGAAGTGTGACCTGGGGTGGGGGTGGGGAGGCTGTTTGAGCATCTGCTTCATAGATGATGGTGAGCCGTGGAGTTCACGCTGGTTCTGAAAACGGATATAGGATGTCTCTATAGGCCAATCAATGGTGTGGTATTTTCTATGGAGAGAGAGTAATGTTGTGGAATTATGAAGTCAAATAGGAGCTTTTGGCATCCATGGTAAATCAATAATCAGAGCAGGAATAAAGTGGAAATAGGAGATATTTTTCCTTCTAAGTATTTATTATAAGGTCTGGACAAAGATAATGCAAGAAGAGGTAACGATGGCATGCGTGGTCCATGTAGCGGATCATGATCACGGTCTGTTTAAAACTCCTAGGTTTTGTCTTTTTAATTATGGTGATAGAAGCTCCCACGAAAGCTCCCGCAAAAGATGTTAAGCGTAATTCATTGTACTATAAAAGTGTACATGGAATAACAGATTGCCAAGAATAAAAATTGAGACCATGCAGCAAGAGGTCAAGGAAACATCAGCTGACGGCCCCCGTGCCTTCCAGCGTCTTAATCGCCGACAGTTTGGACTCAATCAGTGGCGGGGAGCGCGAGACCCTTGCTTCAGCCGCAACGTTAGATTGGTTCAGGTATTCCCAGACCCTGCTGAATGAACTGTCTTGGCAGAGAGCAAAGGGAACGGGAGATGTGGCAGTAAAACCTCCTCATCAGCACGTCAGCTAATGCCCATGTAGTCGCCCCCAGGCTTTGGACCTGTATTGCCAACAATTCATGGTGGCTGTGATTATTATTAAGAAAAATCATTTACTTGGCTACACCTAGAAATTGCTATTTGACTTGACACGTTCTCACACACGTTCATGGCTATGCAAATCAGGAATCCAGTTGGAAAAGTGCAAACGACAAAGCCTTGATAAGAGATTGACCCTCCAGAGAAGAGGTTTTCCTCGAGGTTGAGGACATAAAAGGGGAAAGGCCCAGACTCTTGTCTCAATGGCAGTGGCTGCTCACGAGGAGCATCAGAGCTGAGGACTGTCATTTATAGACTTGACGTACGTGGTGGGGCCTGTCTTGTCACCAGAGGTACAGTAAAGGAAAGCATTTTTTAAAAAGATGTTACTGCCATGGCATACACTAGCCAAGAATTAAGGAAAAGTATGATTCTATCTCAAGCAGATGTTGGAGATGCCATCATACACTTTCTACACATTTGGTGGCAATGACATATGGCACGGTCCTCCTGGGGTGATTATTTTAATCACGATGAAAGTAGTACTTCTGTGCTGCGGGTTGTCTTATTAAATGATCTTATAAAAACAATGTAAGTAGAAGTGGCGAAATCTGGTGGGAAACCTGTTAGTTGCAACTAAAACGATTTGGAAGGGGACCAAGAAACCATCGGTTGCAGGGTGGATTGGGAAAACGTGGACGGCATTGGCTTGCTCATTAATTAATGCTATTGCAATAGCTGGCTTGGGATCAGGCTTTGGGCCTGACAAAACCATTCTAAAATAGACTGCAAGATGTCAACCGAATGGGTTACAAAGTACAGAAGGTTGGTTTCTTTGGGGGGGGGGGGGGAAGCTTTTGTACAACGTTGTTAAATTGTACTTTTAAAATCATGCATCTTGAAAATACCAAAACAGAACAAAACTTGCTGGTTTTTCTGCTCCTTGTATTTCCAGGCAGCAGACTTCCGCACGAACATTGAGAGATTCATTAATTCTCGCACTGATAATTTGCGCGAGATGAAAGGTGGAGAATTTTGGCCGGTTGTGAAATGCGTAAGAATCCGTATTGCCAACGCTGAGGTTTTAAAAACTGGAGCCGTGTTGGTGGACTTGCCCGGCATCCGAGACTCCAACGCAGCCAGGGATAAAGTCGCCAAAGAGGTAATGCAACTTCTCTGCGTGGGTTTCCTTCCCTCCTCTTGCTTCTCCCTAACAGGTCAAGGCGTGTGACGTGATCGCGGTGGTGGGCTTTTGTTTTTACACGCGCAAACACAACCTGGTTGTGGTTTTTTTTGTGGGTTTTTTGTGCAACTTGGTCAAGCATTTGCCCCGTGTTGTCTAACCTGCTTTGCTTCAAATCCCCTTCCTCTCCTCCAGTACTTAAAGGATTGCAATGCCGTGTGGGTTGTTGCCAGCATCACTCGGGCAGTGGATGACAAAACCGCGAGGGAGATGCTCAGCGTAAACCTGCGCCGACAGCTGCTCATGGACGGACGGTACGGGAGCCTGGCTTTTGTTTGTACCAAGACGGACAGCTTTAACGTCACGGACATCATCAGGTAACTTCTGTTCATGCCTGTCTGTTTGTTGCGTGTGTGGTGGGGATTGAGGGAGGGACACAACCGTCTCAGCCCCAAGAGTCACGTGTGATTTAGGGTGTGTGTGTGTGTGTGTATATATACAGTACTGTATAGGATAGAGAAAGGCGTCCGGTATGGACCTTCGTCAGTCCAGCAGCATCCCCCAATTCCATATCGCTCTTACAGGCTGTTGTGAAATGCCACGTCGGTGTAACATCTAACCATAAAGCTCCTTGGGATCGCCTGGCCGTTACGTTTGGGAAGGAAGGGGGGGTTGACTGCGGTTAGTTAGCAACAAGTGGGGTGGAGCCTCTTGTGTCCCATTGGCCAAGCAGAAGATGCTGTAGGCCAAAGCCTTGTTTGATAGCCTTGGATTCTATCATGCCATCAGTGCTACTAGAAAGGCAACAATTAAAGTTGAATCCTTGTATGAAGAAGCATAGCTCTCAAGGAAAAGAAAATCAGTAGCCTGAATATTGCAGGGACCTAGAATTACAAGATGAGATCCAGGCCATAGAACATGAACTGGCTGAACTGGAAAATCAGAAAATGCAAGCTGAAGTGGAGAAGAGGCGCCTTTATGAGCTTCTGCAACAAGAGGTCCGTAAGTCCGCCGACAAAAGCGTGGTCCCTCTCGTGGTTCATGTTACTTCAGATGCTGGGGAGGGAGAAGAGGCCATCCCCAAGGCCTTGTAGGATGCCACTCTGGCTGGATTTTGCAGCGCAATGGTGGGCGGTGGTATCTAGGGCGATCTGAGCCCATTGGCTTGCTTGCCTTAACTTGCCTCTCCATGGGCGGGACATTCCGTGTTTGGCAGATGATCTGTGCTTACCCCTTATGCAGCTCTCAAAGGGCCTTGATGTTCAGGCTTTTGAATGACTGTGACATAGAAAAAGCGCCAGATGGTGGTGTTGATCGTTTTGCATGCTGAAGTCTCGGCTGCCCAGTCTGGCATAAGTGAGCCAATAGGACTGTTGTCTCTTTCGAGGCTATTCTGGCTTGCCTCTGTTTGGTGCCTTAAAAAAAAGGTTCAAGTGAAGCAGAACTTCTGCACCCTCTCCCTTCAGTCGTCCGTCTTTTTGCAGCCATAAAAGCTGTTTGTTCTCTGAACAAAATGAAAAGAGGAGAAATAAGAGCGGCCTTCTGGGCCGGGTGCTGCCGCCGCCACCGTAGGCACTTCGCCTGTGCTCTGGAGCTGTGCCAAGATCACCGCTTTCCTCAGAAACACCTGCTGCTTGTTTGTTGTCTCTGGGTGGAGGGGAGGGAGGATGGCCCGGTCAGCGACACTTCATCATCGCGGGCCACGTGAAAAGCTCTGTGATGCTAGGTTGCGCTTTGGGCCCTGAAACGCGCGTGGCAGTTCTGCTCTGGCACCCTAGAGGCAAACGGGCTTTCTGTGGCATGAGAGTTCTTTGGTGGGCAGAGGGGTCCGGAGGCCCTGGGGGAGCTGCCTCCCTTTGTAAGCTCTGCTGGTCTCTCGTTTGCTGCTCTCCCAACCGTTCCTGGCACAGGCTACAAATAATCCTGCCATGTGTGTCGTTGAGCAGCAGCAGCAGAGACAAGGACATGATGCGGCAGATCCAGCCTTGGTGCAGAGACAACACGAAGTTTTGGAAAAGGAGTTCAGAGTAAGTCCTCCTCCCCCTCCCCCCGGCATGCGGCCTCTCCTGCTGCCGATACCTTGTTCGGGACGTCACTTTATTGCTCCAAGCGCCAACTGCGTTGCCCACGCCATGCTCACAGGTGCTGGAGGTCTTGCTGGCTCTTCAAGGTGCAGCGGGCCCCTTCTGTTCCCGGGGGAGCCCCTCAGTTCCTCCCCATTCCTCCCTTCTTTAGATCAGTGCGTTGCAGAGAGAGAAGGATGCGAAGCTCCGTGCCATCAGTCTGATCTGCGTTCAGGCCCGAAATAAGTTTTCCAAGCAGCAGATATGGATGGATTTCAGCGCCGGCCTGGAGGTAGGACCGTGCGCCTTGCAAGAGCTGACCTGTCAGAGCAGAGGAGGGGCTATAAGCCCTGCTGTTTTGCAGTAGCAAAGCCTCCATTACCTTCTCCAGCTTATGGGTTGGTTATCTTTAGGATTGCTAGAAACCGTGTCGGTCCGTTGTCCGGGCTGGCGAGGCTGGATTTGGAAGAGGTTCCGTGATTTTACCATTACATAATTGGGAGTCAGAAATCCTTGCTGATCTGCAAGGCATCGGGATATCTAGATTTTCCTTCTGCCCCCCCCCCCCCATCTGATAATACTAGGCGTTGGAGTCACCTAGTGAAATTGAAAGAGTGAGATTCAAGGCAGACAAGAATCCTACGTCACACAACACATAATGAATTGAATCGAATCCGTTGCCATATGGTTGTGGTGATGGTCGTGGGCTTTGGTGGCTTGAAAAGGAGTCTAGGTACATTTCAGGAGGAGAGGTTTGTCACTGGCTTTTAGGTCCAGCTTGGTTTGATCCAGCAGGGATCTTCCAGTCTTATTTATCTGTAGTTATGCTTTGATGCGATCAATTTGCCTTCAGAAAAAAAATCTTCTATAGCTTGAAATGCAGTTTATTCCCTGTCCCCAAAAGCCCCAGCAGCAGTTCTGCAGGAGAGTAGGGAGCATCACTACTTACCAGCTTATTCACCTACATCTCTGTTTGTGTGACAGGACACATGGTTGATTTGGGCAACTACTTGTCCAGCGGGGATCGTCACGTGCCCTTGGCAAACGGCAACTTACAGGGCTCGCTCTATGGGAGTCAAAAGTAAACATGGCGGCGTGTGGTGTGGGTGTGTTCTTGTCTTAGGCAATGATGAGGGAAGCGGCGTATCCTGATAATGAAGAGGACGGCGATGAGGACATGGAAGACGGAGAATTTGCCAGTTCAGACTCACGTAGCCCCGGGGAAGCGGAATCCCAGGACAGGAAGCTCCAGGTTTTCACGGTCAGCTCTACAGAGTATCTCAAACTTTGTGGGAAGCTGCTCCGAGACGGCCAGCCTCAAGTCTTCCATGACATCAAGGACACAGGTATTTGCAGGTCACATAGATGACTGGGCTGCTCCCTGTCATAAGTCAGGATCCATTCATGCAGCCATTCCTGGTTACACTTCAGTTGTACTCCAAGTGTGCAGAGGGACAGCAGAATCTTCTACATGTCTGTTTAGAAGCACGTTTCACTGATGCCAATGGGGCTCACTCCTGCGTGAGTGAGGATAGAATTGCAACCGAAGTGACGTGAAAGGAGATGGCCGTGTTCCGTAACTTACTGAAGAGTCATGTGGCCGATGTCACGGACTACATTTTTCCTGCCTTTCCTTCCAGTCTCCACAAAGAAAAGTAGAATGCAGTGTGTTGTGGATTTGACTTTGTTTGAGCTTATCTGTCTATAGTTCAGTACTTTGGGAGCATTTAGCTGCCTGTTACCCTCTATAGCAGATACAAATCCTTCTAAACAAACTGTACATCTAAGATTGTTTCTGGGTTGCAATCCTGGGTTTGTACTAATAAGAGTTAATAAAGGAAAGTCTTTTAGGTCCATTTTTCATTTGTATTAGAAATATTCTTATGACATTATATTAGAATATATTGTGCATATAAAAACACTTTTTGCTCTTAAACAGTGTTGCTAAAGACCTTTAGATCTTAATAACTTCACAGGTAATAGAATTTCTTAACAATTCCTTGTTTGCAGAGAGATCTCATTCTAAGTACCAAGTTCCCCTATTCAACACTGAATAGGCAATTCAGCTGACAGGTACACAGGCCTGGTGAACTTCTAATAAAAAGCTCTCGCATTCTGACATCAGCATATATTAAAGCTTTGTGTAGAAATTACCTCATAATTAATATTATCTACTGTCCCTTAAATTAGGTCTCACAGTTTTAATTATTTCATTGTTTATTCAACATTCTTGGATGTTGTATTTCTAATCTGTTTTTATGCTTTTTAAATTTTGTATATCGGTTTTTTAATGTTCAATGTTTTTAATTTTTGTAAATTGCCCAGGGAGCCTTGGCCAAGGGGCGGTATATAAATGCAAATAATTAATATTATTATTAATAATAATTTTAAAAATAGAATATACTTAAAAGGCTTAAATGTAACTCTTTCAGGCTAGATACGATCAATTTTGACTTCTACCTTTGAGAAGATAACCCCTTACTTCAAATTTGCTAATATACATTTTTTCTGGACAACTGTATATCCAACTTTTTGATGCATATATTTACACAATATTTTTTGCTTTTTCATTTATAAGCGAAAGCTTTCAGTACACTTTTGACCTGGAATTATGCGGTCTCACGCCTGTTCCATTGTTACTCAGATAAACTTTTGGCCCAAGTGAGGGGCATTTAAATCAGCATTTTCTCTTTGGATACCATCCCGTTCATCTTGACCATTATTTTTGTGCCAGTTACCCGGAATTCATTGCGAACCTGCTTGTGTGTCTGGTGTTGCCTTCTCTCTGTTACACAAATTTGTCTCCAGGCTCTCTAATTGTAACACTGCAGGCAGCCTGGTTTCTCATCCAGTTTAATTTTGTTTATGGTATTCAGTGCTGATGGAGACTTTGAAATTAATTTTGTTTATGGTATTCAGTGCTGATGGAGACTTTGAAATGGTATTTTATCGTAATTGGTCTTATTTAAAATTCCTTATTGAAAGGCAGCTGTGGATTAAATCAACGATGATGCTTCTGAGTCTCAGCCCATCGTTTGGTTGCAGATTTCTTTTCCACCGCATTGTTGGGCACTAGCGGTCACAGAGTGTCTCCTGCCCGCATGCCATGCAATTGATGATGGGAATCTCCCGTCCTCTAGAAGGGCAACTGGCGTGCCTTCGTTGCTTTGCCTCTCCTCTTCTGCCACCTCCGCAATTTCCTTACCGCTCTTGCTGGTGTTCAGCACATTCCATATAGGAAGGGAAACATTTTATTTTATTTAAACATTTGTATCCCGCCCTATATCACTGAGATCTCAGAGCGGCATACGGATAAAATTGATTCAAACAGCATAAAACAATAAATAATTTACACAGTGAAGAAACATGGCGGCGAGTGTAAGGGGAAAGTGCGTAGGACAGGCAGGACCACCTCGGATGGTGGATCGTAGCATCGCTTGCCCCTTCCTGTAGGAGACCACTGCTTCAGTTCCGCTGCTGCTGCTACATTCTTGGTTATCAAGGCATCCTCCTTTTCTGGCTCTGTTGACTGCACTCTGGAGAGAGCTTATTGAGGCTGGTACTGTCGTGAGGGCATGTCAAGAATCTCTCTCTCTCTCTCTCTTTCTG
This sequence comes from Anniella stebbinsi, assembly GCA_029215795.1. Taxonomy (NCBI): domain Eukaryota; kingdom Metazoa; phylum Chordata; class Lepidosauria; order Squamata; family Anniellidae; genus Anniella; species Anniella stebbinsi. Next base: position 119,228,430 of record JARDYH010000006.1, on the reverse strand, counting down.
ACTTTGGAGCACTTTCTTGCCGCTCTGTCGTCTGTGAGAATTGGAAAGATCTTTATGCTGTGTTGGCACGCTCGTTGGTTTTATATTGTTGATTTTATTTGTATTTTTATCGTTATTGTAAAACTAGAGAAATTTATCTTACGGTGTTTAATAAAATGAACACATTTTATTTATCTTGAGAGAAGCATTGTAACATCTGCCTTGCTTTTATTTCCCAGAATAGTTGTTTTAAATGGCTATTGTATTTATAATCTGTTTTTATGGTTTTAAAATTTTGTATGTCGGTTTTTTAATGTTCAATGTTTTTAATTTTTGTAAACTGCCCAGAGAGCTTCGGCTATGGGATGGTATATAAATGCAATAAATAATAATAATAATTTTATTTCCTTTCCTTTTATTCAGAAATACCAGCGTTGAAGAAGTTTGCCATTGACACGGCCTTGAAGCACAGCATGGTAGCAACGCAAAAGGTTATCAGGGACTTGGCACGTGTTCTAAGCCAAATGGTGAACTATCTAACCAGCCAGAGAGCAGAGGTAAATGAGCTTCAGACAGGCTCCTTCCTAATAGGAATTCAGTGCTTTAAAAACTTGCTGATGTTGGAATTACTGCTGCACCCAACGTTCGTATTTCCAGACTCGGAAATGATACTTGCCTGGTTGTTTAAACCCTGGTTCATCCTTATTTATTGATTGATTGATTATTGATTCAATTTATATCCCGCCTATAAACAAAATACCCTAGGTGGCATAAGCACTATAAATTAAATACCCTAGGCAGCATAAAAACGTTAAAACAATTTTAAAAGATAAAACAATTGATAAAACACTACAGCATAAAAACAATGTATAATTCTAAAAAGGGCAGGCTTGCTGGAATGATAAGAGTCTTGCATGCCTACTTAAAGACATTCAAAGAAGTCAGCCGGCGCATTTAACAGCCGAGAGGTGGCAAAGGAAAAGGCCCTCTGGCGTATGACTGCTAATTTCACATTAGACAGTCGCAGCAGATGATCCTTCGAGCACCTGAAGTTGTGGGCTGCAATGGAGGGGAGGAGGCATCTTGGACTAGACCATGTAGGGCTTTGAAGGTAAGGACCAGTGCTTTATATTTTGCCCGGAGAGGAATTGGCAATCGGTGTAAAGGTTTTAAAACCGGTGTTATATGGTCTCCATAAGATGTCCCAGAGACCAACCTGGCCGCCATATTTTGTACCAGTTTAGTTTCCAAGCTAAATATGCTGGCAGCCCCAAGTGCAGCGCATTAAGGAATTCAAGGCTAGAGGTTACCGGCATGTGCACTGCTGTTACCAGGTCCACACTTTTCAGGGATGGACGTAGTTGGCGTATCAGCTGATAACAGGCTCTTCTGTCGCCTCCGCCTGGGGTACCAGGAGCAGGGGCCAGATCAAGAAGCACCCCCATACTATGAACTTGCTCCTTCAGGGGGGAGCGCGACCCCATCAGAACTGGTTGACAGACCTCAATACCTGAATTAGGGCCCTTCACGACAAGGACCTTGTCTTGCCTGGATTCCTCTTCAGTTTGTTCTCCATCATCCAACCCATTACCAACTTCAAGGAGTCTTTCATAGGAACTGTACCTTCCATGAGTGAAGATGTTATGGAGAAATAGAGTTGGGTGTCATCTGCGTGCTGATATCACCCAGCCCCAAAACTCCTCATGATCTCTCCCAGCGGTTTCATGTAGATATTAAACAGCATTGGGGATAGAGTGGCACTCTGAGGGATTCCACATAACGGTTTCCTTTTCAAAGAGCAGCTATCCCCAAGCGATACCATCTGGGACCATCCCAAGAGGAAGGTGTGGAACCACTGCAAAGCAGTGTCCCCGACTCCCCCAGGCAGTCCAGAAGGGTACCATGATGGATGGTATTGAACCCCACTGAGAGGTCCCCTATTGATTCCCAGGTGAAGTTCATCCACCAGGGTGACCAAGTTGTCTTTCCGACCAGATCAAGCAGCTGATCCACGTCATCAGGGGTCACAATGAATGAGCGGGAGCAAGCAAACATCCTGCGTCCTGCCCACCCGCTCCTGCTGAGCTGAACATGATATGTCCAAACCCAGAATTGTGGGGTTTGGGGGGAGACACAACACAAAATTAGAATCCCTTTTTGTTGATGGTTAACAAACCATGAACAACCCACAATCAACCCACAGTTCACAACCCACAAACAACCTACAGTTCACATCCCAACAACACACCATGGGTTCTTCTTCGTGGTCTCTGTGCATCACACCTCTGAGCACTCCACTTGCGTGGAGCTTTATTCGGGAAACTTTTATAGCGGAGAGGATTTCGGCGGGAACCCCTCCCCCACCGTTGCTATGTGCAATCTGTAAGGGGTTCCTGCCCAATCCCTCAGTTCTCAGGAGACCGACATTATGGCTTCTTTGTACCGAGAGTTGCTTGGTACCAACCCAAGGAACAAAACCGTAGTAAGCAAATGAGGATGCGGTTGATGTTGTCTTCCTCCACCTTCACCACTACTCTTGTCATAAGAGGAAACGGGGGAAAGAGATACAGTAATGTCCGAGTCAGAGTGAAGGCATCACCGAGAGAGCCGGTCCTCTGCCCGCATGTCTGCAGAACGTCGGACATGCTTTGTTCTGTTGTGTCGTGAATAGGTCCGCAGTTGCTTGTCCCCACCGAGCAAACGGAGACTCGGACGCCGTGGTGCAATTCCCACTCGTGGGTAGTAAGCATGGAGTGGCTCAAAATGATGGCACCCCAGTTGTCTCAACCAGCAATGTGAATCGCCGTTATGTGCATGTCGTTCTTGATGCATCATTTCCAGATCCTCACAGTTGACTGGAACGTGTCCCTCCCTGTTTGTTCAGGTAGACCACGACCGTAGTGTCGACTGACACTCTGTGGATAGGTCGATGCCATGAAGACAGTAACAATGCCCTGAATGCCTTCTCTACCGCCAGGAGGTCGGGATAGTTTATGTGTCTTGTTGCTTCGGTCTTTGACCAGTGGGCCTGAATCTTGAGGGTCCCACAATGCACTCCCCAGCCGGAGAGTAAGGCGTTGGTCGTTACCGTCCTGGTAGGGGATGGTTGCCTCTTTACAAATGTCAGTCTTCACTTTGCAGTGTGTGTGACTCTGACTGTGAGATGGCAGAGAGATGCTGGGAGCTTCCTTTAGCTGTGGCAAGTAGGAAAAGCAGCTCTCATATGAGCAGAAAATTGTCCCAAAAGACCAGGTTTCATTCTCAAAAGGAGAGACTGTCTCAAAAATGAGGATCAGGGAAATGGTCCAGAGGTCACAATGTAGGTGTTCATAAACCATATAAAGTGATTTCTGCATTGCAATTGCAGGACATGTTTTCCTCCTCCAGTGACGCAGGTTCCTCTTGGACGTTGCTTGCAGAGGGCTCTTCTATAGGCCATTTGTTTCCTGAATTCATTGTTGTCATTATCATTTAAATTTCTTAGCCACTTTTTAAAAAAAAGACTGAAGGTGACTTACAACAAAATTAAATGTACAAAATTTAAAACGGCTAAAAACAGTTATTGTCTAAAATACCACCACCCCATAAAACACAGTTCAATTGATGCATTAAAGAACCCACTAGATGCTTGAGAATAGAGCAGAGTCTTAACCTGGAACTTTAAAATTACTTCACTGGCTGCCAATTAATTTCCGAGCAAAGTATAAAGTGTCGGTTAGTACCTTTAAAGCCCCACATGGTTTGGCTCCAGGTTACCTGTGGGATCGCCTTCTCCCATACAATCCGCCCCGCACACTCAAGTCCTCTGGGAAGAATTTACTTCAGTCAGCCAAAACTGGGCTGACAACCGTTACCCAGAGGACCTTCTCTTCTGCCACTCCCAGACTGTGAAATGACCTGCCGGGAGAGATTCGTCAACAACAGTCTCTGACTTTAAGAAAGCCATAAAGACTGATCTCTTCCAGCAGGCCTACCCAGTTGAATTTTAAGAGTTTTATTGTTATTTTAATAATTATTCATTTTATATGTTTTTAATCAGTTTTACATATTTTATATTTGTATTTAATGTTGTTCCCCGCCTCAATCCAGAGGGAGAGCAGGTAAGAAATAAATAAATATATTATTATTATTATTATTATTATTATTATTTCATCTTTCACTCATGGTGGTTTTTCTAGACGGACATGACGGGCTTTGCCAAGTCATGCTGTCTTTTACAGAGTCAGGAATTTCCTGACAATTGAGCATGTTTTAAGTATGACTGCTTTCTGGATGTTGGTGTGGGTATATTTTGGTAGGCCAGTTTCTGAAGGTTTTCTGTATGTTTTTTTGATGTGATGCTGGTGACTGATGTGACTAATGGAATAATTGTGACCTTTTCCTGTGGCCATCGTTCTTTGACTTCCATGGCCAGTGGTGTATATTTTTTCTATTTTCTTCTTCCTTTTCAACAACATTTTTGTCATTCGGTATTGCTATGTCGATGAGGTATGTGTGTTTTTCTTTTTTGTCTATGACCGTTATGTCTGGTCGGTTGCAGGGTATTGTCTTGTCAGGATGAATTGTTCTGTCCCAGTATATTTTATGATCTGCATTTTCCAAGATTGTTTCAGGTGATTATGTATAGTATGGTGTAGGTTGTTTGATAAGGTTGAATTTGACGGCCAGTTGTTGGTGAATTATTTTTGCAGCTGTATTGTGTCTGTCTGTATTGTCCATTCCTGCCAGAATTTTACATCCTCCTGTTATGTAGTCTATTGTTTCTTGGAACTGATGGCATTTCCTGCATAGGTCTGTTGTTACACTGTTATCATTTATGATGTATTTTTTGGTGGTTCTTGGTGGCTATAACTTGATCCTGTATAGCTATTAGGAATCCTTCTGTTTCTGGAAAGAGCTCACCCTTCCTGAGCCATTCGCACGATCATTCTTTGTTTATTCGTTGGTTCTGTTATTATTATTATTATTATTATTATTATTAGATGGCCATGTTGACTAGGCGGCTGCTTCTAACACCCTCCCTCTTTTTGGTTTCTAGGACGACTCTCACCAGGCCCAGGTCCAGGACATCGTGCAGGGGTCCTTGCAGGGCCTTCCCAGCCTCCTCCAGGAGGCGACAGACGGCAGCCTCCAGGACATCCAGAACTACTTTGACCTCCTCCTCCTTGCCACCCTGAGGAAAGGCACCGCGAAGGCCAAGGAGCTGAGCGAGGCCGTCGTCAGAAGCTGGGGCTCTCCAGTGAGCAGTTTCCTTTCCTTTGACACCTGCTCTCAGTGTGCTCATCTTTCACACCCCACGCACAGGGCAGCCACCATTTTGCTTATCCTTTTGTGCCACGGAAATAAGGCCTGGAAGCAAACGTATACTAGGGTAAAGAGAATTGGCTGGTATTGGCCAGCATTTTAAATGACGGACGTCCTGCTCTGTCCGTAGCGTTGAACAGTTTGAAGATAGGTTGGTCCTGCTGTTTTTGGTGAGATATGGGGCTTGCACAGAAGAATTCCCATCCGGTGCAAGGAGGCATCCATCCTGGGTTAACTCCTCTCACTACCCAGGACTGGCAAAGAACAGGTGAGCGGGCTCTTGGCCTTGGCCTCTGTGGCTCCTCCCAGCCAGTTCATCTCTTGTCTCCACCCTTTGCTCAGGCCTCTTACTCTCTTGGACCCAAACTGCTGCTCATTAAGCCCCTTCCCCACTTAAATCAGAAGAGTGGTTGGTTGCTGCTGCTTCAGATCACGAGGATTCTATCTGGGGGGTGGGGCTGTAGTGTCCAGGCACAGCTGACACCTGCGCCCCACTGATTCCAATTCCATTACAGCAACCAGCCCTTGCGCAAATGGAGGCTGATCACAGCAAATCACCTCCAGAATAAGAAGGTGTGGGGTCTGTTCCCACCCTGAGTCCGATCTGAACCATCCAGAAGTCTTTACCAGGGCACGTAAGCAATTCTGGGGACCCCCAGAGTGGAAAGAGGCTGTTTTGCCCATCCGTTTTCCATCAAAGATCACTTCCGTTTTCCCAGGCCTCTGCAACGCTTGTATTCTCAAGCATATTCAGCCATCCCCAGTAGAGGAAATACAGATGCTGCAGAGTTCTCTTCCTCAATGGCCAAGCAAGTCCCCCTCCCAAAGATCTGGGGAAGACCCGTACCTCAGCGGGAGAGCACGTGCTTCGCATGCAAAAAGTCCTGGGTTTCCGGTACCTGCAAGTAGGGCTGGACATCATAAAAAGGGGCCTCTAAGGCCATCAAGTCCAACCCCCTGCTCAATGCAGGAATCTACCTTAAAGCATCCCTGCCAGATGGCTGTCCAGCTGCCTCTTGAAGGCCTCTAGGGTGGGAGAGCCCACCTCCTCCCTAGGTCATGGGTTCCATTGTCATATCGCTCTAACAGTCAGGAAGTTTTTCCTGATGTCCAGCCAAACATGAGCTCATTATTCTGCGTCCTGCACTCTGGGATGATGGGGAAGAGGTCCTGGCCCTCCTCTGTGTGACAACTTTTCAAGTACTTGAAAAGCGCTGCTATCATGTCTCCCCTCAGTCTTCTCTTCTCCAGGATAAACATGCCCAGTTCTTTCAGTCTCTCCTCATAGGGCTTTGTTTCCAGACCCCAGATCATCCCCGCTGCCCTCCTCTGAACTCCCCCTCCAGCTTGTCTGCATCCTTCTTGAAGTGTGGTGCCCAGAACTAGATGCAATACTCAAGACCAGTGCCGAATGGAGGAGAACCAGTACATCGCGCGATTTGGAAATACCCTTCTCTGCCTGACTCCCTAGAGGGCAGCTGCCATGTAGTGTAAATCATCCCGCGCTGGATGGACCAGTGGTCTGAATTGCCATAAGGCAGCTTTTAAGACCTTTGGCTCACCACAAAAGGGAAACCTTGTGAGCCTAAACGGGTTTCTCATGAGCATCTTTCGCCTGTTTTGCCAGACGCAGCAGCGCAGGTAGAAGGGGAAGAGCCCGGTCTGGGTTCAGTGGAAGGACCTTCCAATGTAAGGTTATTCCGTAAGGATGGCTTCCTCCCTATTCTCTCCAAAGCTGTCATGTCTATAAATAACCATTCCTTCACTCAAGAACCAGTCAAGCCTCCAATAAACGAGGCCTTCGCTGAGAGCCAAAGCCAGCTAATGGCAAAGTCCCTTTTCCTTTGTCTTTTGAAGGAACTGGCTAAAGCTGAATGGAATACCCTTTCCCCCCTCTCCCTCCAAAGCAGGCAGGCCTCTAGCCCGGCAAAAGGTAGTATTCTTTACCACCGAGAGTTACGGAAGGACTTAAGGGTGCCCTTGCTTGATGCTCCTGTGGCAGCCTTACTCTCAGGAGCCACGAATCCTCAGGATGGGGATGCCCTGCTTGGAGATTCTAGTGGAAAGCACATGGAAGCGGTGTTATGGCTCATGAGGGCAATGATGCCTTGGAGCTTCCTCCACAGCAGCCCTTTTTCTCTCTCCACCCTTCCTTGGGCAGAGGATATGATGGACGAGGAGTTGGATAGTTTCATCCTACTTAGGAGTTTATTAAAACGTGCCGCACAGGATTCCATCATTTATGCGGCACGTTCCATTCCTGTGACCGCCGCAGTTGGCAAGGTGTTCACTCTGATTAAAACACTGCTGTGTGGATGCTTATTCCAAGGGAAACCTAGCCACCGTTCTCTTTGTAGAGCCCCACTTCTTTGTGGAAGCTAAAGACAAGAAGACGCCTATGCCCACTTCTTCCAAAAGAGAGTAACAGAAACCCGATCGGGCCCTACGTTCATTTTGTACCTTTAGGTCACCAGTCAACTCTTCCTTTGGGCCTTGTAACTATAGTTCTCAAAGCCTAATGGGTCCCAAACCAGATCCAGTCCTCGACTCAGGCAGAGTAGGTCCATCCAAGATGGCTCGCCAACAGTTCTGGCTTCTCTACTTGCAGGTGTGGAAGGAGGGCTATAACACTACTTTCACACGTGGAAGCAGGCAATACCAGGCACCTGGACTCTAAACACTATTCGACGTAGATGTTTTCTGGAGTTTCACTGCAACCCCAGAAGCAGATTTCTTCCTTCCCCTTCTTGCAGGCCTGGCCACAAGCAATAGTAATGCCCACAGCAATTTCTCACTTCCAAGAGATAGGGGCCATAAAACCTGCCTTCCCTGCTCTGAGCAACCATCAAGGAGGCTTTACACCAGGGGGGGTTCCTATCCTCAATACCTCCCACAGAGGCCTACCTCCATGTCCCATAGCTGCACAGCAGAGGAGATGACTTCACTTTGCATGGGGAACCACTGCCAATGCAGGGCGATGCCCTTTGGCCTGGCATCAGCACCAAGAGTCTTCTCCAGGCTCATGCTGGCAGTGGTAGCTCTCCTCCGACTCCAGGCATTTCACATCTGCTCTTATCTGGGCAGCCTCCCATCACTGACAAAGACCCATTCCGATCCACAGATCACGCTGTCCAGTTTCCAGGGCCACAGGGTTTTAATACAATTCAGAAAGAGCCACCTCAAACCCTCCCAATCCTGAATTCATTTAGGAGTTGGTCTAGACACCTCGAAAGGGCATAACACACCGGGCAGAATCTCCAAACTCAGGCAGGCAGCAAAGCCCGTCCTTCAAACATGCCCTGTAGAACTACGTTTCTAGCACAAGGCTTTGGATCTGATGGTTTCCTGCCTAATGCTTTTGCCATGGGCCAGATTACACTCCAGAGACCCCTTCAGCGGCTCCTTCTCCCATTTCAAACCAAAATCTTTCACAGGCACCACATCAGGATCAACATACCTCGCTCAGTCTGAATATTCGTGCCCTGGTGAATCACTGTGCTCTACGCATAGGCCCTGCCCGTTTTTAGTCAGAACAGACAATGCAACAATGCCTTTAGCCCTTAAATTCTCACTGAGGGACCAAATAAGAACTGCTACGCAAGGAATCCTCCTCCTCTGGGCAGAACACAACATCCCATCCATTACTGCACAGCACATTCAGGGGCGCCTCAGTGTTTATTTAATTACGATTTATGCCATGGCTTTCTAAACCCCCCCCCCCCATGTCATTCAAGACAGCTCAATAGAGAGAGACCATCTTTCTAAGCCATCAATGCCTCAATCCCAGGGCGTGAACTCTGGAGAGGACTATGTGTCAGCAGCGTTGCCTTCATTCCGGCCCACTCTGGGTGGATCTCTTCACTTCCTCTCTCAACAAGCCACTGCCACGCTTCTTCTGCAGACTCCCGGTTCCCATCAGTAGAGGCCACAGATGTGCTCCACTCCTCCTGGTCTAGGGCAGGTTCTCTGCGTTCCCTCCTCTTCCGCTTTTGGCCAGGGCTCTCAGAAGAATTATGGAGCAAGGGGCAACTCTAGCGTGCGGAGCTCCATCCTGGCCCCGGAGGCCATGGTTCTCTCAGATCCTACAACTGCGTAGATGCCTAGTTCCTTCCTTTGAGGAGTTACCTTCTCCCACAAAGACCAGCCTGGCATTTGTACCTTGGCTGGCTACTTCTGGCCACTTGGCTGCTGAGCACAGCTCCTTCCTCTCACTAGGCTGCCCTGCGGAGGTAAGCAGCATCTTATTGTCCCCCAGGAGACCATCAACCAACCGAATATATGAAATAGCTTGGAAGGTTTCTCTGGGTGGATGTGGAAGAAACCATCTGGACTGTGAGACAGCAGAAATCAAGGAATTGCTTCTATTCCTCTCAACGTGGGCCCCAGAGTGAACATGTTTTGTAGACAATCTACAGCTCTCTCCTGCCCTCTCTGGACCACGTCACAAGCCCCTGGCTTCTCTCCGGCACCTTCAGAGATTCCTCAGAGGGGCGACACTGCTATATCCTCCAGTGATCCATCCTTTCCCGACTTGGAGTCTGCATGTGATACTATCAGCTCTGACCAGTTTCCTCGTAGAGCTGTTGAAAACTGTCTTGACTGCATTTTCTCTCTCTCAAGGTGCTAGTCCTTGTAGCTCTGACATCAGCTAAAAGGATGTCGGAACTAGCTGCACCCTCCATGAGGGGTCACCTCTGTCCATTCAGCAAGGATTCTGTCACTCTTTCGCTGGAACCTTTCCTTCGTTCACAGAATTGACACAGAAAGCAGGAGGTAGCTCTCCCTTGGTTCTCTCCCAGCCCTCTGAGTGGGTCTGGCACATTTCAGACAGGGGAGCCGGCAGAAAAACCTACCGTAAAATAACTGAGGAGCCTTGGCGTTCCAATTCCCCGCTCGTTTAGTTCCATCCTACTGCACTGGGAAAGACACCCTCCCACACCACCCTTGCTAGGGGCTTCAAGGCACGTGTATTCTTTAAACCTGCGCACTCCACAGCACCCTCCACCAAGGCTGCGCAGCCTCTGCGGATCCTCTCCACTGCTGCCCCTTTCTTGGAGATCTGCAGGGTAGCCACTGGCTCCTCACATCACATAGACATTTATTATAAACCAAACAGATACGCTTTGGCTGAACCAGCCTTCGGCCATGGAGGTTTTACCTCAAACTTGGGTTCGGCCTGCATTGGAGCCCACCCTATGAGAACGGTAGCTTCTGTGCGTCCCGTGGTGGATGTCTCCTCACATCAGGTGGGAATGGAAAGTGGGGCATTTGCCGTAAAGTTCCTTTTGGATTCGTCACGCAGAAGACCTTCCATTCGGCCCCCTGAGGCAGGCTGAGCATTCCTGATGTTCTTCCAAATGGAGATTGCCGATCCCTGAGAGATGGGTTTTTGTTCTGTCTCTTTAGGGATCTCTACATTTGCTTCCTTCTTTGTTTCTGGCTCCTCAATCACTACTCTGTCTAAAACCTCAGCTAGGAAAGAACTGGCTGGGAGGAGCCACAGAGGCCAGGACCAAGGCAGAGGACAACGACTGGTCACGTGTTCCTTGATCGCAAAACGAGAGAGTCGTCTCGGGGTGCTGTGAGCGAATTTATTGGAGAAGAGTCACCGGTGTTTAGAGCAAAGACAGTCTGTTGTAAATCATTTCTGCAGACGTTGTTGCAACCCCTTGAAGAAGGCCTAATAAAAAAGCAAGAGGCCGACACACGTTGGGCTTTTATCCCATAAATGGGTTCACAACACTCCGAGACTATTCTGTCTTTTGTGTCCGCCTTACGCACATTGTCCTTTGCCCATCCTGGGCAGTGGGAGGAGTTAACCCATGACGGATGTCTCCTACGCACCAGATGGGAATGGGACCTCATGGTAAGTGTTCAACTTCTCATTTCCCATGGGAATAGGCCCAATATCTTAAGTGCTCAAGCTTCTCCTAGTTGTGTGGGGAAAGCGAGGCTCTCTGCATCCACTTGCTTTGGTAACTTGCACACGAGTAGTGATCTTGGTAGGATGCTTCCATGGGACTTGCATGTTGGCAAACTTCAGTTGGTGGCTTGATTTTCAAGTTTGAGTGCCTGTGTCCATAGAACACAGTAGTCTTGTTTCTCTTTTTCTATCACGGTCTCCTTTTACAGATTTATGGCTACATGTATCCCACATATCGCGCTGTGTGCAATCGACGTGGTGTCTACACTTCCGCCTCTCCAAATTCCCCGTGTGTGGATTTCAACAGCAATCTTGCAGAACCAATGTATAAGGCCATCTCTGTGCCCTGGCACGAGGTCTTCAGGTATGTTCCCCTTTGCTCCGGGTGCCGGGGAACGCAAACTGAACGTCCTGGCTGTGTAGAAGCTGGCCGTGTGTGCCAGCTGAGAAGCGAGCTTCGGACAGGCAGGCTGAATGGTGGCTGTGCGCTCCTGCGTTCTCGGAGAGATGGGGTTCAGAGGACAGGCTACGTGGTGGCTCTCTAAGAGCGCCAAAGAGCGCAGGTCGTTACCACCCTGCCAGGTAAGGGGAAGAACTAACGAGCGGCGCGTTTTTCAGATTAACAAAGCGTGCAAGAGGCTGACAGATGGGAGTGGCCAAATGCACAGCTACCAGAGGGCCAAACTAGAGACGCTGAATCCCCACGAAGGGATTGGGAGAGTCGTGTGCTGCTGACCCCCTTCTCCCACCTGCACTTTCCCCCCATCCCAGAAATGCTCCCTGCCCCATTATTTCTCCCAAGCGGTTCCCGGACCGGGGCTCCATTTTCCCTGCTGAGGGAGGGAAATGGCTGGAGAGGAAATCACAGGTGGGAGAAGAGATCCCAGCAATGCCATGTCTATGGCTCAGAAGGCCAAGGCTGATGGGGTGGGGGGGGGGGTGAGTCCTGTATCGGCGGGATTTGGGCCCTGGCGGATTCTCTAGGAAATTGGTCCTGGGCCTTGGCAAAGGGGACGTGATGGGGTGGGAGTTGGGGCCATTGGGACAAAATTAGAAAAGCTTTCTATTAATAAGAAGCTACTATTTTTGATTCAATCACTGTATTCTGATGTTACAGCTCGAGTTAGGCTCAGTAAACAGGGCCATGTAACTAATGAGTTTAGCCTCCCTGATGGAGTTAGGCAAGGATGTGTCCTAGCCCCACTGTTATTTAACCTATATTTGTCAGATCTTCCAGGTTGGCTTGCTTCTTTGCAGTCCCATCCGCCTAAACTAGGCCCTCTAAAAGTCTGCATACTTTTGTACGCAGACGACGCAGTGTTATTATCCCAAACGCGATTGGGCCTAAAGAGGTTGCTAAATGGCTTCGCAGATTACAGTCTTAAAAATAAACTAACTATTAATCACCAGAAAACCAAAGTAATGGTCTTTGCCAAGAGAAAAGTGAGGTTTCTATGGAGGATGGGAGGTATCAGAATTGGCCAAGTTGATACCTATAAGTATCTTGGCATTTGGCTGCAAGAAAATCTGAAATGGGATGTGCATGTTAAATATATTAAGAATAAGGCAGCTCAAACAGCAGGTGCCATTTTGAGATTTTATTTTTCAAAAGGGGGAAAATTTCTCCCTGCAGCAATGCAGGTGTATAAAGCGAAGCTGATACCTCAGGTACTATTTGGGGCCCCGATCTGGTTCCCTATGATTAAAGACACATTGGAAGGAGTCCAATCATCGTTCCTGAGGCAAATTCTTGGGGTACCTAGGTGTGTGGCTGGAGTTGCTTTAAATCTTGAAGTTGGTAGTAGTACATTAAAATGCCAGGCCTGGATCCAAACATTACAATACTGGTTCTGTAAATATCATAATCTTGCTATCAACTCCCTGGTAGCCCAGGTCTTTACAGACTCATATGTATCCCCATGGACTGAAGCATTAGCGCTCAAAGTTAACACAATAGGGCTTTCTCCCGGCCTACTACTAACACAGACTTTTGAATGTGTTAAATGGACAATCAAGCGAAGACTACAGGATATTGATTTCCAAGATAGCTGTGGGGCTACTCCTGGCCCATGCTCTCCCCGGTCGTTGGGGATATCAAATTTTGTACCTAATGAAGGGATGGTATACCTAAAAAGGCTAACTGTCCCTAAATATAGAAAGGCCTTTACTATGGCACGATTTAATGTACTGCCATCAAAATTGTTGGAAGGCAGGTATAAAAAAATCCCTGTGGCCAATAGAAGCTGTCCGTGTAATGGCTCCGAAGTTGAGAGCATTGAACATGTATTGTTTTCTTGTACTTATTACAACCAAGTTAGGGAAGAATTATTGAGACCACTTTTCCAAGATTGCCAAGGGTACTCTAAAGAATCCCTGTTAGTTTGTCTCCTCGAAGGTACAAATGATTATATTACTAGGCAAGTAGCTAAATTCATTAACAGAACAATTGGTTGTAGATCACAGATGGGGGTAGAGAAATACTATTAGCTGTCATTGACTGAGTATATTGTAACTTGTTTTCTAATGGTCTATTGACTGTCAATAAAGATTGATTTGATTTGGGCCTTTTCCAACCCTCCTCTCCAACCCTTCCTAGCTCGAAGTTGACCGTCTCCATTGAGGGCTTTACTAAAGCTATCTTGGATAAGCTGAAATCCTTCTTCAGAGATCTCAAGAGGAAACTGAGCCAGGAAAGGAGACTGGAGGGGGCAATTCATGCAATTGGGTGCCAGCAGATGGAAGCAGCTCGAGCAAGGGTGAGGATGGGACTGGCATGGTCCCACCATGGGGTGGGGGGGTGCTGCTCTCTTCCTTGGATGCCGCCCCTCTCTGAGCTGCACCTGCATTCAGAGAGGGCAGAAGTGTGACATCCGCAAGGGAAGAGGTGGGGTGTCTGAGAGGCCATGCTTATTGGGACCCCAGGCAGGCTCATAATGCCCTCCCTCTTCTCAGTTAGTCAACTTTACCCTGGATCTGACTGCCTACGTCGAACGAAGGCAGCGGATGATCTCCCGTGTCCTGACGCCAGAGATCCAGGCGCGCATGGAACCAGTGTATGCAGGTGATGTATCTCATAGAAGCGCACTCCCTGTTGCTCGACTGGGACCAGCCCACAGCTGCCAGTGGGGCCTTGATTGGGCTAAGGGCAGCAGGGCAGCATGCCTCTTGGAATAGAGAGCTGCCCCTCTTCCCTGGCCGCGTGGGGTGGGGGCTCAGTATTCACTGTGCTACACAGAAACCCAAATGCTGCCCGCAGGAAGCTCCTTTGCTTTACTATAGTCAGAGACTCCGGGTTGTAGATGAGGAGAACAGGATTGGTCCGGGGGACTTGGCAAAAATCCATCCCTTAAATATTCCGGAAGGCAAAGTTGGGCTAATGGAACTTCAGACTCCGCTCCCCCCCCCAGCATCCTGTCTGTAGTTTGGCAGTCCCTGATAGAAGGGCAGGACAGGCCAAGTGCATCAGAAGGGAGCCTTTGAGACAGTCCCCATAACGGAGATCATGGGTGGGGGGGGGGTCTTTTCTGGGGCGCATCTCTCTTTAGTGAAGCAAGCACATTTGTTTGGCTACCTTGAGTTGACAAAGCTGCACAGCTGCATCCCCCCAATGAGCGTTGCCTCGACCCACTCACCTTGAGAGTCCTTTTTGCCTTTTTCCTTCAAGGATCCCAACCCTGAACGCAGCTGGTATACGGCTGCCCACTCTGTGGCTTATTTTTCCTCTCTGAGCATCACCCTTTGCCTCTCCCACTGGTTCTGTGATTCTCTGACCCCTTTTTGGTCCCACTGCAACCGGCTTGGCACTTTGTGCACCTTTACTTCACCGCTGCCACCATATAAACCAGTCCCTTACCTCTGGAACTCAAAAGAATCCAATCCAGTGTGAAACAAAATACCTTTTATTTAACAAGAAGCAAGTTCACACATTTTATCAAGCTTGTGGTTTCATTTGTTCCAGTACTTAGTTGTTACAATAAATCCTTGCCCTACTCTACCCTCTAAAATCCTAATCTAACTCTTCCCTCTTATTCCCAAAACAATAAACCGCAGACCCTACACTAATCTGCCCTCTTCAGCAGACTGACCCCCCGACTCTCTCCAGCTACCAACTGATTTTTAACTGTCGTTCCCCTTTACACACTCAAATCCAACAGCCAATCAGCATTCACTCCAATATTCCATTCACTCACTCTCCCCCTCCCAACAGAATTAACCACTTACCAGCCTTACCACACGAAGTCTAAACAGCATTTCCATAACAGATATATAGCATACAGCAGTGAAACGTCGCAAGCGTGTCATGGCAAATGTTTTCAACAGCAAGCTCCCAGGTGGCCATGGTTGTTGATTGTAGGTTCAGCTCTTGGCTCTTTCCTTCAGGGCCTAGGATGGGTATTTTAAGCCACAAAATCTCTTGTTAAAATACATGGAATGTTCGGTTCGCCGCCTTCAGATCCTTCTGATATAGGGTGGGATACAAATGTTTTATTATATAATAAGTTCCTGGGCAGCAGCAACGTTTGTCTCTCTGAGCTTATGACTAAAATACTACGAGGCTGGCTTTCAGCTTGTGGGGTCCCCATGCGTGTCTTGCAGGGCACTGTCTGAGAAATGTGAAAGGAAAGGAATTGGCTGTGCAAAATAGCCCAGCTGGGTTTAGGAAGTAGCCCATGTTACGCTCCATAGGCAGGGGCTGCAGTGGGGACTGGGTTGAGGAATGCCAGGCATATGGGGCGAGAGGGCCACGCACTGACTCCTACCACTACGATGCAGCTTGCGCCCAAACGTCCGGCCCTGGCTGTTTCCGACGGATGAAAGAGATGATGGAGTGCTACGTCCACAACGAGAAGGACGCCGTCTTTGATGCTGCTGCAGAGAAGCTGCAGGAGCAACTTGATCTGCTGCAGGTGAGTTCACACAGAGTTCCAGGCAATAATTGGGGGTTGGGGGGCTCTGCAATCTAGGGCTGGCCGGCATGACTCCAGGCACCTGCTGAACCGCACCCACCCTTCCTCCCAGCTTTGGTTCTGGGGAGAGGGGACAGGGATCCCCGCATCACTCCGGCTTTGAGTGCCATTTTTCCGGCAGGAAGTGGGAACATAAATAACATAAATAGGTACTGCCGGGACAATCCCTTCCCCACCTCTGCAGCTTCAAAGTTGGGAGGAAGGATGGTGGCTCATCACGCTTGCCAGAGGGTGGCTGCGCACCCACTACAATAGGCAATAAGCCTGCACATTGTTTTAACTGTTATAATTGGTTTTTACCGCTTTTAAATTTCATACTAGTTTTAGCTTGATTAATAATTTGATTTGTTTTTAGCTGTGTATATTTATTGTTTTATGTTGTTGTACAATTTTATCTGCTCGCCACCCTGAGATCCTAGTGATACAGGGCGGGATGCAAATGTTTTAAATAAATAAATAAATAATAAAGCCTGAAAATTTGGCTGCTCTCATGCTGCAGAGGTTCCTACTTTTGTGTACCCAAAGAAAGTGAGTATGTGTGTTTGGGGGGGGGGGGGAGGTGAGATGGGTGAATCAAGGCAGATGGGAAGAGACCTTCCCTTTTTGGGGCGATGCCAACATTGTGGTGATACCAGTATTTGGATCAGGCACACTTGGAGGTGTTGTATCTGAAGCCATGAATGAGATGGTTGCTTGGTTTGCTTTTCATGGGGAAAGTCCAGGAGAGCCTGCTTGTTTGAATGCACCTTCACGAATTGAAAAGAGCTCCCCACCCCAACTCCAGACAAGGGAGGAGGAATTCAGCTGCTGCCATGGACTGCTTAGGAGGGCAGTCTTCAGAGTGCAGGTGGGGTGGAGCTGGCCAGAGGGTGGTTGTGCCTGACAAAGGCTATTCAGCCTGGGCTTCTGACACCCCTCCTGTCTCTAAAGGCGTCGGCCATCTGAGTCCCTCCCTCCGAACACTCTGTCCAACTCTCGGTCTGCTAGAGGCTGCCAGCGCTTGGCAGAGAGTTTGGCGTCGGGGAGATTGGAGACCCGCTGATGCATAAAACGCTCCCCAAGGGGATTCATTCTTCCTGGAGGATCCCCAATATGATTACCAGGAAGGGAATTTTTCTCTGAAGCCATTTTATGAAGCTGTTGTCAGATAGAGGGGATACGAAGGGTAATGGCTGCGAGTGGGGAAAAGCTCCATGGCAAAAGCTTGAAGCCCCAAAGACCTTGAGCGAGAACATGCTGAGCCTGATTCCATGAAGGAAGAGGGGAGCCCCGGGGGGGGGGGGGGGGCGTTCTTCCAAGGCAGGGCTGGGCTAGCATTGCTTAGTAGTCTCCCTTCCAAAGGAGGAGCCCCCTCCCAATGCCACTCCTACTCTACGTACCTGGTCTGCACCCCCAAATCAGTCTAAGCAAGAGGGGAGGGGGGAGCCAAGCCAAACTGACAGGCTAGGCCAGTATCAAGAGCGGCAGTGGCCAGGCACAGGGCCCTCTGATGACGCCTCCTGTTCAGCTACAGCTAGGAGGGGTGCAGGGAGGCTGCCGAATCAGGCGGGCCGTTCCGTGCACTAATTTTTATTTATTTATTCATTACATCTTTATACTGCTCATCAGCCGAAGCTCTCTGGGCAGTGCGCAGTTAAAAACCATAAGAACAACAATATAAATTTAAATACCAAAACGTTAAAAAGGCAGTATAAAACAAGCTACGTGAAAACCCTGTGTAAAAAGGGGGTATGGCTTCAGGTGGTGTTTGAAAGTTGTGATTGCAAAGAGGCATAATGTGTCATGCCAAGGAAACGACCGAAGCAGAATCCTTCGGAGAGACCGCATGTCAAAACTGCCCTGAGGCTCCTGTTTTGTACAGGGAAGTTAGAATGAAAACACGGCGGAACACACATGCCTGTGTTGCTCCGCATTCTCAGGAGCCCTGGAGACGCGTACATTGCCTCAGAGTAGATGCTGCTTGGCTGTCCAAAGCAGCGACAGTGCTCTGGCTCACGGTGTTCCTCCCTGGGCCCTCCGGACCGGTTCCATCCATCCATCCTCCCTCTTAGTTCTTGGCTGGACTCTTGAGGTTTCCGCGGTGCTGTTGGCAGGCTGAATCTGGGCTTTGTATGCAGTCGGGCTTCACCTGGGAAGGCCTGGCATTCCTCCTCCTCCTCCCGTTTAAGGTATAGCATCCCTCATGGAAAGGATCCAGCCACACTTTTTACGTGTAGCCTTAGCAGCTTCCTCCTTGTGCTGCTGGTAGGCCACGGAAGGAACCGAATTCTTCCGGAGGAGAGATTCCCTGCTTGCTCCCCCTTGAGAACCGGCGGAGGAGCTGTCCATGGTGATGAGCAGCTGATGAGGAAGCAGCAGCCAGGGCTGCCCGGAGAGGCTCCGAGGTCCCTTCGGATCAAGCCAGTCCATGTCCTAACTAGAGCAGAGAGACCCGTTTCCCCGGGCTGGCTGTTTTTTGGGGCACTTCCATGAAGCTGTCACACAAGCTCTTTCCACCTGCTGTTGATGTTCTGCCGTAGCCGTTCAGTTGAGGTGGGCTTGGCCTGACTAGGAACGGTGCTGGAGAAGGAAGGAAAGGGAGTATTCTTGCGCCAACCACGTTTGTGTGACATTTTGTTCCAGCAATACATCCGAGCGAGCTTTCAGAGCTTGGTTCAAGAGCTGAATAAATCCCTGAAGATGCAGTTTGAGCCAATGCTGACGTCTGTCCAGAGGAATGCAAAGATAATTCCAGGTAAAGCGTCTCTTTCTTGTGAAGTGTGCTGCGGGTGCCCTCCGTGGGAAAGGCTGCAAGGGGCTGGTACCCAAGCGATTCATCAAAGGACTTGGATTGCGTTTTCCCGATAGTTGTGGGCGTGAGTCTTGCACTGGGGCAGCAGGCACCTTCAGTGTATCCCACTACAAAGACTCAGAGCATGGTCAGGTTTCGAGGGGAAAGGATTTGTGGGCGGGAGACCAGATGTGAAAAACCAAAAGGAGGAGGAGAGCATCTCCACTCAGGTCAAAAAAGGGGAGAGAAGCAGGTTCTCGGAATGCTGAGATACTTTATTAATTCACGCCCATCGTGTGTCGGCCTGTGTGGTGTTTTTAAAAGGCCTTCTTCGTTGGGTTGATAAGAGAAGTCTGCAGAAAACCCTTAACAGAATGATAGTATCTTGTGATATTCACTGGCACTCGTTAAGAGTTTTCTGCAGACATCTCTTACCAACTCCCTGAAGAAGGCCTTTAAAAATACCACATAGGCCGAAATGCGTTGGGTGTGGATTAATAAAGTATCTCAGCATTCCGAGAACCTGTTTCTCTCCCCTTTTCTGAGGAGACAAGAAAGATGCGCCTGGTATCTACTGGACAAGGCTCGGCTCGACTCCTAAAAACCAGATTGCAGGGAATTGCGTTCTTAACAGCGCCCACGAGTCTTCGTTTGCAAGGGCATAAATAGGGAGGCTGTGGAAGGTCTTGCACAACGGGCAGGGCATGCAACGAACGTTGCACTCTAGCTGTGCTCTGGTCTGCGGGGCCTTGGGAGAAATGACGTTGGCTTCTTTGTGTCTCCCCCAGAATTAATGGACATCTGTGCCAAAGTGGGCAAGCTTTGTAAGCGCTCTTGCGTCGATTACGTCCTTCCGAGCCCCACGCAGACAGAGGACTCTGCCCCCAAGGTGGGACAGGAGCCGCAGGGGAGTCTGGAGCCCACAAGCTTCTCAGCAACCTTCATGGACATCCGGCTTGGAGCAGTCTCTCTTCCCCACATTGCAGCCATCCAGGTATAAGCGACCTTCGTACCAGGTGTGTGTGTGGGGGAGTCAAGAGGGACTGAACGGAGGAAGAGGAGGAGGCAGCCTTCTGCAGGAAGATGCATGCCAGGAGGAGGAGGAGGTTGGCAGGGACCGTACTGAAGGCCAAGTCTTTGAACTGGCCACGGGTCTTCCCGTTTCTCCTAAGCAGGTGTCCTTTTCAAGTTCTTAGTTTTATTTCTGCACTTCAGTAGGGCTCTAAAGGTATGAATTTAGCAATGCTCAATCCTGTTCTTTTAATAAAGAAGCAATATTACAGGTTAGGCAGCCATACAGTTCTGCCAGGGAGGTGTGCAAGAGGAGGCATTTTTGCCAAGTACCCTGTGATCCTCCGGAAGAGATCGATTTGGCCTGTGTACTACTACAAGAACCCTTTAGCCCCAAATGCAGGGTGCATTTCCACCCAGCTACAGGAAGCAACTCTTACAAATTTCAACTTTAGATGACCTTGCAAAGATTTCAACGTTTATATGGGTGGGATTTCTAAATACTGCTAAGTTATAGGAAATACCCATTGTCCTGTTTAAGTCTGTCCAACTGAAATACCATTTCCTGTAACATCTGTAGATCGCAAGACGGAGTCAGGATGGGGTCCGTCTAGCCCAGCATTGTCTGACTGGCAGACGTGGGTCTCGGGGGTTTCAGGCAGGACTCCCTCCCAACCCTACCTGGAGGTGCTGCTGGGGGTTGAAATGGGGGGGCTTCTGCATGCACAACATCAGCTGCAGCCCCTCCCGGTTGGCAGAGTTCCACGGGCATAAACAGATCATGAGCCCAGAAAGAGCCTTGAGGCTTCCACGTCGAGCCCCCGAGGCTGGCCTCCCTTGAGACGTAAAGCTGGCCTTGAACCATGGCGGCCCCTGCTCTCATCAGGGCTTCTCCTCCTCCTCCTCCTCCACCTGCTCACCTGAAATGTGCCGCTGTCTCTCTTGTGAATTGGCAAAATTTTGTGTCAGCCTTGCTGTAGGGGTGTGTGTGTGTGTCCCCGGGGTGGGGGTGGACACGTCAAAATGGCAAACTGAGAGAGAGGAACTGCCCTCATGCATATTGGACTGGGGATAAAGGCATGGCAGACAAAAGGGGGTCTTGAAAGAATTCAGGGGGGATCTTTCTGAGAGCTTTACTGTGCCCCCTTCTGTATCTGTGTCTAAGGAAGCTTCGTGTTGTGAGAATGGAGGGCAGTTTTTACAGTTTCTACTGGGAAGAAGGGGGGTGAGACTGTTGGGCCAGTCTAAGGGCAGTCGTGTTGATGCCTGCCTTGTGCCTGACACCTGGCCTTCATAGACTCATAGAATAGTAGAGTTGGAAAGGGCCTATAAGGCCATCAAGTTCAACCCCCTGCTCCGTGCAAGAATCCACCTTAAAGCATCCCTGACAGATGGTTGTCCAGCTGCCTCTTGAAGGCCTTTAGGGTGGGAGAGCCCACCACCTCCCTAGGTCTTTGGTTCCATTGTCATACTGCTCTAAAAGTCAGGAAGTTTTTCCTGATGTCCAGCCGGAAACTGGCTTCCTGTCACTTGAGCCCATGATTCCGTGTCCTCCTGCACTCTGGGTTGATGGAGAACGCTTGATCCTCCAAGGGCCTCCCTCGGACTGGCCTTCTTCTCCTGGGAGATGCCTCTGCTGCTGGCTTTGGCATCCCCTGGCCCTCCCGGCCACAGCAGAATGGCAAGGGCTGCTTGACCTGGAATGCACATCCTGTTCTGCCCTCTCTTCTGAATCGCATTGATTGTCTTTAACGTCCGTCTCTCCCTTTTGTGTGTGAAGGTCTCCAGGCAGGACATCGGTTTGACTCTGGCAGGTCAGTTACCCCAGGCTCTCCGGCCTGACGCTCCTTCTCCCAGCGCTCCCTCCTCAGAACACTCGGGGTCAGGAGTTGCTTTCTGCGTGGGCAGTTGGCCTGTCTGCGTGTAAACCCCCCCCCCCAAGGGAGTCCGCTCGCTCACTTGCTCGCTTGCTTCAGAGTTGTAGAGCGCTAGAACTTTGGGCGGCCCAGTGAATGGCCCCGCAGGAGGGACTAACGTGCCAGCATCCCCAGCAAAGGGGCACAGCACCGCTGGCGCACATTCAGTCTGCTATCAGCGATTTGGCAACACCAGGTGTGGCTGGGAGCATGCAGCAATTTGACCTCGGCCATTACTTGGGGCTTGTGGTGCTGGCGCTGCCGTGGTGTCTGTCCAGTGCGCAGCAGCACTCCAGGCACGTGGACTAACTTTCCCAGCCGTGCTGGGCTACAGTAGGGGAGGCGGCCGCTCTTCTGAATTTGTCTCCCCGGGCAAAATAATTGTTTTAGATGACCATTTAGTGTCCAGGGTAGGATAAGAGTGGTGTTAGCTGCATGTTGTTTTAGTCGTATGTGCTCGGTGCGTCTGCTTTAACTGTTATGCAATGGCATTTAGAAATGGGCCTTGTTTGGTGCTGGGGGGCGGGGGGGGAAGAGGAGAGGAGAAATGCATGTGAAGTCTTCTTGAACCGTCGGTTGACGGTTGCGGTGCCACCGCCTTCCCCCTTTCTGCACAGATGACACCACCGTGGCCCTCCCCTTGAGGAGCGTTTCCCACTGCGAGAGCTGCCTGCCGCTGAGTTGCCTGATCCTGCGCACGTCCTCTAAAGCTGCCAGGGAGATTTGCCTGCGATGCAGAGTCCAGACATCTAACTCGGGTGAGCAACAGTGCTGGTCCTGGCAGGAGGTGGGGGTGGGGGTCAGCGGGGTCAGCTGTGGGTGCTTTGGTGCTCTCCCATGCAAAGACGCGTCTCCCTGTGGCTGCTGCTTCTGCCCTGTGTCTTGTGTCCTTGTGTAGTCTGTTCGATCGTTTATGCTATTTGGTGTGCTGCTGCTGCTGCTGCTGCTGCTGCCTTGGACGTTTTCGATGGAAAGTTGGGAATAAAAGGTTTGATAGCTTCCCCCTCCCCCAATTCTGCCATCGGTGTGTTTCTGTGCTGTCCAATGCTGCATAACCTCCCGGTTCTCCTTTCTAGGCCTGCACACCCAAGAGGCGCTGGTAATCCTGGATAAGGCCCAGGATCAGAAGCGGTTTTCCAGACTGATAGCTTGCATATCGTCAAGTTGCGGGGATCCCGCCTGGTTCCAGACGCTCAGCCTGCAGCGAGGGCGGGAGGAGCTGGAAGCGCTGGGGGTCTACTACACCGCCCAAGTGAGCCCACCGCCTTCCTGGGAGGGTTGCCCTCATTAGAGGAGCCCAGTTGCCCCCACTCCCATCTCCGCTTGGGAATGGGGGGTGAGCTTCTGGGCAAGGTGCCAGCTGCCGGATGCTCTGTGCCTTCAGTCGGGATAGATAAATGTGGCCGGGGGGAGGGAGGGAGGGAGGGAGCGCACCCTTGTTGAGCCCTGTTGCTCTCTTCCGATGCTGTAGCCTGAGTCCTGTGCTACGTTAGCCTCCATCTTGCAGCATTCAAGACAGCTGGACGCCACCGCATGTGTCTGTGCGCGTGCGGAGCTCTCCCTGGGCCGCCTTCTCCCTACCTATTCCAATGGTCCAGGCCCACAGCTGCCCTCGCTCTGCCTTTCTGAAGTGAAGGCAGCGAGGCTGAGGAGGTGCCTCCTGCCTCCACAGGTTGCATGCTGCTGGGCCTGCAGGAGGAGGAGGCGCTGGAGTGTCTGCAAGGTGTCCCAAGCTGCCTCTGGGTGGACTGGTCCTTGTTGGGTTCCCCCCCCCCCCCATGCCTTTTCAGGCCGAGAAGGGGCTCTGTGGCGCCTGCCTTTTCCTCCTCTTTTCCCCTCTCCCTTTTGCAGGACTTCCCCCTTCCCGCTTTTACCAGCCAGTTGTAACCTGGACTCTGCTCTGGGTGCCATTTTCACCCACGGCCGTCTCTGAGATGGGCCCTTCTGGTCTTTGCTGTCTTCAGAGGTCTCCCCTTCTCCTCTAGAGGAGGTTCTTTGGCTTCTCTGATGCTTTGAGAGACCACCTCCATCGCTCCCCAGCCAGCCAAGTTTCCGGCTCTAGGGCTACCTTCAGCCCACCCCTTGCCAGGCGAAGGGGGCCTCTCCACCCTCCTTCGGAGGCTGTTTTTTCCGTGGGGGAGGGCAGGAGAGCACTCAGGCCCCACAGCGATGCCAGGACACACGGGCCTTTGCCCTGTTGCCCTCAGTTGTTGCTTTTCTAGCATTTCTCCGGAGCGGGTCTTGGGTGAGGTCCGAGACCTCCCCTCCTTCCACAGGCAGGTAGTGGCTCCGGGTTCAGGTTCAGCCATCCTAAACGTTACTCCATTGGGGCCTCACCCACGTATTTGGCGTATTTTAAGGGCAACCACTCATATTGCTCTCCTGGGGCACTTAAAAGTGTCAAGTCCCAGACTGAGCAATGGGAAGGCTGTTTCGAGGTTTCTTTCCCTCGTCACTGAGTCATGGGCCGTTGGGTTTGGCAGCCGTAACTGCCGCCCAGAAGCCTGCGTTTTCCACAGCCAGCGGGATCCGCCTTGCCCTGATCTCTCCGTCATTCTCCTGGCTTCCCAGAGAGAGAGGCAGAAAGAACGGCCTTGCCTAGACCTCAGGAGGGCCTCAGAGGTGCCCTTCTCCATGGCACTCAGCTTTTCAAACAGCCGTGTTCCCTTTTCATCATCTCCCAAGGGGGGGGGAGGAGGCGGAGCACCTCAAAGACCCCCTTCCCACAGCGGAACGAGACACGCAGGTCAGGGGCCCATGAGGCTCTGGGGAGCCCCCACCTCCCCGAGGCCCTGGCTCCCGGCCTCCCTCTCTCCACAGGGCAGCTGCCTCTTGGCCCATGAGGTCTGGAAGAGGCACGCAGGATGGCGTCTTGGCCCTGCCTTCACACCCTCACTGCGCACTGCCAGCTTGGTGGTTTTGCCTCTGCCGAGGCCGCCTTTGGGCCTCCGAGTGTGTCAGCGCGCGATGCGGCCTGGTGTCGGGGCCGTATACATACCGGTGTGGGGTGCTGCTTTGCTTCGCCCCTGTTGCACCTGGCACCAGGCGGAGAGAGAGGTGGATTTCCCTGACTTGTGGATTCGGCTACTTGTTTGCCCGACGGCCGCCCAGCTGCTCCCCTGCAGGGTGACCACTCTGGCTTTACGGTCAGGATTGGGGCTGTCTGGTATTGGGATGGTTGCTTGGGCAGCCATTTCGGGCCTGGGGTAGGAAGTAGGAGGAGCCTCTTTTCCAGGCCCCCTCAAGCTGCTCCTCTCCCACTGAGAAAGGTGCTGTGGGTGAGGCAGAGGCTGTCCAGAGCGCCACAGGGCCAGTGATTGGTGGACAAGTAGCAGGAGGGCTCTCATCACTAAAGGGGAATCTCGGGTTTTCTGTCATGCAGGTCGATGGCTTGATTCCCACAGGACACTGTGAACCCCCCTTTTCTCCCCTGCAGCAGCCCAGGCGCCACGATGGGAACCTGGAGCTGCCGCCAGTGGCTCCTCCCACCCTCCTCGGGGCCGTTGCCAGCATGCAGCCGCCCCACTTCCCTGTGCTGAACTTGCATCCATTCGGCAAAAAAAGAGCAGCAGAAGCCATTGAGTGGCAGCTGCAGAAGAAGTGCAAGGGCCCGGCCACAGCACCCAGGGCAGGATGTGACCCTGCTGGGTACGCTCTGCTGTGGTAAGTCCCTGCGGTTCAGCGGTGGCATCAACAATAGCAATTAAGAAGGCGGCGGCGGCGGCGGCAGGATCCTTATTCAGGACCGGTGGATTCTTCCACCACGCTTGCCCCAAAGTCCAACCCTGCCTCCGGACGCTGCCTGGCCTTGGAGAAGCCGGGGCTGCCTCGTTCGAATCGGGCTGGGCTGAGGTGTGTGATGCCCCTGCAAGTGACGCTTCCTTCTGCCAAGTCAGGCCAGGGGTCCCTCTCGGCCTGTGTGGCCTTCTGACCACCAGCACCCGCCACCGTCCAAGGGCTGAGGGGCCCTTCCCAGTCCTGCCAGGGGTTGGGCCAGGGCCTTGTGTGCACTGAGGGGGGGGGGGGTCTCTGCTGCTGAGCTACTGCCCTCCCCACCTCGAAGGGGTGTTTTGAGGACAAGCCGTTTCTGAACAGGGAAGGTGCACGTCTGCTGCTCTTCCTCTCCCATGTGCTCCGTGGCTCATGGCAGCCCCTGGCGCTCTGTCTCTGTCGAACGCCTCTGCTTTCCTCCTTTACTGCGCTGGCCACCCCCCTCTTCCTTTAGAGCAGGGGAGGGCAACTTGTGGCCCTGCGGATGTTCTGGCCTACAACTCCCATCAGCCCCAGCCAGCGTGGCCAGTGATGAGGGAAGATGGGGGTTGTAGGCCAAACCAGCCGGAGAGCCGCAGGTTGCCGATGCCTGCTCTGAAGGAAGAGAGGATGACGAGCCGCTTGCATGGGACTTGCATCCAGGCACACAGCTGCTCCTGGACCGTTCAGTGGGCAGGCGCCCTTTGGGGACTTCTGGGAGCGGCTTGAATCCTAATAGAGAAATCCAGAGTTCATACAATCATAGAATCATTGAATGGTACAGTTGGAAGGGGCCTCCAAGGCCATCAAGTTGAACCCTTTGCTCAGTGCAGGAATCCACCTTAAAGCATCCCTGACCGATGGCTGTCCAGCTGCCTCTTGAATGTCTTTAATGTGGGAGAGCCCACCACCTCCCTAGGTCATAAGTTTCAATGTCGTACTGCTCTAACAGTCAGGAAATTTTTCCTGATGTCCAGCCGCAGGTTCCATTGATATTTGCACAGTATTGCTGGAAAGAGGAATTCCGAGTGGACCTGGGCAGTGGTGCTGAGGGGGAGGAGTTTGGAGTTGGAGCATCGCTGTTTTCTGGGGACATGGTGGGGTGGAGCCCACGTCCGCAGCTGCTCCATCCCAACGTGGCTTTCTCCCTCTGCAGCAGAACCTCAGAAGCCAAGCCGGGGCTCCACGCCCAGGGCTCCACATCCTATTCTCTGCCTACGACAAGCCGAGCGTTTGCCCTGGGGGATGGCAAGCAGGAGGCGCTCGTGCTTCCGGGAGACCCTCTGCATCACGTAAGTCTTGACTGCACATGAGGAGTCTGGCGAGGGTACAGTAGGCCATCCGTGAGGCAGTGTCTTTGCCGTTTCAAATCCCACCTCCCTGATTTGGCAGCCTGGGGCTCTGTCCAGATCGAGGCGGAAGAGTTTGTGTGGATCAGTTGTTTTCCATACAAGAACACACGTCAGGTGTGCGTGTGCTTTTTCTAAGAGGGGTTCTTCTGATCTCCTCCAAGGTCTGCCCATTTCTTTGAGACTGTGTTGCCGCCATCCCCGTCTCTTGAGCTTTTCTGGAGGAAATCCCTGTCCTTAGACCAGCCACGCCACAGCCCTAGGCCACTATTAATTAGCCAAGCTGCAGGACGAGGTTCCGGAACTCCATCGCACTTCTGAGGAACTATTTTGTAGAAAAGAGATTATGTCCCTTGCCCGAGACATGGAATGTGTTCCCAGCTAAAATACCAAACGAGGAACAGTGGCTAAGATCAGAGAGGGTCAGCGTTTGCCCTTTCTGGTATTCCAGACCCAGCTGCGCATGACCAGAATAATAGAAGACCTTTAGCTGGAGGGACTCATGTTGGAAGGACACCAAATATTGCTGGAAATATATCAAAACCAGTTAGGAAGAAATAACTCTAGTTAAGGGATTATTCCATTGTAGGTATGCACATAAATAATTATGGTTCATCTTTTCCATAACATCACAGGACATACATATTGGGTGATTTTTAAAATGGGAAAAAACACATGATTTGCTTGGTTCTTTGTACATGTTTTGCATTTTTAAGGGGGTAACAGCCTGATGGATGTGAGCCACTGTGACAGACTTTGAGGGAAAATTCCCCTAGCTGTAATTGACCAGGGAGACCAGTACCAATTCGTTCAGTACAGAAACGCAGTCTGGGTGTATGTATGTATGGGTGTGTGTAATGCACTTACTGCTTGCTGCTCCCTCCATTCTAAAACATGATAAATCCTGTGTCAACCCCCCCCCCCCCGGTCCTGTGTCTTAAAGCCACAAGCATCAGAGCAATGCCCTCTGCCTTTTGCTTCATTTTTTCAGGTGACCGTGAAGCCTGACGTTGAGCACATTGCTATTCCTGGTTCTTCAGGTAAGAACACACAAATTCCTTTGATAGAGTAGTCCACAGGAGATCTATCTAGCCCTGAACGCCGCTTTAGAGATGCCTCTGGGAAGCTGACGGGCGGGGCAATACGGTGACGGGCAGCCACCTAGAACTCAGGGCTCTGCTGCCTCTGAACATGGAGGTCCAGTCAATCTTGCTAAGCCGAAGGAGCTCATATTGTGTCATGAACATCACGTCATCCTCATAGGACTCAATGCGGGTCTGCGGGGAGAGAGAGAGAGAGGTACAGGCTTGTCAACAGATATCCCTGGTTGACTTTGATGAAGAACAGGGACTGTCACCTTTCCAGGGTTTGGAGGCTGCTTTTAGGTTTCCAGTGGTTGATCTGGGGTAAAAATAATACTCCTGAGCCAGGAGTTTTGTGCAGGGTTTAGTAGTAGAACTGGAGAATCCATGTTCTCCTGAGTTTTTTTTTAAAAGAGAGAGGGCAGCTTGGAGGGTTGGTGAAGAGTATCCCAGAGAGACCGGGTGGTGGGACAAGCCCTGGAGGGATACTGGAATGGTAGCATTTGCTTCTCCCTAACCTGAGTGCGATCAGCCCCTCTAAGAGAATTCAGCCCTATATGAATCCTCCAAGAAAGGAAGTCTGACAACTCCTTTGAGGACAAGGGATCTCTCTGGAGGAGGCTCCAAAGGAAGTACAGGTGCCTCGGTTTATCAGCCATCTCCTGAAGCTGGCTAAATTTTCAGAAGTGTAAATAAAGAATGCACAGCTAAATAAACGAATTATCAACAGTGCATTTGTCAGGCCTGCTTGTTCCCTCCTACCTCCCAATTCTCCATCCCTCCCATCTCTGAAAATAATTGCCGTGATAAAGATGATGATGATGATGATGATGATGATAAAAAACCCGATGTGCAGCCCGTGCGCTGCCTGGGGAAGGGGGCCAGTCTAATGCGACTCTTGTGGTCCATTGGAGTCCCAGAGGGCACAGTCGGGCAAGAGAGAGAGGTGAGGCGAATGTGCCAGGGAGAGGCAGAGTTGGGAGTGTCCATTGCTGGAAATGGCCAGTAAGCCAGTGACTGCCTTGTTCTCTCTTGACAGGTGGTGTTCTCCACGTCCGAGCCACAGAGGGAATTTGGGGGAAGGGTTCAAATCTAAATGCGGAAGAGGAGGGGGAGGAGGAGGAGGGGGAGGGGAAGAAGATGGAAATCGGCAAAGAGACTCGCCCTGTGGATTGCTCCTGGATGAGCCACTGAGGCCTCCTGGCCTGGCCACCCCTAGTTGGGCTCCGTGTTTGCGTAGCCACGTCTCACTGCTATGGAAGAATGCAGCCTCCCATCTTTTGAAGGAACATTCAAGACGGTGCATTGGTGACTTGAGCACATTCTGTGGGGAGAGCTTGCCTATCCTGAGTGCCTCCCACCTCCATTTCCTTTTAGGACCGCCTGGGCTGAACTTCCTATTTCACATCGAGCGCTTGCAAATGCGGTGAAGCCCGTCTCCCTCCCCACAGCAGGAGGCTGGTTCGGCTGTGCTCTGCGCATGAGGCCACATCGCCTCTTAGCAAGTTTCTCCCCGTTTTATTTAGAACTTCTCTAACGGTTCTGGAGAGAGGGAAGGCAGCTCTCCTGGCCAACCTGCCTAAATGCTGCCATTAGAGAGAGGAGTGTGGCAGTAAGAAGTCCACAGCTCCATCTGTGCCTCTGTTGGTTGCTCAAAACCAGGTGGCGAGTGTCTTACAAGACTTGGACTGAGTCCTGGGGCAGCTTCGTCCAGGGATGGGGCTCGCCTTGGTGCTGTCCGCGTTCAAGAGTTGATGCGAAAGCCTTTGCGTTGGATGATGTGAGGATCTCTGTGGATGAAGAAGGGCCTTGGAAGCCGGAAGCGTCGTCTCCATTCTCCGAGACTTTGCCAGCAGGCCGAGAGAGTCTCTGTGCCCTCCTGCATGCAGCTACGCAAAACCCAGGCCCCTTTTGCTTCTCCGGAGTTTGTTTTTGGATCTAGCCCATTAAAATTGGACGAGAGTCCTGATTTTGGGTGGCCCAGATGCAAGAGCGCTTTGTAGTATTGTGTAGCTTTTCAGTCATCCGTTTTTTGCTCCGATCTCTGTAGGAGTTTTGCTTTTCTTTGGCATTTGGCTTCTGAATAAACCTTGATAAGTATCCCTGCTTGTATCTGTGGCTGTAACTTGATTCAAAGGGTATCAATCAATGCAAAGATGTTATTAACAAAGCAAGATTATTACAAGTAGGCTGTTTAACAAACCCTGAGTGAGCATTTAGCACAGATGGCATCACAATAAGGAACTTCTCACGTTGGGCCAATGGCTTGGTTGTCAGGGGCCCCTCCCTCCCTCAGCATGGATTGACTCACATAAGTAGACGTCTGTCCGTCGTGCCCACCACCTTCACTAGGGATGGGACAAGAAGCAATGAAAGGAAGGTAAGAAATGTACATTTTAGTTTTAATATTGGGAAGAGTTTCCTATCTGGGAGATCACAAGCTGAATATGAGCCAACAGTGTGATGTGGCTGCAGAAAAAGCAAATGCTCTTTTCGGGCTGCATTAATAGAAGTATAGCTTCCAAATCGGGCGAGGTACTGGTTCCCCTCTATTCGGCACTGGTTGGGCCCCATCTTGAGTATTACGTCCAGTTCTGGGCACCACACTTCGAGAAGGATGCAGACCAGCTGGAGCGTTTGCAGAGGAGGGCAATAAGGATGATCAGGGGTCTGGAAACAAAGCCCTATGAGGAGAGACTGAAAGAACTGGGCATGTTTATCCTGGAGAAGAGAAGATTGAGGGGAGACATGATAGCACTCTTCAAATACTTGAAAGGTTCTCACACAGAGGAGGGCCAGAATCTCTTCTCGATCCACCCAGAGTGCAGGACATGGAATAATGGGCTCAAGTTACATGGAAGCCAGATTCCGGCTGGACATCAGGAAAATCTTCCTGTTAGAGCAATACGACAATGGAACCAATGACCTAGGGAGGTGGTGGGCTCTCTCACACTAGAGGCCTTCAAGAGGCAGCAGGACAGCCATCTGTCAGGGATGCTTTAAGGTGGGTTCCTGCACTGAGCAGGAGGCCAGACTTGATGGCCTTATAGGCCCCTTCCAACTCTACTATGATTCTATGGGAGCTACTTGATGCGTCGATGGCATCTTGTTTGTTTGAAGCTTTCAAGAAAAAACCAGCCGAGCGTCACCTTAAGAGATGTTTTTGAAGGATGAGCTCCTGTGCCTGAGAGCTACTGGTCTAGACGGTGTGCCCACTGCTCCCTGGCATGGATCAGGCTTGGTCTCATGGAGGCAGCCCGCCTCTTGAACGCACACCTGTTTTTCATTTTTGTAATTAATTTATAGGCTGCTATTCTGCCAAGGGGGCTGGAATGGCACTCAAGGTGATTGCAAGAGACTTGTCAACACAGAATTCTAGGTGTCTGCTCACTGGCTTCCATGTTGGTTGCGATCACAGGGTTCTGGGGATTAAACAAAACCTCTTCTATTTCAACCTGTATTTTTGTTAAATTTCCTTTTAAATTTGCAACCCACTTTCCTAACATCAAGTTTAGACATAACTCAGAGTGAAATAGGCAAACTTGATGAATAATACTTTATTTCTGGGGAAGGCAGAACAGAAGGCTCAGCTAATAAAACAAAACAAAAAAAACATTGCTGGCTTTGAAGTTTAATGTTACAGAATAGGGCATAAATACTGCATCTACTTTTCAGGTAGAGAGTTACATGCTCGCTAGGTTGCAGAACAGACCTTGCTATCATAGCAAGAACAACTCGGGCCCACAGGTATGCAAGACTCAGGTACAGAAGCCGTCACCTGCCCCTTGTGGCCGGAGAGGCCTTGAGCCTGAGAGCCAATCAGAAAGTGGCTTGGCTATGGCTGCCTCTACAAGAGGCATTTAAAGCTCTTTCAAGGCGCATTAAAAAAATTACCTCTACAAGAACGGAGCGCAAATCAGGCGTAGAGGCACGTTTTCTCTCCGATTATGCGCATTATCGAATGTGCGTTAAATAGCAAGTTTTATTTTGCTCCGGCCGTTAAAGCGCATTTTGACTATGTGAACAAGTGATTCTCCGCATTAACTACTTGTAAAGCGCATTTGAAACAACCGATAAGGTCACCAGTTGAGTGCTCAATTACCTCCTGCATACAAGCATTTACGATAAAGCACTTCAGCGATTATGCGCATAATCGGCTAACCAGGCGTCAAACGGAATCCATCTAGAGGTGGTCTCAGTCTGACAAACGCAGGCTGACATGCTGATCAAACCCGGGTTCACTTTGTGCATCATCGCTTATGGTTACAGGCCCAACAGAGCTGCAGATTCCCTGGCAGCGGAGGACCCTGCATGAATAGTGTGCAAAAATAAGTTGACTCCAAATTTTGCTCCTCTTTTAACATGTGTTCTATAGCCCGTCCTTGGTGGGCAGCTGGTTGGCCCCTGTGTGAACAGAGTGCTGGACTAGATGGACCCTGGATCTGATCCAGCCTTGGTGCTCTTCTGATTGTGTAAGCCAATCAGCATATGTGTAAGACCGTGGTATGGAAGTGCAAATAGGTAAAGCAAATGGAGGGGGTGGGGGGAGACCTTCTGTTGCAAGCGGATCCTTTTTAAGTGGGGTGAAACTGCCGCTGAGCTGCCCCTCTTCCCGTCACTGTGTTTGCACACATCGTTCATGAAATTAAAGTCCGCGTTTGCCTAAACTGCCCCTTCTGCTGCTGCCGATTCAGCCATGCTGTGGGAAACAGCAAAACCCAAGAGGATTGTGGCAAATGACACGGATGCACCCATGTGTCCTACTGCAGACAGGGCTGTTTCTTGCACGGCTTCCTCTTGGTTAGAAGGGGGCTCTTGAAGCCTTTACGTTGCACAGAGCTACTCTCTCCAGCCTCTCTTATCCAGCAGAATACAGTGCTAGCTTTCCTGGCTTACGTGTACCTGTCCTTCTCCATTGAAGTAGGAATGTGAACGGACCCCTGAATCGGATCGGGACCTCTAGTTTTTTCTGGATCAGACTGGAACAAAATCGGAGGTCCCCTGGATCGGATCGGACCAGATCCCGATCTGAAAATTGGATGTTCGATTTTCGGATTGGCCGCCATTTTTCCCCATAGACTTGCATGCAAGTCTATGGGGAAAAATGGCGGTAGGGGGGTGAGTGGGGGCCTAACTCCTCCCTCCCTGTCCCCCACCCCCGCGGTTACCTCCTGGGGCCGTCCGCTGGCGCCTGTGGGTGCCAGCGGATGGCCCCAGCAGGTAAGGCCCCCCCCCCCGCGGTTCTTATCTCTCGGGGCTATCTGCTGGCGGCCCCGGGACATAAGTGGGGCCTCCTCCCCCTCTCCCCCCCACGCTCCTCCTTACCTGCCTGGCCGGTCCGCTGCCATCCGCTGCTGCCCGGGCGGCGGCAGATGGCAGTGGACGGGCTAGGCAGGTAAGCCACCCACCGTGCTCCTCCTTACCTGCCAGGGCATCTTCTTCCTTCACCTGCTCGAATCTACTGAGAACTAGGCTTCGCGGCCTAGTCCTAAGTAGAGTGCCAGGTGTTGACATCCACACCTGGCGCGCTACTGAGAACTAGGCTGTGAAGCCTAGTTCTCAGTAGATTCGAGCAGGTGAAGGAAGAAGACGCCCCGGCAGGTAAGTGGGGGGCCTCCTCCCTCCTCCCCCCTCGTGCTCCTCACCTCCCGGGGCCATCCGCTAGCACCTATGGGCGCCAGCGGACAGCCCCAGCAGGTAAGCCCCCCCGCGGTTCTTACCTCCTGAGGCTGCCGGCAGCGGACGACCCAGGCAGGTAAGTGGGCCCCCTCCCTCCTCACGCTCCTTACTTGCCGGGGCCATCTGCTGCGGACAGCCCCAGCAGGTAAGCCCCCTCACGCGCGCCTCCTTACCTGCCGGGGCTGTCCGCAGATGGCCCTGGCAGGTGAGGAGCACGAGTGAGGGGAGGGGGTCTGATCCTCCGATCCAATACGATCCAGGTGCTGAGGATCAGATTGGATAATTGCTCACCCCTAGTTGAAAGGACTCTCAGACAGATGACGGAGAGCGAGGCGTTTTCGGTGCCGGAGCACTCAGAAGGGCCCCTTGGTTTCCATTGGATGCGGTTCATCTGCCTGACACGGTGCGGATTGACGTGGTGAAATCAGCAGTACTGTTGGAAGGGGCCTACAAGGCCATCAAGTCTAAACCCCCTGCTCTATGCAGGAATCCACCTTAAAGCATCCCTGATAGATGGTATTCAACTGCCTCTTGAATGCCTCTAATGTGGGAGAGCCCACCACCTCCCTAGGTCATGGGTTCTATTGTCGTATAGCTCTAATAGTCAGGAAGTTTTTCCTGATGTCCAGCCGGAATCTGACTTCCTGTGATGCGTCCTGCACTCTGGGATGATGGAGAACTGTCTTGCTCCACTCAAGGCCGCAAGGAGTGCTGATGCTGGAGGAAAGGGTTCTCCAAAGCGAGGGTTCTTGTCTTCCTGGAGGAAGCCGGTCCTCCATCCTGCCTAATTTTTGTTTTCATGGAAACTGTTGCGGGAATATTTCAGGTATGATCATAACAATAGCTAGTGATAACAACATTTAAATGATTGAGAAACTAATATTGATTTCATGCTTCTAATAAAGCCATGTATCTGTTCTCTTGTAAGATAGAACCAGCAATGTACTAGCTAGATGTGTTGAGCCTCATCATAATGAACTTTGGTCCACTAGCAACTATATGCATTCTGTATTGTTTTAGTTTATCTTGACCTCCATCATTCATATGTGGCGCCTTTCTCTGTTTTGACTTAGAGACAAGTTACATCATTCCTATGTGCTACCCTGTATTATTGTAAACTTTCCCCTGGTACAAAGGTGATTCTGTACAAAAAGCTAGATATGCTAATTCTGATGTTTCCAGTTTCCTATATAAGAGTGATACCCTATATACTTAATTCAGTCAGAGGTCTATCTCTGGCTCCCTCAGCTGATGTGTCTTCTTCAATAAACTTATCTTTAAGAAACTAATACGTGAGTATCTTTGGACTCCACTGTGACTGAGTTTAGTTGCTTGCATGAATATAACTCCTTTGAAGTTATTGGGTGGGAAGTCACTGATCTATGGGAGGTCCCTTCCCCATCTTAAGGTTATTCGTCCCTAGTCTACATTTAGGCCAGTTACTGTATCAAAGCATTATAAAGAATTAGAGTAAAGATCTTTCTTATAAGGGATCTGTGACAATAAATGACCCCTTTCTCATAAGAGGGAGTCATAGGCCTCCCTGGGGGACTCAAATTCCTGCCACAATTTTGGTGCCGTGAACTCGGATACAGTGGACATCTCGAAGGGTCTTTTGCTTTCCAGCCGGCCCCAGGAGACGAAATAAAGTGCCTAAGTAATTTTGCCATTTTTCCTCTCTGTTTTCCTCTCTTGGACCCTGTGTATCAGCGACCACCCTCCGAGACGATAAGTACCAAAGTGGCTGACTAGCAGCCAGACTCTCAGACTCTCTTTCAGGGGAAATAGGGGAACCACTTTGTTAGGTTGGGAGGAGGGGAGTGAAGTTTCTGGCTTGAATGAATGAAATTAAGGTTTTTATTTTCTGAATGAATGCCAAATCATGTACTCTCTAATGGGCGAGGAGTCTGACTCCGCATGACCCCAGGACGACTGCATTACATGACAAGGTATTGGTGGATGTTGAAGCCAGCTTCTGTGTTGTTAAGGGAGAACGCGTTTTGAGAAGAGAAGAGATCTCAATTTTAAGGCTATAATGGGAAGATAAGAGCTCTAGAGATTCTGTAGACAACCCAACTAACCTTGGGGAGCAGAGAGAAGATTGTGTTGGTATCGCAGCCTCACTCTCGGAGGATCAATAAGGACTTTGGCCCCTCGGTACCTCTGTTTGCGAACTGGAGTTTGAGTCCCAATGTCTACAACACACGTGTGTAATTGAGTATTGGGACTTTGGGACGAAGTCTCAAAGACGGGACAGATTGTCTGAAGTTGGGTGTGCGCTTCAGACTCCCAAGTGGATCAGGCTGGTCCTCGGTTCCCTTGGTTCCCTTGTCTCAGCACGACCTGCTGATTGAGTAAATATATGGTACGATTATGAAGTCCCAAAGACAGGGGACAGATTATCTGAAGTTGGGTGTGCGCTTCAGACTCCCAAGTGGATCAGGCTGGTCCTCGGTTCCCTTGGTTCCCTTGTCTCTGCACAGTAAGAGTTTACCGGTTTTTTTGATCTTAACCTTCTGTCCTATGCACATCTGGAGGCACTATTTGTTATAAAATCAAAGCCAAGTTTTCTCACTGGGCCCGGTGGGAAAGCAGGTTGTTGAATATAGTGCATTCAGAAAGGCTGAGACAGACGTGAAAATTAATATTCTTGTTTAAGAGGCTTTCTTCTTTTTTTTCACCCTCAACTGCTTTAATATTCCCTAGCTGAAAGAGGACGCTCTAACAGCTAGTTTGCATAAGGCGCTTGATTTATTTGAGTTACAAATAAATATGGAGACTGCTACCATTGAAGTGGCACGTACCCCATTAGAAAAATTATGTGAAGACATTTACCCAACTGAGTGCCAGCTTCCAGTTGGAATGCGTACCAGAATTTTTAAAAAATTATGTGAAGAAATTTGGCCAGAATTTACTAAAAATAACTTGACCTTAAGATGGCCAAGACAAGGTACCTTTAACATTGAAAGTCTAAATTATTTAAAATTCTGTATAAAAAGAAACAAATATCAACAAATGATTTATTGGTATATATGGTACGACTACGCAAACTTATTTGCAAACAACCAAAATACAGATAATCTTATAAAAAGACACATTTCAGTTCCTCTAAAAGAGCCCACAAAAGGTAGTTTTGACTCTAAAATCTTATATAACCTTAAGCATTGTTTAGAAGATGACAGGCCACAGCAACTTGAGTGTTGGGATTTGTGGGAACAGCAGGAGGGAAAAATTGAAAGAAAGACAAATTCTGTGAATCCCACAGCTCCTCTCCCAAACTGTCTATTATTTCAAAGCCAAGCACCTAAAATTGAAAGACTGCCTTGCCCTCAGAAACTTTATAACTCAGTGTATGACCCATACACTGGTGCAATCTCTGAAATACTTCCCTGCATGCTTCCCCCAATTCCTCCACTCCCTCGAGCATTACCCCTACTGCCACAATCACCTCAACTATCTCAAGGGGGCGCAGAGGCATGTTCCCCACCCCAGCCCCAACAGAGCACAAGTCAACAGGACACATACACCCCACAAACAGATCCTGCAACTTTTACTCCTAGAGGGAGAGTGATGCCCCACTATAAAACACCACCTTCTGCAGATGTAGAATTTCATGTTAAAGATTTTACCACGTCTCAACTGCAGAGTTGCCTAAAAGCTTCGCTTGACAGAAACCTTCCTTGACAGAACAATTCCGCTTCAAGTCAAAAAAGCGGCAAAATGTCCCAAACTTACAAAATATTTACTGTTATCGCTGTGGCCGTCAAGGCCATTATCAGCAAGAATGTCCTCTCCCCTTTTGTGTGTCTCCTCCGCAGCCGAAGAATGTGCCCCAGAGACCCCAATAACTCAAGCTGACTCCAATGACTAGCTGCAGTGGTTGATCACAATAAAACAGAACCCATTATTCAAGTTGAAGTACACTAAAACCTGTGCTTTTGTCATCAACCACCCCAGTTAATTTATAAAGATAGACCACAAATACAGTTGTGATAATTGAGGTTTGTCAAAAGTAAAGAGCTAAAGAGAGAAACGAGAATGTGTTTGAAAGCAAAGAGAAAGTGTAAAATAATATAAAAGAAAGAGAAAAAGAAGAGAAGTTTAAGCAGATAGAAAGCGTCTCTGATTGCCCCCCCCCCCCATGCGTGCGATCAGAGACAGAGACAGAGCGATAGATAGGAATATGTATGTGAGAAGGAAAGAGGATGTGCAACAGTCGGCCTAATCGAAGCCGACTGAGAGAGAGAGACAGAGACAGAGACTGAGATGGAGAGACAGAGACATACCGAAGTATCCTTCCATATGATTTTCTTTTAACCTATTGAAATATCTTGCACCCTGCACAATCCCCATCTGATGAGAGTCAATCTTTGTTATAAACAGCAGATGTTCTCATTCTGCTCTATTAGAGAAATCAGATAGCACTCTGTTGCAAAGGAGCAGCAAGGAAAAACAAACAAACCAAAAAGAGACCTTGAATCAGTGAAGTTTTGTAACTGAATGCAGAACGGACATTGAGACCAATTTAACCTCTAAACAACCCCCCCCCCCCCCGTGAGAGAGACACTCCATGCACAAAGCAACAGTAGCTGCTGTGGCTTTCTGATTTCTCTAATAGCAACAGAACCTACGAGCAATCTTTACCAGAGCCTTTTTTTGCTGAAAAGTTCTACTCAGGTTCTATCTAATCAGTGATCCCTCCATCACGTTGAGTCGTTGTACTACACTTCTACCTATTGAAAGATTGTGAGACGACAATCCCAGTTTACCTGAAACATCAGTCACGACTTAGCATACAGACCATACAGCTGATCTAGGTATTTCATGTGTGTACCAAGTGTAAAGCGTAATATTAATAAAAATCAACTATCCAAGAGATTAAGATACCTAGACCTGGCCTTGCAAATTTCCCTTTCGTAAATCCAGATATTGTACGTTTACAGATGAGTTCTAGAAATGTGACCAATATAGAATGCTGTGTGCAAGATATGCTGTTGTTCTGCAGCACCCTGCACAATATTCTTCTGATAAGTGTTATGATGTCTTAGAAGCTTTTTCCCTTCCAAATATACACAGTGCTCAAGTTGACTAAATTATTCATCCTAACTAGTGCATGCCAGTTAGCTGAACCACGATGTGTAAACATTGTCTCCGATTCAAATTATAGTTTTATGGTTTGCCATGCTACAGGTCAAATTTAGAAACACTGAGGGTTTATGACCGCTGCAGACAGACCAATTGCAAATAGCCCACTCATAGATGCCTTATTGAAAGCTATACAACTTCCAAAAAACATTGCAGAGCTCACACCTCTGAAAACACCTCTGTGTCCAGAGGAATTGCACAAGCAAATAAATATGCTTAGCTAGCTGCTTTAGAAGAATAACCAACTTTACTACCTACACCAGTCTGTGTTTCCATACTCTTGACCTGTGGCCAAATTTCTGTCTGTCTATCTAAAGAGGTTTAATAGAATGTTTTTTGCAAATATACCTATAGCCTTAAAATTACTTCATGTCACCAAGTATTGTGCATAGTCCAAAAGAAATAGTTAGACAAATTTAAATATTTTATCAGTTAAGATCCACAAAAAAATGTAAACTACAAAATTAAAATTCAGATACAATTCTAAATAAGATGTGTAATATATTAAATAACAATAGTTATGTATGTGAAAAATAATTCAATATTTGCTTGCATTTATCTACCCTTATTCTGAATGTGTAAATTGATGTGTTCAGCTGTTCCCTATTGTGTAATCGAGCAGAGCAGTTGATTATATCTTGTTATTCTACCTTTTCTTTAAAGTTAGTCCCCTTTTCTTTTTAGAACTTACTATCCAAGACTTAAAACTCTTACCATTCTCTATAGAAATTTGTTTGGCATTAGATATAATGAACAAGTAATAGTTGGCATCTGTAGTCCTTGAGAACATCCCCTTTATCTCGCTGCCTTTCTCCAAATAAAACATGCATTCGCAATTTGTCAAACTGCCCAGAAAGTTAGCTTGCAACTTCCTCATTGTTTATAATTATAATTATTATCATTCCCAACATAACTTATAGAGATATGTCACAAAAATAAATAGAAGCATTTAAGCATTGTTTAAAGCGCAATAAAATTGTAGCTAGAACAAAATGTTAGCCAGAACCATATTACATATATTTTTCCTGTACTCTTGGACACTCCCCCACAACAACAACAACAACAACAACAAAAAGGGGGAGGATAGCAGAAGTTCCCTAGTTTGTGAAGTACAGTGTTGCTCTAGGAAAACCCTTCTTGAAATCAACTTTTATTTAAACGCCTAGATGTTATTATTGACATGTGAAATATGTGAAATATTGTTAGACCTATTTTAAAGCAAATTTACCCGAAATTGGAGCACAAATCAAGCAAATTGTTCAACGTAAGCACCAGCAAAAAGACTTAGTTCACCTGAATCCCTTCATCCCCCCAGAAGCAAGTGACTTAATAACTATACTAAAGACTATTGCAATCTGTTAACAAAGACCATCCAAGCTTTTCTTCTGCAGAGTCTAGCAAAAGGACACACCGATATATCCACAAAAAGTTCAGCGTTCCAGCCTACAAAACAGACAACTCTTTTACAGCTTCTAGAGAGCCAGACCTGGCTGATGACTTCTTGCCCCAGCACGATCCAGCACCAGAGAGTGAGGACGTTAAAGCATGGGAGCCTGTAATAAACATCGAGAATACTTCAAAAGATCGTTATGAGGAGAAGCGGCCAAATTTTGAATGGCAAAGGTCTCCTTACAATTTGAGATCAAAGAGTCATAATAATACTCTAACGAAAGACTCCTAAAGTGAGCCCTTTAGGAGCAGAAGAATATTCACGCTGACTGAGTCACGCTCAGTACCCACTCTTCGACCTTGTACATGTGAACAGCAGTAATAAGAACAGTAGTGTTGCCATCAAACTTATTTCAGAAGAAAAAATGAATATTACCTGCAGAATTACCTTGCTCCAAATATTTTTTTTATTGGGATTCATTGGGATATATTATTGTATTATTATTGGGATGTATTATTGAGATATTCACTAGAAAGACATAGAATGTCTAAAGTTAAAATCACACAGAACGTTACAGTACTTATCAACCTATCCTAGTGCAAAGTTATTAGTGTGTGATCAGCATGATTAATAAAATGTATGTGTGAGAGGGTACTTGTGATAGTCCAGACAGTGTCACAGCCTGTATACCTTCCTGAACACTCCCATTACAGAGCCATACAAGCAGTTGCTACAGGAATTAGACATCTTACCCATAGTACCCCTGCCCATGTCCTTAACTGACTAGACAGAGCCTTCACCTTTTAAATTTGTTCCCAGATCCATTACATTTATTTTGAAATTCTAGAAAGTAAAAGTTCTGAAATGAGAATCTTGCACCCACACCAATGTGAATACATAGTGGCCTTTGATATTTTGAGTGGCAAAATTATAATAGAAAATAAAAGTAAAGTAAACAACTTTGAAACGCAGCCATTAAGCCCGTTAGAGCTAGAAACAAAAACAAACCAGGTAAACACAACACCCATAAATGCATCTTACCCCTAGCCTAAATCTATTCCTATTCATCAAATATCTTTGCCAGCTATGAACTTATGTAAGAGAAAGCAGCATGTTAGTAAATATCCCAATTGATAATATACAGACAATGCAAAATGCAACGCACAGAAAATTGTTCAATAAACAGGTAATTGTGAGCCATTTTAGTAATCAGTTCCAGGCCTCCCCCAAAAAAGAAAACACTACAAAATGTAGCACGCCAAGAGCCAAGTTCACTTGAGAGACCAAACTATTTCTTGTCTCAAATTACCATAGATGCTTTGAATTTTACAATGCCTGAATAGAGACATCAGAACAAGTTTCTGTATAGTCAGACTTTATATTTTGCAATTGAAAATGGAGAAACAGTTAACAAAACCCATGACATAGACATTTTCCCTTGCAAACTTTCTGATTATG
The DNA here is from genome assembly GCA_029215795.1 of Anniella stebbinsi. Classification (NCBI taxonomy): domain Eukaryota; kingdom Metazoa; phylum Chordata; class Lepidosauria; order Squamata; family Anniellidae; genus Anniella; species Anniella stebbinsi. The sequence goes on along the minus strand of JARDYH010000006.1, from coordinate 119,186,707 downwards.
CAGGTAAATTACTGAATCATCATATTAGAAGTTTTCCCCTTGTTGACATACACAACAGTATCCTGTGTAATTGTAAAAAAGCCTGAATTTGAGCTAATTGCTAAATCATAGATCACAGTCGCCTTTAGTCAAAAAAATAGTCCAGTTGAATGACTCTGAACTTCTATTTAAATTTGAATTTAGAAACAGCCTTGTTTATGAAAAGCCCATACCTTGCGCTTAACATCAAACAAACAAACAAAAAAAGAGTATTTATTCAATGTAGAAATGCCATATATAAAAGTTACCCAAAAGTTAGACAAAGAGATGCTCTATAGCCTACCTATTTCCAGACCTTCAATATCATAAAGACCTGTATCATTCCCAGGTAACAAATTTAAGAGAATGTGTCAGCAGAATTAGAAACAGCAATAACAAATGTTGCCATGAGTATTACTAATCTTCAAGCTGAGATCTCTTCTCTTGGAGATATAGTAGTACAATACTGTCTAGCCCTTGATTTGATATTAGCTCAAGCAAGCGAGACCTGTGCCGTGGTCCAAGAGGCATGATGCTTCTATATAGATCATACAAGTGAAGTGCAGAAAGAAGTAGAGAAAATAAAGAGTGCTATTAAAGTTCTATATAAATCATACAGAAGTACAAAGCTCAGAAAGCGAGTAGAGCTCAATGTAGAATTCATGGTCCCAGAGATTGTTAAAAAGCTATTCTAATTGCAATAAGTCTATGTTGCATTGCAACCTTAATAAAACACTGCTGCACGAGAGAGCCCAAATGGTTCAGAGACAACGTACAGAGAGAGAATACATAAAATTATTTCATTGAAACCCACAGCAGTTGTTAAACCAGTGTGAGCTATTGTTAATGCTCAAAAGGTGGGACTGTTGCGGGAATATTTCAGGTATGATCATAACAATAGCTAGTGATAACAACATTTAAATGATTGAGAAACTAATATTGATTTCATGCTTCTAATAAAGCCATGTATCTGTTCTCCTGTAAGATAGAACCAGCAATGTACTAGCTAGATGTGTTGAGCCTCATCATAATGAACTTTGGTCCACTAGCAACTATATGCATTCTGTATTGTTTTAGTTTATCTTGACCTCCATCATTCATATGTGGCGCCTTTCTCTGTTTTGACTTAGAGACAAGTTACATCATTCCTATGTGCTACCCTGTATTATTGTAAACTTTCTCTTGGTACAAAGGTGATTCTGTACAAAAAGCTAGATATGCTAATTCTGATGTTTCCAGTTTCCTATATAAGAGTGATACCCTATATACTTAATTCAGTCAGAGGTCTATCTCTGGCTCCCTCAGCTGATGTGTCTTCTTCAATAAACTTATCTTTAAGAAACTAATACGTGAGTATCTTTGGACTCCACTGTGACTGAGTTTAGTTGCTTGCATGAATATAACTCCTTTGAAGTTATTGGGTGGGAAGTCACTGATCTATGGGAGGTCCCTTCCCCATCTTAAGGTTATTCGTCCCTAGTCTACATTTAGGCCAGTTACTGTATCAAAGCATTATAAAGAATTAGAGTAAAGATCTTTCTTATCAGGGATCTGTGACAATAAATGACCCCTTTCTCATAAGAGGGAGTCATAGGCCTCCCTGGGGGACTCAAATTCCTGCCACAGAAACCCAGCGGTCTTTCCCTGTGTCCTTGGTCTGAGACCCAGAGCAAAGCAGATGCCGTCTCTGAGGCTGCCAGTCAGCGCTGCGTGTGGTGGCATGGGGGAACGAGGGGCTGCTGCCTGCTAGCCAGCCTGGCTGTGGCTGAGCTGCTGCTGGTCAGGACAGTGGCTTGGGCAGCGAAGGACAGCGAAGGGCACGGGGTGGTGGGGAGCTTGAACTGTGTGAAGGGCTGGCAGGGCCTTGTTCAGAGGAGAGCTGGGCGGTTGCACAAAGCCCTGCCATTCCTGCCAAGACGAGCCGGCTAGCGCAGGTTCATGGTCTTCCGGGCAAGATGAGCAGTGAGTCTTAAATTGGGCTCTGGAGAAACAGCAGGTGAGTGGCTCAGTCAGGTAGCCAGGTCAAGGGGATAGGCACGCCAGGCAGCTATTTGCAGCAAGTCTTGCATTGGGGCCCTGATCCTGGAAGCACTCACAGCAGGAGCTTCTCTTTTCCAGAAGTGCTCTAGGAAGGCAGGTCTCCATCCTCCAGGTGAGGACTCCGCTTCCCACACAGGCTTCTGGCTCTTGTGGCTCTTGGGACCCAGGGGGTGATGGCAAGTGGCACTGATAGGGGGTTCAGCAGGCTCCAGGAGAGGTGCGTCTTCCATGGCTGCTGCTATCATGTTTGCCGGGTCTTTCCTGGGAAACCAGCCAGCAGAGTTCTTATCAGTCCATTCTGGGAATGAGCCAATTCTGAAGTCAAGAGCCAGAGAGAGAGTCCACGAGCCAAGTCCAAATCCAAAGTCAAAAGCCAAAGCAGGAGTCTGTGAGCTAGAAGCAGGTAGTGTAGCTAAGCAGCTTGCACGTTGGTTGTTTCTAGCAGAGAAACGTCTTGCACTTGGGAGGCTTTTTAAGCAGCTCCTCAGCCTGGCCTCACCCCTCCCCAGCTGTGCCTCATTACTCCGTTTTAGCTATTTAAGCTCAGCGTCCACCGTGCTGCGTTTCTGCAGTCGTAGACTTCTTCTTGCTGGTCGGACCTGCTCTGTACGCTTTAGATGCCTCCTTTGCTGAGGACTGGGTGGCTGACACTCTTCGCCTTCAGAAACTTCTTCAGGGGAGACAGGAGGTGGAGGAGGATCACTTTCCTGGGGCTTCTCTGCCTCCTCTGCTGCATGGCCCCTCTCCTCCTCCGACGCTGCCTCCGATAGACTCTGAGGCAAAGAATCTGCAGCCCTGGATGAGTCAGCTTCATCCTCTGAAGAAGATTCCTCAGGAGGGGCCATGACAGCTGCCTTGGCATCCTCCAGGGGAGAAGCAGGTGCCTCCTGGCCCCAACATGTCCTGGGGCTTGCAATGGGGCAGCACTCCTCCCAGGTCCCATCTGGTTCAACTTGGCAGGAGCTGGGGGGCGGATATGTTGGAGAGACAGGCCTGAATCCTGCCTCCCTGCAGCTGTTGTTGGCATGGGACGGAGAGCCCAGCGCATGGGGGGGGGGGCTGGTGGCTGTAAATGCCAGGTAATCGGAGGGCCCAGCTGACTCCATGATGTCACTCAGGCACCTCCTTTCCTCCTCTGCACCACCACCAGGGTCCAGGATGGGATTGTCCACCATATGGTTACCTGGATTAGCCTTTTTTTCCCGGCCGCCAATGGTAGACCTACATTCAGGGCAGCGGCTCTCCTCCGTGGGCCGCCCGCACTGCCCAACGGTGTACAAGTGGCCCCTGGGGCACGTGTACCAGCGCCCCCTTCCGAAGCGCATGGCCTCCGTGATCGAGACTCTCTCTGCCTGGGAAAGCCGCGTGCCCGAGGCTGGCAGCAGCTGGTCAATGGTCTCCAGCATGGGCAGAAGGAGCTCTTCGTGGGCTTCTATGAAAGGCACCTTCTGGTTGAGCACACTCAAGGCCTCGTCCACAGCAGCCGAGGACGCTGCCGAGGTCGGCACTTGGTTCTTCTCATAGCTGCTCAGCCGCTCAAAGACATTGGCCAGGTAGGAGATTCGCTTGATCTCGTTCCTGCATTCTTCGAGCTGCTGAGCCGTGAACGCGTCGCCTCTTCTCCTCCTGCAGACCCAGGATTCCACAACCTTCACGGCCTCCATCAGACGCCCTTTCCGCTCGGCCATGCACTGCTCCGCTTGGTTTTTCAGCTTCTGAAGGCAAAGAAGGAAACTCACCGTGTTCTCCCAGTCCTTGAGGCTCTGGAGGGACTCGGTCGCCTCGATCTTTCTCATCAGGGTGGCCTGGTCCATATAGCAGCTGGCACGAGGCATTGTGGCCAGCCTGCCGAGCAGCTCTGCCTGGCCAACCTGGAGTTCTCCTTCGCTGCCCCGGATCTTCCGCTTGATCGCCTCGATTTTTCGCTGCGTGGCTTTGATGACGTTGTTGTAACGTGGGTTGCTCTGGATAGGCATCGAGCACTTGGGACACACCTTCTGCTGGACGTGGCATGCCTGAGCATGGCCGGCTTCTCCGTCCATCCACTGATCCAGGCCCCCCACCTCAAAGATGTGCCCGCAGCCCTCTAAGATGACAAAGCGAGAGCCTGGCTCGTCTTCGTTCCCGAAGAAGATCTCCGCCAGCTCTTCCTGGTGGCACACACGGCACAGTGGGGGGCACGGCTCCCCGCAAAGGCCCACGCAGGGGTGCTGGCACTTGAGGGTCTTCTGACAGGGCTCGTCACACCGGGGCCGATTGCAGGCCTCTGAGCACCTCTGTGTGCACCGGTGGTGTCGGCATCTCCAGGCGCAGGGCTGCTTGCAAGGGAAACAGGCCTCCCCGCAGGCCTTGCTGCAGCGGCTGTGGCGGCACCGGTTGGGGCACATCTTCTCACACGGAGGACAGTTCTCGGAACAGGATCCCTGACACACGTGCGAACAGAGCAGGACCCTGGAGCATTTTTGCCGGCAGGCCGCGTGGATCCGGCCCTGGGCGCACTCGTAACAGCTTCCCTTGCAACCATGTCCACACGCCAGGCTTTGCAGGCACTTCTCGTGGCACGGCAAGGCCATCTTCCGCTTGAAGCATTCCGCTTGGGTCGTGTGGGAGCAGGGCAGAGTGACTTCCACCTTCGCCTTGCAGAGCACAGAGCTGCAGTCTTTCCCGCACTGCAGCGTGCATGGGTGGCCGCACCCCAAAAGCTTCTGGCAGGGCTCCTCGCAAATCCAGCTCGCGGCAGCCATGTGGCACGGCACTGTTTGGCTGTGCCCACAGTTTGGGATGACTTTCTCCACTTGGGCCTGGCAGGGCCCACAGGGCTCCTTGCACTTCTTGGGGCACCTGTGGTTGAGCTCACACAGGTCCTTGCTGCAGGGGAACTTGCAGACGTTCAGGCGGTGTTCCCTGTCGCAAGGGTGGCAGCGGTGTGTACAGGGGTGGCCGCATTCCAGCCGAGTCTGGCACTTGATTGAACACCCTCCGTCTGGGAGTTGGTTGAAGTCCACGCTGCCCTTCACGACCGTCTTTGTTTCTGGGTGGTTTTGGCACATCAGTGTCAGCTCTTCCCCAAGAAGGCTCTTGGCGCGTAGCAGGCCTACAATCTCTTTCCACAGTTTGTGGCTGGCAGAGAGATGCTCTAGGTCCCCAATGCAGTAGAAGCCCTTCTTGGCGCGCGAGAGAGCCACGCAGAGCCTGTTCTTGTCCTTGAGGAAGCCGATCTTCCCTTCGCGGTTGCTCCGTACCAGCGAGAGGAGGACAATGTCGTTCTCTTCTCCTTGGAAGTCGTCCACGGCGTAGGCCGCCACTTTCTCCATGCCCTCCTGCTGCAAGAGGGCTCGGATTCTCATCACCTGGCCGTGGTAGGGGGTGAGGATGGTGATCTGGCTCTGGTGGTACCCTTGCTGAAGAAGGTAGTTGGCGAGCGAGACCAGGAAGGCGGCTTCGTGCCGGTTGCTGTAGCTCTCGGCCTCGGCGCTGCGGCTCTCGGCCTCTCTGTGTTGCACAAAGAACACGCTCCTTTCCACGCCCTTTTCAGAAATAAGACATGGCCAGTTAAATAGGACACAGGCAACTAAAGTGAGCCCACAAAACCCTGAGAGAGAAGGGTGCTCTGGGGGAGGGGGCAGCCTTTGGCCTCTTTCTCATCTCGTTAGGAGTCCTTACGCAAAATAGGCCTTTTCCCTAGTTGGGTGGTGACAGGACCTCCTCTCCTGCAGAGGAGACATAAAATAGCACACACCTGCAAGATCCCTTTCATAGCCGACGCAATGGAGGAAGCGGCCTTCTACTGACTCAGGACAATGTCTGGGCCCCTGTGAACCTTCCATGAACGAGGCAGGGCAGCGGTACAAGAAAAGCCTCACTTGGATGCATCCTGCACTGACCGGCAGCCAGGGCTCTCCAGGGCTTCAGGCTGAGCTGCCAGGGGCTGGACCTGGGCCTGCGAAGACGGTGCTTCGAGGCAGAGCTACGACCCTTTCCCCGGATGTGAAGCCCCTCACGCTCAGGGCCAGCAGGGTGGCAAGAAGCCCCTGTTCCTAGTGGCAGACCCCAGCTGTTGCTCAAGTAAGAGGGCCGGCTGCTTGGGGGTCTGCAGGGAAATTGGCTTGGCAAAAGGCCCTCCCCTCCATTGCTCCCCCTGGGTGGAAACCCAAGGCCAGCTGTACAGCCCCCTGCTGAGTATCAGGGGAGCCCTTCTGGGTGAAAAGGGTAGCACCCCACCCCCCCGTCGCAAACCTCTTTGGCTGGGCACGGACTTTGGCTGGGCACGGCCTGTGGGGGCTGAAGCAGGGAGAGGTCCTGCCACAGCCCTCCTCCTTACCTTGATGCTCTCGTATGCCAGGACCACGCTGTGATCCCGCAGTTCCTTGTAGAAGCACGGCACCAGCAGCTGGGAGATCTCCAGCCGCATGCGATGCTGTCCGTGGGGCAGGGGAGAGGAAAGAGCCGTCACACCTGAGCCCGCTGCTGCTGCTGCTGCTGCTGCGGGAAAGGCTGCAAAGCAAACCCTTTCTCCACCTCCGGCCAGGGGGCAGCCGCCGTTCTCTCTTTCCCCCAGATGTATGGACGGAGTGCACCATGCTGAAGACTCAACCAATTCGGGGATTTTTATGCAAAAGAAGCAACCTGGCAGGGCACCTCATGAATGCCGAAATCGCTGCTCCCTCCAACGGCAAGGCCGGTGGAAGGAGGACGCGTGGGGTCTCCTTGAGGAAGCCAGGGTGAGCGGGCAGGGGTGACTGAGCTGCCCTTGGAAGCTCCAGCCCTTGCCTCAAAGGGCTGGTGGGGGCAGCTGTGTCCCACCCCCCTTGCTTTGCTCTATGTGGAGAACATGGCGGTGGGCTCCAGCAGCTGCACTGTTCTAGCTCTGCCCTCTACCGGGGGAACTGGGGGGGGGGGCAGTATCCGGCCTGCCAGTCCCCTGGGGCTTGTGGAACGTCCGTCTGACCAGTTCGATGGAGGATTCCGTCAGGGGCGGCTGGACGGGGTCCCTCCGCATATGCCGGCAGGGCTCGAGAGAAGGCGGTGGAGGCTGGGGGCCCTGCTGCTGCCCCCTCCCCCCGCCCAGGTTCTAGGAACAGCATGTGCTCTGCTTGGAATGAGGAGGATATAAACATCATGGGGACAATCTTGGCACACAGAACTCCCCAGCCTGGTCTCCTCCAGATAATGTTGCATGGCAACTCCCACAATCCCTTGCCATTGGTCATGCTATCTGGAATTGATGGGAGTTGTAGTCCAAAACATCTGGAAGGTACCAGGTTGGGGGAGGGTCCTTTGCTGGAAGGCCAGCAAGCAAGTAGAAAAGGATGAGCCAAAGTGGCCCAGCAGCAGGAAGCGGTTGAGATGGGTGGGGGGCGGGGGGGGTGTTGCCAGCCAAGAACAGCAGCAGCCACTCCAAGCTGGAATGAGGCCTGGTGCTGGGTGTCCCCGCCTGAGCCCCCTCCCTGCCACCCAATGCACCTGGTAGAGCAGCTGCACATGAGGAAGCCGGTTGTTGACCATCCGCTCAAAGAGAGAGATGCCCAGGCCATACTTCTTCTCCAGGCTGTAATCCGCCGGCTTTGGTCGCAGCTGAAAAATGCCAGACCCTTTGTCAGTCTTGCGTGGCTGGGAGGCCTCTGGGAACTCGGGGTTGTTAATATGGGGGGTGGGGTGAGGAATGATTAACCTTCAGGGATTGGGGGAACATTGACCTTGGGAAGGAAGTGGAGAGCTGTGGCTTTTTAAAACACCCACTATATTCTATGCAAAATAGCTGGAGGAGTGCAGTACAGGGCGACCGAAATGATCAAGGGCCTGGAGCAGCTCCCCTATGTGGAAAGTTTAGCTTAGAAAAACAGGTGAGTACAGGGAGACATGATTAAAGGTGTACAAATTTATGCATGGCGTAGAATTAGTTACCACCAGACATAGCAATGGTAGTGGGACGGAGTGAAAGCCAATCAAGATATTGATTACTTATTGATTTCAGAACCATTGAACATTGGTTGCTTTGGAAGCCAGGTTCCTACATACCTTGCATCAATGACCCTCAAAAGGTTATTCCGAAATGGCTAAATCCGTTGGTTCACATCATAAATTTAGATCATCCTCTTCCCAGAATATTCCATCTCCTCTTGATGTACTTGTTTATGACAACGAAAGGTCAAATTCCCTATTCTTGTGGTTAACTGCCTGTTTTACTTCTCTGTTCTTATGGACACGGGGATTTTTCCAATCACAGCCTCACCTGTTCTTATCCCTGGACCCGTCACCTAGTTCCCTTAAAAGGAATACATACGGTTGGTATAAGTCACAAGTTTGTATGACTAATACCTTTGGGCAATATTGTTGGTACAAGTCCTCATGAGTAACATCCTTGAGCAATATCAAATCCTATTTCCAAACCATTCTTCATCAGGCCTTCTCCAAACTAAAGCATCTAAACTTTGATATAGGGTTCTGTGTGTGTATGCCTTCCTGCCCTTTGCTCCCTTTCATATTAAAACACGACCCTATCACTTCTACATCCATTTAAACCCATTCTATGCCCCCAAAGCTCCGTTTTCCATGCTATACCAACAAACTCTTATAACCCCACTTTTACACATATTTAGTAAAATTTCAAAATAAAATAAAAAGTTCCTAGAGTCGGTGGGCCCTGCAGAAGCCAGCTTTGTATGTACCTGCTGGTGATCACCAATCAGAATGAGATGGTGGCAGGAAGAGGTGAGGGAGGTGAGGACGTGGGCCTCCAGGATTTCGGCCGCCTCTTCCACAATCACAACACGGGGGCGGATGGTCTGGAGCAGCTTCCTGTATTTGGCAGCTCCTGGAGGAAGAGAAGGGCGCAGAGGCCAGGAAAGTGGTCAATTTCCCACGAAGACGCAGCCTGACCTGGGGGTATTGAGATGCTGATGGTCACCCCCCCTTCTATTTGGCCAGAGTACAGAGTTCTCCCTGAAAATGTCCCTTTTAGGTTAATAAAACCATTCCCCGTGAAGAGAAAGGGGGGGGGAGGCAATGTGAGTTTTTTCTCCCTCCTAAAACTAGAACTTAGAGGCCCACCAATGAGACTGGTTGGCAGGAGATTCAGGACAAAGTCCTTCGCACGGTGTAGAATTATTTGCTGCAAGATGTAGTGATGGCCACCATCGTAGATGGGTTTCAAATGGGGGGGGGGGTTGACAAATTTGAGGAGGGGCTACCAAGGGCTCTGTGAAGATGGCAATGTGGGTCTGAGAGCCTGTTAGACACTGAGGCAACATCCGCGAAGATCTCTGTCCTTCAACCTCTGTGGGCTTCCGGAAGGAACGTGGCTGGCCACTGCAGGAAGCAGCACTGTGGACGAGGCGGGCCCTCCGTGGTCTGGCCTGCTGCCAGAGTCTTCTCTAGATAATGCTCGAGCTGGAGGGAGGTGGGGGTCGTCCATGAAACTAACACAGAACATGCTTAACCGAACACAAGGCGCTCTCCCTCCCTCCCTCCCTCCCTCCCTCCCTCCCTCCCTCTCTCTTGGAAAAACAGGGGCGACTTATTTCAAACTAGCTCTACATCCCTGTGAGAGTCCTCAGGGGCAGGAAAGCGATGAATAAATCATAGCATATTTTAGGTCTGATGGGAGGGAGGGCCGGGCTTGAAATTCGTGTCCCCGAGATTCTCGCTGTGGGGTGGAATGCAACCTGCAGGAACCATGCCAAGATGAGCTGATCCACCACCATGGGGCAGAGCCTGCCATCCATTTCCAAGCGGGGAAGATGGGCAGGAGTGCAGAGCAAGAATCCACGAAGCATTTTCAAGTCCAGACCCACCAGCTGTGAGAGGCAGGGGGCAGAGATGCCTCGTGGAATGGGAACAGGTCTTGTCTGCTGGGCAAAATTCTTGCCCGGCCACTCTGGCCAAGTCAGGGAGGGGTGGGCAGAGTCTTCAAAAAGACAACTATTCCCATGTTTGTTAGTTTGGTGCCTAATTTCTTGGAGTAGGTCAGTCTCTGTGATTTTGCCTCCAGTGGGAACCTGGATGTTTGACACACAAGAACATGCATGGTTTTGGAGGGCTGTGCAGGTTTCCCTAGGTCGAATCTTTGTTGCTTATCCAAAGGCCATCTCCAGGCGTTCATTAGTACAATAAGAAGGGGGAACCCACTACCTGGAATCATCACCCCTGACGGCAGCCTTCCCCAACCTGGTGTCCCCCAGGCCTACCCAGGTGAATTTTAAACCTAAGAATTTTAAGATGTTGTGATTATTTTAATATTGTATAGGCTTTATGTGCTCTTTTAACCAGTTTGATGTATTGTGTTGTATTTAATGTTCACCACCTTGATTCAGAAGGAGAGGCAGGTAAGAAATAAATTATTATTATTATTATTATTATTATTATTATTATAATATTATCCCTTTCTCGCTCATGGCCATTTTTCTAGACGGACATGATGGGCTTTGCCAAATCATGCTGTCTTTTACAGATTCAGGAATGTCCTGACAATTGAGCATGTCTTAATTATGACTGCTTTCTGGATGTTGGTGTGGATGTATTCTGGTAGGCCCAGTTTCTGGAGATTTTTTGTATAGTTTTTTGATGTGATGCTGGTGACTGATGTGACTAATGGGATAATTGTGACCTTTTCCTGTTGCCAGAGTTCTTCGACTTCCATGGCCAGCGATGTATATTTGTCTCTATTTTCTTCTTCCTTTTCAACAACATTTTTGTCATTCGGTATTGCTATGTCGATGACGTATGTGTTTTTCTATTATTATTATTATTATTATTATTATTATTATATAACTGGCTGGGGGTGCTTGGAGTTGTAGTCTGATTGCACATCTGGAGGGCACCATTTTGGGGAAGGCTGGCTGAATGGAACCTTCCAGTTCAGAGGCTGCTCCCTTCTACTGGTCCCTTTTGAGTTCCATTCTGCACACACACATATCCCAGGAGGTGCCCTCAGCCATCCCCCCCATCCCCAAATTGGTAGCTGCAGAGAGGAGTGGCAAGAGCAGCGGCGAGGTCACCTGTAGTCGTCATCCCAATGACCTGGCTGTGCCTGAGGATCGTCAGGTCTCCCTGGAAGGTGAGCTCTTCCAGCTGCACTGCATCCTTCTCATACGTCTCCAGCTTCTCCACCAAGGCTGCCTTCAGCTCATTCTCATAGGCTGCTGCCCATCTTCTGGAGCCGGGCAAGAGTTCAAACATAGCAGCTTAGCACAGGGGAGGGGTCTGTCCATGGCTACTGGTGGCGCCTATATGGCACTTCCATGTTCAGAGGCCAGAGTGGGAGGTCAATTGCCTCCCAACCCAGCTTAGGGGCTCCCCAGGTGGCATCTGCTTGGCCACTGTGGGACGCAGGTGGCTGGCCTAGAGGCACTCTTGGTCTATTAGCCCAGCGGGGCTCTTCTGGAGCTCTCCCTGTGACATCCCAGAGCCACCTGCCGGCTCCAGCCCAAGAGCAGCTGCAGGTGGATTGAGATGAACAGCTGAAGGCAGGGGTAGGCCACCTGGTGCACTCCAGATGTTTGGGACTACAATTCCTACAAGCCCCAGCCATCATGGCCAACGGTTAGAGGTTGTGGGAGTTGCAGTCCAAAACACCTGGAGGGCACCTGGTTGCTCACCCCTGACTGAGGGTGAAGGCACCCCTTGAAGCATGGGGGTGCCTGCAGGAGGAAGGGGGCAGGTCTTGCGCCCTCCCCAGCCACAAAAGAGGGACTGGGGTGCAACAACCGGTTCTCACAGCTGGAGGATCTCCTGCCACGTCTCCAGAAGGGAGGACTCCATGAGCGCAAGGAGGGATGCCTTTATTTGGGGCCTCCCCAAGCCCCCCCCCTGCCCAACTGAACACTGGGTGAGAGGAAGAGGTTGGTTAGCGGGCAACCTGTAGAGGCGCCAGCGGTCCTTCTGCCGCAGCTCCATGATGTTGTGAATCTGTGCAACCTCCTCATTTGACATGATGTCCCCTTTTATCCAGGATGCCAGGGTGCTAGGAAAGAGAATGGGGAAAAGGGAGATCCAGCCCATGATCCCCAGCAATTGGTGTATATAGGCTTACTGGTTCTGCTACTGGAGGTAGGCCATAGCCATCAGGACTAGTAGCCATTGATAGCCTTCTCCTCCAGGAATTTATCTAATCCCCCTTTTAAAGCCATCCAAATCAGTGGCTGTCACTACATCTTGTGCTAGTGAATTCCATAGTTTAACTCCATGCTGTGTGAAGAAGTCCTTCCTTTGATCTGTCCTGATCTGTCCTGAACCTCCCACCAATCAGCTTCATGGGATAATGACCCCCTTTGGATTCTAGTATTTTGAGAGAGGGAGGAAAATGCCTCCCTCTCCACATTCTCCACCCCAGGCATCCTTTTGCCCACCTCCATCAGGTCTCCCCTCAGCCTCCTTGTCTCCAAGCTAAACAATTTCAGCTGTTGTCACCTTCCCTCACAGGGGAGAGGCTCCAGCCCCCTGATCATGTTAGTTGCCCTTTTCTGCCCTTTTCCCAGCTCTACAATGTCTTCTTTTAGGTGTGGTGAGCAGAACTGTGCACAGTATTCTAAGTGTGGTGACACCCTCGCTTTGTAGGGCTAGGGCTATTGCAAACCACAAAAGAAGCCCGTTCCACAGGTGTGCAACCTGTTTGGCCCCAGGGCCACATGAGGTGCGGGGTCGGGGGCTGCACATTTTTCTCTCTCCCTTTCTCACAGTGCTAGAACTCTGCGGGGTCATCTCTTGAGGATGGTCAATGGGAGATTCAGGACAGAGTAAAAGGAAGTCTTCCTCCTCCTCCACACAGGGCAGATAAATTATGGGAATACCTTCTACAGAATGTCGTGATGCGCACCAAATTGGATAGCTTTAAAGAGGCAATTGGATCAGAGGCAGCATGTTTGTGGGGAACTTGGGTGGGAGGGGGCTGTTGCTCTCATGTCCTGCTTGTGGGGTTCCCATTGGGGCTGTTGGCTGGCCCCTGCGTGAACAGAGTGCTGGGCTAGATGGACCAGGGAGGTGGGACGCGTGTCTTTCTGAGCTCTCTGCTCTCTCCAGCTGCAGTCAAACAAGAGTCACAAAAACCCGCCTTCTTTCTGAGGATTGACAGCCAGGCCCAGGTGACTCTGACTGCTACACGGAAGCAGTTGCTCCCCTAGGGGGGCTATCTAGGGCAGGTGTGATGGGAGGCTGGGCAGACAGCCCACGTGGCCGTTGAGGCAGAGGCAACACCATCATCCTGCTGCTGCCACAAAGTTGCTCAGTGACATGGGCTGTGTGTTTGGGCCTGGACCAGGTGGCCTGAGCTGGTCTTTTGTAATCAAAAACGACCTTCCGGTGCTGCCTGCCCTCTGTGCTCAGAGGGGCAGCACCCCCCCACTACTCCTCCTGTCAAGATCCTGTGAAAGATCTGAGGGCTGCCAGCATCTCCCCCTCCCCCAGCCTGGCCTCGTGGGGCCCCTCTGCTTCTCTTTCTGCCCCTTCTCCAAACCTCTTCTAACTTCTCCGTTGGATTCTGCTCTGTTCTGTACTTCCTGTGGGGCCCGTTGGATAGAAAGCCGGCATGCAACAGCCTTAACAAAAAGAGGAGCCAGGGGGCCTGGAGGAGCAGCTCTGTTCCCTGCCGTTCAGCAGCAAGCAGTGGGGGGGGCTGGGGGGGCTGCACAAGCCTGGGACAACGGGCTCAGTGCCCCCCGTGGCCTTCCGGAGGGCTGTGTCCAGTTCCAGGCATCCTGTTTTAAGGAGCACGGTGATGGTGAGGAATGGCTGAGAGCGCTGGGACGGGAGCACTCTTGAAAGGCCTCCAAGGCTGCCTTGCAGGGGATGGAGCAGGGGGGCTCTCCCCGTTCCCCCCGGAAGGCAGGACTGCAACCTGCAGGTGGCAGGGGAGCCGATTTCGGCTAAGTCTTAGGAGACAGCTCCTGACTGTGGGAGCTGCTGGGCAGTGGGACAGACAGCCTTGGTGGCTTCTCCCTCCCTGGAGCGATTGACACAGCGGCTGGCTGGCCACCTGTCCGGGAGGCTGTAGCTGCACCCTGCCCTGCAGAGCCTGCCTTGGCCAGGAGGTGGAACTCAGTGGCCTCTGAGGCCCTTTCCTCCTCTATGGCTCCTTCCTCTGCAGCCTCTCTGGGCATCTACCTCTCCTCTGCAGGGACGATGTAGGCAAACTTGCTCTTGGGTGTTGCTGGATGCGGAGACATTTCGCCATCGGCCTCGTCATTGTCCTCCTCGTCATCCAAGAACCGCTCGTCCCTGTGGCACTGGAAGAACTCTGCGCCGTGGCCATCGAGACCCCACGAGGATCCAGCTGGGGGAGCCCAGGGCACGAGGAGGTGGTGGCTGTCCTGCTCTGGTCCCCTCACCACACCTTGGTGGAGGATCAAAGTGATCAGAAGCTGAGCCTTCCTATTGAGGGGGGCACGGGGGGGGGGGGGCTGGCTTCGCCCTGATCTCTCCCAGTTGTCCTGTGGGCTGTGATGGGGCTGATGGGGCAGCAACCAGACTGCTGTGTCCACCCACCCAACCCCAATAAAATGGGGCGGGGGCGGTCTATTTTGTTGGCTGGTGATAGTGAGGGCTAAACCAATGGCAGGGCTGCGAAGGGCCACACTGTCTGCCCTGCACGTCTCCATGGGAAAAGATTGGGGGGGGGGGAGCAGCAGAACGGACGGACCGGCCCCAGAGACCACAAGCGCTGCCTGGTCTGAGTTGCACCCAAAGTGCTGCATGGCCTCCTCTGGCTGCACAGGGCCACCCTGGGGGTTTCAGCAGGGGCAGCCAGCCGGCCCGCTGGCTGCAGGTGGCCCTCAGAGGCTGCTTGTGCGGCATGTCTTGGTGCCCTGGACACACACACACACTGCAATACCCCCACACCACTGCTGAGCTGGTGGGAGCCCAATGCTGCTGAGAAATGGTGCGCTGGGATGCCTGGGAACCATGGTGGAAGGGAGGCTTCTGAAGCTGCGGGCATCTGCCTGGCCCCTCTCCGGGTCACTCCTACCTGCTGCTTTCCTGTGGCGCTTGCTGTGGCAGGGTCTCCGTCCCCTCGGGGGCTGCAGTTTCTCTCACGGGGGGTAGATCCTCAGCCACTCCAGCATCTCTCCCTTAAAGACAGCATCGGAAGAGATGCTTTGCTCAAGACACCTCCTGGGCAGCCGGGGCCTGACGCCCCCCCCCCCCGGCCTGGAAAGACCTGGGTCACCAGAAGCACTTCTCCTTCCTTACCTCCGGGATCCAGAGGTTGTCGTCCTGGATCTCTGTTTTCAGCTCCTGCTCCATCAGCACGCCCTTGGGGAGCAGCTCCAGGACCTCCGTGCAGTAGGCAATGCTCTCCTTCTGCCGGCGCAGCGCCTGCAGCATCTGGGCAGCAACCACAGGGGAAGTGCTCGTGGAGCAGCCCCCACCCCATGGACAGGAGTGGGCTTGTCAGGCTCCTCCTGTTTTTTTGGTCGGGGGGGGAGGACCCTGCAGGGCGCTCTCTTGTGGCAGCTCCCAGCGATACACCGTGCGCACATGCAACGGGAGCCTCCTTAGCAAGCAGAGGCACCAACCTCATCGGAGGGATGAGCAAAGTGCATCCCAGCTGCACATCTCCTGCTGAGCCCTCCCCCAATGGTGCCCCCCATGGACAGTCTCCCAACAGCCCCCACCTCTGCAGGGGACAGCCACATGGCACTGATTTACCCATCCAAACTGCTGCTTGACTCTGGTCGGCAGCCAGCCATGGAGCTGTTGCTTGCGCAGATTCTTCAAGGAGCACGCCATCACGGCCTCACTCTTGCTCCTGCCCCCCACGCGCACCACCCCTGACCGGCGGAACTGGAGGATCCCTAGGGAGAGAGCGGAGCTGTAGCTTTGGGTGCGGCTCGTGCTGGGCGGCAGTGGGCTGCACAGAACAGGCTCCCAGTGTGCCCATCATGAGAGGAGGATGGGGCTCGGCTCCCCAGGCCCAGCCGTTCGCCTGCAGGCTGGCAAGGACCTGGCCCACAGGGCAGGAAGGAGGCAGCCTCTTTGGCTCTCCAGGCACGACGTGTCACACACCACATTGCAGGCCAGCAGTGTCTGTTACGTTTGAATCTCTGGGCTGACTGAGAGGTAGTAGGCCCAACTGGAATTAGGATGGCTGCTTCCTGCGGTGGGAGTGAAGCTCACACACATTCACACACACCATCTGCAGTCATGGGGTGGATGGGGCGTTCTGAGCACGTGAGACTTCACTGAAAAGAACCTTCGAGTTCCTAGTCCTCATGACAGTTTGGGGGGAGGGGAGGGACATGAAGCTGCTGTGAGCCAGGGAACGTGTGGGGATTTGGGGCCACAGCATCTCCCTCCTGACCTCCCTCGCCTCCTCCTCTTGCTGGCTGAGATGCCCTATGCTAGTTCCCTTGAAAGACAGTGTTAGATGAGTGCCCCAGTCCACAGATTCCAATGAACACTGCAGTGAAGGAGGCAGTGGTCAACTATCAGCAACCTTAGGGGGCCAAGGAGGCTCAGGGGGGCAGCTGGAGGAGGTGGTGGTGGCTGCTCTCCTGTTTGCTGCAAAGACCCTCTTGGCATGTTAAAAATAATGTGTGGAGGTGCCAACCCCCACCCCCTCACCCCCGAATTCTGTGGTTGGCAGGTGTGGTCTAGCCTAGAGGTACTGGAGTGGCTTTGCTTCGCCATGGAGGCGAGCGTGGAACAGGCTGGGCTGGGGCAGGGAAGGAGGGAGGGAGGAACTGCTTGGATGGGCATCTCCTGGCTTCCTTCCCATCCTACAGAAATGGGCAGGGTGAGAAGGAAGGGGCTGGACCCTGGGTGAGGTCATTGATTGTGCTTGATCCCCATGGGAAGCATCTCTCCTTTCCCATCCGCTCCCTCCTTGACGTGCTTTCTGGACCGCCATCTATGCCTATGACTTTTAAAATTGTCATGTATTTTCAATGTTTCAAGATTGGAACATATTTAATTTTTTTTTTACTTTTGTATATTTCCATTTATAGGTTTTGACTGTATATGTTTTGATTTTGTAAAGCTGCCTTGAGGCCCAGCATTGGGCAAAAGGTGGTGAGATACAAATAAATCAACAATAACAGCAATAATAGTTTCGACGGGGCCTCGGAGTCCCTCTCTGCCTGGCTCCTATCCAGCAGTTCCTGCACTGGGCAAAGGGACCCTTTGTCCCTTCAGTCCTGGAAGTGTTGCTTCCCTGTCCAAGGTGGTCTTGCCTTGTAGAGCCACGCAAGGTCCAGCCACACCCCAGAGCCAAGCGTCTCCCAAGCAGTGGCCCCGAGCCCGTGCGTTGCATTTACCTTCGAGAAACTGGTCCAGCGCGTGATTTGTATAACAAACGACCAGGCAGGGTGTGTGATCCTTGTTGCAGAGGGCCGGATTGTCTAACAGGATCTCCAGAAGCTTCAGCCCTATGAATGTCTTTCCTGGAAGGGGAACCAGAGGTCACTGCCCCAACGTGGGTGGAAAGAGAAGCCCCCTTCCTTCCTCCTGAAAGTCCCACTCTCTCTGCAGTGTGTGAAAGGAGGGAGGGAGGGAGGGAGGTCAGACGGGCATCAGGGTTTGGTCTGGCTGCTTGTGGACAATCCCTGCAAACCCCCCCCCCCCGGTGAAGCAGCCCGTGTCATGCATTCCCACGGCCATGCGGACGTGAGGGCCACCTTGCAATGGCAGCCTCTGACACGTCCTTGTCTGTCCCAGGAGAGCCCTGCAACCGTGGCGTGTTTCACTGGCAGGAGGGGGGCTGGAAGAATGGGGCCCCTCCCTGCACCAATGGGCCCCTTGACACTGCCCCCCCGGCCAGTGACTGAGGAACGCCTGCCAGGCGGTGGGGCACAGGGGTCATGGGGCTGCAGAAGCGCTTCACAGCACGGTGCTCACCTGTCCCCGGTGGGCCCTGGATCAGCGCAAACTCTGTACTCAGAGCCATCCGGATGGCGGAGATCTGAGACTCGTCCAGGTGTGGAAAGTTCTCCCCCGTCCAGAGGTGAACGCAAAGGGGGCTCACGGCTGCCAGATCTGCCAGAGGCACCTCCACCTGGAGGAGCCAAGAGCCACAAGGACACATCAGGTCTCCTTGGTCCTCTGGGCCCCGATCCTGCAGGCAATTGCTCAAGGGACTGTTGCTGGGAGAGGCCAACCGAAATTTCCCCCACTGAAGTTGCGCATCATGCTGCCTCTCCTCAGCGCCATGGGGAAGGGAGGCAGCCTCCAAGGAGTGGAGCCAGAGGAGAGCTGCGGGGGATGGGAGACACACACCCAGTCAGTGATGCGGCCGCTTGCGTAACTACCCCCCACCAGCACCTGTGTCTAGTAAGTCCCACAGCATCCGCAAACTGGCATTTGAGCCCCCCCTTCTGCTCCCCTGGGTGCCAGGGCTGTCAGCCAGGGACGCCAAGAAGCAAACTGCCTGCCCACCTACAAGGGCTCTCACCGCCACACTCCCCCCCCCCCCCATGTCGGCTGCTCTGCAGAGTAGCCTCGTCACACAGCATAAATGTAACGGGTATTGCAAACAAGAATTCATTGTTTTTCATAGGAGTGCTATTCTGAATTACCTGCATAGGCTACCTGTAAGTGTTCAGTAATGGAAGTCATGCATACATGTTATGAGATAACCGTGAGTAATGGCATATGTATTCTTCGAATTGAAGGGAGGCTCCTGCCAAGGGGTCGCTTGGGTACTAGAAGCAGAAATCTGTTCAGTAGAGATTCTTACATGTAGGTATGACTGGTGCCAATGCCAGACCTGGCTGCATTGAGACTCCATCACACCTATTCCCCCACCCCCGGTTTGCCTCCATGTTTTTTACCTCCATTTCAGAAGCGCTGCAAGCGCTCCTCCCTTTAGCTATACCGGTGAACTCTCTTTTCACTTGTTTGCTCTGGTGCTGCTATTGCTCCTGCTCCACCCCACCCCTTCTCCTTCCCCCTCCAGTTCATTGGTTCTTGTCGTTGATGGACATTGTGATGGATGTGGCAGACTTTCCCCATTCATTGGAGCTCCTATAATAATTAACAAAAATGCTTACATCTGTGTAATTTGTAAAGATGAAACATAGCACAGTGATAGATCTTAAGGAGGGCTTTAGCCCTGCCAAGTTTGAATCAGATTGGTTCATCCCTTGATTTTTAAAGAATTTTTTAATCCCCCCCCCTTTAAAACCTTTTCCTGATTGTTCACCAGTGCGATCTTCCACCTCTTTGCATTTGTGAAGGATCGCTTTTCCTTCACTTTGATCAAGCGAAGCTGTGCGTCTCCAGTTCATAAAACAGAGATCTGCTGGTTCCCTTACTCCAGAGTAAATCCCATTGATTTCAATTGCATTTACTTCCAAGTCATACTAAAGTCCAATGCAGGCTTGCCCCATTGAACAGAAGGAGACTTACTTCTGAGTAAACAGGTATAGAGTGTGGTCACTCAGAAGCTTTTTTTTGTTTAAAGTCTAAAACAGCAAACTGGACAGAAGTGCTCTGCAACCCTATGCGTACTTCTGAGGTCTGACTTCTGTCTACTACATCCGCCTCAGGTGCACCACACTGCCGAAAAAGGATTTCAAGCTCACGTCAATTTCATTCAAGAACTGTACAAATCTGAAAACCTTGGGGGGTGAATCTGCTACTCGGCATAAGCTGTGGGCAACAAGGCACACTGGAGAGATCCACCCATCGTTGTAGGACATACACACAACATCACCCTTGCCGAACAACTGGAACATCCCAAACGCTTCCTTGAAATGGCCATCCTCACAGAATTTCCCCCTCGAGGCTCCAGCATGTGCAGCTGAGCGCTCCTTTGTGTGGCTTGTGATGGTTGCGTGTCCATGGAGGAAAGCAGAAGACCCACCTCAAGGGGAAAAGTCTTAAAGGAGTTATTGGCCGTTTCGGCCAAGACCCTCAGGAACTCCAGTTCTTGTTTAAGGCGTCCCCTCTACTGTGCATTACATTTTCCTTTATGTAAAGGACAGACAAGCATTAACAAGGAAAAGCCGGACTGGCTCCAGTGAAATTCAGCCTGAGGGGATTTCCGTTTGGTTTGGAGTCCAAGAGTATTGTGGCTCCATGAACATCTTGGAGCTGCCTGCCTTTCCGGTGCCTCACTCTGGAATTGTGAAATGGGCGTTTGTCATAAGCTCTGAATTGTATCATCCCCCCCCATTCAATGCCAAGAGGCACGGTCTGCCATGGCTTTTCGTTGTTTCTCCTCAGCCCCAGGTGTGAGGGGTTCACTCATGTAGTTACACGAAACAGACCTTGCCCCCCTCATGCCCACCCCTCCCCTTCTGCCCACTCACCTGGCTGCAGGCCTCACCTGCTCACCCCCACCCCCTTTCTTATGCCAGTCCTCTTCCAGCATTCCTGATCAGTGAGAAGAAGTTGAGGAGGAAGAGAGGGGGCAATGTAAGGAAACAGCCCCCCCCCACAAAAAAAGTTTTGATGGGGTGGAATAGGCCTCCTCGGACAGGACTCCCTCTTCCCCAAATGAAACACGTGTTGGATTTCACCCCCAGATCCTACTCTTGGATCTCGCTGCCTGGTTCCCCGTGGTACCTACCTCAGGACCGTCCTCACCAGCAAGAGCAGCTGCCGCATCTTCAGCCCTCGGGGGATGCAGAGCACAGAGGTTGAAGGCCGCCATGCCCTCATCCAGGTAGGGGGGCTGGGAGATGTCCCGAGTGCACTTCACAATGTACTTCCGGAAGGGCACGCAGGCGGTATCCAGCTCCTGAAGGCCCTCCAGCACGTGCCGGTAGGCTTCAAAGAAGGCTGGGGACTCCACCATGGTGAAGCTGGTCCTACACAAGTGCGTCAGGAGGTGGGCGTGGCTTTGCGGGATGTCCAGCCACACATTCCCACGGAGAAGCTCTTGCATGTTGGGCCCGGCCACGGTCCCGAACAGCACATGGTCACAGTCGTTGGAGATGAGACAGACGAGGGAGCCGGTCAGCAGCCGCTTGGAGGAGAAGGCCGTGGAGCTTCGCGTACGGCGGAACTTGGCCAAGTACGTCACGCCGGTTGGCGAAGTGCCCACGTTGACCAGCTGGACGTTCTGATAGAGCCGCAGTTCCCCAGCTGGTTTCTGCACATCTGAGAAAAGGCTCCTGAGGGTGAACTGAGAGGTGATGCCCTCCCTGAGGGGCTTGATCAGATCTTCACGCAAGAGGCGGAAGTGGGTGTCCAGGTACTCTGCGTCACTCTTGTATCTGCCTGAGAGTAGGTTGGGTTTCAGCTTCCGGGGGGGCTCCAGAAAGATATCCTCTGGAGTGGGGAAGACAGGGATGAGGTGGAAGTCCTCCCTGGCCACCGGAGACACCGGGCCGGACTCACCACCGTGGTTGAAGGCCTTGTCCAGCAGGCACTTGGTGTCCCATAGCCGCTTCTGGGTGATCCATGTGAACCGGAAGCCACGACTCTGCAGCCTCTGGATTGTGGAGCAGAGAAGGTCCACGGGATAGCAGAGCAAGGTGTGGGCATGGCTGGGAGAAGCCTCCAGCAGATGGTGGAGGGCGGCCACCGTGTCCCCCATCACCTCCTGGGAAATCTGCCCATCCTCGCACCGGAAGGTCTCGAGGTTGGCAATGAAGCCCAGCAGGCTCTGGAGCAGAAAGGCCGGCCGAAGCACCAGCTCCAACACAGGCTGGGCCTCCTGGGCCTCCGTGGACCCCTCCAGCACCTGCCTGATGGCATGAAGCACGGTGTACACCTTGCCAGGAGGTAACTCTGGGCTGCCAATCGCCCTGGCCAGCTGGAACTCGTGCCTCTCGAAGAAAGCCAGGAGCTGTCTTGGGCTGTGGCTGCAGAGCCTCTCCAAGTCTTCAAGGATGTCCCAAGGGGCCTCCGGACTCCTCCTGGGCCCTGGCGAGAGCCGGGGGGCTTTGCAGGATGGTGGGCTGCATCTCCTGGCTGGCAATCTGTCCCAGTTGCGCTTCAGGCCAGACATACTCCTGCAAGGTAGTGGGGAAGTCAGCCAGGGTTGGCACTTGGCCTGCGTGGAAACAGGCAAAAAGGACCAGGTGGGTCATAGGTTGCCCCCCAGCCCCTGCCCAGCTGTAAATGCACATAAGTCTCCATCGTTTGTGTTAATCTGGTGCTAAAAGGGTTAATTTAGGCTGCACAAAAGAGGCTACTTCAGACTAAATGTGGCTATTTTGATCTGGAAGGGTGGAATGACCTGAGTGAAGGTTTCGGGGGGACTTACAAGAAGACCCCCGACTCATATCTGAAAGACCCCTAGATGTATATTCCAGACCCCTGAGCCATGAGCATGAAGACATTGAAGTTTTGATTCTATGCTAATTGATTTCATGCCATTGACTAAGACTCTAGCTAGGACTTGCAGGAATGTCTTTGAAGGGGGAGGGGGGGAAACCCAGCAGTTGACTTTACAAGCGGCTTCACAGAGTTTGTTCAAGGCCACAGTGTGCCGGCAGAGTGTGTGAGTGAGCTGAACGAGAGACCTGAGCATGCTCAGACATCTGCTAGGAGGAGGAAAAGTCCTGACATCTCCTGGTGGGCACCTGCTGATAAGAGAATGACCGAGCACAAATGACACTTGGGAGGAGGTGTTTGGGCGGATAAGACCAAATATGACCAAAGATGAACATGAGTTCAAAGAAGATGCACCAGAGAGAAATACGTCAATCAGGATAATACGCCCAGATGGCAGCCATGGTTTAGTAAACTTCAAATTAACCCGTTAATGGTAATACCAGAGTTGTTTCCCAAAAGACATGGGTATAACATGTGAGATGTTGGGGAGGGGGAGGCACCTAACTTCTGCTTGGTGAATGGGTGGTCTAATCACTTCTTCATACCATTTGTGATTGGAAGAGGGCAGAGGTCCCACCTTTGCCAAAACAAGTGTCTAAAAACACAGGTAGTGAAAGCTGCAGCTCTTGAATTTTGTATTCATTTATTTTATTTTCCCCTTTTCTTCTACTTCACTTCTGATTTTTGGATTAACAGACCCAAAGATTTAGGTAACTATGAATCTCTTTATGCTATTAGACTTTGGGACTTAGAATATTTTCTGAAATTGGGACTTAGCTTTAGGTTAAGACTGAAAGCTATCTCTGAAGATGGTATTTAGAATTACGTTTAAGTTTTCCTTTTTCATTTCTATGTTTAATTCTTCACAGGCCTTGAGGAACTTAGTAATGTTTAGCAGAGCTTGTATATTCAAATAATGTGCAGGAGGGAGAATAGGGCTAGTTTAGTTCTAGTTTAGCGTTAAACAATGTTAGAAGCTTGAGCTGTTGTCGAGCTAAATTTGTAATGCCCACTTTGGCAACCGCAATTCTTTTAATGAATCTTATCTTTTCATTGCATTCTCTTTTCTTGTAACCACACACACACATACACACACAGAGAGAGAGAGAGAGAGATTGTATACTTATATAACCATCATGCCACCACTTGTTTAATTTTGCCATTTTCTACAATAAATATATGCCTATTTTACAGTTGTGTCTGTAGCGATGCTTGTCAGTTAGGATTAGGTGTTACGTCTGTTTGGATTAGCACTGGTGGTTACCCACCGGGGTGTTCCGGACCCACTTGGTGTAGGTTCTGAGGTTAAAAAGGACCAAATTTACAGCTTGAATAGCAGAACAGCTCCTATTTGACTGGGCAGAAGAAAGAGCCTCCCCCTCTGCCTCCTCCCCAATTGGAGCAATGTTGGCCAGTAAACACCATGGGGTAGACTAGGCTGCCCCTGCCCCATCCCTGCAACAAGCCAGGGGCCATCATCTGTCCCTTGCACCCATCCGGACCACTCTATTTCAGCATGATCCACAGCACATGCACCCAGGATCATTTTCCTTTGGGGCCTTATTCTTTCCTAGATCTCCCTGGCTCTCAATCCCTCCCACTGCAGGGGCCTCTCTGACCCAGATACGTTTTTGCATTTCTACTAAGGTAACTTCATTAGCCGGATCCTTTCAAGTCCTCTGTCGGAAGCAACACCCCACCTGCCAGCCCCACCTCACCCCACAGTGCCACGGACTGGCCCTTGGGCAGCCCTTCCGGGCCCTTTACACTTGTGTGCTGCTAACCCCATGAATGACATCTCCCCCACCTGGCCATTCATCGCAGCTTCCTTGAGCTGCTCATCTTTTGCCAGCTCTCAGCAGAAACTTTCTTAAGGGCTGACTGGGGGTCCATCTTTCCAGCGAAGGCTGCGTTGGGTGCGCAAAGAAGAGCCCCCGATCAGTTGTGACTCCAGATTTCCGTGGTGGAGGCAAGGGGCAGCAGCCTGATGGAGGAGGCCAAAGGCTGCCTGCCAGAGCGGAGGCGTCGCTGGGCTCAGTTCTCCCAATGGAGGCGCCTCGGCAGCACGAGCGGCAGCTGGCCGGGCCAGCAGCCCATGCAAGGAGCTGGGTTTCCGGCTCCTCCCTTCACCCCTGAAGGTGGTGGGCAACATGCCAGCCAGACCTTCTTGCTACTGGCCACCATTGCTCTCCTGCTGCTGCTGCCAGCTTCTCCAGGCAGGGGTGCATGGGGGGCTGGTCCAGAGAGCCCCAAAAGACCACCGAGGAGGGGGAGCAGTAGCAGGTGGCCCTGGTGCCAGGCCTGGGCCAGCTGGGGCTGCCCCTGTTCACCACCGCATCCTCCCTTCTTTCTGACTTTAGACACATGAAGAAGTGGGGTGGGGCAGGCCAGACATTCCAGGGCAGTCACAGGTGCTCAGCTGGCATAGTTTCACTTTAAAAGGTAGGATTCTTGTCGGCACCAAAATGCTGCTGATTCCCAAGCAGATGTTCAGCAAAAGCATCGCTCAGCAGAAGCAAACTCCATTTGAACCCCAGAGTGGCAAAACGACGGAGGGCCCCTCCGAATGCAAAAACCGCGCCCGCTCAGGCCATGAAGCCCCTTTTCATCGGGGGGGGGGGCGGGGGGGGGCGACGGACGGACGTTGTTTTTTGCTGTAACGTTTCAGGAATGCAGGACTTGGAAAGCGATGAGGAACGGCAGGAAGGCCACGCGGGGCTCTCGGGGGGGGGGGGGGAAGTCCTGCCTGCCTCCGCTTTGCTGCTGGTACCTACCGGGTCGCGAAGGGCACAGGCGGCTGGCGGCTCCTCGCCTGATGGCGGCTCCTCGCTTGGTCTCCTCCCGCCGGGCTCTGACTGCCAGAGATGCCCGCGGAGGCGGAGGCGCATTTGCTCTCCCTGGAAGTTTCTGTTCAGAGACTCATGCGGAGCCTTCTGGGTCCTAATCGCCTCGGGTTTCTCCTCCATCCGGGCTGCAGCGGTTCTTGGCACTCACAAACGGGCTGCCGGCAACCGGCCCGAGTGAGGACGCGATTCTTCTATGGGTGGCAGCCGCGCTTCCCTGGAGGTAAAGCCCCCGCCGCCGCCGCCGCCCCTGTATCCCCAGGCGGAGTCAGAACTCCTCGCCGTGAGGGTGCCTGAGTTCAGCCCATTCCGGCTCCAGCGCATTTTGCTTTGGACAATGTGGCCCCGTGCGGATTCCACCCCGTGCGGGGCTGACCTGTTTGTTTGCGGCTGTGGGGGGTGGGCAGCCGTTGCCCTGTGGCCCCGACATCCCCTTGCAGGAAAGCAACTTAGATTGCCCCCCCCCCCTTTTCTGGTCTCTGTGGCAATAATGCACAGGCTCACGGATGAAGCTCCTCTTCCAACGAAGAGATTTATGATGACACCTTTCTCATCCTTGCCTGCCTTCTCTTTAAGATTTGGGTGTTAAATGTTCTATACGACTCCTTCGCCACCAAAGGTGATCCCGGAACAAAGTACATAAAAGTATAAAATATGATACAACTAAAAATTAAGCAGAGCCCTAACTCCCCCCCCCCCCCAAAAGCCCTCCCCACTCTCTGCGATAGGGAAGCAGGAACTGTCATGCCAAACACACAACTTTGTTTGCTTGGGCGACTTTTATTTTAGGCCAGTCTAATTTCCTTATACAGCTCAGGGGTTCCTTTTGTCCTGTCCTGTATGGAGTACAGAATGGCTTGATATTCTGGAGACAGCTTTTGTGGGATGGCTAGAGCTATGAACAACCCTGAGGGAAGCAATACTTATTCGGGAACTGTGATATAATTTCATGCATATAAAAAAGCAACATAAAATAGCACTCCCAAATAATAAGTTAATTGCTGAAGCTACAAAGAACCCACAGCCTGCCCAGAATTTTGTTTTAAATGCTTTTATATTATTTATTTCATTTCAATACTGCCCCATAGACAAAGCTCTCTGGGCAGTTTACAACAATTGATAAAAATACAAAATGCAACATAATAAAAATAGTCTAAAAAATTAACATAGAAAAATCAAAACAACGTAAACAGCTAAAAACAAATAAACAATATTTTCCCTAACAGACCTGTTCTCAAACAGAAGAGATAGATGTCCCATTAAGTGCCTGGGAGTAGAGGGTGGTGTTTACCTGGAGCCTCAGTGGGGAGCTCATTCCATTTCATTTGGTTAATTACAAAAGAATACGATGTACATAAACACTCAAGCAGAAGGCTATAATCCTGGAGGAGGAGAAGGCTATCCATGGCTACTAGGCCTGATGGTTATGTGCTGCCTCCAGTATCTGAGGCAGTAAGCCTGTGTGCACCAGCTGCTTGGGAACATGGGTGGGAGGAGGGTGCTGTTGCACCTGTGTCCTTCTTGTGGGTTCCTGGTCCACAGCTGGTGGGCCACTGTGTGAACAGACTGCTGGACTGACTAGATGGACCCTCAGTCTGATCCAGCATCAGGGCTCTTCTATATAGTATATATGGGCTGTTTCACATCCTCATTGGGATTCTTTGTCACCTTGATATCTAACCTCTCTGTCACCTTTAGGCCAGAGCTGCCCTCTACTTCCCTGGCTTCTGCCGCTCCCAGACTGTGGAATGGCTTGCAGGAGGAGATTTGACAAATTAGCAGATTTTTGTAATTTAAGAGAGCCATGAAGACTGCTCTCTTCTGGCAAGCCTATCCAGCTGAATTTTAAGATGTTTTTATAATGTATTTGTTTTTATTTATTTTAATGTTTTATCTATTTTATTGTTCTTGTATTTATATTTATTGTTGTTCCCCGCCTTGATCTGGATGGAGAGGTGGGTTAGAAATAAAATAAAATAAA
Organism: Anniella stebbinsi; assembly: GCA_029215795.1. Taxonomy (NCBI): domain Eukaryota; kingdom Metazoa; phylum Chordata; class Lepidosauria; order Squamata; family Anniellidae; genus Anniella; species Anniella stebbinsi. Next base: position 119,159,608 of record JARDYH010000006.1, on the reverse strand, counting down.
TAATAAATAAATAATCCCAGCCCTAAGGGACAGCTGCCCCTTCCCTCACAGGGGCTGGCTTACGAACATGCCGCTGCCCTCTTCTTCTGCTATCAGCCCCACCCCAGCCTGACCAGAGGCTCGGCCGCCGGCCCACTCCGCTGCCCCACACCTTCCCCGTGGCTGGGAACCATCCCCCCCGCTCAGCTGCCCTGGAGCCTTTCACTCAGCCCGGCCTGTGCCTGCCAGGCTTCCCAAGGGAGGCTGCCCTCCTCCTCCTCCTCCTCCCCAACCTGGCGCCTCTCCCCCCTCCCACCGTGGGGTTGGACTACAACTCCCAGCATCCCCCAGCTGCGGGCCGGCCGCAAGCAGCTGCGCTCCGTTCAGCCGTTCCAGTCGCCGCGTCCCCGGGCAGGGCAACTACAAGCCCCACCAGGCTTTGCTGCGTGGTGCCGCTTCTGATTGGCTCAGGGCATCCGGGTGCCTGGGGCTGCTCCCGCCTCTCGCGCAGTTCGTGGCCGGGATTGGGCGAGCCTTCCCGAGAGCGGAAGCGCGCCCGTCCGCACGTGGAGGCTGGCAGGTAGGTCCAGCGGGGCCCCCTCCTGCCTGGCCCCGCTGCGCGCAGCCCGGATCGCCAGTGGAACGGGGCTCCACCCGATGGCTTCCAATGGCGCGGGGCGGGGTAGGCAAGGAGGCCAGCCTCCCTTTGCGGGTGGGGAGGTGGTGGTGGTGGTGGGGGGGGGCTCTGCCTGCCTGCTTGCCTGCCTGCTTGCCTGCCTGGCAGCGGTTCTGCAGGGTCCGCCTCGTCCTCGTCTGCTGGGGTCCTTTTAAATGGGGGCTGCTCGAGCTTTGAAGCCCCTGCAGGCCTGCGTGGTGCTGTGGCCCCTGCCTTGGGGTGCAGAGGAAGCGCTCCGTGGGGAAACCCCTGCCCCGCTCCCCCACGCACCTTACCCAGAAGCCATTCCTGCTCTTGTCATGTATTTATTTGATAAATGAATCCAATAAAAGACTCCGGCAATGATTTATGCAAAATCAAGAACAAACAAGAACCATAGAGTTGGAAAGGCCGGGGTGGGGCAGAAAATACAACTCCTGGTGTTTTGGTCTCCAACTCCCAGCATTCCTCACTGTTGGCCATGCCAGCAGGGGCTTCTGGGAGTTGAAGTCCAAAACTCCTGGGGAGCTACTTTCTGCAAATCCCTGATTTAGGCCAGCGAATCCTACCCCCGCACCTGCTCAGTTCTGAAATCCAGTTTAACCCCCCCCCCCCCCCCCCAGCAGATGGCTAACAGAAGGCGAGCCTTGCTCACAGGCTTACAACCAAGCAGACAGGACACAAAAGGGAGAAGGGGTGAGGAGGGATGAGGAAACATGGCGTCTCAGGCACCAGTTCTTGAAGTTCAGTGGTCGTTTTTGTAACGTCCAGCTGGGTTAGGGTTAGGGAGAGAATGTGAGAGGAGCCCTGGAGCTGGGCCCAAGGGGGCTTCACTAACTCCAGCACCGTTTCCAAAGGCCCATGCCAGAGAGGAGGGGCACAGCACCCTCCTGCTCCTGTCCCCCCACACAAGCAGCTTGGGGATTTTCCTAAATCAGGCTGACTCACTGGGGATCTTTTTCTCTTACAGATCCAGGCCCCTCTGCTTGGCCTCCGCAAGAATGGATGACCGGCAGGCCCAGGAGCTGTTGGAGTTCCTTCGGCCAGGGACCCGTTTGGATGTGAAAGGCCAGGCCGCCCAGTATGTTCTGGGGCTTACAGGCACCCCTGAGGGGCGGCAACTGCTAGCCACGCGGCTGGACTGTGTGGAAGCTTTGCTGGACCTGACCCGCGACCCCTCCTTGGCTGTAGCCAAAGATGCCTACCACACCCTCATCAACCTGGCCACGGAGCCGCTTGCCCACGGGGCCTTGACGAAGGGGCTGCCTGGCCTGCTCAGCCGCCTGCTGGACCCTGGCTTCCCTTTGGCTGACCAGGTCTGTGCTCTGCTGGCCAACCTGTCGCGGGAAGAAGCCTCGTGCAGGGAGCTCTTTGCCGCCCTGCAGCAGGGGGCTGCTGGGGGCCTGGTGCCGGTGGTGGATGCCTTTTGCACAGAAGGCTTCAATGCCAAGGCGTCTTTGCACTACCTGGGCCCCTTGCTGTCGAACCTGAGCCAGCTGCCGGAAGCCCGAGAATTCCTCTTGGACAGATCCAGGCAGGTAGGGGGATCTGGGGCTGAGGGGGGGCCTTTGTGCACATGCAGGGCTGGCTGAGCGGCGGTGGGGGAGAAGAGCCCTCTGGGGAGCCTCCTGCAAAGAGCGGGCACCCCTGGATCCAACTCACTGCCCCCTGCAACATGCGGGGCAACGTCCCAGTGGCCCTTGCAGTCAGTGTTCACGTGCGGGACAGGGAGCCTGGGCAAACCCCTCCCCTCCCGTCGTCAGTGGCCCTGCCCTCGAGCACAGCGAGAGGGGGGCAAGGGGGGCTTGGGCCTCCCTGACTGTGCCCGTCCCTCCTCTCTTCCCATCCCCCAGGTGCGTGGTGCAGAGGCTGCTGCCGTACACCCAGTATACAGGCTCCGCCATCCGCCGAGGGGGTGTGGTTGGGACGCTCCGGAACTGCTGCTTTGACCATGGTGAGTGGGGTGTCTCTCTCCTGGCCTGCGAGGTCGTCTTGCTGCCTTTCCTTGGATGGGGAGTGCGAAGGGGGCTGCCTGGCCAAGCTGTGCCGCCTGGCGCCCGTCCACAAGGACGTCCGTTGCTGCATTCCTTTGGCTGACGGTGCCCCTTGTTGGTTGGGGGGCCGGGAGCCCACCCCCACCCCCATATGGCCTTGGCTCCAGGCTGCTATGTGGCTATGCCTGTTTTCTCCAGGGTCCCATGAGTGGTTGCTGAGCGAAGATGTGGACCTGCTTCCCTTCCTGTTGCTCCCTCTGGCTGGTCCTGAGGAGTTCCCCGAGGACGAGATGGAAAGTATGTCCCTGGGTCAGGGGAGGGAGGGAGGGAGGGACAGGGCTGCTGAAATGCGCCTTGGGGGAAGAATCCATTTTAGACAAGCCCACGCAGGCTCCGTGCTCGGGGATTCAGCCGGCACCTCCGGCCCTCCCGCTATCGCAGCCTTGGCAGCCTGGGCCTCCCAGGGAGATGGGCCTGGGCAGCTTGGGGGGGAGGTGTCCTGTCCACCTCCCCGCCCATCCCTGAGCCTGCATGTCTTGGTCCCAGGGCTGCCCTTGGATCTGCAGTACTTGCCGCCCGAAAAGCAGCGGGAGCCGGACCCTGACATCCGCAAAATGCTTCTGGAGGCCATCCTGCTGGTGAGTGTCCATGCGTGAGTGAGCGTGTGTGTGCGCGCAATGGCTGTTTGCCACACAATTGCTGGGCATGTTCCATCTTGCGGAATTCGGGATCCAGAGAGCTGCAGCGTTCCCTCCCTTTGAGCAAGTGACTGGACAGCTGTGGGCAACGTTTGGTGAAATCCTGAAGGTGTGCTGAGGGTGGGCGAAGGCCTCAGCCCCCACAAGCCGTGTCTCCAAACCTTGGTCCTTGTTCTAAATATCTCCCCCCCCCCCCCCCCCGCATTCTTAATTTAAAAAACAAACTTGGAAAAGTGGTTCTGAAATGGTTAGGGCCCTGGTCGTCCAAACATGCTGGATTGATGCTGACTGCAGAAACTGGGGCTTATTCGGGCTGTAAAATTCGGATTCTCCCCCCTCCCCACAATTTTGGGATATAGATCTTCCAATTTATGAATCGTTCACGTCGCAGTATTAGCACCCTAGATGCTGCAGAGAGGATTGGCCACAGCTGGGAGAAAATAAGAACACCAGAGGAGCCCTGATGCTGGATCAGACCAAGGGTCTATCCAGTCCAGCTGTCGACCAGGGACCCACAAGCAGGACGCGGGTGCAACAGGGCCTCTTAGTGGCAATGTGCCCCCCCCCCCCCCGATGTATTTCCCCCAATGTGGCCAGGGCGGGGGGGGGGGGGAAGGAGGGGAAATGGCAACAGTGGGGTAATTGGTAAGACCAGGATTTTGCCATCCTAGTCTTTGAATTTGCCGTTTTAAATTTCTGCATTTTAAATTTCTGCATTGTTGCTCCATTTTATTCTGGTTGTACTTTTATATTGTGGTTTAAATTTTATACTTAAACGGTATTTTATGTTTTTAATTTTCGTGAACCACCCAGGGAGCTTTGGCTATTGGACAGTGTAGAAATGAAGTAAATGCAGTAAAAGTGAAATAAGGCCCTGACTCCTCCCACAAACCGGTGCTGGGCCCCCGCAGGTGCTGCCTGCCACGCGTCTCCCACGGGCCTCCCCACCCCCCACTTGCCCCGGTGCCACTGCTTTTTTGGGGGTGCCAGATTCCTCTCCTGCAAACAGCCTCTTTGCTCCTGCAAATTCCACCTTACCTGTGGTGGGGGAGGCTGGACGACCCGGAAGGGCTGTGGCCCAGGCTGTGCATGGCCTCCCCCTGCCCTCCAGGCTGTGGATGCTTCCGTTCCTAGCTCCAACACAGGCACCGCGAAGGGTTTGGGGGTGTTGTCTGCCCCAGATGACTCAACTCAGGGAAGCCCCTCCCTGCTTCCTTTGGGTGCAGCCCCAGCAACGTCTGGCCCTTTCTGTCTCCCTCGGCAGCTCACAGCCACAAAGCCGGGGCGGCAGCTGGTGCGAGGGAAGGGCACCTATGTCATCCTGCGAGAGCTGCACAGGTGGGAAGGGGACCCCGGTGTCCTCGCTGCTTGCGAGAAGCTGATCCAGGTAAGCAGCGAGGAGGGGGAGGAGCTGCCCCTGCCCCCCGCCCCGTCATTACTCAACCCTGGGGATCGCTGGGCATTGCCTTTCCCGGGAGGGTCCCCGTATGAGTGCAGAGCGCTTCACAGAGGGTGGCCTTCCGCCAGCCCTCGCTATGGGGCCCGGTGCTGGCATCTACAGGTGTTTGGGGAAGGAGCCGTCTCTGCCTTCCGTTCAAACTGTAGGTAACATTTAGGAGCTCACCCTTTGGGAAAGGCGGCGGCAGCCACCGCCAATTTGAAAGCCGTTAAGAAGAGCAAGATTTTTAGAATATCTGCTGAAAGAGGGAAGCTTAAATGATCCAGACGCATTTAGCCTAGGGTACGTGTGCAAGAGAGAGGGCGCAATAGCTTCTTTGTACGCAGGGAGGGAGCAGGTCTCTTCAAGCAGGCAAAGAGCTTGGGTGGTATTTCAGGGGGAGGCCCCTGGAAGGAGCCGTGGAGATTTTTTAAAGGAGAATCTACATGCTCCCTTGGGATATTTTTATGTCTCGGAAATCTGGATTTGTTTTGGAACTATGGCTGATTCAGTAAACCTGTGTGAGAGCTTCCCCTGCCCCCCCCCCCCCCCCGTGCCGATCCGTCTGGTTCATCCAGATGTTTGTTACGCGGCTGCCATCCCCAGAGATTTTGGGGGATGGGGTGGATGTCACTTGGGGGCTGGGAAGGATGGTCGTTTCCCCTCCGCTGAGGCCTTGGGTGTCTTTGCCCTGAGCAGGTCCTGATTGGCGAGGAACCAGAAGCTGGGATGGAAAACCTGCTGAAGGTGGAGATCCCTGCAGATGTGGAGGAGCAGCTGCAGCGTCTGGATCAGGAGGAGGAGGAGGAGGGCCAGAGGGGTCCAGGACTGCGCAGATGAGTTGCAGATAACCCGGGTGTCAGGGCCTGCTGGCAACGAGGCCAAAGTATTTGGGGCCACGGTGTGGAAAAGAGCGTGGCCTTTATGTGCCAATTCACTGTGCCCCAGAAAATCCACTTTCCGCATTGCACCCTGCCCAGCAGCCGGGTGTGCAGAGTGACTGAACTCAGCCCTCTTCTGGATTGGGATGTACAGGAGCTTCCCCTGCCCTGCTTGAAGCTGAGATCTGGGGGCTTTTTCCTGCAGGCAAGAAAGGTAGCTGTCCCTCCCTGGGCTGGTAGGGGAGCTCTGTCTGGTATTCCCATCCTGCCGCCACCTACAGAAGGGGAAAGGAGCCACCCTGACTGTGCTGCGTCCCAATAAATCTTTGCCCACACAGAAGGACTCCCGTCCATATGTGCAGTTTGGCTCTGAGGTCTCTGCTGTCATCTATGTCTGCGGTTAAAAAGGCAGGCAGGAAGATGGTCTCACATCTGGCTGCTCCTGGCTGGCTAGAAGGTCCCCCCCCGCCCGCCCCCCCGGCAGCCTCCGTCCAAGTTCCACGGGGCCAGTGGCGAAATGGGGTGCTGCAGTGGGCTGAGTTGTCCTGAATGCCACCTTCCACACCGGCTGCTGCGTCTTGCCTGCCTTTCAGCACCAGGGCCCTTTCCAGGATGGTATTATCCAGGGATGGAGGAAAGTGAGGGTGGGGGACATGTTTCTGGCTACCTTGATGGGCTAATGGTAGTACGCTGGCTCAGTCATGTGCCATTTCCCTCCCTCCCACCCGCCCCTGACCCTGCTCTCTGTCCTCTGGATGCAGCCCGCCCCCCGCCAAGGCAAGGAGCAGCTCGCGTCTGACCCCGCTCTCCGGCCTCCTTGCTCTTCCCTCTGGAATTGAGCCCTCGGCCTCATGCAAGAGACAGGGGAGCTTTGAGTGGCCAAAGTGTGTGTGTGTGTCTGGGGGGGGGGGGGGAGGATGCTACGAGTGGCAGAGGGAGACACACAGTATTGCCCCTGGATTCCGTGACTGTTTTAAGTTGCAGGAGGCTCTTGAGGCAGCTTTGAAAATAGATGGGAGCCCAGGGCAAGAGAATGTGTCCCTAACCCTTCGGACACAGTCTGGGGATCATGAAACGGATGGGGGAGCAGGAGCAATCTTGGGGTGACAGAACTACTGTTTTTCAGAATCAGGACAGCGAAGATGAGGGGCTAGAATAATAGACGTTGCACCAAAGAGGCCGTCGACAAAAAAGCCACATCCTGTTCTGCTGACATCAATTGTGCTGGTGCTTAGAGGGAGAGAGTGGGGGGAGGAAGACCCCACAGCCAGGGGGAACAGGGTGCTGCGTCAGAGAGGCCTTGGGACTGATCCAGCTTCAGGGCTCTTTTGATTTTCCAGGAGGTGGGGGGGCGGTTATTCCGATTCATGCGTGGGTCGCATGGACATTTGAAGCAAAAGCAGCAGGTGGTTGAAGTTGGGGGCTTGAGAGGGACACTCAAGAGTGATAGGGTGGCATTTGGTGCTTCGTAAGTTCAACCACGGCAGGGAAGTGAAAGGGCCTGAGTGCTTTACAGCCTGCAGAAGCTGAAAGGACCAAGAAGAAGAAGGGGCTTCTGGCCGTGCGGGAGGCGGCAACTGGTGGGTCCAGTGCTCATCTGGAGGATGTTCGTAACCCAGAGGGCCAAACTCAATGTGAACAGGCACATGCTTCCCGTGAACAGGCACATGCTTCCCGTGAACAGGCACATGCTTCCCGTGAACAGGCACATGCTTCCCGTGAACAGGCACATGCTTCCCGTGAACAGGCACATGCTTCCCGTGAACAGGCACATGCTTTCCGTGAACAGGCACATGCTTCCCGTGAACAGGCACATGCTTTCCGTGAACAGGCACATGCTTGTTACATGAACTCTCCTTCCCCAGCCAACCTCTTTCAGAACAACTTGAACAGCAGTTGGTGTTGAAAGAGATTATTTGGGGCATGTTGCTTGAGCTGCCTGCGGAGCCCAGTGTCCACCAGTGGGGAGGGGGGAGAGGGGCCTCCTCTGCAAGACACGTAGTTGTGGGGAAGTTTTGACAGCAGTATTGAATCAAAGATACAAGAAGCAGCAAGAGCGGCTCTTCCCGTGGGTGGCCTGGTCGAGGCATAGAACCCACCACCTTGTTAGATGAGATGTTGGCCCTGGCGGCCACAACCGAAATGGTGGCAGTTGAGGGAGCCTGAGGTGTGGGTGTTGCGCATGGCTAGTGCGCACACAAAGGCAGCTCCAAGGAAGATCTGGACAATAATACAGGAGGCGATCGGTTTGAATTCTAGGAAGGAAGCTTTAGGACAGCAAAACAGTTTTCCTGCAGGACTAGCCCAGCCCTTTTAGCTGGAGACGTTTAAGAGGAGGCCGGAGGAGGGCCGCTCCATTACCCACGTCTATTGCGATCCCTCGGTTGCTGGGGGAGGAACGTCTTGGCGGAAGGAGGCCCAGCAGCCACGAGGCCCATGTACACGGCAGCAACAATAGAGTGGGCGAGACAGGCACACAAAGCAATGGTACACGGATGTATATAGCGGAACAGTGGGCAACCACGCGTGGAGGAGGTAAGCGGAGGAGCTGCACTTTTGCTCGGCAACGGCTGAGGCGGCCAGGCGGGATGGCGCCCCTTCGGTTCCACGTCCGCGGCAGGTGCCAGGGGGCGGCACACACACTCCAGCAGGCAGCCCGGTGGGAGTCTGAATAATATTTAATAGTGCTCGCTGCATCCTGTCCTTTGGCGCTGGCTTCCCTGGGGCCCCGGCCTGAGCAAAGGGAGGGCCCCCCGGCCCCACCCGCTGAGCCGCGTGAGTTTGAGGTGGGGTGCGGGGGCGGCCTTTGGGTCACAGGCACGGAGTCATCGTGTAGAGGGAGTGCACTTGCTTGGAGAGGCTGGACGAGCCGCCGCTGCCCAGCGCTGCGGCCCGGGCGGGCGCCTTTTCCCCGAGCCGCTTGCTGGCCACGTAGGCGCTGGTGGAGAAGCCCGAGCCGGGCTTGCGGAAGTTGGGCAGGTGGTGGAAGGGCTGCAGGCTGGTGAACAGGCTGGGCCGGTACAGGGAGAGCCTGGGGGGGCGCTCTGTCTTCCGTGGAGATGGGAGCTGGAGGACACAGTTGGCGGCGGCCGTGACCTCGGGGCCCTTCTTCTCTGCCTTGGCCCTGGTGGGGAAAGCGCCTGTGGCGGAGGAGGCACGGGGTGTGGCCAGAGCTTTGGTGTCCTTCGTGGGCCCCTCTGGCGTCTTGGCTGTGCTCTCGAGGTCCGGGAGTTGCGAAGTGGAGCCTCCAGCCTCACCTGCGAAGGTAATGGGGTGAGTAGGGTCCGGGGGCCCTTCCCACTGCCCTGGGAGTGGGGACATGGCTGTTTTATGGTTGCCGCACAGAGCGGCAATTCCACATAGCTTTCTGTGGGATCGTGGCGGCACCAGAATCTATCTCAGAACAGCCGGGGCCTGGGGCCGTTGTTCATCCCAGGTCTTGTGCAGTGGACAGGCCACCATGCATGGGGTGGCTCCTGGCTGAATGTGCCCAGCGTGGAAGCGACTGGAGGATAGCGCTGGCCTCCCCAAACCAGGTGTCCTCTGGAGATCATGATGGGAGTTGCAGTCCCAACTCCCTCTGGAGGGCACCCGGTTGGCAAAGGCTGTTTTTACGTTGCGAGATGCATACTGTTTCCTCCTCATTGCAATGATTAAGCATGAAGGAGACTTCAGGCGCTGCAATCTCACTGGGAGGAGCCCCTCAGGAGGGCTGGTCACTGGCAACATTTATCTAAAAGTACACAAATAATTTGGGGGGGGGGAGCCCTCCCCTCCCTGCAGTGGTGCCTGTTTTGGGCTGAAGTCAAGCGCATCCTTGACTTCAGCCCAAAGAAACGGAAAGAGGCAGGACTGCAGGGGAGCCCACCGTTAGGCCCGAAGGGTGTCCAGGGCAAGGCTTTCTTCGTCTGTTCTCGGAGGGGGCCGGGGGCCTTGCTGGGATCGCAGCCCAGAGAGGCAGCGGCTGTGTTTCAGCGAGTGGCACGCGGGGGGGGGGGGCGGTTTCCCCAGAGGACGTGGGGGCATTGGCCCGCCCTTGTTGGCTTCCCTCAAGGGGCTCGTGCCATGCCGGGGTTCGGAGCGCATACCTTGTGCCGCTTGTGACTTCTCCTGGCCCATGCTGCACTCTGGATGGACCCCCATGGAGCTCATCACCCGGTGGAAGATGGCAGACGTGGCGGGCAGCATCCAACGGTGCGTGGCCACCTGCTGCAACCCCAGGCGGGACACTGGCTTCAGCTGGAGCAAGCCCTCGATGAGGCTCTGGCATTCTGGAGCAGGGAGGAGGACAAGAGCAGGCTGGGAGGCCTTGCCCAGGCAGGGGAAGGCAAGCGGCTGCCCCAGCGTCCCCTCGCCCAGCATCCCATCCAGGGCGCGAGGATCGTGGACTGCAGTTGTTGTAGCTGCCAGCAGTGGGCTGCAGCAGCTGCGCAAGAAAGCAGCGCAGGGGCCGAGACCTTCGCCCCACAGTTTCCCCTGCAAGACCGGATTCCAAGCAGATGCGTGCAGCACAGTCCGGGCAGGGGCTGCTGGGCCACCCTCCTCGCGTCATGCGACCCAGCCGTCGGAGGATTCATTTTGGCCGGGCTGCAGGGCTCTGTCGGCCTTGAACCTCTGGAATGCGCATTCGCACGAGGAACAAACGCAGGTCTCTCCAGAGGAAAGCTGTGCTGTGAGCGAGGCGTGGTTTGGTGTCCCCGTGGCTGATGTGAGGGCTGGCTGGACACATCGTGGGAAGGGGCTGCCCTGGGGGCTTTGCACGGAAGGGAAAGAGGGGCAGGAGCCCCCTGGACCTGTTCCACCTCCTCACGGCAGCATCCTACGCGTTCCTGTGTCTCTTGCTCTGGCCCAGACAAGGGGTCCCGGGTGAGCAGGTGGCGATGCCACAACCTCCTTGCTCCCTGGTTCTCTGTCAAGCACGCAAGAAGGAGGAGCTAGGAGGAGGAGGAGGAACAAGAACAGCTGGTGATCATGGCAATGAGAAGGGAGACTCTGGGTGGGGTGTATGGAGGGTGTCTTGCCTGAAGGCCCCTCAAAACCCGGGAGCTGCTGGCACTCGGTGGCCATGACCTGAAGTGAGCCATGAGCTGCCTCCTTCACGTGGTTTGGGCCGTAGTGAGGAGAAGGTGGCCCAACAGGTAGAAGGCGGAAGCCGTGAGCCAGTTGAGGCATTGGAGGAGAAGGGGGCAAGCGCCAGACTGAGAGCTGGAGGCCTCCGGATCCCACAAAACTGCAACCAGCACTCAGCCCCCAGGGCTGGTATGCTCCATGCCCCGGCCTCTCTGGGCTGGCCTCAGAGCGTTGGGCTCCGTTTGTGGGATCTGGGCCACCAACACAGCAGGGTCACGGTGGCCATGGGACGTGGCAGCCTCCCTCAAGTGCTGCACTTTGCGCCATGTTTTCTGGAGTTGGGGCGGAGTAGCGGGCGGTGCGGAGGCAGCACAATAGCCACAGAGCTCAGCCATCAGGAGTCTGCCAACCCTGCTGGGAGTGCAGAATGCTCTCGGGCTCGACTTCTGCTTGTGTTGAAGTGCAGCTCCAGGGTCCGGGGCCCCTGCCTGCCTCGCCCCCTTCTTGGGCTGGGTGTTCTGACCCGTGGGATTGCAGCGGCAGGTCCAGCTGAGCCTCCTCGGGAGCGTTGCCTCGCCGTACCTGGTGAGATTGGCTGCCGGAAGGCAAGGCCCTGCTTGATCACGTGGATCATCTTGTGCGGCTGGCGCTCCTTGAAGGGGAGCTTGCCTGTCACCATGGCGTAGAGGATCACCCCGCTGTATAAGGAAGGGAAGGGCAGAGAGGGCTGTCATCAGGCAGAGCCCTCAGGGTGTGAGGAGCGCGGGCCGAGCTGCTACAGAGCTGGATCCCTCGCCCTGACCTTGGCATGATGCCCAGAGCATCCAGGGTGTTCACTGGCCAGCCCTGGGGAGGGGGGGGGGTTCCATCAAAGAGGACTCGCTTTCCTTGCTCCCACCCACAAGCCCCCCCTTCTCTACAAGTTCCTGGTGCCCAGCCTGTCTCCTCCCTGCCGCCACAGGTCTGGCTGTCCTGCTGACCTCCCACCCCTGCCCTGGCCTCCAGTTGCCCTCACAGGCTCCATAGGTCAGCCAGCTCTCCGTTGTACTTCTTGCTCATGAGGATCTCAGGGGCGGTGTAGGCCACGGAGCCACAGAATGTGCTCATCAGGGAGTTCTTCAGGGAATAGCGATTGGCAAATCCAAAGTCTGCAACAAAGACACAGTCAGGTCACGGCTGGAGGTGCTCCTCCTCCCTCTGTACGAATCAGAGCGTGGAAGGGTATCCCTCAGCTGCTTAAGCCATTCCCGATTTTTCCTCTCAATTGGGTCTTGCAAGGTAATCAACAGGCAAGGAGTTCAAAAACAGCTGTAAATGAGGCCGAAGCCCATGCTAAAGAGAGAGGTTGCTGCTAGGGCTGATGTTCCCCATGTGCTTTGGTAATCTCTTTATCAAGGGAAGTTGGACGGATCACTTCTTCTGCTTCAGTTACTGGTGTATCCAGCTTTGCTAAGCAAAGTCATGAAGGTGTCATATGTACAATTTCCCTCGATATAACTGTGGAAGCACATTGGAATACCAATTCTCTCTCTCTCTCTCTCTCTCTCTCTCTCTCTTTACGTATATCTCACCATGGGCTGGACCCATTGGAGCAAATAACTGGTATTCATGGCTATCTTAAGTCCCCTTGATTTCACAGGGTCTACGCTAAGCATGCTGAAGTCTGGATGCAACCCAGGGTAACTAGGGAATCCCACTGAAATTATGAAAACACTCATGTTTGGGAGGTAAGCTGGTGTGTGTTATGGTACTGAAATGGGGAAAGTGTTCTTGTATTTAGAGGAGAAAGTAGAGTTTGATGTTAGCAACCCAATAATCCTTTGTTGAGGTGGGGGATGTCGTGATGAGACCCTCTGGGAGTGGCTCACTGACTTGAGTCGCTCGCTGTCATACTTTGAACCCAATGCTCACTTAATGTGAAAGGGAGGATGGGACGCAGGTTCCCTCCCTCTCCATGGAAGTAAACTCACCAGTCAGCTTAATGAAGCCACGTTCATCCAACAAAACATTCTCGCATTTCAAATCTCTGAGGGAAACAAAACCAGTAAAAGGGAGCGTGATGGCATCTGTTGGCCAGCATAGACATTTCCCCCCCCCCATTTCAGCAGATGCACCCAAGGTGAGCATAGACAGGTGGAGCTGGTAGAAAGAGCCAGACGTTGCCATGACATTGGTTGACTTGGTCCAGAAACATGTTGCGTACATGGAATCTGCTCTGAGGAATCGAAACCCTGCAAATGACGTTGATCCCACCACACATTTGCATCGGTTTACTTTGGTTGCATAATAACGGCAGCTCCCACCACCACTGGTTGAGCCCTCAGATAAGAGCACTTTGGAGCCGGTTTCTGCTGATTAGTATCCAGACTCCGCTTGGCATTTCAATATTGTCAGAATTAATGCAAACTTCAGAACACTCAAAGGAACGAGCTCTGTCTTTCCTGCAGAGTGGGGAGAACCTGGGCACCCTTTTGGGATATTAAGCAAAGTCCAGGAAATCATGTGAAGTGCCTGCAAATCCCTGTTTCTGAGTCTCAGGTTGAGCTTGTGCAAGGCCAGCGAGCATCTATCTGTCCCAGCCCTGACTGGCACCCTCGGGGGTGAAGCCCTTTTCCAGAGAGGGGATTTGGGTAAAGCCCCATCGAGCTGTTGCCTTTGGTTTTGGAGGTGTCCTTGGACCCCGAGACAATCCCACCGTGTCTCATCCTCTGCCCCTCCCTCCCTCCCTGGCCATGGCTCTCTCACCTGTGGACGATGCCAACATTGTGGCAGTGTGCAACAGCACTGACAATCTGGCGGAAGAGCCTCCGTGCTTCCTCTTCCTCCAGCCCAGGGTGCTCCCTCCTGTCAGAGGTGGCATTGATGTGCTCCAGGAGGTCCCCACGGGAGGCTAGCTCCAGGACCAGGTAGGTGCGCTTGCTGTTCCGGTACATCTCATAGAGCTGGACCTGCAGGAGAGCCGGGGGTCACTGAGAGGGGGCCCAGTTGGCCTGCCCTGCCCTGCCCACACCTGCCCCAGCCAGCTTAATATTGCATAGTGAGTCTGCTCTAAATATTTGCCATGGAATCATGGACTTGTGGGTCTGGAATGGATCTGACAGTCCTGCTGCACAATATTCTGCACCAAGACATCGTGCCTTGGATTCGAGTGCCCCACCAGGCAGCTAATGACCTGGCCGGTTCGTGTTTCCTGCAAGCACACTTGACTGTCTGCACTTGGATGCAGCTGTCTGAGCACCACATAGGTGCAGGATGTGACATGTCAAATGTGAGGAGCACACACACACGTACGTTTAAATGGCCACCATCTTCTACATGGCTAGTAGTAATAACAGAACCAATGAAACGAAAGGGGGGAACTTTATCAAGATAATATTTAATATAAATAACCAAGTATTTAGAAGGAACCAACCTAATATCAATACTCAGTGAGCAGTAAATAGTATTGATGCACTGGACAGTATTACACAATGTATAGAAATAAAGGAATATTGATGGCCTGAAAAAGTATTCTTTAGGAGGAAAATGTATTTCAGTTTGAAAAGAAGTTCCCACTAACCCCTCAACAATCTTTTGTAAAGCCACCAGTGCAGACCCATAAGGAATCTGTCCTTGATGCCCCACTTGGATAATCAATGGGGTAGGTTATTCAGGGCCGGCTGAAAGGTCAGACCTCCTATAATACAAAACAGTGGCTGCATTCGGACAACATATTAAGCAACTGAGGGGGGGGAGGGAAACAATCGTCAGTTGTGTTACTTATTGTGTGGTGTGGAGGGTAACAGGCCACTCACAAACTACTAACGGTATGCTATTCCGCCCAAATAAGCAACTGAGAGAAACAACTGGCTTGCAAGTTGTTTAGCTCCAAGCCAGTTGTTTAAAGTGTTGTGTGGAGGGGTGAGTGGGTTAATGGTGTGTGGTGAGTGGGTTAAAACACAAGCCCATAGAGGCAGGTGGCAAGAGCGACTGGTGTAACTTGCAGAGACTGCTGGGATAGAACTGGGAGGACTGAGGGAGGAGGGAGGGTGGGGAGAGGGGCGGGGGCTGTGTCAGTCAAATGCTGGGTTGACTATTAGTCCACTCAATGCCAGCCCCAACCACCCACAGTTGTGTAGGAATATGTTGTGTGGGGAGTACCCACAAAATAACCAACTACTCAACCCACCATTGACTAATGTGTTGTCCGAATGCAGCCAGTATGTAGTACCAAAGAATTTCCAGAAAGAATTAAATTCTAACCCGCTAGCAGGTACACACACGTCAAGTCAATCCTGAAATGGCCAACGCTTCCTGTGAATGAACATGGACGCAGCCGACAGGAAAACACTGGGCTCGGCTGTCACATGTCATCTGGAGAAACGTGCCCATTTAAACGTGCGTCTGCTCTCTGCCATTGACATGCCATTTGTATGTGAATTCCCATTCCGAACTACAAATAAAGAAAGTATGGGAGGGTGGTGGCCTACCAGGGCTCTGTGTGCATAATGAAGAGTGTGGAGCATAATCAATATATCCTGGTAGCTTTTGGAGGGCAAATGTGTGTGTGTGTGATTGAGATTGCTTTTCAAGAGGCTGTTTTTGTAATTAGTGGCTCTAAGCATGTCCCGTCAATGCCTTAACTGCCTGGTTAAAGGCAGTTTCTTCCTCCTCGCTCTCCTGTTTCCTTTCGTTTACACTGCAGAGCCATTGCTTCCCTGAATGCCCCCCCAACCCCACTTACTGCTGTAGCTTTTAGCATGGGGTCAAGTAGCCTTTTATAACCATTCCTTGCTGAAGCCAGCTGGGCTACTTATTGCCCATGCTTCATATGTTGTGAAAGAGCTGCACCAGCCACCGGGATCTACATGCCTAATCCCCTGTCTAACCACACTAGTCGTCCTTCCCTTGATTTCTCCGTTGCTTTAGAGAGCCTCACGTTTGCACTAAAGCAGGGGGCAGCCTTTGCTGTCTGCTGAGCTGTGGGTGGATCACAGGTAGCCCTTCTTGCCTGGCTCAGAGAAGTGGGCTGGGGAAGTCAGTGATTTCCCAGAGGTCCCTGCTTTTGAGGGTGCTCCCCTGAAGGCACCCGCCCTCTCCCAACGGGAAGGCTGCAGCAGACTGCAGAGACTTACCACATTTAGGTGCTTGTAGGTAACATTGAGGGAGTAGATTTCTCTTGGGAGGAACTTTTTAGTATATTCGACAGGTGCCTCTCCCGTTGAGATGATCTTTATAGCAACCTGGGAGAAGAGCATGAATTGAGTCTGAGTGTGGAGTCTGAGAGGAGTCATGTGCTGCTGATTGTGTGAGCTGAGCGCACACACATATACCCCACCTCCAGCAATGCAACTCCTTGGCATCATCCCTAAAAGGAGCATGAGACTTTGTGGAGACTGTAGGGAGACACACCTGCGAATTCTGTAGTGACCCCAAACAAGGTAGTCGAAAGGGTGAAAGGATGCGAGGCATGAGAACGAAATGGCTCATGGCCTGTTCTGTAAAAGTAGGGTCATTACAGGGGCTATTCTCTCTGGGATTTGGCCAGCTCCCCCAATGGAATGTGTGGGCTTTGCCTCGTGTGTTCACCGTGATGTCCATCCCCAGAAAACTACATGCAGTCAGGAGAATAATTATCTTATGGACTTATTTCATTTCTATACCGCTCAAGAGCCGAAACTCTCTGAGCAGCACACAAAAATCTTCTCAAGCTTCACTAGGTATTGCTCATATATTTTCAAGCTTATCTTCACTGCCATAATGGTTATTAGAAACTTGCTTTCAATCTATGATCAACAAACAGCTTTCTGCACCATTTTCTGCGCTCGCACAGAACTGTGGAATATAGAAGTGATTCACACGTTCCCTGTTCATGATTTATCAAAGATAGGCATTATATTTAAGGTTTACGCTGATGTTTATGTTGTTTAAAAATAATAAAATACTGTCGCAAAGCCAGAAACTACCTGAGCAGGATCTCTCTCTCTCTCTCTCTCTCAATATCTCTCTCAATATCTCTCTGCTCAAGCAAACTCTTGTAGTGCCAGACCAAGATGGGATTAGGGTTGGCATCTTTAATGAAGGCATCCTGGCCACAAAGGGCAATTTCAATGCAACTGGCGGTCTCTTATGCAGATACTCCAAGCCAAACACTCTCTGGCTGCCTCTACAAGAGAGGTTTAATGCTCTTTGAAGTCTCATTAAAAAATTTACCTCCACACCAGCGGAGCGCAAATGGGGCGTAGAGGCGCGTTATCTCTCCGATTATGCGCATTATCGAATGCACGTTAAATAGCGAGTTTTATTTTGCTCCGTCCGTTAAAGCGCATTTTGACTGTGTGAATATGCGCTTATGCACATTAACTATTTGTAAACCACATTTTAGACATCCTTTAATGCGCTTCGCCGCCTCTCGCCGCCTCTCGTGCAGAGGGATTAGGTGTAAATGCGCTTCTGCGATTATGCGCATAATCGCCTAACCAGCCGCAAAAGCGAATCCTTGTAGAGGGGACCTCTGAGACCATGCCAATGAGGAGCATTTAGGACTGTGACCTTGCTTATCAGGCTCCACATTAATCTCAAGTTCTTCCACCCACTCGACAAGGACTATAATGTGTCTACCTCAGTAACATAAACTATGGTGGGTGAAGCTGGAGCTGTGGGTAGAACGTTGGGTGTTTAGGAGTAGATTGGTAGAAGGATGTTCCCATATCTCAGTTATTTAATAACAGAGGCAACAAAATTGTCTTCCCCCCACCCCCAACCACCCCCATTGTACTGCTGATATGCAAAAAAAATATCTTGGAGTAACCTGCAGTAGATTTTTGTGTTGAGAGATTGTGAGCTCCATTTAGTTCTAGTCTTCAAAACAAACCACCAGGTTTGGACATCAGGAGAAACTTCCTGACTGTTAGAGCAGTACAACACTGGAACCAATAACCTAGGGAGGTGGTGGGCTCTCCCACATTAGAGGCATTCAAGAAGCAGCTGGACAGCCATCTTTAGGGTGGATTCCTGCACTGAGCTGGGGGTTGAACTTGATGGCCTTATAGGCCCCTTCCAACTCTACTATTCTATGATTCTACGATGATTCTAAAAGTATGTTTTTTTGCACCAAGGTCTGGTCGGTGAGTTTTGGAGTTTTAGTAAAAAACAAAACAAGGAAGAGCCTGTAAATCTTAATTCTTCCCACTTCTGATGTAGGGGACAGGATATATTGAAAAGCCTCAGTGAAGAACAGGCACATCTTAAAACTTTTATTTATTACGAGAACACCAAGAAAGACACACAGATCTGGCAGTGAGAAGAAACTGACAGTAAAAGAGCCACCACCCTACCTTACATTATATAGAATTGGTGTAAAAGAGGCTTAAGTTCTTGGGAAGGAAGAGAGGAGGAAGACTCCAAAGGGTAACTAAAACCAGTTAAGTATATAATTTGAGTCGGAGGACTCTTCTTCAGTCACAGTTTTATCAAGGCAGGTAAAGGGATTCTACATGCTATCATCTGTTGAAGTTAAGAGGAAGCCCTAAATGCTGCACCTAAAACAGTTTAAGAAGACATTTTGAAGCTTATGTGTCTCTTCATTGATGGATGTACTTGTAGGCTCCCTTTCTTCTTCCTCAGGTACTTAGGGGACAAAGATATGATCAAACAATGGTTCTAACCAGCAATGACTATATTCTTGGTTGGAATCGCAGAAGCGTGTGGTTTCAGCACTCTGGATAGTTCCCTATTTCAGGCTGATGGGAGCAAAATACTAGAGCCATGAACATCGTCCTCACGCGTAGAAAGACCTATGCACTGCTGTAGATTTCAGATTCAACCAACAGGTCTGAGAGGTTTCCTTGAAATCTTGATATGCAACGTTTTGGGGGAGTTAGGGGAAGAGGGAGGTAACAGGATCCCGTTTTAGACTGAGACAGAGTCTTCATCCTGACTAAAACCCCATTTTAAACCAGTCTCTTTCACCATTGTGCTGAAGAGAATGTGGTCTCATTGGTTCCGTAATATACTAGTGCAAAGCCCCTGTCGCCATAGGAGCTAGTCATCTGAGGGTGACGCCATACTGTTCCTTGAGTCCCGCTATGCCAGTCGTACAGAAGATGCATGGAGTTTACTGTCCTTCAAGGCAATTGAGGGCTTTTGATCCTCACTTCCTCACACCCGTCACCACTGAACGGCATTCGCTTTTTCCCCTCAGGCCTCAAGCCTACCTCCTTCCCTCTTCCCCCACACGGTAAAGCCCGGCTTTCCCTAGGGTTGCTTCTTTTCCTCCTCTGCCGCTGCCACACAGCATTCATTGCTGCTTCCATCATCATCATCTCTGTCACCAATATGGCTGCTCCAAGAGCAGGCTTGACTCACAAAGGCCAAGGCCCTCCCTCCATCCCCATCTTTGTGTATGTGCCTCAGACTCCTGACCAGGGCATGTAAACATACTGTTGGGCTGATGAAGCTTGAGATTTGCACTTTTTTATACTTTCAAAATTTTCTGCACATCTACACTGCTCAAAGTTCATTTTAATACAAAAATGAGCAAAATCGGAAATAACTGAATATGTGAAATAACTGAAGAGCAAATTAAATATTGTGGAGCCCTACTCCTATTCTGAATTTTCAAGAAGGAGAACAAACAACTTTAACATAAAGACTTGCTGGCCATCCTGCTTGCTGCTGCCCAATTTGAGATTGCGTTAAATTGGAAATCATCTGCTGGATTGTCAGTACAAAAATGGATGAATAGAATATGGAATATTGCTCTTTCTGAAAAGCTGATGCCTAGGCCATGCCCTATAAAAGGACTGGAAAACTAAGACCTATTTATAGACATGTGGTATCCATTTATTGCATATGCAAATACCCATTTGGCAACTATTGCTCCGCCATCTGCACAGTTCAGAGTGTGGAGTGACGCACTGTAACACTGCTAAAAAACCCAAAGGAGGAGGGCATCTGAGTCAGGACAGAAAAAGGGGAGAAACAGGTTCTCAGGATGCTAAAATGCTTTATTTCAAAGCCCAACATGTTTTGGCCTGTGTTCTTTCAAAGGCTTTCCTCAGAGGGTTGATAAGAGATGTCTGCAGAAATACTCCTAACAAAGTGATTGTCTTCTACAATAATTAATGGTGACTGAGATGAAACTTGTTAGGCTTTGAAATAAAGTATTTTAACATCCTGAGAACTTGTTTCTCCCCTTTTTTCTGTACTGTAACACTGCTAGCCTCATAATCTGAACCTGTTTTGTTTTTGTATTATATTAAACCTCAATTTTCAAAAAAAGAAGAAAAAAGAATGAATGAATGAACCAGAGATGGAAGAAAATTTGTCTGTGCTTTTGTGTAGCAGGAAGGCAGGCTAGATCAGGAAGAGCTTTAAAAGAAAACAGAGGTACACCATTGGTGTGAATCAGGGCTTTGAGGTTTGCATGAAGGGAATGGACCATAATTCAGTGGTAGAGCACATAAATTGCAGACAGAAGGTCCCGAGTTCAATCTTTGTTGCACTCATGTCATGCTTGTGGGTCCCTGGTCAACAGCTGGTTGGCCACTGTGTGAACAGATTGCTGGACTAGTTGGACCCTATGGTCTGATCTTATGTTGTTAGTGGGCCTGTTCAGATGACATGCTAAGCCATGGTTAAGTTGCTGACCCTTTTGCAGAAAATGGTTGATTAGCATGTTTAAACCGTAGATATGTAGCCACCATGGTTAGGAATGGTTCATACAACATGTTAAGCTATAATTTTTAGCTCAAAATGCTTAACCACCCTGGCTTAGCGTGTCGTCTGAACAGGGTCAGGAAGTGCTAGGAAAACGTCTCCCTCTGCTTGAAACCTCCTGGTGAGAATATGCTGGGCCAGATGGACCAATAGTTTCCTGTGTTCCTTTGAAGGAAGTAACGACGCTTACTCAAGCCATGGTGTTTAAAGTCACATGGCAGAAATCTATGTAGAGAGTTACAAACAAGTTAACACATGACAAACACATATGCTAAGTTGCAAGAAATAGATGGAAAGAGGAACTGTTTCTACATCTGTGCCGCATTCATGACTACAAAAATAGCTGTTGAAAATGAGAAAAAGTTTAAGGAATTCCCAAGGAGGTGAAAGTATTAAGGGAAGAGAGGGTGGATTGGCAAAGAGGCAACAGCAGGGAAATATTTCTTAGGGAGACATTCTCGAGTAGAGAGAGGGGGGGGGTCAGTGGGTGGGTGAGAAAGGAAGCCCTCCTCCTGCGTCTCATCTTCAGCTATCCCTGTAGCAGTCCCTCCTCCTTTGCCTGGAGTCTGTGTAGAGGAAGAGAAGCTGCAGCAGCAGCAGCAGTGAGGTTGCGTGTGAAGCTAGCAGCAGTACACAAGCCCACACATTGCTCTATCCGGATTTATTCACAGCTTCTGGCGCTGGCCAAATCTGCTCTATGCGGAGCTCAGCAGTGTGCTCCTGCATCCTTTGCGGTGCTGGAGGAGGTCCTGGGGCCCAGCGCTAGGGTGTGCTGCTGCTGCTGTTGCTGCTGCTGCTGCTGCTGCTCTGAAACCTGGTCTGGCCTCTTCCTTTGCAGCTCTTACCTCTGGGAAAGAACTGTGGGCCGCCAGAGCGATGCCTCAGAGACAGGCAGGCCTTCCAGCCAATGTAGTACTCAGGCTGAGGAGCCAGGCCTGAGGCAGCAGCTCCATATTGAGACTGGATATAGAGGAAACTACTCCCACCAAGTCAGAACACTGGTCCTACATCTACTCTGACAGGCTGTTCACGGTCTCAAGCAAGAGGGAGGCCTCCCGCTACTGGTCATTTTAAGTAGAGATGCTGTGCATGTAAAATAGGTGCTCTTCCACTGAGCTATGCCCCCCCCCCCCACTCAGCGCTTATAGAAGGCCAGATCAGATGGGACCCTAGTGACTACTCAAGTCACCCGATCTGTCCGGACGGAAAGGCCCCCCCCCATCTGCAGTAGCAGCACTGTAGAGCAACCCAGGCCAAGGCAGCAGTGTCCTTTGCCTGCAAGTGCCCCAGTAGAGAGTCCAAAACACCCTCCTCAGGCTCTGGAAAGATAAACACAGTCATGACAAGGCACAAGTTTACCTGGGACTAGGTACAAAAAGTTCCCTGCTGTGTCAGGGAAACCAGGAAGTAGCATTAGACAGAACGGGAGTTGGTGTCCCTGCTACTATTGCCACATATCATTTCTTTAATGCCGTCCATGCACCAGGCACCGTAAGAAATATCAGTGTATTCTTGCTCCTGTGCAGACTGTTTATAATCTACATTTGACTGACAAGAAAGCAATGGAGAAGGTTGGGGTGAAAAAGAGTCAAGTGACAGTCAAGGAAAAAGCAAAGTGGTTCAAAAACGCGTTGAGAGGCAGCCTGAAGAATACAGAAGGGAGGGATGGTTTCCTTTCCGCTCCCAGTCACAAGTCACAATCAAACTATCACCAGGGGACACATATTGAGCCAACAGCAGTCAAGGCAAAGAAACACGCGGGGACGGGCTTGTGGACAAAGGGGTGGCAACAGGCCAGCGGGCAGACAAGCCCTGGAGCAGTGGCAATGCAGCAGGAGATGGGCCTGAAAAAGAGGGGCGGCTGTGGAGGGCAGGGGGAGACAGGGGCTAGGGCCGGCAAGAGCTTGCTGTTTAAGCCCCTGCTTAATTTGCTCAGGGCAGCAGCGGTATACGGTCCCTTTCAGGCTCTATAGCCGGCCTAGATGAAGTGAAGGGCACACATGCAACCCTCTTGATTATGATTGAGGGGCTTGTGGCCTATATCACACACTGGACCAGCCTTTCCCAACCCAGGGCCATCCAGATGTGTCAGACAACAAATGCCAACAGTGGCTATGCTGGCCGAGGATGATGGGGGCTGTAGTCCAACACACCTGGAAGGCACTAAGTTGGGAAAGGCTGCACTTCACTGTTGCTTCCATTATAGGATCCCTGGGAAGCAAGCATCAGAGAAAGGCAGGAGCACCATGCAGGCTGGGGCGCCTTCCTGGGAAGCAGGAGAGCCGCAACATCATGGTGGGAGTCTTCTGCTGGCCCACGACCTGTGGGGCCTTCCCCCCTCCCTCCCCTCCCAGGGTGAGTGAGCCCCTCCCCTGTCCTTGTGCTCACCATGGAGTGCCGCTTGCTCCTGAGGTCTGAGGCCAGCTTGTAGTTCTGCATCATTTTTTCTTGGGTGGCATAGCCCAGGTAGACTTTGGAGAAAGCCCCCGAGCCTATCTTCTTGGAAGAGAGGAGGTAGCCATTCTCCTTGCTTTCCCGAACCTGCTCCAGGAACGTCCTCCTGTCAGCCTCGCGCTTAGAAAAACTCTTCATGGCGCTGCAGTTGCTGAAGAGAGGTCAGCCCTACTGAGGTGGGGAAAGGCGCAGGGGCGGCGCAGGGGCTGGAGGAAACGCCAAAGGGGCCAGAGTCCAGATAAACACATCAGCTCTGCAAGGAGGGTAAAACACAAAGCTGCGGTCTCTTCTAGCACGGAGCCTTGCTCATCTTTCGGTCTGGCTGCTGCTACTGGCCAAACACTGGGGATGGCAAGTCCAGAGGGCTCCTTGTTGCTCTTCAGATGGAGCAGTTTCCACAGTGACCGGCGGTGGGGGTGGGTGGAACAAGCATTCCAGCAGCAGCCTTCTAGAACTTTAGTATAACAAGCAGTTTTAGAACCTCTGGCCTCGGCGAGGGTGGGGTGAGGGACAGATGTTGCCCTGGATCTCCCCCACCACCACGGCCCCTGCAGCCAGCAACAAGAGCGTCATCCACGAGAGAGCTCCCAAAATTACTCTACAGCACAGAGCCATCGCACTACTTCACAGGTGGAGCATCGCAGAAGCCAGGTGGGTAATGGGCACCGTGTTCACCCCACAGCCAGGGCAGTTTGGCTGAGTTCGTTCTACCTACAGAGCAGCTGACGGTCAATTGCTTAGTCTCACAATATCCTTGTGAGGTAGACTAGGCCAGTGATTTGTCTAAGGCCAAGCAGTAAACTTCACAGCCAGCTAGGAAATGGAACCTGGGGGCTTTTCACATCCAATCCCCACATGAGTGCCACCGTATCACCAGCTACGCCACCTTGAATTCAAAGCTCCTCCCTGCCTTGACAGTTCCATGCACGGCATTTCTCCAACAGCAAATATAGAAGAGGTCGTGGCACTACTGAACGTGGAACATTTCTTTTAAAATGGAAAACAAAACCCAATAGGGGTGGGACCTTAAGGTCTGGTCAGGTAGTTGCCATGTTAGCCCCCTTTTCAGTGCCAAGCAGCTCCCTTTGAACTAATGCTAGGGCATCTTCTTCCTAACCAAACAATGAGCATCTCTTGAATACTACTAATAATAATATAATCCTATAGAACTAGTTTCCTCAGCATTGTATAACCATTTTAAAACAGAGTAATAATGCAATAAATACAGGGAGTAAGGAGATATGAAAGTGTTCGCAATGGTAAAAATTAGGAAATCCAACTTCTAACTCACAGAATCAGAGAATAGTAGAGTTGGAAGGGGCCTACAAGGCCATTGAGTTCAATACCCTGCTTAATGCAGGAATCCAAGCATGCCTGACAGATGGTTGTCCAGCTGCCTCTTGAAGGCCTCTAGGGTGGGAGAGCCCACCACCTCCCTAGGTCATGGGTTCCATTGTCATACTGCTCTAACAGTCAAGAAGTTTTTCCTGACGTCCAGCCGGAATCTGGCTTCCTGTAACGTGAGCTCCTTATTCCATGTTGTTATGTTGATTTTTTCAGCATGATTGATGGACATGGTGTTTTACAGGGTAACATTAGCAAAGGAGATAGATCCCTGCCGGAAAGAGCTTGCACTTTACATTCCGGCAGTGGAGGAGACAAGAGAAAGGAGCAGAGAAAAAGGAGAGGCAATGGCAATAAACAGAGAGAGGTGGAGGGGGTTAGCAGTGGGATGCATTGCTGTTCATATATACATGTATGCTGCCCCATCGATATCCAAGGCACTATGGTTTTGGCAGTGGAAACATGGTGTTTATGCCCCCACAACCTTGTCCAATCACAATATAGCACGGAGAGGTTCTCAGTGGCGAAGGATCTTCCTGTGCTGCTTCATTTCCACGCAGCTCCAGCAGGTGGCACAGAGCAGGTCCGCTGCTCTCTTGCAGTATGTTTCCTTCAGCTCCTGCAGTGAGTGGTGAGGGAGGCATGACAGTCAGGTCTGCAAGCCAAGCCCGGCGTAAGCCCTTCTTCCCGCAAAGAGACAAGAAAAGGATGAGTGGATGATGATATCTGGGAGCCAAGACGGAAGGGCAACACTCCTCCCTCTTGCTGTAGGTGAATTAGCAATAGGCTGAAGGTGCACCGATCCAGCCCCAGGTCTTCTCAGCTTGGCAAGTCCACCTGCTCTCTTCTCTGGCTCTGGCTGATGCCCGTCATCAGGAGCTTGGCAAGTGGAGACAGCAGATCTAAAAACAAGGACAGTGACCAGCATTTACCAACTGGCAGATTCAACGGGAATTATCCTGGCAGGAAGCTGCTTCATATCGCCATCTCCTTCTGGACCTGATGCTGGCAGTTGGAGCTCTCTCTTATCTGGAGGTTGGTGGACAAGGGTTGCACTGCTTTTGCTTTAGGAATATTGCATAGGGGGGATGAGTGCATGCTGTAGATTTTTTGTTCTGTCTTTGAGTTGGTGGGCAAGCTCTGTCAACACCAGCTACCGAATGATAACATGAGTCAAGTATTCCAAAATAGCTTGGAGCGATGGCTTTGGGGGAAGGAAGGGACAGCATCAGAGGTCATAGGAAGAGAGGAAAACCCATGGAAGTACTGAATTGGAAAGTTTATTCTTGAAGAATAAAAAATAATGCAAACCACAATATATTTTGATTACAATTATCCCCAAAGGCAATTGGATCAGCTATAATAATAATAATAATAATAATAATCATCTATTTATTTCTAACCTGCCTCTCCCTCCTAACAGATCGAGGCGAGGAACAGCATCAAACATAAAATACAAAACTGATTAAAACTCATAAAACCAATACATCATTAAAATACCAATAAAATACCAATAAAACACCAATTCAACTGGGTAGGCCTGCCGGAAGAGATCAGTCTTCACGGCTCTCTTAAATTCTAGAAGACTGCTAATTTGTCGAATCTCCTCTGGCAGGCCCTTCCACAGTCTGGGAGCAGCAGAAGAGAAGGTCCTCTGGGTAACACTCGTCAGCCTAGTTCTGGCTCATTGAAGTAAATTCTTCCCAGAGGACCTGAGTGTGCGGTGCAGATTATACGGGAGAAGGCGATTCCGCAGGTAACCTGGACCCAAACCATGTAGGGTTTTAAAGGTAGTAACCAACACATCAACTCTTGGGCCTGAGTTTAAAAGGCCTTGAACCACTTGGGAAAGCTCTACTGGATGACATTGAGAGACTGCCATAGGGGTATTACTTCACCACCATCACAGTAGGTGTGATAATAAGGCCAGGCTTAACAGTTAAAATGTTTTAAAATGTTTTAATGTCAGCTATTTTATGTTTATGTTTGTATAGTGACTTTTTAGTGTTAAATCTTTTAATTTTTGTAAACCACCCAGAGAGCTTCAGCTATGGGGCGGTATATAAGTGTAATAAATAATAATATTAATAATAATACTTCGCCCGGAAGCTAATTGGCAGCCAGTGGAGTGATTTTAAGACTGGTGTAATGTGTTCACCCTAGGTGTACCAGTGACCAACCTGGCTGCCATATTTTGAACTAGTTGAAGTTTCCGGACTAGGCACAAAGGTAGCCCTATGTACAGTTATCCTTTTCCTTCAAAAGGAAATCTTTGGGGAACTATTTTTTGTCTTGAAAGGGTCTCTCTCATGAGCTTAACAAGTAGGCTTAAGGGTTACACTTAGGGAATAGCCCTACCTTTGCTCTGCCCTCCGGGCAGGTGTGCTGAGCAGGAAAGAGATTTTTGGAAGGCATTAAGGCTAAGAGAGAGAAGAGGGCTTGGAGATACCTGGATTGCCTTAGATACTATGACAGAGAATCTACAGCTGTTTCATCTTCCAGATGTCCAGGACGAGCAAGGTTACTAAGCAGGGAAAACATGTAACGTAGATTCCCCCCATAGTGCCTTTTATAGACACAGGGCAAACTGAGCCTGAAGGGGAGGAATATGTCCAAAGCCCCACAGTCCAAAGTCTCCAAGTACCAAAACCTTTTACGTTCTAGTCTAGAGACATGGGCCTGGCTGCGTAAATCCAGAGGTTTTCTATGTAGCAACCATAGTAAGATCTTATATGGGCAGAGAAAGTAGTTTTCCACAGGCTCAGAAATCATGCTGCAAACTACCCAATCTGCCCTCCAGAACAGAACCAGCAAAACCTGGTTTTTAGCAAAAACACATCTCTAGCCACTGAGAAGAGGGGAGAATAGTAGGAGTGAGGTGGGTGATAGGGGCTAGTCATTAGAGACAACCTAGGTGGGGAATTCAGTGGACAGGCATTTAGATTTCACTCTCTATAACGTCCTGGCACTCTATTCAAGAGCATATCAAGAGCACTGGTGGAACAGGCCAAGTACCCCATTCCTAACAAAAACAAAGAATAGAGCCCTGCTCTCTTTTGTATATGGTCAAGAAGGAAGGGCTCCTGCTGCTGTAACTGTTGTGAAGAAGAAGGAATGTCACCAGGTGCTGCATGCATACAAAGGACACCTGCTGAAATTGCCCTTTTTAATAGAACTGTTACAGGTACAGGAGCCCCCCGGTCCTCCTTTCCATAGGGTCACCCTAGTGTGTGGCCATCTAGGGGACACCTGAGGGCTAGATTTGGCCTCTGGGCCTGAGGTTCTGCACCCGTTATAAGGGAACCCTGGTAAACTGTATAAAAGAGCCAAGTACCCTGTTCCTAACAAAAACAATGAACAGAGCTCTTTTGTATCTGAGCACTCTAGTATAGCTCCTGCAGCTTTAACCTTTATGAGGAAGAGGGCATTTCACCAGGTGCTGCGTGCATACAAATGGCACCTGCTGGAATTCCCTTTTCTGTGTAAGTGTTCAAGATGCAGGAGCCCTGCCCTCCTTTCCATATAGGGTCACTCTAATTTTAAACTCATTTAAATCGTAGCACCACAACTACTGCAGGAACACAGCGGAGTTCGCCTCTGGCCTGGCCACTCTCTGGATGGTCATTTGCCCCCCCCCATCTCCCCCTGCCCCGGACTTTGGCCTCAAG
This sequence comes from Anniella stebbinsi, assembly GCA_029215795.1. Classification (NCBI taxonomy): domain Eukaryota; kingdom Metazoa; phylum Chordata; class Lepidosauria; order Squamata; family Anniellidae; genus Anniella; species Anniella stebbinsi. Next base: position 119,131,728 of record JARDYH010000006.1, on the reverse strand, counting down.
GTCCAGCCCAGCCACCCCCCCCCCCCCCGCATGTCCGTCTCGTGAGGGGCGCTTGCGACAACCCTGAGGGCCAAAGAAACGACAAGTGCTGGAGGCCTGGTGGAGGGTGGCTTGGAGACCAGGCCTGTTATCACGCGAGGCCCGGTGACGCAGCCCTGCGGCGTCGGAGGCGGCAGGAGAAATTGGGAGTTCGGCGGCTCTGGAGTTGCAGCTCCCGCCGCAGGTAGAGCCGAGCCAGAGGCTGGTTTCGGACGACACCTTAGCCAACATATGCGTGTGAAATAGGGTCCTGTCAGTTGTGTGTGCCTTGTGTGTTGCCCTCCACACGACGGACCATTGTTCTCCCCCCTCCCCACCCCCGCCGCCTCTGTTATCATGTGGTCCGAAACAGGCCAGGAAGTCCCAGGGCGGCAGCAGCGGCAGCAGCAGCTCGGCTCCTCCGGCGCCGCCGTAACCCGGCCCGGCCTCCTTCCCCCGGCTGCGCTGAGGTGGGGGTGGGGGCAGAGAAGCGTTTATAGGGCGGCGACGGTGCTTGTGGAGAACAACGGAAGGCGGGCAGCGCCCTCGCTGTTCCTCCGGGGAGGCGGAGGAGCCGCCGCCGCCGCCGCCGGAATCCCCTCAGGGGAAGGCCGCGGGGCCTCCTCAGCCGCCCCGTAACCGCCCACGGGGGCGCGACGCCCAACACCCAGCCCGCCAAAACACCTGTGGAGGGAGGGAGGGAGGGAGGGAGGGGGGAGGGGCGACAGCCGCCTCAGGCAGGCAGGCAGGCAGGCAGGCCGGCCGCCCCTCCCCCCACGCGTCTCGTCACGGCCCCACCCCGAGAGGGACCCCATGGGGGAATCGTGTTGCGCATGCGCGTGGTTTGTGTGAGTTTTTTTGGGTCCCCCAAGGGGGCGGAGTCATGTCAGAGCCCCATAGAGATAAGAAAGAGTAGAACGGAGACGGGGAGGGTAGTAGTTCCCAATGTCAGGCCTACGTAGAGTACACCCATTAAAAGGAATGGGGCGCAGGTTTATTGTATCTTATTTCAATGGGTCTACGCGACGTAGGACTAACGATTGGCTCTTCCGTGGGGGACTCTGCTGCGGGGGGGGGGAGCGACAGCGGGGCTGCACTGCAGTGAAGCGGCGGCTTGGAGGGGCGTGGCCTGCAGCCCTCCCCCCTCCCCTCCCCTCCCCTCCTGAGCCCCCTTTCTGGGGCTGGACGCCTGGGTCCTTCTGCTGCCATGGCGTCGAGCGCCACAGGAGCCGCCACTCTAGCCCTTTCGTATCTCTAGGGAGAGCCCGTGAGTGGGCGGGGCCAAGGAGCTCCGCTCTCTCGCACAGGTGAGGGCGGGGCCTTAAATACCCGGAAGCGGAGAGCCGCCGCCGCCGCCGCCGCCGCCGCCCCGGGCAGAGCAGGTGAGTGGCGTCGCTGGTGGGAGGGACCCAGGCGTCCTGCCTCTCCTCCCTTCTCTGGTCGCTCCAGGTGGGAGCTTGTCCTGCCCCCCCTTCCAGGTAGGGGAGGGACACAGGTGCCCCCCCCCTTTGGCCCTTCCGCTGCAGGCTCTGAGGGTGGGAGCCAAGGACAGGGGGCGGAGGCTGGGGGGGGGCTGCCGGGCCTGGGCTCTCTGCCTGCCTGCCTGCCTGCCGAGCGGTGGGTCACCTGCTGGTGGCCTCCCCACCCCCTCCCGCCCCCTTCCCTGTGCTCCTTCCTCAGCCTCCGCTGCAATGAGGCCGCACGTGCCCCGAGGCGGCGGCGGCTGCGGCTGCCGGGGGCTTTCAGGGGCTTTCAGGGCTGCGCACCCCGAGGCCTCTGAGCTGCCCTTGCCGCAGTCAAGGGCGAGAAACCCTTCCTCCCCCCCCGCCCCCTCCCACGGTGCTGCTGCTGGCTGCGTGCCTGGTGAGCCGAGCCTTCTTGGCCCCACCGCGGTGCCCGGCCTGTGTGCCTAGGAGCCGCCGCTTGCGTGCTCCGTGGGGGCAGAGCGCGCCCTGTTATGTGGGTCTCCTGAGTCCTCTAGTTCTGGGAGAGGCGCCTTGCTCCGCTGCCCCACATCAGCAGTTCCCTCCTTCCTTCCTTCCTTCCTTCCTTCCTTCGAAGGCTGCTCCTTCCAGGCTGCTGCTGCTGCTGCTGCCTTGCTCTCATCCCAGCTAGGCGCCCCCCTCCCTTCTTATTGCCTTGTGCTCGGTGAAGCAGCCAGCCTTGCAACGCTTCTGTTTGCTGGCCTACTTCTGCATTTCAGGAGCTCTTTTTCAACACTAGCTTTTTCTCCCGTTTCCCACGTTGCTCCATTCTGATGTTTTCTTTGCCTTCATGTGTAACTGGGGCTGGGGGGGGGGGCATGTTAGTTTATTGCAGCAAAAACAGCACTGCCTTGTATTCATTTATTGTTTATTCATTCATTCATTGTATTTCTATACTCTATACCACCTAATAGCTGAAGCTCTCTGGGAGGTTTACAGAAATTAAAACCATGAAAACCATTAAAAATAGAAGACCAACAACAGTATAAAAACATAATATGAAATTCAGTATAAAAGCACAACCAGGATAAAACTAAGCAGCCATGCAGAAATTAATAGATTTAAAATACAAATTTAAACAGCAAGGTTAAAAATTAAATTGACAAATGGTTAAAATACTGAGAAAATTTTAAAGGCTGAAGGTTTAGTATGACATTCAATAGATGCAGGAAGTGTTTCCCCTCTACTGGAAGTAGTTCTAGTATCTGAGGTGTTGGTCCTGGAAATCTGAGCTTCAAAAGCCTTCCTAGATTGTTGCCACAGGGGCAGCCTATTTTAGCTTGAACCCCTTGTTGCCTTATTGAAGCCTCAAGAGAGGCCTTTCAACCTTTTACAATGGGTGGGGGGATTGTACCAAAACTGGAAACCATCCAATGATTGCCAGTCAAACAAACCAGGATGTGGCTGTTGGGGCCACAGGATAGCTGGGGTTGGGGACTTCTGGACTGCATGATACAGGCAAGAGGCACTAAGGCTGAAGGTCTTTTAAATAGTGTTTTCATTTCGGGTTCTCCTTACCCACTGGCTGCTTGCTCCTGTTACACAGGCCAGAGCCCCTTGCGATTCTCCTGGACTCTCAAGTATGGATGGCTGCAGTAAAGCTAGAGAGTACTTCTAAACCGTCTTCCCAGAGGGCTGTTGCTCCAGCCCATGGCTGTCTTCTGAGCAAGAGCGCTGTGCAGTGGTGGGTGCTTGGCTTTGAAACGGAGGCCTCGGAGCTCAGGCCCAACTCTCTAATCCCAGAGCGTCTGTTGAAGGGCAAAAACAACAAAGAATCTTGTGGCACCTTGAAGACTTACACATTTACTTTGGCATAAGTGTTCATGTACACTGTCCATCAAGTGCTAATGTTTTGGGCCACAAAATGTTCTGCAAAAATGACTTCTGCGTGGGTGATATTGTGAGAGTCATGTTTTTGAGACTTCAGCATCCAAGTAATTCCAGTTCTGTTTTTGCTGTTTTTGGCGGTCATAGACTCTTGTTTTCCGTGGGCACCCATGTCTGGAAAGGCAAATCTGCACTATTTTTTTAAAAGTCAGCCTTATCTATCTCAGCTGCATTTCTGTACCACAGCACCCCACTTGCTTGGCCAGTATGACAGACCATTCGGAATTGCAGGTGATGTCCAGAGTGACTGAATGGCTAGTTGGTAAATGACTAGATATAAGCATGGCAAAAAAGGAGAGAAGCAGGTTCTCAGAATATTAAGATACTTTATTTCCAAGGATTCTGAGAACCTGCTTCTCTCCTTTTTTTGCCCTGAGTTGGATGCTCTCCTCCCTTTGGTTTTTAGATATAAGCATGGAAACTTGTAAGATCTGTCTTAAGGACTGCAATCTTGTTCATAGGGCAAGGAAGAAGGAAGGAACCCGGCAGTTCAGGAATCCAGTGCCTCCAGTGTGATCTTCTCAGATGTTTCCTTTGAAAGGATGAGCGAGCTGGAGATGACCTGTTTCCTGTCACCTGGAAGTGGCCAGAGGCTTGGAGGCAGAGCAGAAGTCCCTGTGCTGGCTCCACTTTTTCTACATGGAACTGGAATAGGGTCCTGGAGGGCTTCCGACCTCTGAGCCTCACGGGTGAACTTTGGTCCTTCCGGCTCTGAAGTTGAACAGTGGCCGCTACTCTCTGTGTCTGTGTAGTGGACTCGTGCCATAGTCCTGGGCCAAAATAGGGCCTCCTGGAGCCTTGTGCTTCGAACAGCAGGACTCTGATCAGTGGGCTGGAAACCCAAAGACAAGGAAGATGTCTGAATCACGGGTGAAAAGTAAGTACAGCATGTTGTTCCTCCTTCTGTAGAAGGCTGGATAGGTAGGTGTATGTGTTAAGGCGTTGGCTGGAAGGATCGTTTGTCAGCTTTGGGAATATCCCAAGATCACTTTTGGGGGCCTCAGAGGTTCCTGAAGCTTTAAGGCTCCAACAGATGTCAGTTTAGGTCTTTGTGAAATCTTATGGATCATCCCTCCCTCAGTGCGGTTCGGGAGGCAGAAAACGTTACATCTTTTAAACACTTCCTGAAGACATACCTTTTTACACAGGCTTTCCCTGGTTTTTAATGTAGCTCATTTTACACTGCCTTTTAAAAAAACGTTTTAATGTTGACATTTATATTGTTATTCTTAGGGTTTTTAATTGTGCACTGCCCAGAGAGCTTCGGCTGATGGGCAGTATATAAAGATGTAATGAATAAAATAAATAAATAAATAATAAATAAAATAGCCCCAGTCTCCGCCCCATAGATCTTAGATTTTCATGCCCAGCTAGACTGCTTCAGGGTAGAACTTGCGACCTCCTCTTGTACAGCTCCTGACATCCGCAGATGAACTTACAATGGCATTGAAGTCTTTTCCCCCCTCCCTTCTCCCTCAGGAGCGGCAGCAGCGGTGCTCCTGTTCCCAACATGGTCTGTGGCCAGCCAGGGCTCTTAAGGACAGGGAGCTTTTCCCAGCCTTTTCCCAGGGCACCCTGGTCTTACATTTTGGGTGCGAATGTGCCTTCCTGGGCTACCTTCTTGATGAAAATTTTCGCTGATGGTGTAGGCTTCATAGGCAGTGGTGGTGTGATAAATCCTGATGTGCAGGAGCTCGTGTGTGTGTGTGTACACATACCTCCCACTCCACCCGGTGGATGGTGCAACACCCACTTTATTCGCATCAGTGTGGCTGCAGTCCCTGGGAGTAGGCTCCGTTGAGCTCATGGGTGTATGCGACTGGCTGTAGAAGTTCAGCTTGGAAAATACATTGAGCTTTAACCAAAGACCTTCAGCCAGCTGAAAGGCACACTTAATTAGAAATGCAAAACATCTTGCAAAGAAGTGCTTCCATTTAAACTGCTAGTGTGAACCCTATCAAAGAAAAAGTTTGAAGCTTCTGCTTGATCGTTTTCCTAATGTTCTGACTTCCTCATGCGGCCTGATGCCTTCCAGATATAGTGGGCTGCAATTCCCATCAGCCCCGACTAGCATGGCTAATGGTCAGGGATTATGAGAGCTGTATTTCAAAACCTCTGAAGGGCAGGTGTTTTGAAATGCCTGCCCTGCTGTTCTGTCAAAACAATAATAAGATTTGAAAGCCTCATTATTGCTTCATCCATCTCCCAGAGCAAGGTGGGTCTGTCACTCCTATGCTACAAAAAGCCCCAGGATTGTATTCTCCTGCATTCCCTCTCCACTACGCCTGTCCGAAGAATGCTTGGGTCTAGGGGATAAACCAGGTTGCAGCTCTGCTTATGGTTACGCAAGACATGGAGATGCAGAATCTCTATAGAAGCTTGTTTCCAGGCATGCCTCTCTGAAAGTAGTATCCGAGTTTGATAGGTCAGCTCAGACGAGTTTGGGGAGATATTTCATGGCACTAACTGCTTCTACTGACTGAAATTTCTCACTAAACACTTCCCTCTGCCTTTGACATAAAGATGGTCTGTAATTCTCTTCTTTCCATCCTTTGCTGTTGCAAATTGTTCTCAGTGATTGCATTCTAAGAAGTGAACTTAGAAAGCTTCCTCTTGTTTTATACGAAGGGCCAATTCGCACCTTATATGCAAGTAAGCTAGGGTTGCTTTGAAGTGTGTAGGTGACCAGAGGCTTTTGCAGGAAACAGTTACCTATATGATACTCCTGTTTGTTGCTTCATATTTCATTGGACCAATAATATGACCTTGATAGTTGCAGCCCCTTGTGGAAAGAATTTAATCATAAGTGATGGGTCTTTCCTGTAGCTTGTTTCACTGCGTTCCTCCTCCCCCCCCCCCCCCCCCCGGCCACTACTTGGCTCAGTGCAAGTTTATTTACTGTTGTCAAAGTCTGCTTTGATTTCTCCCTCCATGAATGGTAGCTGGCATTTCTGGGGGAGCTCCTTGCTTCTGTCATCAGCCAATTAAATTGCTTTGCTTTCTTCCTAGTGCATCTGGAGCTATTTTGAGTTTGCCAACTGAGAGCATTTTTCATGTAGCCTTGTTGAAGTTAATGGCTTTAATAAATGGGCTGATCCACTGTGGGTCCCTGCTAGTATGGGATCCTGGGCATGGGTCTCCATGCAGGTGCTGATCCATGATTTGCTCCTAAAGTATGCAAGCTTGCTTTAAAGCCACATCTGCTTTGACCTGCTGAGCAATCAAATGGATGTTCGGGTTGAAAAAGAAATTTCTGCATGCAGGATGAAGTGTTGCTAGGAACAGGCAGTAGGTTGAGGCTAAACTTCCCCTTGCTCCGGCTTTGCTCCTTTGAAGTTTTTTGAGCAGAGGAGGGGATGGAGGCCCAAGTTGAGAGACACATGCCAGCATCCTGACCAGCGAGGGAATGAATAAAATATGATGGAAAGAAATTGGCTGAGACGGTTAGACCAGGGAGATGATTCACGTTCAACGATGTCCTGCCAGTCTGCTTGTTTTTGGTTCTCTGTTAGTAGTGTGGATGCATCCGAAGATCAAATACAGTTATGTTGAGATCTCTGCAGAGCCATCCTTGTACTGAGGGATGCTCATTCGGCACGTAGCAAGTGCGCTTGGCTTTCTTTGCACTTCTTAAATCTAGGGACAGAATGGAATGTGGCAAATGCATGCAGCACAACTGCTGCAGCAGACGGAGGCTCCTTTTGTGAAACTGGTACCTCACAGCTGCAGAAAAACGGGGTCCAGCTTCTTGATAGTAAGTGACTTGGGAATCATCCAGGTTGGAGAACACTGGCTAATGGGCTTCACCTCTGGTGACCCCTGAGATAGCGAAATGCAATTCTCAGATGACCAGCATCTCTTAAGTCTTAGTATCACTGAATAGTAGAGTTGGAAGGGGCCGCTAAGGCCATGGAGTCCAACCCCCTGCTCAGCGCAGGAATCCACCTTAAAGCATCCCTGACAGATGGATGTCCAGCTGCCTCTTCAATGCCTCTAGTGTGGGAGAGTCTGCAACCTCCCTAGGTCAGGGGTCCCATTGTCATATTGCTTTAACAGCTGGGAAGTTTTTCCAGATGTCCAGCTGGAATCTGGTTTCTTGTAACTTCAGCCCATTAATGGGTTGAAGTTACAGGAAACCAGTTTTTCTTTTCCTGCTGGACTGCCTGGCTTCAAGGGACAATTTGCCTATTTCTGTCATGTAGCAGCTGATTCTGCTCTGCAATTCCAGCCCTTCTCAAATACTAGCAGTGGCTTGGTCCGTTCCCCTAGGGAGCAGGAATGGTGCTCTTACCGGCTGCCTGCCCTATTTCTCAGGCTGTTTCGATGGCTTTTTCCCACCTTGCCCCCAGTTTGAAGTGTTACTGATGGCAGTGGCAGAAGCTCGTAATAACTCTCCTGGAGAGCTGCTGAAGCGAAGGGCTGCTTCAGGGATCCAGTGTGCCTGTGAAAAGCTCTCTGGATCCCTTGAGCGCTGCAGTAAGACCATAACAGCCATGCTGAATGACCAGAGGTTCATCTAGTCCAGCATTATGTTCACTTGGTGGTCAATCAGCTGCCTGTGGGAAGCCCATGAGGCAATTATTACACTCTCCTGCCCATGTTCCCCAGCAACTGGTGTACCTAGGGACACTGCCTATGAGACTGGAGATTGCATACAGCCATCAGGATTAGTAGACATGAATTGCCTTCTCCTTCAGGAATTGACTAACCCCCTTTTAAAGCTGTCCAAATTGGTGGCCATCACTCCATCTAGCGATAGTGAATTCTGGAGTTCAACTATTGTGTGAAGACAGTGCTTCCTTCTGTCTGTCCTGAAACTCCCTACCATGCATGATTTTGTACACCTATGTCATGTCTCCCCTCACTTGCCTTTTTTCTAAGCTGAAGAGTCGCAGACGTTGTAACCTCTCCTCGTAGCGGAGATGCTCCAGCCTCTTGACCTTTTGGGCCGCCTTTTCCTTCACCCTTTCCAACTCTACAATATCCCATTTGAGATGTGGTGCCCAGAACAGTATTTCAAGTGGAGTTGCACTATAGCTTTTCATAAGAGCAGTATAATATTGTCCATTTTATTCTAGGTTACTTCCCTAATTATGCTCAATGTGGAATTTGCCTTTTAGATAGTAGTTGCGCTCTGGGCCCACGTTTTCATTGAGCTGTCCACCTTAATTCCCAAGATCTTTCTTGGTTGGTCACCATGAGCTTTGATCCCATCACTGTAAACATGAAGTTCATTTCTGGGGTTGTTTTTTTTTGCCCCAATTGCATTTCTCTACCGCCCAATAGCTGAAGCTCTCTGGGCAGTTCACACTTACATTGAACCGCATCTGCCATTCGGATGCCAACTCTCCCAGCTTGGAGAGACCCTTTTGGAGCTCCTCACAATCCCTGGTTTTTTTAATCACCTTAAATAATTTGGTGTTGTCTGTTAACTTGGCCACTTCACTGCTTGGACAAGTTGAAAAGAATTGGTCCCAATACAGAGCCCTGTGGGACCCCACTGTTTTCTTCCCTCCATTGGGAGAGTTTACCGTTCATTCCTACTCTCTGCTTTCTGTTCTTTAACCAGCTTCTGATCCACAAGAGGACCTCTCCCTTTATTCCATGACTGCAAAGTTTGCTCAGGAGTCTTTGGTGAGGGATTTCATCGAAAACCTTTTGGAAGTCCAAACAGCGTCATTCAAAATGCTCTGCCTCTGGAAAGAGAGGGCTAGGAGTCACGGGCTTGGGTTACAATGGGAGGCATTGGTCTCTGGTCTCTTTAACACCACTGATGTGACTCTCTCAGGCAGAAGAGGGCAACCAAAATGGTCAAGGGGCTGGAGCGATGTCCCTTCAAGGAAAAGTTTCAGTGTTAGGGCTCTTTTTTTGCTTCACGAGAATGAGCTGCTCACTAGCACAGTGGTTGTTCAGCCATGGCTGTAGCAGGTAATTAGCTTGTCTTTGTATCCTGCTAGGAAAAAGAAACCAAATGCACAGTTACAAGATGGGGGATCGTTGGCTCAGCAATATGACAAGCGAGAAGGATCTTGGAATTGTTGTAGATCACAAGCTGAATATGAGCCAACAGTGTGATGTGGCTGCAAAAAAAGCAAATGCTATTTTGGGCTGCATTAATAGAGGTATAGCTTCCAAATTGCATGAGGTACTGGTTCCCCTCTATTCAGCACTGGTTAGGCCCCATCGTGTGTCCAGTTCTGGGCACCACACTTCAAGAAGGATGCAGACAATGTGGAGCGTGTTCAGAGGAGGACAACGAGGATGACCAGGGGTCTGGAAACAAAGCCCTATGAGGAGAGACTAAAAGAACTGGGCATGTTTAGCCTGGAGAAAAGAAGTCAGAGGGGAGAAGACATGATAGCACTCTTCAAATACTTGAAAGGTTGTCACATAGAGGAGGGCCAGGATCTCTTCTCAATCATCCCAGAATGCAGGACACGGAATAATGGGCTCAAGTTACAGGAAGCCAGATTCCGTCTGGACATCAGAAAAAACTTCCTGACTGTTAGAGCAGTACGACAATGGAACCCATGACCTAGGGAGGTGGGGGGCTCTCCCACATTAGAGGCCTTCAAGATGCAGCTGGACAACCATCTGTCAGGGATGCTTTAAGGTGGATTCCTGCATTGAGCAGGGGGTTGGACTCCATGACCTTATAGGCCCCTTCCAACTCCACCATTCTCTGATTCTATGATGGGGCAGAGTGTTGTATGGGAAGACAGAATGAGGCCTCTCAGTCAGGCACCATGCTGGAGTGTTAATTCCCTTTGCTGTTTGCCCTGCTCTCCAGGCTTGGAATTCCCTGCGCTTGTGGGCTTGGTTAGTGCAGCAGTATGTCTGATTCGAATGGGGCTGTAAGAAAGCACTTTTCAGCACTGAGCAGTATAAACTATCTTAAGTATGCTCTCCATTGCCCAGGTCCCTGTTTGTGCTTATCACCAAAATGCAGTTCTGCATCATTCCATGTATTTCAAAACATATCTGGATGTATAAAGCCACAGACTAGACCGTGGCCCATTATTTAGTCATTTAATTGGACACTTTATGCCCCAACTTTCTATGGTAGTTATAAAACTCAAGGTTGTTTACAATACAAATATAAATCAAAGAAATTTAAAAACCAAAAATAAAACAGGGACAGGGCACCCTAATATCCATATCAACAGCAGCAGACCTACATCGATGTGACATTAACATAACAGTATAGAAGCACAACTCTTGAATTGAAATGATTAGCTTGGCAGAGACTGTAACTTTGGGGCTAGAGAGAGAGAACCTGGCTCTGTTCTTCCCAATAACCCATAAGCTTCGCATTCTCTTCCTTGAAGTGCAAATAACCCGTTGATTTGAGAAGCGAATGCCCCGAATTGCCGAAAACAACTAGAATGGCCTCTGTCTCCCAATTGGCATCTTTGCAGCTGATTAAATAAAAAGCAATTTCATGGATGCAAGCCAAATGGCCTAACAGAATTGCATCTAGATCAGTTAGCAAGTTAATGACTAATGAGTTGCACTCCTGCCCCCTCAATGCTCTGTCAGAATTTCTGTGCCTTGGGCACTGCTATCGCATGGGAATAACAGCACTCCCTTGCCATACTGACATGTTCCCAACATTTCTCTGCAAAATGTTGGGAACATCTTTTAACTTCTAAGGTCTGTCCTGCCAGTGTGAAATGGGAATTAAAAATCACCAACATGAACCCCCTTCCAAGAATATTTTCAGATGGTAGGAAGGATCTGCTCTTCCAAATAGTTCCCTCATTCTTGAATTACTCCTTTCTGGTTCTATTAACTTTTTGTTGATTGTAGTATCTTATAAATTTTAGACAATGTTAATTCTCTCTTTTTTAAAAATCAATCAAATTATGCCTCGTATTTAAAATAACTCCTTATTTGCAAATTTTGGGGGAAACCTTGGGTGGCAGCAATTTATCATTGTGCTCATGGTCTTTTCACATCATGAGATAAATATCCTTGTTAAAGTAGCTTCTTTTAATCAGTCAGCTGTCTTTTTATACCTCAAGTCCTTAGCACTGCTAGATCTTCCTTAAATTAAATGAGTGGATTTGCATATTTTTTTCTAAATGTAGGTCCACAGAAGCTTTCTATATAGAGGTATTAACTTTTTAAAAATCTGCACTAAGTTCTAGCATACTCTTTGCCAGCTCAGCACAGATGTGCTTGGTGAACTTTCTGCTTTGATCAAGATATTCCTAGAGTAGTTGTGTATCGGAGCTACAGTTCCCAGCATCCAGGGCATTGCACCCATGTGGTAGATGAGGTTCAGTATGCTATTTGGAATCCCAGTCAAAACATCCATCTGGATTTCTTTGGACTTTACTGTCTTGATTACTTTAGGATCTGTTGCGTTCACCAGTGCTTGACGTGAAGAATTCTTGCCTGGTGGGTGGAGTTTTCTAATTTGTGCCTCCTTGAGTTGGATGCTGCCTTCCCAAACTTGAGAGCTGTGTGTTGGACTCAGAGGTTGGGTTTGGGAATGCATCACTCACCAGCTAGTATTTTATTCATATCCTTATTGCAGCTGCCCAAGGCAACTTACAATTTAAAACTTCAAAACAATTTACGAACTTCAGCTAAACTAAAGGCAGGAGAAAAACAACTGTAAAAATGAGCAGAGCGAATACGTTTAAAAACGCTCTAAAACCCAAGTAGGACAAAAAGGGTTTTAACCACCTGTCTAAACCTAAACAAAAACCAGTAGGGATGGTGAATCTGCCCCAACTGAGGTCAGACCCACATCTTGGGAACTCTAATTGCCACGGAGGCCGCTCGCTCTCCCAGGTGGGGAAGAAACCCAGGTTGTGTCTCGTGGCCTGGATGAGGAGGAGCAGCAGCTGTAGTAGCGTGGCACTCCAGCACTGTCCTGGAGGTGAGAAGTGGCTGAATCAATACTTCCCTGGGATTCCATGAGGTGTTGGTAGTAGGCAGAAGGAGCTGGCATGAAACTTGTCTGCAGCCCCTTTCTGGTCATCTCCTTCAGAGCTGGCCACGACGCTGATGGATGCCACCACGGATAAGGACCCGCAGGTCCATGAGCAAATCTTCAGTGCTCTGTGCTTCTTGGGAGGTGAAGAGCCTGAAGAGATCCTGAATGCCTGTGAGGAGTATCTGCGGCAGCATGACAAGGTAAAGCCGGGCAGGCATGACCCCTTGGCTGGGTCTTGCTTGAATGTGTCTATCTTGGCATGAGCTGTGTACGGCTCTTGCGTCCAGAGGAAATGGGGTGGTGGTGGGGAGAGATCTGCGGAAGAGGGGCAGTTGAATGGGATTTGGGGGTGGGGAGGTGCAATTCCAATATGGTGGCTAGAGACCTTTTTGGGAAGCAGGGAGGTAAGCGTGTGCCATGCTGGGCCTTCCTTTCCCCCTCCCCTAAATATTGAGCGCTTCAATGGATTTTCTTCTGCAAGAACAATTGCTAGAAAATATAAAACCCAGTGCTGCTTGCGCCTGTGCCCGTGGCAGGTCCAGGTTCTTGGGGAGCTCCTGTTCTCTCTTAGACAGCCTTGTGCTAAAGACCTTCCTGGTGGATTGTGCCCCATGTTAATGGAGAGGTGTGTGTGCGTGTGTGAATGCCAGTTGGGGTTTATGCCTCCAGTGGACGGATGTCCTGGGTCTCCTCTGACCTTTTCTTTCTCCCCTCCTCTCAGCTGGCTTACCCTCACCGTATAATTATCCTGAGGGCCATGGAAGCGGTGGTGAGGAGCAGCCTTGCTCACCTTGACAAAAGCACGGCAAAGATTGTCATCTTCGTGGCCTCCAATGAAATGACCAAATCGAAGGTATGGGGGGGGGGGCAGCTTCTGTGTGCGTGGTGGTGGGAGGGGCATGTTGCTCAACAGGGGGTCTTCAAGGCCTTTTGGGTGATCAGTCCCACCTGAAGCCTGTCAGGATTGCCTCTCTGCTTGTAAGTTGCTCCCAGCACTTGCTGGGGAAGCAGGGGCTTTTCTCAAATCGTTTCTGAAGCCCTGGGATCCCTTGGTTTCTGCCCCTGGCCCCTGCCTACCTTCGGGTCCTGTGAGGCTTGCCTGCGCTGTTGTAGGCCAACCGAGGAGGTTGGGAATGGGGGGGCTGAGCACAGGTGGCAATGGCCTCCTCTCTTCCTGCCTGGTTTAGGACGTCCTCTTCGAGTGGCAGCAGGCTGCAAGCAATGTCCTCGTGGCTGTTGGGAGGCGCTTCATCAACAAGGTGATGGAGGAGATGCTGACCAAGTTCCAGCCGGGCGTCCTGCCTCACTACTTCATTGTGCAGACTTTTGCCAACCTTTCTGTGGCCAATGGTACGTGGCCACTCCTTTCTCGCCCTCTCTGAAGGAAGGGAATAGCGCCGGCTTGGTATGAATGGGCCGGGAATTGGGGCGTGGGAGGGAGACGCAATGCAGCACCTGTTGCAGGTGGCTGAGACGGTTGGCTGAGAGAGCTCTCTAGAGGGTCTCCGATTGTGGTGGGGAGGCAGGTGAACGTGGCCGAAGGTGGCCCTCCCAGTTGGGTCCCGGACCCTTTGGTGCAGCCGTCCCCAATGCGGCGATCTCCAGGTATTTTGGACTACAACTCCCAGAGTTCCTGGCCATTGGCTATGCTGCTGGTTCAACATGTTTGGAGGGAGCCGGGCTGGAGGAGGCTGCTTTCGGGGCCAGTTGGCGAAGCCGTAGGCGCTTGGCTGGCTGCCCTGCCAACCTGACTTGAGCCACTGGGTGGGCTTCGTGGCAAGCGAGGGACTTTGTGCCCCTGTCAGACCTGGCCGCCGGGGCCAGCCTGCATGGCGTCCCTGCTGGGGGTCCTTGCCAGAGGGTCTGGCGCCAGAGCTCCTCTCTCCACATGTGAAAGGCTGCTGGGTTCAGACCTGAGCTCCTCCAGGCCGTGCTGGGATGGTCCCGATGGCCGCTCTGCTTCCCTTTCCTGCCTGCCCTCTGAACTCGGTCCAGGAAATGGGAACAGATGTGCCAATGAACCGTGGCATTCTGGCTAGCTGGCTGGAGAAGCTGGACTATGGGAGGGGGGGCACCTGTGTGACGTGCCCAGTTGCCACCTGGCCAGCTCTAGGAGGCTGGCTGCTCCCTGAACCTCTGGGTGGGCTTCCTAGGCAGAGGGCAAGCGCCTGGGTGTGTGGTGACGCCTCCCGACTGACGCTACCTGCACCTGAGCCCGCTCTAGGCAACGAGGGTTCGCCAGGGGCCTGAGCCTCCTCTCCCTTGCTCTTTCCCTCCCCGCCAGTGTTTGGGATGGTGCCTTTCCTCAACTCCATCCTGGGGACCATGCTTCCCATGCTGCTGATGGCCAAGCAGGAGAACATGAAGTCGGTCTTTTGCTACGGTAGGCTGACGGTCCGCTCCTTGCCGCGCTCTGGTGGGCAGGCAGGCAGGCAGTTCCCCTGGGGAGGCCACGGCCTGGGCTGCTGCGTATGCTCTGGCGTTGCGTTTAAGGGCTGAACGTGGCCTCAAGCCAAGCTTGGGAATGCGCCCGAGTGGCCTGTGTCTCGGGAGCTTTTATCCCAAAGGTGACTTAAGTCTCCCAAATGCCCCAATCAACAGCCTTCAAATGGAAATGACATTTCGTACCCAACTGTTTGAAGGCTGATCGGCAAGACCCCCCCCCCCCCCCCCGCCCATAGTTGCTCTGAGGGCCACTCCTACCCTCTATGCGTGGAATGGCCATGACACCCGGAAAGCTCCCAGCTGTTTGCACTCTCCCATAAGTCAGCGTATGCTCTGTCCCTATAAGAACTTCCACATTGTTCCTGGAATTCCATGGAATCCAGTTTGGACGGGACCTTGGAGCTCATCTAGTCCACCCCCTGCTCAGTGCTGGCTCTGCCATGCGGGACGCAGCTCCTGCCTCCCCGACAGCCGTCCATCCGGCCTCTGCTTAAAGCCCTCTGGCGAAGGAGAGCCCACCACATCCTGAGGCTGTCGGCTCCGCGGTTGCTTTGCTCTTGCTGTTGGGCCGGTTCTCCCAATGGTTAAGCGAGACCTCTGCTTGCTTGCCATTTCTACCCGCCGGTTCTAGTCCGATCCTCTGGAGCAACAGAAAGCCCTTCTGCTCCCTCTGCCTCCTGCCAGCCTTTTGGACGTGGGGAGAAGACGACTCTCTCCTACCTGCCCTCAGCCTTCTCTTCTCCAGGCTAAGCGTGCCCACCTCATCAGAGGAGCTTCGTTCCGGACTCTTCACCTGCTGGCTTCCCTTCACTGGGCATATCCCGGTGTGTCACACTCTTTCTTAGAATGGGACACCCAGGACTGGACGCAGCCCTCCAAATGCAACCTGACCAGCACAGAATGGGGGTTCTGTGGGGTTCAAAAATACTTCTTTTTGAAGGATGTGGACAAGCTGGAGCGTGTTCAGAGGAAGGCAACAAGGATGACCGGGGTGTGTGTGTGTCTGGAAACAAAGCCCCATGAGGGAGAGACTGAAAGAACTGGGCATGTTTAGCCTGGAGAAGAGAAGATTGAGGGGAGACATGAGAGCACTCTTCAAATACTCAAAAGGTTGTCACACAGAAGAGGGTCTGTATGGATCTCTTCTCGATCATCCCAGAGTGCAGGACATGGAATAATAGGCTCAAGTTACAAGAAGCCAAATTTTCCGTCTGGACATCAGGAAAAACTTCCTGACTGTTAGAGCAGTATGACAACGGAACCCATGACCTAGGGAGGTGGTGGGCTCTCCCACACTAGAGGCACTCAAGAAGCAGCTGGACAACCATCTGTCAGGGATGCTGTAAGGTGGATTCCGGCATTGAGCAGGGGGTTGGACTCCATGGCTTTATAGGACCAATCCAACTCTACTATTCCGTGATTATGGTTCTTTTAGCCAGTCTGTCATCAGCCTGAACTAGGCCTCTGCCCAACCCTAGTGCTGGAAGCAGGGATCCTGGGTCCTGTTGCAGTAGTCGTGTGTTCTCCAGACCTTGCCTTGGGTGAATGTGCCAGCAAGAGGCCTAGATTCTGATGGGAGGGAGGGAAGGAAGGACTGTTTCCGTAGGGGAGCGAGCATTTGCAAAGGGAAAGCCGTATTCCACCCCACATACACAGGCGCCACCTCCAGGTTCAAGGGACCTGCTGCTGCTGCTGCCGCGGGGTGGAAACTGATGTGCCGTCTGTTGTGTAGCTTTGCAGTACTTCAGCGAGAGCATCCAGGAGTACCTGGCAAACCTGGACAAGGCCCCCGACCCAACCGTGAGGCGAGACACCTTCTCAAGCGAGATCTTCAGTGCCTATGAAGTGCTCTTCAACAGCTGGCTGCAGAGCCGGGAGACCAAGGTGGGATGAGCGGCTGAGGCTGTGCTGGAGGTCAGGAGGGAGAGAGAGGAGGGCCGCTCCCTCCCTCCCTCTCTGCCCTTTGCCTGTGCAGGTCTCTCCCGTTGCTCTGCCTGGACTGGGTGGGTGGGGTGGGTGGTTTGCCAAGGCCTTTCCACCCATTGGGCTCCAAGTGTCTTGTATCGGCTGGCGTCCAGCATGCTCCCTTGAGCCTGCTGTGCCCCCTCCTGCAGAGAAAACCTCCCTACCCCACCCCCCCTGCAGCCAGACACAGTGTGGGGGTGGTCTTGTTTGTTTGTTCATTAGTTTTATTTATACTCTGCCTTTCTACCAAAATACACCACTCAAAATGGCTTGTTCCTGGCTGCTGTTTTCTCTCTTTGCCCATCTAATGCTGGAGGAGGAACAAAGCAGGTGGAGGACAAGGGAAGGGGGGAGGGAGGGAGGGAGCTTCTGGCACGGAGGGCACTAATTCCTTGGGCAGAGCTGGGCTCAGTGGAAGGGGGGCTGTGGGGCCCAGGCCTGGTGGGGAGAGTGGGGCTGATTCGCAGAGCCTCTTTGCCCCACCAGGTTCTGGAGCCCCCAGCTGTCAGGCCCAGCAGCTCCTTGCCTGGATGGCCTGCTGCTGCAGGGGGTGTTCTGGGTGCAGTGTCGTGGCTCCCGGGAGCCCCGTGCTGGATTCCGAGGTGCTGTGAAAGCCCCACGGAGGGGGGAGGGAGGGGAAAGGGCTGCGTCCTCCCCGGAAGGGCCGCTCTGAAGGTGGGGGTCTCTTAGCAAAGCTACTGACCCAGCCGGGCAATGGGCTTGGAGTCGGCTTTCCACGCTCCTTCGAGGAGGATGCCCGTTCCCTGCCTGAGGGCTCCTCTGCTCTGCCCTGTGCTCGAAGGGGAGGCTGGCCAGGCAGCCCGGAGTTCATCCTCCTTGTGCTCGCAGAGCTGGGCTCCGAGGGCTGGACTGGGAGGTCTTGTCTCTTCCCTGATTGGCTGCTGCTGCTGCTGCTGCAGGAGATGGCGTCTTTGACGGCCGGTGACCTTGCCACCTGTCTGTGTCTCTCTCTGCAGCTGAGGCTGGCAGTCGTGGAGGCCCTGGGGCCCATGAGCCACCTGATGCCCAGTGAGCGGCTGGAGGAGCAGCTCCATCGCCTGATTCCAGGCATCCTGGCTCTCTATCGGAAGCCGGCAGAGGCCTACCATGTCTCCAAGGTAGGTGCGGAGGGCCTCTTCTGGCCGAGGCCTCTGTTGGAATGCTGCCTTGCTTCAAGGGCCCGGAGCAGGCGAGGGCCTTTGCCCAGGCTGTTGCTGCAAGAACCCCGCAAGGGCCTTGGGCTGCCAGCCTTCCCTGTGCAACGCCAAGGCTTCCTGGAGCAGAGGCTGGGCTGCTTTGCGTTCTGCTGCCCTTCTCTGGGTTATGTGCTGCGTCACGGCAGGATCTAGAGATGCAACTGGTGGAAATGCCTAAAGCCTGTATCAGCGGAGGGAAATCTTCGACTTTAACACCGGCGCATTAGGCGTCATAGGTTGCCATTTGCCATTGCCTAGAGGGCTGGTGTATTCCATGGCAGGCAAGAGGGTGTGTGTGTGTGTGTGTGTGTGTGTTTTGGATTGACAAGGGATGAGTTAAGTGGTAGAAGAGCAGGAAGGGGGGAGCAGGCGTGTTCTGTGTGGGAAAGGCTCTGCTGAAGGAGGTGAGGAGATGTCCAGGCATAGGAAATGGCAGGCAATGTTACGTGGAAAGTGGGGAGGCAGGTAGCAAGGTGAAGGAGCCCAGGTGGGTGCCTGTCCCTCCAGGGCGGGGCCCGGGCCCTTCATTTATTTATTAAAGCATTTGTATCCTCTCTATATCACTGGGATCTCAGGGCGGCATACAGATAAAATTAGATCAATGTAAAACAATAAATATACACAGATGAAGGTTTATTAAATCATTAACCAACTAAAACCAGTAGAAAAGTGTAAAAGCAATAAGAACAGCTAAAACAATTAAAACCATGTGCAATCATGACAATTTTTGGCCTTCAAAGGCTTTAATAAAAGTCGTGTTTTGACTTGGCGCCGAAATGAAGCCAGGGTCAGCGTCATGGCCTCCCTCTCATTGAAGCGAAGATGAGATGATGGGATGTTGCTGCCTTACCCAAGGTGGTGAGTAGCCCAGACGGGGAAAGAACCTTCGCAGCAGCAGCAGCAGCAGCAACACACCTGGGCACCAGGTTGGGGAAGCCAGGCCCAGTGGATTCTGTGGGTGAATTTGCTTCTCTGGGCAGGGCAGGAGACCTGTGAGTGTCCTGCACTGGTATCGACATCATTGCTTATCTATGCCCATGTTTCAGTGTTCAGCGATTGAGAGGTGATCATCTCCCTGTTGCTGTAGGTAATGATGTACCTTTGTAGACAGGACAGCCCTGGTGTTATCCTGATTCATTGTTTACTTATAAGCCTCAAAGGATGGAGGAGGTGAATCGAGACATTTCTTGGAGTTTGAATTCTCAGACTCACCTGGAGAGGAGAAGTGCTGTGGTGGAGATTACGGCCTGATTGGTGTTGTCTCATCTCAAAACTCGACTCCAGGAGAAATTTAAATCTTACATGGAAGTAATTGGCCTTGGGGGGGGGGGAAGTTTGCTATAAGAATCTTCCAAAATCCATACAATATAATACTTTCATTAGGCCAACTCAGAGATTTCAAACAAATTGCAAGCGTTTGCAGTCTCTGGATCTCTTCATCAGGGAAGACATTACGAAAAGCAGGTGGGGCGGAATTTTGTGTGTGTGTGTGTGGGGGGAGCTGACTAGATGTTGTTGTTGGGCCGTCTGCACAGTCAGAATCTTAAGCCGATGCTGGAGGAAAGGGGAGTTGCAGACACCTTTGGAGTGGGATCTGCCAGGTGACGTGATGTTTCCCGTGTCTGTGCCCCCAGGACCACTGCAGAGAAGGAAGCCTGAGGCAATCATGGGTCTTCTATTTCTGTAAACAAAAGATCCAGCTGTGAACTCAAAACGGTCTCCACCCAGCACCTAAATATATCTCCAGCTTTGTTCATATAAAGACGGCCTTGCTGGTCTTGTTTCCCACCAACTAAGGAACCTGCTTGGTTTTCCCTGGATGGAGACAGACTTAGCAGCTGTAGAGCAGGTGTTGGTGATCTCACGCAGCTGTACTGCTGGTGTAAGATGTGCCTGTTCAGAGAGGAAGATGCTAATAACCCAGTGCTGCAATGTGTCCCCTTGACAGAGCCTGTGCCAGATCCTTGAAGCTTCTGTCAACATAGGCAGCCGCACTTTGGACACGCAGTTGGAAACCCTCCTCAATGCGCTGCACCTCCAGGTAGGAAGGGGACCGAGTTGGGGAGGGCAAACCCCCTGGCACGCTCTTTCTCTCCAGCCTGATCTGTGTAAAACACAGGGAGAGAGGTGTGGGTGGAAAGGGAACCCACCTTGGGGCCCTCCTCCCACTGGGCAGGTTTACACTCTTTCTCTCTGCTGTACTCAGAGGCCAGCTGAAGCATCCTTGGAGTTTTGGGCCACTGGGCCCCGTCACACCTGACTGGTCTTTTTTCCCCCCTTGGGCAGATCTGTGCCCCTCTAGATTCGTCTGCACCGGTCCCCTTGAAGAACCACAACGAAGTCCTTCGTTGCTTCACTGTGCTTGGTGAGAACCCAGGGAGCCGTTCCGCTGGGGGCATCGCTGGGAATAGACACCTGCCAGCAGGCTCCTCGTACGGAAGGCTGCTGTGTGCGGGGACATCTGGGTGGACTCTGCTCCAGGCTCTCTGGAGTCTGATGTCGCTCTGCCCGCACGGGGAATCTGATTGCAGAAACCTTTGTGTGGATTGAAAGGCCAAAGCTCCGGGGCTGCACGGACGGACCCGTGGGTGGTACCTGGGGCAATAGCAGAAGATGGGCAAATGGGCGGGATTTTCATGGTTCGGGGCTGTTTGTGAGCTGCACACATGATGCAAGGCAGAGTTCGTTGCTGCACCTGCTTGTGCGTTCGCTCATCAGGGAGAGGAGTTGAGGTCCTGCTTTTCCAGAGGTGGAGGCTTTTTTTGCCTTGTGTGAAAAGTGCAGAACACCCCCAGCCGGCGGCCTCATTTGTAGCCTGCTCCTGCCTGGGCCGCTTGGGGCCAGGCTGACTGGTGTGCCGGGTGTGCCGGGCTGCCCTGGACGGGAGCTTTTTCAGGCCCTTTTGTGGGCTGCCTGCTGGGCTGCGCCCAGGCTGTCTCTCCCCACCAGAATGGGCCATGTTGCCATGGTCTTGCTGCAGAGGAAGCTTGTGGAGCTTTGAGCCGTGGCTTAGACGTGGTCAGGCGCTCCCTCCAACGCAATGAGCTTTCCAAAAGTGCCTGTTGGCAGTGGAGCCTGCATGTTGAGCAGCATCCTGTGCGTGAGAGAGATGCTCAGAGGGACGTGTGCCAGACGGCCTTTCCGGCGCTCTTTTGCCTTGCGAACACTGGCGTTGGTGCAGCGCCACCATTGTGTGAACCGGCCCTCAGCCATGCGGAGCTTGACACCCTTTGCTGTTCCTCCTCCGTTTCTGTTAAGACGGAACTGTCTCCCCTTCCCGTTTCTCACTTCAGTGGTCTTTTTGCAAGTTAGGGCTTCAATCGGGGCTCGGCCCTCCCTTCTCGCCTGGCTCAGCAGGGAGTGTTCTGACATGCTAAACGCTGCACACCGCACGCCCACCTCTGCCCCTCATCTCTGCCCCCTCCCTGCTTCCCCACTTCACGCGTGCTTCAGCTGTTTCGAGGCCAAACGCTTTCGCCTACTTCGTCTCTCAGGCTCTATCTGAAAAAGTGGGGAGCCAGCTCTGTGCCCTCCCTTTTTGCCGCAGTTCTATCTGAGGCCATTCCTCGACTGCTGGCCCTGCATCCGACCCTGTGCGTGTGCGGTGGTCTGGAAGGGCTCTCGATGTTTGGCAAGAGCTGGCCATAGCTGGACTTGTGGCAGTGACAGTTGCCTCGGCTTCTGTCTCTGGCAGCCTCTTCGTTCCCTGACCGAGTCCTTGGTTTCCTGCTTCCGAAGCTGGAGTCAGGCAATGAGAGGACGCGGGTGGGGACCCTGGCCATCCTGCGGCAGATCATCAACAGTGCCTGTAAGTGGGGAGGGGGTCATGCTCATCCCACCCGTCCATCCCAGCCCCCTGGGGAGGCACAGCAGCTCCGAGGCCCTTTCCACCCTCTGCCCTTCCGTCTCTGCTTCCAGGCCTGGGGGGCAGGCTCTGCTCAAGCCTGGCCATTTCAGCCCCCAAATCCTGGGGCCCGGCTGGGCTGAGTCCCCAATTACAAGGCTCCTGCGCGGTTCCATGCCACGCATTGCCTTGCGCTCTTGTTGCTTGCCGTAGGTCTGGCCCAGAGTGGGCAACTTACAGCCTTCCGCTTGACGATGGGCCGCAACCCCCGTCCGCTGTAGCTGGCAGAACCAGTGGTGAGAGGTGATGGGGGTTGCAGTCCAACTGCATCTGGAGGGCACCAAGTTGCCCCCCCCGACCTAACTCTTCGTGGGGGGCCCCTTCGCCTGCTCCTGAGCCCAGCCCGATATTTGCTGATCAAGTCGTGGCTCAGGGTGGTTTTGCCGGGTAAGCGGGCTACCTGGGAATACCTGGGCCGGGCCTCGTAGCTCTGTTGACTTCCCTGCTTCTGTCCCCCGGAGCCGCTCCTTCTGCAGTGTGTCCAGGAGCATTTCCCTGCAAGCTCCTCCTCCCTTGGGTTGCCTGGAAAGCCGGAGTCTGCCCCTGGCTTCTGCTCTCGGGGAGTTGGAGCGAGGAGCCTGGCACAGAGGGGTCTGCCTCCTGGTGCTGTGCCCGTGCTCTTGGCAGCTGCCCTCTTCCTCGCCCCTGAGATGGCCCTGGGGCAAGGCTCCCCCCTCCCCTCCCCTGCTCCCGAAGGCCTCGGAAGGCCTCGCCGTGGGTGGCGCTTTGGCGCACGTGGAATGGTGTCCTTGTCTCTCTTGTGCCCAGCTTCTCAGATGGAGATAAAGAAGCCCTTCATCCTCTCTTCCATGAAGCTGCCTCTGCAGGACAACAGCAATAAGGTGAGTGGAGGAGCAGGCTTTCCTAGCATGGCCGTCCAGCCTCCATCCCCCTCCCTCTGTACCTGCTCAGTGCCAGCCTGGGATGGATGCATGCCCTGAACTAGGGCCTCACCCTGGCCTTAAAAAGAAACCAGCATTTATATAGGACGTTCGCTGTTTAAAGCACGTCACATTTCCCTATTTATTTATTGCATTTCTATACCACCCAATAGCCGAATCTCTCTGGGCGGCTCACAAGAGTGAATCGTATGAATGATCTCAGTCGTCTCTGCCTGGTGTGATCACTGTATGGCCGTTGGGCTGGCATTGAGGGGAAAGTTTGTAGCTCAGGAGAGAGGAGTTTGAGCAGGGCAGGGAAGGCAAGGGAGAGGCGAGGGAAGGGGCTCTTCAGCCCAGAGGTACGGGTGGCACACTCTGTCGGACCTGGAGTTTCCTCTGGAGACAGTCTGGATCTAGCGCAGGCAGCAGTAGCCAAGGCAAATGGAAGAAAAATAATCAGGAGTTGGATTGCCCCGGATTACCCCCTGCTCAGCACAGGCTCCGTGCTGCAGGGTGTGGCTGCAGCATCCCTGAGAGATGGCTGTGCAGCCTCCGCTTCAGTGCCTCCAGCGAATGGAGCCCACCGCTTCCTCAGGCGTGCGTTTCCACCACAGACAGCTCTGGCCTTTGGAAGTTTCTCTTAATGCTCCTTGAAACTTCTGTTACCGCAGATCGCATGGATTTCATGCCATACCGTCTTTACATAGTACGCTTTTGTCCTGTCCTTCGGCAATATACTCAGGGCAGCCAACAATAAAAAGGAAAGGCGCAAACTTATCCCAGTAGCAGGTTAAGAGGAGAGGCGGATTAAACGGCAGTCACTGAAGTTTTAAAAGGCCTTTGCCCAGGACAGGAAAGAGGACTGAGCAGGTGCCAAGTGAGCCTCTCTTGGGTGGCTGTTCCAGAGGCAGGTGATGCAGGTCAGGAGGGCTCTGCTCCCCAAGCACCTACTTACTATTTATTTATTTCATTGATTCAAACATTTGTACCCCGGTTTCTTTCTTTCTTTGGGGTCTCAGGGTGGCGTACCTAGAGAGGGCTTCCAAAGACCTCCATGTCCTGTGGGTAATGACGGTCCGTCCCCTGCAAGGGGAGGGTGTTTGTGGGCCTCTGGTCGACCTGGGGGTGGGTCATAGCAGCGGCGACTTCCTTGGTGGCTCTTCCTGCAGGTGAAGCGGGCCGTGGTCCAAGTGATCAGCGCGATGGCCCACCACGGCTACTTGGAACAGCCTGGCGGAGAAGTCTTGGTCGAGTTCCTCGTCCGCCAGTGTGCGCTTCCTATCGACCAGGTGAGGCTCTCCTTGCGAGGGAGCAGCGCAGGGGCAGTTGCCTTCGGATCCAAGGTGGCCCGTTGCTCGAGAGCAGCTGCGCCAGCCCTGGGGTGCGAAACGAACGTAGTGGTGGCAAAGACAGATGTTGCGGCCGGAAGGAGCTGTGGGTAGGGGGATGTGACCCGCAGGCAGGCAGGAGGCAAAAGCCCCGGCAGGCCTTGTAGGTGCCACCTGTATCTCCAGAGAGTGGCCCGGAAGCCAGTGAAGCGAGACGCTTGTCAGCTTCCTCAAGGCAGCAGAGGACTCGAGTATGGAGGGCTCCGGCCAGGCGCATTTTATCCATGCCTGTCCTTATAGCTCTGGCATATGGAGCTTTTTACTATTGCTGCCCACGATCAAGACGGATCTTAGTGGATCAGTCGCATCACCTCTAGTTCAGTATAGACACACCTTGCCTCTATTCTGCCCCCTCATCATGAGTCCCCTGCAAAGCTCTGGGTCCCCCCCCCCCCCCCGGGGATGCTTGGAGGATAGATTGGCCGCAACACCCCCCCCCCCCAATGCTCTTGTGAAGGCTGTTAGGGGGGCTGTGCCTAAACAGCGTGTCTGCTCAGTCCTCCCAGCTGCCTCGGAGACACTCCCTGGAAATAGAGGACCTGACAGACAGACAGGTCCGAGCCATCAGCGTGAACACGCTCTTCCTCATCAGCACCACCGTCGACAGGATGGCTGACGTGAGTCTGTGCGAGGCAGGGCTCCGCTCCCTTGGCGAAGGGCGGCTTCACACGCTGCAGCTCAAGGGCGCGCTTTCTCCTGCCACGTGTATTTCGCCAGAGGTCCAATCCTGCTTCCTCCTGAGCGAGGCGTTCTTTCTCTGTGTCCATAACCTGGGTTGCAGCCAGGAACATGGGGGCAGCTTCTTGCCTCCTGCTCTGCATGCCTCTGAGCAGCAGGTGGGCCCATGTCAGAGCAGCGATTGCGTCTGAAGCAGCTCAGTTCCTGGAGGGAGTGGCAGGGGCCGAGCACCGTCTGTGGTTGCCTGGGGGAGTCCTGGGGGCACCTGAGGGCCGGGGGCTTCAGGGCACACACGGGGGTCTGTGCTGCTTGGGCTACTCAGGCCGGGAGCAAGCTAAAGGCAGGGGAGGGGGGGCGGCTGCTGGGAGCAGCAGGGAGGCTTGGCTTTGCAAGCAGCACAGAGGAATCTCTCTGCCGAAACCCAGCTCTGTTGCTTCGGCTGGCTGGCTGGCTTGCGAGGGGGGGGGGCGCATCTAGCTGAGAACCTAAAAGGGCCCTGATGCCGGCTCAGGCCAAAGGTCCATTCAGTCTGGTATTCTGTTCACGCAGTGGCCGGCCAGCTAGCTGCC
The DNA here is from genome assembly GCA_029215795.1 of Anniella stebbinsi. NCBI lineage: Eukaryota > Metazoa > Chordata > Lepidosauria > Squamata > Anniellidae > Anniella > Anniella stebbinsi. Next base: position 119,106,366 of record JARDYH010000006.1, on the reverse strand, counting down.
TATGGGAAGCCCACAAGCAGGGCAGCATCCGGGTCGAGGGGTGGTGGTGCCGCCGCCACCGCTCAGCCATGCCAAGGTGGCTGCTTCCGCCCTGCAGGTTCTCTGGCCGTACCTCCTGGAGTTTGTGACCCCCGTCCACTTGACCAACGCCTTGATCCCGCTCTGCAAGAGCCTCATCTATCTGGCAGCCCAGAGGCAGGAGGAGGGGGAGGGGAAGGAGGAGGAGGAGGAGGACTTCCGGCTTCCCTATGATGCCAATGGTTTGTATCTAGCTCCGGAAGGGGCTCTTCTGGGAGTCTGAATGTCTTGCCAGAGTCTCCCATGTGCAAAGGCAGGTTGTCCTGCAAGGGAAACCAAGCTTTGATGCATCGACGGCACATGGAGAGTTCACGGCATGTCTGCCCAACTAAGCAGAAGCCCCTTCTGGTGGGAATGTGGGCTGGGGGGCGGGGTGGGGCTGCCGTTGCGCCGCCGGCTCCAAGCTTCAGCAAGTCGACTGCGTGGCCCTATCCTTCCCTGCCAGAAGAGGGGCCTGAAGCCTGCACCTTGGCAGTGGTGACTTTGCAAGTGCATGTCTTGGTGCGTTGCTCAGGGCTCTTCTGCCTCTTGCCGCGTGTGGGTGCTTCCGATGCCCCCCCCCCCCCGCCAAGCCCGTTCCTTCCCCTAGGTGCCGTCTTTGTTCTGAGGCCTTACGGGGCTCCTTCCTTCTCTTTCAGCAAACCTCCCGTCCCCTTATTCTCTGGTGGCAAGGATGCTGGTAAGTGCTGTGGGGCACGGCTGACCGGAGAGTGGGAAGGGCTAGGCAGGGCTTCCCCCAGCAGAGCTGAACAAGGCAGGGCCTGGAGAGCGGCAGCCCCACGTTCTCCAGGTCCTGCTGTGTCCTCTAGTCTGAGCAACGGGAGAGGAATTGGGGGCCGAGAAGCCGATGGGCTCGCCTGTTTCTCCTCCTGGAACAATCCAGCTGGCTCCGGCTGCCCAGGTGAGGGGGCGCACGGCGTTGACTTCCTTGCTTCGCCCCCAGAACCTATTGACGTTGCGCACTGTTCCCTACCACGGTTGGAACATGCATTGCTGCCTTTGGGAAAGGTGTCAGTCCACAGGCCAACCCCTTCGCTATGGGACGTTCGGGGAAAGGCCGGTTTTGCTGCCGCCCGTGCAGCGCCCCCTCAGGCCCTACTAGTCTCTGCGCTGGACCCCCCCCCTCCCCCGGTGGCAAAGGCCTTGCTAGGCCGTGGAACAGCTCTCGTCTTGTAATCTGCTTGCTCTGCTCCTGCTTTTTTTAACCAGGTCGTAGCTTCCTGTCCTTACTTAGGGGGAGGCCGTGGGGCAGCAGCCCTCCGTCTCCTGGGAGTGTTGCACCTCAGTGTCCACAAAGCGCTCAAGCAGTTGTGGAGCCAGAAGATTCCTGCTCTAGTGGAACATCTGGAAGGTAAAGAGCTGCAGACTCGCGTGATGGCTGCCGTTGCTCTCTTGTGTGCTGTCCTGCTGTATGGAGTGCAGCTTCCTCTCCCCCCTTGAAAGTGGCTCCCAGGGGCAGGTCCGCACCACAGGCTCCAGCTGGCTTAGTAGTGAAACCTCCTTGCCAGGGAGACCTGGCTCTGTCCCTCTGCAAAGAGGGCTAAAGATCTCGGAGCCTGAGCAGCCACAACAGTGTCTTTGGGGGAAGCCATGAGGGTTGCATGGGTGGTATATCCCAGTTCAGATTTATCATGTCTCTGCTCTGTCCTGAGACATCGGTGCTTGAGGCCCACGGTGTGGGTGTAGGAGATCCCAAGCCCAGTCCCGGGTGTCTCCGTGCAAGGAGCCTCAGGAGCAGAGCCTGGGCAGGTGGGTGCGAAGCCTCCCTCTGATACTGGAGAGACACTGAGCTAGGTGGACCCATCGTCTGGATGGGCAAATAGCCCGTTGCCTCTAGGCAACCAAGCTAGAAAGAGCTGCCTCTTTAAGATGGCCTGTAAGTGACCATCTGATCAGTGACTGACAAGGCAGGCTGTTGAAATGCTGGGCCCGAGTCACTTTTCATGGGCTTATTTGCAAGGCAACTGTAGCCGAACGTAATATGGCAGCTCTTTATTTGTAGATGGGTCTTCTCCAGCATGGGCTACTAGCTGATCCTGGAGGCACCTTCTTTCCTGCTCTAGTCTCAGATTCTGCATAGCTAGCTGCACAGGGCAAGCTGATGGATATTGGAAGGGGGGAGCCCTTGGTTGCCCTGGGCCATACTGGTAGACAAGACGGAGTGGCCCTGATGGGTTGGGCCCAGGAGGGTTCTGTTTCTGGCAACGGCCAAGTTCACTGAGAAGCAAGAAAGCAACTGTCCCTGCAGCCATCTCCTCAACCATCAAGGGGCGTCCCGAGGCAGAATGCCCTGGAGCCTGCGGATTCTACTTGCTGTCGTGGCTGCTCACTGCAGCCCCTGGCCTCCTCCATGAACTTGGCTACCCTTTTTTTCTTTTTTTAAAAAAGGGGTGTATAAGTGAGTGGTGCTGTGGACATTATGAACTCTGCATTGTGTGAATGGCAGCTTCTGTCTGTCCTGGACTTGCAGCTCAACAGTTTCATTGGGTGGCTCCAAATCCTATAACTCCCAAGGGGAAGGCCTGGCTGCCATGTGCAATTTTTAATAGGCCTCCTTAACGGTCTCTCTTCTACACTAAAAAAGTCCCCAAATGCTTTAGCCTCCCTCAAAGCGCAGGTGAAACGCCACGTGGCCCGTGGCTGGGGGTGGCTCTTGAAGCCTTCCTTTCCTTCACATGCGGCTGCTGCTTGACTGCCAAACTCTGCAAGACAGACCAGGAGCCCTGATGCCGGCCTCCTCTCCTCTCCTGTCTCCCTTGCTTTCTTCCAGCGAACACGAAGGCGTCTCTGCCCCAGAAAGAATGGGAAGAGCAGCTCCTTACGGTAAGGGAATCTCCTCAAAACTGAGAGAGAGGTGTGTGTGGGGGGGAGGGAGATGGCAGCCCTGTGTGCCAAAGCATCAGCCTGAAGAGCTCACTGGGACGTTTGTTGGGGCAGAAAGTTCCTTGTTCTACTGGGTGTTGGATAAGGGAGTGCCAGGCTTCGAAGGTGAGGAACTGCCCCTGGAACCCCTCCTCCTGGGGCATTTGCGCTCCTCCCCACTTCCAAAGTCCAACACTTTAAGTACTCAGTGGAATTCCTGGAGGAGAAAGCTATCCATGGCTACTAGTCCTCATGGCTCAGATGCTACCTCCAGAATCAGAGGTGGTGCACCATTGCTGCGGATCATGGGCGGGAGGGGGCTAAAGTGCATTCATGTCCTGCTCGTGGGTGCCTGATCGACAGCTGGTTAACACAGGACTAGAGGGGCCCACTTGGGTCTGATCCAGCTCCAGGGCTTTTCTTCTGAATCCCACCATTTTCAAAGGAAAAAAGGGAAAAACCCAACTTCATTTGCAACCCCTGACTAGCTTTTGGCTAACACTACTCCTCCATTCAATGCCATCTGCCCACAGTTTCTTGACCAGACCCTGGCTACTATTTCGGACTCGCCGTGGACTGGTCAGCTGATTCTGGAAATGTACCGACAGCTGAGTAGTTACAACGGGGCGTCTTCAGAGAAGGTCCGTGGCTTGCACTGGGCTCGGCCAGGCTTGTTGCAGGGGCTGGGGGCGGTGGGGGCTCATGACCAGCAGTGGCACATGGGCTAGAAGGCTGGGTTTACCTTTGGCTGGTTCATGGCATGGTGCTGGGGGAGCTGGCTGGATTAGGGCAGCGCTACTTCAGGCTGCACAGTTTGGTTCCGTCTCTCTGTCCTGTTTCGGGCAGTGGTGAGCAAGGGCTGCATCCTGATCTGCTGGGGCGGAGGAGGTTCAGCTGCTCTCCCTGGCCTGAGCCGCCAGCTAGTGGTTTGGGTCACCCCTTTCATCCTCCTCCTCCTCCTCCTCCTCCTCCTCCAGAACTTCCTCTACAAGTGCATTGGGACTGCTCTGGCTGCCAGTGCGAACAAAGATCTGGTGCGGAAACAGCTTCAGGAACTTCTGGAAACGGGCAGATACCAGGAGGAGGCTGAGCGGGAGGTGAGGATGCCGCAGGGGGTCGGGAGGAGGGGAAGCTGCTTGCCTGCCTGCCTGCCGGCCGGCTTTGAAACCCGTGTGGCTCTCCGGGCAGATCGACGCGCCTCTGCGCATTGCCTTCATGGAACTGGCAGGGTTTGGCAAGGGCAGGCCCAGGTGGGGAGGCGAAGAAGGGCGAGAGCCCAGGTGGCAGGGAGGGAAGGTGCTCTGTAGGCCTCTTCGCTGCAGGCGGCAGCCAGGAAAGGGACATTCCCCGTAGCGGCTGGGTGTGGGTGTGTCTGACTTGGAGCCCACTGATCTGGTGAGATGGGTGCTGTGTGGAAGGAGTGGCTGCCTCTCGGGGACCCCCTCCTCTTCGCTTCCGCCTTCTGTGTGTCGCATGCACCTGCAGCTTGCAGCGTGTCCAGCGACTGGGCGCCTGACTTGCTGTCAGCTGGATGGGGCCCCATGAGCATCGCCTGGGCGCTCGGACTCCCGGAGGTGCCCTGCGTGTGCAGCGGCCCCAGCATGGCTGCTCCTTGGAGGAAGGGGCAGCTGCCGGTCCCAGTCTCTGGGAGCTGAAGCAGCTGGTGGGCTTCAGTCCCCACACTGATCCTGCAGCTTTCCCCTGGGAGGGGTGGGGGGGGGGCGGGCAAAGGCGCTGGTGACTGCTGAGCTCCTCTGCCTTCCCTTCAGGGCTTGGCCTCCTGCCTGGGGCTGTGCGCAGTCAACCACCTGGATGAGACCCTGGCCAAGTTGGAGGAGTTCGTGAAGTCCGACGTCTTCAAAAAGTCTGCAGGGCTATTCAGTATCTTCAAGGTGAGACCCCACACCTGACCTATTTCCCCCCCAGCCCCCCATATTCTGGCTTGGCAGTGCAGGTCTTCCAGGTGCGCACCACGGGCCTGGGGACAGCGTGGCTTCCACACCCGGAGCCCATCCCTAGAGCCGGCTTTGGCGTCGTCCCCTCTGACTCCTCCTGGTCATCGTCCAATCCAGGACCGCAGCGACAACGAGGTTGAGAAGGTGAAGAGCACCCTGATCTTATGCTATGGCTACGTGGCCAAGCACGCTCCCAAGGAGCTGGTGCTGGCCCGGATCGATGCCGACTTCCTCCGGAACATCTTCCTGTACTTCAACACCAAGGTGAGCCTGGCGGCATCCCCAGGACAAGGGTGGTGGGGAGGGGGGCTTAAGGCCACGATTCATGGGCTGGGACTCCTGCGTGGTTAACGTGTGTCTCCTTTGTTTTGCTCAGGTTCTGGGAATAAAGGTAGAAACCAAGGTACAGTGTAAGGCCCTCGACCTGCACTTCTCTCTCCTCCTCCTCCTCCGTCTGCCTCTCTCTTCTTTAGCCAACTCTGTGGAGAAGGAGCAGAACCCGGGGGGGTGGGGTCTGCTTATGGCCCAGCCTTTCAAAGAGGTGTGGAAGGGGGGACACGATTCACCCCTTATACCTGGCCAAGCCAGTCTTGGCTCTGCTTCCCAAATTAGGCTCTGGCAACTCTCCAAGGGGAAGACGTGCCCCACATGTGTGCACCTCCCCAGCCCAGGAGCTGGTCCTGAGGGTGACGGAGCGGAGGGCAGGGGCATACCTCAGTGGTCAAGCCCATCGCACTTTGCAGGCAGAAGCCCCCAGGCTCCGTGCCTCCGAGCTCAGGCCGCAGGGCTGGCAAAGGGCCTTCTTTCTGCCAGAGAGACTAAGGAGCCGCCCAGCGCTGGATGAAACCACCCGTGGCCCGGCCCAGGAGCGAGCAGCTTCCTGCGTTCTCGTGACGGGGGAGGAAAGCTCCCCTCCCCCACCTCTTGGTGAAGGAGGTATTGCCTCCGCCGCCACCGCTCTTGCAGGGCGAGGGATCGGCCGGTGAAGCTGGACCTCCCTGCATGGGGAAGGCATGGAAGCCCTGGTCCCTTTTTGCGAGGAGGCCGGTGTGTTGGCCTACATGGCTGTCCAGGTTGATCCACTGAGCCAGGCTGGCCTCTGGGGTGGGCGCATCCTGGGCAGCCTTGCAGCCGCACAAGCAAGTCACCTGCCGTCCCCACGAGGACTACGCCGTCCCCTCCCCAAAGCCAAGAGCCAGAAGGGAACGAGCATCATGGAAGAAGCACAGAGCTGGATCCGTTGAGGCCTCTCCCTGGGTGAGCTCTTCTCTGATGCAGCCACCTAGCAGGGCCGTGGTGCTGGTCCAGGGAAAGGGAGACCCAAGGGGCAGGTTCCAGGCTCCTTCCCCGAATGTGCCCCGAGATGCTCCCTGTGTGTCTCTGGAAAGGGAGATGCCCAGAAGAGGCGATGGCGCCACGTTCCTCCCGGTCTTACTAATGCCTTTCTTCTGATCGGTCCTCTGCACTAACTGCTGGGGGCACCTGACTGGGGCACCACTGCTCTCTCCCTGTGGGCGACCTCGAGGCACTGGGGCTGGGTGGGTGGGGGAGCAGGACGGGGGGGGGGGGTGCAGATCCGTCAAGCTCTGAGAAAATGCTAGGTCGCTTGGGGGTTTGACGTTTTTGCCAAAACATAATTTTGCTTCTGCCCCCCCCCCCCCCTTGGCCCTTTCTTCTGGTGGGATGGTGCTTTGGCGGTTCTGCCCTGCGGAGACAGTGCTGTGCATGGGGCACCCCACTCCAGGGCATGTTCCTTCCCTGCCCAGTGTTTGTAACATGGACTTGGTGGGGGTATGGCCCAGTCTTATGCTCCTCTGCAATGCTTTCCACCAGAGGAAATCCTGGGATTTAGGTAGCCGACCGTTCCCGTTGACCTCATTATTGAAAATCGCCCCCCCCTCACCTTCCAATCTAGGGTGACCCCTGGTGGAGTGGACCTGAGTCCGCAGGAGCGTGTGCCGCCATCCATGCGTTGGTCTTCAAGACGCCACGGCACTCTGCCCTGAGGCTGTGGGGGGGGTCTCTGGCCTTCTCCTGATAGCCCGTCGCAGAGAGCCAAGAGGGGTCCCATTGGTCTGGGGCTTTGCCCGGCAGTGGCCTTGCCTGACCCTGGCAGAAGCAGGGACCCTCAAGCCCTGGGAAGTGTAGCCCTGCTTGTGTGGTCCATGCATAGCCCCCCCCTTCAGGTCACCCTGTTGGATGCCGACGTTCACCAGTTGCTGGGAAAGATGTGCAGGAGGGCGCTGTGGCCCTCCTGCCCTCCTTGGGGAGGGGGTGGGGTTGCTGCAGTCCGCCATGGGAACAGAACGCTGGACTAGACAGGCCCTGGTCTGACCCAGGCGGGCTCTTCCGTTCTTGCGGTCTCTGCACTCAGGACCTGACTCTGAAGCTGTGCCTCATCCGGAGCATCTGCATGATCTGCCAGGCCGTCTGCAGTAGTGCCCAAGCCAGGGGCTTCAGCTTCTCGCGCAAGGCTGAGCTCGTGTCGCAGATGATGGTAAGGAGCCGTCGTCTCCCTCATGTGCCGGCTGCTGCTGTGGGCTTCTCGCTCCGCCGGCCCTCTCCCAAGCCAGGCCTTGGCAGGGGGTGTTCCCCAGGAGAGGGAATGCCGCCTGGGATGCCAAAGGCTGAGGCTGTGCAGGCTGACTTTCCCTCCACCCTGGGCTTCAGGCAGCCTGATCCATCTTAAGGAAGAGGAGGGAGGGGGCTTCTGGGAATGCCGTAATGTAACCCCCACTGCCTGCTGCTGCTGCTGCTGCTGCTGACTTTGTGGTCTTGGGAATGGGAGCGTCTCTCTCTCTCTGCCGGTGTGTCAGGTGTCTAGGAATGCGTCTGTCTGATCGGGTTCCTCTGTTCATCTTCTAGACCACTGCTGCCTTGGCCCACGCCTTCCTCCACCTGGCGCCTTCGGTGGTGGTGGCGGCCACGCTGGCTGGGCATGAGGGCACCAACTTGCCGGGTGCCTGGAGGGCGCCAGCTTGGGCAGGCCATTCCTTTGTGCTTGTGGTGTGGAGAGGAAGGCCCTGGCATTGGGGTGGGGGTGGGGGCTGGTGTTCCTCTAGAGGAGGAGGGGGCAGCGGCGGCAGCAATTCTAACTCCGTCTCTTCCACAGGACTTCATCAAAGCAGAACCTCCGGACTTCTTGCGCACTCCCATCCGTCAGAGAGCCATGGCGGCCTGCATGTACCTGGTGTATCCTTTTCCCTCGCCCCCTGTCTCTGGGGCAGAACCAGGAGCTCTGTGGAGGCGTCAGCTGAGAAAAGCTCTCCTGCCTTCCAAAGGGCTTTCTGGCCTTGGGCGCAACGTGTTCCAGCACGTTCGCACTCTTGACATGGGGGCAAAAGGCCATCGGGGCAGCCCTGCTGGGTTGGGCTGGTGCTCCGCTTTCTCCCGGCTCCTGCTCTTCCCCTTGGTGGAAGGCCGGAGGCTCCGAGAGAGCTGGGGGGCAACAGCCGTCCTTGTTATTGCTGCTCCCCAGCAGCTGGCAGTCAGAGATCGACAGCTTCTGAATGAGGAGGCTCTGCCGTAGCTGCTGGCTGATCCCCTCCCCCCCCAGTTCCTCCTTGAATTTGTCCAACCCCCAGCAAAGCCTGAGGTAGTAGGTATCTCCACATCTGCATTGTGTGAACTCTTTTGCAAATCTGCTGCTGCTGCTAAGCCCTGTTCCTTGCCGCTCCTTAACTCGAACGCCAGGGTCCTGGAGCCCCCCCTGAGTGACGCCGAGAAGGCTGAGGTGGTCGAGACCTGCTTGGCCAGTGTGCTCCCCCTCCCTCTGCACGAGGCCCTGAGGGAGAGAGACGGGCCGGCGTCGGAGTCTGGGCAGAAAGAGGTACGAGGCGCAGCCGTGGCTGGCCTGCCGTCCCCTCCCCTGAACACTGGCAGTTCCATGCGCAGCATGTGTGTGTGGAGGCACGGTTGCTCTGGCAGAGTTGTGGACAGACTTGGAATTTTGAGACAATGTTTTGAGTGATGTGGTCACTCTCACAAAATGGCTACTGGGGGAGGGGAGTTCGCCCCTTGTAAAATGGCAGCCATGGTCACAAAACTCCCCATTTCCCAGAAGGCAAAGTGGTGAGACCAAAAGAAAAGTCACGTGGCCAAGTGCCCAAGTCCAAAGCAGAGGGGGCTTCTGGATCCACATGAAGATGCTGCCGGAGGGTCAGCGCTTGGCCGGGCAACATACCACCCTCCCAGCTCAGAAAGTGCGCCACTTAAAAAGCCTTAAGAAATGAAAGGAAGACCAGGAGGGGCGGAGAGCTTGGGGGGGGGGGGTGAGGGTGTCCGTAGGCACCTTGGGGCTCATGGGCGACACGCCGCCCACCCGACTCGAGGCACTGAAAGCATCTTGCAGCACATGAACACGGCTTTCTGTTTGGAATTTGTAAGTTGGGCTAATTAAGGGGACGTTCAGGTAGCTCTAATTTGGGAGGCTGAATTCCGTAAGTTGCTCATGCGCTGCAGGAGGACCACTTCCCCAAATCCACTGGCTGCTGCGGCTCTTTGAACCGCCTCGGCCCAGATGCGCATGCAGGCCTCAAGCACACAGGGCCCTCGACGGCCCACGTGGCGGATGGGGACCAGGCCAGGACCAGAGTTAGGTGGGGCGGCTGCCTGATTGGGATGCAGGGAGCTGCCGCCTTGGCAGAGCGCGGCTTGTTCCAGACGCTCCTTGCTGCTGGCTGTTCTCCTCCTGGCCCCCTCCCTAAATGCCTTCCGCTTCTCCCCTGTGCCAGCCCCTGTGGGACGACACCCTTCATGCCCTGAAGGACTTGCTGAAGAGCCTCCTCTACCGGCACATGACCCCTCACGGCCTGCAGACCATGTTTGAGGTAGGGGGGAGTTCAGATTTCGTGGAGGCCCAGATCCCTCCTGCGCTTCATGCTCCTTGCACAGGGGCAGAGGGGGGAGCCGGGGGGGGGGGCGGGTCTGGCCTCTACGGCCAATTCCTTTGCCACGGTGGTCCCTTGATGGCCACCACTTTGGATGCCTTTAAAAGGGGGTGGATAAATTCCTGGAAGAGCGGCAATAAGCCTGTATCCACCAATTGCTGGGGAACATGGGCAGGAGGGTGCCATTGCACCATGTCCTGCTTGGAGGTCCCTGGTCGACAGCTGGTCGGCCACTGTGGGAACAGATTGCTGGACTATAGATGGACCCTCAGCCTGATCCAGCATCAGGGCTCTCCTGATGTTCTCCGTTGTCTTGGTGAGACCCTGGCCCGGCAGGAGTCCCCATGGGGCATCTGCTTCCTTCCCTTCTGCTGTAGAAGTGAAGGGCGAGGGCTAAAGGCCCTCCCCTGAGCCCTCTGGGGGCTCCCGGCACCCCAGCTTGCCTTGCTCCAGGCAGCCGGGAGGCCCGGCCTCCTTCTCCACCGTGTCCTGGCCATGGCCTAGGAGGCCTCACAGCCCCCTTGCGCAGGGAGCGCCGTGGGCTCCCTTGGGCAGGTCCCACCCTCCTTGTCTCCCCAGCACCTGAGCCCGTGGATGAAGTCCGCCAAGGAGCACGAGCGGGAGCGAGCTGTGCAAGTCAGCGCCGCGGTGTTGGACTTCTACCGGGAGAAGCTGAACGTCAGCGTGAGTTGCCCTCACTACCCCCTTGCAGTGGGGCTGCTTTGGCTCCCTTGCCTGTAGGCTGGTCCAGGCGGCTGTTCGGCTTCTTTTGGCCGTGGAGCCAATGGGAACCGGCGTGCAGTGGGCCTGGCGTGAGGCGCTTGCCGTGGCTTCCTGGGCTTCTTCTCACGCTCCGTGCCTCGCCACGTCAGGCCATGAGGCCCCAGCGTGGCTGCCGCGGCTGCGCACCGTCGCCAGGCACGCAAGGCATGGTTATCCTTCACCGCACGTTGAGGTCTAGCCGCATGGGAGGCAGCAGCAGCTCTTGGAGGCCACAGGGCTGGTACTTCCCTCCGGCTTGGGTGGTGGCTGTGCCCCCCATTGCTTTCCTGGTCCTGCTCGCAGCATGACTCTTGACCGGGCTTTGCCTGTCTAGTTCTGGCTATCGTCCTGGCACACACTTTGCCCCTTTGGGCCGGGGGCCGAGCGTTGCTGTCCCTGGCGGACCTGGCCCCTCACGGTGCCTCTCCTCCCCTGCTCAGACACTGGTCCCTTTCTACAACCTGGGGCAGCTGATGGCGCTGTTCTCTCCCCGCTGCACCGACTCCCTGGCCGGCGTCCGCCAGCATGCCGTGGACGGCGTCTACTCCCTTCTCTACGTGCAGCTGTACTATGAAGGTAACGGCGACAGCCTGGGCCTCTAATGAGTCCCTCCTGTTTCTGATGGGACTTCCCTGTTGCTGGCTGCCTCCTTCCTTCCTTCCTGCCCAGTGTTTCTAATGACCCCGGCCCCCCACCCCCGCTGTCCTCCGAAGGGGGATCGTGGCGCCTGTGTAGCCCGAGTGAGCTTTCCTCCTTTGGCGGCCTCTGTGTGAACATGCTGCGTGCAGCATCCTCCCGACAATGCGTGTAGATGCTGGAAAGTCAGCTAGTTCATTCCGATGGGGCTTTTCTCCCTCTTGCAGGTGTTGACGTGGTGGGCCACGCTTCTTGTGGTCCTCCAGCACTCCTTCCACAGGAGCAAAACTTATAAAAAGAAGAACAATGCGAAACTGGAGGATTTGGTTTTCCCTTCCCCCTAAAACACGCTGATACCCCCCCCCCCCCGGGCCACTCCGGGTCTTGCAATGAGGGTGCAGTGCCGTCGTTGGGGGGGGGGGGGCTCTTCTCTCTTTGGACAGTGGAGGGCGCTGTTTCCTTTGTGATGGATGGAGCCCAGAGTGTTCCTCTGGCAGCAGAAACGGGGGCTGTTTGGGACCCTGTTGGAGAGGCAGCGTTGGCTCTGTCGGGCAAGGACCTGTCCTGGCAAGGACCTTCAGGGTGCTGCTGCCCTTGGGGCGCAGAACAGCACTTGCACCCGCCAGGCCAAGGGGCAGCACTAGGCGCTGGCCGTCTCAGCGGGGCTGGCTGTGTGGTTTTGACAGGCAAAGCCCTGCAAGCGGCATGGGTGGGCTGGATCGACGTGGCTGCGCTCCTCCTCCTCCTCCTCCTCCTCCTCCTCTCCTGTAGGTTTCTCTCGGGATCACAGAGACGAGTCCATAGAGAAACTGAAAGCCATGAAGCCGGGCCTGAAGGATCCGGATGTCAACATCCTTTTCCAGGCCTGCTGCAACATCGCCAAGGTAGGAGCGTCGGCCGGCTGGGCGTCAGCGTGGAAACGGCCTTGCTTTTGCCAGCCCCAAGCTGGCTTCTGCCCCAAACCCAGGCTCTAATTCGGCGTCTGGTCCACGCAGTCTTGGAGAGCAGGACATGACCCCCCCACCTCTCCCTCCCCCACACTTGTTTTTATTTATTTATTTATTTAAGTATGTATGTATTACATTTGTATACCGCCCCATAGCCGAAGCAATCTGGGCGGTTTACATAGGATTAAAAACAATTAAAAACAATATACAAAAATTAAAACAGCAAAAATATACAACATACACACAATCTGTACATTTAAAAACCACTTCAACACTTCAAAAAACTACAAAAACAAAACAAAACAAACCCAGGCTCCTCAGATATTGCCAAATGCCTGAGAGAAGAGGAAAGTCTTGACCTGGTGCCGAAAAGACAACAATGTTGGCGCCAGGCGGGCCTCGTCAGGGAGATCATTCCACAATTGGGGGGCCACCACAGAGAAGGTCCTCTCTCTTGTTGCCATGTAAGTCCCTTGGGAGCCCTGTGGCTGTGCCTCAGGCTTGCTGCAGGTCAGAAGGGGGTGCTTCCTGGGGGCCTGCAGGGAGCCCCCCAGGCCCTGTGTGCTTAGGGCTGGAGATGCCGTTCTGTTGGAGTAGAGGAGGCGTCCAGGCAGCACCATGGCTTAAGACCCACCCACCCCAGAAATCCTGATTAGGGGAAGGGCAGAATCCACAGCCTTTTGCCACAAGCAGAAGAAGCGACTCCTGCCGAGGGGTAGTGGCAATGGGGGGCGGCTGTGAACGCCAGCGGGCTGGATGACCCCTGGCCCTCTTTTCCCTCCCAGGTCATTGCGAAGCGCCTGCCCCCGGACCAGCTGCTGAGCCTCCTCCTCTCCATGCTGGAAGGGCTGGCCGATCCAGACAGGAACTGTTCGCGTGCTGCCGCCGTCATGATCAACTCCATCCTGAAGGAGCGTGGGGCTGTCTTGGCAGAGAAGGTGAGGAGGTGCTCAGCTCTGGGCCTTTTGCGCCCGTGGGGCCTTGAGACTGTCTGCGTCGTGTGGCACCCGGGGGAATGTTTTGCTCCTCTTCCCCCCACCCCCCCTTAGGCGCTTGAGGTGTAATGCTGACCTGCCTGTTGGTGCTGGAAGCAGGCCTGGCAGCAGCCTTCCCATCCTGCCTAGAAGCCTGACTGCCACTCCAGGGCCGGCCCTGTTGGCTGAACACAGCAACTCCCCCCGTAGGCTGGGATAGGATGGGGGGGTAGCCGCAGGGGTGCTTCTCGAGCGTCGAGGAGGCTCCCCACCCGTTGAAAGAGCCGCCCTGGTTCAGTGGCGGCATGCAGCTTGCTGGAGGCCACATTGGTTTTCCGGGTGCTGCTGTCGGGAGGCAGGTGGGGGCGGGGAGTGTCCCCCCCCAGGCAAGAGCAAAGCCCCCTGTGAGCACGCAGAAGGGCAGCTGCTCCCCCACTGCAGCGACCGCGCTCTGCCCCGCTTGCTTTGCGCGTCGTTCGTCTCCCCCTCCTCCTGCCGGTCCCTGGCCGTCCTTTAGAGCAAGGCTTGAATTTCACGTGGGAAGCGGCAGAAGGTGGAGGTTGCGAAGGAGCTGGGAATCAAAGCTCACCGGTAGCATCCTTTTGATGAACATGGGGGTGGGTGAAGGCTTAAGCAGAGGGGCAGCAGCTTCGGTGGGGCTGCAGGTGGCACTCCTTGGAGAGAAGAGGCTCCTCTGGGCTCCGCCACGGATCTGTGGCTTCATCCGATCAAAAGAGTGTTTGGTTCACCCTGTTCGTGGGGCAAGGAAAGGGGGCTCCGTTACACTGCATGGCCAATCGCAACCTTCATCCCTTGGAGGAGACGACAGCGGCTCTGGCACAGCCGTGGGGAGGGGGGGCCAGGACCAGGCCGCAACAAACGCCCCCTTTGCTGCCGCTTGGACCAAGGGCTTGGAAGCGCGTCTTCTTTAGTTGGCCTCATAGTGAGGTTTCACTGTCTGCCGGAAGCCCCTCCAAAAGCTCTTGCTCTGGGGAAGCCCCCCACCCAAGGCAGACCAGAAGGGATTTTTCCCTGGGGAACATGGGCTGCTGATCCTGCCAACCCGTTCTCTACCCTGCCAGTGTGGGGGTCATGTCTGGCTGCTTGATGCGTCAGTCTGTGTGGATGAAGAGCTCCCCTTTCAGTAAGACCTGAATGGGCGGAAAGGAAGGGTTTCGTCACACAGGGCAGACTTAGGACTATGGAATCCGCTACCATGGAGTGGGCCTGTTCAGACAACATGCTAAGCCATGGTTAGGCTGCTAATCCTTTTGTAGCAAATGGGTAGTGAGCGCGTTTAGCCATGGTTAGGAATGGTCCACGCAACACGCCAAGCCAAAACGTTTAGCTCAAAATGCTTAAGCACCATGGCTCAGTGCGTCGTCTGAACAGGGTAGATGTCGTGATTGCCACCAACGCAAGCAGCTTCAAAAGGGGATTGGACAGATTCATGGAGGAGGAAGCTATTAATGGGTACTAATCCGGATGGCTATAGATTACCTCCCATAATAGAGGCAATGTGGCTATGAGACACTATAGCCACACTGCTTCATCCTGTTCACACGGTGGCTATCAACGGGAACCCGCTAGCAGGACCCAGCGACTGGTGTGTAAATTGGCTTCACTGCCTCTGCTACTGGAGGTAGCCCAGAGCCATCAGGGCTAGCAACGGCACTCCTGTCCTGCTTGGCCACTGTGAGAACAGAACGCTGGACTGGGTGGGCCTCTTGTCCGGTGCAGTGCAGCGCTTCTGGGCCCAGAGTGGCCGTCATGCCAGGCCGCGTTTGGGCTCTGCTCAACCAGCACTCTGCAGGGAGAGATCCGCTTAGGCCTGCTGGTGGCCTCAGGCCTGTGGTGGGTGGGGACTCGGTCAGCAAGCCGGCGGCCCCGCAGTGGTGAGCTCGGTGCTCCGGCAGCCCCTTGAGCTTTGCCTCTTCCTGCAGGTGCCTGATATCCTGGAGGGGGTGCGCGTCAAGCTGCAGGAGATCGAGGAGGAGCCTGTGCGGAAGGCGGCCCAGCAGACGGTCTACATTCTGGCCACCCAGCACAAGACTGCCGTAGTGTCCAGCCTCCTGAGCCACCCGCTTCCCTTGGACAGGTAGGAAGCTCTCAGTGCCCACCTGCCTCGTCCCTCCGCGCTGAAGCGCTTGTTCCGTGCACGTGGGGCTGGTGGGCCGAAGACGTTGCTGCAATTGGCTCTCTTCCCCCTGGGAGAGCGTGAGGACCGTCTCCTCCCCTGGCTTCTGCCTGTGCCTGCTTGGGCCAAGGCAGGCGCGGATCTCTCCTCTCCCTGCTCACTCGGCTTTGCCCCCACAGGGTGCAAGGGGAGGAGTTGCCGTTCTCAGGCTGTGGTGCTGCTTTGAGCAGCAGAATGGCCCTGCCTGCTCGGTGAGGAGGAGACTCTTCCCAGGCCCACGTGGGTCTCTACCTGCTGCTCGGGGCTGGGGGTGCCTCTCCACCCCCCTGACGCATCTGTCCACCTACAGAGGGGCCCTCACTGTATATGACAAAGGAAAGGACCTACTATGTGGACTCAATTTCCCAAAAATATATTTTGATTAACATTTTTACTAACTTAAAATATAATTTTTACAATTGTTGTAATACAGTATTGTACAACATTTTACAGACGGAAATTCCAGATTTCATACATTCCGTTTCTGATTGTCTCTTCATCAGTGTTTTTAGTTGTATATATCAATACATTTTGTTTATCTTAAAAAATATTTTCCACTTGAGTAGATCACTGTTACAGTCTCGGGGGACGATACACTAAAGTAAACAATGAATAACACAATGAGTAAAAACAGTATTTATGCTAAGCCATTTGTATCCAAGAAACTACCCTTAAAATTTGAAGGTAAAGTTTTTATTACCTTTCTAGGTGGGAGTTATATTTTTTCTTGTGTGGTAATAAGCATTTTAGATTCTTAGCATCAACCGTAACAGATAATTTACAAAATTCAATATAACTCAGTTCAATAATTTTAAATAAATTAAATTGAAATAGAATAGAGTTGCCTCAGCAGCTCTCAACCATTAAGTGTTCTCTTCCGTCCTGACCGAAGAAAGGAGAGACAAATGTAGCTATACCAATTTAGAACACCAGAAGTGCCAATCATTAAGTGTAATTGGAAATGAGCTACTACAGTTTAAAGAAGGTCCGGTGTGTGAGCCATCGCCTGGCACCTGCTTCCTGCAGCAGTGAATGCCACACCCATCCCTGGCTCCGCAGGCCCTGCAGAGGCGGAGGTGGCCAGGGGCCCAGTTTCTCCAAGGTGGAGATGGGCTGTGGGAGGAGGGGAGGGGATGCTGGGCTTGGCCGTGCTGGTACAGGAGCGGGGGCAGGGCAGCCGAAGTGCTGCTGATGGCAGCGGAGGGACGGGCTGTTTGCACGTGCGCAGTGGCTGTGGGCAGGGTTGGAGCCAGGCCAGCCCGTGGCGGAGCAGGTGCCCCCTGCACTCTGAGGAGCAGTCCTTGGATGTCAGGGCTCCGCATGCTTGTGGAATGGAGGGGGGGTGGGCAGTGCTCTTTGGGGCGGCGGGAGAGCTGGTGCTCCTAGCGCAAAGGCACTGCTCCGTAGCAGCCCCCCTCCCAGATAACAGGTCTGCTTCTCATGGCGCTTGCTAGCCAAGGAGGCTCCTCCGCCTCTGCTCCAGGGGTTCCTGCTGCTGTTGCTGTTGCTGGTGAGCGTCCGCCTTGGCCTGCTGCGTGGCCCCTGGTGATGCCCACCGGCCTCCTCTCCGTTCCCGGCCCTGCTTTGTTTTTGCTTGCAGCTACTCCGGCACCATGTGGAGGGCACTGGCCTCCGAGCCCACCCTTGCGACCCAAGTCTTGGAGCTGCTGCTTGAAAAAGTGAACCGGGACGTCCCGTACAAGGAGAACAAGTCCTTCCTGCGGGGCAGCTGCCTGGAGCGCGTGGCCACGTTCTTCCCCCTGTCGGTGAGTGTCGCAGCCGGCCTGCTCCCGTGCAGAGGGGCTGGCACTGCTGCCTCCCCCCCCCACCTTGCTCTTCTCCCCCCCTCCCCCAGAGAGGATCCAGTCCTCCCACCCCACGCGCACCTGGGCCGCTGCTCTCATTTCCTCCTCTGCTCCGGCGTCTGCACTGGGCCCGGGCTCTGGAAAGAGCGCATCGCCATATCGGGCCTATTAGCGCTAATCCGCCAGCTCATAAAGAGCCTCTCAGGTGTTCGCCCCCCAGGGAGATCGCTTTGCGTTTCATCCCCCAAGAAAATAAACGCTGCTTGGCAGTGCTTTGAACAGGAAAACAGCTGTGAAAATTTCCTCCTCCGCTGAAGCAGGCACAGATGGCAGCAAATCCATCATGCTGAAAGCCAGCCCCTCACGCCCCCCCCCAGCACAGTCCATGGAGAACACCGCTCATTGCAAGGGCGGCAGCAGGGAGATGCAAAGCCCTCTATGCCTGGGGGGGGGGGGGCATTCCTTGCTGCTGCTCATAGAACCGGAGCTCTTGGATTGCTGAGTCCCCTTCAGCCTTAGCGGTGGCTCCCCCCCCCCCCCCCCAGCTTACAAATGGGAAGATAGCGCTGAAATCAGAAGGAGAGCCAGATGGGGTGGGGGTGGGTGGGCAAGCCCTCAGAAGGGTTCAAGAAACGTTGCACGCAAATCCCACCCGCTTTGCCTTCTCTCCTCACCTTGTCTGAGAGCTTTTGATTAAAAGCAAAACTTTAGAATGGGTTTGCTTCTGCCAACGCTTGAAGGCGCCAATGGTCCAAACAAGCAAAATAAGACCTTAAACTCAGATTTGGCTCCCGCAACTTGACCTTGGTGCTAAAACCTGAGTGACCAGTTGCCTGGTGTCCCATTCCACGATTTTGGGGGCTGGGATGAGGAGGGGGCTCTCATGCAAAGCAATGTTTTTGCTTTTCAAAACCCCCCAAAAGCACAGGCCAGGTGTTGGTGAGAAGCCGGCTTGGAAGGCAACTGAGAAACCAGCCTTCCAGCAGGGTCTGGTGAGGCTGCAGGGTCGACCCCCCAATGTGGCTGGTGGTCTCCCCCATTCTGGGGGCCAGGGAGCATCTAATGCATGAGCTGGGATTGATGGAGGTGCTCTGTCCAGTGTGTGTGATCAGCCCTAGATGCCACATTTCTCACCCCCAGTGTGTGCACAGAGATCTTCCTAAGAACAGCCAAATGTTTTGTCACCACTGTGTCCCACTCTTGGACAGGGGTGGGTGGGGCTTCCTTGCGTAGCTGAGATGCATTCCTGGAGAGGTCTGACCACTGATCCTTGGAAATAGAACCTCCACCTTCAGGTGCAGTGTGCCTCTGACTAGCCAGTGGTGGGCTGCCTGGTGGTATCCCGATGGCCACTGGGGAGGGAGGGCTGGGCTCGGTGGGCCGGGAGCTCGATCCAGCGCTGCTCATGGCTGCTGCCGCCGCCTTCTCCTTCGCGTGAGGCTGGTTCCCCTGCGCCCCACTTCCTGGGCTCCTGTCCAGTCAGGGCAGTGGAAGGGCAGGGGAGCCCTTCTGGCAGTTTCTCCTCCTCTCCTCACGGAGCCCAGCAAGAGGGAGCCCCTCTTTCTGTGGGGCCCCCCTCCGCGTCTCCTGCCTCTGGGGCATTTCTGTTTGCCCCCCCCCCCCCGTTCCCCCAGCTGTCTGCCGGGAGCTCAGCGTCCCTCCCCTTCCTGTCTGCTTCTCCGTGGCCTCAGCAATCTTGCCCAGAGCTGCTTGCGCTGCAGGCTGAAAGGGCACCACCACCGCCCGGCCTTCCGGAGTGTTCCTCTGCTCCTGCACATGAGGAGCTGGTGGCTGCTGCGTTGCCTCTGGTGCGGCTCGGCCCGTGTTGCACAGACCCAACTCCCTCTCTTCCGTGCCTGATTGGGGCTGAGGGGATCCCTTCTGGGGTGTCGGGGTCTGCCCCAGAGGAGGGTCTGCAGAGGGCCCTCCACTCCAGCAGTCTCTGAACAGCTGGAGCACCCAGAGTGCCCGTGGTTCCGGTCCTGGGGGTTGGTATGCCAGCCCTGCCTTTGACAGCTTGCTGAATGGCCAGGCTGTGCCTGTGGCTGAGCTTGGGAGAGGCTGGCCTGGGAGGGAGGCAGACAGGCAGGAGTCTGGAGAGTCCTGGCTGGGCCAGGTATGGATGATGCTTTCTCATCTCCCCCCACCGTCTTCTTCCTCCCTCCCTCCCTCCCCCAGGCCACATGTGCTCTGCATGAGATCATGTCTGTCCGGGAGTCTGGGCCGGCCGTCGTGGGCCTCTATGCGGATCTGTTTGTCTCGCTTCTGCTTCGGGTCAGCTGCACGGTGGGTGTTCAGCTCCCTAAGAACCTGCAGTCCAAGGAGAGGAAGAGCATTGGCCGTGGGCAGCCCCTCCGGACTCTTGACCCCTGCAGGTACTCCTTAGCAAGAGGATGGAGCCGCGGGTAGGAGGCTGGGGGGGAGGGGGCGGCAGCGGGGGCTCCAGCCGTTTCCCTCCCTGCCATGTGGAACTGATTTTGTTTTTTCATAAACACCATTGCAAGTGTTCCATGTGTAACATGATGGCTGGATAATGCTCCACGGCCCATAACGTCTGAGGTATGAAGGCAGGCCTGACCTCCGTGGGGGGAGAAGGCCCCCTCTTTTCCACACACACTTGCCTCTCCCTAAATCAGGAAATATTAAATCGCTCTTCCTGTTGCAGCCTGGCTTGCGGTTTGCATTTGCATTCCTCGAATGGTGCTGAGGTGCCCGTGCGCTCGGAGCGGCCGGATTGGGTTACGGCTGCCTTTCCAGCGGCTGGATGAGCTGCCCGGGTGCTCCAGGGGTGGGGGAGGGAAGGGCCTTCCTGAATGAAAATGGGCCGGGGGTGTGTGCAAGAGGGATGCGCCACGCAGTCCTCTTCTGAATTGCCGGAAACATCTCTTCCTCCGCACAAACCTGCAAAGGGCAGGGGGGGGGGGGTTGTCACTCCCCCAGGCTTGAGGAGATGGGCAGCTCTCTGGGCAAAGCCTTCGACATCAATGGGGCAGTTTGGCCTCGTTCTTGCATCAGAGTTTGACCTTTGGAGCATGTTCTGGGCCAGGCAATGCCCACACATGCAGGAAGGGGTGGCGGTGGCGAGGCTGGCGCTTGCTTGCACTTGGGGCCCAAGACTCGGCCTTCGATTCATGCAGCCGGGCGGGATGCGCCCTGTCCTGCTAGCACTAAGGAGGGGGTGGGAATATCTAGCTTAGCCTGTGAAATTGCTCCCCTCCCCTCCCATCAGACCCTCCTGGGGCTGGTGCTCACGCGCAGCCTGTCCTTTTGCATGCCTTGCCTTGCCAGCCAGTGGAGGGCGCTGTGAGTCCCTCCCCAGAGATGAACAGCCTGTGCCCCCTCCCCAAGATGTTCTGGCCCAGAACTCCCTCCCTCCCCTCCCTCCCTCCTCGTTGGCTGTGCTACTTGGGGCTGGTGGATGGTGTGGGTCCCAGCCAGTGTTCTGGCCTACAGGTTCCATGCCCCTGCGCTCCACTGCTGTGCCTCGGCTGGCGAAGGCAGGCATGTGCCGGCGTTGTCTCCCTGTGGACGCCTGTCGAGGGCCCAAGGCAGCCCTGCCCACCAGGGCTCTTTGGCCCTGGAGAAGGCTGCCTGTGGGTCAGTCCGTGGCTCCCATGAGAGCTCTCGTGTCTTTTTTTAAGGGCGTGCGTGTGTGTGTGTGTGTGTGTGTGCGCTCCGTTGGGAGCGCCTAAGAAGCCTCCCGGCAGCAGGACTGCGGCATCCTCTTTTCTGCTCCTTCAGTTGGAACTGCCAGAGTTCAGCAAGCAGGGTGCTGAGCCTCTCAGGCCTCATTCTGACACAGATCAGGTGGAGGGGCTTGTCACATGTCCTGGGTGTATTGCTCCAGACGGCTGGTGGAGGCTCATGTGACGGAAGGGTCTTCTGACAAAGGAATTCCCTGCCCATAGAAAACTAGCATGTCAGGAGAAGGGTGTTTTGAAACTCTTTACCCCTGATGTTTTAGTTATCGCCTGCAGGGAATGGTGCAGCCTTACCTTTAGTCTGGAGGGGTTCAGGGGCTCTCTATACGTCGTCTTTGCCCTGGGGAGGCTCTGAATCCTAATGCAGCCGCCGATTCGGAGCCTCCCTGGGGCAAAGAGATGAAGATGTGGAGCAGAAAAGTCAGAGGTATGCCCCGGCTTTTCCTGCTCGAGTGAGGTCAGTGCGGTTCTTCCTTGTCTGCCCTCGCTCCATGGATGCTCTGGGGGGGGGGGCATCCCCAGGTGGAAGTCAACCTCCCATTGGTCGTTGGAAGCCAGGGGAGGGGGAGGGCCTGGTGAGCCTGCACTGCCTCCCTCCGCCTGGATAACTTACCGTCACTCGCTTACCAGCGAAACCAGCTCGGCGCCATGAAGACAGCCTCTCAATTCAGACACAGGTTGCCTGTCTCTTCCCCCCCTTCCCCCCCCCCCCCCCCCGTGTGCTTTGTGGTGGAACGAGGCCTCTCCTGACTTCCGGGGCCAATGAGAGATCTCCCAGGCCAGGCTGAGTAACGTGTGGCTCTCCAGAGGGTGCTGGACTGCAACTCCCATCAGTCCGAGCCAGGATCAGCCTGCCCTGGGCTCAGCACATTCCAGCATGACTCTGAGGTCGGTTCAGGTGGCCGCTCTCTCTCTCTCCCAGCAAGGAGGAGCGCCTGACTTCCCTCTGCACGTCCCTTCTGGAGTGTCCCCAGTTCAAGCTGTTTGTGCCCCGCGTACCATTCTCCCGTGCGCCTCCCAAAGCACCACAGAAGGTCCTGAGTTGGGACCCTCTTGGGGCAGGGAAGGGCTGGGCAGGGCACCGTCACCAGAGGTCCCGAAAGCTCCTGCAAGGTCGCCGGCACTCAGCGGATCCACGGCCTGACTCTGCCTATGCTCAGAGGCTGAGCTCCCTGGTAATTGCCTTAACGGTGGTGGTGGCGGCGGCGGCGGCAAGGAGCCAGGCAAGGTGGGCTCCTGGAATGGGAGGGTGCAGCCAAGAAGCCCCTTGCTTTGCTCCTGGGGCAGGCAGGCCTGGATCTCTCCCCTTCGGTTCTCCTGGCCCGTGTGATGCCCCTTCTCACCAGGCAGTCTTTGGTGCCCTTCGGATCAGGCCTGCTGTAGAGGCTGGGCCCATTCCAGGCCCTCAGCCCTGAGCTTCCAGGGGCCTCTGTGGGCCTCCAGCGGAGCCATAGACTAACGTGGATGGCTGGGGTCCCTTAGATCCCTTAGATCCCTCAAGCTCCTCCGGCAAGATGGACCCCTGGCCTGATGGAGAGGAGAGGCACCGGGCCTCTGCCGGCAGTCATAAGCGCGACTGGGCTGCCTTTGAGGAGCCAGGGCTGGGCAGGAGAACAGATGTGGTTGAGGAGCCAGGGCACGGCCAAGGCTGTCCTCTTCTGCCTGCCTGTCACTGTGAGCCAGGCCTGCGCTGCTCTCCCACGAAGGAGAGGGGCCTGAACCTCCACACCACAGTCCGTCTAGGCTGCTTGGCATCAGCAGCTACCTGCCTCCGTCTCGCCCTGGCCCTGGCCCTGGCTCAAGGGCCAGGTCTGGTGGTGTGTCTTGAGGTGGCTTGCGTGTGGTCTGCTCTTGTCCTCTGGGAGATCCTCGTGCCCTTGTTCCGGGCCTGGGGAGGGCCGCCTGTTCCGCTCTGGCTTTTGACGGGTTCCCTTTTAACAGGGGTGCTTGGGAGCAGTATGCCTTCTGCCTTGCAAGCCCCACGTGGCACGAGGCGCTGCTGAATGGTGGTGGCGGCGGCGGCGGCAGCGGCAGCATGGCTGTGGATTTCTTCCCCGCTGCAATTGGAAGCGTCTTTCTCTGTCACACATGTGCCTAAGGCAGCCCAGGCTGCAGCGCTAGGAGCACATAAAGGCTGAATTCGGACGCCATATTAGGCAACGGAGGAGGGGGGGGAACAACCATCAGTTGTATTGCTTGCTGTGTCGTGTGGGGAGTAACACACCACACACACACAACTGACAGTACGCTAATCGGGCCATTTAAACAACGGAGGGAAACAACGGGCTTTGCATGTAGTTTAGCCCAAAGCCCCGTTGTTTAACGTGTCGTCCAAATTCAGCCCTCCCTCTCTCCGTGGAGTTCTGCTGGCCAGAGCAGCCGAAACCCTCCGGCCGCTCTATACAGCCAGCAGAACTCACGGTGCATGCAGGGATACGGCTGGAGGACTGAGGGAGGGGGAGGGAGCAGACGCTGCAACCAAAATGGCCGCCGTCCGTTTGCCGGTGCCGAGCAGCACCGGTGCAGCGTGTCGTCTGTGGAGCTCCTCCTACCTAACGCACGGTCAGTACGTTATTTATTCCTCCGTTGCCTAATATGTCGTTCGAATTCAGCCAAAGAGAGGTTAAGCAAACCAGGCCCAGAGCCCTCGGAAGGTCTGCTGGGGACGGAAGTGGGGATGGGCTCCTCCCCAGGGCAGGCGTGGGGGGGGCTGTGCTGTCATTTGGGCACCCTGTTAAAGAAGGACCCCCGCTTGTGCCCGCCTGGCGGAGAGAAGCCTGGAGAGGAGGAGCGCATTGCAGGGCATGATGATGAGGAGGGCCCACTGGGGGGGGGGGAGGAGGGTCTGTGGACACTGCTTTGCTGGCTGAATGGATTGCCTCTTGATGGGGGCGGAGGCTTTCCGTGGCAGCGTGGGCGAATGGTGCGTTTGGAGCGGGAACCCTGTGGCTTCTCCTGGGTGCAGGCATTGCCGTCGGCCTTCCCGTCGCTTGTGCCCTGCTGGCACCGTCAAGCGAGCAGCTCCTGCGCTGCCGAGGCTGCATCCAGGGCACAATGGGGTCCAGCCACTGGCCGAGTGCCAAGCCAGGGAGCTGACGGCTCTTTGCCGGAGGCCCAGCAAGCGGCTAACGTAAGGGACAGATTTTCCTGACTAATTTGAGAGTCTTGGGGGTCTCTGGTCCTGTCGCTAATCGCTCCGGATGGAGATGCTGGGAAAGGCTGGAACTTCCAGGCCAGGCTAGTGGGTGCCTGGGCGGGTGGGTGCCTTTCTTCCCCCTCCTGGACTCCTCCAAAAGCGCTGCACCTCTTTCCCCGCGTTGGGGGAACGAGCGCATGGCCGACGGGTCTCGTGCGATGGCTCTGTCCTGGCCTGTGTGTGTGAACACGTTTCCCCCCCCCCCCCCTGGTTTTGAGAGCCCAACTATGATCCCTTCCTAATATTTTGGATTTGCTGTGACAGGATGACGTATCTTTCCCAGATGTTGTGCTCAGCTTGCAGCGCACTTAATTCCCCACCCGTAAAATATGAAGGCCGAAGAGCCTCTGTCAAGCCGCCCAGGACTTCTGGGAGTTTCAGTCCATTGTCTCGACTGGCTCCGAGGGAGGCAGTTGGGGTGTGAAGGGGGGGCAGGGGGGGCGTGAGCGATGGCTTCCCCGGGTGCAGGGCAAGAGCCTTGCCCTGCCACCCGCCGCCAGCCTTGATGGAGCCTGTAGCCCCTTGCCCCTTCTCTCCTCCAGCTCTGCGGTAGAGACGGTCAAGGCTATGCTGACCCAGGGCGGCAGCGAAGAGGTGGTCCGGGCAGTGGCCGAGGCAGGGGGCTGGGAGATGCTGCGGAGCCTCGAGAAGCACCACGAGGGCGTTGCCCTCCTGGCCAGGTAAGTGGGCGCAGGTGCAGTCTTTGCCGTCACTGGAGTCCAGCTCCCGTGTGGATGGACTCCGCTTGCTCTGAGACCCGCCGCCCTTGTTCCTCCAGGCACATGCAAGCCACGGCAGACGCTGGCCCCAGGGCCAGGATTGTCACTCCTTCCCCCGGCAACTGGGCCTGGTGCGCTTCCTGGGATTCCTCTGGGGGGTGGAGAGCCTGTAAAGCCTCTCTTGCCAGCGTACAGCAGGCATCTGCCCCCCGTGGTGACTCTCCATCTCCCACAGGTTGTGGGGCAACCCTTCTGAAGCAGAGTGACCATGTGCCTGTTCCCCAACTGGGACTGAGACCCCTCTGGCTCGTGGCACTGGAATCTCTTCATGCACACGCATCAGGGCCCAGGATCCTCCTTGGGGGGGGGTGTAATGGGGGCTGCAGCCAATCACGATTTCTTGGGGAGGGGGCTTGGAATGAGGCTGTTGAGCAGGACCAAGCTGTGGCTTCAAAGCCGGTGCAGTGTGTGTGTGTGTGTGTGTGGGGGGGGGGACAGAGCCCCTGGCGTGGGTGATGGAGTCGGGGCTTATGGGAGGGGGAGAGGAATGGTTGGCCAAATTCCCCCACTTCTCCAGCAGGGCTGTGGGCTCATTCCCCTTTCCTGGCGCAAGGAGGGGGGTGCAGGGTGGGGTGGTTGTGGGGCAGCCGCTGCGGCTGAGGCAGGAGCCTTGTCTCAAGCGAGGGGAGCAGGCGGGGCTGACCCAGGCCCTCCTGCCCAGTGCTGGGTGTGCTGATCTGGGCTGGGGGCTGTGTTGTGTTCCAGCGCCATGGCGAAGCGGGCCGGGCCTAAGCTGCCCCTGGTGGTGAAGCTGCTCTCCCCCATGCTCAACAGCATCTATGACAGCCAGAGGCTCACTGCCACCGCCTTCTTGGCAGAGGTGAGGCAGCCGGTCTTTCCTTCGGCGGGGGGTGGGGGCGGGGGGAGTCCTAGCTGGCCTGCTGATGTGGGGCAGGGCTGTGGAGCGTTGCAAGGAGAGCAGGACTCCCCCACCTGGGATGACGCAGTAGCCGGGCTCCTTCCGACCGTGGAGATGCTCTGGATATTCCGCGTTGTCCTCTCCCTCTTCCTCTCCCTCTTCCTCTCCTGCTCCACCTGCCTCACGCCGCAGGAGCAGGAATCGCCCCCCCCCCCCCCGTGATGCACCTGACCGAGCCAAGCTGCGGCACCCCCTGCTGCGGGAGGGGCCCCCTCCCTGCCTCCCCCCTCTTCCTCGCCCAGGGAAGGGAGGCGGGCAGGCAGGCTCAGGGAGCTCAGTAGCAGCAGGATCCAGCAAGCGCTCGCCTTGGCGTCCCTGATGTACCGCCCTGAGGAATGGAGTGAGTCAGGCCGCTTCCTCCCGCCCAGGAGGCCGGCCCTGCCGCTGGGTCACCTTATCCCGGCCGGCTTCCCACCTCGTGCCCGGGGCCGTTCAAGTAGCCTTTGTTCCATGGAGCGGCCCCTCAGCCGCCCCTTGCGCTACTGCCGCCGCCGCCGCCACGCTCGATCCCCAGTCGTAAACGGGCTTTGAAAGCCTCAGCTGACGGAGCAGCCTGGGATTACAGCTGCACTTGGCCGGGGGAAGCCGGCAGCTGGATGTGGGCCTGGAATCGGAACGGCTCTCGGCCGGCTGGCCTGCCGGCTGAGAGTTTCAAATAGCTCTGCGGAGCAGGGCCTGCCACTCGCCTCCTCAGGGAGGCAATGAGGTGCGAGCTGTTGAGGCTCCTTCCCTTGCACCAAGGCCAGGGACAGTGCCTGGGGGCTGGTGGGGGGGCACTAAGGCAAGCTGCTGGGCTGGTTGAGTTCCCTGTGGGGGTGGGGGGTGCCTTGGAGTCCCGGTCTTGCCATGGAGAGATTCTCATTCCTCCGCAGCTTTGGCATGAGTTGGACCCTGGTCAGGGGAGGGGTCTGTTCCTCTGCCCCCCCCATCCCCGGGAGACTTGCTCACATTGGAACAGCGGGGCAGGGCTTAGGTGCGTTCTCTGGTTGTGCTGCAGCTCTTGCTTAAGACCTCAGACCCGCATTTGGCCTGGCAGTGCCCTGGACAGAGGTGGCCAATGGGGTGAGGGGCTGGTGATGGATGTGGGCCAGGAAGGCCCGGGACCCAATCCCCTTCCCTCCGACCCCTTCCGTGGCTTAGCCTGTGATTGCCGGCATCTTTCAGCTCCTCAATAGCAACGTGGTGAACGATCTGGTTCTCCTGGAGTCCATGATGGACAACATGACTGCCCGGCAGAGGGACTCCTGCACCGCTGTGCGCATGCTGGCCCTTCGCGGGCTGGGCAACATGGCCTCTGGCTCGCCGGAGAAGGTGAGGGCAGCGGGGGGCATTGTGGGCCAAGGCGGAGGTCGGCTGTGCCAGCTGCAGCATTCATGGGGCTCCCTGCCCGGGTCCCCTCTGGCAGCTGTGAGGGGAAGGAGGCTCCTCCTGCCTTGGAAGGAGACCTTCTGGGTGGCCGGCCGGCTTCTGCCTCTGGGCCCACGCGGTCCGTCTTTCCAGACAGACCAGCTCCAGGGGTGCTTTGCTCAGTCCAGTGTTGACTCTGTCCAATTAGCTGCCTTTGCAACGTCTCTGCTGATGAGACCACACCAAGGGCCCAAGAAGAGGCTGTGGGGCTCCTCACGCTGCTTCCCTGTCTTGCTTTGCACCCCCAAGGCTCTCACCCTCCTTGTGGAAGCCTTCTGCCCTGGCGGGGTCTTGTCCTTGGCCCCTCTGCTCTGCTGCCACTGACCCTTTTCCACCCAGCCTGGCCTCCGGGCCTTCTGACGCTGCTCTCCAGCCTCCCTCCGCAAGCCCCCCGTCCTGTCCCGCAAAGCCTTGAGGAGCCTGGCTGGGTCGGATGGGAGCACAACCAACACCTTTGCACTCGGGTTTCCAGAAACTGGTCTAGGTGGGGTACACAGCCCATAACTAGTAGCCACGGATAGCCTTCTCTGTGAATTGTTCTCATTGGTTTTTAAAACCATTGAAGTTGGCGGCCATCACCACATCTTGTGGCAGTGAATTCCATAGTTTAACACTGTGGGCCGTCAGCTAAGAACATCAGCTCCCCCTCGCCAGCCACGGTTATAGCGAGAGGTGCTGGGGATTGTCAGTGCCAGGTGTCCCCCCCCCCCCCCCTTTTCACATAGGTGCTGCACCACTCCCTGGAGGATGGCTGGGCTTGCACCTGCTGCTCCCTGACTCCTCCTGCTCCACCTGCAGGTGAGGAAGCACGGCGCTCACCTCCTGGCTTCCATGATCAACGGCATGGACGACAAGGATGACCCGCAGCACCTGGTTGCCCTGGAGGCTATGTCCAGCCTCTCCAAGCTCCTGGCCTTCACGGACGAGCAGGACGTCCGCTCCATGCTCCTGCACATTGCCATCCGCATCCGGCCCTTCTTTGACAGCGTAAGGATGTGCAGCGGCGTCCCCCTCCTCCCCCAGGAAGGAAGGAAGGCAGCCTGCAGCGTGGGCTCCCTGGGATCCCTTCTGAGAGCTCCGTCAGGGTGGCGTCAGCAGCACCCCCTCGAGCGCTGTGTGTGATGGCAGAAAGTCAAGCCGTGTGACAGGCAGGGAGGGGGGGCAGAAACTGCCTGATGGGTGGAGGGGGAAGGCAGTGGGGCAATGGGAACCCAGACAGGGGCCTTCCTGGGAGGGAGTTCCGCCTTCCCCGCCTGATGGAAGCGCTTTTGCCTCGCAGGAGAAACATGAGCTCCGCCAGTCGTCCATCGTCCTCTTTGGAAACCTGACCAGGTTCAGCGCCGGGACGTGTGAGGACGCCTTCTTTGAGCAGATCCTGAATGGGCTTGTGACGCTGCTACTCCACCTGCAGGACCCGAAGCCAGTGGTTGTCAAGGTCTGCGTGCCGCTGCTGGGTGTGGGGCAGCTGTGGGCTGTGCCTGCGGTTGGCTGCTAAGTGGAGGCCGAGGTCTGGGGTGGGGAAAGCTCACGGCCCCTCCCGTGTCCCTCCTTGCAGGCCTGTAAGTTTGCGCTGCGCATGTGCGGCCCCAGCATGGGCTGCTCCGGCCTTTGTGACATGTTCCAGAACCACTTGCATGAGGACCGGAGCCTTCATTACGGCGAGTTCATGAACGATGTCAGCAAACACCTGGTGAGTGAGCGGGCCGGACGGAAGGACGGACAGACGCCTTCCGTGGGCCGCTGCATGTGGGCGCCTGCCTGGTGACTGCCTGTCCTTCCCTCGGCGTCCCTCTCTCCACATTGCCCTGTTTATTAACCCTTTCCCCACCACCTATTGGAGCCTGCAGAGCAACACTAAATAGCTATTTTAAAAGGATGCTCTTTAAGTGCGCAAGCAAAACAAACCACCACAGCCCCAAGGACGCCACATGGAATTCCTACCAGATTGGAGAAGGGAAGGGAGGGGCGTGTGAGCCAGGCAAGCCCCCTCAGGGTTCAGTGGGGGGGGGGAGGTGTTCAGCGGGCCCAAAGTAGTTCTGGGGAGCTTCTGAATTTCCCTGTTCCACTGTTGGGGTGGTTGTTGGAACAGAAGCAAGGAAGGAGCCTCAGCCCTGCTCTTGAGGCCCACAGTAGCCTGGAGTTTCCAGGGCCGGAGCTGCAAATTCTTCAGGGCTCTTGCAGTGCCTCAAATGCTTCATTCCAGCAAAGAACAACTTAGCTGCTGTGACCCGTTTGTACCACTTGCCAAATTAGTCACTCAGCAGGACCTTAGAGTACAGGTGGGTTCATGGGGCCAGAAAGAGCCCTTCAGGTACCCTGGCCCGTGTAGAGCTTTCAAGGCCAAAGTTTGACTTGGGCCTGGAAGCAGCGAGGCAGCCAGTGGAGGTGGAGCATCAGGCAGTCTTCACAAGAACCCAGCTGCCCTAATGTTTAGCTGCCCAGAGGACCAGGAGTCTTGTCTATGGGTGGCGCAAGCACTGAAGTCTTCAGAAACTCCCCTGACCCCTCCCAAGGTAGTCTCCCTCTGCTGCAGCTGCCGGGCTGAGCTGGACCCACGGCAGCGGTCTGAACGTGCTCTGCTGGAACCCATAAAGGAGGGCCTGGGGAAATGGGCTCTCCCAAACGGCTGGTGCCATTCCGAAGGGGAGCTGCTGACAGCTGTGGTCTTCCCTTTCTCTCGGCTAGATGCAGAGCTACCCGGACACGCTGAGTCGGCTGGTTGCCACCAACCTCTTCTACTTCAAGAGCAACTGGGCTGACGTCCGAGCTGCCGCCCCCATGTTTGTAGGTGAGGCGGGGCAGGGGTATCCGGTGGCCTCGAATTCTTCCCCACCCTCCTGCCCCCAGCTGGGCACTGCTGCTGCATTGGGCTCAGCGTTGGCATCTGCTGGGCTGCAGCAGCCTCGAGCAGGATGTGTCCTCTCGCCCTTCCCTTCCAGGGTTCCTCATCCTTCATGTCGACAGAGCCCACAGCCAGCAGCTGGACTTGGATGAGCTTATTGCTGGTGAGTGAGCCGGTGTGGCAGGGCCCCGTGGGTAGCAGCGCTTGGTCTTTCTTGTGGGGCTGCTGCCCTTTGGCTGGGGTTTCGAGCAGTCAGGACTGTTGCGCGAGTGAGCAAGTGGGCTCTGTCCACCTTCGGTTGGGAGGTCTTCTGGAATTGGCAAATCAGTGTCTGATAGTCCTCAAGGCAGCGCAGCTCTGGACACCCCTCTGGGAAGAGGTGGAAAATGCAGCCAAGAGAAAGGAGGCTCCTGTGGTGTAAACGGACAGCTAGTTCTCTCTCCTCTCCTGGGAGGTTCCCCCCCCATTGTCCCCTTTTCACCTTTCAGTCTATGCACGGTGTGTGTGTGTGTGTGTGTGGAATGGAGAGAGGGGGCAGTGCCTCACTTGCAAAGTGCTGCAGGCACAGGCGCACCCGGCAGCGGCCTCTGCGTTGCAGTTGGCTAGTGCTGGCCTTGTCCCCATTGGGGGGGGGGGTTGCAGGTCTGCGCCCCTGCCTGACCCAAGGGCTGCTTCCATCAGCCGCTCCTCCCTGGCATCTCTGGCTGGCGGCACCCAGGGGACCAGGTCTGGGGCGTGAAGAGGAGCCGAGGCCCTGGCTGGCCCAGTCACGTGCTCAGCCCGGCTCCCTTCTTCCTTTCGCTGGGTCCTGCCGCTCAAAGAGCAGCAGAGGAAGCCAGTTAAGTAACAAACTTTCCTGGATTTCACTGCTGCTTTTTCCTTGTCAGCAGTGACCTCATCGCTTAGAGTAAGACTCGGAAAATCTCTGAGCTTTCCAGCGGAGCTTAAAAACCACTAAAAAAGGGAAAACGATCTTTCCGTTGGCTGGTGGCGTGGTCCTGAAGAGAGGCCCGTCTGTTTGCAGTAGTGGGGGATACGTTGGAGGAGAGGGGGTGGGAGCCGGCGGGGCTCCGGATGGGGTCACCACAGCTTCCCGTATTGAGCGCGAGACGCTCTGCCTGCCAGCGGCCCCCTGGGGGAGCTCCTGCAGCTGGACCAGGCCTGATCAACGGGAAGCGGCTCAGCACATAAATCAGGCCGTCTCGCTCACTCTGGAGGGACGCGAGAGTCTCGGATTTGCAGTGTAAACATGCTACTGGAAAAATATTATTGTATCTCTACTGCTTGGGAGCAGCCCCCGGCCCCTCTCCTCTCTGCTGCTGGGCCTGGGCCAGCTGTTGCGGATGGAGCGGCCCAGCACCCCGGGCCCTGCTCCGAGAATGCCCGCCGCTCTCCAGGGAACAGGCACAGCTCCACGGGATGGGGCTTTGGCAGGATAGGGGCTTCCTCGAAATGCAAGAGGAAGGCAGGGTTGGGATGGGCTCGGCCCCGATCCGTTCAGGTGTGGGGGAGAGGGAGGGGGGAAGGAGGCCACGTAGGTTCAGCCTTGCAGCTGGCCTGGGGCCTCCTTGCTGACCTCTGCCGTTTCTCCCTCTGTAGCTCTCACAGTGCTGCTGAAGGACCCGGTGGCTGCCGTGCGGGTGAAGGTGGCTGAGACCCTAGGCCGCCTGGTCAGGATCGTTTGAAGGGCTGCTTTCCTCTGGTCCCGTCAAGGCTCACGAAGGGATATGGACTTGGTCGGACCCTTCCCCTCTCTCCCTCTCTTCACAACCTGACCTCGCAGCCAGCACCTCTTAGGTGCATCACGTCTTCCAGAGCAACGCAACCCTCACGAGCACACGTGGGAACACGCATACACACCCCCTCTTCAAGGGAAGGCCTCTGGGGCTGGAGGTTGCAGCTGTCACGGCAGCCCCAGTGCTGTGCACGTTTGTGAGTCGAAATGCCTTTTCCACTGTGGGAACATGGAAGAGCCACTCTGCATGGGCTGGCTGGTCCAGGCTGCAGGGGCACGGGACTGTTACAGGGCCGCTCTGTTCACACACGGCCGCCTGCCCCCCACGCCCACCCCCCTCCTGCTCACCTCCCTCTCTCTCCACCAGGGGTGGACCACCTGCTCTTCATAACACTGAACACACAGCACCCTGTCCCAACGGGGGGGGGGGGGGGGTTGGGGAGGGCAAGGAAGGGCAGGGCCACCCCCATCACACACAGAATCAGCATGCCCCCCCTCCACCATTGCTTGCTTGGGTACCTGTCCTCCCAGGGGCAGGGCTCGGGCGCCTTCCCTCCTGCCTCGGTTTGTGGGGGCAAATGGCTCTTGCCCCCTTCAGAGCTTCCATGGGTTCATCCATGGCTCCTCTCTGTATGGAGCGTGTACATACAACCAGACAACTTATTTTTAATAAACAATTTGCTTCTCAGAAACATGGAGGTATCCAAGTCTCTTCTCTCCTTGGCTGTTGAGGACTAGAACCTTGAATAGGGCTGCAGACTTGGGGATGGGCAACATGTTGCCCTTCAGATGTTGGGCCACAATACCCAGCATCCCTCACCATTGTCTCTGCTGGCTGGGGCTCATGGGAATTGTGGTCCAGCAACATCTGGAGGGCCATGTGGCCCCGTCCTGTCTTAAGCAGCAGAGGAATTTCTCAGATGGGACTGGGAATATGGGGAACAGGAGCTGCAAAGGTTGAACCCCGATCCACACGGGGTGGGGCCCTCTGTGGTTTTTGCTTCATGAACACCGGAAGATTCAGCCACGGACCTTTTGCCTAGTTTGGCTACACCATGTGGAACCCCCCCCCCCCCCGCTCAATTTCATTGGAGCTCTTTCTCAGCTCATTGTTATAGACCACAAGCTGAATATGAGCCAACAGTGTGATGTGGCTGCATTAATAGAAGTATAGCTTCCAAATGGCGCGAGGTACTGGTGCCCCTCTATTCGGCACTGATTAGGCCTCATCTTGAGTATTGCGTCCAGTTCTGGGCACCACATTTCAAGAAGGATGCAGACAAGCTGGAGCATGTTCAGAGGAGGGCAACAAGGTTGATCAGGGGTCTGGAAACAAAGCCCTATGAGGAGAGACTGAAAGAACTGGGCATGTTTAGCCTGGAGAAGAGAAGACTGAGGGGAGCTATGATAGCCCTCTTCGAGGACTTGAAAGGTTGTCACACAGAGGAGGGCCAGGATCTCCTCTCGATCATCCCAGAGTGCAGGACATGGAATAATGGGCTCAAGTTACAGGAAGCCAGATTCCGGCTGGACATCAGGAAAAACTTCCTGACTGTTAAGAGCAATATGACAATGGAACCCATGACCTAGGAAGGTGGTGGGCTCTCCCACGTTAGAGGCCTTCAGGAGGCAGCTGTACAACCATCTGTCAGGGATGCTTTAAGGTGGATTCCTGCACTGAGCAGGGGGGTTGGACTTGATGGCTTTAACGACCCCTTCTGACTCTACTATTCTATGATTCTATGCTTGTTTCTCCTACAAGCATTGTTCATGTTGTGTTTTGAAAAAACACTGTGCCATCCATACATTTCTAAGGTAGAAGATACTTCTCTGGTAGCATCTGCTTGCTAAGTTGCTCATATGCTGTTATTCCTGCCTGTTCCCCTGAAGGCTTTTCTTGCCTTCAGGTCTACGTCCCCTGCGGTTTTCTTGGACGGGCAGACCCAGCCTCGCAGGAAAAGCAGATGCACCCGTTGTGTCTTTCATGTCCTTGCTAAACCGATTTTTTTTTAAATCAAAGAAAGAGCCCTGCTATTCCTGAAATCCGGAGTGCCGCTCACCGCCCTGTGGTGCTTGCCACTTAATTGCTTTTATAGGATGATGAAGAACCAGGAAGTCATAGCTGCACTTCTTAGTCGATATTTCAGTCTTGAGGGCAATTTGTTTATTTGCATTTATATCCTGCTTTTTTTCCTCCAAGGATCGCAAGGCGGCATACATAATCCTCCTCTCCATTTTTATCCTCACAACAACCTTGTGAGGTAGCTTGGGCTGAGAGTCTGTGACTGGCTCAAAGTTACCCAGTGGTTTCCATGGCTGAGTGGGACTAGAACCCGGATCTCCCGACTCCCAGTCCAACACTTTAGCCACTACACCACACTGGCTCTGGTGTTTCTTCCCAAGCCGGTGTTTCTGGAAAGGTTGGGAGGCACCTAGCCACTTCCAAGACACATGGAGGGGGAATGCTTGGCTCTGGCATCTCAAGAGAAGCGTCAGCAAACGAGCTGCAAGGGTGGCTGTTCAGGAACCAGGGTGGCTACAGGCTTCATTCAGTTTGATGCTTCAGCTTCCCCACTGCTCTAGTAGGGCTGCTCCAAAACATGTTTTTGCCTGAAGCAGAGCAACTGGAGGGACATGCGCTGCCCTTCAACGACACCCCAAAACCACTTCCCTGCCTCATCCTAGGGCCAGCATGGTTAGGCAGCTTTGGGAAAATCTGCAGCCACTGTCTCTGTGGTCATTTGCAAGCAATCGGCCTTCTTACGTGCACAGGAGTGCTTCATTCATGTGAGGCTCACGTGTTCTGCCAGCCGGGCCTCGTTCTCTGTACCTTACAGTGTTGATACCTGGAGCAAAACCCATGGTCTTTATTGCAATAGCCTGTGGAATTGACCTTTTGGGAGGCTTCAGAGGTTTTTCTACCTCTGGGGAGGGATGCAGCTCAGTGGTAGCGCACCTGCCTGACATGCAGAAGGTCCAATGTTTGATCCCCAGCAGCATCCTGCCCAAAACCCTGGAGAGTTGCTGCCAGTCTGAGTCGACACTACTGGGCTAAATGGACCCAGGATCTGGCTCAGGGTAAGGCAGCTTCCCATGTTTCAGCTCTACCAGCAGGGAAATCAGTGTAGGCTTGTGCAAGGGAGGGTGAAATGATGGCGCAGAGCTGGGTGGCTGGAAGAGGCATAACTTTGCCAAGCAGAAGAAAGGAAGAACTGCCTGGTGTGTCTCCCATTGGTCTCACAGCATGGTCTTACTGCTTCCCTCCGCTTTGCTTTGGGGGCTAGTAATAGCCTGCCCAGAAGATGATCTGACCTTGCCACTCACTCTCCACCCCCTCGAGGGGCTAAAGGTATTTTCGCTGCCTGAAGTGGTGCCTGATGCACCCTTTGGCTAGGGCCATGTTTTTCAAATACCCAAGAGCTTCCTGTGCCATCCAGAGACCCATTCCGGTCTCATCTATTCCAGTCTTCCCCAACTGATGGACCAAATCCCATTCACTTCAGCCAGCCTAGCCAAAGGCCAAGAATGCTGGCAGCTGCGGGGTACCGCAGGTTAACGACTTGGATGAGGAGGTGCAGGGAAATCTCATAAAATTAGCAGACGACACAAAATTGGGTGGGATCGCTAATACCCTGGAAGACAGAAACAAACTTCAAAATGATCTTGATAGGCTGCTGGACTAAAAACAACAGAAATTTAATAGGGATAAATGCCAAGTTTAACACCTAGGAAAAAGAAACCAAATGCAGTTACAAGATGGGGGATACTTGGCTCAGAAATACGACAAGCGAGAAGGATCTTGGAATTGTTGTAGATCACAAGTTGAATATGAGCCAACAGTGTGATGTGGCTGCAAAAAAAGCAAATGCTAGTTTGGGCTGCATTAATAAAAGTATAGCTCCCAAATCGCGCAAGGTACTGACTCCCCTCCATTCGGCACTGGTTAGGCCCTATCTTGAGTATTGCGTTCAGTTCTGGGCACCACACTTCAAGAAGGATGCAGACAAGTTGGAGCATGTTCAGAGGAGGGCAACAAGGATGATTAGGGGTCTGGAAACAAAGCCCTATGAGGAGAGATTGAAAGAACTGGGCATGTTTAGCCTGGAGAAGAGAAGATTGAGGGGAGACACGATAGCACTCTTCAAATACTTGAAACGTTGTCACACAGAGGAGGGCCAGGATCTCAATCAACCCAGAATGATTGATCTTCCTGACTGTTAGAGCAATACGACAATGGAACCAATGACCTAGGGAGGTGGTGGGCTCTCCCACATTAGAGGCCTTCAAGAGGCAGCTGACAACCATCTGTCAGGGATGCTTTCAGGTGGATTCCTGCATTGCGCAGGGGGTTGGACTCAATGCCCTTATAGGGCTCTTCCCACTCTACTGTTCTATGATTCTACATCTAGCAGACACCAAACGGGGAAGGATGACCTCTCCCCTTTTCCCTGCTGCCTGGTGGAGTCGGGCCTGGGAAGGACCCTCGCATGTTCGTTTGTCTTTGGCCAGAGCGTTTGCGGTCAGGGTGAACCCACACGGAATGCAGCATTGACTTCTGTTCTCATGCCTCCGTTTCTTTCTGGGACAAGGCAGGAGAGGCAAACACTCCTCCTGTAGTGCATTCCTTGCACTGTTTTGCACACTTGTAGTTAATTGTACGCACACACATGTCCATACAGAGGGAGAAGCGAGGAGCTCAGAAATTATGAAATGGCTCAGCCTGCCATCTCAGCTGCTTATTGATATTGAAAATGGATGCCTTGTGGAAGTGGCAGGCTGATGCTGCAAGTGGATAGAGCGATAGGGACTTCAGACTCAGCCTTTGAGCCAGTTATGCTGGGAGTTCTTCCTGTAAAAGGGAGCGGGGGAGGGGAGCCGCATGGTCAAAAGCAATGTGTGGCTTTATAAACATTGACCATGTCTCTCTCTCCCCTGCCCTTTTACATGGTGAAGCCCAAAGCTTCCTTGCAGCTTCTGATTCTAGTTGAGGGAACATCTCTCCCCGCTGACCCGAGGCCCAACACCTGGCTGGCTTTGGCGCCCTCCTTCCTTGTCCAAGACAGAGCACAGCCCAACGGGGGCTGAAGGCTGGAATGTATTGCGTTTCTTCCTCCCCCTTTGCCAAGGTGTTGGGGGTGGTCTTGTTCTTTCCACTAGTGCTTTAGCCCAGAAAACAGGGAGAAGCCCCCTCCCCTAGGAGCTGAGCACTGCCCACCCCCACCATGATTTCAAGCTCCTCTCCTGAGTTGGGATGACAAGGTTGCATAGAGAAGTGTGTGTGGGGGGGTGCCTTCTATGGAGGTGACATTTGAGGTCTCCTCCTGCAACCGGAAGGACTTGGGGTTTAGGGCAGGCGCTCCTGTGGTGCCCCGGAGAGTAAAGGCCGGGGAGGTGCCTGCTCATGCTACTGCAGCAGATAAAGGGGAAACTGGTGAGTAGAAGAGAGGACCAGGCAAAGCAAGCGGCCCCATGGCTCTGGGAAGAGACCCCCCTCCATGCCATTCCAATGGTGGATGCCATTGGGTGAGAAGCGGGGTGGGGTGGAGGTTGGGGTGTCACCTCTCCAACAGAACAAAGGTGTGTTCTTGGGTCCCAATCCTTTAAGACAAAGGAGAAACCCCACATCTTTTGAGCGCTCTCTGCATTCTACTGCAGCAGGGTTCTGCCGTGGGCTGATGGAGGCAGAGGGCACCCCTGTGCACCCCTGTGCAGAGGGACAAGACTTCCACGGCACAGTCAGTGGGCGCAGGAGGAGGCGGGACAGGGCTGCTGCTGCTGCTGCCGCCGCCACCCAAGCAAGAGAAGGGGGGAGACGAGGCATCAAAGCCTTTCCCAGGAACCACCAGCACTTGCAGCGGTGAGGCGGAACGTCCCACAGTGCTGCCCGTCTCAAAGTCCCTGCAGGACGCGTGCATCTTCTCCTCCACCTCCAAGGTGACTGCGCCCCCATTCATGGCTTCTTTAGCCCAGGGAAGAAAGGATTCAGGGCACACAGGACACCTGCAGAGTTTAATTATAAAATCAATCTGGCTGAGTTCGTTTTCTCCCCAGCTGAAGGTCGCACGGAGGTTTCAACAGGGGCTGGGAGACAGGGAGGGGTGGGGGTGCAGAGGTGAAGTCCCACCTGCCCCTGCCCTAGGGAGGGGGGCAGCTGGCTATGTAAAGAGGCGGATGGTGGCATCTGCTCCTGCCGAGAAGACCCAGGGCTGGCTGGGGTGGAAAAGGACGTCCAGGACCCCCAGGTCGTGGGCCTGCGTGTGGCCCTTCAGTACCTTCACTGGCACAATCAGAGGGTTCTGAAGCAGGTCGCTGCACGGAGAGAAGCAGAGGAGGAGGGGTCAGCGCCTGCCTGTCTGGCCCGTGTCTTCCTAGACTGGCCAGCTTGAACGGACATCCCCAGCCCCCCCCCCCCCCCCCCCCGTACTCAAGCAGCCAGCATGGAGCTGCAGTGATCACCCCACACTGCCCCTGGCCCCTACGCACTTGTAGACCATGCCGTGGCAAACGATGACGCTGCCGTCGTCTGAGCCTGAGGCGAAGAGCGGGTAGTGCGAGTGGAAAGCCACGGCCCTCAGGGCTGCCTTGTGGTGCCTGCCGGAAAAGAGAAGCCAAGGAAGAGATCAGGTCAGCCCCACAGTCCAGCTCCAGGGATTCCTCAAGCACTACTGGGACAGCCGCCCATGCAAGGCAAATCCTTGGGGGGGGGGGGGGGAGTTCTTCTGATCATCCGCCATTGACAGCCCCCACCCCCACCCCGGGTCCTGTTTTCCCAGCAGCAGCAGCAGTGCTGGGGCAGATCTGCAGCCAGGACTAGCACAGAGACCGGTGGGGAGAGAAGGGCCCCAGAAGCATCGGGGCGGGAAAAGCTCCTGCCCCTTACAAGACAGATGCCAGAGTTCTGATGCAACTCTACAGTCCTGGACAGCCTGCTCTGCTTCTCTGGGTGGGGAAATCCGATGAGGTGGGGCGTGGCGGGGAGACCCGAGGGGCAGATTCAGACAGCCAAGTTGTACTGGATGCAGCCATGGCCGAGTTCTGTTCTCAGGAGGGAGCCCAGATGCCCAGGACCTGCCAGGCAAGACGCCTTGGCTACCGAGAGCCGTCCTGGGTGGGGCCCCACTGGCCTGGGCCTGGGCACGGAAAGCCCTGGTTACTGGCCCTGCTCCGCCACGAAGGCTGCTTCAAGGGGAGCCGAGGCTGGCTGGGTGGGGAGGGAGGGAGGGAGCTGCCGGCAGGCAAGCCGGCTGTCGCTTCGACTGGGTTACCTCAGCACCCGGTAGGGCTTCGTGGACAGGTCCAGGTCAAACCAGGCAAGTTTGCTGTCGTAGCTGCCGCAGATCAGGTTGTCACCTAGGAGAGAGGGAGGGCCGGGGCCTTCAGCCACAGATGCCACAGAGACGGCCCAGGCTTTGCCATGGCCGTAGTTGGGCTGGCTCAGCAACACGGCCACAGGGAGTAAGCAGAGAAGGGACATGACGTGACCCAGCGCTGCCGTGAGTGGTCCCCAGAGCGAGGCTGCTGGCAGGCTCCTCTCAGGCACAGCGCTGGCCGCTTCGATCCCTATGCCGCCTCACCCGCCCACCCAGGGCAAGGATGAACCGATGCCTGCCGTGCCCTACGCCCAGAAGTAAAACGAAGCGTGCCGCTCTGAGCTTGCTCTGGATCCCTGGCCCAGCCGCTCTGAGCAAGGGCCCTGGGCTGCCTCCTTCCCCACTCACCCCCCGGGTGGACGGCCATGCTGGAGAGCCACTTGCAGTTGGTGAGCAGCTTCTTGGTGAGCTCCTGCTTGAGGAGGTTGTAGATGCGGACGAAACGCTGGGTGGCCACGAAGAAGAAGGGCCGCAGCGGGTGGAAGAGCACGCACTGCACCTGGCCCTTGCTCCGGCGGAAGGGTGCCTGGCTCCAGCGCTTGCTTGTCTGGTGGATCAGCACCTGCAGGTGGCTGTTGTCGGACACCACCGTGGCAAAGTAGTCCCCTTTCCTGTGCCACGTCACCTGCTTCAAGGGCTGGGGAGGGAGGGATGGAAGGAGTGGGCATGACGTGCTTGGCAGCAGGGAGGAGGGCTGGGGGGGTTAAGGGAAGCGTGGCTGCCCCCCCCCCCCACCAGTGCTGCCCTCTTACTGGAGGGGGTGCAGCAGAAGCCCCTTCCCCCTCCACCCCCCAGCAGGAGAGTACCTTCCCATGCCTGACAACGAGCCGCATGCCCTGGGCCCACTCCTCTCCGGCGGCCTCCTCCCAGGCGACTGGCTGAGGCCGTGCCTCCTCTGGGGTCACGTAGCCTTCGAGGAGCTGGTCTGTGGCCCCGTACAGCAGTTTGTCCCCGAGGCCAGGGTTCACCAGCAGTACTGACTGCTCCCTGTAAGGGGGGGGGGGGGAGAGGGATAGAAAAACATACATCAGCGGGACAGAGGGGGGAATTGCACCGGAAGGCTCTCAGGATAGAAGGTGGCCAGTGGTACAGCTGGAATCCTGGGGTGTGTGGTGCGCAAGCCAGGGGGGGGGGGGGGGAGTCCTGCCTTCCGCTTCCACAGGCGAGATCCAGATCTTACTAAAGGCATCAGCATCAGCAGGAGTGGCCGGCCGGGTGCCTCAGGGAAGCCCACAAGGCCATGGAGAACGTAGGCCTCGCCCCAGAGAGCAGAAGAGGCTGCCTGAGTCTGGAGGGTCCGTCGAGCCACGCTGCTGAGGAGCCACGATGAGTGACATGGCACGTGACGGGCTGCCTCTTGTCCCTCCCGGTTGAGTCCACTTGGGGCAACCCATGGCAAGGGCTCCAAAGGCCCCTTGCAGGGTGATGTCCTCTCCCTCCCTCCCAGTCCCCCCCCCCCACGTCCTTCAGGCCCTGCTGGCGTGTGTGGGAAGCCAGGATGCCTTTCCTCCGCTCTCTTCACCCTCCCAGAGCCTGAATTTCCCACTGGAGCCCCTTCTCTGGAACTCACACGGCGACGGCCACCAGGCAGACGGTGGGGTTGGGGTTCCAAGCCACACTCTTCACGGCGCCTCGCACCAGGAGGGTCTTCACGCAGCGCGCCGTGCACACCTCCCAGAACTTCACCGAGCCATCGTCGGAACCTGCGTGAGAGCCGGCGGGAGGTGGGCCTGAGGCTCTCTGGCACCGCCCACTGTGCGCTGGGGACCCGAAAGGGAAGCGGCCCCTGCTCCCCCCCTCTCCTTGTCCTCCTCGGTGCTGCAGGACAACTCAGAGAAGGCTCTGAGACGGGCCTGGCTCCGAGGTTGCCTCCGCCAGGGCTTCACCATGTTGGATGGAGAGGACACGGGCTGACCCCATGGGACAGGCTGCTCCGGAGGTGGGGAAGCTCTGGCCCTCCAGTTGTTGCTGGACTACAATTATCATCATCCCTGACCACATTGGCTGGGGCTGATGGGAGCTGAGCCACAGTTCTCTTCTGATCCACGCAAAACGTTTCCAACATTTCAGAGAGTGATACATAAACCCAGATTCTGAACGATGGGGCTGCAGAGGCCTTCTCCTCCCTCCCTCCCTCCCTCAAGCCGTGACACTCCAGCTGCCTGCCGGAAGGTCAGACCGCTTGCCCCTCATCCTCTCACCGGGGCCTGGAACGGAGCAAGCCACGGGCCAGTGGATGGCCTCTAGCTCCTGCCCTGCATTCCCTCTGAAAAGGGGCAGGGAGGCTGGAGAGACATCCGGGAGTTGCTGCCCTGGAGGGTTTAAGGCCCCGTCTGAGACTCCAGAAAGGCAGCTGCTGTCTCTACCGCGGCACAGGGCAGGCGAGAGCAGCGCCTGTGGAGCAGATGGCCGCTCAGGAGGGCTCTTTCCTCAGCAGCCACCCCGTGGACAAGGGGAGGGGGAGTCAGTGGGACTTTCCCCACATGATCTCATCCTGCCATTCAACTGTCCTGCCCAAAGTGGCCCCAGGCGCTTCTGCTGCCTTCCAGATTTCTCCTCTCAGCCCCTGCTCCCCCCCACACACACACACGGGCTTACCTGATGCCAGCCACTGTCCATGGGGGGAGACACTGAGGCAACGCACAAGGCTGGTGTGGCCACGGTAGACCTGGTGGGAGAAGAGGGTGAGCGAAGCACATGTGGAAAGGCAGGCAGGCAGGGAGGGGGGATCCATGCAAACTCATCCCCCTCTTTGTACACTCCCCACCTGGCCAGGACTGGACGCTCTGCTGCCCCTCCTCTCACTTCACAGTGTACGGCACAGACCAAGCGACCTCTGCCACCCCCACCCAGAAACAGAAGCTGCGGGGCTCCTGGGTCAGCAGCTGCTCCACCGACCCGGCCAGTGACCCAAGGGAGGGAACGGAGGGGGGCGGGGGCACTTCTCCACCCGTCCCTCGGAAGCCTTACCAAGGCCTGTACGGTCGGGAAGGGTTGCAGATCCCGCGGCTTTGGCAACTTGGGGATCAGGTCCTCAGGGTCCACGTTGACCTGCAAGAGGAAGAGGCCGTGAGCAAGACTGGAGGTTGCCCTGGCAAACTTCTCCCATCCCGGCCTGGACGCTGC
The DNA here is from genome assembly GCA_029215795.1 of Anniella stebbinsi. Lineage (NCBI taxonomy): Eukaryota > Metazoa > Chordata > Lepidosauria > Squamata > Anniellidae > Anniella > Anniella stebbinsi. The sequence continues at coordinate 119,064,207 of JARDYH010000006.1, read as the reverse complement.
CTCTTCCTCCTCCTCCTTCAAGGGAGACATGGGGTCCATCCAAGGCAGCACGCCAGAGAGGTGGAGCTTGGGACGCACCCGTTCCCGCTGGGGTGTCATCCTGCTGCAGAAGGGCCGGACCATGCAGTGGAAATCCCACTGGACCAAGGCGGCCTTCAGGCCAGGAAGGAGGGAGGACGTTCCAAGCTGCCACGAGACTCTCACCCTCGTCCTGCAGCTCCGGGTACAGCGAGTGGCCCAAATGGACAGCAGCCTGCGCACCCCACCGTCTTCTCCATGAGGAGCAGCCAGCAGCAGAAGGCTCACTTGAACCCAAACCCTCCCCTACCTTCCTTCATTCCTTCCTGCACACCAACATCTCTGGCTGGGGCTCTGAGAGGCCCTGGCCCTCACAGGAGTGAGCTTGGGGCCCTCCTGGACTTCCTGTCCCTCTCCCTTGCCGCCCCCCCCCCAGTGTGCCACATACCCGCATCTTCCTCTGGCGGGGGCACAGGTAGAGGTCAAGGCAGCGCTCAAAGCGCTCGTGGATGAAGCGGGGGTAGGCGGGCACCCGGCGAAGGCAGCCGTGGCGCTGGGTCAGGAAGTTCCGCTTGCGCTCCGAGGGCTCCTGCTCCTCCCAGGCCAGCTTCTGCAGGGGGAGACGGTCAGGCGTGGGAGGGGGTCCAGGTTCCCCAGAGACCCATGGAGCCGCCTGAGCCTTTGGAGCCAATCCAGCCGGGCCGCTGCTACTGCTGCTGCTGCAACCTTCTCCAGCTGGCCGTGACTCCAGAAGGCCGAGTCCAGATCCTGGGGAAGCAGGAGGGGCTGCTCTGCCTCTGAGCGACGCCCCCTCGGCCCCAGTCCTGGGTCAGACAAGCTCACCTCTTCCTCCGTGGGGAGATACTCGGGTGGAGGGTTGTACGATTCTTCATGGCCGGGCAGGGGGAGCTTTGGGGCCGGCACATGCATCTTGTGCCGCCCCAGGATGGAGTTGGGGTCCTCTTGAGCCCAGAGGTCATAGAAGGCAGGAGTGTCCTCTTTGGGCTTGCGTGGTTTGATCCAGCCCATCTTGATGGCGTGGACCAGCCGGGAGACCTGCGAAGGGGAGGGCGGGGGCAGATCACCAATCCGTCACCAGCTGCCCTCCCTCCCCTCCCCTCCTCACTGGTGAGCCGAGCTGCACATTGGTCCGGCTCTTTCCCACCCTTGATGTTCTGGGTTCACCTTGGCCAGTTATTAAGGGGATACTTGTCTTTCCCCACCAAAACAGTGATGAACTCTGGTGCCCCCTTGCTTTCCGTGCAGCCAGGAAGAGATCTGGCCTTCTGGATGCACTGAGAAAGCTACACCTGGCTGTAGAGCAGCTCCGTGGCTTAAGGCTGCGGTGGGAAAGTCATGGCCCGCCAGATGTTCGCCCTGCCACTTCCATCAGCCCTAGCCAGCGTAGCCAATGGAGAGGGATCATGGGAGTTGTAGGCCAAATGGGCCCCAGTGTCTGTGACCAGGCAGCTGCAGAGTCAAATGCTCACTGGGGCCAGGAGAGGCCGGTCGGCCAGAGAAATTTTCACGGGGAGGAGGTGGTGGCGGGAAATGAGGTTGCGTAGGGCTCCTCGGGGATGGGCTCCTCATCAAGGTGCCGTGCTGAGAGGGGATCCGGGGGGAGGAGAGGGCTTCCTGGGACAGAAGGAGGGCTCTGGCGGTGATGGGAGGAGACATGCAATCTAGGGCAGCTCCCGAGGCCCCCACACCTGGCCAGAGATCTGGTGCCGCTCACCTTCTCCTTCTCCAGGAGGGAGGGGATGAAGCTCCGCTTATCGGCTGGGCGGTTCGTCACTGGATGGATCATGACCTGGCTGCTGAAGAAGTCCACGGACGGCTGCCAAGGAGAGGGGCTGATGAGGTGGGCAGCTACACGGGGAGCACCCCCCGCCCATCCAGGATGCAGCTGAAGAGCCCCAGCTCAAACACAGCATGTGGGGAGTGGGTGGGTGCAGAGGACAGGCCCGGCCTTACCTCGTAAGGGTTGTAGTTCACATCCCCAAACTGGCCCCTCTGGAGACGGTTCACCAGCTCCACCTGCTCATCGGTCAGCTTCACATCCACGCCTGTCATTTTATCGTGGACAGTCCGCCTGTTGTGGGGAGAGAGCAGGATGCAAAGGACAGCACCTGCAGACCGGCTGCACTCCTGCCAGGCTCCTCTGGGGCCAGGCGAAGGCCTGCTGGCTTGGGCACGGATGGCACGCCCGCCTCTCCCAGGCAGCAAGACTTGGCCGTGCCTCACGCCTCCCCATGGGATTGGGCCCCCGCTCCTCCCCCCCCTCCCCGAGCACAGCGCCCCTCACCAGTAGTCCGGGCTCTCCATCTTCTCCAAGAACTTGTCCAGCTCATCCTTGGTGCGGATGGGACGAAAGATCTTCTTGCCCTCCAGGTTATAGCCAATGTGTGGGAAGTCCTGGTACCATTCCATGGGGATGTTGCCCACCGTGTTGCGGATGTCCTGGAGGGAGAAAAGACACAGTCAGGGCAAACAACTCCTGCGCACACAGGAGAAGCTCCCAAGAGTTCTTCTGAAGGCATTGGGTAAAGTACTGGTGTTGGGCCTCAGGCCTGCCGGGGCGTGAAATCCACCCTGCTTGGCTGCTCAGATGGCCCCACCTTCTTTCCCTTGGCCACCAGTGGTTTCCTGGTTCGGGGCTGTTTTCCCCATTCTAAAAGGCTGAAATGGCTCTCTCAAGGCCTTCGTTACCTGAACTAGGCAGGTGTTTCGGTCTCGATGCCCTTGCCCCCCCTTTTGCCTCCAGCCTCCACCCACCACTGCAATGCCCCCCCCCCCCAGCTTCTCAGAAACTGAATGCAGCCTTGGGATGGGAAGAGGTTCCCTCCCCATGCTGAGGAGACTGTCCCCCCACGCCCCCCCCCCATGGGCAAGAGCATGGCCTCATGTGCTCCCCCCCTCCCACATCCTCCCCAACTGATGCACTGAGGTGTTTACTTGCAAGGGTTATACACTGCTCGGAAACAAAGTTCTCTGACCAGCTCACAATAACAGTAAAACATTAAGATACAACAGTCAACCATGGAATAATAAAATGGTATAAACCCCAAGCAGAAGAGACTAAAATCAATAGCATTCATAAGCAACACCAAAAGGATTTTTTTTTAAAAAAAAAATTCTAAATGTTCTAAGACATCTTGAAAAGCTTGGGGAAATGAAAGAGTCTTTGCCTGGTGCTGAAACGACCTGGGGAGAGAATTCTTCAGCCTGGGTGACACGACTGAAGAGGCCCTCACCCTGGTGCTGAGCTCTTGCTAAATGCCACAGGGCCCCCCCCAAAGCACCCTCAATGAACTAAGCTTGCTAAAGGCCATCTCTGGCCTGGCCCCACATCTCGTCGCTGTCCCTGATGGGTACCCTGTCCATCTCCTTGGGCAGCCCCCAGCGACGAGGTGATCAGGGGGGCCCCCTCTGGCTTCAGGGCTCCCACCTGGACCCAGTTCACTGGAGGTTATGGGCAGCCCCCCCCTCCTCCTCTTCCAAGAAGGAGCCACGTCTCTTTCCAGCCTTGCGCCCCCTCGGCTCCTCTGGAGGGGGAGGCTGCTGCGAGGCCCACATCTGGCGCAACTTGAACGAGGACCGGGTGGGTTCCAATCTCAGCCACCTCTCATGGCTCCGTGATTGGAACCACAGCCTGGGTGCCACCACTGAACATGACAAGCGGCTCATTAAAGGCAGAGCGGGGGATTTATGGGCGCCCTTCGGAAACTTGTTAAGCAAAGGGGGTGCTATTGAGCGTGTTCTAAGCAAAGAAGGGCACCTCACGTTTTCCAGGGCTCCCAGGGCTGCCACCGGCCGGCTCGTGCTGGGCCAGTTTTGCATCAGCCACAACTCAACCTCCACTGGAACGAGTGACACATCACCGGGGGGGGGGGGGGTCTTGCAAAAATGCCTCCTTGGCTACCTTTCCCAATCCCACCAATTAGACTAGCAAGATGATAAAGTTGGCCAGGAGGCCCCACTGCAGCAGCATTGAAGCGCCACTGTGGCCTAGTTTAGGGTACGAGTGCCTGTACTTCCTGAAGGCCACTGCTAGAAGCACACCAAGGCAGACCACATGTCCCAGAATGCAATGCACCAAAGGCTTGGCTTAACTCACAGGTGCACGCAGGAATGCAATACCACTTGGCCTGAGAGAGGTAGAAAGCCTGTATTGCATATCCTACAAAACCCAAAGGCTGCTCTGCAAATCAGGCAGGTTTACATGCATTGCTGAATCCAGAGCTTTTTGAATGTTTTGGAAAGTCAGGACAGAGAGGCCAAGGTGAGAGGCGGTGTGTGTGTGTGTGTCTCGCCTTTGGCGTACAACCATCGCTAGGACAGCCCCCAAGCCCACTCCCCCCGGCTGACCTCCTGCCTCACAGCCCACTTTGCTCAGCGCAGGACAGCATTACACGGAGGACCCCTCCTCCCAATTGCAGGCTGTTGGGTAGGGAGGTGCGAATGTGACCCCCGTGCCCTGACATGTTCAGCAACCCAGGGTCATCTCGCCAAGTCTCTGCCATCTGGTCCCTATAAACACACACAAAACACAAGGGGTTGCTAGTGGTGGCGGCGGGTGGCTGAGGTCCGCAGAAGGGAGACCCCCTCCCCCCCCCAGCACCGCATCACTCATGCTCTGCCTCCCCAGACTCTGGCCAGGAATTTCCTTGCCAGGAATGGATGGCTGGGCCTGCGGAGGGGAGGGCGGCAGAATACGTTCAACTGACTCACCACCAAGGCATTCCTTTCTCCCTACGGCAAGGCCCATGCATGTAGAAAGCACCAGTGAGCCCCTCCAAGGTCTGGGGGAAAGGGGCAGATGCCCCCAACCCAGGAAGGAGCCGGGCTGATGCTTGGGATGCTTGCGGGGGGTGGGGTGGGGGAGTCGCTGCCTCAGCACCTGAAACTAGCTCCCAATCCCGGCACCCGGGCACTGTCGTTTTCCGTTCCTTTTACAGTTTCCGCCACGACACCTCCCACGCCGTTCACGGCTGGCAAGCAGGCGGCCAGGTAGCCACGCCGACGGCCCTGCTTCCTGCCTGCCTGTTGCCTTTGGCACGAAACAGTCCGGCAGGCCCTCCAGTGCAACGCTCACGCTACTCGTGTCCCCTACTCCCCCGAGGAGTAACCGGCAACAGCAGCATCCTGCCCACGCTCCTCCATGTGGGACCTCGGGAGAACGGAACGGGTGCTGGGGTCTAAAAGGAGGCATCCCCAGAACCGTTGACTTGGTCCTCTCTTGGCAAAAGCAGCTTTCTGGCTCTCGTGGCTTCGTAAGAGAAGCTGGAAACTCTCAGAAGGATGCCAGAATTGGGGGGGGGGGGGGCTAACCCTAACCCTGCAGAGAAGTCTGCCCCTCCATACCCCTTGACAGGCACACTTGCCTTCATGGGTCCAAGGTGCATCATTCGCACCTCCGCTGGGCACAGAACTTCCTTCATACACGTGGAGTTCAGACCGGCCAGCTGGCCTGCAGGGCAGGCCTGATGCGGCTTGGTGGATGCGCCGCCGCCACCGCCGCAGCAAGGGACAGGGGGAGCCATTCAGCCCCCTCCCTCGTTACTACTGCTAAGCCCCAGTTAAGGCAGAGGAGAACAGCTAAGAACAGCGCATTCCTCCAGGAGAGACTTTTTCCTCTGTGCTAGTAGCAGGGCCCCTCCCTCCCTCCTTCCTGTGTAGTTCACACATCAGCCCAAGTGAGCTCAGTCACTCAGAAAGGAGGCCGGAGCGCCCCCCCCCCCCATCCCCGGCCAGTCCTAACCCCCACAAGGAGCTGCCGTCACGTCACTCAGCCACACGTCTGGAAGTTGCTCTTGGAACGGCAGAGGCATTCCTCCTCCTCCTCCTCCTTGGTGTACATTCCTGGCAAGGGGAAGGATTCTTTTCCCAGTAGTACTTTCTTGAAAATAGCTGGTCCACGTGGAGAGGGAGAGAGAGAGAGGTCTGAGCGAAAGCCAGGAGCCTACGTGGGGTGGGGGAGCGGAACGGAAAGGCGGCCTCCTCCCACCAGGGCTCACTGAAAGGGCTTCAGGGGGCCACGCATGCTGTGCAGCCCCTTCCCCAAGTTATGGGAACTGGGGGATATGAAAACTCAAAGGGGGGAAGAGAGAGACCCAACCACCTTTACTGGAAGTGCTGGGGATTGAGGCGGGGGCTCTGCCATGGAGCCACAGCCCCCCTTCCCCACGTAGCCTTTCCCCCATTCGTGGAGGAGGGGCGGAGCCTCCACCTCCAGCCAGATCAGGCGCCCACTGGATGCTCCCACCTCTCATCTCTGCCTATGTTTGGAGGTCAGCAGATGTTGTGGGGAGGGGGGGCAGGGGGAGGTGTGCAAGCAGAGACTGAGGCAGGTGAGTCGGGGAAGACCAAGCTGCCTTTCCTCTCGGCTCTTGGGGGGCCAGTGGAGACAGGCCTTCCCAGCCATCCTCTTCACTTTTCTTGCAGGTGGGTCCACTCAGCCAACAGACAGAAGGGTCCACCTCGCCAAGAAGAGGTGAGAAGGAGACTCAGGATCCAGCAGGTTCCTGCCTGGTTTCTGAGCATTTTTCAGATGTGAGCCTTCCACATGATTTGCTGCTGTTTCCACTACACCAAGAGGACTAGAAATGTAACACTTCCCACCCATTTGCCTGCTCGGCCGCTCCCTTTATGATCATTGGAAATAGCGGAGGTAGAACTCTTCCCAGGGGTCTGGGCTGTGCCGTGCCACCTGAATGCAGAGCAGGGGCCGTGGGCATTCCTCGCCAGGCGCAACCACCCTGCATGTGCAGGGGCCGATGCTAGCCTTGGGGGCAGGGGGATTGCTAAAGAAGAGCAGCAAATAGCAGCCACCCATCAGCAAGGGGGCAGGGGAGCAAGGACTCGGGGTACTGATGGCTTTCAGGTCTTCCTGCCCACATTTGTCCTTAGACTGTGAGCCAAGGAAAAAGACCTGAGGAGCGAAGAGAGACTGGCCAGGCCAGGCCAAGCAGTGTTGAGATGTTTCCAACCTCATGTGCAGGTAAAAGTGCAAGCAATTCACACAGGTCTGACTGGCTGCAATGGAACAATGAAGGCAACAAGGAGCAGGAATCCTTCCCCCAGGAACAGACCCAGAATGCGTCGAGCCCGGATGGGGATTCTGGGTAGGCCACAATACCGCCACATTGCATGAGGGTTGCGGCATGACCAGCGGAGACATCAAGCCAGCCAGCCGACAGTCTACAGATGGGCAGAGCTGCAAACGGACTGCGTGGGCCTCAGTCAGCACGCTCCCCAAGAGTGCCCTGGTTACTTGGCAGCTCCACGTGCTGAGTTGCCCTGCAGCTCACACCAGGCTCAAGAGCCTGTCGAGAAGTCACCTAGGCTTAGCCGTGGTGGCAGGCGCCATAGCCTCTTCCGCTGAAATCCTCTCACAAGCTTCCAAGAAGTGCCACAGAGCTGCGCCTAGGAAATGCCAAGAGGAGGGGCCAAGTGTGCTTCTTCACAGGTAGCGGGCAGGCAGGGCGCCTTCACCCAATACCTATCTCCTGTCAGGGAGCTGATGGTGCAAAAAGGAAAGGACAGGTGCATTTATGCAGCCTCTCCCTGTAATGAGGCACTCCTCACGTCAGCTTGGGGATTCAGGTACGGGGGCGGGGCAGGGAGGCACGCTAAGGCACGCCGGTGTAAATAAATGCCAGCGCCACTCACCCAGCGGCGAGGGGTGCAAAGAGGCTGAAGCAGGCGGAGAAGAGCAAAGTGCGTATCCAGAGCTGACCCCTTGAAGCACGGCTCCGCTAGGGTTAATCTTCCCTGCTGTGCCCCATTAACAGCAGCAACAGCAGCAGCAGCAGGAGGAACAATTTGGTTATGCTTGGTGGGATGAGGAGGCAGGGGTGTGTGTGTGGGTTGGGGGGAGAGAGGAGACTGGAGTGCTCCCTCCCCCTCCCCAATAATGACGAATTCCACTCGCTTCGGAGGCTCTCCCGCACACGGGGCTGCTCTGCCTTCTCCTCCTTTGCCCCAGCGGCTTTTGAGCAGTCAGGCAGAGATGCCTTTGGCTGGAGACAGAGGTCCCTTCACGGAGAGGCAAGAGCGCAGCCCATGTGCCCCCAGAGCACTGCTTGGAGCCGTGCCTGCGCGGAGCTCAAGTCTCACTGCAAGTTGCCCAGTATCTGGCAGGATGCCAGCAGGACAGATGCTTCATCGGCCGAAATGTCTTTGGTCTCAATTAAAAGAGGTCTTGCTGGGCAGGCAGGCTGAGATCCTGGACCCAACAGGTGACGCCTCTTCGTGGCCATGCTTCTCCGCTCTCCGCGCAGCCTTCGGGCCACCGCTGCTCCCCTGTCGCAGCTGACATCGCCTTCTCCTTCATCCCAAATGAAAAGGAATGCTCAGGTAGGCGTGACGCCGCTGCGAGCCAGAGGAGGGGCTTGCCTGACCGGCCACTCTCTGGCGCTATAAAACGCTCGCTCAATCTTGCCACACTCCAAACGGAGCTTCAAGACACACACGTGTGCAAGGAGGAAACTCCAGCTGTGCGGTGTGCGACAACAGGACTTAACCCCTTCTCAGCTAGGGCAGTCAGCCAGAGGGAACGGACAAGTTTTGGACGCAGAGAGAGTGCGCCACTAACGGACTGGTGGAAAAGAGAAACAAGAGGAGACCCAAAAGCTACAGGAAAGGGGGCATCGGGGCAGGGGGGAGGGCTTTCCATCTCTTGCCTTGTACAAACGACTGGAGGATGAGAAAGCTGAGCTGAGAGCCACGGCCCACAAGGACTCCCGCCTGCTACTCTCCGTGCCCCCTTCCCAGTGCCCAGCCATGTCCTTCGCCATGCTGCGCTCGGCCCCCAGCCGGTTCCTGTACCCCGAGATCAGCATGTTGTCAGAGGACGAGGAGAATGGGAGCGAAAGCTCGGGTTCGGATGAGAAGCCCTACCACCTGGACGCGGGCGGGTATGGCCTGAAAAGCAGCAAGCACAGGAGCAGCAAGAAAAGCAACCGGATCAACAGGGAGCCCCGGCAGCGCCACACGGCCAACGCGCGGGAGCGGGACCGCACCAACAGCGTCAACACGGCCTTCACCGCTCTGAGGACTCTCATCCCCACCGAGCCAGCCGACAGGAAGCTCTCCAAGATCGAGACGCTCCGCCTGGCCTCCAGCTACATCTCGCACCTGGGCAATGTCCTCCTGGTGGGGGAAGCGTGCGGGGATGGGCAGCCGTGCCACACCACGCCAGCCTTTTTCCATCACAGCAACAGCAGCAGCAGCAGCCCACCCACGAGGGAAAGCGAAACGTCACAGCCCAAACAGATCTGCACCTTCTGCCTCAGCAACCAGAGGAAGATGGTAAGTACCGTAGCCTCCTAGATGGGGCAGGTGGGGTGGGGGCAGCAGGAGACGCAGCAAAGTCTAGGAAGGTAGTTGGTTGAGGGAAGGAATAGTCATCACCACCATCACCACCATCACAGCGGGGACTCCCGGTCAAGAGTTCACACCTCCACGTGCTGCAAGATTCTGGGAGACTCTCAAATAATGTTTCTGCTCAAGAGGGGATTGAAGAACGTTCAGAAGCTGACCAAAGAGACATCCCTGGTGCTTGAGAGGAATAGGAGGCTGGGGTGGGGTGGGGTGAGAAGGCAGTGGACAGACACAGAGCAATGAAAAGCTATAGGCTGAAGCGACACAAGCATGGGCTGCACGGCAGCTCAGAGACTGGGGTGGTGGGGGAAAGCGGGGGGCTGGTTAATTGGCATTCCCTTGCTTGCAGAATAGTATTCTGCCATCCTCGCCCCCACCCTGTGGACAGAGTTGCTCACACATTACGTACGGCAAACTGAGGCTGAGAGAAGATGGCTATCCCAAGGGTGCCCCATGTGAATTCACAAATGAGCAGGGATTGGGACCCTGGTCCTGATGCAACACCTACTGCAGTGCCTGCCCAGACACTTGGGTGCAAAATAGCCCCATCCAGAGAAAGAAGGACTTGAGTTGCTTTGCCTGCCTCAGGGTGGGTGGGCAGACAGAGAGAGAGGGAGAGAGAGAAAGAGATGGGGGGGGATTCCCTCTAGCCCAGAACAATGGCAAGTCACTTATCCTACACCAATTCATATCAGCCAAAGGGCTGCAACCCCTTGCTTGGATTGGAACGATTCTTCAGAGCAGAATCCTCCGGGCCTGAGAGTGGAGTTGGCTCCCCAAAGGCCAGTCTCAAGACGGAAGGAAGGAAGCCGCTCTCAGGGACTGCCTGTCCATCCACATTGATCTGTTAAGCCAGGGGCGGGTAGAAGGTAAATCAGGATCTACTAGTAGATCTTCAGATGATTTGCGTAAATCAGCAAATATCCAACTCCCAATGGCATAAACAAGCTCCTGAATTAGGTTGTGAGAATCAAGAAAGGTTTGGGTGAAAGTCATGTAGATCCCTGTGTGCGAGCGCCAGTTCTGGTACAGAAAACGCATTCCTGGGCTGAGCATGTGATCAGAGGCACTTTGTTCTAAAAGCCACATCCATCTTCCTGAGGGTTCTAGTGAAAAACAAAGTAGACGCGGAGGGAGAGGCGGGTAATAAATAAATAAATATAGTAATTATTATTATTATTATTATTATTATTAGATCCTGCAAACCTAAGGTCTGCTTATCCCCATGTGAAGCCTTTGCTTCCCAGTGAATGACTGGGAAGGCAGCCTTTCCCACCCACCCCACCCACCCCCGCATGCAAACGTCCCAGCCTCAGTCACAGACGCGGTTTGGGCCATTTGAGTGAGATTCCTCCTCAGCCTTGGCCTTCACCTCTCCCAGCTCAGTTACCGATAGCAAACGGCACTCGCCTCTACCTCCCGGGGCCTCCTTGTTCATCTTTTTGCCTCATACTCTCCAGTGTTCCTTGCACAAACCAAAGTGTGGGTTGATTCTCTGAGTAGGTGAGAAACTAGCTACGTCTGGGTCTTCCTATGCTGTTGGTTTTGCAAATGGGACAACAGCATCTCTTACCAAAAGCGCCATCCCTGGTGGTCATGAGATATCCCCTCCCCCCATTTTAAGTCTGCAGGTTGAGACATTTCCCCACCACCCTGCTCACATCCATGCTCAGCCTTGAAGGGTAATGAGTCGCCCAAGGCGAGCCTCTTTGAAGTGCAAAATACTTCATAAAACTGTTGTGAAGATAAAATGAGGATAGTAAGGAACTTCTTGTCAACTGAAAAAGCCAGATACGTGGTGGTCTTTTCTGAAGTGGGGAGGGTCACCCAGCCTTTCAGCATTCACCATGCCAGCACAAAGTCCACCTGGAGGCCACGGACCGACACCAGCCTCTTACTAGATGAGTCAGTTTATCAGGTGCAGTTTTATCCCAAAGGAAGATGAATGAATTCCAATTTCAAAGCATTATTTTGAGGGTCTTTAATCAACGAACATAATTTCAATTGTTATTAAAGCAAATAAATTGGAACAGAAGAGGCAACCAATGTGCCCAGCAAATTCTCAAATACCCTTTTACAGGATTACCACAGTGGTTTTAAAATCCAGCCTTTGAAACTTATGGTTAATTAATTTTATTGGTTGATTGGTTCTGTGCGTTCAGCTGCTGGAATGTGGCCAAAACCCTGGAGGAAAATAGAAATTCTGACACAAAATTCTGCTTGCACTAGTAGCATAAAGGAAGCTGTTACAAAATATGGTGTGTCCACATTTAGAACTCTGCATGCAACTCAGAGGCCACCCCAGTAAAGGAAATGGACAGAAAGGGGCAGCTGAAATGAACTGGGTGGTGGTGGAGCAGCTTCCTGATGAAGAGGAGCTTAAGAAGTGCGCACCTTGTAGCCGGGGGCAGGGGGAGAGAACACCTGGTCCTGCCCAAGTTATTATCATTAGCAAAGTGGAAAAGGACGCTGTTTCTCAGTGCTCAGGATCATCCTCTACTGAAATTGGGAGGGGCCACAGCTCAGCGGCAGAGCTCCTGCTTTGCACGCAAGGAAGTCTCAGGTTCAATCCCTGTCGGGCTGGGAAAACTCTTGCCTGAGGCAACTGGAGACCCGCTGCTAGTCAGCGTCCACAGTTCTGAGCTGGGGGATCCAAGACCTGACCTCCGTATGAGGCAGTTCCCTATGTCTATCAGGAGGGTCAAGGCTAGAGAAGGACATCTTCATCTGGCTAGTAACTGACCCACAGAGTTTCTTGCCACAGGATGCTGTGTAGTGGCCAGTCTTAAAAATGTGCATGCAGAGCAGATTATCCGTGGCTATGAGGCTGGGGGCACCCATGGCAGAGAGGAGGGCCACCGCCTTGGTGTGCTTGCGAGGTTCCCAAGGGCATGTGCTAGCTCGGCCACAGCTGGAGGGAGAGAGCAGGCCAGAGTAGAGGACAGGGCTGCACGTATGAGTTCCAGCCCCAGCAGAATAGAGAGGGGGGTACATTCAGTCTGAAAGGCACACTATGCATTCCGGACCAGGACAATGTCGTTCAGTGTAGAACCCAGAGCCCAGGTCCCCTCTGCTCTAGACAGAACTACAGGCGTGTGCAGGAAAGTGCCCCCCCCCCCCCCGCTCTCTCATCTCACTCACACACACACAGAAGGCAAAGTAAGCAGCATTACTGACAGGGCTCCATCCTTAAAGGAGGCCTAGGAATAATGTCAAATAAATAAATGCACCAACTTAGTAAGATAATGACAAGCATGCCGTAAGCTGGAGGCACATCTTTTCCCCTTAGGCTCTTTCCACAGCCCTTTAAGGCAGGGAAAGGGCAGCAGCCTCTGTGCGACTCTGCTGTACAAACTGCACCTAGACAAGGACGTCTGTACGGAAGGGCGAGGCTCAGGTCCCTGAAGCCACTGGGCAGAGAGGCGGGAGCCAAGAATGACACCATCTGGGGAGCTGCCTTCCTTCGGCATGGGAAGGGCAGGCTGCCCCGCCAGCCAGGGCCTCTCGACTCGGGTGCCCTCAACTCTCTAGAGGAAGAGGGTCGGCACTCGCCACACCCCAGCAATGTTCTTCATAACTGGGATGCTGCATCAGGAATTGCTAACAAGCCCTTCTAATGTCTATGAAACGTTAAGGAAGGAAGAAAGAAAGGGAAACTGGACACGAAATATCTCCTTTACTGTGTGCGTGGCACTGGCAGAGAAAGGACACTGCATGAATAGCACTTTACTGTTTGTAAAAAGTGGTGCAGCTTTGAATTTGTAGTGTAATCCAAATTGCTTTCACTCTCAAGAGCTGCTACGTTTGGGCTGAGACCATTAAGAGTGAAGACAGAGCCTCGGAGACCCATTTTCACCCAAATTAAAAAGGTGCATGAATCTATTTTATTGGTCTATTTGGTGAACCCTTCCTCTCATTCTGGAATGTGCAGGTTTCTCTCAACAAATCCAAAGCTGCTAGCACAGAATGCCCCCCTCTCCCCCTCACCCCAGCCAAGCTTGTGGGATCTGAGCAAGGAGTGAGGAGGGCAAGGGCTCAGCCTCAGAGCAACCAAATTCTTACAACCTCTTGGGGCAGGAAGGCCAGGCCCTTGGCTTCCCAGCCTACTGCGAAAGGCAAACTCCACTACCTAAATGAATGTCCGCCATGTAAAGGAATATTAAATAAGGGGGATAGCAAGCAAAAATGAAGTGGTATGTGTGTGTGTTTCTGCGCACGCACTGAGCCTTGCGGAACAGCACGCTGGATGTGTGCGCCTGTGCATGACACGGAACAGAGAGATCTCTAGAGACAACAAGAGAAGGAAGCATGGAAAATGCACCTTCTTAGGTTTCGGCGTGAAAAGGGAGATTTGCAACCGAAACAGAATCTGTTCTACTCCTGGGCAGGCGCCTCTGTAAACTTATCTGTGGAGCAGAGGAACTTCAAAAAAAGGTCATAGCAGAGAAGGATCCATTCTTCACAAAAAAGGGGGGAAGGTATAGGTCAGGACAGGCGGCCATCTCTAGCAACCCGCTGGCTTTTACCTTAATGCTTTACCAAACATTTCTGGCTGGAGCAAAATATACTCCATATACTTAAGACAGATTTAGTTTTATCTTAATACCTGGTTTTTATAGTTAGGATGGTCAAGTGCAAAGCAAGAAAATGTTTCTCTGCTCTTCCAAAAAGTGCTTCGGAGACCAGTTCAGTTGTCTGGAGTACACAAACAAGGATTACAGTAGGATTTTGGAAATTATCCCCATTCTAAAAACAGCTTGAAAGTTGGAAGAAGGGGAAGGTCCATGCATAAGTGCGTTAAAAAGTAGTGAATTATAACTTTCCAATTTTGTCTGCATTTTATCGCTACCCACCTTGAGCACTGTTTTTAGTGGAAAGGTGGATTATCAATTTAATAAATAAAATAGAATAATGAAGGATCCCTACAGGGAGGCTGACAACTCCAACATGCAACAGATACCAGAACCCCTATTTAGTGCAATTTGCAGTTCCTGACATAGAATAAGGGGAGATGTTGAGGAGCAGCCCAGGTGGCCCATAACGTCTGCTGCCATTGGATTTCTCCCCTTTTTACATCTGATGCTACACAGATGCAGCAAAACTGGAGAATCCGACCTCGACTGGTATTCGCATGGACAGTTTACTGCTGACTTGTTGTTTGACGTGCCCACATCACTGTAGGAGTCGCATGAAGCATCCCAGGAGGACTTCTAATATTACTGATATATTGCCCTGGAGGCCTGAGAGATGCAGTGTAGCCCCAGCACAAAAATAGTTGGGACAGATTGCCTTAACGTCTTATTTATTTATTTATTTATTTATTATTTAATAGCATTATATACTGCTGAACATATTCATAATATTCATATAAAACATTAATAAAGATGTTAAAGTCAATACGACATCATCATTAATTATATTTTTTATTTATTTATGACATTTCTGTACTGCCCAACAGCCGAATTACAAACGGACAGGATGGGCAGCACGTTCGCTCAAGGAAAGAAAGGCTTTGTGTAGAGAAATGGGGTCATGATGATAATGTTTTCTATATCCCTTTACATGAAAGACAATGTGGGAGGGCTGCTGCTCTGCCTCTTCTTAGCATGGCAAAAAGAGGGGAAGAGCAGCCATTCAGACCCACTGCACAGGCTGGGCAAGGAGCACAGAACTGCTTTATTGCCGAAGTTAACATGGGCAGCGATGGCTATTTGAAAAAAGGGGTGCAACCCCCCCAAGCGACTCTTGGACCTTTTAATCAGAAACACAGGACGCTGCCTAATAGCAGGACAGACTAATTGCCCATTGAGCCCAGCCTTGTCTGCTCTGACTGGCAGCAAAGGCTCTCTGAAGTCCTTGGAAGATATAGGTCGCCCTTTGCCCTCATCACCTGCGACCTGATTCTTTTAACTGGAGATGCTGCCAGGGCACAAACCTGGGGCCTTCTGCACGCCAGAGACAGGTGCTTGAATACTCCTCAGAGGAAGGGGAAAGCACACCTTGAAGCTGCCAAGGGCGCTCACGAGAGCAAAGGCTTAACTACCTTCCTGCAGCCAAGAGCAGCAACTTGCCTACTCCATCAACTTTTCTTGGGAACACAGGAAGATGCTTTATACTGAGTCAGACCCTTGGTCCATCTAGCCCAGTACTGTTGACACTGACTCACAGAAACGGCTCTCCAGGATTTCAGGTGGGAGTTTTCCAGCCCACATGGAGATGCCAGGGATTGAACCCAAGACTCCCTGCATGCAGAGTGGGGGTTTCTACCCCTGAGCTACAGCCCTTCTTCAGAACCCCAGTGTAATCCAGCCTTGCCAATACTTCCCTGGAGTCAACTCTCTCCTGACCTGGGCATGGAGCACTAGCAAGAGATGATAGGACAAGCAGTTTCCATTTGCTGCTGCTACTCACCCAACAAGGAACAACATAAGAACAGCTCTGTCGGATCAGGGCCACAGGCCTATGTAGTCCAGCATCCTCTTTCCCACAGTGGCCAGTATTTATGCATTAGTTGATTTCTAAACGCCATGCCTGCATCTTTAATGGGAAGGCTTACAAACATGAATGCCCACAAGCAGAGCATTAACTATGCACTGTGTGAAGGTCCTTCCTTTCTATCCTGAAATTCCCACCAAGCAACTCTATGGCTGATCTAATCCACAGGAAGCAGGGAATGGAAGGGCTTCTTGGACCATGTGAGCCAAGAGCCAAGGGCTTGCGATGCAGCAGCACCAGCCCCTGTGATGGCTGGGTGACTTGTTGAGTGTGTGTGTGGCACAGAGAGAGAGGGGGGGGGGAGGAATTGGGAATGAAGTAAAGGGCTGTGGCCGGTTTGTTTCATGTTGAGTCATCCTTTTAAATAAACACTTAAGCTGTGCCTGCAGACTTGTGCAAAAATGTGGAATGGTTTCGTGATGGCCACACATGCAAAATATGCCATCCTCATCAGGCATCAGTGATGCACCTGCCCTCTCCTGAAACCTTGAGTGATTTTTAAAAAAAGATGCAGACGTTGTTCCCCCCAACCCCCCATCCCACTTGCCCAAGTTCAAAAGAAGGCTGCGTGATGATGGCAACTCAAGATGACTGTGCTACGCTGCCTCTCATCTCAGGAGTGCAAACTACACGCTGGGCACTCTGTAACAGCAGAAAGTAGCCGGCAAAAACCCTAATTGGGTTGCCATAATAATAAAGTGAAAGTGAACAGCAGAAAGTGCTGGAGCAGCCTTAAAAAGAATTAAGCTGGCTTTCCTTTCACTGGCCACCTTTTTTGACCCTTGGCTTTTTTAGCCATGACATTTCCTAAAGGCTCTCTGCTACTACAACATCCATGAACACTATTTATTAATAAAGAAGGAGAGGGGGAAGCACCTGGGCCTCTTGCAACGTGAAGAAGAGCTTGAGAGTTGCAGCGCTCGGTGCCTCCAATGGCCCATCTGCTTTTACCCTCTCCAGTTCCCTAAGAGGAGGTCTGGGAGGGCTGAGGATGCGGTGGCCCAACTGCTCAGAGGCCTGCCATTGCTGCTGCTGGGACTGGAAACCCACAGTGGTGTTGGGAGGGCTTTCCCTCCACTAGCCATGGGCCATACTCCCTGCACTGGGAACGCTCCTGCAGTCCTGCTTTTGGGGTGAACACTCCCCATCTCATGCCCCATCTCACTTTTCTTCCTGACTCCAAAAAGGTTCCCAAAACAAGGGGAATGGAAGCAAATGCAACTAGGTTGCTTAAGACACCCCACCCCAGGTCAGAGTACAGAATTAAGAGCTGCCTGGTTGTGTGTCTCCTCCTCCACCCACCCCAACACACCCTTTTCTGTCTCGTAACACACCTCCCCCACCACAAAGCAGCTGTTTCTTTAAGAGCAGGAAAAGGCTGCCACTTTGAAGTCACATCTCAGCAGGAGGCTAAGTGGGCTCTAAAAGGAGAGAGGCAGCTGCACCTCTGGAGGTCTAGGAGGGTCAGGCATTCAGGGCACCAACTTCAAGGATGGGGGGAAAGGGAAGCAAGAGCCCCCCCCTCAATCCCCAGGCAGAGTGGGAGCTGTAAAGGTCTCCTGGCTCAGGAAATGTCCAGGTCAGAAGGCTCTTGTTAGGGCCAGAAGAGGTAGACCTAACTAGGGCTATCGACACGATCGCCCCCAAACGTCCTTTCCGGCCCGCTTCTAATAGGGCGCCCTGGTATATAGAAGACCTCAGGGAGCTGAAGTGGAAAGGACAGCGACTGGAGCGTCGATGGCGGAAAACTCGACTTCTATCCGACAAGACACGACATAGAGAACATCTTCGTTCCTATGGAGTGGCAATACGTGCAGCGAAGAAAGCTTTCTTCTCTGCACGCATTGCGTCTGCGAATTCACATCCAGCAGAACTGTTCAGGGTGGTGAGGGGTCTAACTCAGGCTCCTTCTCCCCTGAATCCGATTTTAGAGCCTTCGGTAGTTCGCTGTGATGCCTTTAACGATCATTTCTCAGATAAAATCTCTCGGATAAGAGCCAACTTAGATGCCATTGTTATAGCAGAGGCTGACAGTGGAGTGTCCAGTGACTCCGCGAGTAGGATTATACTTGATCAGTTTCAGTTAGTGAGTACGGAGGATGTGGACAAGGTACTTGGATGTGTGAGGAAGACGACTTGCCCTCTCGACCCCTGTCCTTCCTGGCTGGTCGTCTAAGGAGGAGATGCAGTTAGATCACATCTACAGCATATCATTAAAGCATCTCTCAGGGAGGGGAGCTTTCCATCATGTTTAAAAGAGGCGGTGGTAAGGCCGCTTCTAAAAAAGCCCTCCCTGGATCCCCTGGACCTTAATAACTACAGGCCAGTATCAAATATTCCATTTTTGGGCAAGGTGATCGAGAGAGCAGTTGCTTTTCAACTCCAGGCAGTCTTGGATGACACTGATTTTCTAGACCCATTTCAAACCGGCTTCAGAGCGGGATACGGAGTTGAGACCACTTGGGTCGCCTTAGTGGATGATGTACGCCTTAGTATCGACAGGGGGAGTGTGTCCCTGCTGGTACTCTTGGACTTCTCAGCGGCTTTCGATACCATCGACCATGGTATCCTTCTGGAGCACCTGGGGGAATTGGGGATCGGGGGCACTGTGCTTCAGTGGTTCCGATCCTATCTCTCGGGCAGGTTCCAGATGGTGATGCTTGGGGATAGCTGCTCTTCAAAAAAGGAGCTGCTATGTGGTGTACCACAAGGTGCCATCCTTTCCCCAATGCTGTTTAATATTTACATGAAACCGCTGGGAGAGATCATCCGGAGGCATGGGGCGGGGTGCTATCAATACGCTGATGACACCCAAATATATTTCTCTATGCCTTCGACAACAGCATCAGCTAAGGATAGTGTGTCTCCTCTGAATGAATGCTTGGAGGCAGTAATGGGCTGGATGAGGAAAAACAAACTGAAGCTGAATCCAGACAAGACGGAGGTGCTTGCTGTCAAAGGCCACAACCTGGGTTTGGAGGTGTGTCAACCAGTTCTGGATGGGGTTACACCCCCCCTGAAAGATTGTGTTCGCAGCTTGGGGGTGCTCCTGGATCCGTTGCTCCAGATGACAGCTCAGATTGATGCGACGGCCAGGAGTGCCTACTATCAGCTTTGGCTGATATGCCAGCTGCGCCCCTTCCTAGAGTTGAAAGACCTAAAGACGGTAGTGCACGCACTGGTAACTTCGAGGCTCGACTTCTGCAATGCGCTGTACATAGGGCTACCTTTGTGCCTAATCCGGAAACTTCAACTTGTTCAAAATATGGCAGCCAGGTTGGTCACCGGTACATCTAGGGGTGATCACATCACACCAGTTTTAAAATCGCTTCATTGGCTGCCAATCAGTTTCTGGGCGAAGTATAAAGTGTTGGTTATTACCTTTAAAGCCCTACATGGTTTGGGTCCAGGGTACCTGCGGGATCGCCTTCTCCCGTACAATCCGCCCCGCACACTTAGGTCCTCTGGGAAGAATTTACTCAAGCCAGCCAGAACTAGGCTGGCGGGTGTTACCCAGAGGACCTTTTCTTCCATCGCTCCCAGACTATGGAATGGTCTGTCGGAGGAGGTTAGACAAATTGACAGTCTTCATGAATTTAAGAGAGTCATGAAGTCTGTCCTCTTCCGACAGGCCTATCCAGATGAATTTTAAGATGTTTTTAATGTTGTATTTTTCTCTTGCTTTTAAAATTTTAACTGTTGTGATTTTTGTGTTTTATATTGTTGCTGTTCCCCGCTTCGATCCAGGCAGGCTACAAATAATAATAATAATAATAATATTATTATTAATTTGTTTAATTAATTAATAATAATTATTATTATTATTATTATAAAACAGGCCCGGAACCAGCAGGTACCCATTTGGGCCCAATTATATGTTAACAGTTGGTAGCCCCCACCCCACCCTTGACACCCTTTAAACACTATCAGGAATGGCGAAGTGTGTTTTCCCTCTCTCCTATCCAACTGAGATGTCCCTGGAGCAGCACTGAGGGGACTGCGTCTGTCTGTGCAGTTCAACTCCAAGAAATGTGCAAAGGGGCATGATGCAGTGGGCTGGCCAGGCACGGCTGAGGAGGTGGCCCCAGTGCTATCTGGAAATGCTAATGTGTGTGAGTGACTGTGAGGACAACATGACGTTGTTATGAACACAGAGTACAAAGGGGTGGTCCCGTGTGCAACGCTACTTGCCTGCGTGATAAATGTGGCAACCACCAGCCCCACACCACAAGAGCAGAGGTGAGATGTAGCCGAGGAGCTCACGGTGCAAAGCCAGAAGCGACAACTATGAGCGTACAGAAAACAAGTCCTGTTTGGGAAAGGCCAGCCTCTCTCACAGGACAGGGAAGAAGATCAGGCGTGTATCATAAAAGCCTCCTGCTCTCTCTTGAATCCATGGTAAACGTCTCCATGGCAAAGTAGCCTTTGGCTTCAATGTGCCCCATGGCAGCTAACAGCCACTGAAGCCAACGAGGGGGGGGAGGGGGTCAGAAAGAAAGGAGGGACACTGCAGTTTAATGCTGAGCAAAGGAACCCCTATTGACATCCATCCCTCACACAAAAGACTGCGAGACTATTCTGGTGGCATTGTCTCTCCATTGTTTTTACTTGTGCTTACAGATGTTCGCTAGTCTCTTGTTAGAGGGCCCGCAGTGACGTCCGCATGCTGCTGCTTCTTTTTACGCCACTTTTGTTTGATCATCCAAGACAACGATTTTTTCTTTAGGCAGATCCCCCCAGAGCGGGACTTCCATTCCCTCTCAAGCTCCACACGAGTGGTGAGGAATGGGCTGAAGCTGGGCACGGGCAGAAAGGCACCAGGCAGACGAGCCGAGCCCTGGTCACAGGTCCTTAGCTAGGCCACGCTTCCCCTCCAGTGGCATAGAGGTGACGAACCACAGCAGGGAGTCCAAACCAGCTATTTGTTCTGCAGCCAGTGGGCACCTGGAAACCAGCTGTGCTGTTCTGCTTGGGGGCACAGTGGCTGGCTGGCTGGCTGGGAGGTGGCTTGTCCTTCACCCCCACCCCCTTCCCCTGAAGATGGGCCTGCTTCACAATCCCCTTAATTTACTGTTCCTGCTTAACTTAATGGCAGCGGAAAGGCAAGGTGATAGGGGAAAAAATATGAGGCGGGATTTTCCAAATCCCCATTTCCTCTCCAGACAGCAAGAGAACTCCTGGGGCCTGAACATCTGGGAAATTTAATTTTATCATTTCTGAGCTGGACCCCCTTCCTTCCCCCCTCCTTGCCTCCCCTTTCACAAAGGATGAGGTTGCCTGTTAGCAGTGGCTGCAGCAGCTGTTAATCCCATGCCTGGGTACAGCAGATGGGGGGGAGCCAAAGGAACCCGAACACTGATGGCCAATCCAGCAAAGGAGCGCATTTCCTTGACCAGCAGAGGCCCCAAGACAAAACGCTCCCGCCCCACGCAGAGGCCCTAAATACCGCCCCTAGGCAAAATGGGCCCGCTCAGGGATAGAACACTTAGTTGGCAACTCTGAACACGCCTTTTGAAAACTTGCAAACAGGCTGATTTGCCAAGGGGCAGGCAGCCAGGATGATCTCACAACTTGCTCCCCAGCACCCTGGTTCTGCTTCAAGCCGAAAGCTATCACCCTGCCACCAAAGTCTGCAGGCTGACCAGGAAGTAGAACGAAGGGGGCATGTTGCAAAAATGTTCCTGTGATGATTCAAACTGAACCAGCCAATCTGTTGTGAATCGCCCAGAAAGCTTCAGCTATTGGGCGGTATAGAAATATAATAAATAAAAATAAATAAAGCTGTGCTCCATGTTTAGCAGCAGAACCAGTTACGGCTTATTCAAACAAGGGGGTCCCTGTTCTAACTGCAGATGATAGAAGAGGAATGAAGGATGAGAGCTATGCAATGGAAAAGGATAGAGCAATTGGGGCTGGACTCCAAAGAAGCCGAAAGGGAAGCCTTCTCTTCCCACTTGAATCTCTTAAGCATTTGTAATCTTGGCATCTGATAGGTGCGTGCGTGGGCTTTGTGATAAGAGGCCAGAGTTCAGCATCCACAGAGAAATGGATGCAGGGACCAAGCAAGGTAGGAGGCAATTGTGGTTGTGCTGGCCAAGACCTTGGCTGTATACAGGAGAGGCTGCCTGGGAGAAAGGGCCAGAGACTGAGGGAGGGGGCTGCAGGTGTTGAGAATGCAAATGGGGGGGGGGGAGCATTGAGACAAGGACCACAAATGGGAGCAATTGGCCACAGGGCTAGAAAGTGGGCCTCGTGTGAACTTTGGCACAACACCTTGCAAAGTAGAAGCAAACAAAACTCCTTTCCCCAGCCAGGTGCTCTCTGGAATGTTGGAGCAGCCCCATTGGCTCACAGCAGTGTGTTTGTCTAACTTTGCTTTCCCACTCTGTCCCTTTGCAGAGTAAAGACCGAGACAGGAAGACGGCGATTCGGAGTTAGACGGTTATGGATTCAGGAAGGCGGTGGTGGAGGAGGAGATTAAGAGGGAGATGGAAAGATGGAAAACCCACACATGCAAAATAAAGAGACAGATCCTTTCGGCCTGCACCCAGCTGCCACCTGGAGCTGGGTGGATTTGCTCAGGATAAACTTATGGCAGCCTGTCCCAGAGGGGAGACTGAGCACTCTCTGGGTTTGGATTTGCAGGCAAGGAAAGGAAAGTAGGCTTTGATCGACAAAGAAAGGCAGAACTCCGAAGGGTTGTACTCTGCAGTGCTGGGAGATGAGACAGGTGCTGAAGGCCTGGCCACTGCTGCAAAGGTGAGCTCCTTCTGCTCAAACAGAAGGACAGACTTGCACACTTCAGAACAATCCTCATGGACCTGAATCCTGCGGGGAGATTCTTCTTGCTTCGGGGGGATGCAAGAAGAAGAAGAAGAAGAAGAGGAAGAAGGAGGAGGCCCGAAGTGGATCTCTGGTACATGTGGGTTGCCCTGCTTTCAGAACCTTGGGTGGGGTTGTAATCAATACATGCTGGCGTTTCATGTCATTGATAACAATAATATAAACCCAAGTTTTTTTGTGTAGTGAGAGGAGAATGTTGTACTGATGAGACACAGACTCCTGCTTAGACTCCTGTCATTCAGTTGTGCTGCCCAAATTCTATGCAAATTTAATTTTTCCAGGGTAACACTTACTTCCCCTTTGCAGCATGCACATGTGTGTGTACATTTAAAGAGCAGGATGCAGAAGGCGACAAAAGCTGCAAGTGCTGGGGCTTAGGGAGAAGGATTCAACTCTCTCTAGCTACTGCAAAACACTGCAGGAAACCCAGAGAAGAAATGGGGAGGTGCTGCATTGGAGTGGCACCCCCTGAGGTAGTAAGTCGCAGGTGGGTACACAAGACACAGCATGATCCAGAGGTATACAAGAGCAGAGCCCAAAAAGTCAAGTGTGAGCATTTCCAGGACGGCAGGCCTAGGACAATGCCCAAGCATTTCCATTGGTGGCCGGAGTCAGTGCATGACTCCAGTGGAGAAGGGCAAGACAGGGCAAGAGCAGATAACTCTGCATGGAGATGGTGAAGCAGCTGCTGTACAAGGTTGGGGACAGCCACAGAAGCCAGAGCTCGTCCCAGAGCGGAGTTATGGGAAAGCAGGAAAGCAGGAAAGGCTTGCTGGCATTGAGCTAGGGACAGAGGGCTTAGTAATTTTAGCACCGAGGCAGGGGGACTCATGGGGGTGGAGGCACCCAGTTGCCTCTGTGCATCTCGTTAGAGGTTAGCTTGAATTAGATTCAGGTGGACGAAAGTATATCTTCACACAATGCATGATTAATGTATGGAATTCCCTGCCTCAAGATGTGGTTATGGTCACTGGCTTAAAAGGGTTTTAAAAGGGGATTAGACAAATTTATAGGAGGAGAAGGGATCTATCTTCTAGGCCTATAGAGCATAACAGTTCAACAGCGCCTTCATTTCAGAGGCCGTGTGCCTTTCAAGACCAGTTAATATGGAACAAACCTGATTACCTTCACGCCTTATTTGTGGCCTTTCCAGAGGAACCTGGTTGACCACGGTTGGAAACAGAATGCTGGCTACATGGACCTCCAGGCTGATCCATCCAGCATGGTTCTTAGGCTCATTTGTTACCTTACAGGTATGGGACACTCACCTGCCCACACAAGGGGAGGTATGTGAGCTAACACAATTGCCCTACAAAGCACCACAAACTTTAGAAGAAACCAAGTAGCCACATCAGGCTGATCTAGGCCATAATAGCACTGAAAAGGTTCAAGGTGTGAATTCTGGGGGGCACAAAGAAGGCCCTGCACAGCTATAGAAGGAGGTTACTTGGAGTGTTAATTCTGCAGTGGTTTAGAAAGCACTAAGGGGAAGAATCTGTGTACTCTTCTCCCAAGAATACATTACCAAATTAGACTTGCAGCTCTCTGCAGACATGGGCAGGAAGATGGAAGCAAGACTGCAGGAGCTTAGCAGAGAGCAGGATATGGGGCGGGGGGGGCAAGGGGGAGGCATTTGGGATTCAATTTAGGATTGCCAGGGCTCTTTAGAAGTTACTACGCCATTCTAGCAACTAGAGAAGAAAAACAAAAACACCTGCATCTGTCAAACTGGATTCTGCAGTAGTTCCGCACTGGCTACTACCTCAAAGTTAAACACACCTTCTTCCTTTATAGGAGAAAAGCTCCTTGTTTTTCCTAGCTAGGGGCCTCTAAAAATTATTCTAGCTATATTAGAAATTGAAACAAAAGGATGGGGACAATTCATCATGAAGACGGTGGCATCTAGTTGACCAGGAGGAGGTAATCAATACTTAGCAGGTGTCCTGGCCAAATCTGGCAGACGGAATGCTTCATCTTCAGCACTAAGTAGCTGATATTACAAATGGTGGTATCCTGGCCAAAAGGAACACCAGCATTAACCTACTGAGCAGCATATTATACCTATGCAGCATTACTGGCTCCTCTGCCACTAGAACAAGCAGGGACACTCCCATGCAGAGGGGCTCCAGCTGGATACAGAACTGGAGAAACACAATTTTGAGGAGGTTTCTGACCTAAAAGAGCCAGTCTGCAAAAGAAGATCAGGTACAGCAGCCTTCCCCAACATCTAGTATGCTCCAGATGTTCTGTACTTTAACTTCCATCAGCCTCAGCCAGCATGGCCAATTGTCAGGAATGCTGGGAGTTGTACTTTAAAATGTCTGGAGGGCACCAGCTTGGGGAAAGTTGAGGTAAGGTATCATAACAAAAACACAGCAGAAAGAAGGATTTACTGGATGTTCTCCGCTACTGAATAATCATCCAGGCCACTCGCATCTTTGTTAATCTACAGAGCAGCAGGGTCTTTTCTGAGAACCTTCCTCTTGTCTTCCAGCTAGTGCCATCATAGCCTTTAACAAAAGTGTTTCCATTAGGCATTATTTCCAGTAGTTTGCGGTACTCCAAAACATTCCCCATAATTCTTGGTTAAAAATGCCACTGGCTCTGGATTAGTCCAGCCCAAACTGGTTGTAGTTTATGTGGAAGATGCAAATAAAGTGTGCTAGGGTGTTCATTACACGAAGGGAGAGGCCTGGAAGGGTCATGCCATTGTAAGCAAAGTTTTGCCCCAAACAGTCAGCGGCCACAAAATAAAGACAGGGGCAAGGAGGGAAATGAAAGGAAGAGTCAGAGAGAAAGGGATGACGAACTCACTATGGCACAGAGCACAGGCTTATCATGTGAATGATACTTTCAGGGGATCCAATCAAAGAAGAGAAAAACAAGCAGATACCAAAAATTTTTGCCACTCTCCACCAAAGCTGTGGTCAGACTACCACAGTTCCTCTGAGCCAACCACCATTCATATCCCTCACCTGCCTCCCTCAGTACACAACAGATCCAGTTAAACACACAGGTGCAGAGAGTAGGAATAAATGGACACGTCATACGATGGAGGGATGCAAGACATGGGATCCCACGAAACGTTCAGGGTGGTTTTTAAATGGTTCTTCAATGATCAGGAGCACAGGGTGAGATGGCCACGTTTGTATATGGCACCCCATTATTCAGGGCGGTTAAAGCAAAAATGGATTATAAAGAGCCCCAAAAGAATCCCCATAAAGTGGGCGAATGAATGGGCAAAAAAATCTCAAATGTGGTTCAGCATAAGAAAGTATACTCTGAAAAGGATCTTGCAGTCATGGTGGACAGCTCAATGAAAATGCTGGCCCAGTATGCTACAGCCATGAAAAAAGGTGATTCACATGTTAGGATCATTAGGAAAGGAAAGGAGAATAAAAATGTCAATATCGTCATACCATTATAATGGCCTTCCTCCCATCTTCCATGGCACCAGGTTAGGGGAGGATGCTTTATATACATCACTGGAATACTGAGTACAGTTCTGGTCGCCACACCTCAAAAAGGATATTGTACAGCTGCAGAAGGTGTAAAAAAAGCCAACCAAAATCGTCAGGGACCTGGAGCAGCTCTCCTACAAGGAAAGGTTACCATATTGGGGAAATGAAAAAAGGCGAGTAAGGCGTGTGTGTGTGTGTGGTGGTAGTGGGTAAGTAGTCTATAAAATTATGCATCGCGTGGAGAAAGTGGACAGAGACAATTTTTTTTCTC
Source organism: Anniella stebbinsi (assembly GCA_029215795.1). NCBI lineage: Eukaryota > Metazoa > Chordata > Lepidosauria > Squamata > Anniellidae > Anniella > Anniella stebbinsi. The sequence goes on along the minus strand of JARDYH010000006.1, from coordinate 119,037,735 downwards.
CCTCACATAAAAGTAGAACCCAGGGTCATCCAATAAAGATGAACTGTGAGATATTCAGGACAGACAAAAGGAAGTACTTTACAAAGGGCCTAGTTTATCTATGGAATTCGCTACCACAAGATGTGGTGACAGCTAAAATGACTTGAAATGGGGATTAGACAAACTATCAGGGGATGGCTATCAATGCTATTAATCACGTATGCTAACTTGAAATCCCAGCATGCCTCAGAATCCCAGCCACTGAAGGGAACCAGCAGAGGGGGAGGATGCTATTGCGCTCACATTCTACTTCTGGGCTTCCCATTGGGGCACCTGGCTGGCCACTGTGGGAACAGAATGTTGAACTAGAGAGACATGTGGTCCAATCCAGCTTCAGAACTCTTATATCTTTAGGTTGCTGCAAGGCCCAAGTTCCTGGCAGCAGAGCAGGCAGGCCACAGGATGATTGATACTTTGCGCACTAGCAGCACCATATGTCCTCATGTAACCACCCCGCCCCCCCAAGGTTTCTCCCAAACCAGCAAGGCCTTCAAGGCTTTGGCAACTAGAAGCTCAGAAGCAGCCTTCAAGATGAAGCTCTGCTTTAAGGTGGATTCCTGCCTTGAGCAGGGGGTTGGACCCAATGGCATTATAGGCCCCTTCCAACTCTACGATTCTAGGATTCTGTGACTGTTCTGAATTCAGCAGCTGTCATTAGCTGAATTGGGAGTGAGTGGCATGTGGTTTGCTCTTGCAGGTAGAGTGTCCAAATCCAAAATTGCAGGAGAGACAGCAACTTTTTGAGTGTATAACTTTGACCTCACTTCTCTCTGAAGGTTATCTAAAAACAGAAGTGACTAACCACACTCCTAAATTGTGCATGTGTGGGAGAGAATGTGTGTGTGGGAGGGGAGATTTAAAGTCTCTGCCAGAGGTGCCCCCCCTCTGCACAGCTTCACCCTCACACGCATCTGGCAGCCAAGTATGGAAATAACCTAAGCTGTGCATTTCAGTAGCCTCTGTTGGAACAAAGCATTGGAGAGGAAGCGGGAGATGGAAGTGGAGAACTATCCTATGTCTGTCCAGACCAGCTGGGATGGAACCACACCAACTGGGCAGCCCTGTTCCCACCAGATTTGCTCCATGAAGCCATGACTAGCTCCAGGATTGGGGGGAGGTAATGAGCGGGGACCGCAGGGCTCAGTCCTGGGCCCAGTGCTCTTCAACATTTTTATTAACGACTTGGACGAGAAGGTGCAGGGAAAGCTTATCGAATTTCTAGATGACACAAAATTGGTGTGTGGGTGTGTGGGGGGGAGAGAACTAATACTCTGGAAGACAGAAACAAACTTCAAAGTGACCTTGATAGGCTGGAGCGCTGGGCTTGAAAACAACAGAATGACATTTAATAGGGATAAATGCCAAGTTCTACACCTAGGAAAAAGAAACCAAATGCACAGTTACAAGATGGGGGATACTTGGCTCAGCAATACGACAAGCAAGAAGGATCTTGGAATTGTCGTAGATCACAAGCTGAATATGAGCCAACAGTGTGATATGGCTGCAAAAAAAGCAAATGCTATTTTGGGCTGCACCACACTTCAAGAAGGATGCAGAAAAGCTGGAGGGGGTTCAGAGGAGGGCAACGAGGATGATCAGGGGCCTAGAAACAAAGCCCTTTGAGGAGAGACTGAAAGAAGTGGATATGTTTAGCCTGGAGAAGAGAAGACTGAGGGGAGACATGATAGCACTCTTCAAGTACTTGAAAAATTGTCACACAGAGGACCAGGAAATCTTCTCAATCATCCCAGAGTGCAGGACATGGAATAATGGGCTCAAGTTACAGGAAGCCAGATTCCAGCTGGACATCAGAAAAAACTTCCTGACTGTGAGAGCAATACAACAATGGAACCAATGACCTAGGGAGGTGGTGGGCTTTCCCACATTAGAGGCCTTCAAGAGGCAGCTGGACAGTCATCTGTCAGGGATGCTTTAAGGTGGATTCCTGCATTCAGCAGGGGGTTTGGACTTGATGGCCTGACAGACCCCTTCCAACTCTGCTATTCTATGATTCTATATCCCCCTCCTTCCTCCCAAAAGTGGGTCAGCAAGGTGATCCAAAACTGGATGTTTTTGCACCTTCCATATGCCTTAAAGAGATCAAAACCAGCCAGCACATTTAAGGGCAGTTGGCTGGGGTGGGAAGAATAGCATTCAGGCCAAGCAAAGGGGATCCCAATGGCGAACCAAAGGCAATGCCAGCAACAGGAGGAGCACTATGAATGCCAGCTCAAAGGACCGCAGGAAGACTCCCCATGTGAGAAATTAGCTTTTGATTAAGCTGTCTGGGTCGGGATTACACACAGCTGCTGGGGGCAACTGTATGCACATGGATGAAGGCTTGGTGCTAGCCACCTATAGCACTTTCTGACAGTCAGTGTTTTGTGAAAGGTTTGATCCACCTTTGCAGAATGTTAAGCCTTTAACATTTCTGCAATGTCACATCTTTTTACTCCATATTACTGGATGTGGAAGTAGCATCCTCCCTCTGGCTCCAGACTCACATTCACTAAACACAGGTCAAAATCTTTACCTCATCCATACTCAAGGTGGAAAATATCCACGGTTGTAGGTGCCACGGGATAGTTAAAATGTACTAAGGAGAAACTTGTCCACAGGTGTTCTCTCTGATTGGCCCCCAGAGATCGTGAGGAATAGCCAGATCCTCCTACCCCTCAAGTGCAAACAAACTCCATTGCAATTTAATGCTCACAGCAACCCCCCCCAACCCCCCAACCCCTTTGCTGGTGGGTCCTCCTGTCTCCAGTTTCTTCAATCCTGCTCTCTTTCCTCTAGCAGTAACAAAAGCAGTATCAACCTCCTGCCTCCCGTCACGGATCTGGGGCAAATTAGGGACTCCAAAGGACTAGCAGCAACCTGAGCCTTGGCTGTCGCCACCAAGTCAGCATGAGGCCTCCGCCCAACTCTCCCCCACATGCACATTGACCCCAGTGTGATGGTGGTGCCTCCAAAAGAGTCCTTTGCTGAGCAAAGAGCAGAGACAATGAGAAACCTGCCAACCGAGCCGCTTTACAGCACTTTCACGCTCATTAGCCCAACAGGCACCTGGGGAGCCATTGCCTGGCAGCCACTGGTGTGGACAGAGCACCGGATGCCTCCCTGGCTTGTGCTCATCCTCCCTCTGTGGGAGGGCAACTGACAAGGAGAACCATTTGAGAGGGAAGGCATGTGCCCATTCCGTTCTGTGCCCCTGGCTGGCAGAGGTGGCAGCCAGCTTATTGGGAGTTTCCATGCACAGGCTGGCACAGGCTAAACCCCCAGCACCAGCCCTTGGGAGGACCGGCAGGTAGCCTTGGAGTCGGCTGGCCGAACTCACCTCCCCCGCTGCTTCCACTTTCCCCCAATACAGGCCTCCTGCCAGATACCCTTTGGCAAGACACACAGCTGGCAAGCTATTAAAAGAACACAGGTTAAAATTACAGGATGGCTATTAAAGTTGCAAAGACCTTGGAGAAGAAAGGGAAAGCCTCTTTTTACACACCTTCCTGGCGGTTGTTGAAAATAACTGCCCAAGGGGCACCCCATTGATTGCCAAGGCAAGCAGGCCGGCCGCTGCACTAAGGCTCCATGCATGCAGGCCAGCTACACTCCTCCTCCGCTTGCTCTCCTTGCGCAACCAGCTCCAAAAAGGCAAGCTGCAACATTCTGAATGAACACAACACTTTAGAAGTGAAGTAAGAGGGAAGAGCCTGTTCTGAGGCCCTTAGCCATGAGTTGGTCTAGTGGGAAACACAGTGGGAACAAGAATGGAGTATGTGTATGGGGCAGGATTCTTTGGGGAGGACCCATAGCTCAGTGCTTTGCATGGTCCCGAGATCTGCTACCCCTGGCATCCCCACTGAAAATATGTTCCGGTAGCAAGGCCAGGAAAGGCCTCCGTTTAGAAACACACAGAAGAACTGATGCTAGTCAGAGTAAGTCACGCTTGGCTACAATGGACCAAGGAGGCAGCTCCATCTTAGGGACAGGGAAATCTGTCAAGCTTGATCTCGTTGGGGTTCTTGATTTTCCACGGCCAAACACATCTCAACTCGGGTCTGCATTGGGCTGCGAGAGCCACCTCCCTGCACAGAAGTTAGTACATATTTCCATGCATTATTTTTCTAAATGTACCCATTATTTGTATGCATTTCTTAAATGTATGTCTTTCCCCTCCATTGAGAATAATAGTCCTGTGGATTTTCAAATCTAAGCCGTATTTGTGCACACATTTCAAATGTATAGTTTTTCAGGAGCAACCCCACCCCCCTCCGCCCAGAAACTCACATGAAATGTAAGAATTCTGGTCAGCGAGAGGAGTTCCGTTGCATGTTCAGCCCTGGGAGGTGCGAACGGGCCTGTCTCGCATAATGCTGAGAACCCATCCCTATGCCTCATATCCTTAATGTGAGTCAGATTTAAGTTAAGACTGTTTACACGACTTGTGACTTAAAACAGCAAAGGGAAAAAAGGTGGATTTAAATCAGGTGCCCCATTTTGTAATTCGTACCATCCCAGAACAATCATGCTGACTAACTGGTTGCTGAACAATTACATCACACTGGCTGGCTATGAAGCACAGCTCCCACCCTACACCTGGACAGGCGTCAATGAAGCCACTCGCCACACTACCATAGAAAACGTGACGAGCAGCCAACCTTCCTCCTAATCGCGATGCTGGAGAGGTAAAGCCTGAGGATGCTGCACAAATCCTCACCACCAGCCCAGCTCCAAAGACAGGGTGTGGGAAGGGAACCCATGGCCAGCAATCTCTCCCTCTACCCTGCCAGACCTGTGGAGGGGGGGGAGTTGACAGAAGTTGGGCCAATGACCACGACTTTTGGTATGTTCTAGAGAGAGTGCACTAGAGCGGGGGAGGGGAGGCAGCTCTTTTAAGGGGAAAATGGCAGGAAATTTGCAAGGCTAGCTCCAGTCCCTTGTATGAGCCCAAGCAGCTGTCTCTACCACCTGGCTCAAGTGTCCAGAACTCTCCAGATTCAGGAGTCCCTGGGCATAGCAGTGGTTTTTCATGAAACGGAAAGGCTGGTTACAGGGAGCACACAACTCCCTTGTTACAACAGCTCCACTGGCTTCCTGTCTGTTTCAGGGCACAATTCAAGGTGCTGGTTATCACCTATAAAGCCCTATCCAGCTTGGGTCCAGGTTATCTGAAAGACTGTATTCTCCCATAAGAGCCTGCCCATGCTCTGAGATCTTCTGGGGAGGCCTTTGTCTCAGTCCCACAACATCCCAGGCACGCCTGGTGGGTACGCAGGAGAGGGCCTTCTCCAAGGTTCTGGAACTCCCTAAGGAGGCCAGACTGGCTCCCTCTGTGCTACACTTCCAGAGGCAGGAAAAAACGTTTATTATTCTAGCAAGCTTTTTGAAATACTCTGGACCTGTGTTAATGTATGGTGTTTTTTTAAAAAATCTGTTATCGTTTTTAAATTTTATTGTAGGTTTAATTATATATTAACTTTTGTAAACTTATATTTATATGTTTTAATTGTACATGTTTTAATCTTGTAAACTGCCTTGAGCCCTAGCCCTGGGAAAAAGGCAGGATGATAATAATAATAATAATAATAATAATAATAATAATAATAATAGGCCATGGAGTGTGATTGGCCGAGGCAGAAATATCCATCGTTTGCCAAACTAATAAATACATGACATGACACGTAGCATCATTCATAACACTTGGCCTCAAGTTATATATAGCGCCTTCGTCCCCTAATACTTTGGTCTTTTGCACGGGTTGTCAGGCTTTCACCGAATGTATTTGAAAGACAGTGATGAGTTCTGCTTTAACAAATCATGCAAGTGTAGAAGGTAAAGAACTTTCCGTGAAGAAAGGCCTTTCAATTTATCCTTTTTCTGTCTCTAGTTATGCAGCTAAGCCCTGGGCACACAAAACTAAGCCTGTTCACAGCAGAATGGATTAAAAAAAACCTTTAATGAAACAAATGAATTCTCACAATACGTTATGGCTATTTATTTGTGAATTTATATCCCACTCTTCAAATTGAAAAGCTTTAACAAAGCAGCTTACAATATAGCCAATCTAATCTAAATACACGTTGAAAACAATCTCCCCCCCCCCCACCTTCAAACCCCTTCAACAGCCCTAAACATCTGCTTATGTTCTGCAACTGGGGGAGTGCTTGGAGTACCAGAGACTCACTCCCTTCTCCGAGACTTTGGGCCTCGCTTCCACATGCAGACATGCCTTTCTCTGACCCTGTGTCTTCCGGTAAAAATACCCTCGTCTGCAACATACCATACCTGCAGATGGCAGTGTAGGTGTAGGACTATGGGATTTGACCTCTTTTAAAATAAATATTTGTGTCTGAGTCAAACCATGTTTAGGACGTGTCAAGTGAGACTGCCTGATAAGTTTGGCTCCACACTTTCCAAGGGCCTTATTTACTCGGAGTCGCTAACAAGGCCTCTGTGGTATGGAAAGGGAGCCCTGATAGGGACTAGCTGGTCCACAGGCTCAGGTAAGTACGTGAGGCTCAGCAGTGGCAGAAACTTCAACCCACCCTCTGGAATGGGATTCTGCGCTGTTTTCTGCAATTCGCACAAGGGGTGACAGGGTACAGAGTTGCCCAATGCACACACACAGAGTTTATTCTGACACTGGCCTTCCTTGGTCCCTCATTTCTGTATGCACCTCGGCCGGCAGAGCCCTGTAACCTACAACGAGCTAAAAACATCCTCTGGATTGCCCCACCCACGTGGCAGGTCCAACTGGCAACAAGAATGCCCACTGAAGCCAAAGCCTGGAATATCAGAGAGCTCCCCTTTGGGAGCCACGGTTACACTTTTATACAGTCATTTCATTCATTCAATTTATAACGTGGTTTCCCCCCCTCTTTCAAGGAACCCAAGGCAGCTTATACAGCCCTCCTCAAACCAACCCCGTGAAGTAGCTTATGCTGAGAGTCAGTGTCTGGTTCAAAGTTACCTAGTGAGCGTCATGGCCATGTGGGGACTAGAACCCAGATCTCCCACGTCTCAGATCTCCCACAGTCTAGTGCTCCAACCACTACTATGTTTGGCGAGTTTTAGCAGGCAAGGGGATGCGGCAAGAACGAAGACTTTCCCTCATGGGCTCACTTTCAGGGGTGTCCTATTGGGAGAGAGCTGGAAACACAGACTGGGCACTCCCAGTTCCCAGCTGGGAATCGCTGCTCTTTGGAGTAGTTCTAAATCCATTCACCAGAGGGGGAAAAGAATCCCTTCTCTTACGCAGATAAGATGGGAAGTGCCTTTGGAATTGGCAGCAGGCAAAAGACCCTCAGGTCCCATCAGAAAGGGAGCGGAGCAGGCCCAGACTCCCAACACACCAGCAGCTGCAGGCAAGCGGGCTTCCTTCTCTCCTTAGGGAAGCTGTAAAAGGAAGACACAGGAGCACTGACCCCCACCCCCACATTCATGCCCAGTGGCAGCCACTTTGGGTTGGCTGTGGAATTGAGGAGAGGAGAAACATAGACCTCAGGCTGCTGATCCTCACCTCATTCTGAGTAGGTGGGCAGGAAGCCGCTCAATTGCTCAATGGGGACCAAATCTAAAACCAAAATGGTATCATAGCGCTGCAGGGCAGTGTGGACAGAGGGGCAAGCCAACTGTCACATAGGACGCACGAGGCCCTTTTGCAGCTACAGAGAGGAAGAGGAGAGAGCACAGTGTGAACGAAGGATGACAGTTCGGGAGCAGCACAAGCACGGGCCTCTTCACCAATTTCCTACCTAGCTTAGAATCTCTGCATAGGAACATCATCAACACGTTGTCCAGTATGACAAGAATGCACGTGGTAGGAAGCCACGGCCCGCTGAAACTGCCGGCACTGATACGCACCTTGATCCATAAGGGATAGGAAGTGTGCTTCAATACAAATAAAATGGTTTGCCTTGGGTTCAGAAGTGGAAAAACTCCACTGGGCTAAGAAAAATCTCAGCCTAGAGCTGAATGTCACAAGAGGAGGAGAAATATACTGAAGGCAGAAGACTGGGCTGCACCGCACATGACGGGTGAGCAGATCCAACTTGGGAAGACTTTTCCCTTGGGAAGTCAAGATGCTGGAGCCCCGAAAGTCCTGCATGTCCACACCTCTTCCTCCTCTCTTGTAGGTGCTGCTTCCCCCATTGCCAACCTTTGCCAGTTTGAAGTATGCAGAGTGGGGGGGGGGCAGCAGCCACGGGGCTATAGGCCATGGGTAGCCATATCAAGCACTGCCAAAACCAGGAGGAACCTCTGCTTTCTTGCTTTGCAGGACGGGATTTTCTCCACAGCAAATGTGTGCATGCCATAAGCTGGATCTCCGTTTGCAAGCCTTCCAGCCTGGCTCCCACAGGGCAATCAAAATTTTCAAATGCAGAAAAGCATGGAGCGAGAGAAGGCCCATAAGCACACCCACCGCCAGAGTAAAGCACCAACCCTCCAGTGCTGCCTCCCATGGACCAGGCTTTCCACCAGGCTACAGGACTCCCCAGTGAACACTGGAAACAGGAAGCCAGTAGAGTAACTGGGGAGGAAGCGCTCAAAGTCAAGCCATTATTGGGGTGGGGGTGGGGCGCAGGGGAAGCGAGAAGAGAGAAGAGAGCAGAGCAGAGCAGAAGCAAACAAAATAAAAACACATTCTAATAGCAGGTTCAATACCGAGAGTAACCGGAGTCCAGATTTCCTCTGCCTAATCCTCCAGGAACCCACAGATGGCTGGGGATGGGGAAAGGGGAGGGACTGCCCTACCCATTCACAAAAGCTTTCATTCCCTCTTTGCTTCATTCCTGGTTTGAAACATGCAAAGGCTGGCAGGACAGGAGGGGCCAGGATATGGGCCAGCTGGCTTGGTGGTGGTGGGGCATCTTTAAGCCCTCTATTAAAAAAATGCCCCACTGAGAAGAGGATGCCAATCTCTGTTTCACAATCCCAGATGCCACGGAATGGTTCAAAACTCAAATCCACACTTTGACCACTGCAGGGCTAGGCCACCTTGTGCCCTCTCGATGTTCTGAACTACAACTCCCATCAGACCCAGCCAGCAAGGCCAATAGTCAGGGATTATGGGAGCTATAGTCCAAAACATTTGGAGGGCATCTAGTTGCCAGAGCTACTGGATGTGAGCTACTGCATCATGTGAAGATAACTTACTAATTCCCCCAAGACCATTGCAGTTTCTGCTCCAACTAATTCCCCCAAGACCCAGTCCTCACTCAGTCCTCAAGCCCCGCTCTCTCTCCAGCCCGGGACGTTAGCACCCAAGGCAGGAGGCAGGTTACATCGGTGTTCCATGCAGCACCTGGCACATCACAGGCACTGATTAAATAACAGCCGCTGCCATGCCTCCCCCGCTCACATGCGCTGGGCAGCACAAAAAGGCTATCGATTCACTCTAGTTATACAAAGTGGCCCAATAATGCTGTTCTCTGGGCAGGTAGTGTGGCTCTCTGCAGGCCCAGGAGGAAGAGCTGCTGAGCTGGAGTAAGAGGCTGAGGCCCTGAGCCTCTTGCTTTATTCCCAAATGGCGGGGGGGGGGGGGGAGGGAGTAAATGAACTGCCACCCTCGCCACATGATCCATCACAAGGTGCTTACTGCCTGCGTCACCTTTTTGCACCTGCGAGACTGCCTGTGGGACCAGCTTGGCAGCCCTTTCTTCCTCTGATTTAGTTGCTGTGAGGCTCTCCCTCCCCCAGGGAGGCCAGGCTGTTTGCTCAACACTTGGCCAGCCGGGACGGTGTCTGCAGCTCCGTCCTGTCTAGAGACTGACTGGTCGCAGGTCCTTGGCTAGCTTCTCAGCCTAGTTTAGGAGAGGCAGCAGGGAGGCCGGATCCTTGCGGCCTTCCATGACTACTGCTTGGGGAGCCGCCAGCCAGCCAGGTCTGTTGCTGCATCACCACCACAAGCAGCAACAAAAACTGCTCCTTCACAAGGCTGCATGTTGCTGCCTGGCTGCCCTCCCCCCCTTCACATCACTCTCCCCTTCCCCCCCTGCAAAGTAGCTCCAGCTGTCAATGGCCCAGATTGGAAGTGCAGGTACAGGGGCTGGCGCGCTGCCCGTCTCCCTTGTGTCTGTCTGGTGAAAGAGGAAGCCAGTCCACCTCTGGAATCCTTCACTCTCTCCTCGTTGCTACTCTCCCCGCATCCCTCCTGGGGATTGGGGGTCAGTCTCGCTCGCTCGGTCTCTCTTTCCCCCCTCCTGCCCCTCTCCGATTACAATGCAGGCAGTGTTCACTCCAAATCCCCCACTGCACGTTAATTCTGCTCTTCTGTCTCTAACGACCAAACCGCCTTCCTGTGCCTTCTGTCTTTCCATTACTCCTCCGCTATTTTTTATCTCCGACAAACAGCGCACGTCAGCTCCAATTGAACCGAGCGGGATAGGGAAAGGGGAGCACGTGGCACTGCACAAGGAGGGCACGGGCAGGCCCCTCACACAAGCGTGTGCCCCCCCCCCCCCGGTCACAGAGGGAGCCGACTCATGGCACCAAAGGCCCAACGCGCCCTGGCTTCGAGGGAGGAGCAGCCCAGGGTCACTCTCCTGCTGGGAGGCAGGGTCTGGCGATCCAAACGTTCAACTTGGTCCCTGACACCAGCCCTTGTTTCAAAGTCAGGAAGGAAGCAGAGTCCTTTCACTGAATACCCCGTTCCTCGAAGGAACTCAGGGTGGCTGGATCATCAGCCACCCCTCACCACCACCCCTTTTTTTGCTTTGATTACCATCTTGCTTGATGAAGAGCTCTCAAAAGATTGCACGTTTTTGGTAACCTTTGAACAGGTCCAATAAAAGGGCTACACAAATATGGGCTTTGGAATTTTCCATTCGGGCAACACCACTACCTTTGCTTTTTGAAAAGACATAAGGTATAGACAGAACCTGCCAGCAAAGCAAGGAATTGTTAAAACTAGAGCAATTAAGGCATAATATTAAGAGATAATAAACCAAAGAATGCAAATGCAAGCTGGCTAAGCAGACCTTTGGCTTAGTGATGATGTTAGAGGTGACCCAAAGCCCAATGCTCAGGTTTCGCTGTCACAAGGCCTAGTCTACCCAACAGCTCAGAAACCTTCTTTCCAAGCTGCAGTCCCAAGAGTGTGGCATGGCCAGCTGACCTCTTGCCCCAAGCCAGGTCAAAAAATCTGAGCTTCTACCACTCTCTAAGGCCACAAGAGCCAGAATGAGGAAGGGGAAATTCAGTTCTAGTGAGCTGTCTTTTGTAGACATGGAGATTATTCTTCATAGTGGAAAATGTGTGTATTTTGTGCTAATACTGCTACTACATCATCTATTTAGCGCAGCCGGGGTGGGGAGGTGGCACTACATAGGAGGGTCCGTAGCTTAGAGACAGAGCCCCTGATTGGTAAGCAGGAGGTTCCAGGTTCGATCCCCGGCATCTGTAGGAAGGGCTGGAAAAAATACTCCTGCCTGAAACCCCCAGAGAGCCAATGCTGCCAGTCAGGGTCAGCAATACTAGGCTAGATAGAACAATGGTTAGACTCAGTATAAGGCAGTTTCCTATGTTGGGTGCATATTATACATGCTTGTCGTATTTGGAAGGAAGCAGGAACAACTCCCACACTGACAGGGCTTGGACATGCTGCGGTTTATCATGGGTTGAATATGCAACCCTAAAACAGACCACGGATTATGCAAAGTTTGAAGTGTGTGTGTGTGTGGGGGGGGGGGGGGAAGAGGCAGTGGTGTGGGAAGAGGCAGTGGCGCCAAACAAGGCAGGACTTTGGGACTCAAGTCCAAAGCCCCCGCTCAGCAGGATGCGCAGGAGGACTTGCAAATGCAGCAACTCTGGCTTACCGCATTTTGAGAGGAGTGAAGTAATGCGCCTGACCAACTAAAATCACCTAAGTGCGTCACTAGAGAGGCCAAGATGCACCCCAGGGGAACCACTGTGGGGAAGCTGCACCCCTCCCACCAGACCAAGGAGGACAGCACTCTCTTTAGACCCAGGAGGGCTTCCTCATCCTGACATACTAAAACCTGCCCCTCTCCCCGCCGCAAACCTGTAGGATCAAAATCTCCTTTGTGTGGCCAGCAGCACCCCAGCCTCTTTAGATCCAACAGCTCCTCCATTCCAGGCCCAGTCATTCCCTCTTTTCCAGGCCAGTTCATGGCCCACAAAGAAAGTTCCCCATTCCGCCTCCAAGATTCCTTGCGTTCTGGCCTCAGCTGCCACTGTCCTGATCCACTGTTGCTGTTGGCATATCTGACTCTCAGCTCAGACAGCAACTGGACTTTTTCAATCTAGACACCTCAAGAGTCACTCCCAAAGGGGTGGCAGATGCACACACCCCTTGCTGGGGCCTGCCAAGGCTCTACAGCAAGGGAGAGAGGAAAAACCTCCACTCCAGGCCCATGTACCACCCTTGCCTTGGCTGACTGGGACAGGACAAGGAGGACTTTGCAACAGGAGCTTTCAGCAGGATCCCTCCCTCTGAGCAGAACAGGCCTGCTTATGAACTGCCTGGTTGCAGGGCTGGCGACATGTCTCACTGCTCCTGTCGGAGCCCCCACAAAGCCCCCCCCCCCACGGGGCGGTTTGGGAGTTCCAGTGCATCTGGCAGCTCCACAGGCCCCTCTTTGGCAAAGGACACTCCACCCACAAGGTTGTATGTTCTTATTGGGGAAGGTGCTGAGGGCAGCTTCCAACACTGCAACCCAGAGGGAAGTGCTGCCCCCCTCCTCTTCATCCCCTCATAAAGGAACCACCCAAATCTTGCCTTTGCGCAAACCAGGCTCAACTTGTTAAAGGGTTATTGGAGAGACACAGATGAAGCACACAGCTCTCCTTCCACCTCAAACAGGCCTGGTAGGCAAAGTTCCCTGTTGACACTCCCCCACCCCCGTCCAAGGTGGGGGCAGGAGGAACCACAGCAGCCCCACAACTGGGCAAGAGGCGCTGAAGCTGCACAAAGCTAGAGAGCAGCAACCCAGCATGAATGGTTTACACCTTCAGCATCTTCTCAGCAGTGTGGCAAGAAGGTTTAGCCCTTTTAATTGTTTTTACAATTTGCCTTGGTGGGTTTTTGCTTGGGTCACAACTGTCCTGCCGAGCATGTCACTGTTATTCTCAAAGTCACTCCGCACATTCACAGCTGAGCAGGGCTTTGGACCAAGATCTCCCAGATCAGAACCGGGCTGGTTTGGCTGCAAGATTTGAGTCTCTGCCTTCCTGGGTGCTTCTCATGTGACATGATAAACACAGCCTCAAAAGAAGGCCAATTTTCCTTCACGTAGTCCCCCTTCAAAGCACCTTCCTCTTTTTATGTTCCCTGCATGTGATGATACTGAACAGGTGTGGGTCATAGTTCATGAATGACATTAACTGGTTAAGAAGCCCGGGATGTGGGCAAACTGTAAGGTGGCAGAAGTTAGCTTTGGCCGATACCCCTCCAGAGGGCTGCCACCCCAAGAATCTTCTCCAACAGCCTATCAAATCATCAAAGAATCCCAGAGAACTGCCAAAGAGAAGCCACCAAGACTCCCATGTCAATAAACCTCTTGCTTAGGCAAACACCAGCTCCGCTCTGCAGTAAAGCCCATTAAAGACACATTTCCTTCAGGTGGCAGAGCAAGCAAACGGAGGGAGCTCACAGCCCTGCCAAGACTCAATAGCTGAACTTGAGCAACAGCGGAGATTTCCATCAAACCAACACTGTGGGCCTCTTTGCAATTCCGGAACAGAGGAAGGCAAGCCACAGAACCGAGGGCAAATTCATCAGGAGCGGCAGAACCCTGCAGGTGACGTGCCTCTGCCGCAGAGACCCAGTTTCAGATGAATACAGACTGCAGGGCTCCCCTAGTGAGGCCAGATGTTCCTTATTCTGGAGCATTTCCTTACAGCAAAGGCATCAGCAATCCCTACAACCGCCAGGGAATTCCCTGCCTCGGGTGGAGCAAGTCCATCAACTTCATAGCCACATGGACCAGGAAAGGGTTGCAGCCCGAGAACACTGGGTGTAGCAGCAGGTATACAGAGATGGAGAAAATGCCATCTGTTGCCTTCTGGAAGATACTCTCTAGCTTTTAAGCACTTAATAGGAACTGCTGGGTGTTGGAAACTAGCTCTTTAAGCGACAGATCGGGCAGGATTTGCAGAAGATGGGGATTTTAACGTACTGTATTTTAGCAGTCAAATTCTATACTTTGTGGTGAGATTACAACCATGGGCATTCCCAGACTGGCAATCCTAAATTAGGAAGAAATCCTCCAGCAGAGCACTGGACTTTTTCAAACTCTATGAGCCTCAGTCGCTCAGCCACCTCCTACGGAGAGCGACTTCCAGTTTTCTGGAATTTTATAGCTAGTCCCATCTGCCACTCAATATCGCACCTCTAAGCTGGAGCACCACAGTCAGCCACAATCAGAAGCAGGTGGGCAGGTACATGGAAGGCACAGCAGCTTCTTGGGCCACCATAATCTTGATACAAATGCCAGAAAATTCTTTCAGCAGCAGTTGGCTCCAGCTCCAGCTCTTTTAGCACAACTTCTCCTGAGGGTTGAAAATAAGGATCCTATCATTTGCTGTAAAAGGAAGTTGGGAATCCCCCCCTCTCTGTATCTGATTTGCTAGCGGATGCTCCTCTTCCCCTGCAGCATGTGGCTTGGCTCGTTTGCTTGAGCCATCTGGAGCTATTTGCTTTCCGTTCTGTGCACTTGCTATCTGCACGGAGGCCTCGATTATGGGGTTGACGGGAGGCCTACCTTTTGAGTGGGTGGGTAGGTGGAAGTGGACTAGACAACCTTTTGCCCTTTCCAAGTCTGCAATTTGGTTTCTCCTTCACACACATAATCTTTTACAGATTTGCTGAGATCTACCCTATTGTTTTCAAATCAGTTCTCCAATTTCCCCCCAAGTTATTTTTTGATTTGTATTAAAGACCATCTGATGAGATTCGTGGTGCACTCATAAGCTTACTCGTAGAATTCAGTTCTCTCCCCAATTCACTACCTGAGTCCAATCATAACGCTCTGATAGTTTTGAGCTTTGCTAATCTTTTCCCCCCTCCTTCTTTTAAAAACCTTCACTTTGGCAAACCCCATGCAGACAAGAGCCCGTTCCAGTGGATTTAAACTCTTTTAAGAGAGCTTTCCAAACTAGAGAGAGCCTTGTAGCCAACTGCCACAACCACCATTTTTCTCACTCGGGGTGGGAGGGAGTGTTTGGCCTTCATGGCTGCTTCTATACAAGGAAGCTTCACGTGTGGAAACAGATTGAGTCTTCAGCTGACATCTACACGCGACGTGCAAATGAGAAAAACTGCTGTTTTCCTGTGATAGGAAAACTTGACTCTACTAAATGGAAAGAGACACCAGAATTTCCCGGGTGTGCGCAGTTTTGAGAAAAAGGGGGTCAGGGTAGAGCCCAGTTCTTCAGCCCAAGTGATCCCAGAAGGCCACCCGGAAGGGAAGAAGTAGAGGAGGACAAGACAGAGCAGTGGTGACTGCAGCTCAGCACCTCTGCTTTAAATGGCTGTCAAGATATGGCAGCTGCACCAGGGGAGCTTTTGGCTTCTTCCCTAAAGAATGGAAACCAGAAGGAAGAGCCCATCTCTCAGAAAGACCACACTCATTGGAAGTGGGGTCCTGCTCAGGGAGTGGGGCACTGTGGCCAGCTCCTTCAACAGCAGTCAGTTTGGTAGCCAGCAGAAGCAGGAGCCATGAACAGTACTTGGCTGAAAAGCAAGGCACAGGCCTGGTCCCAGATACTGAGTGTTACAATTATTGCTGAGACAAGGCACACACAGGCCATGCAGTGGTTGCTGCCTCTTGGCAAGGAGAGCGCTGCTACTGCAAGAGATCCAAGAGGTCAGCCAGAAAGGACTTTAAAGCAGAACTGTGGGCAGTCGGTGCTTTTGAAGGTCTACGACACCACCCTTGGGACCACGGGATGGCCTGACAGCACATGATGCCACCCACCTGGCTGAGGCTAAGCAGACCTGGGTCTGGTCAGTGCCTGAAGGGAGGACTTTCTGGGAATCCTTGTGTATGCTGCCCTTGAGTTCCATAGACATGTAATAAAATAAAGTGTGTTTGGCTTTGTGTGAATCACAACCTTCATTAACAAGTACAGCCACCATCAGCTATAGAGGGACGAACGGTTTTGAAACGGCTCCGTGCTCTTCCCTGAACTCCCATCTGCCACTGCCTCCTTGAGAAATCAAAAACATTCAAATTTTAAAAAGTATAGGCTTGCACAAGACTAAGCAAGTATATTCTGCAATGGCACTTTGGAAGTACAGCAATGGATACTGGGTGCAAGTTCACACTCCAAGAATTTCAGTTGTTATTTTTAAAATGCAAACTTCTAGTCTTTAAGTCTGAAAAGATAATCTCAAGTCTGTGTGAACAATGCCTGGTGGAACCTCAAAAGCTAAGGGGTCCTTCCTGTGGCCCCAGGGCAGGGCTTCAGGATTCACAGAGGAACTTGCCTTGCCTCCATGGCCAAACAGATGCATAATCTGCACGAATTGCACAGCTTTCAGCATCTGGCTTTTCTTGGCATACACTTTAAGCAACAGATGAACTCTGTTGAAACAGACGAGTGGTTGTCAGAAGATCGTGAAAAATTTCCTACGCCAGCAAGCACGCGCAAATTAACCTAATTTGCACCATCCTGCCCAATGGCCCTAGGAGGAGTAGCTGGTGCAGCTCCTGAGAAGGGCCTTGAAGTTGTATGGGAAGAAAAATCCGGCTAAGGCAAGTAGTGCTGGTGCTATAGCCAAAATAGGTAAATACTGGGCCTTAAGATGCAATGCCAGTGGCGCTCTACTCTGCTGAACGCTAATTAGGCTGCAAAGGGAGCAGGCATCTCATTTTGTCGCCATATCAGAAAATGATGACATAGTAGAAAAAAGGTTGCTAAGTCTAGACATCAGGAAAATCTTCCTGACTGTTACAGCAGTATGACAATGGAACCCATGACCAAGGGAAGTGGTGGGTGTGATGCTTTATCCTAGCCCCTTGCTGCTGCTGCCCCTGTCCAGCCTTCACTATTAGGCCCCACAGCTCAGCAACCTGGCCTCAGACAAGCATCTAAGTTCCCGCTGCCACCAGTACCTTCCTCAGGTACACTTCAATGACCACACCAGTTGAATGAAATTAACAAGTTTTATTAACATCAAGAATATTGCATGCACAGTAAGCTTATTGGTTTCTTTAGTTCATTTGCGTAGCGGTTTCAAGTATAATGCTTATATGTTTCAACTGTTCTTAAAGCTAAACTGTTTCCTCTCACAATATCAATCAATCAAACACCTCAGTAGATACTCTTTCTCTCTCTCTGCTCAACCCACAATCAACCCCCCTCTTCAATTCAACCCAAAACAACCCTGTCAGCTTTCCCTCTGTCTGACATATATATCTCATTTGCTCCCCAGCTCCTCCCACTCTCATACACCCCACCAATCCATACACTCCAAACAACTAACCAATCAGCACTCACTTACCACTCATTCCATACTCACCCAGACCTGCAACTCCAAATAATAACTTTTGCAACACATTCACACCCTAAACAGTAGAACATCACAGTGGGCTCTCCCACCCTAGAGGGCTTCAAGAGGCAGCTGGACAGCCATCTGCATTGAGCAGGGGGTTGGACTGGATGGCCTTATAGGCCCCTTCCGACTCTACTATTCTATGATTCTATGACTATGGCTGAGTTCGGACGATCAGGGGGGAAAAGAAGTCATTGTGGCCTCTCTCCCTACCTTCTGCACATGCTGCATGCACAACCGCAGTTTGCATAATTACCCATGCTGAAGCATGGGTTGCTGGGTTGTCCAAACCCCAAAGAGAAGGAAGGGATCCTCACAATCGAACTGATACGAAAAAAGGGGACCTAACGAGCATATCTATGGTGCAATTGAAAATTCTTTTGTGTTGCAAACATTATACTACTGATGAAGATTAATCAGAAACGGAGTACACATTCTAGAGTCACCGGTTATTGTCAATTTATTATTATCTGTATCACAAGCAACTGTCTGTATGATTTGAATACCAGCAATTACGTGTTTGTTACGATTTGATTATCAACAAGTATATATATGATTTATATATCAGCCTCTGTATGTTTAAGGTCTGATTGCTGTGTTTGATTATAAACTTGAGCTCAATTTGCAAATTTCATTGAAGTATTAAGTGTTCTATTACTATTGTACTTTAAGTTGGTATTTGCAGTTAACGCAGTTATCTCTTCGCCGAACTTGTCAACCATTTACTGTTCATTAGGTCCCCTTTTTTCATATCAGGTTGTCAAAACCCGGCATTAGTAACAATGCATTCATTGCATTAGTAACAATTAATGGATATCAGTTACAAGTGCAATATTCAGGAAACTTGGCAGTTTCAAAGTTGTAATTAAAGTTTTTCAAGTGATTATCCCTAGCATACATACATGTAGAGTTGGAAGGGCTATAACACCATTGAGTCCAGCCCCCTGCTCAATGCAGGAATCCAACTTAAGGCATCCCTGTCAGATGGTTGTCCAGCTGCCTCTTGAATGCCTCTAGTGTGGGAGAGCCCACCACCTCCCTAGGTCATGGGTTCCATTATCATATTGCTCTAACAGTCAGGAAGCTTCTCCTGATGTCCAGCCGGAATCTGGTTTCCTGTAACTTGAGCCCATTATTCCATGTCCTGCACTCTGGGATAATTGAGAAGAGATCCTGACCCTCCTGTGTGTGACAACCTTTCAAGTCCTTGCAGAGTGCTATCACGTCTCCATTCAGTTTGGTAAGTTATATTTCATGACTTATTATACTATCAGTTTGGTGGCTTCTGCATCATGCAATTTCTTTCTCTCAGAAGTGGTTGCATCCAGTTTTGTGTTTGAAAACAACAAGGATATTTTCTATTCCTTTACATTTAAAACTAATCTCCTGCCCATAAGCTGGCACCTCCATTCTAGTCGAAACTACCTGATGTCTAGTGAATTCCTAGCCCAAGAATAAGCCTTGCAGACAAACCACTCTCCTTGGGAAATCTTTTTTGGATCTCTTGTCCTAAATGACAAACCCTGAAACTCTGAAACCTCTGTCGTCCAGAAAAATAAAATATTTCATGCTGGGTGTAAATTAAAAACCAATACAGCAGCCACAGCATGCAGCAGTGGCCTGAAGAAAAAGGCAGGCAATGGGCAGGATGACGTGGGCCTTTGGAAAAGCAGAGACGAAACGTCCTCCTTGGTGCCAAGACATTCCTGGGGATGGTGAGGAGAGCTCCCTGCTGCGAGAATGTACACAAACACACGTGGACAGGAGGCAGCCCGGATCTCACCTCATGGGGAAAGCAGCTCAGGCCTTTACCAGGTTGGCTTGACTCCTCCCCGTCACTATCTTCCTCCCCTGGGATGGAAAACATCCTCTCACTGCCGGACAGCTCCTCAAACAGAAAAGCAAGAACTCGAATCTTCAGCTTTTCAGCCATTTCCTCCCACCAAAATGCATCTATATCTCCCAGACAAGCATGTGGCCGACCGGTGATATGGAAAGTAATCTCATGACAGTAATGAAATATTTTTGAAGGCTACTACAGTGCCTCCACATTGTGCTGGAGCCTATACAGAGACACCCACTGATCTGCCCTCTCCGGCCCATAAAGCGAGCTTTAGCAATTTCTAAGCTCATTTCTGAAGGATGAAACTATAATAATAATAATAATAATAATAATAATAATAATAATAATTTATTTCTTATCCGCCTCTCCGTCTGGATCGAGGCGGGGAACACCTCATTATCCTTCTAACACTAATCAGAGTTTCTTGCTTTGGCTTCCACTGATTAATTAATCACCCACATACCCATTAAACTTTGTAAGAACAGAAATCTAATTGACTAGCACAGAACTAGCAAGATTAACACGAGACAACTTTATTAGGTCCAAAGTTTGCAATGGAGCATGCAGGCTCCCAGGTTCCACAGAATTCCAGAATGAGCCCACAGATCTCCGATTGTCATGGCAACAGGCTATTATTTGTGGTTTCCACCAACCCCCTTCCCAGCATGTGCAGAGGATTTGGGAGAGGGAAAAGGTCAGCCCTACTTCATGCGGGGCATTGGAGACCATCAGAAATAGAGAGAAAATCTCTGTTGCTGCTTTCAAGTGTCTCCAGAGTAAAGGAAGAGCCTTTAAGCTAGACTGGAGAAAAAGGAGCATGGTTTGCTTTTCTTGACTAGCAGGTTGTGAGATACATCCCTCCCCATGGAGTTTTCCATTATGGGATGGGAGATCGGTTGGGGAGTGGAGGGCCACTTTGTCTTTCTTTTTTTTCTTTGAAGATGGTGATGATTCTGGAGCAGGTGGTGGTATTGCAGGTGCAGGTTTTCTTGAATGGAGCAGAACCCTTTCGGTCTGGGTTGAGGGCTGATTTTGAGACAGAAACAGTCTTGGTAAATAACCTACCCTGGGAACTGGCAGGGGGAGCATGTCCCTGATAGTTTTGATAGAGACATTCAGTCCCATCACCTATGGTATCCCTTCTGGGACATCTGGCTTGGAGGCACCAAGTTGGCTGGACGTTCCTAGAAGGTGGAGCTGTAGGCCTACTGCTTGGCCCATTGGCCTGTGGGACTCCTCAGGGTTCTATTTTGAACGTCCACGTTTTTTAACATCTACACGAGGCTGCTGGGAATGTCATTTGGTTTGGGGCTAGGTCTCATCAGTATGCCAATGACACCCAGCTCTATGTCTCATTTCCAACTGATGGCAGGGAGGCTGTGAAAGTCCTAAACCTTTGTCTGGAGGCAGTGAGAGACTGGATGTGGGTGAACAAATGGATGCCAAGTCCAGACGAGGCAGAGATCCTGTTGGACGGAAGCCAACCTAAGCTGGGATTGGGTATACGGCCTGTTCTAGAAGGGACTAGGTAAATGGGTATTCAAGATAGGGCCTTTTCGGTAGCAGCATACCAATTGTAGAACTCCCTTCTGAAGGAAGATCGTTTAGAACAAAATAAGGAAGGAGCCAGACTATAGAGCTTTTAATATTGCGCAATGTTTTTATCCCGCTTCCATTTTAACTTGCTCTTATTTTATTGTATGGGTTTTTTTGCTCCTGTTTGATGTAAAGTTTGAATATGTTTATTGTACATTGCTCCAGGTGCCTGTTAGGCAGAGGGTGCAATTTATAAATCAAATAAATAAAACCAGGGTCACCAGAAAGAGATCTGTGATTGCTGCTGACTACATTTGTGAACCTCTGTCCATAACATTTGGGGGGTGGGGGTGGGGGTGTGCATACCATGAACCCAGAATGGCTGCAGCTATCCATCCTCTTCTACAACCTGCTAGAGCTCAACAGCCTGCAGAGGTGAAAAGATGCACCCAACATCAGGGTTCACGTAATACAGGTGTCAGAAAGCAGGTCCTCCTGGGCTCTGCGTGTTTCAGGCGAGACAGAGCAAAAGGTGGGCGGGCAAAGGCTGGATATAACCAGCTCTTGCCGCCGCCAAGAGTCAACAGCACCAGACGCACGGCTGGGTTGACTAAGCCCGCTTTCCTCCTTTGGAGAACTCAAGTTCCGGCAGCAAGGCAGGGATCCCAGCAGACTCCTACGAAATGGAGGTAAACTTGCCTCCAAAAGGGCAGCCGTAAGATGAGACGGACCCAACGCACAGAGGGGGGAAATAAATGGAAAGAAAGTTTCCACTCCTCACCTCAAAGCTGCTGTGGGTTTCTTTCCTTTTCTGGGTCAGCGAGAGAGATGATAATTTCAACTATTCACTGATGTCATTTTTTCCAGGGTAAAAAAAAGCCCTCTTTGCCAACCCCCCTCTCCTTTCCCTTCCACATTAACGTGCTTCTATGCAAACACTTCAAAATTCAATCTTGGGGTGGACAGAAGACGAGAGCAATTCCTTCCCTCTTTTTATGAGGGCATCCACACCCATTCTTCTGCATGGGGGCCTCATGCCACACCCAGCCCCAAGCCAAGAGGGCCCAAAATAGAAGTGTGCCTGCCTTTCCTACCATGCCTGCGTCTCCACAGCAGCCGCCTGAATCTTCATGGGGAAATGCCAGCCAAAATGGCTCAGCTTAAGCGCACGTACGTGTGTGTGTGTGTGTGTGTGTGTGTGTGTGTTTGCTGGACAGCACCGACCTCTCTTGGGCAGCAGCATGCAAAGCACTCTGCCCAGTCACTGTCCAATCCAGCCCCACAGTTTCCTCCCACAGACACGCACACCGGGGCAAGCAGGGTCTGGATTCTGCCCAGTGTGCTCTGGCAGGGAGAGAAGCTGAAAAGCAGACAAGCCCACAGCAGCCCAGGCTGCACAAGAGGGCAGCCTGCAATGTTCTTCAGTGCCTGGAGGGCAGCACAAAGCTCTGATGCTGGGGGAAGGGAGGGGAGGGGGGACTCCCCAAGCCACCAGGCTGTAATTTTAAAAGGTTTTAACCTTTGTTGGGAGCTACCCTAAGAGCTCTGTAATTAGGGTGACATATAAATTCTGTTAATAAACAAACACAAGGAGCTTTTGCCTTTGAACTATTTAGCACAGGGGCGCAACATGACTTCTGGATTGCTGGTTTGCAGAGCTGGGGATAAATTCAGCTTTCAATTGCTCTGTAGCTTATATCTGACACTGTGCAGCTAGCTATACAACCTGTTTTGCTAGTCCTCCAAAACATTACCTTGCCCAAACACAGGAGGGAGCCATCAGCCAGGACCCAAAGCATGCACTCCCCTTGCTGCTCCTGGCTACAGAACCCCACCCAAGACATTCCCCTCCAGCTAACAGCCTTTGGCGCTCTGTACCTCCCACCCCCACCGTCCAGTTGACCCCAAGTGATGGGAAGCCAGATTCCGGCTGGACATCTGGAAAAACTTCCTGACTGTTAGAGCAGTACGACAACGGAACCAATAACCTAGGGAGGTGGTGGGCTCTCCCACATTAGAGGCCTTCAAGAGACAGCTGGACAACCTTCTGTCAGGGATGCTTTAAGGTGGATTCCTGCATTGAGCAGGGGGGTTGGACTCGATGGCCTCAGAGGCTCCTTACAATTCTACTATTCTATGATTCTACTAGCCGCCTTTTCAGCCCCACCATCGCTCCCTTCCTCCACCTCCTTTCCATCTCTTCTCAATGGAGTCAGTGGCTGCCCACTTCCTGTTCTAGGCCAACAGGCAGGTCAGCCACAGGGCTCATTAATGCTTTTTTAAAATATGCTGGCTAGAGATGATGGGAGTTGTAGTCCAACACATCTGTGCTAGGTTGCTGTTGGCAAAGAATGCCAGCCAGCTCAATGCAGCCTGACGTGTCTCCCCCTTCCCAAAGCATTTAAAAGGATGCCTCAACAGGACTCTCTGGCCTATTCTCTGTAATGGAGTCGGCAAATGGGCTTGCCTGAAGTACCTCTTCCATCCTACCTGCCAGTGTAATTTTTCATGGCCTCCACATGCTCATTCAGGGGAGTCCTGTTCAATATGTTACAGATTATGAAACCAGGCCTTCAATTGGGCTCATTTGGTGTGTCCCCTCCCCATAGCTATCTTCTCTCACAACAGGGAAAGGACCAGAATCCAGCACCTAAAGCTGTTCTGTTAATGAACTGAAGAAACAACTGCAGGATTCTTTTCAGCTTCTTGCACTTACTACCCAATTTATTTTGCTTTCTCAAGAGCTGGTGCTCATGAAATATTTTCCATCCTGGCAATCCCAACACTGACTTCCTCTTTTCCCACTAGGAACCCTGCAACTACTCCTTGAAAGTTGCAGCATTCCATGGTAAAGGCATGACAAGCTTCCTGTGATGCCCAGGACTTTCTAAAGCCCCCTCACCCAACAGCAAAAGATGGAAGCTGTGGCAAAGAGCTTGGGAGATGGCAGAGAGACAGAGAGAGAGAGAGAGAGATCTTCCCTTAACACAAGCAAAGGCAGCACCAATGGGTGTCATCTTTTCCAAAGCAACAATGGGGATCAGCAGCCCCCCCCCCCCCAATTCAGCCTTTCAGTAGCGCTTAGTTTTTGCTGAAGGTAATCAACCTGGGAACGGGGTGTAATGCAGCTGGGGACTTACATGGCTGGATGCTCTGTGTTTTAACGATCCCTTCCATTAAAGAGAACATAAGAAGATCCCAGCTGGATCAGTTTAAAGGCCCGTCTAGTCCAGCAATCTGTCCCCACAGTGGCCAACCAGATACCGCAATGGAAGCCCACAAGCAGGGCAGGAGCACAGCAGCACCCTCTCAGCCACAACCCTTGAAATTGCCATTCAAAGGCACGGCGCTTGTGGAGGCAGAATGTGGCCATCATAACTAGCAGCCACTGATGGTCTTATCATCCATGAATCTGTCTAGTTATCCACGTTTGCGGCCATCACTACAGCTCATTTACAAAATCCGTTAGCAAAACTCATACTTCAGCTGTGTTTTGCATGAAGTCCTTCCTTCTATTCGTCCTGAGACTCCCATTACTCAGCTTCTAGACTCCAGGTTCTAGCATGGTAAGAGGAGGAGTTTTTCTGTCTATCCACATTCTCCACCGCATACACAACTGCATACACCTCACCTTGTACACATTGTGAGTCCCCGGCTGGGAGCAGTACATGATCGGACTGGGAAGAGCAGCTCTTTTCAGCACCAGCTGAGTCCCCGTGTCCCACCTGCCCGCCCACTGTTATCTCCACTCTGTGATCAGCCACGAAGGCCCATCTTGCCCTTGCAACTTACTCCTACTTCTGGTAGCTCCCAGCCCCACTCACAAGCCCAGCTTCTGTTTCCTTATGTGTCTCTGCATGCACACAGATGTGCAGTATCACAAAGACACACTGTGACCAAGACCAGAGTTCCAATGGCTACCTGCAGCAGCAGACCATGCAAGACAGTCAGTGCCCAGGGGTGGCAGGAAGTCAGTGGCCTCGCCAATTTGATGAAACGAGGTTGGTCTCCCGTATCACACTCTGAAATGCTGACACTCAGCGGCAAAGGCGACAGAGAATGTTAGAGTCCTCCTTGGGCAATTCCCTGTGCCTCCCGAGCTCAGATCTTTGGGCATGAATATTTTAAGAGGAGGCCATTCTTCAAACACAATCGTCGGGATAAGCGCATTACGCATTTGCAAAACAGAGGGCCTTCTCTGTAGTGGTACCCTGACTTTAGTTAGGATTAGCACCAACTTCAAATTAATAATAATAATAATAATAATAATAATAATTTCTTACCCGCCTCTCTCTCCGGATCGAGGCGGGAAACAACATCAATACCAACAATATAAATTACAATATACAATACATAAAACTGATTAAAAGCATATAAAATTAATATAGTATTAAAATCAACCAAGTCTTAAAATTCAATTGGGTAGGCCTGCCGGAAGAGATCAATCTTTATAGCTCTCTTAAATTCTTGGAAGACTGTTAAGTTGGCGGATCTGTCCCGGCAGGTCGTTCCAGTCTGAGAATTCTTTGCGGCACCAGATATTTTACATTCAGTTCAGATTGCTTGCTTGTTTTTTTACAGCTCTTATTGTTGCAATTTTATTGTTGTTGTTAAATTGTATTTATTTTGTTTTTTAAACTCTCTGGACACCACCTGGGGAGCCTTTGCGGATGAAGGAGTGGCTTAGAATTATTTTTTTAAAAATAAAGAAATGAAATACAGTCTGCAGGAGGGAGCGTTGAAGCAGCTGTGAGCACTGAGGGTTGGGAAGCCATGCGCACTCACGGCGCGATGAGTCCAAGGAGCCGTCTGCCAGCAGCACATTCTGAAAGCTCCCCTCTCCCTTCTCCCTCTCAGCTAATCAGCTACTGAAAGAAGAGCTCCCTCAGCCCTGCCAGCCGCTGCGCTCTCCCTTCCCTCCCTCCCGGTCAGCTGCACCATGAAGGAGGGAAGCAGGCTTGGAACAGCCGCTGGCTCGCAGAGGAGCGCTCAACGCGCCGTCATTCATTACCCAGCGACATATGGAATAGTCATTGCGGGAGGAAGCAGAACCAAACAAGAGCCCCAAACTGCTTCCTCCCAGCGAGGCCTTGACAGCCTCTCCAGCTCCCGGCCATTCATCTCCGGGCGGCTGAAGGGGGGGGGGGGGCAGCGGGTTCAGTCTGCACGGCAAGTGCTGCACCACCGGCAGGCAGGCGGCTGGGGGCAGAGGAAGGAGGGAGCGAGGGAAGTGACCACAAGAGGAAGGGGGCTGGGGATTTCCCCCGCTCCGACACTCAGCCTGACCAGGGCCTATTTGCACAGGCGGCACTTTTGCTCTCCCTGACGCGAGCAGCGGCGGCGGCGTTTGCTCACTGACAGACAAGGGAGTTGCAAAGGGAGAAGCTCCAACCCGCTGCATAGAGGCAAGGCGAGCAGCAGAGCCGCTCTATCGGGGACAGCCTAGCCAGGCCACGCCAGGAAACCAATTTATTTTGTTGTGTCTCTTCCCAGAACCCACGGTAGAGACGGAGTTGGGCGGCACGCCAGGCTCAGCGCCGGCGGCTGCCAACTGAGCAGGAGCTCAGTGGGAGGAGGAGGAAGTTTAGTCTGTGCTGCTGAGCACAGGGGCAGCCATGCGGGCCTCCCTCTGCCTCGTGCGAGTCTCCAGCAGAGCGCTTGAGAAGCCTCCGCAGAAGCAGGCCAGGAGGGGCGGAGAGGGAAGGAAGCACAAGCGCTGCAGAAGGGGTAGGCAGCGGCAGCAGCGTCCTCCCGCCATGGCTATTCCAAGCAACAGTCCTGGCGCTCGGGCCATCATGCTCCAGAAAGGAAACAGGCCTCCCCCTCCCCACCAAAACCCCCAATTCTGTGCTAAGGAAGTCCAGTTCTACTGCCAACGAAGTCTACAGCAAGTCACACACATTCGTGAGGCTTTGGGGGGGGGGGGGCAAGGAACAGGGCAAGGAAGGCAGAAAGGGCACAGAGTGGCTTGTAGGGAGGAATAAAGGACGAGGTGCTGTACACAATGCTGGAGTCAGGTTCCCTCAGTCAGAAGAGTCCCCTTGCCCCCAAATCTCCTGGGAACCTCCTGGGATCACACTCACAGAGGCTGAGGCCTGAAGATGCCTTTGTACCAGATCCCAAGCTACATACCTATGTGTAAAATCACAGGCATGGCTCACATCCATCACCCCTGGCAAGCCTCACGCCGAGGGTCGTGTGGCCACCCTCCCATCACTGCACGAGGCTATTTGGCATCACTAGACCTCACAAGCAGAGCAGAAAGGGCTGCAACCCCGCTGCCTTCTACACAAAAGGTACCACTACAGCAGGCATGAATTCTTCTGTCCTGCAAGCCATGGCAGCACCCAGCAAGAAAGAACCTTTGCCAGCCCTCCTCGCTGCTGCTTCAACTGGTATCGCTTAGTGGTGCAGCTGCAGGAACAATCATCCAGCTGGACAGAATTGCCTTGGGAGGGAGACAAAATTGCAAAACTAGAAGGGCTTCTCTTTTAAAATCCATGACCTCATAGCAAAACATCTCCACTTGCCATTTCATTTGGAAAAGGGCAGAGGAATGTGCCCAGACAGAAAGCCTAGGCACAGCAACGTTGACAGGAGGAAGCAGAGTAAACCAAGAGGCAGATGGTGGTGGAGGAGAGGGAGCGAAGCAAAGCTTTAGCCAGAGAGCGAGAGCGCAAGCATGTTTTTCTATACGTTCTCCTCAAACTTCAGCTCCCCACTAGCACCCTAAAGATGGACTTTGCTAAGCCTGCAGCGAACAGAGGGCGCCAAGCAGCTCACCATTCAAAACTTGCCAGGCTGAGTCACGCCGCCCAATCAGCAAGCCCAGCATCCTGTTTCCAGCCGTGGCCAGTCCAAACTTTTCCACAGGAAGCAGAGGGGTGCGCAGGTAGGGTGCTCCTGGCTGCTATCATCATGACTTTGTCACCTTAAACATGACCATCAAGCTTCTAGTCCTCAGTCTCCCATTTTCTCTTCTCCCCCCTCCATACCCTGGTTTTATGCTGCACCCCCCCCCTTTTCTTCACTAAACCTCTCTGTTATTCCTTAGCAAAGCCTTTTCTAGATCACCTTAGGCTCACCTTACCTGTTCCTTCATTGTGGCCCAACTTCCTTCCCTCTATCTCATCCGTAGTACCCCTCTAAACCCACTGAAGTATTTTCTCCTAATACAGACTGCAAGGATCGTGGGCAACCCCCAACCCCCATTGTATACTGTCCCTAGGACTCTGCTGGTGTTAAACAGCACTTAGGAAGGAAGAGTGAAAAGTTACAGCAAAATTCAGCCTCGGTAGGCAGGAATTTAAGGATACCTCAAGGTAAGAGGATCAGAAATATTCTAAGGGTGCAATCCTATACCCACTTACCTGAAATCAATGGGATTTACTTGTGAGTAGCCAGTGTACAGGACTGTACTGTAGTTGACACTCTAGTGAGACTAGACAGCCTCCTGCATCTCAGGGAGGTTACAAATCACGAGGGTGGGGAAGGACAAATTCATAATTACACTACCAGCGCTACCCTTAATGAAGTCCATGCACTGCAGGATGGAGGGTTCTGAAGGTACTCACAGCCACAATCCCAGGCCCGAGTACTGATGGGCCCAGGTGTGTGTTTGGAATCACATACTTGGCTCCATGCTTAGCTTTGTGATGCTTGTATTTTGCATCCGTAGGGAGAGGCGGGTTATTAATAATAATAATAATAATAATAATAATAATATTAGCCTCACCCATTCTGGGGAACTCATAAGATCCCCCTAAAGCTAGAGGGACCTAAGGCTCTCCTCCATGGGGACCTGCTTACAGCATCTGAAATTAAGACTGCCCAATGTGAATTAAAACAATGGTTGAAACCCCCTCCCCATCATTTATTATATTTATATTTATTTTAGGCTGCCTTTTAGGGTAAAACATTAATCTGCACAGAGGCTCAAGTTGTATATGAAAAGGGGGGGCACAGTTGTTCTATGTCTCTCCTGCAATTGTTGTGAACGGCCCAGAGAGCTTTGGCTATTGCGTGGAATAGAAATGCAATAAATGAATGAATGAATAAAGGCTACAAACACAAAGGGCATGCACTCACCTTTGGGAAGGTCACATTATTCCACCCTCACCTCCCCCCCAGCACTATGCTGATTTCTTCCACTGTCTGTAAACTATCCTGCTTGCTACAACTGGGGGAAGAGATGGGGAAGCAGGCAAGCCCCCAAATTCAAATTTACATGGTCTTAAAAGATCTTTGCTACACTTGAGCGTTTCAATTTGGACCTTTAACGCTCCTTAAACCACCTTTCTGAGTTCCCAACCTGCAAGCCTGAAGAAGTGGATCTGGCTCTACTCTTTCAGTGTCAGGTCAAGCAAAACTTTGTTGCATGCAACCAAAGGCCTTTGCAAAAAGACCCAATTCATTGATTGTTGACTGACAAAAGGTACATTTGGCAAGATTAATAAAAATCAATCACGATTAAAATCCGTATTTGCTATGTTTGCCATATGCATACAAGGATTGTGATTCTTTGTTTCTGTGTGTGTGTGGTTCAGAATCCAGAACTAGAAGCAGGGTGAGTGAACTGATTAATCTATAGGTAAAAGGGGTCACACTGCAATAAGAAGGCACACACCAGGAGTATGTCCTGGGCACAGGAAGCAGAAGCACAGAGACTCTGCTGGCGGAGAGATAAATGCAAGTACAGAAAGGCAGGCAGGCAGGCAGGCAGGCAGGAACAAAGCTATTGGAAGCCGCTCTGATGTCAATAGATCCTGAATCAGTGCTCCCCCCACTGGGGCTCTGAAATAGGACCAGCTGGGGAGGGAAAGGCCTTGGATTCCAACATGAAAGAGTGGCGTCCCTGGGTTATGCTCGAGACATTACACAAGCGTACGTTTTGTATGGCCATATATTTCATTACACTCTCAATCTCTATTCCAGACCCAGCACTTCCGCAGCTTTCACTCGAGACCAGGTGGGCTTCCCGTCTGTGGATGCCCCGAATACAGCCTTTGCTGGGCCAGAAGGGCAGGCAAGAACGCCATTCCCCAAAGGCCCTGAGAAGCCAGCTCCAAACCCAAACCCCCTCAACTTCAAACCCATCTGAACTCCCAAAAGTATCATCGCAAAGCCCACGCTTCGTCCAGAACCTCAGCCAAGCTACGGAGGGTCTACAGAGGGATGGGAATTTTGTGGCCCCCCAGATGTTTTGCCCTGCAACTCTCATCAGACCTAGCTTAGCACAGGCAATTGTGAGGGGTAGGCCAAAGCAACTGGAGGGCCACAAGTTGCCCACTCCTGGTCTACAGAGTTCCTACTAGGAATAAATGATCATTTCTTGCAATGGAGGAAATGTAAACAGTGGGTTCCCCCAAGGATTGGCACTGGTACTTTACTTTTTCAATTTGTTCATGAATGATCAGGTATTAGAGGTGAGCGGTGAAATGGCCAAGTTTGCTGACAATACCAAATTATTTAGGGTGGTTAAAACATGAATGGATTGCAAAGAGTTCCAAAAGGATCTCACCCAAATGGGGGAATGAGCATTAAAATGGCAAATACAGTTCAATATAAACAAGTGTAAAGTGATGCACATGGGGCAAAAAATCCTAATTGGAGATATACACTGAAGGGGTCCAAGCTGTCAGTGACTAACCAACAAGAGATCTTGGGGTTATGGCAGACACTTTGATGAAAATGTCATCCAGTGAATGGAGGCTGTGAAGAAGACAAATTCCGTGTGGAGCAAAACCTGGTCCCTCAGGGCCCCCTCATATAACGATCACCCAGGCGCAACCCAGATAGCTTATATCAATTCTCCATGGTGCTTTTATTGCTTGGATCAGGACCTTCATTAGGAAATTAAGAATGAGGATAGTGGGCAGGTTTGAAAAAATTGCAGATATAGCCACAAACTTGGTGAAGGAATGCTGGATTGCAGTAATGATGAACAAGTCAAGTTGATGGTGGATAAAACAGGACTGGATAGACTGAATGGCACAGTAGTGGATCAGGAGATGTGAGGATGCTTTCCTACCCTTGGAGCAGAAGATATGAGGATTCCAGGTATTAGGATGTAACAAAAGATTAGGTATGATGGCATCCGCTTGCCACCTGCTTCCGAAAACAGGATTCAACAAATTATTCTACTATATTCCCAAGGGCAGATATTCCCACAAGGCAGACAAAGATGGGATGGCTATCTTGACCTTTCTAAACCTAAGATGTCAACAAAGAAATTCTGCAAAATGAAAAGTTTGCTTAACTTTCTGAATTATTTCTTACAGATTAACTTTTTTTTAAAAAAGTTCCCTGCACTAACTCTGTTAAACAAAAAACAAAACAACCCCCCAGTGTCCTCTGCCTCTTTCTATATGTCCTCCTTCTATATGACAGAAAAATCCTATCCCATTGCCTCTAACCCAGGGGCCTTCATGTTTCCTTGTCCAGTTCTTAACTGATTTCCATCCTGCTTGGAGCTGTCTTCTGTGTATGTGAATTCCTTCCCCACCTCTTCTCTTTTTGCCCAGACTAAACACACCACCCACTGCTTTCTCGGCCATTCTTTGCCATCTCCATTATTTTGCTCTAAACCTTCTCCCATTTGACAAAATCCTACTAGAAAACCAGAGCTCTGAACTTGACAGTTTCATCTCTTCTCTTGTACATAATGACTTCTGCAGCTATGGTTTTAAGAGGCTCTGGCAATTTTGCAACAAGAGCACATGAAGAGCTCTTGTTGCAAAGTGTGTCACCCACTGTAACCTCCAGACCTTCTCTGCAGTGACATTGCCTACCCATTATCCTTCCTCCAACATTAGGAATTCTGGATGTTCTCCTTTCTTGTGTTGACTACACATGCCTCTCTCTGGGCTGGAATCTAATCCAGTTGTTTCCATTCAATGTTCCAAACCATTCGTGTGTGTTTTCTTCCTCAGACCAACAGCTGAGAAAGGTGCTGCCTCTTAAATTTCATGTGAGGGAGAGTAAAGCATGGCCATCCTCTCCCTCAAATCCAGCACAAGCCCTCCTGCAACTTCATAAGCATCAGCCGGCCTAAGCATGCCTACATGCCCCAACCAGGCTATTTCCCACTTCCCTGGGCAAGAGCCACCCCATCATTCAGCTCCCAGGGCCCTCACACACGGCAGTCTAGTTACCACCACAAATGCTATTTGTGGACATTGCCAGCCAGCCCTCTCAGTCTAGGCAGCCCGTCAGTCTCGCTCTCTTTCTCCCAAGCCCTAGCGAGGAGAAAATGCCAATGTGATCCAGGTCCAAACAAAAACACTGTGTTAGCAGTGCATGGAAAAGTGCAGATAAACACGCACACAAACTCAAAAGTGGAATCAGAGAATTCTGTCTTCTTGAAAGGAACAAGAAGCCAACCTCACCCTTCTAAAACTTATCTCTTATCACAGAGCTAAAACCACTCATAAGAACATAAAAAGAGCCGTTCTGGATCAGACCAAAGGCATATGTAGTGTACAATTTGTTCCCACAGTGGCTACATACTTGTTGGAAGCCAGTGTGGTGTAGTGGCTAAAGTGTTGGGACTGAGAGTTGGGAGATCTGGGTTCTAGTCCCCACTCAGCCATGGAAGCCCACTGGGTGACTTTGGGCCAGTCACAAACTCTCAGCCAAACCTACCTCACAGGTTTGTTGTTGTGAGGATGAATTGGAGGAAGAGGATTATGGATGTCACCTTGGGTTCCTTGTGGAGGAAAAAAGGCAGGATATAAATGCAATAATAAAAGCATGCTCCTCCTCCTCCTCCTCCTGTTCCTCAGCAATTGGTGTTCAGGGGCATGCTGCCTCCGATAGCAGAGGAAAGCTACAACCATCAAGGCCAAAGGCCATTCATAGCCGTATCCTCCACGTATCTTCAGTGAAGAACAGCCCAACCTGGACAATGACTCTTCCCTCTCTTAGGCCTTGGGCGGTGGTCTATACTTGCTTACAGACAGCACTCGCCTCCCAACCTAAAACAGCTACACACCAGCAAACACAGGTTACACAACACAGATACAGACAAAGGGACCAGACCCTGCAACAGACCCAGATATCAATTCTGTCCTAATGTCTACTCTGGAAACACAAGACCTAATGACCTCAGCCACAAGCAATATCAGGGGCTTCTTCACCAGTTCCTCTTCCCATGTGATATATGTATCTCGTCATTTGCTAGCAAATGCCCTACTGCATTCTGCACAAGACAGATAGTCCAGTCTCCACATAGAAGAACAAACTGACACAAATCTGGCAACAGAAAAGACAACATTCAAAACCAACGGGGGAAGACTTCGACGTCCCAGGACACTCTGTGACTGCCTTAAAGTGGCCGTTCCTGAACAAAAGAATTCCAAAAGGGGACAGCAACATGAAATCACAGAATTTACAGTTTATCAAGATACCTGCAGTTTGAATCAGGGTTTTTTTTCTTTTATATAAAAAAATCACACTACATGTTAATTAGCTTACCAAGGCAAGGATGTCTGTGTAATCACCAAAAACACTTTTGTGAATGGCCAGTGTCTATATAAACATTTTGTCTTCAGGGTGCTACTAGAGTCTTTGTTGCTTATGCTGTAACAGACTAACATGCCTACCCCTCCGGAAACAGAAGGAGTTGTAGAGTTTGGTTTGCTTAGTCCCACATAGCCAGGTGAGCCGTCACTGTCCAGAGAGCAACTGGGTAGATGGTCTTACCTCCTCATCAGAGCTGTCTTCTGCATACTCGTTCTCCAAGGGCGATTCCTGCTGATCAGTTTCTGCGCCCTTGTTCTTACGGCATGAACGCACTTCCTTCTTGGAAGCTTCTCCAGGCTGTAAAACAAGATAGCAGAAACAGTTACCATGCAAAGGCAGCAAGAGGCTCCATGATACACATTTACACCGGAGACCTCCACAAACTATATTTTATTTTATTTATTTATTTATTTACTGCATTTCTATACTGCCCAATATCCGAAGCTCTCTGGGCGGTTTACAAAAATTAAAACCATAAAAACCCTTCAAAATATAAAATGATGACATAATTTAAAATACAGTATAAAAAGCACAGCCAGGGTAAAAACTGAGCAGCCATGCAGAAATTGAAAGGGATTTAAAATACAAATTTAAATAGCAAGGTTAAAAATCAAACTGAAGAACTGTTAAAACACTGAGAAAATAAAAAGATCTTCACCTGCCGTCTAAAGTGTATAATGTTTGTGCCAGGCAAACCTCTCTGGGGAGCTCATTCCACAGCCAGGGTGCCACAGCAGAGAAGGCCCTCCTCCTTGTAGCCACCTGTCTCACTTCCTTTGACAGGGGCTCACGGAGAAGGACCCCCCGAGGATGAGCTTAGGGTCCGGGCAGGTACATATTGGAGGAGGCGTTCCTTCAGATAACCTGGCCCCAAGCCGTTTAGGGCTTTGAATGTTAATATGGGATGACTAGCGCCAACTGAAGAGCTGCGAGGGCCTCTCAGAGGAATGCCTCAAACTGCCGTGTCTGAGCCCTTCTA
This sequence comes from Anniella stebbinsi, assembly GCA_029215795.1. Classification (NCBI taxonomy): domain Eukaryota; kingdom Metazoa; phylum Chordata; class Lepidosauria; order Squamata; family Anniellidae; genus Anniella; species Anniella stebbinsi. The sequence continues at coordinate 119,003,298 of JARDYH010000006.1, read as the reverse complement.
GAGTGCACATCCTGGCTCTCAACAGGGTCCTGATACATGGTGAAGGCATCACTCTGGTCCACCTACCGCTGTCCTCTCCTAGAGGAGTGTCACCCACTTCCATGCCCAAGCAGGGTAATTACAGAAACGTTCAAGTAACGCATCTCAGGTAGTAGGGCTGGGGAAAGAACTTTGGCCTGAGAACCTGAAAAGTTGCTGCTAATCTGACTAATTGGAAAAACAAGAGGAGCCCTCACAAATAAGAACCTACACACAAAAAGGACCTAAACGTGGTGGTAAATGTGCATGCGTTCTAACAAAAGAAATCAAAATGTTCAATTAGATGTTCAGCATTTTGATTTCTTTTGTTAGAATCCATACACATTTATCACCACGTTTAGGTCCTGGCTAATTGGAAGATAGCTTCATATGCCTGGCTGTGACAATGGACTGGATGAGGGCTAATAAACTGGAGCTCAATCCAGAGAAGACTGAGATGCTCTTAGTGGGAAGTTCTTCAGACTGGATGGCATTCAACCTGCTCTGGATAGGGTTGCACTGCCCTTGAAAGAGCAGGTTTGTAGATTGGGGGTTCTCCTAGAGCCATCACTGTCACTTGAGGCTCAGGTGGCCTCAGTGGCATGGAGTGCCTTTTACCAGCTTCGGCTGGTGGCCCAGCTACGCCTGTATCTAGGCAGGTATGACCTGGTTTCAGTAATTATGCTCTGGTAGTCGCCAAGTTAGATTATTACAATGCACTCTATATGGGGCTACCCTTGAAGACTATTCAGAAGCTGCAGCTTGTGCAAAATGCAGCAGCCGGATTAATAACTGGGACGAGAAGTTCTGAGCATATAAGACCAATTCCGACCCACTTGCATGATTCTGAGCCCAATTCAAGGTACTGGTTTTAACCTATAAAGCCTTACATGGCTTGGGACCGCAATACCTGATGGAATGCCTGTCCTGACATAAACCTACCCAGACACTATGATTAGCATCTTGGGCCTTCCTCCGAGGGAGACTTGGAAGGTTGCAACAAATGAAAGGGCCCTCTCAGGGGTGGCCCCCTGACTACAGGATGAGTTCCCCACTGAGATCTGCCTGGCACCAACACTGTCATCATTTCAGTGCCAGGTTAAAACTGTTCTCTATCCCAGGCATCTCATGGCATATGATGGGCACTTACGTCAGCTGTCTTGAACAGGTCTGTTATTGAAATTGTGTACTGAATTTATTTTAGCTATTTAATATTTTACACTTTTGTATCTTCAAAATTTTAGACCATGTTTTATTATGTTGTATTATGTTTATATTGAATTTTTAAAAATGGTTTTCCAAAACAAAATCAACTAAAAAGATAAAAAATAACAGAAAAGTAGTGAATAAATAGAAACTAATACATTGAATTTAAATCAACATTGACAGGGGTTGTTACATTTAACCTCTATTCATATTTTTCACTTTACTTTACAGACCAAAACATAATGGTACATTTTGTGCATTTTTTTGGTGTGTGTGTGTGAATTACCCAGAAAGACTCAGCTTTGGGAGACATAGAAATGAAAATAATAACAACAAGCAATTGCAAACCCAGTGTCAAAACAAGTGGAAGAGGCACAGAGGAGGCTCTCGTCACGTAGGGAGGTGGCGATAGTAATTCACTCCAAAGAACAGGCATTTTCCGTGAAGTGTTGAGACTGAGGCAGTCTTTGCTCGGGAGAGGGCGCATGCGTAACAGCCACTCACACTTCACCGTGATTCCGCCTAATCGGCTGTTTCCTGGCAGCATGGGTCCCACAAATGTACACCAGCGAGAGGATTTTTTAAAACTCCGGTATGTGGAGATCTCACCCTCTCCAAGGCTCAGTGCAACAGGAACAAGCCCTCACATCTACTTGAAGCTGGGGCCATGGGGCCTGTTTCCACAGTCATGCTGGGACTCTGAAGCTCCTCAGCATAACATCATCCTCAAGACGAGCGGAGCACCTCCAGCTTGAGAGCGGTTACTCAGTTCAGCCAAAATTTCTGGACCCCCTACCTGCCTGGCAGAAAGGACACTGTGGGGCTTTTCTTGGTTCTACTGAGTTTTGCCTTTCTTGCATTCCCAGCTGCATGTTCAAGCAACTTGAGGATAGAAATACAGGTGTCTGGAAAAATGGCTGCAACCTACTCTGAGCTTGCAGGATAAGAGTGGGCTATAAATACGGTGAATAGGAAGCATCTGTTGAAAGTCAAAACATTAACCAAGAACTTCAAAACGATTTGATGCCTGATGTTAAGGATCCATATTTGGGGGGAAATGTTTTCATCCAATTAAAAGTCTGTTTGCTTTCCTCGGCATACAGAAACACACCACCCACTGGTCCACAATGCACCTGGCCCCATTCTGCTTTTAGGTTCTGGTGCAGCATCAGGCAGATGGTGAGGAGCTGCAACATGGCAACTGCATGCCATTGTCTGTACACAGTCTTCCTCCTTATGGCTACACAAACAACCATCAACCCCAGAAGACTCTCGGCACTCCACGTTAAGATACCAGCCCAATTCCTTGTTGTGGGCCAAGGGAGCCCCCCAGGCAGCTCCCACAGATCCACCATTGCGAATGGCATAGAAGGAAGGGAATAAGGCAAACTCCTTCTCCCCCCCCTCTCATAATACAAGAAGTTCGGCGCACTCGATGAAATTCACTGCAAGTCTAGATGGCTTAGTCTATCAACAGCCACTAGTCATGACAGCTACCTGAAACCTCCCTATTCAGAGGCGGCCCATCTCTGAATTCCCATTTTTGGAGTCTTCACCTCCTACTTGCGGGCTTCCTGGAGGCACCTGGCTGGCTACTATCGGCAACAAGATGCTGGCCCAGAGAAACCTTTGGCTGATCCAACAGGGCTCTTCCTGTGTCCTCATATTCACCCTGGGCTCAGCATGGAAAAGGCTCCGCACTGGGATTTTGGGACAGGACAGGATCCAGCCCCAGCCAGCCTGCCAGATTCCAGCCCACGGCCCTGGCTTTCCAGACTGCACCTACGCCTTGGGCTGGCGTGCGGGTGCACACAGAACTGCACATCCTTCCCTGGAAAAGAGATTTGCCCTCCACCCCCGCTCAGAAGGGACCCAGCCTGGAGTGGGTTTTACCGGAGGATTTGAAGGAATAATCAGAAAAGCAGCCCCACAAAACACCCCTCTTGGGAGCAGTAAAATCTGCAGTGTGTGATCACCTTCTGCTTTACGCAACCCATAACACAGGCCTTTGCCCACTCCCCCCTGACTTCCACCTTCCTGGCCAATGGAAGAAAGTGGGGCTGGGGGCCTAGAAAGTACAGGGCCAACTAGAAGATGGGATTACAGCAAAAACAAAGCCTTTATTAAAGTCTTTGAAAAAAGCTGGTTGGAGGTAAGTTTTTTCCCAGGCTTTTGGCATCGAAAAGGTTTTGTCTGTCTCTCCCCTCTTCCCCCAGCCCCCCTGTCCTGTTTCCCTTCCTCCCAACATGCCACGGGCTTGCAGCAGAGCCCATGCTGCAGAAATGGGTCTCTGGTGCAGTCAGACTGTGACATGGAGGTCCAAGGTCCCCTCTGCATCTATTATTATTATTATTGGCAACCCCACTGAGCATCCTGGCTAAGCAAGGCAGGTCCACTCCTCATCTGTAACAGGCATCCAAGTTACTCCTCATATCCTGCTATGGACACTCACACAAACCAAAGCCATGCTCGAGTGATCAAGCTCCCCTGGCCCATGAGACTCTAGCCATCATCTGGAAGAGAACTAGGCAAGACATGTTGATTTGGGCTGTTCAGACAGCACCAGCTACCACCACCACCCCTCCACCTCCGCTGAACATTCTGAGAAGTGTGTGTTAAGGCTTATTTATTCATTTTCAAGATGGGAGTAGCTGACTCATGTCGCCTGCATCGATGTCCAGGATACTGCTCTTAGCTTTGGTGAGCTGAAGGGAACAGTTGTCCCAAGCAGGGTTTTAAAAAATTATAATAATCACAAAGCACGACGTATTTCCCTTGATGAAGTGTTGGGAACCATCTCCCTTGTGTAGCTGTCCTTTTTTTTTTTTTTTGTGGTTGCTGTTGTTCTTGGGATTTTTCCATGGCTGAACTGATTGTCTCGATTTACGCTCATGGGTTGCACCACAGGGTCATATTGCCTCGAGCAGAGTCAATTAAGCATCTCCTGCAGGAAGTTGGGCAAGGAGTCCACCAGAGGGCAGCAGTCAACACCAAAGGAAAAGAAAGGGGGGCGGGGGGAAAGCCAGCCAGGAAAAGAAATCGGAAGGAGTAATTGCAGCAGCTGCAGCTGCTGGGACTTCTGAGGTGAGGAGGGCAGGTCACTTTGCCTGCATCTGCTGATTCAGCAAAGCTTATGGCAACAGGAGAAGCACTAGAAACCCTTGATGGTGCTGAAAATTCACTCCACCATCAGCACATGGCTTTAGCGAGAGCGCAGGAGCAACACAGCCCTGAGACATGAAAAAGCTCTAGTCCGGAACACAGACCTGCTTTTTAATTTTCATTCATAAAGAGTTTTTTGAATTTGAAAAGTGCTTTACAAACTTTATTCCGCTTGCACTATCTGTCACAAAAAAACCCTCATGTGAGAGCAACCTTTTAATTGCTTGACCACAGGCTAGACCAGCAGACAGCTGGACAAGACAAACATGGACAAGAACGGAGGGGGGGGGGAGTTCTCCCTACCTCAGCATACACCCGAACCAGCCTTAGTTTTGGGAGAGGAGAGACTTCAGTGGAAGCCAGAACCTTACATACTGCAACCAGCATATTTACTAGCACTGGTGTAAGAACTGCCCTGAAGATGGATCAGACCAAAGGGCCACCTAGTCCAGCACTCTGCCTAGTCCAATGGTGGTCAGCCAGATGCTCCAATGGGAATTCCACAAGTAGGACATGGAAGCGATGGCCATTCTCAGAGGTTTTCCCATGCACCTGGTATTCAAAGAATTCTCTAATATGGAGACTCCTTTTAGCATTTGCCCCTGATGGTCCAAGTCAAGGAAGAGGAGGAAGGGAGGAAGGAAGGAGGTCCAGCACTTGCTTAAAGCCGCCTGAGCCAGAGGCCATCACCATATGTTGTGATGAAAATATTTAATAAATGCTTAGCATTTATATAGCGGGAGTCCCACAAATTTTGGCTTGCATTGGTTGCCAACCCATAATATGTGGCCATCACAGCAACCCTGTTCTGGCTCTCTCAATGTTTAGCATAGGCACAGGGAACTTCTGGCCTGTGGGCCAAATCTAGCCCATGGGGTTCCCCAGCTGGGCTGCTAGTTTCTTACCCAGGCCCCACCCCTTTCCCTTGACAGGGAGAAGCTCTTATCTCCAATCAGCAGTTAACTGGAGATAAGAGCTTCCCAGTCTGGGGAAGAAGCTAGCAGGCCAAAAAAGGTCCCCCCACCTAGAACATAAGGTGTTGCTGTCCTCCACCAGTGCATCCCCACCTCTGCCAGCCTGTGCTGATTGGAGTGAGGTGGGCAGTGGTAATAGATCACAGGCTAAGCACGTCCTAGAGCTGAGAGATGCTGGATGCATGTGATGCTGCGCTGTCAAGAGCACTTATGAAGCACAGCACCAGGCAGACGATCCAGCAGCTGAGTGAGCAATGGAAGAGGCTCCCTGGCTGCTTCCCCTACTTTACCCATTCCTATGACTGCCATGACAGCGGCTCTTCCCTTCCCTTCCCACCCGTTCAAGTGAGAAGCAAGTCACTTCCTCATCCTCCAGCATCTCTCATCTCAGCACAGGTGCTGCCACTGCTGTCCACTATGCAGCCCACATCACAAAGGCTCAGTTCAGACAACACGTCAGTCAATGCAGGGTGAACACTCCACGGTTGAGTTTTTAGGATGTACGCCCCACACAACATGTTCTAACACCACCGTTGGGCTACAGTGGAGTGGAGTAAAAGTCAGCGCGACATCTGATTGACAGTTCCTCTGCCCTCTGTCCTCCCGATAGTATCCCATCAGCCACTGCTGCAAAAAAACCAATCCCGGTGGCTCTTCTAGAGTAGCACTCACTCCTTTTGCTGCTCTTGCCAGAGAACTCTGTAGCCAGTAAGAAAAGTCAATTCAATGCAATGGAAAACTCCTCAGAGCCTGCCACACAACACGCCACGCAATGTTTGTGCAGGAACTCTCCTCTGCACAGTGTGGATATTCTGCGTGAAGTGTTTTCCAAAAACCTCCACTTTTCCATGGAGTTTTCCTGCCAGACAACACATTTCTCAACAGTGGTGTAAAACCTCCACCATGGAGTCCTAAAACCACCATTGAGAAATGTGTCGTCTGAACTGAGCCAAGTACTTTCCACACCAGTTACATCCACTTCGAAGGAGAGGGCAGTAACAGCTCACCTGCAGAGCACTCTTAGTGCTGAGAGGTGGGGCTTGCCTATTCAATACTGGCTGGTGCAGTGGAGGGAGTGGGGGGGCGACACTACTTGGTGGCGAGGGAGGGGTGTGTGACTTTTCATTCTCACCAGAGAGGAAATGGACCCTCTCTGTGTTGTGTGTGAAAAACAAATGTGTAGACTCCTATGTATTGGTCTGACTTTTAAGATCTTGCTGCCTTTTAGTTCTGATGTTTTTTATGATTTTTTGGGTCTGTCTGATTTGTATTTTCAGTTATTTTAATTTCTTCTTTTAATTTCTTCACTCTAAGAATTATTTTTAGCTCACAATTCCCCAAGCAGAAAAAACCATCAGCAATCGTACAGCTTTCTCTTCAAACCTCTCCATTTGGCCTCTCAGGGAATTTTCAAGGAATTCCAGGAATAACAACTTTGAGCTCCTCTGTGCAGGAGCCATCGATTACCGTCTAGAACAAGGCCAGGTTCTCTCCTTGCTGAGGCTAGGAAATGGCATGCTCCTCCATTCCTATTGGCTGGCACACTCTGAGGTCTTTCCAGGGCTAATTATGTTGAATGAGAATTTTGTCCTTCCTTCAGGGACCTCAAGAAAGGAGACACAGATATTTGTCCTCAATTTCCTTTTACAACCACCTTGACAGGTAGTTTAAGCTGAGAAATGGTGAACTGCCTAAGGCCACCCTTGAGCTCCATGGAAGAGTAGGATTTGCACTCTGGCCTCAGGATTCAAAAGATATCACACACAGCGCACGTGGGCCAGAGTGGCATGGGATGGGGAAAAGAAGGGAGAGGTGTGTGTACAAGAGAGAGGGGGGACATGTATGCTTATGAGCGTGTGAGGGGGGAGGGCAGGTGTGTTCAGCCCCTCGCCACCATGGCTCCACCCACTGCCCCACCAGCCCTTTCCACCAATGCGCCAACAGTTCCACCCCAGCCACCAAGGCAGCCCACCACCAGAAAACAGTTAAAAAACCCTGCTGCGGTGGCAGAAGCTGAACGCTGTAGGCGAAGGCTAGCCAGCACAGGCTGGAAGTGACCCTGCCTTCCCTTTCACTGTCATATTCTTGCATTAACCACTCACAATTTATGGAAGCCACGGGAAAGGCTCAATCAGGCCCATGGAAGGTTGAGAGCCTCTGTGGGCTCCTGCCCCTCGCTCCACGAAAGGATAGGAAACTCCATGTTATCTCCATCAGAGATAACAAAGGGATTCCCCTCCAAATCAGAGGGTGAATGGTGAAAGAGGGAATCCCTGTGTTACCTCTGATCATGGTTAGGAAATAATATGGGGATTCCCCAGCACCACTTGGCCAGGACTTGCTGGAGTCGACTTTTACTTCAACCATCTGACTGCTAAAGGTCAAAGAACAGTCACCAGCTTTGCGAGAAAGCAAAGGATTCCAATAGAAGCTAAATGCAGTTCAAAAACTACATGTGATTGAGTTTTCCCTCACCACTAGGCGGCATTTTCAGAAATCTAGAGATCCCCAACCTTCTGCTAACAAAGGGAGCAGGAGCCACACAGAAAGCATCCGTAAGCATCATGCCTATTGTGGCAAACCTCTCTGCAGAAAGGCTGACATTTAAAGTAGGATGATGGGAACTCTTCCTTTCTTTAGAAACCCCGAAGCTGTATTTTGCCCTCAAGTGATCTCCCCTGTCTGTGCTACCCCTACCTGCTCCCAAGGTGAGTGGGAGTTCTAGCAATGACTGGCTGCCAGGATTAAAATTAAGTCACATAGCTAGGATAAGACCAGCCTCTAGGATGTTTTGCTGCATTGCCACTTCTGTGGCTGCTACTCACTGCAGCAAGAGCAACAAATCCCATCACACAGAAACCATCACCCCAGCAGAGTCCTAGGCTATTCCTTCTCTCAGGGAAGGCCCTAGACTATAATTTAATGTGCTTTAAGGCACAATCCTATACATGTTTAGACAGAAAAAAAACTACAACTCCCAGCATGCCTCAGCCAGCCATGCTAGGAGATGTAGAGCTTTTCTTCTGTCTAAACACACTTAGAATTGTGCCTTTAAGAATCCAAGAGCTCCAGGAACTCAGAAAAGCTCCAACCCAGGGGTTAAACACTGCCTCTCAATCATTTCTGGCACTTCCTGGGATGCTGCCTGACAAAGATATCGGCAGAGCAAAGCTGAAGAATGACTGAAGACATTGCAAAAGCAATGTAGAAACAAAGTCCAGTAAGTCTGGAAGCAAAGCCCTATAAGGAGAGACTGAAAGAACTGGGCATATTTAGCCTGGAGAAAAGAAGACTGAGGGGAGACATGATAACACTCTTCAAATACTTGAAAGGTTGTCACACAGAGGAGGGCCAGGATCTCTTCTCGATCAACCCAGAGTGCAGGACAAGGAATAATGGGCTCAAGTTACAGGAAGCCAGATTCCAGCTGGACATCAGGAAAAACTTCCTGACAGTTAGAGCAATACGACAATGGAACCCAAGACCTAGGGAGGTGGTGGGCTCTACCACATTAAAGACATTCAAGAGGCAGCTGGACAGCCATCGGTCAGGAATGCTTTAAGGTGGATTGCTGCACTGAGCATGGGGTCGGACTCGATGGCCTTATAGGCCCCTTCCAGCTCTACTATTCTATGATTCCAAGTGGCTTAGGGGAACAACACTTCCCTGTGGGTGAAACATTTCTACTTTCGCCTCCCAACATAAGTTCTGCTGCCTCCTCAGTAAGGAGATACACGTATTGAATCCCTGGTATGCTTCTTCCAGTCTTTCCCAAAGACTCTATACAGGAGGCTCGTTCATTCCCCTCCAAAACTGAGTTTAATGAGCATATTTGCCCCATATTTCCATTCACTCAACTGTCTCAGAGACCAAATATAGGCAAGGCTACTTAAAATCTTTGCCAAGTAGGATGTTAACTATTTTTGAATAAACCCCTATTACAATAGGAGCACAAAACATAGCTATGCAAAACTGAAGACCCCAACTCCTTAAGAAGCTGTGCTATACAAGGTCAGACTATCTGATCATCCAACCCAATACTATCTGTTCTGACAGGCAGGGGCTCTTGAGAGTCTACAGAGACAAATAGTCTTTACAAAGCAACATACAACGCAATCAAACCAAGATTCTTTTAAACAATATCACAGAAACAATATACATTACAGCACACTTACGAAATATATTACACTTAAAACAGCAGCGGCACTGCAAAACATCCCACTTCAGACCAGCAGAGGCCAAACACAGGCTTGCTGACCCAGCAACACATCATGGTCTTTCCCAGCCTCCCCTACACACACACACTTGAGATCCTTTAAACTGTAGATGCCAGAAGAGAAGCTGGGACCTTCTGCGTGAGAAGCCTGCACACTTGAGCTGTAGCCCCTCTCCAATGGATTTATTTCTTTTATGTTTTACACCCTGCTTTTCCATTCCAAGATACTCAACATGGCTTACAATGCTTAAAACTAAGACAAATACACTAAAATCAAGAGATCCCAAGAAAGCAAACATAAGAATACATCAAAACCACAAAATGAAGTCTAATAAAATAGGGCAAACAAAACCTTTTCCTAAACTGGAGAGGTTTTATTTAACTGGTGAAGGCTCATCATCAGTGGAGAAAAAATTACAAGACAGGGATTTCCACAATCTGGGTGCTGTTATGAAGTTACCACAGGAAAAAAAATAAAAATTAGACTAAGGCAGACTCCTGATCCACCTTTAAGTACTTGCATGATTATGTCAGGGAGAAAATTATCCTTCCCATAAATTTACTTGGAGTAAAATGGTCCTACCTGCGTAAGTGTTGCTTAATTTCCAAGGAAAAAATAATTCTAGTGATGGGGTTGCAGTACAGTTATGGGAATTCACCATCTTTCACTGTGTCTGCATATATGTGTGTGCACCATGCAGATGTGGAACAGGGACAGGAAAACAAACTCAGCAGTATTATCTTGACAAAACGCAAGATTTCTTTCCCCTGAATCTTTTGCAAAAAGCTACATACTAAAAGCTGCATGAAGATGCAATGCCACAGATGCTGCGCTCACATTCTATACTTACTTGTACATTTTCAGAGGGGAAGATGTCTTTTGACTTCTCTTCAACCCCACTGTCATAGCCTTCCTCCTCTTCCTCCTCCGTGATGCTGTCACTCCCAGAATCCTCCAGCCCAGAGAAAACGCTTTCTTCACTGTCTGTCAGATCATCCTCTTCTTGCTTCTCAAGGTCTGAGGTGCTAAAAAGAGGCTAATGCAGGAGAAAGCAAGCATTAGCGAACCGCACTATCAATATTCCACAATCCTTTTGCAGACCACAAGGCCTCCCCTAAGGCTGTCATCCTCTCAGTACTCCCCTCAGATAACAGGCAGAAACATTAACATATTCTGCCACTAAGATTGGTCTTGTCTTCACCATCCCTGAGGTCAAATCTATCCACCCATCCCGAAGTAATTTTATCTGGCCTGTAGTGTCATTACCCATTTCCCCCCCAATGTATTGTAAACAATCAGCTCCTAGATTCACTTGTAAAAGAAAAAAGTGTTTTCAATTTATTAGAAGCATATAACTTAGTTCATTCTAATACCCCTTTGTGTATGTAACATGTTTATAGTATGCAAATGGCCTGATGTGGTGTAGCAGGTACTGCACTGGACGTGGTAGAACGATGCAAGGATTAACACTCACACTCAACCGTGAAACTCACCTTGCATCAGTCACTCTCTCCCAGCCTAATTTACCTCACGGGGCTCTCCCATCTTATCCTCACATATATGCTTCCCTGAGCTCCTCAGAGAATGACATACAAGTAAAGGTGCATATTTGCATATGATCCTCTACCAGATCACAAGTGCTTGTAGTTGTGTAGAAGCCACTCTGTAACTTTGTTACAGAGCTTGATGTGAGGGGGGGGGGGGGTCACTTGGGGTGATTTTCCAGACACTGGGACTGTGGGATTGTAGAAGTTGGCCAGCTATAACTGGAGTACAGTTTTGAGCCAGACCTTCTCTCCTGACTCCAGGTTCCAATCATAATCCTGCAAAGACAAAACTGCAGGCCTGAGGATGGAGTGCTTATGTGTTTTGGTAAGGGCTAGGGTTAATAGGAACAAGGAAGAACGCCCAGAGAGCATTAGTTACTGGGTGCATCAGAAACGTAATGAATAAATGGACAAATGTAGGGAGCTGCTTTCCATGCAGCCAGATGACTGACCCACCTATTTTCCAGTTCTTGCCCTACTTGATGGAGGCTCTTCCAGGTCTCAAGCAGAGAGAGGCATGAGATCCTTTTGGCATTTGAATCCAGGATCCCAGAGCACACCGCAATGGAGCCACAGCCTCTCTCACCTGGCGACTGAAGGATTCTCTGTCACCTTGGCCCGGACAGGTGAACTCTGGAGGAAGCCGCCTCATAAGAACATAATAAGAGCTCTACAGCTGGATCAGACCAAAGAGGGCCCATCGAGTCCAGCACGCTGCTCACACAGGGGCCAACCGGCTGTTGCCCAGGGACCCACATCCAGGACATGGGCGCAACAGCACCACCCTACCCATGCTCCCCAGCCACTGGTGCACGCAGGACTACTGCCGTGGATACCCAGGAGTCAGGCCGCCTGTGAGACGTGGGAGGAGGAGGCGCCCTGGCGCAATGGCCCCGGCTGGGCACCAAGACGATCCCAGCTGCCGCCGCCACGGTCTCCCGAGGGCGAGGGCTGCCAGCCAGAGCCGCCAATGCGGGGCTCGACGGACCGAGGCGGGCCTGACTCAGCAGGGGCAGCCACCGACGTCCCTCCTCACCCTCCGCCGCTGCCCACTCTGACTGCAGGGAAGCGGGGCGGGGGCCCTTCCGCGTGGAGAGGGGCTCCGCGGCCGCACCTGGTGGGGGCCTCGGAAGGCCAGGCCGGGGGCGCTGCGCTTCTTCCCTCAGGCGACACGGAGCGGGTGGCGGGTGGGGAGAAAGCGGGGCGCGTGCAAAGGGGGGCCCCGAGCCCCTCCCCCACCCGGCGCCAAGCAGCGCCAAACACGTGTCCAGCCGACACGCACCGAGGCCTGCGGAGGAAACTCGGCGTGGCGTCTCCCGGCCCTCACCCGGCTGCCGCTGCCGCCTTCGCCCCCGCCGGGCTGCATGGTTTCCCCTCAGAGCGCCGCCGCCGCCGCCGCCGCGTGCGCCTTCCACGCCAGCTGCCCGCAACGGCGCATGCGCACAGAGGCCGGCAACGGCCTCGCCCCTCGCCCGCCCCTTTCGCGTCGAGCTGAGGGAAGAATGTGGCGGTAGTTGTTTTTAAACTTTATTTCTCTGCGTTCGGGAAAATCTCCAGGTTTTTGGTTGTTGTTGTTGTTGTTGTTGGCTGATAATAATTACGCACCAACCCAAAAGTAGGTGCCTGAGGAGATCTCTGAGGGGAGAGGTCAGAGGTGAAAGAGCCACGCCCCCAGACGCATACGCGGTTGTGTGCTTCAAGGGCTCCACGGCGCAGGCGCCGAGATCGCCAAGTCCAAGTCTATGGGCAGGGTTTAGCGCAAGGATAGGTAGAGATGTAAACGTCGTATACGGAGCTCAGCTTCCGAGCTGACATGGGAAGCCATTTCCACCCTCCCTCTCTCAAGCAGAAAAAACAGTTGACATAGCCTGTGTTTTAAGGCAGCTGTGACTGAGCTGCTCGTGTCCCTCCCTTCCCCGCCCCCACGACAAAAGGCAGCAGGAAAGACAAGAATCCGAACTCACTCTCACCCTGAAATTCGTGTCAAAAAGATATTTTCATTTTAGAATATGTATTTTTAAACATTGAATATTGCATACAAATGAAGAAGGCTGCATACAAATGGAGAAGAGCCTTTAGTGTGGTGGCCCCTTCTCTGTGGAACTCCCTGCCTCTGGAAGTCAGGCAGGCGCCAACACGAGGCTGCTTTGTTTCCAGAAGCCTTTCCTCAACTGACTCGCCGCTGTTTTTCTGGTTCCTTTGTTTTTAAATTGAACAATTTTATTTTGGCTTTTTCATCTTCTTTCTTTTACTGTTTATACCAATATTCACCGCTCTGGAATCTGTGTTAGATAATTGAGCGGTATATTATTATTATTATTATTAATAATAATATAATAATAATAATGCAACCCAGCGGAGCACAAGGTCAGGAGGCAATTTATACGCACTGGCCTTTGCGGCTATGCCAGGGGTGGGTTTGGGCTCTAAACTCAAACCAGCCTCATCCCCCATCTCTGCAGCATGTCCCGTGGACTCCCTTGCGTCATAAGTGTCTCCCTCCCCCCCCAACATGCAGAATGTTCATACTAGACTGCATTAACAAAGAACAAATGCTCTTTCACACGCACACTCAATTTATTTATTAAATTTATTAAGCACCCCATAAATTACTTAAACGGTGCGCCGTTCTCTTCGGCCGCAAGGGTCGCGCATGCGCAAAGGCCTCTGGGTGGAAGCCGCAGGAGCGCATGCGCGTGACTGTCAAACCGCCACCGCGAGAGGCATCATAAAGTCTAGACGGAGCGGCGCGAGCGCACTCCACTGCGCCTGCGCGTCGCAAGATGGCGGCGGCCATGCCTGGCTGTTCTGAGGGGTTGAGTGCGCAGGGAGGGCTCGGGCCTCGGGAGGCTCTGGGCAGCCTCAGCCGCTAGCCGGCCTTCCGCTCGGGCGGCAGCGGAGTCCGCGGCAGGGCCAGGCCGGGCCGAGGCGCGCCTGAGGGGCGGGGAGGCCGGCCGGCTGCGCCTAGCCTGGTCCGCCCCGGCCCACCCCGAGCACACCCGGCCGGCCGGACACTGTCAGGGCATGGAGAACTCCGGCGGCGCCGTGGGAGGCGGAGGGGGCAGCAATGTGCCCGCCTTCCTCACCAAGCTATGGACCCTGGTGGAAGATCCCGACACCGACCCGCTCATCTGCTGGAGCCCGGTGAGGGAGGGGAAGGGAAGAGAAGGGCGCTCGCTCGCTCGCTCGTCTGCCCCGCCCGGGGTTCCGGCCTCTCGCTCTCCCTTGGTCGGCCTTTGTCCAGCGCCTGGCACGCCGGCACCGAAGTGCACGTGACGCCGGGCGTCCCGGCGGGCCTCCGCCTCGGGGCAGAACCTGAGCGCCCGGGTCTTGCCTTAGATGGAGAGAGTGAGAGCGCGAGGACAGGCAACCTGTTTCATCCCCGGTGCTTTGGACTGCAGCTCCCATAAGTCCCACCCGTGGCTAGGGATGATGGGAGGTGTAGTCTACAACCTTTGGAGGGTACCAGGTTGCCTATCCCTGCTTTTAATGCATGCAGATCCTCTCAGCAGGAATACCGCAGCCGGTGCTCAGCCCAGGCTTCAAAGTTGCAAAAGTTTAGGCATGCGTTGCCCTCTGCCACGCCCCTCTTCTCCTCCCTTCCCGGTCCCCTTCTGGGAGCTCCGCCGCCGCCGCCCTTAACCTCCCCTGCCCACAGCTTCCTTCTTCGTCCTTACTGTCCTTTCTCCCCCCACCCCCACCTGCATCCCTAGCTATGAGTCTGGTAGGCAGCGAAGGTGGCCCTGTTTAAGTATGAAGTGCTTGTAGGTAGGTGCCCTACTGCAACCTCCTGCTATGGCAGATGTTTCTAGGCTTTCTGAGAAAGAGGCTCTGTGGTTTCACCAGGCAACTTCCTTTACTCTTGCCTCCCCTTCGGTTGAACGTTGCTTTCTAGGAGACTACCTGAAATCTCCTTTCTACAGCGTTCGAACATTAATTTAGTGAAATTGAGAACTAGTGTGGTCTGGTATGCTGCAGTGGTTTTGGGCTGTGCAGTCTTACTTTTAGAATAGTGGTGGAATCAGTGGAGTACGTCTGAGCAAGTCATTGTCGGTTTCTGTTCCCAATTTATAAAATGGGGATATGAATAAGTGGTTCTATACTCTCTGCTGAATTAAATAGGTTTCTGAATACTGGCCAGTGCCCTTTATTACTTGGGTTTTGATACCCACCCCACCCCAACTTCTGAACCAGCTTTGATTCTATAATAATACGTAGTCCATTTTCAGGTTCCCTAATACTTTTGCCCCATCTGAATATTGAAACTTTTTTCTCTCAACACAGCATCCTCTCTCCACCCCTGACAATCTTTCCTTGAGATGTAGCCACTACCAAATAGAGGAATACATTACCCAGATTGTTCAAATAACTTGATTCTGGCAATCAGAAAATTCACACTTTTCATGCTGCCTTCATTCGAGGAACTCAAGTTTCTGTTGATGGAACTCTTTAAATACGCAAGATGGTAGCAAAACAAAGGAAAACAGATGAGTGGGGATGCTAGAAAGAGTAGGGCAGATTTCTGGGTGAGGGGCATAGCCGGTATTGCTGCCGCTTCTTGCATTTTCTTCTTCAGAATCTATAGGGATCCAGCAAGTTTCATGGTGGGAAGTATAGGTGTGTCTGCTGTTAAGTAACACGACAGGCATTATCACAGTACTGCATTGATAGTAGGAAGCAAATCCATGTTGCAACTTTAGACTGCAAAAATAGTTTGCTTTCATAAAACAGACAAGGGGGAAAAACAGTTGGTAGAGAGAGCAAGCACTGCACCCTACTTTTCCCCCAAATGGCAAGACAAAGGTACTTGTCTTAGGAATGGAACTGAAGCTTTTTCATCACAAGCTGCTTAAAAGCAAAATGCACACATAGAAATGGAGTCCAGAACATCTCCATTGGGTGCACTGCTTCACCTTTATGATGCCTGGAATCTACTAAACAGTGTGTGTGTGTGTGTGTGTTGGGGTGGGGGGGGGGAATCCTTTGAAGAAGCCAATCAGGCAGGTTTGGTTGAAAACTGTTTCTTCTGCTCTAGGAGCTTATACTGATCCTTCCTGTTGTGTCCAGTGCTGTGTCATTCTGGCTGAAGAGCCCAGCATACCTTTGACTTTAGTTCTGGCCCTGCTCAACACCCTGCACTCATTGGTCCCTTTCTGCCTCTTCTCTGTAGCCACTGGGTTCTAATATTCCTTGTTGCTCTCATTCTCCTACATTCTCTTTCCACGGCATTGCCCTCCTCTACCCGTTTTTATTCCCTTCCTCCTCTCATGACTTTGAGCTCCATCACACCAGCGGTTTTGTGCGCCCTCGCCATGTCTGGTGTGCGGATTTGCAGCACGGTACTCAGATGATGCCGTGCCTGTCCTGCTGACACCCCGCCTCTTCCCCAGCCTTTTCTGTTTTTTTCCTAGAACGTTAAAAGTCTGGATTATTTTTCCTAAGCGCATTTAATGTGCCCTTAAGCCTTTGTGTAGTTTTAAAGGAATTGGGTGTGTGCACTGTGAACGGAGTCTTGCTGTTGGCTTGAATGGATTGCATCAGGTCCTGGCTGGGAAAAATGATCTCTCCCAGCAGCCAGCTCCAAGCCTCAATCTAAAACCCAAACTTTGCATCCCAGGCTTGAAAGCCTTTTTTAGAATCACACAATGCCTGAATTTCTACAGAGACAGGATTGTACTCCCTCGATGCCCCCAAAAAGCCAGACTAAAGGGTCCTTCCATTTTTGCCCAGCAGAAAGATGGTCTGGTTGAAGTGCTCATCTTACAGGACCTGACTGGAGGAAGAGAAGGGGAGGGGTGGAGTGCAGTTGCTAACAAGCGGAGGAGGAGTGAAAGAGCAGCTTTTCAGGTGAAAGGGATCATAAGCTTGACACGCTTTTCTGCCTCAGAGATAAAAAAAAATGCGGAGGCAAACCAGGGTGGGGGGAATTAGGTGTGATGGAGGTCTTTGTCTCTCCTGCACCTACAGTCTGTAGTCACTTGTGTCTATACCTGGAAGAAGTTTTCAGAATTCCAAACAATATAGTTACTGCTGGTCATTAGGTTTTGTGTTGGCGTTCAGTGGGTGCTTATCTGTGTTTCTGGCAGCAAAATTTAGTATCAGTTTCCAGGTTCTTCAGCTTTGGTCCCAGTAACTGGGGGTGTTTGGCACTGTCCTGTCTGCATTTTGTGCGTCTGCAACTAAAGTGAAAGCTTTCCATTAGATTCTTTCACTGGTTGATATTCTATCTCAACTAGAAGACAGATCAGGAATTTCTCAGTTAGAGACAGTGCTCGGACTTTGGAGGGGGAGTTGGTGATCTGTCCCCTCACAGCCGAAGCAGAGTGAAACATGCCAGCTGCTTCTCCAATGTTGGAAATACTTCCTTGGAGAGGCGGAAAAGAATGAGTTCTGGTGGAGCGGGGGGAGTGGAGAAGCCAGGATACAAGTTATCCTGGGCCTTTCCTTCTCTCTCCCTCCAAAACGACCTTGCTGAACAGACTAGAAAGCCCATCTAGTGAAATCTACAAGGTGAGAAGACGGGCAGGCAAAGATCACCTTTGCTGCTCCTCCCACCCTACTCCTCCCACCCTACATCTGGTGATCAGATAACTCCAAGTTGGGAGCTTCCGATCACTGAGGGTGCCATCGATAACAGTGTGCCCTGTGTGAAATTTTCAGTGGTAGAGGTCCTGCTCTGTATGCAGAAGGCCCTTGGTTCAATCCCTGACATCTCCAAATGGGGTTAGGAAAGAGCCCTCCCTGAAACCCTGGAGACCTGTTGCTGCCAATCAGTGTCAACAGTACTGGACTAGATGGACCAGTGGTTTAACTTGGCATTTTGCTATGGACTGCTGAGCACTTCTGTATGGCCGTCCCAGGTTTCTTTCATCTTCAGAAACCTTCAGTTCTTGGTGGCGCTTATATGTGGGCATACAAATGAGCAAGTGTAATCTGTCTTTTAGCACAGTTCAGAGGCGGCAAGCTATCAGCGCTTAGGTTTCAAATGTGCAGTTACCTTTGGCCTTTAGAAGTGCTGCCTGCTTTGTAAATTCTGCCCAAATGATGCACCTGTTTATCTTTAACAAATGATGTAAAAGCCAAGAATGGAAAAAAATGTCCACTCTTTCACCCTCCCTTCTCCCAGAAGGAGCATGACCCAATTATGGGAGAGGGACAAGATGGTCAGGCTGTTTTTCTTCCCAGTTCTGCACTTGGTGGGAGTGATTGCAAGGAAAGGGGCGGTGGGAGGGCTATGAGGTGGTAGAGGAAGAGGGCTACAGTGTGCATGTTTTCCGTCTAAGGCACAAATTGCAGTTACCAGCCCTCTTTCTCCCCCTTCTCTCGAGTTTTTTTCAAGGCAAAGGCCAGCAGGGAGCGTTGCTATCTGATAGCACCCTAGGCACCTTCATTCTATGGTGTCCAACACAAACAAACCCTGCTGCCCTTTCCTGAGGGAAAGGTGTAGCTGTGTTGTTGGGCAGCAGCATCCACCCCCCCCCCCCACCTGTTCTCCTCTGTCTGTGTCAGTTTTACCCCGTGCTGTCAAAGCTGTTTGGGTGCCTTGAGCACAGCTGCCAAACCATCAGCTGTGGCCTTCCTCCCAACTTCTGAGCTGGAGAAATGTCAAATATCTGCAGTTGCCTGGACCATCCCCACTTCTGGAGTTGGGAGGAAGATTGGCTGCTTGTCGCACTCACTAGAGTGATGGTGGTTTCACGCTTGCCATGGTGACAATAGCAAATGGATTTCTTGAAGCCTGTGTAAGGGCTTTAGTCCTGGGGGCTCTGGTCTTTGAAACTAGATGCCACAAAATTCTTGTGTGTTATGTTTTCTGCAGCAGGCTAACATGGCTGCCCTTCTGAAATTTGCCTGTTGCCTTATTATTGTAGCATTTGACTTGTGTATCGCTGCTTGTGAGCAAGGCAGGGGTGTATTGAATGGCAAGCTGGCACTTTTAGCAGCTCTTCCTTCCTAGCGTATAAAGTGGTCTGAAGCTTGTTGGTATGGGAATACTTTATTGCAGACCATTTGTCAAATTAAGTTTGGCTGGCGGAATGTAGAGTCCCCGAGTGCCTGTCTTGACTCTGTCATTCTGAGACCAGCACAGTAGCCATGTGTTATGTTTAGGATTTAGAAATGTATCCTAAAACTGGATGGCTGATTTCTGACTGACTCATCTGTGCATTTCGGGAGTTTGGCTTGACAGAGATGCGTAGTGAGATGGACTGTGGCTTTTCATCTGATTTAAGAGTTCATGCTCTGCTGTTCTTGCAAGCAAACTAAAGCAGCTAAAAATAAAAAGTCAAATAAAGCAGTGAGAACAACAAACAGCAAAGGATAGAAGCAACAAATACCAATGCTAGAACAGCGTATCAAATTAATCAATTAAAACAGAAAAAGCAGGAGAACCACAAATCAACAGTCAGCCTCTACCACTACGGGCGACCGGCTTTTCATCAAAGAATGAAATATAAATAACAATGAGGTTGGGTGGATTTTCCTTAATAGGATTTCCCTAAATTAGTTGCCACAGTGTGGTCTCCAGCTGTACATCTGTTGACAGGAGAACACTGAGCAGGACCTCAGATGTTCAGTCAAGAGTATGCGGAGGAAGTGGTCCTTAAAATATCTGAGCTCCCAGCAGTTTAGGGCTCTAAAGGTAAGAATCAAACAGGGAGCCAATTTCATCACATGCTAGAGTCATATGTGCCCTCCATCCTATCCCAGTCAATACCCCTAGTGGTGTTTTGGACCACTGTAAGTTTCTGGGTGCACTTTCAAGGGAAGCCCCACAGAGAATATGTTATAATCATGCAATCCTTTGAGGGGCCATCATGCTCTATGGGACAACAATTTAAATGGCTTAATCTTGGCTATGGTAATACTTCTGGCATGTCAGCTATGAAGCTGCTGTGAACTGATGCTGATGCCCATTAGCTGGAAAGAGGCAACATTTACACGTAGGTAGGCTGGGTAGACAAAATGGGGAGGTGTGTGTTAACTGTTTCTAGTGGGTAGAACCCTCACCCTTTCTAGCTGAAACAGCCAAGAGTAAATGATCCTAATGTGAATGGAGACTACAGCAATAGTTAATGATCTAGTCTCCATTCTGTTGGATGTTTCAGCTAGAAGGGATGAGGGTCCTATCCACTAGAAACTGAAATGTGCATAAAAATAAGTCGCTCTTGGTAGGCCAAAGTCTATAAAGTCCTAACTAGTCTAGTACTTTGTTCCTAACAGTGGTGAACCAGCTACCTATAGGGAGGTGGAAAACGTTCCATCTTTTAAATGCCTCCTGAAAACATACCTTTTCACACAGGCTTTCCCTGGATTTTAACTTTGTTGGTTTTATGTTGCCTTTTTAAAACTTTTAACGTTTTAAATTTATCTTGTACTTGTTGTATTCTGTGGTTTTAATTGTGCATTGCCCAGAGAGCCTCAGCTAATGGGAAGTATAAAAATGTAATAAATAAAAATAAATAAAGTGGGACATGAGCGCAATAGCACCTTCCTACTCGTGTTCTCTCGCAACTGGCATACATAGTGCTTCTGCTATTAGAGGCAATCTATAGCCATTCTGACAAGTAGCCACTGATAACCTTATGTCAATTTGTTCAATCCCCTTTTAAAGCTGTCATTGTTGGTGGCCATCACTTCATCCCATGCAAATGAATTCCATAGTTTAGCAATGTACTATATGAAGAAGTAGTTCATTTTGCCTGCCCTGAATCTCCTACCACTCAGCTTCCTTGGATGATCCTGTGTTCTAGTATTATGATTTCTTCCTGTCCACTTTCTCTACAACAGTCAGAATTTTATACATCACTGTCATGTCTCCCGTTATGCACTTTTAAAACAGTCCCAGATGCTGTGACTTTTCCTCATATGGATGTTGCTCCAGTCCCTTGATCATTATGGTTTATTTTTATTATATATTTATTTAAAACATTTCTTAGCCGCCTTTCAGGGCAGAAGCTCTCTCAAGGCGGCTTACTACCATAAATAAAAACAGTATACACATTAAAAGCAATAAAAACGGAAAAGTAAAATATCAGTTGAAACAATAAAAGCTAACATTAAAAACTACTAATAAAATAGCAAGGGTAACAGCAGCAAAACAGAATTTAAGAGAAGGCCATAGTAAAATAAAACATTTTTAAGGCCTTCTTAAAAGCCTGTAAGGATGGTGCATGGCGGATAGTCGGTGGGAGTTTGTTCCACAGATGTGGGGCCACTGCTGAGAAGGCCCTCTCTTGTGTGGAAACCCTCCTAATATCATTCACTGGTGGGCAGGTGAGAAGGGCCTCTCTTTTTGATATGGGTGAATGCGGTCCTTCAAGTAACTTGGTTACCCTCTTCTACATCTTTTCCAACTCTACAATATCTTTTTTGTGGTGCAGTGACCAGAACTGTACACTGTTTCAAATGTGGTCAAAGCGTAGATTTGTATAGTGGCAGTATAACATTGGCAGTTTTATTTTTGATTCTTTTTCTAATTATGACCAAAATGGAATTTGCCTTTTTTTGCAGCAGCTGGGTGACATTTTCAAGTTGTCCACCACAACTGACATATCTTTCTTGGTCAATCACCACCAACTCAGATCCCATCAATGTACGTGTGAAGTTACAATTTACCTCCCAATGTGCATCACTTAGACTTACTTACATTGAACTGCAATCACCATTTCAATTCCCATTCCCCCAGTTTGGATTGATCCTTTTGGAGCTCTTCGCAATACCTTTTAGATTTAACCACCCTAAATAATTTGATGTCAGCAAACATGGTTACCTCGCTGCTCACCTCGAACTCCAGATTATTTATGTGCAAGTTAAAAAGTGCCAGTCCCAATACAGATAGTTGGGGGACTTCACTGTTTTTATCCCTTCACTGCAGAAATTGATGATTGATTCCTAGTCTGTGCTATCTGTTCTTCAACCATTTACCAGTCTATTTGAGGACCTCTCCTTTTATCCCATGGTGGCTAAATTTGCTTTGGTGTCTTTTGGTGTGGAATTTTCTTGAAAGCCTTTTGCAAGTTCAAGCAACAACGTCTACCAGATCATCCCTGTCCACATGTTTGGCATTAAAAAAAATTATAAAAGGATAGTGAGATAAGATTTACCTTTGCAGAAGCCATGTTTATTCTCTTTGAACAAGGCTTATCCTTCAACATACTTACTAATTTTGTCCTTAATAATGCTTTCCGTGAACTTACGCAGAACAAACGTTTAGTGAATTGGCCTGTATTTTCCCAGATTTCTCATGGGTCTCTCTTTTTAAAAGTTGGTGTTACGTTGGCTACTCTCCAGTCCTCTGATACAGGGGCTGATCTTAGGGACATATTCCATATTTTTGTTAGAAGTTCAGCAATTTCACATTTGAGTTTTTAAAGAACTCTACGATAGATACCATCTGGACCCAGTGACATGTTTTTAGTCTGTCAATAAGATCTATAACAGAGGCAAAGCCTCTGGGGGTGAAGTTGCCCTCCAGAATGATGTCAGGGTGTGTGGCCATACTCACTGACGTAATCACCCCTCCCTTGCTTTTCTTTCCTTGGCTGGCTCCAGGAGGCTTTGTGCATTGCATGGCACCCCTCAGGACACTGCATAAAGTGATTTGGCCCCCGCTGGGAAGAGCAGCTGCTCTTACCCTTGCAGGGTCGGTCCCTGATCTTATGTGGTGCCCACCGTCCCCATGGATGCCATGCAAAGCTATTCAGCAAGTGTCTGACACAGTGGTCATTCTTCCCGCAGCTGGCAGAGTCCCCACCAGAGCAGGTTTTCGGGGTGCACAAGGAGGGAATTGTCTTTCTTCCAGTTCTGCTGACAGAATTAGTTTTGCCAGCTGAAAAACTGAATTAGATTTCACCCAAAGCCACTATCGAAGGAAGCCCATACAGCGCAAAGCCTACAGGACCTGAAAGGGCCGCACTTGCCCTTAGTTCCGCATTGCAGATTAGCCAAGAACAACCTCCTGATCTACTGCATCCCCCAGCTTGTCCTAACTCTGGACAGTAAGACTCCGGGCGTTGTTGATTTTTGCTGCCACTGTATGATCTAAGGCCCTGGGTGCACTAAAACTTTGTACAACACTTAGTTATGTTAGGCACTTCATATAGCAATGGTGTTCGTTGCTCTTTGAATCAATGGCACCTGGGTCCTTTCAGGCTGGAGTCTCTTGTGTGGCTATCTATACCCCCCACCTGTTGCTTTGCAGTCCTTAGAAAGAGCCTGGCAGAGGCGCCAGGCTGCATGCCTTTGTGCTAGTGAGGTACTATGCCGAACGCAGGTTTTGCCAGCAGCTGCTCAGAAGGGAGCACAGTTGCAGGAGCCCCTCACTCTGTGCAGGGCTCCTGGTTCTGGCATCCTTTACCTGGTGCAGTGCTAAGTGCAAGCAGAGCAAAAGCGCTCACTGACCCCTTCCCTGTGGGTGGGTGGTCCTCCGTGTCTCTGCCTTTCTCTTGAACCAGCAAGTTTAATTTTGTTGCAGGGTAGCGATTTGTCGGCAGCCGGCCTGGTTTGGTTCCCACCTAGTCTTGGTGTCAGCTGTATTTGTTCTCCCACCATATGGAATTGTCTTAACAGGAAGATGATTTGATGGCAGAGCTTTTTTTCCTGCCATGAAAGAAAACCCCGTTGTAAAAACTCTTTCGCTTCTCTTATATCACTCTGCCAGACTGAAAAGATTTTCTCTCTTCTGTAGACACCATTATATTTTGACAATAAAATTCCTGCTATGTGAGCCAGAAACGTAATGACAACTCGCTCAGTAAAATAGTTGCATGTTGTTTTTTTATACCAAGCGGTTGAACTATATTGCTCTTTCTGGGCAACTACTAGGCTTGAGGCAAGTTGGAGTTAGGGCTGGCTGGTGGCAAGTGGATTGCTCAGCGTGGTCCATGGCTGCCTGAGACTGGTACTGGGCTGTCAGCAGCTCCTTGGCTTAAACAAGAATGTGGGAGGAATAATAATAATAATAATAATAATGTATTTATTTCTTACCCGCCTCTCCCTCTGGATCGAGGCAGGGAACAACATTAAATACAAAACAGCATAAAATACATGACACTGATTAAAAACATATAAAACTAATGAATTATTAAAAACATATAAAACTAATCCCCTCCCCTCCCCTGGAGTGCCTGAAAGGAGAGCGCAGTGCCTTTAGACTCTGATTTTGCCCTGTTTCCCTGCCTTAACCCGAAACAGCCTTTTAAATTAGAGTTAAGGAAAAGCAACGAACAAAATAAAGCAGGAGAGTAAGTTGTCACCTTGTACCTGGCCACCTGTAGTGACCTGAGACCTGCTGTTTGTGGATCCTCTGCACACGCAGGCGCAGCGGGGCACATGGAATAAGCGGGTTTTGCCTCTCCTGGGAGAAGCCCACCTTGCACTGGGGACCCTGCGAGTTCGGGAGAGGAGTGCCTGAGCTCCAGGTAGCTGCTTGAGTCGGCCTTCTCCACAGTGGAGGGCCCTAAATAAATACAGGACTTCATGACAGGCAGTTCTGGGAACTGTCAGGCCCTGGTGGTAGAGGCTTAATGCGGGACATTCTTTAATCTGCTGTAGAAGTGCGAAGCATGGCTCTTGTTTATTCAGCTGAAGTTCAGAGGCTGCCATCTCGTGGTGTTTCTCCTGAGAGACCAGTTAAGGAATTTCAGGAGGTTCCAGCCACACACTTTTGCCTGCTGCTTTGAACCATAATCTCTGTCTTTGTTCAAAGATGCTTTGCTTGCACGCACACACACACAAACACCCACCCACACTCGCACACCCACACACCCACACGTGTGCTTATTCCTTGTTTTGGAAAGGATCTCTGTGTCAGAGTTATGGCGAAGGTGGCCTGGATAATGAGGCAGTGTAAATTTATTTATTTATTGCATTATGATATCGCCCAATAGCCGAAGCTCTCTGGGCATTTTACAAAGATTAAAACCATAAAAACCATTCAAAATATAAAACTACAATAGTACAAAAATACAGTGTAAGAACACAAGCAGGATAAAACCAAGCAGCGATACAAAAATGAATGCCAAATGAATGCCAATTTAAAATACAGATTTAAAACAGCAAGGTTAAAAATCAAACCGAAGAACTGTGAAAAGACTGAGAAAATAAAAAGGTCTTCTTCACCTGGCATCGAAAAGGGTATAATGTAGGTGCCAGGCGAACCTCTGGGGAGCTCCTTCCACAGCTGGGAATGGGCCACTGCAGTACCATGTAACTTTCCAGCCATTGGTCTGGGCTGTCTGTGTCACCTCTTCCCATCCTGCTGCCTGCCTTTCCATAGTTAGAGTAGGTAGGTTCCTCCTCTTGAGGCGCTTAATCCCCCACATCTGTAGTTACTCGCATGCCATTCTGAGTTGTACGGTTCTTACTCTGTACACCGCCTTGAGGGTTTTACTTTTAAGGGGGCCTAAAACATGATTTTAAATAAAAGATACATTTTAAAAATTGCTCTAAAGACTTTGGGCCATGATCTTCCAAAGGCCTTATGCGGTCTTTGTGTAGAATGTGTCGTGTGCCACCAGGAGAATCCTACTGGTAACGGCTTTGGCTGGACCAAGAGTGTGGAGGAGCAGCCACGCCAGCGTGTGTATGCAGAGGAGTTTCAAGCCTCCAGGCATATGGCTAAGTATAAACGCTCCTCGGCTTCCCTGAATTCCTGTGTATCACTGGGCTTAATGCCATGGGCCGAGACTACCAGATGCCACCTGGGCTGTGATACCAGCCTGCTTATTAAATGTTTATTGCACAGCTCCTGATCATCTGCCCCCTGCAGCTTAAGGCACAGTCCTGTTGTCACCTCCTTCATGCCTGAAGGGTGGCTGTTCTCTGTGAAGTTGCCTCCCACTGGGGCCATCCCAACTGCTTGCGGTCAGTGGTGGTGCTACTGCAGAGTGTCTCTCATCTCCTGTTCTGTTCTTGTTACAGAGTGGAAACAGCTTCCATGTTTTTGACCAAGGCCAGTTTGCCAAGGAGGTTCTTCCCAAATACTTCAAACACAACAACATGGCCAGCTTTGTACGGCAGCTGAACATGTGTAAGTATAAATCCCTTCATGGGCCCAGGGTTTGCCATGATGGCCCTCGTTCCCCTGTCTTCAGAAGTCCCTTGCGTGGCTAGGAGGGAGGTGGAAAGAGGGTAGCTTGGCAGTGCATGGGGTGGGGTGTGCAGTAGTTCTAGACGTGAGCTCTGCTATGGCAGTGAGCAGAAGGTCAATCCTCAGGTGTTTGGTACTTCAACTCCCAGAACCCCCTGCCAGCATGGGCAGTGGTCAGGAATGCTGGGAGTTGAAGTCCAAAGCATCTGGAGATGTGTTTTCTACTTTCTCCTGTTCGATTCTGTTGGGGCTTTTCAGACTGCCCTTATACTTGCAAAGTTCTTAATTCTCTTCCCCTTTCAAGAATTTCACCTTAA
Organism: Anniella stebbinsi; assembly: GCA_029215795.1. NCBI lineage: Eukaryota > Metazoa > Chordata > Lepidosauria > Squamata > Anniellidae > Anniella > Anniella stebbinsi. The sequence continues at coordinate 118,976,766 of JARDYH010000006.1, read as the reverse complement.
ATAAATAAAAAAACTTGGAAAACGTTACTGCGCCAGGATCTCCTTCCTGCTCCTGAACCTACTGCTGATCAGCTGCCCAGCGGGGAGGAAAAGGAGAGAAGAGTTGCTTCCTGGCCCCAGTCTTCTTCCGCCCACCCAGACCTTTCCCCTTTGCTTCCTCTGTCACTCCGCTCCAGCCTCTGCCCTCGCTATTTCTCTCCTTTTCCCGTCCCTAGCCACCTTCTTTCTCTCCCTTCCTAGCCATTAGCCCTTCTTTGTATTGTTTTGGTATTGGTGTAGTTTCTATACTGTTGCACTCATGTCCTGCTTGTGGGTCTCCTGCCAACAGCTGGTTGGGCCACTGTGTGAAGCGAATGCTGGGCAAGATACGAGGTTCTTCCTATGTTCTTAAATTGTTTTTAAATAGTGTATTTTAAATATATTTGCTTGTTTTATTTATTTATTTATTTATTTATTACATTTGTATACCGCCCCATAGCCGAAGCTCTCTGGGCGGTTTACATAGGATTAAAAACAATTAAAAACAATATTCAAAAATTAAAACAGCAAAAACATACAACATACACACAATCTGTACATTTAAAAACCACTTCAACACTTCAAAAAACTACAAAAACAAAACAAAACAAACCCAGGCTCCTCAGATATTGCCAAATGCCTGAGAGAAGAGGAAAGTCTTGACCTGGCGCCGAAAAGATAACAATGTTGGCGCCAGGCGGGCCTCGTCAGGGAGATCGTTCCACAATTGGGGAGCCACCACAGAGAAGGCCCTCTCTCTTGTTGCCAACCTCCGAGCTTCCCTCGGAGGAGGCACTCGGAGGAGGGCCTTAGATGTTGAACGTAGTGTTCGGGTAGGTTCATGTCGGGAAAGGCGTTCCATCAGGTATTGTGGTCCCAAGCCGTATAAGGCTTTATAGGTTAAAACCAGCACCTTGAACCGGGCTTGGAAACATACAGGCAGCCAATGCAAGCGGGCCAGAGTAGGTCTTATATGTTCGAACCTACTGGTTCCAGTTATCAATCTGGCCGCTGCATTTTGCACAAGCTTTAGCTTCCGAACCACCTTCAAAGGCAGCCCCACGTAGAGTGAATTGCAGTAATCTAATTTGGAGGTTACCAGAGCATGGACAACTGAAGCCAGGTTATCCCTGTCCAGATAGGGACGTAGCTGGGCCACCAACCGAAGTTGGTAGAAGGCACTCCGTGCCACTGAGGCCACCTGCGCCGAACCCCCAAGCTACGAACCCGCTCCTTCAAGGGGAGTGCAACCCCATCCAGAACAGGTTGAACACCCTCCATCCGGTCAGCGGAACCACCCACCAACAGCGTCTCAGTCTTGTCTGGATTGAGTTTCAGTTTATTAGCCCTCATCCAGTCCATTGTCGCAGCCAGGCACTGGTTCAGCACATCCACAGCCTCACCTGATGAAGATGAAAAGGAGAAATAGAGCTGCGTGTCATCAGCGTACTGATGACAGCGCACTCCAAAACTCTGGATGACTGCACTCAACGGTTTCATGTAGATATTGAACAGCATGGGGGACAAAACTGACCCCTGCGGAACCCCATACTGGAGAATCCACAGGGCCGAGCAATGTTCCCCAAGCACCACCTTCTGGAGCCGACCCACCAAGTAGGAGCGGAACCACTGCAATGCAGTGCCTCCCACTCCCAACTCAGCCAGTCGTCCCAGAAGGATACCATGGTCGATGGTATCGAAAGCCGCTGAGAGATCAAGGAGAATCAACAGAGTCACACTCCCCCTGTCTTTCTCCCGACATAGGTCATCATACAGGGCGACCAAGGCTGTTTCCGTACCAAAACCAGGCCTGAAACCCGACTGAAATGGATCCAGATAATCAGTCTCATCCAAGAGTGCCTGGAGCTGGCTCGCAACCACCCGCTCCAGGACCTTGCCTTGTTTTATTCAAATGTGTTTGTTTTGTTCTGTTGTTTTCAGCAGTGTTTTAATATTGTATTTAAATTTGGTTTTTAAAATTTGCATATGAACCGCTTGGAGACTTCTACTATTAAGCGGTATACAGGTATTATTATGAATAAATAAATAAATAAATAAGAGAACAATCCTATGGCCGCTAGACAACGTCTGTGGGGCCATAGGAATTTTTGGACTCCTGGATCCAAGGCCGGAGTCTGAGCTCTGACCTTGGACTAAGGGGTCTGAGCTCCCCGCCCCATCGCTGGCGGCACAGAGAAAACCATGTTGCGAGCTCAGAGAGGAGGAAACAGAGCCCTGCCAGGGGGTGGGGGAGGGGAGGGGGTGGCTCAGACCCTTGGGGGAGAGTCTTTGCATCCTGACATTGTCATATTTTGGTGGGCACGTGGGGGAGGGCCTTCTCCCTAGTGACTCTGGAACTCCCTACCCAGGCAGATCTGCTGTGCCCCCTTCCTGATGGCATTTCATCATTAACTGAAAACCATTGGGCTCAGCAGACTCGCCCTTTAAAAAACATTACCATGTAAAATGTGTGTGTTCGTGCAGTTTGTTTTTGTATGTAGTATCTGTTTTGCCTTGTCAGTTGTAAGCCACCTTGTGGTTTGTTAAGTGATAAAAAGGCAGGATGGAGGTGCTTTGAAGAAGCATTTTTCCTCATATGCACCGTGAAAGATTTCTTAGCCTTTGCTGATTGCTAACAGCATTATTACCTCTCGTCCTCTTCGGTATTTTTCCGCAAAATTTTCTCTATATTCTTGCATGTTGAGCATAACATCAAATCTCATTCATCTTCTTAGCTTAACGTATTTTGAAAAGCCTGTGCCAGTGCCAACCGTGCCAGTGCCGTTACCTGGCTGCTATTTGTGTTAATAAATAGTTACCCTATCTAATATATTTTGAGGGTTGCCTTCTTTTGCAGGACATGGCCCCAAACCCCCCAGCAAACTGGATTACAAGAAGTCTGTCAGGGAGGGATGAATGTCTCATCATAGGAGACATTCTTAAAAGGAGGAGACAGATTCATGGAGAATTAGATCTGTGGAACAGTTAGCAGCTATGAACACCGAAACTCCATATTCAGAGATGGTATCCTTTGCAGTCCCAAATGCCAGGGACTAGCGTGATGCCCGTAGCTGCCAGTGAGCTTCAGCAGTGCTCAGTCTGATGGCTCTGGGGGAAAGACATTGGTCTAGGCGAACCTTGGCCTGTTTCGTGACTACTGCTTTCCTCTGGAAGGGATGCCGTACATTTTGGGAACTGAGATAGTTTGCTCCCGAAGCAGTGATATGCTACTTTGTGTGACTTAGGAGAATCGGTGCATTACAGCGTTACGTAGTGTGCAAGCTCAGCAAATCCTGGTTTCTGCTCCTGAAACTGGAGGAAAGCAGAGCCTTGGAGGTTGGGGGTCCGGTTGGCTCTGCAAGCCTACGCTGTGCATGAAATGCAGGTGATCTTCTCAAACGTTCCCATGATCTTGTTGCTGACACAATCCATTTCCTTGCCTTTCAGATGGCTTCCGGAAGGTGATTCACATTGAGCAGGGTGGTCTGGTAAAGCCAGAGAAGGATGACACTGAGTTCCAGCACCCGTACTTCCTGCGTGGCCAGGAGCATCTCCTGGAAAACATCAAGAGGAAAGTCACTAATGTAAGTCTGCACTACCAGTTTCTGTTCCAAATTCACAGGAGCTCCTGAGGAGCTACCTGGAAGGGGAGGGAAGCTGCACTATTTCTGCAAGTCAGTACCTGCCTGGGTGCTGGAGAGAGAGAGAGGTTCCACCTCTTTATTTTTCAGTGTCCCTTTGGCTTCTGGCTTTGCTGGGCAGCTGTTCAAATTGTCCAGCTAAAGGGGGCTGTAATAAGCAACTGGGTGGCTTTTTTGTGCAGAAGGAAGGTGCTGAAGCCATGGTGGCCTCTCTTGTAGTACTGGGGCTTCTGCCAGCAAAGAGACGGCTTTGCTGAGCAGCTTGGAAGTGGCTTAAGTCCCGTCTGTGGCTTGGCTGAATCATCCTCGAGGATGTATTTACATCTCATGTCATGTTATCCCGAGCACTCCTCTGGAGCTTAGAACGCTATGTGAATAAGCCTGTAAGTTCTCAGCATGCGCACATTTTGCAATCTGCCAGCTTTCCTAGTGTCTCCACAGTGTTGGCCTTATCTGCATTATTTGCATGTGTTTGGAGACTTTGATTTAATTTCATAAGAAGCCACATTTCCAAATGATTCACTGAAAGCAGCAGGTAGTTTTCTGTTTTAAAAAAGAAATGAATTGTTCCTCCTAGCAGAGCTGTGCAAAACCCTTGCCCGCTCCTACCACCACACATACCACTGTTCAGCCCTTTCGGTGTTTGATACTTCTTCAAGCGGTGCCCACACAATGCCAAGCTTCTCTGTAACCCGGAGACTTGCTTTTTAAAAGCTTTCAATAAAAGCCGAATTTCTTAAAGGTAGATTCCGTGCCAGCTGCAAAGTTCCTTGTCTAGCAGTGGGATCATGCACACTTGCAATACACACAGCCCTGTCCAGAAAGCTCTTAATGAACTTCGCTAGAAATCCAAGAATGTGTCACTCCTTGGTATGCAGGAGCTGAGGTTGAACGGTAGGGGAGCAGTGCATGCTGGGAAACATAAGCAAAGAAAAGTACATTTAAAATGTACAGTGGTGACCTTTTAGTGTACCAAAAGCACTCGCATGCTCTGTTGACAAACTGGAGTGATTCAAACATCAAAGTGCCATTCAGATTTGGGGCTGCCTCAGAAGCTGCTGTTGGCCGAGGAGTGCACCTTCAGCTTTGTTGGACTCTGGCTCCAGCCCTTCTTGAGAAGGGACAGCGCACCCTCTGCCTGTGCTGTTGAGCCATATTTTTCCCCCTTTGGAAGTCATGGATCACAGTAAGGGATGCATATCCCTCTCTGCCTCCAGGTGTCTGGCATAAAGAATGAAGATATCAAGGTTCGCCAGGACAGCGTGACCAAGCTGTTGACTGACGTCCAGGTGATGAAGGGCAAGCAGGAGAGCATGGACTCCAAGCTGATAGCTATGAAGCAGTATGTATGCAAGGGGCAGGGGGTGAATGTGGGGCTAGCTGTGCTTAGGGGGCACGCTGGCGGGGGAGAATCTCCCTGCTCAGTGTTCTAGCACCCTCTGCTGGCAAGTAACATGTCGGCCATCTCATTGCTGCAGCAGTTGAAATCACTACTTGGCTTTTGTCTTGATTCTCTGATCAGGCTTGTTAAGTGTCTGTACCACCTTTGATTCCATCAGACATCAGAATAATAAATAGCTACAATATCAATTCTTAGATTGAAAATTTGCAAGTGAGACGCTTAGCACAACAGGAGGCCTGTAACGTTACCCCATATAATATAGATAGATAGACCGGTAGATACTAATTCGTTCTCGTTTGGGATGGAGCAAGCTCCAAAGGCCAAAACGGAAGTTCCCTCGGTCTTAAACAGCAAGGAAATTCATATGAGAAAATTAATTAGTTAATTTTTACTGATCCTACACTGTTGAGGGCCTTAAAGGTTCAAACTGGCACCTTGATATATTGCTTCAATCTATCCTGGCAACTGGTGCAACTGAGTCAGAGTTCGTCAGCCAAAGAGGCAAATGCTGTTCTTCCCTGCTTTTCTTGTTTTTTAAAGGAAAGAGGGAAAAGTAGGTCACGTAAAGCAATGCATTAGACGTCCGTGTGCCTCCAAAGTTGCTGTGCGTGGCCTGCACTCCAGTCCCAAGCAAGGGTGGTTGTTGGCCCATCTTGCCCCTGGGCACACATAGTTTTCCCCTCCTTTTGAATGTCAGGATTCTTGAGAGCTTGAAAGAGGGATTTCAACCTTTCCCTTAAACAGGGATTCCCAAACTTTATTATAGCAAGCCCCATTTGATTTAAAGTATGGATTGGTTAGACTTCTCTGAACCCAAGATGCAATGAAACCATAGCACATTGGCTGATGCCCAAACTCACCCAGTTAAGCACAAGCAGAAAGGAAGCATGCGGCAGACAGGTGGTGGCCGGTGGTTTGCTGCTTTCTGGCTTAGTCTCGCGCAACTGGGTGTGGGGAGACCAGGGGTGGAGTTTGTGCCAGTCCCATGTGGAACATGGTGACTCTATATGAGGCGTTGAGGAGGCCCTTAATCTGTTTTTATTTCATTACTGTATTTATATAGCTTCCTTGTAACAGACGTTTTCTGAGCAACTCACAAACAAATAAAGCCTTAATGCCCAGTATAAAACTATTACAGCGAAAAACAATTAAGCACAAATTTTAAATTGAGTAGCCCCTGTTGTTGTTTATAAGGTCAATAAAAAAGTCTTCATCTGTAGCCAAACAGACCATAAAGGTGGCGCCAGGCCTCTCATTTCTGAATGCCAGGTGCTAGGCCTCCCAGAATAGGCTCTTCCACAACTGGGGTGCCAACCACCCAAAGGCTCTGTCTCTAGTATTACCCATCTCAGCTCAGTTGGGGGGGGGGGCACTTGGAGCAGAGCCTCTCCAGGAGATGTTTAAGTTGAAATAGACACGTATGGAGAAGGCATTCTGGCGGGTAACCCAGTCCCAACCAGCACTTTAAATTGGGCCTGGAAACAGCCTAGGTGGTGGTGGTGGTGCGTCTGACAGGGCTTAATGTGGTCCCCATACCCAGTTCATAATCTTTCAGCTCTATTCTGGCCCAACTGCAGAGTCTGAACTGTTTCGAAATGCATCCCCACGTACAACCCATGGCAGCGGTTTACATGGCAGGTTACTGAGGCCTGGGTAAGCGTGGAAACCAGGCTACCTCCATCCAGCTGTGACCGCAACTGGCATCTGAGCTGAAGGTGTTGAGCCGCAGAGGTCACTTGAGCCTTGATGGCAGTGCCGCATCCAACGAGCACCCCCCTGGCTGCAAGCCTGATCCTTTAGTGGAAGTGTGACGCCATCTAGAACAGGCTGAACACCATGCACCCAGGTGGCTGAGCCACCAACCAGCAGTACTGTTACCGTGTCTGGATTGAGCCTCGTTTTAGTCACCCTCATCCAGTCCATTGCCTCTTCCTTAACCCACTCACTTAAGGGCTGAAGGGAAGAGTGTTGGAGGACGTAGCTTCAGGCTGGGCCTGGGTGTCAGCACTTGGCCCAGTGAAGTTCTGCTTCAAACTTTCTGCAGCTGTGGCGGATGGCTCACATCAGTGGGTGTGAACACGAAGGCTAAGTTTTGCAAATTGCACTTTTCCGGGAAGATTAGTCAGTGCTGTTAAGCAGTCCCTCCCCCCCTTCCTGTGTTATGGCTGCTGTGGTATCTCTCCTGGCAGCGTGTGCCCAGATGTTGCGTTGCCAGGATGGGGACTTTTCTCCCTCAAGCCATACATAGTTACTCCTCGCCCATGGAATGTGGAGCATCCTGGCCACTGTACATCTTGATTCCTTGCGTCATCTCATCTGGTGGCCTTCTTTAGGGATTTTTTGGGTGTTTTTTTTTTTTTTTTTTTTTTTTTGCTGAACCACTTGATCCCGCTTGCAGTAGAAGAATGTTCCAGATGGCATCCTTCCCAGGCTTTGTCCTGGCCTTCTTCCTCACGCCAAGGAGAAATCGTGAGCCAAGAGCAGGGCTTGCAGGTCCTCTGTCTGTCCACACAGTTGTGCTGCAGCAGTGAATGATGTGGTAAAAACTACCTCCAAAGACATTGGGCTTCCTGTTGTATTTAAAATGACGTTCTGGCCCTTAGCTGCAAAGAAATCTTCTTAAGATTGCACCTGGCATTCTCTCCCTCAAACCTTAGAATTCAAAGTCGATTGGAGCAAAATGCCCAGCCATCAGAGGCGGAGGGCTCCAGCGGCATCCCGACTGTGTCTCCAGCAGAAGAACTTTCAGTGAATTATTCTTTTTCAGAATCTGACTTGTCTTGGTTTAATAGGACATGAATTGCGAGGGTACAAAGTGCCCCACAACCTTCATGTAGGCTGGAATGATGAAGAAGCTTTGGGGACACTTTCTTCTGTCCCTCGGGGGTTCGTAGCCTGCCATGTCCTGAGTTCACCTGTGAAGTGCTGAGGGCGGGGGAGGGGGCTTCCCCAGTTCATGCTATGCCTTTGCTACAAATGTCAGACTAGGGGCCTCTTGAGAGGCTGCAAAGCCCTTGGCTCTGGGAGTGACGGCGTAGTGGTGGTGGTGGGATCTGAGCCTCTCAGCTGTGCCCACAGCATCAGCTGCAGTTTCTAGCCGTCCTTTTATCATCCCTGAAGAGAGTTGCCGGCCCCAGTGTGTGCCGTCTCTGGGGCGCCCCACAAGTGCACCTGGCTGGGAGCCAGCTGTGCGGAGGCTCATTGGCTGTGCTTTGGCTTGGGCGAATCCAGCCCGAGGCTGCTTGTAACTGGCTCTTTAGGGCCCTCTCAGGGCTTCCGTCGCTGACTCTTCTTAGCTGCTCCTGCAGATCACTGAAAAGACAGCAGGAAGTGATGGAGCTCTGCTCCATGCTGTGGGCGCCAAAGAACTGCTGCTATGTAACCTCAGCGAGGGAAGCTAAAGAGAGGGAGCGGATTTGGCCTGAACTCAGACAAACGGAAGCAATTGGTCAAACCAGCATCCCCTTCATTGCTGGCTGAGCATTGGCCTGGCTGGGATGTTCCTTCCCAGGAGCCTTAGCGGCAGCAGCAGCAGCAGCAGCAGCAGCAGCAGCAGCAGCTCTGTGGCCGAATTGGACACTTGTTTGGTTGATCAGAAAAGCTCAACGTTCTTGCTCCCTCCTCCTCCCTACCCCCTTTGAAGGGGGGGGGGTAAAGTATTTGGAGCGAAAGGTGCAGTAGCTGACACAAGAGGAATGAGAATGCTGGGCTTTGGAGCACTGAATTCAGATCCTGCCTTGATTGTAGTCAAAGCCTTCTCTTTAAAAAGGAGATATATTATCTGCCAATAAAGTGCACAAGTAAAGGTTGACAACATGACGCTGCTTGTGGCACACGAGGTTCTGTAGAAGTACTTAATCATAACGAACTGTTCATCGTAAAGCCAGAACGACACGCAGACTTCTGTTGAGGAAGCCGGTGGGTGTGGGGGCCTGAAGCTGGCAGTTCATCGCTTTAGAAAATCTCTCTCTCGGCCTTCAGAGCTCCAGCTTCCGCTAACCTCTGTTTCCCCTTCCTGCGTTTTCATTTGTTTTGGATCCCCTAACCACCTCCTAAAAATGGAATCTGTGAGCCAGAAGCTTCCTTTCAGGGATATTTGTGTTAGTCTGGAACAGTTGTGGTTTTAAATCTGATCTCTCCCTTTAAAACACTGCTGTTGGCTCTTTTGTTGCGCAGCACGTACTGTTTGAGGTTAATGTCTCCCAGTCCAACCTGGAAATGCTTTTTGGGGACCTGGGAAGCCAGCCGCTTGTCAAAGGCTGGAGCCATGGCCTTAGGCCTGCTTTCAGCTCCTGCTGCCACTTGGGTTGTCGCTGAGGGATGTTGGAAAAATTGCTGCTGATGCCCAAGAAGCCACGTCCGCTGTGCACGCATTGCCCTCGGCTGTAAATGAGTCATTGCAAGGCTTGTTCAACGCTGTGCACTCCGGGTGCTTTCGGAGGGTCACTAGCCCATTTATTCTGGCACTGAGTTGAAAGTACAGCTTCAGATAGGATGCTTCTTTGAGGCTGTCAAAAGCGAGGGCATGAATCTCATCTTGAATGCGAGTTTGTCAGAAAGGGCGCCTCCGTTTTCTTCAGTGTGGGAACCTGGACTAGAGGGTATTCCTTAGCTAGAGTAATACACCGGAGCCAAAATGGGTTTAACATGCTGTACAAATCCCATCAGCCCTGTGGAAGGTTCAGATCAGTAAGGCAGGGGCATCGTTTCCATTCGTCTTGCCTGGTCTCAAGTTTGCTGCGGTAGCTTTGCAATGGAAGACACGTGGTTAGGTTTGGCGAACAGTGTGGGAAACCATCCTTTGTGGGATCTTCCATTTCTGGTGGCCGGCACGACATGATGCCTCCCTTTTCAGGCACACTGATTTCATGGGGTTGGGGGGGGGGGGGTGTAATTTGCTATTAAAGCTGTAGCTGGTCTATAATTGTTTTTAATCCTATGTAAACCGCCCAGAGAGCTTCGGCTATGGGGCGGTATACAAATGTAATAAATAAATAAATAGATGACATTGGCTCCATCTACCATCGCCCAGGCGCTGTGCCCAATCGCTGCACACAGGCCAGGCCTTTCGGTGGCTTGTAGACTATGTCGATGGAGAGGCTCTCCGTTCTTGGGCTTCCTTTGATGAGCTCGTTCAGGGAGGGAAGGTGGGAGCGAGTGATCCTGCCACTCGCGCTGGATACGGCCGGCCCCTGTGTCCCTGCAGACCTTTCCTTCCGTGCGGGAAAGAGGGGCAGGAGCCTGTTGCTTCTCTGCCGATTGGGTCTGCTGGGGCCCATTGGGAGCCGGAGTGTATCCGTCAGCTTAATTCTAAACAGATTGCAGAGAAAAGGGGCCAACCAGGGCGGGTGCACCTGTGTTCATCGGCGCACTCCCCCAGCTGCCTTTGGGGGCTCCGTTTAGCTTGGCTCGGCGCATGAAGCTCTGCCGTTGGGATGCCGCGAGTACTTCCTCCTGGCCAGACTGCGTTTACAAGGCCCTGCCGTTTTTACAAGGCCCCCGTTGCCCACAGAACGTCGAGGTTTAAAATTTCTCCTGGTAAAAATAAATTCAAACAGACACCCTTATCTGGCCTTCTGCCGCGCTGTTCTTCCCCTCCGCCAGGATTAGTTTACCTTATGCACCGGCACCTCTCCTTTGCCACGCACCCCCCCCCCCCCGCCCACCCGCCCTGCTAAATCATACCAAATATAATAATTTTGACCCGTGTTGCTCTCTTTATGGGTTCACGGTTCCAAAAGCAACAATATATATTATCCTTTTGACACTCACCAGAGGGATATTTTGCATTGGAACATTTGCTGAAAAGATTGCGTCTGTCAGTAAGAGGCCCGAGAAAAGCTGAGCTCGGGACTACTGGAGCCAGTGAGGGGATGGCCAAGCTCGAGTCGCCGTCCTCGGAAATGCCTCGTTAGCAGAAGCTGCTGGCCTGCAGGGACCAAGGGGCTTTGACTGAAGGAGGTCTTGAAATTAGGCCTAGGCTTGGAGGCAGGAGCTGCAGAAGGCTCCTCCCACGCCCCTTTTGTCCTCCTGCATGCATTTTTGGAGCAATCTTTGGTTTAAGCTGTGGGGGTGGGGAAGGAGACCCTACTCCGAGTGGTGCAGCCCTACAGCCTGTAAGGACCTCTTCTGTGAAGCTGCCAGGCAGCGACTTCTCAGGATGGTGTGCCGTGCTCCATTATGGGCTTGGAATTCCTTGATTGCAGCCCTTAAGTGCGGAAGAGCGGGGAGAGGCTGGGTGAGGGTCAGGCTGGCTCCCCCTGATGATAGGGGGAAAGGGGGCTGGAGATAAACACCAGGAGGGTAGCCCTTTATATAGAAGTGCTGCTTCTGTGCTTCATCAGAGCGTGCTCACGGGTGGCATTACATGGAACCAGCCACGGGTTCAATAAGTCCTTCGGTTAATTCAAGGTGTCTAGAGACGGACAGTGTACTGTGTTTGGGGTGGCGGATAGGAGGTGTATGCATACATTTGCAGATTTAAAAATAGAAAAGCAGTATTTATTTATACTTATTAAAGCATTTGTATCCCACCCTATTTCACTAGGATCTCAGAGCGGTGTACAAATAAAATCAGAACAATGTAGAACAATAAATATGCACAGCTAAAAATGTATTAAATGATTAGCAAGCTACAACCAGTGGAAAAGTTTAAAAGCAATAAGAACAATTAAAGCTATGTGCATCCTTGGAGAATTTTAGCTTTCAAAGGCTTCAGTACATATTTCCCGATTGGTTATTCTGTTCTATTATTTTCACTCTTAGCCAAACTTCTACGATGAAAGCGGTCGATCCCTTGCACATCAAGCGCCTTCCCGCGTGTTTGGGGCAGGGGCACCACAATTGTGAAGGCCCCTCATCCCGCTCACCCTCCCCTGCCCCGGGGGCATCCAGAGGAAGGAGTCTGAAGATGACCAGAGTACAGAGGCAGGGTGATGTCGGAGCAAGCCAGGCATAGTCTCAACCTGGTGTTCTCCAGATATTTTGGACTACAGCTCCCATAAGCACCCAACCAACATGGCCAATGGTCAGGGTTATGTGAGTTGTAGTCCAAAACATCTGGAGGACACCGTGTTGAGTAAGTGCTTCCTCAGTCCCAAGCTGTGTAGGACCTTAAAGGTCCATGGCAATACTTTGAATTGTGCTCAGACACCAAGTAGGACCCAATAACCAGCGTGTTGTGCTACCAGTTGCTAGCCCAGCCCTGGCGTCTTGGAGTAACTGTAGTTTTCAAGCAGTCTCCGAAGGCAGCCCTACCTACAATACATTGCAGTAGTTCAATCAGCAGGTTACCCGCATGTGCAATATTGGGGATGGGCCCCTCTGTGACGGGAGCCATCTGGTCCCCCAATGACAAAGTTGGATCTTTGAGCACATCCGGACTGTGAACCCTCTCCTTGAAGGGGAGTGCAGCGACACCTCCCAGGGCCCACAACCCACTCAGGACTGAGTTCCAGATCAGGATTCCTGATGCGAAAGAGGCAAGGAGTGCAAAGGCCAGCGATGCTGTAGTTGGCTGTTCTCTTTGTGTGTGACAGGAGGTGGTGGTGGTGGTGGTGGTGGCGGTGTGTGTGTGTGTGTGTGTGTGTGTGTGTGTGTGTGTGTGTACAATGGGAGAGATTTGGTAAGGAGGGAGAAACAGTTCCGGCATCTTGGCTATCACTGTGGAACCCAGGCTTACGGAGACACCCTGGGTTCTCTTCGTGCTATTTCACCCTTTTTACTACATGCATGATGCCGTAGATACAGAAGAACCCTTGAAGGAACCTTGCTGCCTCGGGAAACATCCACCTCTTCCTCATTGCAGCCCGCCGGGTGCTCCTGGCAAGCCCACAAGCAGCATGGAGGCACTTGGCACCCTAATCCCCGCTCCCCCTGGCACCTCTGGCAGCAGCTGGTCGTTCAGAGGACTCTTCTGCTCTTGAATGTGGAGGTTCCATTTAGTTCTTGTGGCTCACGGCAGTTGAGAGGCCTTGCAGTGACCCCAGAGCCTTCTTGCTCCTGGCTACCTTCTGCCTGATGAGGGAAGGATTTGCCTCCCCTGCCTCGCCTCCCCTGCCTCGCCTCGCCTCCCCTGCCTCGCCTCCCCTCGCCTCCCCTCGCCTCCCCTCGCCTCCCCTCGCCTCCCCTCGCCTCCCCTCGCCTCCCCTCGCCTCCCCTGCCTCGCCTCCCCTGCCTCGCCTCCCCTGCCTCGCCTCCCCTGCCCCGCCTCGCCTCCCCTGCCTCCCCTGCCTCCCCTGCCTCGCCTCCCCTGCCTCCCCTGCCTCGCCTCGCCTTGCCTCGCCTTCCCCTTGCCTCGCCTTCCCCTTGCCTCGCCTTCCCCTTGCCTCGCCTTCCCCTTGCCTCGCCTTCCCCTTGCCTCGCCTCCCCTTGCCTCGCCTTCCCTTCCCTTGCCTTGCCTTCCCTGCCTTGCCATCGCATTTGCGGCTCTGCCAACGGCCGTGTCTAGCTGCTGTGCTGGGCGTGGCCAATGGTCCGATGGCGCCTGGAGACCGCAGTGGCTCAGCCTTCTTTCTACATGAGGGGATGTGCTGCCAGCCTTGTAGCAGCGCAGTGGGACCCGGAACCCCCCCCCTCCGAGATGCTTCCTGGATCTTGGCCAGTGCTGCTCCTTCCAGGGCTAGTGGGGTGCTGATACGTCCCATAGAATCCCCAACCCCACCCCGCTTGAATTCCTGGCTTCTCCGTGCTTTGCAAGCAGTGACCTGTCAAAATGAGGAGTGATGGGAGCATAAGAAGCCTCCTGCAAGCCCCCACCCCCATCACAGCAGGGGCCATTTAAATTGCCCCGCCCCCTTCAGAGGAGATGCCCACCTTTCTCTTCCCTGCGTGGAAGCAGAGCCTGTGCTTGGTCCCCATTTTCCCCTCCTGTTCTTTCTACAACTGTTGCCTCGTTTGCCTTTGGGGCTACGGGGTTGTCCAGTTGCCAAATCCACCGTCTTGGAAGCTACCGGTGCAGTTGGCAGCTCACCTTCATGGCTTGATCCCTATGCAAAGGGAGGCTCTGACACTGCCACGGCTCTGCTGCGTTGGGCTGCAAGGAGGCTGTTGCAGAGCAAGCAGCTGCCTGAGATTTAGGAAGAGGCGCATCGTTGGCAAGGGCTGCACACGGGGAAGAAGGGACGCAAGGAGCCCTGGTGGCGGGAGGGGCCGGGCTTCTATCAAGGAGCCCGGGGCCTCCATGCTTGGAGGCGTCATAGGCTGCAGCATGCGCGTGGAGGAAGTGGCCTGGCTCCCTTTCCAGGGGGGTCTTGTTAATAAGGGCTCCGTCCTTAAGAGGATGGGAATGAAGGGTCAACGTTGCCCTGCCCTTTAGCCCCTCTCCCCGATTGCTTCCACCCTCCCCACGTTGTGCACGAAGAGGCAGAGGCTGTGCTGCTGCAGCCTCTCCTCCAGCCTTGCCGTGCTGAGGAAGGTGGCCAGGCAATTGTCTCGTCTGTCTCCACCCCCATCCACCCCCGCAATTCCCTTTCAGAAGAAACCAGGGTTCATGCCTCATCCCAGGTGTCTTGTTGGTTGCATCTGCAACGTCTAAGTGGAGGTAGCGGAAGCTTTTGGGTCTGAAAAGGGGCTCTAGTTCCCCAGCCTCTGTATGGCCGGGCTTGGGGGCGGGCAGGCAGCTGAGAGAGGCTCCTCATGCACCTCCGGCTGGCCTATCCCAGACCAAGGGGCCCAGGCTGCCTCCTGAGCCTGCACGAAGGGCCATGCCTCCCAAGGGCGGGCACAACACTTTGCCTTGCTGACGTGAAATGACTCCGGTCTGTTTTGCTGATCCAGCCTGAGGCAGAGACTGCAGCCCAGGCTTTTATGACCTCTAAATTAGGCTGCTGTAATGTGGCATGTTACAGCCTCCCTGTATAAAATGCTGCATGAATTCCAGCTGTTTCGACTGGTCGCGCCACAGTCTCTGCTTGCCCGTGGGGACTTTGCTGGCCCAGAGTCAACCGTCAGCTTAGTCTTGGAACTGCTTTGATGGGCTCTGAGCAAGGCGCTCAGTGTGATCTGTGTGTGATCTGTGTGTGTCTTCCCCACCCCCTTCCTCTTGTGCAGCTGTGCTTAGTCACTGTTTGAGATCATCTGAAGCTGGTTTTACTGGCCACAGGATTCCACAAGGTTAAGGACTTCTTCTCGAGCCTTCCTTTATGGGGGGCTCTGATGAGTAAGATGTTACCAGCTGTGGCCTGGGACAGTGCCAGGAAAATCTGTGCCTCGGGATGTCGGCTTGCTCATCAGCATGCTGAGACCTCTTCTCCTGCAGTAGCCATGCTGTTTGCCTCTTGCCCCAGGGGAGTAGCAGACACCGCTGGGGGAGCAGCCAGTCTGCCCCCCCCCACTCATCCCCTCTGGGGTGCCTATCCTAGCCACTTAAAGCCTGGATTGTCAGGCTCTCCTATAAGAGTTGAAGAGAGCTTGGCCCCTGTGCCCTCTGGTGTAAACCAAACAGTGGTTGGTTTCCTGACCCTATGCTGCCTCCATCTTACCTGGATTAAGTCTCAGCTTGTTTACTCAGCTCCAGCAGGGCCTATTCCAGAAAGTGCTGCTGGAAGGCTACAGCTCAGCCCTATGGCATTTGTGCTATGAGGTCCCACAGGGTTTTATCTCCTCTCCGACACTTTTTAACATTGACAAAAGACTGATGTGAGAGATTAGTAGGAGATTTGGAGTGAGGTGACAACGCCGTCAGTATGCTGATGACACCCAATTCTATTTTCTTCCCTTGCATGTCACCTTGAGAGCTTTTAGCTATACGGGAACTCATACATTTTAGAAATAAATAAAATTGGATTCAGGTGAGGCAATGAAAGTGCTGATCCGGTGCCTGGAGTGGGCGAGGGACAATAAACTGAAACTCTGTCCTGAAAAGGTGGAGGATTTGTAGGTAGGGAGATGGTGTTCAGCCTGTTCTGGAAAGGTTTGCATTCCTTCATGAGCAGAGATAGGGGTTTTTTTTTTAATCCTGAGGACCACCTTCTGAGGCCTGTGGACCAGCACTGGGTGCCCTCCTGCTGGAAGAAAACGGTGGGTGGGGAGCCCAAATCAAAAAGTGGGCAGAGCCATCCAATAAACAAACCTTCCTCGAACTGGTGACCTCCAGATGTGCTGGACTACATTTCCCGTCATTCCCAGTATGCTCTTATTCTCTCTCTTTCTCTCTCACACACAACATGAAGATCCCCTCCCTTGCAGCAATTAAACTTGGTCAGGGAAAGCTTCCCATTGGTGCCCGTGGAAGGCTTTTTGAAGCCTAGTTGTTGTGTAGGGTGGGGCCCGTGAGGAAGATGCAAGCTGGTTGAGGAAACCCCATGGGCTGCATCTGGGCCGCTGGTTCCCCACCCCTTCCCTAAAAGACCGTGTTTGCTTGAACGGACTCCTGGATCCAGCTTTGTCACGGGAGGCCCAGGTAGCATCTATGACGAGGAGTGCTTTTCATCAGGTTAGGCTGATGCATTAGCTGCAGCCTCTCCTGGACAGAGATAGCCTTTCCACAGTTATCATGCTCTGCTAATGTCTAGGATTGACTACTGTAATGTGTTGAGCACAGGGCTGCCTTTGAAGACTATTTGGAAGTGTCAGTAGTTCAAAATTCAGTCGCTAGGCTGTTGACTGGGATTGGTTGGTAGAAACATGTTTTGCCAGTATGGGAAGAACTTTTCTAGCTTCAGGTCTGTTTCCAAGCAGGATTCAAAGTGCTGTCACTCATCTTTTAAGCCCTAGACAGCTTCGGACCCAGGTACCTGAAGGGACATTTGCTCTCATACCAACCTGCCTGTGTACTGAGCTCTCTTCCAGCTTACTCTGAGGTGGTGGTGATCTGAGAGAGCTTTCTCAATGGTGGCACCCCATTTGTTGCTTTCCCTCCCCAGGGAGGCCTGCCTGGCACCAACATTGTTAACCTTTCAGCACCAGGCAAATACTTTTTTATTCTCCCAGGCTTTTAATGTATATTTTTGTTTATGTCTTTCATCTTGTTTCTGTAGACTGCCTTGGAAGCTCTGCTGAAGGGTGGTACGGGGGAGGGGGGGAGAAGATCTCTCAAAATGAAAACACGCCTTTCTGTAGCATGGCTTGCCTGTCTTCATGAAAACATGAGAGCCATGCTGAATCAGACCAAAGGTCCATCTTGCCCAGCATGCTGTTCACACTGCAGCCAGCCAGATGCCTATGGGAAACCCACAAGGATACGGGCCCATGCTCCTCAGCAACTGGTGTGCATAGGCTTGCTGCCTTTGATAAAGGAGGTAACACAGAGCCATCCAGTCTTGTAGCCACGGATAGCCTTTTCTTTCTCTGGGAATTTGTCAACCCCCCCCCTTTTACAGCGCTCCAAAGTCGTCCTCCCCCTGTTTCGCTATAACAATAATAATAATAATAATAATAATAATAATAATATATTTATTTATCACCCGCCTCTCCCAACGGATCGAGGCGGGGAACAACACCAAACACAAGATACAAAAACTGATTAAAAGCAGATAAAACCAGGTGAGAGTGTAACTCAGACTCCCCCCAAGCGAGAAAAGGGAAGGATACAGCCAGCGAGCAGAGCCACAGTGGAGCCCGTCTCTCAGCAAGGCTGGCTCTCCCTCTCCGTCCTCAGCTGGCTCCTGTTTTCGCAGAGACGGCCTGGGCCAAGCTGATGTCATTGTTCTCACCTTTTTCAGCACAGCTCACCTTTCCCTGCTTCACAGGTATCTGCCAGCCACCTCATTATGAAATTGCTCTCTGGCTTGTTGGCTCCCCTCAAGCCTTTGATAAGGCAGCCAGCAGGTGCTGTGCAACACACACACACACACCCCTCTCTGATCTTTCTGAGTCACGTCCCTGGCTCCGTTTGATCTTTTTAACATTGCACAGTGCAAGGGAGAGGGCAGAGAGGGCTCCGCATTACCACTTGGAGACCGTGGCTTAATTGCTTAATCTTCCCCTGCTGTTACTCTGAGGAGCTTAGGTAATGACCGAATTGGAAGAAGTGCTGTTCAGGCCCTGTTAAAATAGCCTCCAGTTCCCATGGGGATTTACGGTCTGAAACACAGACAAAAACTACCCGCTGCAACCTTGGTTTCTCTGCAGAAGTAGCTAATTTTAGCAGCTTGAGAAGGTGGCGTCTGTACCATCCTAGGCCCAAAGTGTGCTCTGTGCATAACTCATTTGGTTAAACTGGAATTCAAAATGGGCTTGGCAGGTAGAGCCAGGGCTCCTCTTCACCATCACCATCGCCTCCCTCCTCTTTCCTCCTCCAGCTCCAGGAACACTTTGTAAACTGCTCTGCTGAGTTGGTTCAGTCACTGGTTTGTCTGTTCATCTTCCAATAAACATTCCAAGTCCACAACAAAGAATGCCTTGACTGAGTGCCTGAACCCAGAACATTAGACTGCAATGATCCATGTGTGCTGGTTGTCAAACATTCAAAGCCAAAGGCTGGTTTGGTCCCAGGCAGGCAGGACGTGGGGTTGCTGAGGACAAGAGGAAGTTCAAGCTGCCGGAGGATTGGCCTGATGTCGTATTTACTATACTTGATCTAGGAAGCCTGCCAACTCCCTTATCTAAGAATGTCTGGGAAAAATGCCAGGCCTTACTTGGTTAAAGGGTTTTATTTGCAGTTCGAAAATCCAATTACAAATCGCCAGGGTCATGCCAGTAGTTCCATCAGTCCAGTTGTCGAAGCTGAAGGTCAAACCAGGTTTGCAGATTACAGGGTCCAAAGCAACAGTCAGCCGGCTGTTCAGTCCACAGGTTCTGATCCGAGATCACGTAGGATGTCAAGAGCCGAATACGTCGGTTGTTCTCAACGAATCTTAGCTTCTGCCTCCTCCCCCCTATATACTCTGTTTGAGCCTGTTTACAGCTGCGTGCAATTCCTTCGTTATCTTACTTAAGGCTTGTGTCAGCTGTGCTCTGTTTTCTCATTCTCATGCTTCGCCTTGTGGGCTTAGCTTTCTCCGCCCGTTTGAGCTGCCGCCTTTGCTGGGGAGTTACTGGACAAACCCCTTCAGGCCCCGAGTCTTCCTCATTAGAAACGGGGTGGGAGAGGGTGGCTTTCCTGGAGCTCTTCTGAGGAATCTCCCTGCTGTTCCTCCTCCTCCTCCTCAGGTAAGTCCTGGGGAATGGGTAAAGCTGCAGTTTCTGCCCCTTCTTCCTCCTCAGAGGAAGATTCTTCAGCCTGCCTCATGACACCTGATCCTTCCTTACGAGCCCTGAGTGGCATTTTTTGGGGAGCTTTTGCCGTTAATGCTCCCTCCACCCACTGTCTTCACAGAGGGCTCTGGCAATCTTGCTGTTTCCCTCTCAAGAGCCACCTCCAAAATGTGGAAGGTGGTTATTATTATTTATTATTATTTATTGCATTTGTATGCCACCCCATCGCTGAAGCTCTCTGGGCGATTTATATAAGATTAAAACACTTAAAAACAATATACAAAAATTTAAATTGCAAAAACATACAATATACACATACACTTAAAACCACTATAATAACTTAAAAAGCTGTAAGCCTAAAAAACAAAAACAGACCCAGGCTCATCAGATATTGATAAATGCCTGAGAGAAGAGGAAAGTCTTGACCTGGTGTCGAAAAGATAACAATGTTGGCGCCAGGCGGGCCTCGTCGGGCAGATCGTGCCACAATTGGGGGGCCACCACAGAGAAGGCTTTCTCCTTTTGCCTGGTGGGTATTTTTTATGTGTTCCTCCTTGGGAACATCTGTTTAAATGGAAAGAGTTTGAGGAGCGATTCATCCTTTCTACAGGGGGTGGGGCCTTTGAGAGGCCACCATATGGCAAGGGGGCAGCCAGTCAAGTCCTCTCCAGGGTTTGCTTCAAGATACCTGTGAACAGAAATTGGGCTGTCTGCTATCAAAGCGCACTAACAAGAAAAAGCAGAGCAGGATGTATGTCTCCATTGCTGTTAGGATACTAAAACTAGAATATAAGTAACGCTGGGAAAGGAGCAAGCTGTAGCATTCGGTCTTGAGGGCTGAGAGTTCTGTAGTGAACCTAGAAAAGCCCAGGAAAAAGGCTGCAGCTTCTGCTCTGCGGGGAAAGCTTACAATGCCTGGCACTGTTGAGCTTAGAAGAATGACAAGTTGTTGTGGATGGGTGGTGAAGAGATGTGATGAGGTGTACAAAATTATGCCTGGTATGGAGACAGTGGGTAGGGACCGTCGGTCCCACTCTCTCATAATGCTGGGGGGATCCAGGATCATCCAGGAAAGCCGAAGGGTAGAAGGGTCAGGACAGCTAGATGGAAGGACTTCTTCACACAGGGCATCTATCTGAACTACAGAATATGCTGCCACAGGATGTGGTGGTGGGCAACAACCTGGACAGCTTTAAAAGGGGGTTAGTCAAGTTTGTGGAGGCTATCCATGGCTACTGTGCCTCATGGCTGCAGATCACCTCCAGTATGCCTGTTCCTGGGGAAGGCAAGCAGGAAGGTGCTAGAATTGCCCTTAGGGTCCTGCTTGTGGGCTTCCCAGAGGCCCCTGGTTGGCCCCTGCGGAGCAGAATGCAAGGCGAAATGGGCCTGTGGTCTGATCCAGCAGGGTGCCTTTTTAATGTTCTGATTGCGAACCAGTGTGCTGTAGAGTTTGAACTGCAGAGGCCTGGCTTTCAAGCCAAGTTTGACCAGGAAGCACTCTAGGTGCTCCTGGGCCTAGCCCAGGCCTCCTGTGAGCCATATCGGAAAGTGTGAATGAGGTCTTTTTCCCGAGCTGCCTCGTTCGGTTTGACCCCTGCGTTCCCTGAAGCCAGCTGCTACCTTCAGCAGGCCAAGGTCCATCCTACCACCGTGTTCTGGTGGTTTCAGGGGAGATAGCTTCTGAAGGCGTGCAAAGAGTTAAAAAGCCTCTTCCAAGTGGGAGAAGGGAAACTTGGAGGCATTCTTTTACACACCGTTTTATAGGACAATTAAATGGCTGTGAAGAGTTTATAAGGGCCAGCTTCAAAGGTTTCAATTTTAGGGGTTATGAAAAGATCTTAGGAATATTTTATTTATTCAGTGTTGTGCAGAATGACATAAACCCTTACCCTCTGCTCACCTGCCTCTCTTAAAACATGCCCACCCCCCGAGATCACCAGGGTCCAGCACCATATGGCTTCCTGTCAACACCATTCTGTCCTATAATTTGCAAGGTGCTGGTGGGCTTGCAAGGATGCAGGTGGTGCTCAGCATCAGGCCCAGCACCCAACAACCCAGATGCCACAAGCCTTCAGAGGCACCCAGGAGAAGGTGCCACTGAGAGTGGGGAGGGGGCGATATATGCCATGGGGGGAGTGGGCTGGGGGGGCAGTTAGATTTCTCTGTCTCACTGTATCCATAGGGTCCATGAGGGGACATAATATCTTTACCATGTCTCCAGGAGTGCCTCTTCCCATGGACAAATCCTTTTGCTCATGAAGATCTTCAGGAGACACCCCGCTTCCAGCTTCACCAAGTTAATGCTTTCAATAGACTAGGGAAGCCTTCCCCAGCTTGATGCTCTGCAGACATTTTGGACTGCAACTCCCAGAATTCTTGACCATTAATCATGCTGGCTGGCGCTGATGGGAGTTGAAGTCCAAAACAGCTAGAGAGCACCAGGCTGACTGCAGTGTGAAGAAGGGTCTTCTCCGTGATGGCCCCAGTGTTGAGTACTTCCTTCCTGAAGAATGCTTGTAAAAAAAAACAACACCCACAGCCACAAGCAGACGTATGAAGGCAACAGCCCATGGCCGCTTTTCGTGTCACACCACCCAGCGCTTGCAACTGGTATTTATTAAGAGGGATCTCGATGCCTCTAAAGAGACTGGTCCTATTTAGCTGTGCTGATTAGTAGACCTGCTTGACTGCTATGAATTTGTCTAAATTTGTAGACCACACACCCGTGAGGCTCCGTTAAGACTTCCCTATTTATTAGAAATGTGTTTGGCGATTGTAGAAGTGCTGGTTTTGTTACATGCCTGCCTTCTAATGTCTTAATTTGGATTGATAGTATTTGCTTTTATTTGACTAGTTGCCGTCAGCTGCTTTGATGCTATAGAAGGAGAGTGTGACATAAACTTTATGCATTTGGAAGGGGGGGGGGATAATGAATCATGGGAGGGGCCATAGCTCAGTGACAGAGCCCCTGCTTTACAGACAGGCGGGCCCAGGTTCTGTCCCCGGCCGCATCCCCAGGGAGGGCTGGAAAAACTCCCTCCTGAAACCCTGGGGAGCCATTGCCCCTGCCCAGCCTGCAGAGACTCTGGCGCTGGGCTTGTGTGCCGTTTTTAAAGCCATCCGCTCCTGCAGCCAGGTGACAAGGGCTGTGAAGCCCCATTGCTCTTTGGGAGGCTGCCTTGGCAACCTGTGAGTAACTCTGAAGCAGGAATCAGAAACCCAGTGGGCAGACCCTGAAGATGGTTCCTGCTAAGTGAGGGCTTGCCTAGACTGTGGAGTTTGGCAGCAGAAGAAGAGGCTGCGAGGCCACCTGAACAGTGTGAACACCCGTGTGAAGCCCAAAGCTCTGAGACATTGGCAAAAATTGCAAAAAATAAATAAATAAAACAACCCAGTACTGTCTAATGGACCCTCCTGAATAGGCAGACAAAACAGTTCTACTCCAGAAAGAAGCTTCTTCTGCGGTAAACTCTTGGCTGCCTCTCCCGCGTGAGGGAGACCTTGACCAAAGGCATCCTTCGTGGCTCACTTACCTTGCGCAGCCAGAAAAGATGCTCATTCACTGCTGTGGGCTCACTTGCCCATGCAAGGAAACAGGTGCTCCCATCCCTCCCACCCCAATTTGAAGGGCAGGCACAGATTCCACAGAACATCACAGCAGTTGGCTTCAGTCAGCTTCTTGGAATCAATTGGCCATCGCGCTCCAGTCCTTTCTTTCTTCATCGGGCGATTTTCAGCTGTAACAAGGAAGTGGAGGGGGGCTATGTAGCTCAGCAGCAGAGCCCCTGCTTGGCATGCAGAAGGCCGCGGGTTCAATCCCCGGCAGTGTCTCCAGGTAGGGCTGGGAAAGATCCTACCTGAAGCCCTGGAGAAGCTCTGCCAGTCTGTGTCAGCAATACTGCGTAGATGGACCCAGGGTCTGACCTCCGCA
Organism: Anniella stebbinsi; assembly: GCA_029215795.1. Classification (NCBI taxonomy): domain Eukaryota; kingdom Metazoa; phylum Chordata; class Lepidosauria; order Squamata; family Anniellidae; genus Anniella; species Anniella stebbinsi. The sequence continues at coordinate 118,953,638 of JARDYH010000006.1, read as the reverse complement.
CAAGGCAGCTTCCGATGTTCCTCTCCGAATACACCAGACTACTGCTGTCCCCCTTCTGGTTGCTGCGTTTTGTCTTTCTGCCCTTTGATCCATGCAAAACAATGGTTCTACAGCCCCTTTAGAAATGGAAAACTTCCATGCAGGGAAGGAGGCAGAAGAGGATTAAGCCACACATACAACAGCTCTGTGAATAGGACACAGATATAGGTCAAGCAACTTGAGGTGGGCCTTTGGCTTCCTCTTTTTCCGTCTGCCTCTGTAGGCTGGCCAGGTGGAGGAGGCCAGCCGGCCTTCCCCAGCCTGGGACTACAACCACTGTAATCTCCAGCCAGTGTGGCCCATGGGCAAGACTTCCATCTTCTGGAGAAAGCCTCCAACCCCACCTCCTCTAAAGAACGTCCTTGATGCTGCCGCTGATGTCTTTGACTTAGTGGGAGCTATACACTCTAGCTGAACTTATATTATTGTGGCTTTGAGTAAGAGTTCCCATCCCCCGCAAAGCGTTCTGAAAAGATTTGACCCTCTTGGCTTTTCCTTTTTCAGCTTACCTTTGACTAATCCTTTCATTTTTGAGTAGTTTCCTCTTTTGAAGTCCAACGTGGCTGTGCTGGGCTTCCTTGCCATTTCCCCAGAGATTGCGCTGTGGTCACTGCCTCCAATCAGTTCAATAACCGTTGCATCTCACACTAGGTCCTGGGTGTTACTTAGGATGAAGTCCAGCGTTGCCTTCCTCTGGTCAGTTCCATGACCAAACATTCTAGGGCAGAGTTGCTTAGAGTAACTAGGAATGGCACCTCTTTGTCCTGACTGGAACATACACTCATCCCATTGGTATGATGGTAATTGAAGTCCCTGATTTCACTCCCCATTTCAAAATCACTCTGAGTGTATTGGTCAGTGTGAGATTATCCTCGACCACTTGCTGCTGCTGCCCCTGTCTCACCTTTACTATTTAGGCACCACAGCACCACAGCCCAGCAACCTGGCCTCCAGGTAACTTCTTTGTTCTGCTGCCACCAGTACCTTCTCAGGTACACCCACAGACCACAGGAGATGGAATTAACAAGAATTTATTACCGTAATAAGAAATTGCGTGTCAACAAGCTTAATGGTTACTTCAGTTCAATTGCGTATCAGTTACAAGTAGGGATGTGTATCGTATGGTTCCGATGTCCGATAACGATCCGATAATGTCATTATCGGACATCTGATTAACGATAATGATACGACTGAAAAACCTCCAATAAATATTGGATCCGAAAATTTTCAGTCCGATTATATCGGATTTTTTTCAGATTATCGGACCGCCATATAAATAAAAACCTATAACTTCTGTATTTTAAAAGTTAGAGACTTCAAACTTGGTCACAGTGCTTATGGAATATGCCTAAGTATATGTATGAAATTTCAGAACAATCCCTCCAACTGTGTATTTTATATGAATTTTTTAAACATTGTTTAACTTCTGACAGCTCGGAATAACAGCTCACCACATGCATTCAGAGATCTGTCGAAAAAGGTGCATGATATTTTAAAAATTCGTATAAAATACAGGGGTGGAGGGATTGTTCTGAAATTTGGCACATATGTGTAGCACATGTTGCTACACATATGTGCCAAATTTCAGATCAATCCCTCCAAAACTGTATTTTATATGAATTGTTTTAAACATCGTACACCTTTTTTGACAGATCTCTGAATGCACGTGGCGAGCTGTCAATAACTTGCACGATCTTTCAAAAATTCATATAACATACAGGGGTGGAGGGATTGTTCTGAAATTTCACACACATACTTGGGCATATCCCATAAGCACTGTGACCAAATTTCAAGTGTCTAACTTTTAAAATACAGAAGTTATAAAAAAAGTATTACACAGTAGACACACTTTCCTTAAAGAACTTAAATGGGTGTAACTTTTTTTTATTTTAAAAGCTAGAGACATGAAACTTGTTGGACTTTGCAGATGGGATGTTGCTAGTCCTGGCTCCCTAAGTTGCATGTCTCTCTCTTTAAAAATAAAAAAAGTTATTCGGGGTCCCCCAAAAGCCCCACCCCACCCAGTAACTTTGTTATTTTAAAAGTTTGAAAGTTTGAAAATTTCCCCCCAGTACAGCTTGTCTATTGCTAGTCATTTGTGAAAAAAAATCAGAGTAATTGCTCAAACCCTCGATTTTATATGATTTTTTAAAAGATCGTTCTAGTTGACAGCTGGTTGACCAGGCCTCCCAATTGCTTTCAAAGTACCACGATCATTTAAAAAAATCATATAAAATACAGGGTTGGATGGATTGATCTGAAATTTGACACACATGTCTAGCACATGTTTATTTATTATTTTATTTATTTTATTCCATTTATATACCGCCCCATAGCTGAAGCTCTCTGGGCGGTTTACAAAAATTTAAAACATTGAACATTAAAAACACTGATGTACAAAATTTAAAACCATAAAGCATAAAAACAAGTTATAATTACAATATCCTTTAAAACAACAATTCTGGGTCAAAGCACAACAACAACACAAAACCCTCATCATATGCTGTTAAATGCCTGGGAGAAGAGGAAAGTCTTGACCTGGTGCCAAAAAGATAACAATGTTGGCGCCAAGCGAGCCTCGTCGGGGAGATCATTCCATAATTGGGGGGCCACCACTGAGAAGGCCCTCTCCCTTGTTGCCGTCCTCCATGCTTTCCTCGGAGTAGGCAACCAGAGGAGGACCTTAGATGTGGATCGTAGTGTACGGGTAGGTTCGTGTCGGGAGAGGCGTTCCATCAGGTATTGTGGTCCCAAGCTGTGTAAGGCTTTATAGGTTAGAACCAGCTCCTTGAGTTGGGCTCGGAAACATATAGGCAGCCAATGCAAGCGGGCCAGAGTAGGTCTTATATGCTTGAACCTTCTGGTTCCTGCTATCAATCTGGCCGCTGCATTTTGCATAAGCTGCAGCTTCCGAATCTTCTTCAAAGGCAGCCCCACGTAGAGTGCATTGCAGTAATTTAACTTGGAGGTTACCAGAGCATGGACAACTGAAGCCAGGTAATCCCTGTCCAGTTAGGGGCGTAGCTGGGCCACCAACCGAAGTTGGTAGAAGGCACTCCGTGCCACCGATGCCACCTGCGCCTCAAGTGACAGAGATAGTTCTAGGAGAACCCCCAAGCTACGAACCTGCTCCTTCAGGGGGAATGTAACCCCATCCAAAACAGGTTGAAGACCCTCCATCCAGTCAGCAGAACCACCCACTTAACAGCATCTCAGTCTTGTCTGGATTGAGTTCCAGTTTGTTAGCCTTCATCCAGTCCATTGTCGCAGCCAGGCACTGGTTCAGCACATCCACAGCCTCACCTGCTGAAGATGAAAAGGAGAAATAGAGTTGTGTGTCATCAGCGTACTGATGACAACGCACTCCAAAACTCCGGATGACCACACCCAACGGTTTCATGTAGATGTTGAACAGCATGGGAGACAAGACTGACCCCTGAGGGACCCCATACTGGAGAATCCACGGGGCTGAGCAATGTCCCCCAAGCACTACCTTCTGGAGCCTCCCCTCCAAGTAGGAGTGGAACCATTGCAATGGAGTGCCTCCCACTCCCAACTCAGCCAGTCGTCTCAGAAGGATACCATGGTCGATGGTATCGAAAGCCGCTGAGAAATCAAGGAGAATCAACAGAGTCACGCTCCCCCTGTCCTTCTCCCGACATTGGTCATCATACAGGGCGACCAAGGCTGTTTCCATGCCAAAGCCAGGCCTGAAGCCGGACTGAAATGGATCCAGATAATCAGTCTCATCCAAGAGTGTCTGGAGCTGGCTCACAACCACTCACTCAAGGACCTTGCCTAGGTATGGAATATTTGCCACCGGTCTATAGTTATTAAGATTTTCGGGGTCTAGGGAAGATTTCTTCAGGAGTGGTCTCACTACCGCCTCTTTCAAACGGTCTGGGACCTCTCCCTCTCGTAGAGAGGCATTGATCACTTCCCTGGCCCAGCCGGCTGTTCCATCCCTGCTAGCTTCTATTAGCCAAGAGGGGCAAGGATCCAATACAGAGGTGGTTGCACGAACCTGTCCAAGCACCTTGTCAACATCCTCGAGCTGTATCAGCTGAAACTCATCCAAGAAAACAGGACAAACCTGTGCTCTGGACACCTAGCTATGTTCACTTGCTATAACACTGGAGTCTAAGTCCTGGCGGATGCCCAAAATTTTATTCTGGAAGTGCCTAGCAAATTCAGTACAGTTGCTACACATATGTGCCAAATTTCAAATCAATCCCTCCAACCCTGTATTTTATATGAATTCTGTAAACACTGTTTAACTTCTGACAGCTCAGAATGACAGCTCGCCACATGCATTCAGAGATCTGTCAAAAAAGGTGCACGATGTTTAAAAAATTCATATAAAATACAGGGGTGGAGGGATTGTTCTGAAATTTGGCACATATGACTGCCAACATTCAGTCTGCACTGTGACCGAATTCCAAGTTTCAAACTTTTAAAAAACAATGTTACAGCAGGGAGTGGGGCTTTGGGGGGGACCCCCTATAACTTTTTGATTTTAAAAGATAGAAACATGAAACTTGGGGAGCCATGACTTGCAACATCCCATCATCCCATTTCATGTCTCTAGCTTTTAAAATAAAAAAGTTACACCCATTTATTAAGTTCTTCAAAGCAAGTGTATGGCAAAAATGGCGTCATATGATAATAATTGGATTTCCGATTAATGACTGGAAATCCGAAATGATACGATACAAAAACATCCGATAATATCGGATCCGAAAAATGTTAATATTGGAAATTCCAATAATGATACAATATTTTTCGGCCGTGCGTATCCCTAGTTTGAAGCCAGGTCGTTTTTGACACAGAGAGCAACCCTGCCTCCAGGACGTCCTCCCTCTGGTGTTGGCATCCAGAGATGACTGTATCCCAGTGGTTCTCTCCAATGGAAGACCTAAAGACAGTAGTGCACGCGCTGGTAACTTCGAGGCTTGACTTCTGCAATGCGCTGTGCATAAGGCTACCTCTGTGCCTAGTCCGGAAACTTCAACTAGTTCAAAATATGGCGGCCAGGTTGGTCACCAGTACACCTAGGGGTGACCATATTACACCAGCTTTAAAATTATTCCACTGGCTGCCAATTAGTTTCCGGGTGAAGTCCAGGTTACCTGCAGGATCGCCTTCTCACATACAATCTGCCCCACACACTCAGGTCCTCTGGGAAGAATTTACTATAGTCAGTCAAAACTAGGCTGAAAACCATTACCCAGAGGACCTTTTCTTCTGCCGCTCCCAGACTGTGGAATGGCTGCCAGGAGAGATTCGCAAACTTAACAGTCTTCCGGAATTTAAGAATGTCATAAAGACTGATCTCTTCCGGCAGGCCTACCCAGTTGAATTTTAAGAGTTTTATTGGTATTTTAATAATGTATTAGTTTTTTTATGTTTTTAATCAGTTTTATGTATTTTATATAATTTGCTCTTAATGTTGTTCCCCGCCTTGATCCAGAGGGAGAGGCTAAGAAATTATTATTATTATTATTATTATTATTATTATTATTATTATTATTACGGCATGTTTCCCTTATGCCCACGGTATCTGTGCCCTCCTTTAAACCAAGCTCTCCGACTCGCACATTCTGGCTTGGAGGCTTTTCGCATCAGCCCAGATCCATCTGCAAACGCCCCTCTCCAAGCCTTGCAGAAACGCCTGTCCCATTTCAACATGCTGAGTGAGGGCTGCGTTGTGACTCTGCTGGAGTCTCGCTGCAAAGAACCGTGCTGGATGACAATGCATTTCCGTGCAATCTCCGTGAGGCAGTTGTCTGCCTGGGTGGGTGGGGGTCTTCCTGCCCAGCTCAAGGTGGCCCTCTCCTTCCTTTCAGCGAGAACGAGGCACTGTGGCGGGAGGTGGCCAGTTTGCGGCAGAAGCATGCTCAGCAGCAGAAGGTTGTCAATAAGGTACGTTCGGCCTCCCTTCCTCCTCCTCCTCCTCCTCCTCCTCGCAGGCTGTCTCCTTTCTAGATGGCTGCCTTCCATGGGAGGTGAGTTTAATGAATGGGGGCTAATGGCCTGCCAAAGGAAGGCATCGAGGAGGTGCGTGTGGCTTCCCAAATGGGTCCCATGAGAGTGAGGGCCGTCATCCCTAAGATAAGCAACCAGTAGGATGTTGCAGCTGGCTCTTCATTGTAAGCTGAGGCTCAGTCTTGGACCACAAATAACAGGAATAAACAAGAACTGCAAATCAACTAGGGTTGTAGGGGGGAGGAGAGGCTCGTGGGTTCCGGTTGTCTGGGTGGGAGGTTCTTGTGGGGATCCCCCTCCAGCTAGCAGTGGGCCTGTGCTTATGGCCTTCTCTTTCTTTCCCACAGCTGATCCAGTTCTTGATTTCGTTGGTACAGTCCAACCGCATTCTCGGGGTGAAGAGGAAGATGTAAGTTGGGCACCCGGGTGCTGCTGTAGGTCCAGCTTAAGAGGCAAGCCGCCCTAGGTGATGCCTCGACTCTCATCTCGGCTGGGAGAACTCCTTAAGATGGTTCTCTGAGGACTTGATGTGGAGGCTTCCTGAAATGTCCAAGTCATCTTAATGACCCAGGCCTATGAAACACCTTCCCCCAACTTGGTGCCCTCCAGGCTGTTGGCTAGGGATGCTAGGAGCTGTAGTACAGCACGTCTGGAGGGCACCAGGTTGAGGAAGAAGGCTATGAAATTTAAGTGCTAATAATCCACAATATTTATGAGACATTTGCAAGTTCCTTTGAAAAACTGATGGCTTTATAGGGACCAAAATGCAACCGGGCCTCTGCACAGCACCTCTGGGAACTTCCTCTACCTGAGTTTGCCTCTCTTGGTCTCTCCTTTTACTTTGATTCTGCTCCTGCCTTCTGTCGGCTTCTCTGCTGGCTCCTTTCTAAACGCTTCATCGCCCGGCCCTCCGTTGTGTTTCTGCTGTGCTTTTCCTAAAGCCTTTTGTTGCTTATTTCTCTTCCTCAGCCTGATGCTGAGAAGAACTAATATGCTAATATGGAGGGGGTGTCTTTCTGAGCAATTCATTTTGTTGAAGTTTCATCTGAAGAGCCTGAACAGTGGTAGGCAAGAAAGGAACTGTTCTTGGGTTGGCAGTGCTGGGATGGGTGAAAAGGGGAGGGTGGTAGGAGGCTTCCATGCAAGCAGGCAGTCCTGCAGCAGAGAGCACACCCGGTCCGTGTGGGCTGGTCCAGGGAGCCTTCTAATGTTCAACTAGAGAATGTGCTTCTGGAGGTTGTGATGAACACCACCAACCAGGATGGCTTTAAAAGGGGATAGGACAAATTCATGGGAGGTAAGGCTAACACTGGCTACAGTACTGAATGGCTGTGTATTCCACTTGCGCTGGAACATGACCAGGGGGTGGGAGTGGGGGCTATTGTCCTGCTGTCCTTCTGGTGGCTACCCAGACACTTCTCAGTTGGCTACAGAATTGGACTCAAAGAGTGCTTATCAGTGCTACCTTCTCAAACTGGGGGGAGGTAACGAGTGGGGTACCACAGGGCTCATTCTTGGGCCCAGTGCTCTTCAACATTTTTATTAACGACTTGGATGAGGAGGTGCAGGGAACACTTATCAGATTTGCAGATGACACAAAATTGGGTGGGATCACTAATACCCTGGAAGACAGAAACAAATTCCAAAGTGATCTTGATAGACTGGAGCGCTGGGCTAAAAACAACAGAATGGAATTTAATAGGGCTAAATGCAAAGTTCTACACCTAGGACAAAGAAACCAAATGCACAGTTACAAGATGGGGGATACTTGGCTCAGCAATACGACAAGCGAGAAGGATCTTGGAACTGTTGTAGATCATAAGCTGAATATGAGCCAACAGTGTGATGTGGCTGCAAAAAAAGCAGTGCTATTTTGGGCTGCATTAATAGAAGTATAGTTTCCAAATCGCGTGAGATACTGGTCCCCTTCTATTCGGCACTGGTTAGGCCCCATCTTGAGTATTGCGTCCAGTTCTGGGCACCACAATTCAAGAAGGATGCAGACAAGCTGGAGCGTGTTCAGAGGAGGGCAACAAGGAAGATCAGGGGTCTGGAAACAAAACCCTATGAGGAGAGACTGAAAGAACTGGGCATGTTTAGTCTGGAGAAGATAAGTCTGAGGGGAGACATGATAGCACTCTTCAAATACTTTAAAGGTTGTCACACGGAGGAGGGCCAGGATCTCTTCTCGATCATCCCAGAATGCAGGACATGGAATAATGGGCTCAAATTACAGGAAGCCAGATTCCGGCTGGACGTCAGGAAAAACTTCCTAACTGTTAGAGCGGTACGACCATGGAACCAATGACCTACAGAGGTCGTGGTCTCTCCTACATTAGAGGCATTCAAGAGGCAGCTGGACAGCCGCCTGTCAGGAATGCTTTAAGGTGGATTCCTGCATTGAGCAGGGGTTGGACTTGATGGCCTTAGAGGCGCTTCCAACTCTACTGTTTTATGTTTCTGTTCTATGAGGCTTCTGGTTGGCTACTGGGAGAGACAGGATGATGATGATGATTTGTTTATTGATACAACATCAGCAATGTACATGGTGCTGTACATAGTAAAACAGTAAAACAGCAATGCCCTGCCACATAGGCTCACATTCTGATAAAATCACAATAAAACAATAAAAGGAAGGGAATGCACCAAACAGGCACAGGGGACAATAAAACTAGCAGTATAAAAGTAAAATCAAAAGCTTTAGAAAAAAGAAAAGTTGTCAATTGCGCTTTAGAGGCGGCAATAGAACTCGTGGTCCACAAATGCTCTGGAAGAGAATTCCAGGCATCGGGGGCAGCGAGAGAAAATGGACGAAGCCGAGCAAGAGAAGTAGAGACCCCTGGGCGGGTAAGAAACATAACATTTGATGAGCGAAGAGCACGAACGAGGCAATAATGTGAAATAAGAGAAGGAAGATAGGAAGTAGCTAACCGGGACAAGCTTTGGAAGTCAACAGGAGAAGCTTATATTGGATTCTGAGGTGAATTGGAAGCCAATGAAGGGATTTCAGGAGTGGAATGACATGACCAAAGCGACAAGCCAAGAAGGTGATCTGAGCAGCCGAATGACGAATGGAAACCAAGGAACTCAGGTGAGAAGAAAGAAGGCCAGTCAGTCAGGAGAAGGTTCCAATAGTCCCGCTGAGAAATGACCAAAGTGTGAACAAGAGTCTTGGCAGAAGAGACAGATAAAAACGATTGGATCCTGGCAATATTATATAAGAAAAAATGACAGGACTTAGCTACTGCCTCAACATGTGGAGTAAAGGAAAGTGAGGAATCGAATATAAAACCAAGACTACGAGCTTCCTCAACTGGATTAAGTGTAACATTATTATCAGTAAAAGAGAATGAAAGATGGGGCGAAGGTTTGGGAGGAAAAACAAGCAATTCTGTCTTTGCCATATTAAGTTTCAAACGACGCAGAAGCATCCAAGCTGAGATATCTGAACGACATGCCAAGATACGATCCTGAACATCGGGAGAAAGTTCCAGGGATGAAAGATATAATTGTGTATCATCAGCATGCAGGTGGTATTGGAGGCTATGAGATCGACTAAGATTACCCAAGGACTACCCAAGATCCAGCAGACGTCTCCTGATGTTTTTAATATGCAGCTGAAGTGTCCAAGGACAAACGTTTCCTGAAGTCACCCCTAATGCACACTCAGATCATAAGTAGGGTTGTGCTGGATCAGAGCCAATCTAGTTCAGACAGTGACCAACTAGCTGCCTGTAGGAAGAAGCCCCCAGTCGGCATGAATGCAACACCCCCCTCCTAGCCATTGGTGTTCATAGGCCCACTGCCTCTGACGCTGGGGGGCTGCGTGTGGCTCTCTTGACTGGCATATTAGCCTTATTCTCCGCGTTATTAGCCTTGTCCTCTTCCATGAATTTGTCTAATCCCCCTTTAGAGCCATCCAAGTTGGTGGCCGTCAGTACTCCTTGTGGTAGCGAATTATTCTATAGTTTCACGATGCGCTGTGTGAAGGGATATGACTCCGTGTGGACTGCACGCCTCCCTGGTCCCCGCCAGCCGGATGGCTCACAGGGAGGCTTCTCCAGGGCTAGTGTTGCCTCATGGCTCTCTTGCTTTCTCTTCCAGCCCCTTGATGTTGAACGATGGCAGTTCGGCCCATTCCATGCCCAAGTACAGCCGGCAGTACTCCTTGGAGCACGTCCACGCCCCCTCCCCGTTCTCTGTAAGTCTGTGGCTTCTGCTGGTGGGAAGGGGCGGGCAGAGGCTGGGGCTACTCTCGGCCTCAGCCCTCGTCAAGGGGCTGCTGGACTCACTGCAACAGCGGGGCGGGGGGGCGAGGGGAGGGAACAGCTATCCGCCACAAGCCAGCAGTGGGCAGGGCTGAAGCTGGCAATGGATGGAGCTGGAGCACCAAGGGCCAGGGCTGCTCCCCTCCCCTCCCCTCCCCCCTCTCTCTCTCTGGCCAGGTTCGCACGATCAAAGAGGGGAAAGAGGCCACCACGTCATTACCATAGTTACTATCACCGGGTGCGGTTTGCCAGGCCATCTGAACCGGGTGAGGACGCACAGCAGTGGTGTATTACAAGCCACCCAACAACCCTAGAACAAGCCACGAGAGAGCTTTGGCTAAATAAATGCTAGAAACCGCGCCCAGTGAGGGCAATTGTGGTAATGATACGGCACACAACTGGCCCCGTATGGGGTGTGAAAGCTACGATGGCTTATTTTCCTTCCCCGATCATGCAAACCCAGTCTCTCTCTCTCTCTCTCTCTCTCTCACACACACACACACACACACACACACACAATTCCTCAGTTATCCATTCACCTCACTCTGGTGCTCACTTTTATTCAAACACACGGTAAGCTTAATTGCCACCCACCCACGAGTGGAGTGATTTTCAGGGGGTTGCAGCACATGGGGAGGGGAGGGCTAACCTGTGCAGGGAGTGATTTGGAGAGGGGGAATTAATGCATGGGGAGGGGATGTTTAACCTGTTCCTTCCCAGCTGCCACTCCCATGAAAATCACCCCTGACCCTATGAAGATTAGGCTTAGCAGAAGGGGTCCCATTTGCAGGAATGAGACCCTTTCCCCCCTAAGCCTAATTGCCACATGGGTGGGGGTGTCACAGTGTGCAGGCAGGGGGTGGAATTGAGTCCCCACCCCTGCTGTGAAAAGCAGCTTGTCTGGGAAGCGGCGGAGGGTGAAGGTGGGTCTGTGGAGCTGCGTGAGGAGTGCCATGCCCTGTGTGGCCAGTCTGGGCAGGGGCAGGAGGCTGTTTTGTGGCCCTTGGGAGGCAGGGCGGGTGCCTCTCACAGCCACATCTCCTTTCTCACGGCAGGCCTCGTCCCCGGCATATAGCGGCTCGAACCTCTACTCCCCTGACTCCTCCGCCAACTCTGGTCCCATTATCTCAGACGTGACCGAACTGGCCCAGTCCAGCCCCTCGGCCTCCCCCAGCAGCAGCCTCGACGACAGGTACACAACCACACCATTGCCCAACGATCCCCCGTGGCATGAATGGACCGGGCTGGCATAATCCTTCCGGGCTGCAGAATTTGGTGCTTTGTTTGTGGGTGGAGGTGGAGGCATGAATGGCACCTGGCGATGGAGCTGTGCGTTGTTGAGGTACCCACCTAGCTCCCTGGCCAAGTCTCTCTTTGGATTCCTAGTCCTTGGGAGACGTAGTCAGGCCAACGCTCTATGCCCAAGGAAAGACGCGTGGTTTGAAATTCTTGAAGGGCTTTGATGATCCCCTCAAAGCTCAGAGGAGGTTATTCCAGGATTATACCAAGTGAGTAATAGCGTGGGTTGGCCGATTCGTGGAGCGCTGTGTACCCATGTGGGAGTCTGAACTCCGCCCACTAGGGAGAGAAACAGCGCTGCTTTTTGTTCCTAAAGTGACTTATCCAAGCGATGAGATGTTCTTCCAGGGATGGTCGATTATCAATCTGTTCACATAATGATGCTGAAGAGAACGGGAGGGTGGCTCTCCCTGGCTGCCTGGTTGCATGAAAGAGCCCAATGGACGCAAGCCGTGCTTTTTCAGGGGTGCCTGGATTCGCCGGGCTGAAACTAGCTGCAGAAATTCACGCTTTCTTGCAGTCTCTTTGGGAATTGGCTTGTCAGCTCTGGTTGGACCGCGTGTGCTTGGGGATCTGCCTGGATGCCCTCGCAGCCCCTGTTAACCACCGGTTCACACGGAGCGTGAGCTGCTGGCTATGCGCCAGGCATTCTTCTCAGCCTGGGCCCAGGAGCCATTTGCTGAACCACGATGTGTCCTGCTTGCCACGGCCTTCTCTGGGTTCCAGTCCGGTCTCCAGGCACTTTCTCCAGCTAAGCCTCTCTCACTGGCTGTTCCCCACTCAGTCACCTGAAGCCATGAACTCCCCAGTCCAAGCAGAGCCCAAGGGTCTTTGTTTATGGTTCCCCCACCCCACGAGTTGGATTTTGCTGGCACCGAAGCTGAATCGCCGCTGCCGTTTATTGCCTGGCCTGTATGTCCACCAGGAGCCACTGCTTTGAAATGGGAACCAGATGCTTACCTAAGAGGATCGTCTTTACTTTGTTCTTTTATGCCCGGTGACCGTATACCTGGTTGGGGGTGCAAAGCCCAGGCGGAGTCACTTACCAAACCTCAAAGGAAAAGAATCGTGTGCTGGAGTGGGCAGATCTGAAGGGTGGGGGGGAGCTTCTTTGAGGCAGAGGAAAGGAGGAAATGGCCTCCCCCATCCTCAGCCCCCGAAGGGCTCTAGGGAGAGGGAATGGTGGCTCCCGAGCACGGAGGGAGCAGGGCACTCTGGCCACCAGGCTCATTGGGATGCCCCTGCCTGCCCAGCGACGGCTTCTTATGCTCTGCCTGTCTCTCTGTCTGTCTGTCTGTCTGTCCGTCACAGGAGTAGCCCTGTGGTCCATATCAAAGAGGAGCCCCCCAGCCCCTCGCTCAGCCCCCACATCGAGGAAGCCTGCCCCACCAGTGCTCCCGCTGCCGAACCCCCCCTCTCGCCCTCCGCCTTCATCGACTCCATCTTGCAGGAGGACGAGCCCAGCAGCGCCACGGCCGCAGTCCCTCTTGCCGGCAGCACGACCACGCAGCCCCCGCCCTCTGAAAAGTGCCTCAGCATTGCCTGCTTTGACAAGTAAGTATGGGGTGCAGCAGGAGCCGGGCTGCTGTGGCAAGCCTGTCAAGAACCAAATCCTGCCTCCAGTGGGTCGCCGCCGGTGCTATCCTCCTCCTCCTCCTAGCCTCCAGGGTGTTGTTTTGTTTGTTTAGTTATTTAAAATTACATTTAGGCTGCTTTTAAGGGTAGAACCGCCTTTCTCTGGGTCAGCTGCCAGCCTTCCTTAGGCCTGATGGGGCTTGTGGGCTGCCAGCTGCTGACCTCTCCCAAAGAGCTGGTGCTGCCCGGCTGGCCAAACGCCAGCTGCTCCAGGCCTGAGCTGACCCGCTTCCTCCAGCACAGGAGGCCCCTCTTGGACCGTGGCCCTTCAGGGCTTGGTCTGACTTCAGGGGCGTCCCTTTGAGCTACTTGCCCTCCGGTTGTTGGCCACAATATTCTTTCATAACAGAAGTCAGTAGTTCCTTTCATCTGAAGGCCTCAAGCCACAAACAGCACAAACGGAACATAGGAATGCTGCAGGGAAGCCGTTGTTGGGTTTTCGTGGACTGTCTCAGTCCCACCGGAATGACACGTGAAGATGTCGCTCAGGCTTGGCGGACAGAGGGCTCTGAAGGGCAGCTTTTTAGGGAAAGGTTTGGGGTCCAGGCAACCGGCTGCTGCAGGGCCCAAGAACGTGTCTACATCAGCCGCATCCTGCTCCCTATTGGGCGGAAGCAGTGCATGCTGGGAACTGTAGTCCCTGTGGACTGCTGAGAGCATCTCCTCTGGCTTTGGTGCTTCCAGCTTTCTGCTGGACCCCAGGAGTAACCGGTTGCATCTCCAGGGCCCCCCCTGCGCCTTCTGTGAAGCAGTCACCGGGCTGCCTTCCCGCCCTTGGAGACTTTGACCTCCTTGTTCTCACTCAGCCACTCAACCTGTGTTCAGGCTGGAGACTTCTGTGACCAAATGCTCCTCGGTGGAAGAAAGTGAGCATGTCAGGGAGAAGGAGGGTTCCAGCTAGTTTTCCATGTGTGAGGGGTGGGGGTTATACTGTCTTTTGTATGGAGGGGCATTTAGACCGTGGAGTCGTGCAGCCCAGTGGGAGCTATACCTCTGCACTCCTCCGTTTCTCATAAAAAAGGCCAGGATCTCTCTCCACTCAAAGCGAAGCCAAGATTTGTTTGCATGGCAAAAAGAACAAGACACGAGTGCCTCAACTCTCCAGATACTGTGGAGCAGACTTCTATTCTTCTTTCTGGAGATTGGATGAACATCAGAAGAACTGGGCCGGGTCAGACCAAGGGCCCATCAAGCCAGGCACTCTGTCAACCAGGAACCCACAAGCAGGACATGGGTGCAACAGCACCCTCGCACCCATGTTCCCCAGCAACTGGTGCACATAGGCATACTGCCTCTGATATGGGATCGATTGATTCAAGTTCCTAGCCAGCCCAAAAGCTCTGGGTGGGTAACAATAGTTTAAAACACATAAACATATTCAGGCTGAATATTGTTGAGGCAGACCAAAGGTTGGTGCTGTGACTCGGATTGGGGCCACCAGCGCCGGCTGAGGAGAGCAGACTGTCCCTCATCGAACCCCTGGCACTGACAAAAGGTAAGAGACCTTTTGAAATCTCTATTTGGGGTTGTTCGATGAGAGACTGGCTGTGCCTTTGCCTTTTGCCCAGCGCACCCGATCCGGACCTTTGAGAAAACAGAAACTCTGAGACCTTGGTAAGAAGGGGGACACAGCGTGAGTATGTGTGAAACCTGAATGAATTGAGTATTCAGTCTACGGACCGCGGTTCTGAGGCAAATTTGGGACCCATGTGAATTGAGAGGACAGTCCACGGACTGACCCACCCCAGCCCATCTCTTCCCCTTCGGTCTCCTCTTCATGCCCTGCGAGGCTCAGGGCTGCCCGCCCTCCTGCCTTCCACACAGCCGTTCAGAACGTATGGAGCTGCTGCCTTTGACTGAGCCAGGCGCTGGGTCCACCGAACCCAGAGCCGTCTCCTCCGACTGGCGGTGGCCGTCCGGGGCTTCTGGCAGAGAGGGACCCCTCACATCACCTGCTACCTAGTCTTCTTTGTTTAGAAACACAAACCGGAGATGCCAGGGACTGAACCCGGGTTGTCCTGCCTACATTTAGCCCTTAATTTTGTCCCTGATATAAGAGCGTCACGAATGGGCCACTTGGTCAGAGAAGCGGGGGGGGTGGGGATGTGCAACGGAGAACCCTGCATGAGACTAAGGAAGTTGCCGTGGGCGCTGCATGGTCCCCGAGGCTCTGAAGGCTGCAGCGTTTGCTGGTCTATGTCTGTGTGTGTAGGTGTCCGCCTGCCTGCCTGCCTGCCTGGCTGCCTGCGCAAGCACACAAGGAGCACTCTGAAGAGCCTGGAAGCTGCGCTTGTGTGAGCTTCCATGTCAGGCAGAAAGCACGCTCCTCCCTGTGCCCAGATGCCTCCCTCCATGGCCCTGCCTGGCTTCTCTCTCCCCTCTTTTCTTCCTTTCTTTGCTGTGCCAATGAAGGTTCCTGTGTGGAAGAGCTCCCCTCCCAGGCGAAAGGGATGGGCCAGAGTCTGCTGCAGAGAGGCCCTGGCAGCAGAAGAGCCTGGGCCTGGGCAAAGCTCTCGTTAGGAGCATTTTGGAGGTGGGGGGGGGGACTCCACCAGGCACGTTCCTACTAATCCCACCACCTCCCGCTCCACATCGCAGATCCTGGGAATGCCAGGGATCGGACAGCCGTAGAAGGAGCAGCAGCAATATTGGCTTGTTCTTGCTCTCCGGGGCAGCAGCTGCTTCTCGCTGTCCTGGGCAATCTCTGGATTCCTGGCTAGAGCAGCTGTTGCACCATGTTCCTTCCAGGACAGCCAGAAGCAAATGCTACCCAGAAGAGGGGGGGGGGGGGACACATACACAGAGAGAGAGAGAGAGAGAGAGAGAATCTGCAAGACCACCCTGGCCAGCCGAAGACACTTTGCTGCCGGAGGCCGTGGGCAAGCCCCCCCCCCCCCCATTTCATCTTCAGAAGCCAGTGAGACAGACAGTTAACTCCAACACTGGCCACGAGAGAGCTTCCTTGCCATCGCACACCAGGACCATGGGCCATCCCGGGGGCAAAGGGCAGGCCTCAGGGCACACGCAGCTCTGTCTCCAAGCACCCACCCCCAGTCTACCCTCATGGAAGGCTCAGCCCTGAGCCGCTGCTACGTGCTCTCCTTTTCCGGGCAGCGGGCTGTGGGGGGGGGGGGAGCAGCAGCTCCTTTCCCTCCTGCCCATGGCCGGCCCACCTGGTGGGCAACTGAGGAGGCACCCCCCTTTCCCCTGCTCTGGGCACGCTCACTTTGGTTCTGTACTTCCCCCTCCTCTCCTGAGTTGCCAGAGAGGCCCCGTCCTGTACTAACGCCTGCCAAGTGCCTGCCGGCTTCTGTCCGCACCCCTGGAATGTGTCTCCCTCTCCCCCCCTCTTTCTTTCTTTCTTTCTTTTTGAAAGTAACCCCCGTTTCCTCCCGCAAGGCAACAAGCGCCGGGTCTTCTGAATTGAGTGTTCCTCTTCTCTTTGTATCTTTCAGTTTGGCTCGCGCTCCGCAGATGTCTGAGGTCACCTGCCTCTTCCCCAGCCCTTCCTCCTCCTCACTGCACTGCAGACCACAGCAAGGGTTCGCATTTCCGTAGCTTGCCGCTCCCCTGGGGTGGGGTTTGAGGGGGCAGTAAGCTGGGAGGGGCCCCTTCTGCCAGGACGACCGGCCCTCTCCAGGGGGAGGGGGCACTTGCCTCGCGGGACATTGTCCCGATGGAAGCCGAATCCACAGCCCAGGAAACGCTGCTTCTTTGCCCCCCTGTGCCTTGTGGCTCTGGCGAAGCGTGAAGGGGCAGGAACGCCTGTGTCTCCATCCTCAGGCCGTCACACACAAGCTTCGTTTGGAGTCACGGGCGTGTTCGGTTCCCCACCTTGGGCGTGCCGTGGGGGTGGGGGTGGGTGGGGATGCCATTGTGCAGGGATGGTGCAGCACCTGCTCTGCCTGGAGAAGGCCCTCCCAGGTCCAGTCCTCGCCAGCCGTGGGGAGCCAGTGCTGCCAGCCAACAGGAACTAGCCTGGGCTGGACAAACCAGCAGCCTGACTCAGTAGAAGGTGCAGCCCCAAGACCTACTCACTGCAACGGCCCCCTGCGTGGCTTGACCAGCTCTCACCCGCCCGCCCGCCTGCCCACCATATGGGAGGTGCAGGGAGCCCCAAGCTGAGTGCGAGGGCTGCTGCAGTGCACCCCTACGAAGGTGCTTCAGTGGCACGAGAGACTCTGGGCCGTTTTTGGGAGGGCCCACAGCTCAGGGGCAAAGCCCTAGCGTGGCACGAAGGACATCCCGGGCTGATCCCTAGCAGCACCTCCAGGAAGGGCTGAGGGGAAGCCTGCTGCCAATCCGTGGGGACAGTACTGGGCTAGCTGGATCCGTGGTCAGGCTCAGCATAAGCAGCTCCCTCTATGCTTCCAGTTTTTCCTACGACTTCCGCCTCTGCTTCTAGCTGTTTACTGAAGGGGGAACCCCTGCTCCAGGCTCACAACACCTCCAGAGCCTGGATGGCTTGTGTGTGTGTGTGTGTGTGTGTGCGCGTGTGCGTGTCCAGCCTGCTCACTCCAAAAGGACAGATCGAGGGCAGTTGCTGGGCCATTACAAAATGGGCGGAACAGGGCTCTCAAGTGAACTCCTGACTCAGCTCCACACCGTTGCCCGTTGGAGTTGAACGCCACTTCCTGAGGGGTGGACCATGTACCCCAGAGGTGCTTTCCTGGGCCGGGCCTTCCTAACGGGCTGGTTCAGCGCACTCTCTCCCCCCGCAGACAGAGGCGGCAGGATAGGCCAGTTGCTCTTCTGAACTCTGGGATGCCCCCAGCTGCCGTCCGCTGGGAGGAGTGGCTTCCCTTTGCGATGGCTCAGCGCCTGTGTCTGGGCTGGCCCTGCTGCCAAAGGAGGGGGCTTTGGCCTGGCAGAAGCTTGAGGCGAATGCTGCTCGTGCTGAGCGTTCGGACGTCCCGTTCTGTGGTGGCCGGTCTGTGAATTGAACCAGAGGAGACCTGCCAACACTGGCGGTATCCCACGCGCGCACGGGCTGTGGCCAAAGGCAGGCGGCGGCAGTAGTGGTAGCTCCAAGGAGAGGAAAGTGTGTGGCCCTAGCCGGAGGCAGGCCGGTTTGGCCGCTGTGCCCGTCTGAGGACGGAGGCTCCTGAAAAAGGGCCGGGCTGCTTGCGTCTGCCCCCCCTCCCCACCAAAGAAGACGTGTCCCCACACAGCCGTAAATTCTGGAGGAGGTCCTAGATCAAAGGGCAGCCTGGGAGTCTTGGCCAGGGGCCGGGGTGGGCTAGGCCAGGCCGCTGCCCTCAAGGGGAGCAGAAAGGCCAGCAGGGACGTGGCGCTCGGCTCGGAAGGAGACACTGACCTGGCCGTGATTTTCCTTCTGTTCCCAGAAGCGAGCTGAATGAGCACTTGGACACCATCGATTCCAGCCTGGACAATCTCCAGACCATGCTGACCACCCACGGGTTCAGCGTGGACACGAGCGCCTTGCTGGACGTAAGTCCTCTCTCTGCCTGGGAGTTCTTGCCAGTGTTGGGGTGTCTGTGCCTCACTCCTAACATTTGCACCCCCTTCCCCCCCCCCCCCCCCCCCCACAGCTCTTCAGTCCTTCCATGACAATGACGGATATGAACTTGCCAGATCTGGACAGCAGCTTGGCCAGCGTGAGTTTCCTTTTGCAAACATACAGAAGGGCAGGCGGGTGGACAGACGGCTGGACGGGAACACAGAGACACCCCTCCGTTGGCAAGACCCATACTGGGAGGTCTGGAAGGAGGTGCAAAACCTCCCCTGCAGTACAGAGGCCTTAGAGAGCCCGTGCTCTGAAGCCGTTCCGTGGCTGCTAAGGCTCTTCTCTGCAGGGTCCTGGCTGGATCTCTCACACACAGCTAAGGAGGTGCTGAGTGGTCCTTCCTCACTACGGCCTTTGATCCCCCCCTCCCCACCAGCTTCTCAGCATCTCCAGAAGAGTTTGAGGCACATGATGATGCTGGTGAGGAGGGCCAGGCTCTCCATCTTCAGCTCAAAGCAGCTTCTCTGGCTGGCGCTTGTTCCTCAACAGACACCCCGGCAGCCACCGCCACCCCACCCCCCATCCACCGCACAGCCAGGCACAGAGGCTGGGCAGGACCATTCAGACAAGATGGTGGCCATGGACAGATAATGGCCTGTAGGGGCAGGATCCGGCAGGCTGCTCCCCTGCACAAGCTCCATTGAACAGAATGGGAGCTTGCGCAGGAGAACTTCCCACTGGAGGGTGGGCCAGGTTAATTTGTGTGGGTAGGTGGGTGCCACTCAAACGGATGGGTGGGCAGGAGACCCCTGCAGACCCATCTGCCCAGAAATCCTTCTGCGCCTGTTACTCTGAGGCTCAGGGCAGCACCTCATGTGGCTGACCAAGCCTCAGGAGACGCTTTGACACCCAGGCCAGCCTCAGCCAAGCGTGGCATCCGCCTCGTGCCTTCTCTCTTGCCCCCTTGGGTCCAGAGGGCTTTCAGTCCCCAGTGCAATTGCGCTCTTATTTCCCTCCCTGCAGATCCAGGACCTCCTCTCTTCCCAGGAGCAGCAGAAGCCGCTAGAGACGGAAGACTCCTCAGTCGACGCAGGTGGGTGTGGAGACTCACGATCCCTGGCCATGGTGGTATCAGAGGCAGTAAGCCCACATACACCAGTTGCTGGGGAACATGGGTGGGAGGGTCATATTCGTGTCCTGCTTGTGGGTCCCTGGTCGACAGCTGGTCGGCCACTGTGTGAACCGAGTGCTGGATGTGATAGACCCTCGGTCTGATCCAGCCTCAGGGCTCTCCTGATGTTCGTATGTTTTCCTCCTCCTCCAGTCAGTCAGGAGCTTTTTCACCCTGACCTATTAGCCCCAGGTGAACCGTGATTTCTGTAGCCTACAGGCCCACTCCTCTCTTTCCTGCTAAAGCAGTGGAGCGGCTTTCCCTGGGCCAAGTGCGGCCTTGCTGGGGTGCCGATAGCCCTCTGAACCCTGCCTGTGACTGCTGTCATGCTGGGGCACCTTGATGCTTTCCTCCTGCTGGACGCTCCACCTAGCCCTTTCCTCCACCCTTGTCCTGATGTCTCTCTCTCTCTCTCTCTCTCTCTCTCTCTCTCTCTCTCTCTCTCTCACACACACACACACACACACACACACGCAACCCGCCCTGCATCTCTTTCTAGGCAAGCAGCTGGTTCACTACACGGCCCAGCCGCTCTTTCTGGTGGACTCGAGCTCTGTGGACGCAGACACGCCGATTTTCTTTGAGCTGGGGGAAGGGCCCGGCTTCACGGAGGGAAACGAATACTTAGAGGACCCCACCATCTCCCTCCTCTCTGGGACGGAACACCCGAAACCCGAGGATCCTGCGGTCTCCTAAGGCTGAGCCCGGGCCCAGGTGGAAGACAGACGGAACAGGGAAGGGCCTCCCAGATGCCTCCTTGCTTTGCTCCAACGTGGCGAAGAGCCCCCTGCTCTCTCTGGCACTGATGCAAGGGTTTGTGTGTGTGTGTGTGTGTGTGTGTGTGCGCGCACGCTTCACGAGGTGTTTGACCCCCTCCTTTGGGATGGCAGCTCTGGGCAGGCGCAGGGGCGTTGGGAAACGGGCGGGGCGCCAGGCCCTGGTAGACGTTGGGGGATGGCGGAAGCCACTGTTGCCCTGCGGCCTTCGTTGCCAGCCGGAGTGCCACAGGGGGGCCACTCTACATGGAAAGCAGGCAGCGCGTCTTCCCTCCCACCCAGGCGGAGGTGTCAGTTTTCCAGGCGAAGTGAACGCGATGCCCCCACTCCCGTGGGTCAAGGGCCGGGTCCCTTTGTGGCGCCTGCAGTCGAGCGTGCTTCCGGACGCTCCGGGGCACCCGTGTGAGAAGTTCCCCCCCGCCCCTGCTCTTCCCCTGTGGGGTTTGTTTCCCTTGGCTTTAGCAGTAAAGAATTTGTACATTTACACTTGATTGTTACTAGAAGAAATTGTATTTTGGATTTTTACATGAGAGAAGACCCCCCCTTCCCCCCAACCTCCTCTCTCCTGCTCTATAAATATCTATATATACATATTCAAATATATATATCTATATGAAACGATTCGTCACTTTGTAGGCTTTCTCGTGTTGGAAGGTTTAGTTTTGTCTTTTGTTTTTAAAATGGGCAAGGACCCAGGGCCAGTTCTGGGAGGCCCATCACAACCCCCCGGGCCCAGGCATGTCCCCGCTGACCTGTGGCTGAGAGAGCGAAAGGCAGGAGCTGCCTGGGCCTCCATCCGCAAAACCCTCACCCTCTGGAACGCCGCCCCTTCCCTGCCCCCTGCCCCACATGCCTTGGAACACAGGCATCAGGAGCAAGGGGGACGGCGTTTGGGCAGGCTTTTGTCGTTCTCCTGTGACATGCCTCCACTCACCCCACCCTGGCTCCTTCTTCCAAAGCACTTGGTGCAACCTGCACAAAAGGCATACGTGCCTTCAGGCGGTTCTCTGGCCCTCCGAGGGAAGCAACCTGTTGAGTTTGTTCTTCTGGACCAGGGCCTCGGAGGGACGGCCCATGCTTCAGCCGATGCCCTCTTGCCTTTAAGGCTGCCTGCCTGCCACGCGTGGGCTCTCTGGCGTAGCCCCTTAGCTTGAACCAGGGCCGTGGTCATGTTGCTGGCGCCACATCTCCACTGGGGCATGATGTCAACTGCAGCGCACCTCTCTCTGTGTGTGATACCAGGACTCTCTTGGCCCCGTGTCTCCAAGGCCGTAAGGAGCCGGAGCATCTCTTGCTCACGTCTCGCCTTCTCAGCGTTACAAAGAGGGACATGGCTTCCTCGTTCTTCATGCGTGAAGGGGAGTGGAAGAGAGGAAGCTGCGCTGAGAGCTATGGTGAGAGCGGGACCGGTGCCTTCTGCTTCAAAGGCAGGCGGCCGGCAGCCTGCCCTGTTCCCCATTGCCTTCCCTGAGCTATAATGGCCTCGGTCTGGATCGGGGATTCCGGCAGTACCCAGGTGCTGCTGCTGCTGCTGCTCAGGACAACAGAGATCCCGCACAAAGACACGTCCCTGTGGCGGAGGCAGTGACGTCACCCTGGAGCTCATTCCGCACAGGTTGTGTCAGCTGCGTCTCAGAGGAAGGAGGAGCCCCTTCAGGCTGGCATTTGATGCTCACGGGCCGCCACTTTCTGCCTTGGACCCTCAACCGCCCTCCCTCTCCACAGATGCCCAAGGAGGCTCTGTAGGGGTGCCGGCCAAGAGCCAGGTGAGGCAGCGCGTGCGCTGCAGGGGCTCAGCTTCTGCCCTGTGCGCTGGCCCATGGGAGAGAGACCTGGGTCCCAAGCAGCAGGGCTTCAGTGTTGACTCTGTCCCAGCTGCGTGGGAAGGATACTACCCCACAACGCACCACTTCGTGCCAGGGGGAGCCCTGGGGGGCTCACAGTCAGGTGTGGATGTGGAACCCTCTTTGCCCACCAGAACAGCTCCCACGTGGGTTCCAAGCCCCGAGGCCCTCGTGGCTTTCCACATGCACACTCAGCACATGCCCAGGAGGTGCTCCTCTGCTCTACACTATGGCCCAGGGGGGAGGCACCTACAGCCGGGCGCTCCCTCGGCAAACAGCAGCCTGGTGCAGCCGTGGCAGGCGTCCCTTGAGGGACCGTGGCTCCGTGGCAGAGCCCCCCCCAGAGATCCCTGGAACTCCAGGTAGGGCAAGGAAAGCCCCTCCCCCCCGCCCAAAAGCCCAAAGAGCCGTTGCTGCCAGTCAGTGTCATCAATACTGGGCTAGATGGACCTCTGGCCTGACTTTGCACAAGGCAGCTTCTGATGTTCCCATGTTCCCTACCCTGAGGCTTGTCTGGACAGAACCTTCCTTTTGCTGGGATCCAGTCCATCTGCTGCCTCCCCCTGAATGGGCTGGTGGGGTGTTTAGATTTGGCAGATGCCCACACAGGTATGAGGAGCGTTGTTGGTTCCTGCGTCTCCTGCAGCTGGTGAGATGCACTCCATCCCCACCTGGAAACGCTCCTCTCTGCTGCCGGATATCTGTAAGGCTGCAGCTTTCCAATCGGCCAGCAAGTAAAGCAATCAAGCCTAATTTAGGAGCTGGCTTTGAGCCCCCAGGCACTGTGGGCATGTGAGAGCAGCCGCCCTGCTGGCCCCATCACCCCACTCCTGCTAGTCTTGTTCGGGGGCTGCTGTGTGAGGCCAGGTGCCAGGCCTTCAGGCGGGCCTTTCGGGTTCTCCAGGTTCTGATTACAGAGAGCGGCTTGTGCCCAGAGTGTTGCAGAGTTTAGATCTCAGGCCGTGTCATTGTCTCCCCATGTAACAAGGCAGCACTCTTCCCAGTTTACACAGGAAGAGTGAAAGCCCCCACTGGGCCAAGGCCCCTTGGCAAAGAATTTGGTGGAGGAGGGGGAATTTGAACTCTGAACAGCAGAGATGGCAGTGGAGGCGGGGGCGGGGTAAGCAGAGAAACCTAGAGCCATGTGTGGAGTTAATAGGAACGGCTGCATTTCACATAATGAAGTCCTATGAGGAGAGACTGGAAGAACTGGGCACGTTTAGCCTGGAGAAGAGAGACTGAGGGGAGACATGATAGCACTCTTCAAATACTTGAAAGGTCGTCACACAGAGGAGGGCCAGGATCTCTTCTCGATCAACCCAGAGTGCAGGACACGGAATAATGGGCTCAAGTTACAGGAAGCCAGATTCCGGCTGGACATCAGGAAAACTTCCTGACTGTTAGAGTAGTATGGCAATGGAACCAGTGACCTAGGGAGGTGGTGGGCTCTCCCACATTAGAGGCCTTCAAGAGGCAGCTGGACAACCATCTGTCAGGGATGCTTTAAGGTGGATTCCTGCATTGAGCAGGGGGTTTAGACTCCATGGCCGTATAGGCCTCTTCCAACTCTACTATTCTATGATTCTGTGAGTCCAACTAACTGGGTTGGCTGCAGGTCCTCTGGCTGGGCACAGAGTCTGCAGGTCCTCTGGCTGGGCACAGAGTCTGAACGCAGAGAAGAAGTCCAGGGCACCTCCAAGGGCCGCCACACTCAACCATTGCCTCAGCTGGGCTGGGCTTCCCACCATGCCCATTGATGGGAGATCCTTTGGTCCACGTTGCCAAGCCCCCAGCAGTGGGAGGCCACGGCCAGCATGTGGCGCTCACCTCGCCTGAGCACCTTTCTGGCCCCAGGAGTGGAGCAGAGCCAGCCCCACCTGCCAGCCCCACCTCTGACTGCCAGGACACCAAATCAGACGTGCTGTTTGCTTGTCTTTATTGAGCAAGGAGGGCAGGCACGCGTTCATGTCGTCACCCTGCGAGAGCAGGCATGACGCAGCAAGAGCAGCTCAGGATAGCGACAGAAAAGGCAGCCCCAGCCTGACACTCTACGCTTATCTAGGAAAGACCCACAGAGCGGTAAGGCAGCGGCCGACCAGCTACCCCGTGGGGGCACCACCACCACCACCACTCTGCCCAGCAGCAGGCCTCCAAACCCACCCACCACCATCACCCTGACCAACATCCGAAGTATTGTTCACAAATATCCCAGCTTCTCATGAATAACAACGTCAGGAAGAAAACGCAGGGATTGGGGATGTCCTCCCCACGTCCTGCCTTGCTTGCCCCTTGGTCAGGATTCAGCCGGGATAGGCACCGCTCCAGCAGCTCCTTTTTCCAGGGGTGGGGAGGCTGGGACCTGCCCTCCTGCCCTGCTACCTGGTTCCTAGGACCCCAGGAGTTGGAAGGGAGACAGCAGATCATCACGGCCAGGGAGCAGCAGTGGCATCCTGTATTTGCGGTCCCACTTTGTTTCTGGAACTGATCTGCCTTTGCCTAGTCAGCCAGACCACTTCCCAGGCGCGGGAGGGTGCTGCTTAGCAGCCTGGCCTTCACAGCCGTGACATCCAGGCACAAGGGCACAGCTGGGGGCTTACATAGAAACCCCATGAGATGTGATGCCACCCGTGTTTATGTGCAAACCATGAGCCTGCGTGCAGAAGATGTACCTTGCCTCACTAAGCCTTTGTGGCGCTCCATTGGAGGCCACATCAAATGGATCTGGGTGAAGCAGGCCTGGCTTGAGCCCTTCTGCCTGTGCGCCTTTGGAGTGCGCCTGGGGCCCTGGGCTGGCCCCTAGCCCTGCTCTCATGCCCATGGGGCAGGTGAGCCACGGACCGGTCCCCTCTGCAAATCCTGACTTCTCCCCTCTGAGAAAACCTTGGGGGAAAGAGGTGTCTACTGTCCACCCCACACCCTATCCCATTTTCTAGCACGGCAGCCAGGAATATTGCTGGCAGCATTGGGGTGGAGGTGGCAGAACAACACCCCAAGTCCCCAGGACCCTGGACTCCTTCCTCCTCCTCTGGGCCCTGCCCCTCTCTATGGCAGATCCACCACGCGCTACACTGTGCCACAGAAAGGCCTCTGGCTAGAAACCTGGATGCCGAGCCAAGGAATTTGTCGTGCAAATCATGAAAGCCAGGCCGTTTGAAAGTGGGGCAGGCTGGGTCTGGGGTAACTAGAAGAATTAGCTGCCTGCAGCCAATATTCCTGTAAAGGGTCTAGCTAAGTAAGTGAAGCCTGGCACAGTGGGGAGGGGAGGCAGTTCTGAGAGCAGAAGCTGCCCTGAGCAGGGTGTCTGGCTGCTGGAGATGGCACCCAGCTGAACCTTCCTTGGCAAGAAGCAGCATTTGGGTCGGTCTCGATTGCGCTTGGCAGGGTGTTTTCCTCCAAGTCAGGTTGACTCTGGGGACGGTGTGTGCGCACTTGCTGCTTTCCTTTGCCAGGTGCAGCTTGGCTCACTAGCAGGAGTCAACTTTTTGGCCTACAGGTGGTGTTTTGGCTGTGCGCCTGATCCTAGCTTGTGGATTGTCATGGCATGGCTTGCATCAGCTAATTGGTAGGGGGTGGGTGAGCCGGGGGTTAGACTAGATGGCCTTGGTTTTCCTTCCAACTCCCATGATTCTAGGAGGAGCCCGAGCCTTCGCCTGGGATGGAGCTTCCTGTCCAAGGGGCAACTCAGGCCAGTGGGGGGGGGGAAGGATGGTCATTGTAGAGAACAGGATGATGGCAAAGGGTCCGTGGAAAGAGCAGGCAGCGCCGCCCACCCCTCACCCCCAGCGTCTACACTGCATCTAGTACGCACACAAGCACATTTTGTGGGCGGCCGTGGCCGGAACGGTGGAGCAAGAGTGAGCAGGCAGCGGAGGCTCTGTGCAGATGGTCCCGGAGTGTGGGGTGGCCGCGGGATGAAGTGGAGGCCCGGCTGGGCTCAGTGGGCACAGGAGCAGGCGAAGAGGGGGAGGAGGCGCTGTCTGCTGGGGCATCTCAGGATCTTCAGCAAGGGGTGGTCGAGGCAGCAGCCCTCCTCACATGCCTGTAGAGAAGAAACGGAAACTCAGCATCCTGCCCTGCATCTCCTGCCGCAGCTGCCCAGCTAACGCCCTCACCTCCCTCCGAGTAGAGGAACTGCTGGCAAGCGAAAGCTTCCCGAAGGCTGCCCCGGGCTGTGGGGGTGGGCAGTAGCAGCAGCCCATGGCCAAGGGGCATAGAGAGCTGCCTTGGAAGAAGCCGGGGATGGTGGTTGCGGGCCGCAGGTTGCCCATGTCGGCTTTAAAAGAGAGACTGATGCAAGCAGCCAGGCCAGGAGGGGGCGATTGTCAAATGAATGGGGTTTATAGGCTCAGCTGCAGATGGTGCTTTCCTGGGGCTTTGGGGAGCCAGAGGGGCCCTTCGTTCCTGAAACTGGCATCTCCCAAACCAGCTGTTCCCAACCCCCGTCTAAGCCTCCTGGGCTTTCTAGGACACTTATCTTGGGATGCGAGGGATTCCTCCGAGTCCACTTCATGGTCTAAGCCTGGGGAAGACACCATTCCAGATTATAGCTTCTGTTGGGTTTGCTCTGGCTCCTGACCCACCCCCCGTGCCCCCCACCCACCCAGCCAGCCAGCCCAGGCCCTGCTGCCCTGGGACAAGGTCCGACACACCCCTTTGTAGGGCCTACACCCCGAAAGTGGCTCAGCGCTTAGTGTAAAGCAGCTCGGCCACCCCTGCAGGTTGCCGATTTTCTGTGACCCCAAACCCAGGAGAAGCTTACTTTCTTGGGACTCGTGGGAATGAACGGGCACATCCAGGGCAGGGCCTACAAAAAGAATGACACAGGTCCTTTCCATGTCCAAGAAATGGTGCACGGCTCGTGGGGTGTGGGGGGAGGAGGAGGAGGAGGAGGAGGGGGAACCCAGATGCCCCCTCAGCGTTGGCTCTCAAAGGTGGCAGCCGCCTTCTTCTTGCTGCTCTCTGGCATTCTGAGGTCAGGATAGGGCCCCTGTGGGGCACCCTGGGAAGCGATGGCCAGCCGGCCAGAGGCCTGGGACGTCTTGCTCGCTGGAGTTGCGGAAGTCAGAGCAGCGATGGCCACCACATGGCCGTGGGAGAAGACAGGTGGGGCTGCTGAACGAGGTCCAGGTCCCAGAGGGGCTTGCGACCGCAGGGATGCCGTTGACGCTCCCCCTCCAAGGGATGAGGAAAGAAGAGCACCCCACCCCACCCCACCCGGCTCACCGCTCGGTGTGTCTCCAGTCAGCGGGTCCAAGCTGAAGGAGCCCAGGTTGGAGATGTCGCTGTTGAGCACATCCCCATTCAATTCATCCGTGTGGGACCGATCTGCAAAGCTGACGGGGGCCACCCCTGCCCAGAGAAAGGGAGAAAAGTGGGCCGGTCTCAGCAGTGGGGCTCCCTGCGGTGCCCTGGCCGTAACCCAGAGGTTAGGGGGTGGGGGCCCTTTCAAGTTTGGGTGGGGGCTGTAGAGGGGAGGGGAGGGAAGGGGAGCCTACCAAGCCAGCCGCCTTGAACCTACCTGTAGTCATCTGCTCCAAGGGACCAGCCATCTCACCTGTGGGCATGAAGACAGAGGGAGTCACAGAATGCCTGCCCAAGAGGCTGAGCCCCACGCCTCCTGCCATCCCCCAAGCTTTTAGTCTCAGGTCTTGGGGGGGCTGATAGAGCTATATGAACACAGGGATGCCCCCCTGCCAGATCCCACTTCAGCCCCTGGGCTCGCCTGCACTGCGCTGCGTTGCCGCCTTGCAATAGTAGTAGCAATCTGGTTAAAGGCTCTCAGTCATCCTTCCCCAACCCAGTGCTCTCCAGAGGTGTTGGACTTGCAACACCCGGCATCCAGGACTACCACTGGGAGTTGTAGTGCAACTCCTCTGGAGGGGATCAGGTCAGGGAAGGCCGGTCCACCTGCACAGCACATCCAGCGGGCCTTTCTTGCTACACCAGTGATTAAAACCACACTCCTCCCAGGGTCTGTTTGATCACTTCTCAGCACCATGAGGCCCCAATCTCGCCAGGGCCTGTTGGCTGTTTGTCAGGAGCCGACGTGAGTCCGAGACCTGCAGAAATGATGGTGTGGTGAGGCCCCCAATTTGGGGACTCCACTTCCACATAGCCCAGCAACGGGTCGCAGGGAAGTAACAGACCGCTCACCTGGGGTGGGGAGGGGGCAGCCCAGCAGAGGGTGTGTGGATGTATATTGGGGGGTGGGATTCGACTTACAGGTGAGCATCAAGGTGCACCTTGTGTTCCACCAGCAGCATGACACCCCCACCCTAGTCTGACTGCAACCTGCCCCTTCTGCCCCTGCCCTGTCTCCCAAAATGTGGCAGCCCTGTGTTCTGCACGGCTGCCCTAGCTGTGGGGCTGGCTTGCCTTTCCTGCTCCAAAGCCTCTGCAAGCCACCTTTGAAGCAGCTTCTGGCCATGTCCCCAGAGCCAAGTGTGGGGTAGGCTCATCACAGGCCGGTCCATCTTATGCGGGACCCCTGGCGTTAAAGTGCTGGCGAGAAACAGCCGTTCTCAGAGGGGAAGCCCTCCTTTAAAACAGCTACCAGGAGATGTCACCTTTGGGGAGGGATGAGGGAGGGGAATCAAGTTCTTTCATTTTGGGGCCCCCCTTCCTTTTCCTCTCCATTTTCTTAAAAGAGAAAGAAGGCTTGCGTCTCGGCCCCATCCGCAGCTAGCAGGCGGCCCCCGGAGCCTGACAAAGCTTCCCCATCCCTGGTCACATGACAGGTATGGAAACGACTCCTCTCCATGTGCCTCTTTTGCTACTCAGACAACTGCCGGTCGCTGAGGGTCCCTCTTGTTTAGGGGACGTGGGTGGCTTCTATGGGGGCAGAGAGGGCAGGCGGCAGAATCCCCCCCCTCTTCCACCAACATAAACCACATCTCCGTCTCCAGCATGTCACTTACTTTCTCCGGAGGCCTCGGATTTGCCAGAGATGAGGGCCTCTGAATTTGCCACAGGCTCTGGAATGGAAAAGAGAGAGAGAGACAAAGCGGGGAGGGGATGAGCCCCCCGTGGGCCTTTCCCTCTTGCCCACCCAAGTCGTGTCCCAACAGCTTCAGGCTCTGGGTGGAAGACGGCAGCCCTTCGAAAGGCGGAACGGCTCTTCTCCCAGCTCAGCCTTCATTCTGCTCCGTTCTCCCTTTGTGGTGAGGGGGACTCTGGAGCCCTGAGCTTCTTGGTCACAGGGGCTGGCTGCCCAGGAGCCGAGCTCCGCTCTCCAGTTCACAGCACCGCAGGGCACCGCCCAGGTGTCCGGTATGGCAAACGCTGCAGCCCATTTGCACGTGCGAAGAAGGCAGAAGCGAGGGACTTCTCCGCCCTCAAGCAAGACATCCAAACTGCAAAGGCATACCTGGTGTCTGGCTGTTTGCTGGTGCAGTCGGATCCGGGGAGGTCAGGGGTTCTGCAGAAGGGGGTGGAAAGAGAAGGGTTTATTGCACTCAGAGGCAGGCACCAGCCCTTGGGGGCCATGGGGGTCTCTTTGCCCTGCAGGAGGCCCACAAGCAGCAGACACTCAGGCTGGCATCCACCAGCAACGCCCTTCTGCGTCTGTCCTATGCCGGACAAACAGGGCAATTCTTCCACAAAAGGATAAATGAACGCCAATCTGCCTTCAGAGCGGGAAGATTCAGAAACCAGTGGCAGAACATTTCAATCTCCCAAGCTGCTCTGTTGCTCATCTTAAAGCGGCTGTTCTTGAACAAAGGAACTTCAAAGGGAGAATCCAGCATGGAACCACTGAATTTACGCCCATCAAGAAGTTCAATACTATCATCTGTGGTTTGAATCAAGATAATGGGCGCGCTAGTGGTAATGCACTACTAATGCCAAGATGCTTATTGTCAACGGTACTTTCTGAACGGTCTCTGAAATCATTTTACATGCATCTAACCTTTAACGTAATTATCATGGTCTAATTCTTCTTGCATTTCATTTCTCTCTGACAGCTCACAGGTTTACAACACCTACGCACCCCACTGGGTGTGTGTGTACTTGCCAACTGCGGGTAACACTCCCTGCGCCTGATGAAGTGGGCTGCAGTCCATGGAAGCTCCTGCCTTGAAGGATTGTGTTGGCCAACAAGACTTTTTGTTGGCTGTGCTGCACCCTAGACAGACACAGCTACCCGTCCCCTCTAGAAATCTGGCTATATCTCGCCCCCTCTCACCCCTTGAAGGGTCCCCCCATGTCAAGACCCCCCCACCTCCATGTACCCCTACAAGTACAGGATGGGCTGGTTGCATCTCACCGTCTGCGACCACGATGGCCAGGATCAGGACCACAGCTGAGGTGAGCGAGAGGAACCTGCCGGAAGGAAGGGGAGAGGGGCCGTGAGCGGCTAGTGTGCCGGCACTGGGGAGAATGCAGCGGTGGTGGTTCAGAGCCTGAGCATTGAGCCACACCAGAGGTCTCAGCTTGGCCTGAGGCATCCCCCCTTCCTTCCTCCCTCTCAGCTGCCCATCCGTCATGTGTGGGTAAGAAGACTGCTGGCCTCACAGCCTTGTCAGAAGGCAGGAGCTCTTTCAGGGCCACATTTGGCACCCGCTGGAGCTGAGGCTCTGCATCCCTTCGTAAGGGGCACGGAACGAACCAACGTGAAAAGCGCCAAGAGCAGCTTCGGGAAAGTGCTCTTCGAAATCTCAAGCCGGCCACTTTAAAAAGGCTGTTTTGGGGAGTTCTTCAGCCCCTGAGAGATCCCTGATGCATGGGGCTTTGTCCACTGTATGCAGGAAAGGCATTCTGTACCTGCTCAACGGCAGTCTCTTTCACAGTAGATTTCCAGGGCTGGGTTCTGGCTTTCCAAAACAGGTGTTGGGATTGAGGCCTGAACTGCGCTCAGCTCCAGTGTCTTTCGAAGTTTGTGCTGCCAGCAAGCTCTGAGGCCTTCGCAAGAGACACTGGAGCCCCTGTGGAGGATCCACACAGCAGCCCCCGCCCCACTTTAACATGGGACAGGCAGGTCTCCTCTTGCGCAAGCCACGGTGAAGCAAGCAGGAGCTGCCTAGGAGCAGCATGTGCCCAAGAGAAGCCAGCATGGCCTCCCTCTGTAGCCCTGGGACCATGGGGGGCATTCAGTGTGGGCCCCGCCTCCTATGTGCACTGTGCCCCACTGCAAGACCATCCCAAAGAACTGGGGTGGGGTAGAAGGCTCCCCTTTGAGGTAGGGGGAGAATCAGCAACAAGTCCTGCCTGGCCTCCGCTGAGCACATTTTTGGGGTCAGGCAGGAGCAGGACTTCCCAGCCCCCTCCCTCAGTAGGCATCTTGCAAGACGGCCGTGGCTCTTGCTGATACTGGAACCAGGCAGGGGGGCGGGGGGCATCTTCTCCCTGGGATATCCTGGCCTGGCACTGGGCTTCCTCCACGGCTGGCCTGAAGGCAAACCGCAGCATGGCCATGCATGGACGGCACGGTGCTGCAGCCCTGCACAGCCCTTTCCAGCATGCAAGTGGCCAGATCTCTCCAGAGGTAACGTGCGCAAGGCTGCACCCCATCCTCCTGAACCCCATGAGGCTGGTAGCTGAGCAGGGGGTGGGAGGTGGCCGTCTTTCCTCCAGACAGCTCCCTCTGCCCCAGCTGGGGCCACCGGCATGAGTTTCGCCGCTGCCCCTGGCAAGGTTGTGTGCCACCAGTTCCACCGAAAGCCTCGGCAGCCTCAGCAGCTGGACCAGCCCCAGAGAGGCAGGGGTGAGATGCATGTCCCGGGCCACTGGTCAAAGGCAAAGGCAGCCAGCTACCTGCTGCAGCTGCCCCTGCTGCTTGGCACCCTCCTGTAGTCGGCACCCGGGGCGCTCACCTGGCTCAAGGCAGATCTGGCTGCAGCTCCCTAGTGAACCCCGCTACCCCTGTGCCCGGTGAGGAGCTGAGCAGGGGAGGCGGCGTGCGGCAGGCCGACCAGGGAGCACCCCTTGCAGCCAGAGCTCACAGCAGATAGGTCCCATCCCTGACTCCCATCCCTGCCCAATACCCTCAGCATGGCCACTCTTTGAGGCTGGGGGGGGCACCCACCTGTGTTGTGCCCGCATGATCCCGGGCAGCTGGTGGGCACGCAGGTCGGTGGGAGGGTGCTGGGATCCAGGCTCAGGCAGCTCAGCTCGGGACCCGGGGACAGCCTGTCCTGCGAAGGGCCATTATATGGGCCTCTCCCTCCAGGGAGGAGCCAGCCCCTGGGGGGCAGCCAATCCAGAGGCTGGCAGGAGGAGGAGGAGGACAGGCACAGCTTTGGCAGGCTGGGGGGAGTGAGGGGGGAGTCATAAGAGACATGAGCATCCTCCGGGCTCATTGCAGTGCAGGTGCGGGCCAGATGAAAGGGAATCCCGCCCTCAGGGGCAACACTGCTCCTCCTCAGCTGAAGAGCTGCGCATGCCCAAGTGTGCCCCCCGCCCCCCCAGAACCTATGAGGCTGCCTTCTCTTGAGAGAGCCCAGCATCACCTGCCTTGGCTCGCAAGGGTTCTTCAGAGAGAGAGGGAGGGAGGGAGACGGAGAGAGACCCTTCCCAGTCTTTGCTGCTGACCTCTGACCTGCAGGTGTGAGGCAGCCAGCCATTACCTGCACGAGGTGCCATGATGAAAATCACCTTCCCCCCGCAACTCCCCACCACATCTGCTCCCGTGCCTGGACCTTGCTGGTGATCCCAGCCCATGAACCCCATTGGGGGAAGGGGCGGGGCTTCTTTGGGGTCATGCAAGAAGGCGATGCCCCCTCCCCTGCAGGAAGCCCCCCTGGGAATTCAGGGTTGGGGGTGAAGAAGGCCAGACAGGACTCTTGCCTGGAGGATGGAGGAGCTGTGCCTCAGTCTGTCTGTCCGGCCAGTGAGGGGTGCGAGAGGACCAAGAGGGTCCCCCCCCCCCGGCCACGGCTACCCCACAGGGCGACCAAAGCTGCTTCTGCTCCAAAGCCAGGCCTGAAGCCCGACTGAACTGGATCTACATGATCAGGTTCTTTCACGAGTGTCTGGAGTTGACCGGTGACCGCCAATGTCTCTGCCTCTCCAGCCAGCCAGCCACGAGCCACAGCTGCAAGAGCGCAGCAGTCCGGAGTCGATGCCTCCCTGCCTGCCTGCCGCCACCGCCGCCTCCTGGCTGCCTGGGCAAAGGAAGCCCCCCAGGCCAGTTGCCCCCTCGATCCTCCACAGGCACACAATGTGGAAGGTGCACAAAGGCCCCTTTGTCCCATGGAGCGTCTCAATGAGCTTTTGTTCAGGCCGTCTCCCGGCTCTGCTGGATGAAAGGCGCCCGCCAGGCTGATGCGAGGCTGGCCGGCCAGATCTGCTTGCCAAGGCTGCGTGGCCGGCCATCCCTAGGGAGTGCTGGGGCAGCTGCGGTGGCCCCTGGAACATTAGCTGACCTCCCAGGCTCAAGCCGGGCACTCTGCTTGCTCAGTAGGAGCATGGGGAACCCCTTCCCCAAGGGGAAAGGGCTGGCTGTACCACAAAGAGGGCACTGAGCGGTGGGCACTTGGTGTCACATGAGCGTGGCTGCGGGGTCCGGCCCCTGCACCAAGCCTTTTCCTGCCCTCACTGAGGATGCCTTTCTTCTGCTCGCCCCAGCGCCCCAAAGAGACTCTTAGCAGAGGCAAGAGGCCATGGGGCAGGAAGGAGCTCACTGAAAGGCCTGCTGGGGGAACCCGGGGATTGGTTCCTGCGAAGGGTCAGAAGAGAAGGCGTCTAGCGTGATCCGGGGCAAAGGCCCACCCCACCACTGCCAGCCCTGGGTTTCCAAGGGAAGCCGGCTGCTTGCCCTGGGTCCCTTCACTTGGCTCCGTTCCCTCTCGACGCCCCAGATGCACCTGCAGGGTTAATAAGCGGAGAAAGGGGTTCCCCTCCCCCACTCCAAGGGCAAGCAAACAGCCAGAGGGGCTATGGAAGGAGCTGGGCCCTTGGGGGCGTGGAGTCCTGGTCCCCCAGTAGATGGGTATTGTGGGGAGAAATTATTTTAGATGCCTTAACACGGAGTGCAGCTCCTGCATTAAAGGCACTTGTATAAATCAAGGGGCTTCTCTTCTCCCCTGTGAGCGTAGGGTGTGAGCAGAGAGGTGGCTGGGCCACAGAGGAGGCCGGCTGGCGCGGCTACTGGGATTAGGCCCTGGGCCAGGTTGTTCTCCAAGGCCGGCTGGTGGCGTGAGACGGGGAGGCTGTGCTGGTCGGGATGCTGCTCCCCTCCAGCCCCGGGGGCTGAAGAGCAGAGCCAGCCCCAGGGGACACCTGCTCAGGGTCTTCTCGTACCCCACAGCAGGGTGGCACTTCATGCTGCTTCCCCCGCAACCCCCCCAAGCACATCCATGAGGCCGGTTGCCTCTCTGGGAACCTTGAACCGGGAGCAGGGAAACGCAGCACAGGTTGCTGCGTAGATGCCACAAGCAGGACTTCTTGGAAGAAATGGAGAGACAATGGCTGGCAGGGGAATGACTGCAGGAGCAGGGAGTTAGGGGGCTCTCTCCCCCCTCCTCCATGACTCCACCCACCCACCCACCTACCGCCATCTGCCTGCCTGCCTGCCTGCTGAACACTGTGCAGGCCCCAGCTGAAAAGCTGGCCGGGAACCAAGCTGCGGTGGCATGAAAGCAGCCGCTGGGCTCCCCATCCACTCGTAAAGCCTTCCCTGGGATCAGCTCTCATCTGCAGCCATGTGCGTGGGCTCCAGGGAGCAGCCCCGGCCTCGCCAGCGGGGAATGGGCTTCTGGCACCTGGCGAGAGGGAGGGACTGGGGTGGCCGGCTGCACCAGTTGAACTAGGCCAGCTGCACAAAATCAACTCCCACATGTACGCATGCACACATGCGCAACACCACCAAACTGTGGCTTGGCTGCAGTCAAGGGGGGGGGACAGACCCAAGCTTCCAAGAATGGCCAGGCTGTTCAGAGGGAGCCCACGAATTTCAGGGACTGCTCTGTGTCCTTCCTTCATTGGGGTGAAAACAACAAAGAATCCTGTGGTGTCTTAAAAGCTAACAACTTCATTGTGGTGTGAGCTTTCATAGATTGCAGCTGACCTCATCACAGGCACCAAGTGTTATCCTGAGTTCCGAGTATATATACTTGCTTGAGTGTGGGCAGGGCAGAGGAAAGCAGGAGAGGGGTTATAATCAGGGGGAAACGAAATGCAGAATGCGCAGGCAGCCATAATTGCCTAATTAACAGTGGCCCTGCTGTGAAGTTGCTGGCTGGCAACCCAGACTTCCTTGCAATGGTGAGCTGATTAGCACATGTAGTGGGAGAAAGAAAAGAGCAAAGGGACACCCTTGTCGCTGTTCAAGCCACAGGAGACAGAGCTGAACCTCGTGATGAAGTGTAGTTCAGCCCTTTCACACGGAACTCGGCCTTTGATGTTGCTTTCTGCACGTACAGCCCCAGAAGGTCTGAGTCCCGGGAGGCTGAAGGGTTTGCTTCTGATCAGAGGTGTCGTGGTGGCAGGGCTCGCAGGGACACAGCCCTGGCACTTTTCGATAACTTTTCCCTCTGAGCTGAGCTGCAATCCTCACAGTAATGGGGGGGGGGGGGAATGAAATTTCATAGCAACAATACGTAGTTGTGCAGTATCCATGTTGTAATGCAAAATATTCTGGGGTGACCTGGGCCACATCTACACCAAACAGGATATAGCGGTATGAAAGCAGTATGAAAGTGGTATATAAAAGGCAGGAGCCACACCAAGCTATAGGCGTGCGCTTGATCGGTACACGTGGTGCCCAGGCACCACCTAATAGGGCGCGCTCACCGCTGTCCTCCGCAGCGCCCCGGCTGCTAGGCCTTCCCGGGAGGGCCTAGCAGCCGGCAGGAAGCCCTAGGAGCTGGGGGGACGCAGCCGGTGAGCACGCTATGCAGCTGGGCCACTGCGGAGGCAGCCAGCGAGCATGCCCTGCCGCCAGCTGCTAGGTAAAGCCATTGTTCTTCAGGGCTGCTTGATGAACAAATCAGTAAGTAGGATGTTTACGCAAAGGGATGTCCACCCCTCTTCTTCCAAGTCTTAGAGTTGCCCTGGATTTCTTTGACTTATAAAGGCGCTACTGTGTTTTTGTTTTTACTGGGACCTCCTCGAGTCCACCAACTGGAGCCATGTGCAAAATCATCATTTGTCTTCATACATGTTCTCTTCAGAACTCCACAAACCAGATGCTACAAATGTAAAATATCCTTTATTTGGGGAATTTTCATTTGCTAATCTGCCTTGAATTATTGCCCTGCTGGGCAGGAATTTGTATTACTCCTATATTTCTGTGTAAATATCTAGCACAATTCTGGCATAGAATATGAAACAATTATCATAGTTTATTAAAGGCAAATTCAAGAAGAGTAATTAAAGCCATACTCTTTTACATATGTACCAGGGAATAAACTCCGTTTAATTCAGTGGGATTTTTTTTTTTCGTAGACCTCCATAGGATTGTGCTGTAAGGATGAATAAATATCTGAATTCAGTGGAGCTTACTTTTAAGTAAACGTGGCTTGTGCTACCTGGTGGGTTTGTTGTTGTTGTTGCTGTTATTAACTGAAGATGCTGTTAGAAAAAGCAAGCGATATGCAATAAAAATTGTTCACCACTTGCTCCATAAAAGCTGTTACGGAGACCACACTGAACAGGAAGCATTTTAGCAGAGATTCCCATTTGAATAAGAGTGAGGCAGTGTAGTGAATATTGCCATGAGCTCTTTGACCTTCGCTCAAAGGAAAATATGGCTCCCGTTAAAAATTAGTTGTCAACTGGAGGCAAACGCAGAGAGCTTTGTGTGTTTCATAGAAAATGGTGGTAGATTTACATTTTGGTCCCAAAGAAACTGGCATAATTCAAAGGAACCTGGATGTGCTAGATGGATACCATCAAATCCAATGGTATTTCTGTACACTCACCAGGGAGTAACCTCCACTGAATAGGATTGAGTTCTGCATAGGATTGGCCCATTAGGCGTACTAACTTCAGCAAGACTCAGGTGGGCTTAACTTTCCTTGAATTCCGAATGAGTGTGCTGTTTTGTACAACCATGTAATATCTTTAGCTTCTAGTTTTATGAGGTATAAAGCATTCAGTTCTGGCATGTAATAAAGACAGCCCAAAGAGCCCAAAGGAGATCTTATTCTATTCCACAGGAAGATCTTTCCTTATGCAAAGCTCCTCCATCTGGTCAGGCGAGCACCGCAGAGGAAATGTAGGCTGTGTGTGGGGCGGAGGTCGGGCAACGGCAGCAGGTGCAGAAATGAGCCCTTTGGGGGAACTCCACTCTGTTTCCTGTTACCGGTCTAACATGGAGTCTTCCTGAACATCCAGGTTCGTGTAACGCAAAGAGACTATCTTGTCCAAAGTGTGGCTTCTTTACATATATATGCCTGGTTATCACTACAGCAAAAAAATAGTATTTAGGGTGTCATTTTTAAAATTTGTATTTCCCTTAAAAAAAATCCCTGGGGACACCACCCTGGGGACACCTGGGGGGCTCGTTCGCACGCTGCCTTTTTTTAAAAACACTTTTTCTCTGGAGTGCAGGAGTGCTCTTCCTCAAAGAAACAAAACCCCCAAATGCCAGGTGTGACGTCTGACGACCCTGGACGTTGCGCCCATGATGTGGTTTGAGCGTGGCTACTTCCGGGATCGCTCGCGCTGGGCCCTTTACACCCCTGTGGTGTAGAAAGGGCTTACTTAGGTTGATGTAAAGCGCCCCGCGCCCACCCCCAGTCCCGTCCCCTGATGCAAGTG
Source organism: Anniella stebbinsi (assembly GCA_029215795.1). Classification (NCBI taxonomy): domain Eukaryota; kingdom Metazoa; phylum Chordata; class Lepidosauria; order Squamata; family Anniellidae; genus Anniella; species Anniella stebbinsi. The sequence continues at coordinate 118,915,455 of JARDYH010000006.1, read as the reverse complement.
CCGCTTGGTGGGGCGGCCCCTCATGATTAATCAAGGAGGGCTTCACCTGGCTCTATTCCGTCTTTGTCTCCAGGTAGAAGGACAGGGATGTGACACACCAAGCGGGGAGGGGTGTGTGTTGGGGGGGGGGGTTATCTCCTAAGTGGGCTGGTGCTGCCTGGATGTCTGTGATGGGCAGTGCCCCCTCCCCCGCCGCATTCCTCCCCCCACCTTGCTGGCCCAGCAGAACAAGGGCCCCTTTGCTGCCTCCCCAGACGGGCTCAATGTGCTTTTGTTCCCAGATGAAAGGAGGGTCTTGAGGAGGGGTGACTCAGGAGATTGCAGAGTTAGATTGGGTTCCAGGGCCTCACGGGGGCTCTGGAGCCGCCCGTCGCAAGCGTGAGGCCTGTCGTAATGACAGGTCGGCCTGCCAGCCAGTCTCGCGGGCACCTGCACTCCCCTGCCCACAAGGGGGGAGGGGTGGATTGGCAGCCCCCAAATCAAAAGGCAGAGCAGGGGCTCCTTTGAGCCCAGACCCAGGGGAGGGAGGCGCCATTCACACAACCCATCCCCACGCCCACAGGCCTTGGGGGGGGGGGGACTGTTAGAAGGCCATTCCTCACACACGCTTGGAGGCCAATGTTGCCAGTTGCGGGAGGAGGAAGGATCGGTAGTAAAACCCGGCCTGTGGCTTCTGGCAAACGTGACGAGGGTCAGCCCAACACGAGTGGAGTGACTGTCCCAGGCGGCCTGCAGAGCACCTCTGGGCAACTGTTCTTGAGCGGCTGGGGCAGGCTCCGGGAAAGCTCCCGCACAGCTCTCGAGGAGGAAAACACCAAGCTCTGGGGGCAGGAGGCGCTGCAGGGAGTAGCGTCAGCCCCAGGTACGCGAGTTCGTGAGGAGGCCAGCCAGGAAGAGCCTGCCAGGAAGCAGAGAGCAGCCGGCCACGGGCCCCTGGTAGCTCCAAGACAGAGAGCCAAGGGCATCCGGCGGACGTCTATCAGCAGCAGCTCTCTCTCTAGCCCAGCTGGTCTCTCTTTCGCTCAAAGCTCACCATCGCAGCTGGGCCCAAAGTTGCAGCAGGGCCAGCCCTAGCCTAAGGCTAAGTAGAGGCAGATGCTGGGAGACGGCACCAAGGGATTGGAGGAGAGAGCGGTGGGCCATGTGGCCTGTCCTCTGCCCCCCTAAGTGAGCCTGCAGCTTTCAGGGTCAGTGGAGGATGCTGTGCCATCATCAATGTGGAAGACAGATCCATCTGCCAGTCCAGTTGGCTTTTGCGCATGAAATGGGAGGGGCGCCATCTTGTCCTTTATCCCAGGCAGCGGCAATGCGCCTTGGGCTGCACCTGTGTTGCAGCCTTGAGACTAGGGTGACCCTATGGAAAGGAGGACTGGGCTCTTGTATAGGCTGACCATATGAAAAGGAGGTGCCTTCTTTTGTATCTGGTCACTCTAGTATAGTGCCTGCACCTTTAACTGTTGTGATGAAGAGGGAATTTCACCAGGGACTAATTGCATACAAATGACACTGGCTGAAATTCCCTTTTCTCTACAACTGTTAAAGTTACAGGAGCCCTGACCTCCTTTTCATATGGTCAGCCTACTCTTGTACCTTTAACAGTTGTATAGAAAGGGGAATTTCAGCAGGTGTCCTTTGTATGCATGCAGCACCTGGTGAAATGCTCTCTTCATCACAACAGTTAAAGCTGCAGGAGCCCTGCCCTCTTTTCTATCTGGTCACTCTGCAGGAGCTTTACTAGAGTGACCAGATACAAAAGAGCCCTGCCCTCTTTTGTATCTGGTCACTCTAGTATAGCTCCTGCAGCGTTCACTGTTGTGATGAAGAGGAGATTCCACCAGGTGCTACATGCCTACAAAGGACACCTGCTGAAATTCCCTTTTCTATGCAACTGCTAAAGGGACAGGAGTCCTGTCCTCCTTTCCATAGGGTCACCCTACTGGGGACTTTGCTCCATAGAACTGAATGGGGAAGCCACCCCCAGTCTAGAGCGGCCTCCTCCAGCCAGCATAGCTGTGATTCTGAAACAGCAACGACACAGGGTCCTGTGGCACCTTAAGGCGGCCTCCCCCAGACGTTCTGGGCTACCGCTCCCAGAATTCCCAACCATTAGCCATGCTGGTGGGGGTTGATGGGAGCTGTGGTCCAAACCTGCTGGAGGGCACCAGGGTGGGGAAGGCTGCTCGAAAGGACACCTGCTGAAATTCCCTTTTCTATGCAACTGCTAAAGGGACAGGAGTCCTGTCCTCCTTTCCATAGGGTCACCCTACTGGGGACTTTGCTCCATAGAACTGAATGGGGAAGCCACCCCCAGTCTAGAGCGGCCTCCTCCAGCCAGCATAGCTGTGATTCTGAAACAGCAACGACACAGGGTCCTGTGGCACCTTAAGGCGGCCTCCCCCAGACGTTCTGGGCTACCGCTCCCAGAATTCCCAACCATTAGCCATGCTGGTGGGGGTTGATGGGAGCTGTGGTCCAAACCTGCTGGAGGGCACCAGGGTGGGGAAGGCTGCTCGAAAGGACACCTGCTGAAATTCCCTTTTCTATGCAACTGCTAAAGGGACAGGAGTCCTGTCCTCCTTTCCATAGGGTCACCCTACTGGGGACTTTGCTCCATAGAACTGAATGGGGAAGCCACCCCCAGTCTAGAGCGGCCTCCTCCAGCCAGCATAGCTGTGATTCTGAAACAGCAACGACACAGGGTCCTGTGGCACCTTAAGGCGGCCTCCCCCAGACGTTCTGGGCTACCGCTCCCAGAATTCCCAACCATTAGCCATGCTGGTGGGGGTTGATGGGAGCTGTGGTCCAAACCTGCTGGAGGGCACCAGGGTGGGGAAGGCTGCTCGAAAGGACACCTGCTGAAATTCCCTTTTCTATGCAACTGCTAAAGGGACAGGAGTCCTGTCCTCCTTTCCATAGGGTCACCCTACTGGGGACTTTGCTCCATAGAACTGAATGGGGAAGCCACCCCCAGTCTAGAGCGGCCTCCTCCAGCCAGCATAGCTGTGATTCTGAAACAGCAACGACACAGGGTCCTGTGGCACCTTAAGGCGGCCTCCCCCAGACGTTCTGGGCTACCGCTCCCAGAATTCCCAACCATTAGCCATGCTGGTGGGGGTTGATGGGAGCTGTGGTCCAAACCTGCTGGAGGGCACCAGGGTGGGGAAGGCTGCTCGAAAGGACACCTGCTGAAATTCCCTTTTCTATGCAACTGCTAAAGGGACAGGAGTCCTGTCCTCCTTTCCATAGGGTCACCCTACTGGGGACTTTGCTCCATAGAACTGAATGGGGAAGCCACCCCCAGTCTAGAGCGGCCTCCTCCAGCCAGCATAGCTGTGATTCTGAAACAGCAACGACACAGGGTCCTGTGGCACCTTAAGGCGGCCTCCCCCAGACGTTCTGGGCTACCGCTCCCAGAATTCCCAACCATTAGCCATGCTGGTGGGGGTTGATGGGAGCTGTGGTCCAAACCTGCTGGAGGGCACCAGGGTGGGGAAGGCTGCTCGAAAGGACACCTGCTGAAATTCCCTTTTCTATGCAACTGCTAAAGGGACAGGAGTCCTGTCCTCCTTTCCATAGGGTCACCCTACTGGGGACTTTGCTCCATAGAACTGAATGGGGAAGCCACCCCCAGTCTAGAGCGGCCTCCTCCAGCCAGCATAGCTGTGATTCTGAAACAGCAACGACACAGGGTCCTGTGGCACCTTAAGGCGGCCTCCCCCAGACGTTCTGGGCTACCGCTCCCAGAATTCCCAACCATTAGCCATGCTGGTGGGGGTTGATGGGAGCTGTGGTCCAAACCTGCTGGAGGGCACCAGGGTGGGGAAGGCTGCTCGAAAGGACACCTGCTGAAATTCCCTTTTCTATGCAACTGCTAAAGGGACAGGAGTCCTGTCCTCCTTTCCATAGGGTCACCCTACTGGGGACTTTGCTCCATAGAACTGAATGGGGAAGCCACCCCCAGTCTAGAGCGGCCTCCTCCAGCCAGCATAGCTGTGATTCTGAAACAGCAACGACACAGGGTCCTGTGGCACCTTAAGGCGGCCTCCCCCAGACGTTCTGGGCTACCGCTCCCAGAATTCCCAACCATTAGCCATGCTGGTGGGGGTTGATGGGAGCTGTGGTCCAAACCTGCTGGAGGGCACCAGGGTGGGGAAGGCTGCTCGAAAGGACACCTGCTGAAATTCCCTTTTCTATGCAACTGCTAAAGGGACAGGAGTCCTGTCCTCCTTTCCATAGGGTCACCCTACTGGGGACTTTGCTCCATAGAACTGAATGGGGAAGCCACCCCCAGTCTAGAGCGGCCTCCTCCAGCCAGCATAGCTGTGATTCTGAAACAGCAACGACACAGGGTCCTGTGGCACCTTAAGGCGGCCTCCCCCAGACGTTCTGGGCTACCGCTCCCAGAATTCCCAACCATTAGCCATGCTGGTGGGGGTTGATGGGAGCTGTGGTCCAAACCTGCTGGAGGGCACCAGGGTGGGGAAGGCTGCTCGAAAGGACACCTGCTGAAATTCCCTTTTCTATGCAACTGCTAAAGGGACAGGAGTCCTGTCCTCCTTTCCATAGGGTCACCCTACTGGGGACTTTGCTCCATAGAACTGAATGGGGAAGCCACCCCCAGTCTAGAGCGGCCTCCTCCAGCCAGCATAGCTGTGATTCTGAAACAGCAACGACACAGGGTCCTGTGGCACCTTAAGGCGGCCTCCCCCAGACGTTCTGGGCTACCGCTCCCAGAATTCCCAACCATTAGCCATGCTGGTGGGGGTTGATGGGAGCTGTGGTCCAAACCTGCTGGAGGGCACCAGGGTGGGGACCACGCTTTCCCCGGCCGAGGCGTTCGTGGACTGCAGCCCACGCCGGCCCCACCGCTGCCGAAGGAGCGCGCCCGCCCTGGCTCTGGGAGAAATGCCACTCCGGGCGCCCCAGTGGTCTCCGTGGGCTTCCTCCCGTGGTGCTCTGCTGCCCCCTGGGCGCTCCTCTGCGGCACTGCAGATCACGGCTGCGCACTGGCCTCTCCGGGGAGGTTTCGGTCGGTTCTGGCCGCCGCCTGCAGCTTTGGCGACGGACCAGGCGGCGGGCAGACGGCCTCGGGCGCTCCCTGGCCTCCCACTGGGGCCGCGTGGCTGTGGGCCCTGAGCGGCGAGGCGGTTCGCTGCGACGGGCAGGCGCCTCCGAGCCACAGCGGAGCGGCAGCGCTCTTGCGGGGAGAAGGGAGAGCCTAAGGGACGCCTGGCGGAGCGGAGAGAGCCGCCGGCCTCGGGGGCACCTGTGGCGGGGACAACCTCTGGAGGAAGGACAGGGAAGGCGTCCCGCTCCCTGGGCAATGCCGGAGGCCTAGGGCTGTGCTCCGCTCCCTGGGATACGAAAACGCTACCCGGGGAGGGCATCCTCCGCAGTGTACATCGCCTGGGGGGGGGGGGGCGGCGGCTCATTATGGATTCTCCTTTGGGGCGCACGTGGCTATGGCGGGGGGGGGCAGGCAAGATGAGCGCCTCGCTTGAACTATGCTTTAAACAAATCGTTGTCATTCCCGCCCCCCGCCCCCCAGGTTTTTATGCCTAAACAATGTGCACTCCTCTTTCAGCAACCTTGGTTCCGCCTTCCTGCTTCCTATGATGCCCGGGTGTTCAGTTTTAGCTCGTGGAGTGAAGAGCAGCCCTTTAGCTCCCAGAGACCAGGCGTGATACTGGGTGCGGCCGAAGGTGTGCATGGGATGAAATCTGGGGTGGCCACTGTCTTCCTTGCCCTCCCCACTCTATCTCTCTCCCCCCTCCCCCCCACAGACATTCTTCCTCCCCATTTCAGCCTGTGGGGATGGAACGAGGCCGGGACGTCCTCTCCCTGGGTGCTGAGGTCCCATTGCACCTCCGCCCTGCTTAGCCGACGGGTGCCAACCGGCTGGGAAAGGCATGTGATCCTGGTGGGAGGGTGTTGGGTGGGAATGATGCGCCCCGGGCGCCATTCGGTTTTTGTTTTTTAGGCTTATAGCTTTTTAAGTTCTTATAATGGTTTTTAATGTATTTGTTTATTGTATGTTTTGCAGTTTTAATCTTTGTATATTGCTTTTAAATGTTTTAATCTTATGTAAACCACCCAGAGAGCTACGGCTAAGGGGCAGTATACAAATGCAATAAATAAATAAATAAATAAATATAACCTCCAGGTTATCCTGAAGCCAAGATAACCTGGCTTCAGTTGTCTACACTCTGGTAATCTCTAAATTGGATTACTGCAATGCACTCTACGTGGGGCTGCCTTTGAAGACGGTTCAGAAGCTGCAGCTTGTGCAAAATGCAGCAGTCAGATTGATAACAGGAACCAGAAGGTTTCAGCATATAAGACCTACTCTGGCCCGCTTGCATTGGCTGCCTATACGTTTCCAAGCCCGATTCAAGGTGCTGGTTCTACTCTATAAAGCCTTACACGGCTTGGGACCACAATACCTGACGGAATGCCTTTCCTGACACGAACTTACCCATATATTACAATCCACATCTAAGGTCCTCCTCCGGTTGCCTACTCTGAGGGAAGGGAGAGGGCCTTTTTAGTGGTGGCCTCCCAATTATGGAATGATCTCCCCAACGAGGCTCGCCTGGCACCAACATTGTTATCTTTTCGGCACCAGATCAAGACTTTCCTCTTCTCCCAGGCATTTAACAGCATATGATGAGGGTTTTGTGTTGTTATTGTTGCGCTTTGACCCAGAATTGCTGTTTTTAAAGGATATTGTAATTATAACTTGTTTTTATGCTTTTTATGGTTTTATATTTTGTATATCGGTGTTTTTTAATGTTCAGTGTTTTTAATTTTTGTAAACTGCCCAGAGAGCTTCAGCTATGGGGTGGTATATAATTGGAAATAACAATAATAATAATAATAATAATTAGGGGTGTGCATCGGATCGGATCCGATCCACGATCCGAATCCGATCCGCCCCAAAAATCGGAAAATCTGATCCGATCCGATCCGATCCGACACACCATCCGATCCGATCCGATCCGGCGAGGTCCGATCCGGATCGGATCGGATCGGCGGATCGGACGCCATTTTAAATGCGTTTTTCCCATAGCAAAGTATTGTTGTTTTACAAAAACGCCTATAACTTTTTCATTTTTAACGACAGAAGGATGAAACTTGGGCACATTGTACACTGGTTAGGGATAGGTATCTGTGAGAAATTTCAGAAAGATTGGTGCATGCAGTTTGTGGCAATTAATTTTTTAATAAATAACATGGAATGCCTATAACTCGGTCATTTTTAAAGTTACACACATGAAACTTTGCCACATTGTAGGTGGTACCTTGGGACCCACGTGTGTGAAATCCCAGAACCGTGGGTGCTTGCCTGGTGTGGCAATGAATTTTTGAAAAATGGGTAGTAGTGGGGTAAATGCAGTTATGCCTCCCATGTTTTTATTTTTAAAGATACAAACAGGACACTTCGGCACATTACAGGGAACACTTCCCTTGATATGTGTGTAAAATTTCAGACAGCTAGCTCCAGGCATGTGTTGGCAATGAATTGTTGAAAATTGGGTAGCAGTGGGGTAAAATACAGTTTTGCCTCCCATTTTTTTATTTTCAAAGATACAAACGGGAAACTTTGGCACATTGCAGGGAACACTGCACTTCAAATGTGTGTGAAATTTCCGGAAGCTAGGTGCAACATTTTAGTGGGAAACGAACGTTTATTCATGGCATTTCACATGGGATTTATGGGTTGGTTTTAAGAGCTACAAAGCTCTAACTCGCTCACATGGCACAGGACCTATGCCTGCTCAAACGCTGAAAATTTCACAAACTTTGGTGCAATGCTTTAGTGGGAAAACAAAGGTTTATTCATGGCATTTCACATGGGATTTATGGGTTGGTTTTAAGAGCTACAAAGCTCTAACTCGCTCACATGGCACAGGACCTATGCCCGCTCAAACGCTGAAAATTACACAAACTTTGGTGCAATGCTTTAGTGGGAAAACAAAGGTTTATTCATGGCATTTCACATGGGATTTATGGGTTGGTTTTAAGAGCTACAAAGCTCTAACTCGCTCACATGGCACAGGACCTATGCCCGCTCAAACGCTGAAAATTTCACAAACTTTGGTGCAATGCTTTAGTGGGAAAACAAAGGTTAAACTTTATTATTTTAAACCTTCAGGAAAGGGAGGGGGAGGCTGTGTTTGTGTGTGTGTGTTTGACAGCTTGATCCACCAATTGTGCTTTAGAATACATGACTGAATCACCCAATCCTGTGAAGACTTTCTTCAGCCTCCAATCGCAATGCTGGAGGAGGGCACCAGTATATATTCTCTCAGCCCTGCCCTTCTGGCTCTTTGTGGGTTGAACGTGGAGGAGATTAGGGAGTGTTTTGGAGCTGTGTTGGAGAGACTGTATTGATTGAATTGATTTGATTGCATTTGGAGGTGGTTTTGAGGAGTTTCTGATCTTTTACTTCAGCTTTTCTTGTTCTCTCTCTTGGCTTTCCTTTCTCTCTTGCCTTTCCTTTCTTAGATAGCACGTTTGTTTGTCTGTGAGTTCAGTTTGTCTTTGCAGTGAGTGTGTTTGTTCTACTTTCGCTTTCTGAAAAAAACCCAAAAAAATAATAAAAAAATATTTCTATCCTCTCTCTCTCTCTCTCTCTTTCTCTGTGTGTGTGTGTGTGTGTGTGTGTGTGTGTGCACTTGTGAGTGAGTGTGTGTTGCTGGGCTGTGTAGCCTGCTGCTACAAACACAAAAAAAGTCAGCAAAGCACACACTTACACAAAAATAAATAATAATAAAAATAAAATGAAGCGTGGCACTCAAAGGGGGGGTGCTCCCAAGGCAGCATTTGGGAGAGGCCGCTCTGGGCATGGCGCTGCTGCTGCTGCTGCTGGGACCAGCAGCAGGCAGCCTACTTCCACACCCCCAGTTAAACTGAGGCGTTCTCCACTGGGGCAGCAGAAGCAGGCAGAGGCAACTCAAAGTAGTGCCTGCAGGGCACTCTTTCAGCCACATGAGGCAGGTGCTGGGAGCAGCAGTGGGCATGAAGAAGGAGCACTATATCCAGCTCCTTCTTTGGTGGGTGAGCCTGTGAACCCGCTGACTGATCTTTTCCCAGATCTTGTGGAAGTCAGCGAGGTTCAGAGTGAGGAGGAGGACTCTGATGTGGGGCAAGAGGAAGAGCAGGCAGCACCAGAGACTTACTCTCCACAATCCGTCCTCTCTTCCACTCATTCCCTTGCTCCTGAGGTGACACCACAGAGCGAAGGCGCCGGCAGGCCGTCTGTGTCACCCCAGAAGCGACAGGCAAGCAAGGTGTGGGACCACTTTGAGGTGGCAGTGGATTCCCGCTTTGCTGTCTGTCGCCACTGCAAGATGTCAGTGAGCAGGGGAAAAATGCCAGGCCACTTCACCACCACGAACCTCACCCGCCACATGCAGAGGCACCACCAGTCTGTTTTGCTTGGGACCGAGGCGGGCACCTCGCAGCAGACTGGTGCTAGCGGCAAGGGCAAGCAGAAGGCTCCTGCAACTTCTGCCAGCTCTCAACCTCCCATCCCCAAGAGGCTTCGCCAGGCCACCATGGAAGAGATGGGGTGGGGGAAGTATGGAGCCACAAGGTGGCGTTTTCCAGCGCCCAACCAGATCACCAATTGCATCGGTGAGATGGTGGCGTTGGATGACCAGCCATTCAGCCTCGTCGAGAACGCAGGCTTCAAGAGGCTGATGGCTCTTGTGGTTCCATACTACAAGCCGCCGTGTCGCACCACCCTGAGCAGGCGTGTGGTGCCCTCCCTGTACCAGGCATGCAGGGAGTTAGTTCTGGGTCGTCTGTGCCAGGCAGAGGCACAGAAGGTGCACTTCACTTCGGACATCTGGTCCAGCGAAGGAGGAGTGCACGCTTACCTGTCCCTGACGGCTCACTGGTGGGGAGCCTCAGGGCAGGAAGCACCCAGGACTTCTGGGACTGGGAAGGAGGGCTGCCGCTGGGCCCTCCTTCATACCGCAGTCATGGACCAGTCCCACACGGCGGAGGAGATTACGGAGGCCATGAACCGCATGGTGGCAGGGTGGCTGGGCGGGCACCAGCACACCCGCGGTTACATGGTCACGGACGGGGGAGCCAATATGCTGAAGGCGGTGCGCGATGGCGGATTTGAGGGCATCCGCTGCATCGCGCACGTCTTCAACCTGGTCGTCAGGGATGGCCTTGGAGGCAGCAAGGCCCCTCTCCCTCCCCAAATCCGTAATCTCCTAGAGAGCTGCAGGAAGGTGGCTGGGCATTTCCACCACAGCGTGAAGGGCAGTCGGTTGCTGCGGGAGAAGCAGCAGGAGCTGGGACTTCCGCAGCACCGGCTAGTGCAGGACGTGGCAACACGTTGGAACTCCACCTACCACATGCTCGAGCGTATGGTGGAGCAACAGCGTGTTGTCCACGAGATGTTCAGGGTCGGGGACATTGGCATCCAGGCCCCACTGTCCAGGCAGCAGTGGGAGGCCATGTCCCAGCTTCTGGTGGTCCTCAAGCCGTTCCTTGAGGCCACCGAGACCCTGAGCAGCAGCACTGCCCTTCTCAGCCAGGTGCTCCCCGTGGCCAGGCATCTCCAGAATCAGATGGGCGAGTTTCTGGAGGCCGGGGATGCCGTCACCGGCAGGCGCTTCCTGCCAGAGGTGCGGGAAGTGGTGACGAGGCTGAGGGAAAGCCTATCCCGCCGGGTCCAGCCTCTCTACAACGAGAGGCAGTACATGTTGGCCACCATGTGCGACCCGCGCATCAAGGATGGGTTATGTGGGCAGACTTCCCGGGCAGGTTGGGTGGAAATGCTGGTGACGGACGTTCGGGCGGCCCGGGATGCCAGGATTGGGCAGGCAGAGGAGGAGCCCACCGAAGCCCAGGCGCTAAGTCCGCTGAGCACCACCAGCAGCGGCGGCACCAGCACCACCACACCCAGCAGGGGGACAGGCCAGGGGTTTTGGGACAAGGCTTTGCAGGCTGCGGTTGGGCATAGAGGCACTCAACCCAGCCGCCGCCAGGATGACGCTGCAGCAGCAGTGCAGCGTTACCTGGCGGAGCAGATGGAGGACGGCTCCATCGAACCCCTGGCCTACTGGTCATCTCGGCGCCAGATGTGGCCTGATCTGGCGCGGGTGGCCATGGACAGAATCAGCTGCCCACCGTCCAGCGTTCCAAGCGAGCGGGTGTTTTCCATGGCGGGCGACGTGGTCACACCCCACCGCTCTCGCTTGGACGCTGAGATTGTGGAGCAGCTGGTCTTCCTCAAGGTCAATCTGCCCCTGCTGGGATACCCCACCCTCATGCCCGCGGGGGAGTAATTGGCAGGCACCCCCCATCCATCCCACACCTTTGGGCAGGCACCAGCAGGCCCTTGATTTTTTAATTCTTATTTTCGGTTAATTAATTTTCTTTACTTTAATTTACTGGCTGTGTTGTTTACAGCTCAGTAACTCAACTCTGAACGATGGATCCCGAAGGGATCTAGTTTCTTCTCCTAGCCTCTTACATTGAGGGGATGCACAAGCATCTCACACATTCTATGTTGTTTGACTTGAACCAATGTGCTTGCACGTGTGCCTCTGAAATTGGACTCCGATGGCTCCCTCCAGGCCTTCTGTAAGGTCCCACACTTCCATGGGCGTTTCTTCTTGTAAGACCACGTCAGAGGCTCATGAGAACTTTGGATAAGAAGAAGGCTTAATTTTATCGCCAAGGAACGCATGCACCTCTCTGACTATGAACGAAGGACGCGATAGGATTCCTCTTCCAGGCTCCTACATTGAGTGGATGACAAGCAGCATCCCACACTGTTTCTGACTGTGTCTTATGGACTTATGTGGCAGCCTTGCAGGGCTGTCACTGTGTGTTGTGTTTATTTTGGCTATATGATTTAAAAAACTGCCTGCCCGCCTGCCCACCTGCTAGGTTGCCGCCATTGTGAAGTAGCCGGAATGCGTGGGCTGGTCTCACGGTTCTATTGCTTACTTGTGCAATGCACAAGCGCCTGGCATCATGCCCGCCTCTGCCTCTGCCTCTGCCTGCCTGCCTGCCTGCCCGCCTGCTAGGTTGCCGCCATTGTGAAGTAGCCGGAATGCGTGGGCTGGTCTCACGGTTCTATTGCTTACTTGTGCAATGCGCAAGCGCCTGGCATCATGCCCGCCTCTGCCTCTGCCCCTGCCTGCCTGCCTGCCTGCCCGCCTGCTAGGTTGCCGCCATTGTGAAGTAGCCGGAATGCGTGGGCTGGTCTCATGGTTCTATTGCTTACTTGTGCAATGCGCAAGCGCCTGGCATCATGCCCGCCTCTGCCTCTGCCTCTGCCTGCCTGCCTGCCTGCCCGCCTGCTAGGTTGCCGCCATTGTGAAGTAGCCGGAATGCGTGGGCTGGTCTCACGGTTCTATTGCTTACTTGTGCAATGCGCAAGCGCCTGGCATCATGCCCGCCTCTGCCTCTGCCTCTGCCTGCCTGCCTGCCTGCCCGCCTGCTAGGTTGCCGCCATTGTGAAGTAGCCGGAATGCGTGGGCTGGTCTCACGGTTCTATTGCTTACTTGTGCAATGCGCAAGCGCCTGGCATCATGCCCGCCTCTGCCTCTGCCCCTGCCTGCCTGCCTGCCTGCCCGCCTGCTAGGTTGCCGCCATTGTGAAGTAGCCGGAATGCGTGGGCTGGTCTCACGGTTCTATTGCTTACTTGTGCAATGCGCAAGCGCCTGGCATCATGCCCGCCTCTGCCTCTGCCCCTGCCTGCCTGCCTGCCTGCCCGCCTGCTAGGTTGCCGCCATTGTGAAGTAGCCGGAATGCGTGGGCTGGTCTCACGGTTCTATTGCTTACTTGTGCAATGCGCAAGCGCCTGGCATCATGCCCGCCTCTGCCTCTGCCTCTGCCTGCCTGCCTGCCTGCCCGCCTGCTAGGTTGCCGCCATTGTGAAGTAGCCGGAATGCATGGGCTGGTCTCACGGTTCTATTGCTTACTTGTGCAATGCGCAAGCGCCTGGCATCATGCCCGCCTCTGCCTCTGCCCCTGCCTGCCTGCCTGCCTGCCCGCCTGCTAGGTTGCCGCCATTGTGAAGTAGCCGGAATGCGTGGGCTGGTCTCACGGTTCTATTGCTTACTTGTGCAATGCGCAAGCGCCTGGCATCATGCCCGCCTCTGCCTCTGCCCCTGCCTGCCTGCCTGCCTGCCCGCCTGCTAGGTTGCCGCCATTGTGAAGTAGCCGGAATGCGTGGGCTGGTCTCACGGTTCTATTGCTTACTTGTGCAATGCGCAAGCGCCTGGCATCATGCCCGCCTCTGCCTCTGCCTCTGCCTGCCTGCCTGCCTGCCCGCCTGCTAGGTTGCCGCCATTGTGAAGTAGCCGGAATGCGTGGGCTGGTCTCACGGTTCTATTGCTTACTTGTGCAATGCGCAAGCGCCTGGCATCATGCCCGCCTCTGCCTCTGCCCCTGCCTGCCTGCCTGCCTGCCCGCCTGCTAGGTTGCCGCCATTGTGAAGTAGCCGGAATGCGTGGGCTGGTCTCACGGTTCTATTGCTTACTTGTGCAATGCGCAAGCGCCTGGCATCATGCCCGCCTCTGCCTCTGCCCCTGCCTGCCTGCCTGCCTGCCCGCCTGCTAGGTTGCCGCCATTGTGAAGTAGCCGGAATGCGTGGGCTGGTCTCACGGTTCTATTGCTTACTTGTGCAATGTGCAAGCGCCTGGCATCATGCCCGCCTCTGTCTCTGCCTCTGCCCGCCTGCCTGCCTGGAGGTGCCCATGCAGCTGTGACTTTGCCTCTGCCAGTGGGACTTTGCCTCTGCCACTGGGACTTTGCCTCTGCCACTGGGACTTTGCCTGGAGGGGCCCATGCAGCTGTGACTTTGCCTCTGCCAGTGGGACTTTGCCTCTGCCAGTGGGACTTTGCCTCTGCCAGTGGGACTTTGCCTCTGCCACTGTGACTTTGCCTGGAGGAGCCTATGCCAACGTGACTTTGCCTGGAGGAGCCTATGTGCCACTGTGACTTTGCCTGGAGGAGCCTATGTGCCACTGTGACTTTGCCTGGAGGAGCCTATGCCAATGTGACTTTGCCTGGAGGAGCCTATGTGCCACTGTGACTTTGCCTGGAGGAGCCTATGTGCCACTGTGACTTTGCCTGGAGGAGCCTATGCCAATGTGACTTTGCCTGGAGGAGCCTATGTGCCACTGTGACTTTGCCTGGAGGAGCCTATGCCAACGTGACTTTGCCTGGAGGAGCCTATGCCACTGTGACTTTGCCTGGAGGAGCCTATGTGCCACTGTGACTTTGCCTGGAGGAGCCTATGCCAATGTGACTTTGCCTGGAGGAGCCTATGTGCCACTGTGACTTTGCCTGGAGGAGCCTATGCCAGTGTGACTTTGCCTGGAGGAGCCTATGTGCCACTGTGACTTTGCCTGGAGGAGCCTATGCCAATGTGACTTTGCCTGGAGGAGCCTATGCCAATGTGACTTTGCCTGGAGGAGCCTATGCCAATGTGACTTTGCCTGGAGGAGCCTATGTGCCACTGTGACTTTGCCTGGAGGAGCCTATGCCAACGTGACTTTGCCTGGAGGAGCCTATGCCACTGTGACTTTGCCTGGAGGAGCCTATGTGCCACTGTGACTTTGCCTGGAGGAGCCTATGCCAATGTGACTTTGCCTGGAGGAGCCTATGTGCCACTGTGACTTTGCCTGGAGGAGCCTATGCCAATGTGACTTTGCCTGGAGGAGCCTATGCCAATGTGACTTTGCCTGGAGGAGCCTATGTGCCACTGGAGTCCTCCGATCCACAGCGGCCGCACGAATAAGGTAAGTGTGTGCAGTCAACGCAGGGACACCTGAGAGTGTCCAGAAGTGGGGCAGTCTGAGATCTTACTTCCGAGTAAGCAAGCAGGCAGCCCCGTGTGCCTACTGGGGCGTGGGCACTCAGGACCGGGCAGATGCCAGTCCTGGGTGAGAGGGAGCCAATGGTGGAAAAGTATGATTTATCTCATGTTAATTCTTTTCCCCCCCCCCCTCCTTCTTTTGCAGCCTATGGAACTCTTCGCCACTGCGCAAAGCGCACCCGTGATTCCAGACTGCCCATCTGCCCCAGCCACGGCCACATGGAGGTGGCCCCTCGATTCACGTCACCCCTACGACTCAGGTAAGAGTGCAGGCAGAGTGGCCATATAGAAAAGAAGGCAGGGCCCCTGCACCTTTAACTGTTGTGATGAAGAGGGAATCTCAGCAGGAACTAATTCCATACAAATGACACTGGCAGAAATTCCCTTTTCTCTACAACTGCTGAAGTTAGGAACCCTGACCTGGATTTGATCTGGTCAGCCTAACGTAGGGTGCTATTAGGAGTGAATGAATAACCCAAGGACAAAAGAAATGGTGATTCTCTAATGATCCGGTAAGCTGTGTCCTGCCAGACACAAAAGGATAGCCAATCCCTCTAACAATGGGCTCAGAAGAGTGATTTAGAAAGGGAGGGGTGCAGCAGGAGAAAGAGGATTGCATCACAAACAAGAGAAGTGTGCCGGTGGGAGACTACTAGGACTTGCATGTATTAATTATTTAATACGAATCTTTATTTATTTTCCTTTCTTCTTTTGCAGTATAAAAGTATTCATGTAATATTCATTATCCCCCTCCTCTTCTTTTGCAGCCTATGGAACTCTCACTGCCACAGTGCCCGGGAAAGGAGAGACTTTGCCCATTACATGCCAGCCTGCCCGCCCGCTGCTGATGCCACCTGCCGCCTTCCAGATCGTTCCTGCGAGGCGGGCCAGCCGCCTTCCTTGCACAAGCCATGGGACTAGGGGTCCTCCAGGAGAATCTCACCGAGTCCTCAACGCCCTCAGGACTATGGTAAGTGTTCTGTGAATGGGGGGGGGCACCTTCCACCTAACTGAAGGTTGGCTGTCTGCCTGCTAACTTCCGAGTGAGCAGGCAGCCCCGTGTGCCTGCTGGGGCGTGGGCACTCAGGAAGGGCAATCCTGGGTGGAAGGGAGCTGGTTGTGTTAAAGTGGTCAACTAATATTCATTCTTTCCCCCCCCCCTCCTTCTTTTGCAGCCTATGGAACTCTTCGCCACTGCGCAAAGCGCACCCGTGAATCCAGACTGCCCATCTGCCCCAGCCACGGCCGCATGGAGGTGGCCCATCGATTCACGTCGCCCGCACGACTCTGGTAAGAGCCTGTCAGAGAGCTTACCCACGAGTAAGCAAGCAGGCAGCCCCGTGTGCCTGCTGGGGCGTGGGCACTCAGGACCGGGCACATGCCAGTCTTGGGTGGGAGGGAGCCAGTGGTGGAAAAGTATCATTTTTCTCATATTCTTCCCCCCCCCCCTTCTTCTTTTGCAGCCTATGGAACTCTTTGCCACAGTGCCCAGGAGAGACGGTAATGCAGACTGCCCACCTGCCCGTCACTGCCCGCCTGGAAGTGGCATCTTATCAACAACGCCCTCAGGAGGACTACGGTAAGTGTTCTGTGAATGGGGGGGGCACCTTCCACCTAACTGAAGGTTGGCTGTCTGCCTGCTAACTTCCGAGTGAGCAGGCAGCCCCGTGTGCCTGCTGGGGCGTGGGCACTCAGGAAGGGCAATCCTGGGTGGAAGGGAGCTGGTTGTGTTAAAGTGGTCAACTAATATTCATTCTTTTCCCCCCCCCCTCCTTCTTTTGCAGCCTATGGCACTCTCACTGCCACAGTGCCCGGGAAAGGAGAGACTTTGCCCATTACATGCCAGCCTGCCCGCCCGCTGCTGATGCCACCTGCCGCCTTCCAGATCGTTCCTGCGAGGCGGGCCAGCCGACTTCCTTGCACAAGCCATGGGACTAGGGGTCCTCCAGGAGAATCTCACCGAGTCCTCAACGCCCTCAGGACTATGGTAAGTGTTCTGTGAATGGGGGGGGGGGCACCTTCCACCTAACTGAAGGTTGGCTGTCTGCCTGCTAACTTCCGAGTGAGCAGGCAGCCCCGTGTGCCTGCTGGGGCGTGGGCACTCAGGAAGGGCAATCCTGGGTGGAAGGGAGCTGGTTGTGTTAAAGTGGTCAACTAATATTCATTCTTTTCCCCCCCCCCTCCTTCTTTTGCAGCCTATGGCACTCTCACTGCCACAGTGCCCGGGAAAGGAGAGACTTTGCCCATTACATGCCAGCCTGCCCGCCCGCTGCTGATGCCACCTGCCGCCTTCCAGATCGTTCCTGCGAGGTGGGCCAGCCGCCTTCCTTGCACAAGCCATGGGACTAGGGGTCCTCCAGGAGAATCTCACCGAGTCCTCAACGCCCTCAGGACTATGGTAAGTGTTCTGTGAATGGGGGGGGGCACCTTCCACCTAACTGAAGGTTGGCTGTCTGCCTGCTAACTTCCGAGTGAGCAGGCAGCCCCGTGTGCCTGCTGGGGCGTGGGCACTCAGGAAGGGCAATCCTGGGTGGAAGGGAGCTGGTTGTGTTAAAGTGGTCAACTAATATTCATTCTTTTCCCCCCCCCCTCCTTCTTTTGCAGCCTATGGAACTCTTCGCCACTGCGCAAAGCGCACCCGTGAATCCAGACTGCCCATCTGCCCCAGCCACGGCCGCATGGAGGTGGCCCATTGATTCACGTCGCCCGCACGACTCTGGTAAGAGCCTGTCAGAGAGCTTACCCACGAGTAAGCAAGCAGGCAGCCCCGTGTGCCTGCTGGGGCGTGGGCACTCAGGACCGGGCACATGCCAGTCTTGGGTGGGAGGGAGCCAGTGGTGGAAAAGTATCATTTTTCTCATATTCTTCCCCCCCCCCCTTCTTCTTTTGCAGCCTATGGAACTCTTTGCCACAGTGCCCAGGAGAGACGGTAATGCAGACTGCCCACCTGCCCGTCACTGCCCGCCTGGAAGTGGCATCTTATCAACAACGCCCTCAGGAGGACTACGGTAAGTGTTCTGTGAATGGGGGGGCACCTTCCACCTAACTGAAGGTTGGCTGTCTGCCTGCTGACTTCCGAGTGAGCAGGCAGCCCCGTGTGCCTGCTGGGGCGTGGGCACTCAGGAAGGGCAATCCTGGGTGGAAGGGAGCTGGTTGTGTTAAAGTGGTCAACTAATATTCATTCTTTCCCCCCCCCCCTCCTTCTTTTGCAGCCTATGGCACTCTCACTGCCACAGTGCCCGGGAAAGGAGAGACTTTGCCCATTACATGCCAGCCTGCCCGCCCGCTGCTGATGCCACCTGCCGCCTTCCAGATCGTTCCTGCGAGGCGGGCCAGCCGCCTTCCTTGCACAAGCCATGGGACTAGGGGTCCTCCAGGAGAATCTCACCGAGTCCTCAACGCCCTCAGGACTATGGTAAGTGTTCTGTGAATGGGGGGGGCACCTTCCACCTAACTGAAGGTTGGCTGTCTGCCTGCTAACTTCCGAGTGAGCAGGCAGCCCCGTGTGCCTGCTGGGGCGTGGGCACTCAGGAAGGGCAATCCTGGGTGGAAGGGAGCTGGTTGTGTTAAAGTGGTCAACTAATATTCATTCTTTCCCCCCCCCCCTCCTTCTTTTGCAGCCTATGGAACTCTTCGCCACTGCGCAAAGCGCACCCGTGAATCCAGACTGCCCATCTGCCCCAGCCACGGCCGCATGGAGGTGGCCCATCGATTCACGTCGCCCGCACGACTCTGGTAAGAGCCTGTCAGAGAGCTTACCCACGAGTAAGCAAGCAGGCAGCCCCGTGTGCCTGCTGGGGCGTGGGCACTCAGGACCGGGCACATGCCAGTCTTGGGTGGGAGGGAGCCAGTGGTGGAAAAGTATCATTTTTCTCATATTCTTCCCCCCCCCTTCTTCTTTTGCAGCCTATGGAACTCTTTGCCACAGTGCCCAGGAGAGACGGTAATGCAGACTGCCCACCTGCCCGTCACTGCCCGCCTGGAAGTGGCATCTTATCAACAACGCCCTCAGGAGGACTACGGTAAGTGTTCTGTGAATGGGGGGGGGCACCTTCCACCTAACTGAAGGTTGGCTGTCTGCCTGCTAACTTCCGAGTGAGCAGGCAGCCCCGTGTGCCTGCTGGGGCGTGGGCACTCAGGAAGGGCAATCCTGGGTGGAAGGGAGCTGGTTGTGTTAAAGTGGTCAACTAATATTCATTCTTTTCCCCCCCCCTCCTTCTTTTGCAGCCTATGGCACTCTCACTGCCACAGTGCCCGGGAAAGGAGAGACTTTGCCCATTACATGCCAGCCTGCCCGCCCGCTGCTGATGCCACCTGCCGCCTTCCAGATCGTTCCTGCGAGGCGGGCCAGCCGCCTTCCTTGCACAAGCCATGGGACTAGGGGTCCTCCAGGAGAATCTCACCGAGTCCTCAACGCCCTCAGGACTATGGTAAGTGTTCTGTGAATGGGGGGGGGCACCTTCCACCTAACTGAAGGTTGGCTGTCTGCCTGCTAACTTCCGAGTGAGCAGGCAGCCCCGTGTGCCTGCTGGGGCGTGGGCACTCAGGAAGGGCAATCCTGGGTGGAAGGGAGCTAGTTGTGTTGAAGTGGTCAACTAATATTCATTCTTTTTTCCCCCCCTTCTTCTTTTGCAGCCTATGGAACTCTCACTGCCACAGTGCCCGGGAAAGGAGAGACTTTGCCCATTACATGCCAGCCTGCCCGCCCGCTGCTGATGCCGCCTGCCGCCTTCCAGATCCTTCCTGCAAAGAGAGCAAGCCGCCCTCCTCGCACAAGCCATGGGACTTGGCATTCGCCCTCAAGGAGAATGTCACCCAGTCCCCAACGCCGCTGTTGGACTTTGCCCTGGATGCCAGCCTGCCCGCCCGCTGCTGATGCCGCCTGCCGCCTTCCAGATCCTTCCTGCAAAGAGAGCAAGCCGCCCTCCTCGCACAAGCCATGGGACTTGGCATTCGCCATCAAGGAGAATGTCACCCAGTCCCCAACGCCGCTGTTGGACTTTGCCCATTAAATGCCAGCCTGCCCGCCCGCTGCTGATGCCGCCTGCCGCCTTCCAGATCCTTCCTGCAAAGAGAGCAAGCCGCCCTCCTCGCACAAGCCATGGGACTTGGCATTCGCCCTCAAGGAGAATGTCACCCAGTCCCCAACGCCGCTGTTGGACTTTGCCCATTAAATGCCAGCCTGCCCGCCCGCTGCTGATGCCGCCTGCCGCCTTCCAGATCCTTCCTGCAAAGAGAGCAAGCCGCCCTCCTCGC
Organism: Anniella stebbinsi; assembly: GCA_029215795.1. NCBI lineage: Eukaryota > Metazoa > Chordata > Lepidosauria > Squamata > Anniellidae > Anniella > Anniella stebbinsi. The sequence goes on along the minus strand of JARDYH010000006.1, from coordinate 118,895,339 downwards.
ACAAGCCATGGGACTTGGCATTCGCCCTCAAGGAGAATGTCACCCAGTCCCCAACGCCGCTGTTGGACTTTGCCCATTAAATGCCAGCCTGCCTGCCCGCCTTCCAGATTCTGCTGTGGAAGGAGAAATAAATAATACTAGGTGCTGCAAGAGACCATGTGGATTGGCTCTACATCAAAGCAGCCTTCTGGTTTAGAATTACATACTACACAAGAAAAGAACAATCACTTATCCTGCAAGATCCCTTCCCAGGCTAGGATCTGAATAATAGCTATTAGCTAGGATCTGAATAGCTATTACCTGGGATTAGCTACTAGTGCATTTGGTAGCATTCCTGCAACCAACACCTGTCTTGTCATGTAAATGTATGGGTCCCTAAAGCAATTTACAATCACTTTACATTTTACAAATGAATAAGTGAAACTTTCTTCCCTCATTACCAATCCACACCAGGCAGGCAATGTCCCCTTCCTGAAGGTTTAAAATAATAAAGTTTAACCTTTGTTTTCCCACTAAAGCATTGCACCAAAGTTTGTGAAATTTTCAGCGTTTGAGCGGGCATAGGTCCTGTGCCATGTGAGCGAGTTAGAGCTTTGTAGCTCTTAAAACCAACCCATAAATCCCATGTGAAATGCCATGAATAAACCTTTGTTTTCCCACTAAAGCATTGCACCAAAGTTTGTGAAATTTTCAGCGTTTGAGCGGGCATAGGTCCTGTGCCATGTGAGCGAGTTAGAGCTTTGTAGCTCTTAAAACCAACCCATAAATCCCATGTGAAATGCCATGAATAAACCTTTGTTTTCCCACTAAAGCATTGCACCAAAGTTTGTGAAATTTTCAGCGTTTGAGCGGGCATAGGTCCTGTGCCATGTGAGCGAGTTAGAGCTTTGTAGCTCTTAAAACCAACCCATAAATCCCATGTGAAATGCCATGAATAAACCTTTGTTTTCCCACTAAAGCATTGCACCAAAGTTTGTGAAATTTTCAGCGTTTGAGCGGGCATAGGTCCTGTGCCATGTGAGCGAGTTAGAGCTTTGTAGCTCTTAAAACCAACCCATAAATCCCATGTGAAATGCCATGAATAAACCTTTGTTTTCCCACTAAAGCATTGCACCAAAGTTTGTGAAATTTTCAGCGTTTGAGCGGGCATAGGTCCTGTGCCATGTGAGCGAGTTAGAGCTTTGTAGCTCTTAAAACCAACCCATAAATCCCATGTGAAATGCCATGAATAAACCTTTGTTTTCCCACTAAAGCATTGCACCAAAGTTTGTGAAATTTTCAGCATTTGAGCGGGCATAGGTCCTGTGCCATGTGAGCGAGTTAGAGCTTTGTAGCTCTTAAAACCAACCCATAAATCCCATGTGAAATGCCATGAATAAACCTTTGTTTTCCCACTAAAGCATTGCACCAAAGTTTGTGAAATTTTCAGCGTTTGAGCGGGCATAGGTCCTGTGCCATGTGAGCGAGTTAGAGCTTTGTAGCTCTTAAAACCAACCCATAAATCCCATGTGAAATGCCATGAATAAACCTTTGTTTTCCCACTAAAGCATTGCACCAAAGTTTGTGAAATTTTCAGCGTTTGAGCGGGCATAGGTCCTGTGCCATGTGAGCGAGTTAGAGCTTTGTAGCTCTTAAAACCAACCCATAAATCCCATGTGAAATGCCATGAATAAACCTTTGTTTTCCCACTAAAGCATTGCACCAAAGTTTGTGTAATTTTCAGCGTTTGAGCAGGCATAGGTCCTGTGCCATGTGAGCGAGTTAGAGCTTTGTAGCTCTTAAAACCAACCCATAAATCCCATGTGAAATGCCATGAATAAACCTTTGTTTTCCCACTAAAGCATTGCACCAAAGTTTGTGAAATTTTCAGCGTTTGAGCGGGCATAGGTCCTGTGCCATGTGAGCGAGTTAGAGCTTTGTAGCTCTTAAAACCAACCCATAAATCCCATGTGAAATGCCATGAATAAACCTTTGTTTTCCCACTAAAGCATTGCACCAAAGTTTGTGTAATTTTCAGCGTTTGAGCGGGCATAGGTCCTGTGCCATGTGAGCGAGTTAGAGCTTTGTAGCTCTTAAAACCAACCCATAAATCCCATGTGAAATGCCATGAATAAACCTTTGTTTTCCCACTAAAGCATTGCACCAAAGTTTGTGAAATTTTCAGCGTTTGAGCGGGCATAGGTCCTGTGCCATGTGAGCGAGTTAGAGCTTTGTAGCTCTTAAAACCAACCCATAAATCCCATGTGAAATGCCATGAATAAACGTTCGTTTCCCACTAAAATGTTGCACCTAGCTTCCGGAAATTTCACACACATTTGAAGTGCAGTGTTCCCTGCAATGTGCCAAAGTTTCCCGTTTGTATCTTTGAAAATAAAAAAATGGGAGGCAAAACTGTATTTTACCCCACTGCTACCCAATTTTCAACAATTCATTGCCAACACATGCCTGGAGCTAGCTGTCTGAAATTTTACACACATATCAAGGGAAGTGTTCCCTGTAATGTGCCGAAGTGTCCTGTTTGTATCTTTAAAAATAAAAACATGGGAGGCATAACTGCATTTACCCCACTACTACCCATTTTTCAAAAATTCATTGCCACACCAGGCAAGCACCCACGGTTCTGGGATTTCACACACGTGGGTCCCAAGGTACCACCTACAATGTGGCAAAGTTTCATGTGTGTAACTTTAAAAATGACCGAGTTATAGGCATTCCATGTTATTTATTAAAAAATTAATTGCCACAAACTGCATGCACCAATCTTTCTGAAATTTCTCACAGATACCTATCCCTAACCAGTGTACAATGTGCCCAAGTTTCATCCTTCTGTCTTTAAAAATGAAAAAGTTATAGGCGTTTTTATAAAACAATAATTTGCTATAGGAAAAAGCATTCAAAATGGTGTCCGATCCGGATCGGAAAATCCGATCCGCGGATCGGAATCGGATCCGATCCGATCCGACACACGATCCGATCCGATCCGATCCGACCCCCCAGGTCCGATTCCGGTCCGCTATCCGATCCGATCCGGGGGGTCAGTGCACATCCCTAATAATAATAATAATAATAACAACAACAATAATAATTGCGCTCCTGCAGCTCGCCAAACAGCTGCTTGGTGGGCTGAGGGGAAGCACAACTGCAAGGGGAGGGCAGCAAGGAGGAGGGGTCACGCCTGCAGCTCCTCCTCTTCCTCCTCCTGTAAATCATGCCCCTCCCCCACCTGACATCTGCTGAACAGCTGATCAGTAGGCCCAGGGGAAAGTGGCATGGTAGGGGGAAGGGAGGAAGGCAGCCCTGGACCACACTAGAGACATCTGGGCTGCAGGCCGCAGGTTGCCCACATGTGGCTTCATGACTCAGTGTTACAAGGCTCCCCTACTCATGTACAGTGATAGAATCATAGAATAGTAGAGTTGGAAGGGGCCTGTAAGGCCATCGAGTCCAACCCCCTGCTCAATGCAGGAATCCACCTTACAGCATCCCTGACAGATGGTTGTCCAGCTGCCTCTTGAAGGCCTCTAGGGTGGGAGAGCCCACCACCTCCCTAGGTCATTGGTTCCATTGTCATACTGCTCTAACAGTCAGGATGTTTTTCCTGATGTCCAGCTGGAATCTGAGCCCATTATTCCATGTAATGCACTCTGGGATGATTGAGAAGAGATCCTGGCCCTCCTCTGTGTGACAACCTTTCAAGTACTTTGAAGAGTGCTATCATGTCTCCCCTCAGTCTTCTCTTCTCCAGGCTAAACATGCCCAGTTCTTTCAGTCTCTCCTCATAGGGCTTTGTTTCCAGACCCCTCATCATCCTTGTTGCCCTCCTCTCAACACGCTCCAGCTTCTCTGCAGCTTGTCTAAGGGTCCACATGCATTTGGATCCCAAATGGCAAGCCATGTAAGAGAAGCCAAAGATACACTGGCACATGCTGTATATATGTGACAACTTATTATTATTGTTATTATTATTGCAAAATAAAAATGGGATATAGATTTGTTTGATAGGAATGTCTCTGATACCTTATAAATGGAAAAAAAAAGATGTAAATGAAGAGATTGGTAGTATCTGGATTTTGCTCCCTTGCCGGTAGAGGTGATTCAATGAAAGTTGGCTGAACCCATTGCGAACCTTTATTGCACTTGGGGCAATTTCCACAGGTGAGTGCTTATTTCTCTTCAGCCTAGGTTGTAGGTTAGAAATGCATTATCTCCCCCAAAAGGCACACAAAGCAGCAAAAACCTGGCCTGGCAGCCTATGGCGATGGGCTTCTGCAAAGGTGAGTGTTTGCTCACTAAACTTTTAGAGTTCTTTGAGAGTGTCAATAAACGTGTGGACTGAGGTGAACCAATCGGCATAATTTACTTGGACTTTCCAAAGGCTTTTGACAAAGTCCTTCAGCAAAGACGCCTGAGCGAACGCGGCAGTTATGGGGTAAGAGGACTCTTATGGATCAGTAAGTAGTTAGAGAACAGAAAGCCAGGAATAGGAATAAATGGACATCTCTCCCAAGTGGGGGATGTAAACAGCGGGATCTCTCAAGGACTGGTGCTTTTTAACTTGTTCATAAATGATCTGGAATTAGAGGTGAGCAGTGAAATGGTCGAAAATATCAAATTATTTAGTGTAGTAAAAGCAAAGATGGACAGCACAGAGTTCAACCGTGTGAAGTGATGCTCAGTGTGGCAAAAGATCCTGACTTCATGGATATGCTGATGGGGTGAGAGAAGGCAGTGACTGACCAAGGAAGAGATCATAGGGTTGTAGTGTAAAATGTCAGCCCAATGTACAGCTGCTGTGAAAAAGGCAAACCCCATTTTGGGGATAACAGGAAAGGACACAAAAACAAAACTGCCAAGATTGTACTGTCTTTATACAAATCTATGGTGTGAACACACATGGAAAACTGTTTATATCTCTAGTTGCAGCACCTCAAAAAAAAAAAGATACTGTAGAGTCTTCATGGTGCCAAGTTGGATCCACATTCCCCCAAAACCCCATGGTTTCACTTACCCAGGATGGAGTTGCGTAATCCCCACACCAAAGAAGGGAGCGTGGGGTTTCCTGGCTTCTGCAGCCAATTGCCGGTCATCTTCTGCCAGGACAGCACCCCGGATCAGCCACAGATCAAGGTCAGATGATGGAAGAGCCGGGGTGACCTCATTCCCACCAAAAAAGTTGGGGTAAGTCCAGCTTGTGGAAAAGCCCCGCAGTGGCTGCGAATCTGTGGCTGTGTCATTTAACTGATGCAGTGCAGATTCACAGCCACTGTGGGCTTTGGGCACATATAGGCAGTCCTTAACAAGCAGGTTTGTGTGTATGTATGCAGATTGGTTTATATATACGAACAGATACACACACATGTACCGATAACCTTATTTTGCTATAGCTGAGCAGGAGAAGCCGGTGGGAGAACCTGGCAGGTAGCAATTTCTGGTGAGCCATCTGACTAGTACAATGCGGCTGTGCGCAATCCGAGAGCTGTGTGCTGTGTGCCTTGCGCCCTCCACGTTGTCAACGCAGCAAGGTTGGAGGGCCCAGCTCTTGGGCTATGTGTGGCACAGACCCTTCTGCCAGCCAATCCGGGCTGCTGCTGGTCCCTCTTTCTGTACCCCTCTAGCCAGGGCAGCTGGTGCTGCAAGGATCTCCCGGGTGGAAGAGGCTGTAGATGCTGACCAAAGGGAACATGGTGAGGGCCCCCACCATGGAGCCCAGCTGCACCACCGCCCCACACCAGACCAGGGCGCTGTGCCCCTCGTCCCGCAGGATCATCCCGATCATCAGCTTGACGTAGGAGAGGATGCCTACAAAGAGAACCCAGCACAGGACCTGTAGCAGAAAAGAAGGCGTCACCAGCGGGCAGGTCGAGAGCCTACGGACACCTGCCCCGCTCCCCACGTGCACCCCGCAATCACCACCATACTGGCCCTGCAGCCTGAGAGGCGGGGGAGGCACAGGGGAGATACCAGGGGCAGGTTCTCCGGAAGGCCACCGGAGGCAGGTCCATTGCCCTTGAGCCCATGTGGGCTGTCTTGCCCTGGGAGCGCAAGAGACCCGCTCCCTCACCCTCTCCCAGCAATAACTAGGGCTTAGAGCACATAAGTATGGTTGATCCGCAGGGATTTAAACCCACAATCACGTGCACAGGCGCCAGGGCGGAGAGGACTCTCTGGGAGGGCGGCCTCCTCTGACACAAACCTGCCTCTCCACTGAAGTGGCCTTCGGGGGCCTTTCCCTGGGTGCCCCCACCTTCTCGGTGCCTGTGGGTGTGGGGTGCTCTGCCCAGGCAGCCACCGTCCTGATCAGCCATTTTGGACCATTTTAGCACGTTTAAAATTTAACCTCAATTTGTTTTTGTTGCTTTCCATTTTGGCTTGATCTGCGTGTATGATCGTTTTCACCATTCTATTTTAATGAAATCTGTGAGCTGCCCTGGGAGTAGAAATACAGGGTGGGCAGGCACACATTTTGAAGGCAAACAAAACAGGAAAATTAAAGGGTGTGGTTGCCTCATGCTCCCCTCCGTACCCCAATTCAGTGCTTCTTGATGCTGGACCAGCGGCCATTCAATATTTATTGGCTACAGGATGGGGGTGGGGGGCATTTCTTCCAAGAAAACTGCTCTGGAATCCAAGGGTGTTGTTTTGTGATGTCCCGACACACACACACACATACACACACACACGGGAGGCAGGAACATGAGAAGCTGCCTGCCTGATCCAGAGTCAGAACGGGCTTGGTCCATATCTAGGCCAGTATTGTCGACACTGACTGGCAGCAGCTGCTCTCCGGCGTTTGTGGCAGGGTTTTCTCCAGCTCTACCTGAACATGCTGTGGATTGAACCTCAGACTTTCTACCTGCAAAGCCAGCAGGGTCCCTGCCTGAGAAGATGTGTGTGTGTGTGTGTGTGTGTGTGTGTAGCTGGATTTTAATAGCCTGTTCACTACCTGGGAAAGCTCTGCTGACAGTTACTTAAGGTGGAGAAAAACAAATGCCTTTGCTGCTGCTGCTGCTGCCAGAACGTAGCCACGATAATGTGCTCTCCTTCGTGTTTGGTCAAATTCTCCGTGGGACGTAAGGTGCCACCGCCATCGCACTGCAACTGTCACTTAGCCTGTTTGGTGGGCCGGGACCCTCCGCTCTCAGCGCTCTCTGGAGAGCAGCAAAACCTCTTGGGCAACTCCTGATCATCCCAGAGTGCAGGAGGACACGGAATCATGGGCTCAAGTGACAGGAAGCCAGATTCTGGCTGAACATCAGGAGAAACTTCCTGACTGTTAGAGCAGTATGACAATGGGACCAATGACCTAGGGAGGTGGTGGGCTCTCCCACCCTAGAGGCCTTCAAGAGACAGCTGGACAACCATCTGTCAGAGGTGCTTTAAGGTGGATTCCTACACTGAGCAGCAGGGGGTTGGACTCGATGGTCTTAGAGGCCCCTTCCAACTCTACTATTCTATGATTCTGTGATTCTATGATGCGGCTGGACGAGGTTGCCGGCCATGGCAAGGAAACGACGGAGCGGCCTGGAAGTAGCAGGGCAGGTGGAAGGGCCTGATCCTTCCCCTCCATCCATTCATACTCACGACGAGGCTGGCTCCAACGGGCAGATGCTGCAAAGGCGGGCAAGGACTGAGCATGGCCAGGGCCATGATGTAGCAGGCAAAGAGGGATCCGGCCAAGGACAGGGCACCCATGAGCCACAAGGACCTGAGTGGGGAGGAAGAAGGAAGAGGAAGGGAGGGGGAAGGAATGGCTCAGCACCCCTCAAGCTCCCCCCAAAGTGCCCCCTTGGCTAGGTGGGGGCCACAAAGCTCAGCACTGAGACTTCTGCCATTGGGTTTTCTGCCCGGTCCACAATGTGGCACGGCATGAAGATGCCAAGCTGGCTCAGCCTCACTCCTGCTGGGGCCTCAACAACAACAGCCGCAAGGGATGGATGTTCCTGCAGTGGTTGCCAGACAGTGGCCGTCGGTCTGTCCCCCAGCAGCTTGGCTCAAACAGGTTCCACGTCACTGCTTGGGAAGGGAAGGGCGCCCCTAAGCCTGTGGCCTTCTCCTGTGGCCTGAGCCCACCCTGAGCAAGGCTGCCCACCCATCTCCAGGTCTCGTTCGAGCGGCACACCCTGCGCCCCCATTTACCTGTTGGGCAGAAACATCCCGAGGAGGCAGGCCAGGGGGTTGGCTAAGGCAGCCAGCGTGGCAGAGAGATGGTATGCGGAGTTGCCGTAGGGGAGGCAGGAGTACGACTGTACGGGCGGGAGCAGGCCGTTGGTCAGGGCGTTGACCCAGGCCAGCAGCCCAAAGATGTAGGCCACTTGCCGTGGGGAGTAGCCACCCGACCGGAAGGCGCTTCCCGCGGGGGATCCGTGGGATGGGCCCATCATGGGCCGCTCTTCCACCGTGACGTGCCTGGTGTGGCCCGTGTCCTCCATTTGCGCCAGCACATGGTGCTTCTCCTTGGCCTGCTCGCGCCGGGCAGCTGGCAGGTAGTTGAGGAGGGTGAAGGCTGCTAGGCAGATGGCCATCATGCTGCTGAGGAAGAGGAAGAAGGCGCAGGCGGAGAAGCGGGCCTCCTGGTACTCCGCCTGCAGCCCCGTGCTGTTGCTCGCCTGGCTCCTGTTGACACAGTGGACGGTGCCCACACCCTGGCCTAGGGCCACCAGCCCGGGCAGGAGGCCGCTCAGCCCTTCTCCTACAAAGTAGGTGGTGAGGTACTGCGGCCGCAGCCTCCGCATGTAGGGCAGGAAGGTGACCGAGGAGGTGCAGTCCACCAGGGCGAGGAAGAAGAGGAGGGTGAGAAGGGCCGTGCTGCGGGGGGAGCCCCCCACCACGCTGGTCTCCCTCCAGAAGAAGGCCAGCAGGACGCACGCCAGGCAGCCCAGGCAGAGGATGGTGTAGATGACGCCCACTTCGCTGAGCCGCCCGGGGAGGAAGCGGTGCATCAGAGCGAAGGCCAGAGGCCCCACGTTGGCCAGCTGGATGATGATGGTCAAGCAGGACGGCAGGAGCCAGCCCTCCGGGACGCTGGGCACGATGAGCGGGAGCTCCACCCACATGCCGTTGATGGCCACCCAGGAGCCAGTGCCCAGGAGGCAGACCAGGAGGTGGACGGCCAAGGCCATGGCTCCCCCAGAGGCAAGGGGGGGCCGTGAGAACTCGCCTCGGAAGGAGGAAAACAAAATGCCCTGCAAATGGGTCGAGCTCCCCCAGGGCTCGACCAGGCGCTGAGCACGGCACCTTTCTGACACGTGTAGTTCTTAAATGTTGTTGTCTTACAGAAACTCCGGATGTTCCCAGGTGGAGGGCTCTGAGCGCTGCCCGCCAGGAGGCCTCCTGCAGCAATCCCGTCTGCTTGGCCTGATCTGGTTTTCTGCAGTAAGAAACAAAGGATGGAAGGAGAGGTGGGGAGAACACAGCAGGGTTACGACAGGAAGGGGTTGATGTTTTATTGCTATTTGAATAATGCTTGCCATGTTTTTAATCAGTTTTATGTATTTTATCGTGTTTTATATTTACTGTTGTTCCCCGCCTCGATCCAAATGGAGAGGCCGGTAAGAAATAAATTGAGGATGAGGATGAGGATGAGGATGTCTGGATGCCCCCCTCCTTTAAATTCTGTGGACGTGGCAGAGTGCTTGCACATGGAAAGCTCAGTCTGGAAGCACCCAAAGAATTGGAAGGGCCAGAGTTGAATGCCCATGTGGCGTAGCGGTTAGGGCTTTGGACTGGGACTCAGGAGATCCAGGTTCTAGTCTCCGCTCAGCCATCCTACTCACTGGGTGGCTTTGGGCTGAGACGGGAGATCCAGCCCCACTCCATCCGACTGGCTTGTTTCTCTTCTCTCAGCAGGTGGGCGTGTGACTCACCTGGCCAAGAGAGAAAACAGTGGCTGTATGGACAGAACCCACCCAGTAACAGATGTATGTAGGGTGACCATATTTGGGAAACCAAAAAAGAGGACACCCCAGGGGGAGGCAGTAAAGCGGCTTTCTGGGGCCTCCAGAAAGCATGTCACTCCCCCCTGCCACCTTAAAGGCCCTGATTGGAGCGGAGGCGGGGAAAGTGTGTCATTCCCACCCCCTGCTTCTCCATTTGGGGCCTTAAACACCCCAATTGGAGCAGTGCGGGGGCAGCGGGAAAGCATGGCCGCCATTATCGTGGCAAGGGGGAATAACCTGCTTTCCAGACGCCCTGGAAAGCACACTTTCCCCTCCCCCGCTCCAATCGGGATCTTAAAGGCCCCAATTGGAGGGGAAAGCGTGCCATTCCCCCCTTCTCCAATCGGGCCTTTTCTATAATGTCTGGGAATGACACACTTTCCCCTTTAAGGCCCCAATTGGAGCAGTGGGGGGGGGGGGGCGAATGACGCACCTCCAGAAAGCACGTCATTCCCCCTGCCATGCTAATAGAAGCCTTAAAGGGGAAAGCGTGTCATTCCAGGACATTATAGAAAATTACAGAAAATCCCCCCTGACACCCAGGATAGAGCAAAAACCAGGACAAATCCGGGGGAATCCTGACAGTTGCTCACCCTATGAGTCAGCTGAGTGTTCCAGGCTTCAAGAAGCAATTGATATGGGCTGTTGTCCCTGAAACACCTCTCAAGCCAAATAACACAAAGTGGGACCACAAAATATATATTTATTGCTCAGACAGTATTAGAAAATGACAAAACTTTTTAACGATAATACAAGCAAAACACATTGCAATTAGGATGATTAGAAGCATAACAGAAATCGTGGCTAGCATATTTCTTAGTAAAATTACAGTTCTGTTCTTCCCAACCAATAAAGCAGAGTCATCATCAAGTTCTTATAGTTACCTATCTGGCAAGCATGGTTGGCAGAGCTCAAGTCATCCTGCTGGGTGGGCGCCTCGTTCTCCCGGGACCTCTCTCCCAAACAGATCAGACTCTTGCGTCTTTTAACCCCTGCATTGAGGAGTTCAACTTGAGTCTCGGATCTGGTCATCCTGCTTCACTTAGTTCTACCATTTAACCCTAACCGTGATGCGTCCCAATGCAGCCGGGTTTACCGTTGACTTCAGAAGCTCCTCAAGGAAGGCCTCCTTCCTAAGCCAAGCAGCCTTTCACTTTGGTGGAGGTGGTTAACCAACCCGTTTGTGGCAACTCCCCTTGAACTCTTTCCAGAACTCACAGTTAGCTTATAGCTAATCGCCCTATTACTTACTAATCATTTACAGTGAGCACATGCAGATTCAGTGGGGGCTGGGGGCTCCAATAGAGTTGGGGCTGTGAATCCATTCTGGGTTTCAGTCAGAACCAGCCACAGCTGTAAAGGAGCTGTCCAAGGGTTCAGTGGGATATAAATGCAACAAATAAAGAAATAAGACAAATGAGGGAGTGCAAAGGTCTTCCAGTCCAACCCTCGGGCAATGCAAGAGCTCTGCTGCTACAGCACGGCTGGCCGGTGGGCATCCAGCCTCCGCTGCTCCAGCTCACCACTGCTGCTCTCGTGCGTGTGTTGTTCTTGGCAGACCTTCTCTTCCTTTGTGGCCCCCATGCAGGAGGCTTTTGAAAGGGGCTTTAGCTAAAGTCCGGTTCTTTCTGCACTCCACTAACCCTCTCCTGGAGCAACACATCAGAGTGCCGAAGGAGCTGGGCTCTGATTTGGCAGTTCCCCCATTCACTCAGAAAGAGGCCTTCAGCATGTCCCAGCATCCCCACGTCTGTGAGCTACCAGTGACCTCGGCCTTTCTCAACATGGTGCCCTCCAGATGGGCTGCAACTCCCATCACCCTCGGTTTTGGAAGCCTGATTTATCCTACGAGTGTAACGCTTGTGCAGAGGAAACTTCGTTTGTCCTGCGTGCGCTCTTTCACATGCAATAGCACTGTGTGTACACACAGCAACACACACACACACACATACACAAGCTGCTTATCATATATGATGGGAAACCACAAGACCCAAGTGGCCGAGGGTTTGCGGAAAGTCCTGGGATCGGTCTCCGGCACCTCCATGAAAAGGATCACCGGACAGACAGCGATGAAGGGGAAAAGCTTTCTCTGCCAGCCAGAGCAGAGAATTCTGGGCTAGAAGGGCTGCTTGCCTGACCTGGTCTATAGCAGCGTCCCATCAGCCTGCCTGCCATTGCTTACATCGCCATGATATCCATGTAGGATATTCCTTAATTTATTTATTTAACACATTTCTTGGCCGCCGTTCGGGGCTGAAGCCCTCACAAGCCGGCTTACAACAATAAAATACATTAAATACGTAAACGCTCTTCACAATAATGTAGGAAAGAAGCCAGATTATAAAGCACATGGGCTTCGATGTCTATATACTAATGCCCAGAGTGTGGGAAACAAACAAAACGAACTTGAACTCTTAATACGTGAAGGCAAATACGACTTGACCGGTATAACTGAAATGTGGTGGGATGACTCCCATGACTGGAATATAGCAATTGAAGGATATAACTTGTTCAAAAAGAACGGAAGAAATAGAAAGGGAGGCGGAGTTGCACTATAGGATAAAAATACTTATCCCTGGATTAAAATAAATAGGGCAAGGAATAAAAGGAACATGATAGTCGGAGTCTACTACCAACCACCCAATCATGGAGAAGATGAGGATGAAACTTTTGAAAAGCAAATTGCCAATGTTTCAAGGAAGTGCGAAAAGCAATAAAAAGGCTTTCTTCAGATACGTGAATAGTAAAAGACAGAGGAAAGAAATGGTAGTTCAGCTGCTTAATGAGGATGGCAAATAGTTAACAGATGACAAAGAAAAAGCCGAAGTGCTCAATTCCTACTTTGGCTCAGCCTTCTACCAAAAGTGGGTCTATGACCCTCCTGGAAAAAGTTATCGGGGCAGGATTGCAGTTTGAGATTGATAAACAAATAGTCAAGGAACACCTACTTTCTTTGAACGAGTTCAAATCTCCAGGGCCCGACGAACTGCATCCTAGAGTAATAAAGGAGCTGGCAGAAGAACTCTCAGAACCACTGTCTATTAGGGATATGTATCCTGTCATTCCGATGTCCGATAACAAACCGATAAGGTCATTATGGGACATCCGATTAACGATAACGATACACATTCCTGGAGGCCCTATCGGATCGGATCCGAAATCCATATGTCTGATAACTATCGGACATATCGGTTATTCGGACCTAGGGCTGGCCCTCCCTCCCTCCCTCCCCCCTCCGCTCGTTCTCCTTACCTGGGCCTTCTCCACTGCTGTCTGCTGCTCCAGACTACTGAGAACTAGGCTTTGCGGCCTAGTTCTCAGTAGAGTGACAACTGCACCCGGAGCATCATCGCTATACTGAGAACTAGGCCACAAAGCCTAGTTCTCAGTAGTTTGGAGCAGCGGATGGCAGCGGACAAGGCCCAGGTAAAGGGGACTCCTCCCCCCTCCCCCCTCGTGCTCCTTACCTGGGCCTTTGCCACCACTGCCCCCCCCCCCCCCCGTAGTACTGCTAAACAGGCTTTCCGGCCTGTTCGTCAGTACAGAGCCGCGCCGAGTGATGATGACATAATTCAGCGCTTCTCGGTACTGATGAACAGGCCGGAAATCCTGTTTAGTAGTAGTATGGGATGGTGGCAGTGGCGGGGGATAAGGAGCACGAGTGGGGGGAGGGAGGGAGTGCCGGCCCAGTGTTTTTCCCCATAGCTTTGCATTGGGAGAAAGCTTTCTTTCCCCCAATACAAACCTATGGGGAAAATACTGTTATCGTTATCGGAACTTCCGATATTTATCGGATTTCGGATCTGATCAAATCCGGGTACCCCCCAATATGATTGGATTAAAAAAAAAAATTCTACCGGAATTTCCGATAACAATACGATACAATAATTTTGGCCGTGCACATCCCTACTGTCTATTATCTTTGCGAAATCATGGAAGACAGATGAAGTGCCTGAGGACTGGAGGAGGACTAATGTTGTCCCTATCATGAAAAAGGCCAAAAAAGAGGAACATGGAAACTACAGACCAGTCAGTCTGACATCTATCCCTTGGAAAATTTTGGAGCATATTATAAAGAAATCAATCTGTAAACACCTTGAAAACAATGCAGTGATTACTAGAAGCCAGCATGGATTTGTCAAGAACAAATCCTGCCAGACTAATCTGATCTCATTCTTTGATCAGGTAACCTCCCTTGTGGACTGTGGGAATGCTGTGGACATAGTATATCTTGACTTCAGCAAAGTCTTTGACAAAGTACCCCATGACATTCTGATCAGCAAGCTAGCTAAAAGTGGGCTAGATGGAACAACTTCCTGACTGTTAGAGCAATATGACAATGGAACCAATGACCCAGGGAGGTGGTGGGCTCTCCCACATTAGAGGCATTTAAGAGGCAGCTGGACAGCCATCTGTCAGGGATGCTTTAAGGTAGATTCCTGCACTGAGCAGGGGGTTGGACTCAATGGCCTTATGGACCCCTTCCAACTCTACTATTCTATATTTCTATGATTCTGTGATACATTTGAAGACTGCTTCTGAATACGGGGTTTTTCTTTAGCCATCATGGCCATGAATTTATCTAATCCCCTTGAAAAGCTATCTAAGCGCATGACTGCTGCCACATCTTGTGGCTGTGAATTCCCAAATTCCACTATGCACTGTGTGAAGGATATCCTTTTGCCTGTCCTGAATCTCCTGCCAATCAGTTTCGTTAGATGACTCCTCACCCCAAGTTCTAGGATTATAGCTCTCTCCAAATCATGCCTTACAACAACCCTGCAAGGTAGACCAGGATTGTTCCCCCCATTTTCCAGATGGGGAGTTGAGATGGGGAGTGGCTTCCCTAAGAAGACAGCAGTCATTCATGTCAATATTCACAAACATTCTTCAGCTGGACATTTTACTAAAAGAAATGGAATGAGTGAATGAATGAATGAAAAAGCCATAAGTGGTCCTGGACTGATGTGCTCACCTTATCACAGCTTCAGAAGCTTTGCTTCCCCTGCAGAAGGTTTTCCTTAAGCATTCCCTTCCTTGCCTCATCCTGTCAGTGTGAAAGCATCAGGCCATTTCCACATGGTCTTGATTTGCTTTTTTAGTCTTCCCACCCAATGCAGCTTCTGAATTCCCAAAGAACTCCTGCATGTTTGAGGCGGGCTGTGCATTCTGAGAGTGCCAGAGGTGGTTGCCGTTCATGCTCCCAAAGGAAGCGAAGGGCCGTGGGATTGTCGGAGTCATCCCAGCATGCTTTGGTGCCTCCGGGGAACTTTGGCATTGGGCACTTCGCCATCTGCCAAGAGTTTCCTCAATCGCGCTCTTACCACAGTTGCCTGTTGCAGGTGGGGCTTCTCCCAGGACTTGTAATGGCAGCACCTTCCTGTCCCCTCTTTTCCCCCTTATTGGTTAATGCTGACATTTCCAGTCAGAGAAGCAGATCCTGCTATTGTTCCAATGGACACTCCCAGCATTAACGTGAGTTGTAGTTGGAAGTGAAGTAGATCTGAATATTCATTTTTTGTTCATTCTTCTGTGCAATGTTTATGAAAAATGTTTTTGGGATGGCTTTTAAATGTATTTAATAAAGGATTGGGTTAATGCTGAGCCAGAGGGAAAGTCCTGTGAAAGTCAAATGCTCACACATGGATTTATATGTGTGTGTGTGTGTGAGTGTGTGTGAGTGTGCGCGCGCATGTGTTTGTTTTGTCAGCCACAGTCCATAACTTTTGTTATTGGGTGGTTTAAAAGTGAAATAAACTAACAGATAAACTAACAGATAAACAAGCTAGTCATAGGCTGAATTTGTTCATCTAGGGGTACTCCCCACACAACATGGTAATAAATAATCAACTGTGGTGTGAATTAGGATCAGTGCTGAGTTGACTATGGCAGCATTCGGACGACACAATAGTCAATACAACTGACTGTTGTTTCTCCCCACCCCCAGTTGCTTATTGTGTCATCTGAATTCAGCCATAGAATCCTAGACCTCAAAGGCGCCTTAGAGGTCATCTAGTCCAGCCCCTGTTTGATACAGGAAACCCAGAGCTGGAGCATCCCCAACAGATGGCTTCCCAGACCTCCAGTGATGGAGTGCCCTCCCACCATTAAAGAATTACTTCCCTTGTTCAGGATGTTACTATCAAGACGTTTCTCTTGACAGCCACTGTGCCCAGTCACTGTGGGAATCAAATGCTGGACTAGATGGACCCTTGGCCTGATCCAGCCTCAGGGCTCTTCTTATTTTCTCCTAGGAGAGGGAAGTCTTTGCCTTCTTCCATGCGAGGGATATCATGTCCTCTCACAGTATTCTCTTCTGCCCTCTAAACATCCCCAGTTCCTTCAACCTTTTCCATGCCCCTAATCAGCTTTGCTGCCCTCCTCTGGATCCATTCCAACTTGTCTGCACACCCTTTCTTAAGGTGCACGGCCCAGACTTGGACACAGCATGCCAGATGAGAGTAATGTGGAATAAAGTGGAACTTGGGGTGCCTCTTCACAGCTTATTTGGGTTGCTTTTACTTCGCTCTGATGGCATTTTGTACACACGAGCGGGACGCAGATCAAACGTCTATGCAATTTATGGCCTCTGTTAACGCGCGTTTTCAAGGTGTCGATTAAATGCGACTTTTAATGTTTCTCCGATGTCCGATCGCATTTTGGTCATGTAAACCTCCACTGCCCATTCGGATTAATGCTAATCGTGGGCGCAGTTTGGTGGGCAGGGCTTGTGATGTCATGAGTGAATGCCTGCCCCCAAGTTTACCACCACTTTTCCCACTTTCCTTGGAGGCGGTACTTTCAGGATACAGGGGGAGGTACTTTAATCAAATTAGCTATGTTCAACCCTATAGCTGTGATCCTGCTCTGCTGCGAAACTCCTCCCTCCTACTTCCTTCTTCTTCTCTGTTCAGTAATGGCTGATCTCAACTTACTGGAACTAAAAATAAAGTTTCTTTTAAATCCCCACTGGACTCTTTCTTTCGTCGAGACGAGTGGATACTCACATGCAGCTGGTTCTACAGGAATCAAGGGGGCTGGAATAATTTGCGGTCTGCTAAGGCTACCCTTCCCTCCCCTGCTCCTTTGCTGGAATAACGGCTGGAAAAAGGAAGGGAAAGTTCTTTACGTGCAAGGCTGTTCCTGCCATTGAGCGCTGTTACTCAGGAGTAAGGAGCATTGAGCAGGTGGGGGGACTTGCTCCCCGGGAAGCTTAGCGCCTGAGCGTGCATCGGGCTTCGTATCCACTCCCCCTTCTTTCATTGATTTTCCTGGAAGTGTGTGTGTGTGTATTGCAATGAAAAGAACACTTATTTTATTATCATAAAGCATAAAGCAATGCAATATCTTTATTCTACTAATGGTTACATGTGGCCAAAATCCCATTGAAAAGTGTGGCCGGAGTAATCTGAAAGGCACAGCGCAAGATAGGAAAACACAGGGGATTGGGTGGAATGCGCCGAACAAAAGGGAAACTGCAACAACCGTATGGAAATTAATATCAGTCCACAGACGCAACATCCAAGCCGATTCTCCCAAGCTGGGTTGTCCCCTGCTGTGCCAGTTATTCAAATGGCACTGTCCGTTGCCGAAGTGGTACCGGAGAGCAGGCACGCCAGACTATATGCTCCAGTCTCATTCTGCGCTGAAGGCAATGCAATTGGTAGAATAGCAAGCAGACTGTGGGTGAGGGAAAGAGAGGACATCAGTGCCATCCAGTTTTTTGGGGTGGCATCGTTGATTCCTCCCCAATCCCATATGCCCAGTCACCCACCTCTGCAACGCAGGGACCAGATGGCATGGCGAGGTTGCACTCTAGCCCACTCAGCGTAGGGCAGCCCAGAACCATTGTGAGCTGGCATCTCGGGGTCCGTAGACAGAATAATAGCCAGTTTGTATGGAACTGGGGAAATCAGTGTGAAATGCAACATTATAACGGAAAGGATACACAAAAAATTGCCCTTGAAGCAGCACATTTCCAAGATGGCAGATAAGGGGAAGCTGCCGCAAGCATGGAGGGGATGGAAGTCAAGTATCAAGCATCTGATTCTTGGCAGGAGCAATAGGGAGGGCGGACGCTACGCGGGCAGCTGTTCGCCATGGCCATCCAGTACCTGGAAAAATGTTGCTTTTATGGGTTTACAATAGGTCCCAAAGCCAATGCTGCCCTGCTAACAACTATAATTGTAGGCACATCCAATGTTTAGAAATTGTACCCACATGCGAAATCACGCGTGATCGTGATTAGACAGGCAATGGCGAGAAAGCCAGGTGAGCGGAGTTAACGAACAGCGAGAAAGTCCAGGGGAGGTACCATCAGGAGACAGGGCAGTGCTTTCGTCAATTTTCCCACATTTAACCGTACACCCCTGAACCGACTCTGCAGTGAAACTCCACATATAAACAATTGTAAAGTGCATTTTATGATGCCTGTAATTTGCTTTAATGGCTCTCATCCACCGCTATTAGACATAAATATGAATTCAGGAAAAAGCACATATTATCAGAAACAGGCGCCAAAGAGATGTCGTGTAGAACCCCCCCCCCCCCTGACTTCTGGTAATCTCTGTAATGCAGCCTAAAATCGCGTTAGCCAGCTTTGCAGCCGCGTCACACGCCTCCTCGTCCAATCCTGAGATCATGTTCACATATTGCAGCTGTTCCGACCTTTTCTGTTGGGGCTACAACAGCATTCCACCCTCCCCCCCCCCCCCATTTTGGATGCCACAACACGGAAATATTAGCCGGACGTATCTGTGACTCAAGCCACAGTGGTGCTGGTCACTCTGAGGGTGAAAGCAGAATGCCAACGCGCAAGTGGTGATCCACAGTGACCGGGGCAGGGAAAATATTAACACCTCCGGCCTCTGCCTCTCATAATCAGTAGCATCTGCTCATCTGCATCAACCCGGGCGAAGCCCCGAGGGCAGGGATGACTGCTCCCAGGACGCCGAGGAAGCGCTGCGGGGTTAGTCTTTAACCTCTCCACTCAGGGTTCTGGGCCCCGCCTCTCCTTGCAGCTGATCTTTGGACTCGGCCCAGGCTTCTGGAGGGCAATGCTCTGCCGCTTCACTCGCCCAGATCTTGCTGAGCTTTTCATGCCCCTTTCCAAAGAGGCATGAAAAGAGGGATGCACAGAGGGATGCACAGCAGGGGTCGCAGGCTGCGCTTCTGGTGCAGGACAGGGGGAATCGTGTCTGTTTATTATGCCCTCTATCAAATGTGGGCTGCTGCAAGAGCAATTTGGGGAGGGGGCACGGACGTGATAGAGGCACATGAAAGGGAGAGTTCGGGAAAAAGGGACCGAGGGACACGGTACCAGGATGGAACGGGAACTCTGCAGACGCTCTGTCCCCAAGCGGTCGATGCTCCAACGGAGCTGCCTTCTGATTTTGTAACCATCGCTGCCCATGTCATGTTTCCTCTACAAAACTTTTCAAAGACGAGAAGTGTAGTTTGCCGCTTGCTGGCCTTCCCCCACCCCCGAACCTTGCTCTGTGAGGCCGTGGATGGTCCCATCTCACGTGGCTTCCAGAGAGGAGAGGCAGGACTGCAGCAACAGGAATCTCCTGGATGGGTTGCCAGTGCACACAGTGCTGCTCCTGATTTGGACACGGTGCGCTGCTGGGGGCCCGCCGGAGGGTTGGACCAAGGGCAATGCTCACTCTTCCATCCCATCTCCTGGCCAGAAAAGGGAAGGGGGCTGATTGCCGGAGAGGAGCCAAAAGAACCTGCAGGGCTCAACATTTTGCCTGTGCCCTGTTTCCCTGAATGCCCCCCATGTGAACTAAATGAACACACACACACACCCCTCCCATGTAGGCCCCAACACATGCAAAGTGAGACATCCCCTTGCCTGCTTTTTCCTCCCTAGAGTGGCAACAGAGAACAGATGAGCCAGCAGAGTCTTCAAGGGGGTGGGGGGCTTGCAGGCAAAAAGTGAGGCCCCGGCACCACTCATTTGAGAAATTAATCAGCTACAATACAACACACATGCAGCTAATTAATCCTACGAATTTTCTGTGCCCCCCCCCCGCACACAAACATTTCACAGATGAAACTAATTTAGTGCAAGGACTGTGCTATCAATCCCGAGACCAGAATTCTCAAGGTGACCCTGAGATGGAAAACGAAATTAAGGAGGCCTCCAAACGAGGAAGTGTTGTAATAATGGGTGATTTCAATTTCCCCCACATTGACTGCATAAATGTATATTCCAGTTATGACAAAGAGGTTCAATTTCTTGATGCCCTAAACAACAGTGCCCTAGAACAGTTGGTCATGGAACCAATCAGAGGGGAGGCGACCCTGGACTTAATCCTAAATGGCATCACCAAGGACCTGGTATGAGATGTAATTGTTCTTGCACCAATTGATCACAGTGCTATCAGACTAGATTTATATTTAAGTGGGGAACTGCCCAGGAAGTCCAACACGGTCACATTTGACTTCAAAAGAGGAAACGTCTCTAGAATGAGGGAATTGGTGAAAAGGATGCTGAAAGGGGGAATCAAGAGGGTTAAAATGTGTGGAAGATACTCAAAACCACAATAACAGAAGCTCAGCTAAATAGTATACCACAGGTCAGGAAAGGTAAGCACCCACGAGGTCACCGGCATAGTTAACTAGCAGTGTCAAGGATTATAGAAAAAAGAGGGCTTCCTTCAGACAATGGAAGTTTTGCCCAAATGAGGAAAATAAAAGGGAGCACAAAGGTGATGCAAGCAGACAATAAGAGATGCAAAAATGTATTTTGAAGAGAATATTGCTAACAATATCAAGGCCAACAAGAAAGAATTCTTTAAATATATCAGAAGCAGGAAACCAGCTAGGGAAGCAGTTGGACCTCTGGATGGCAATGGAATTTAGGGAGTACTAAAGGAGGACAGGGAGACTGCAGAGAAGCTGAATGAATTCTTCACGTTGGTGTTCACTGCAGAAGATACAGGACAGATACCTGTGCCTGAACAGATGTTGTCAGGAAGGGAGTCTGAGGAACTAAGGCAAATAGCAGTGACAAAAGATTAAATTCTCAACCTTATTGACAAACTGGAAGCAAATAAATCATCAGGCCTGGATGGTATCCATCCTAGACTTCTCAAATAACACATATATGCAATTGCATATCTTCTAACCAAAACATGCAACATGTCCCTAAGCAAAGCCTCTGTAGCAGAGGACTGGAAGATGGCCAACATAAAACCAATTTTTAAAAAGGGGTCCAGGAGAGATCCAGGAAATTACAGGCCAGTTAGTTTAATGTCTGTTCCAGATAAATTGGTTGGAAGCATTATAAAAGACAAAACTGGTAAGCATATAGAAGGGCAAGTTCTTCTGAAAAACAATCAACACGGCTTCTGCAAAGGTAAGTCCTGTCTCACTAATCTTCTAGAACTCTTTGAGAGTGTCAACAAACAGGGGTGGTCCGGTGGACATTGTTTACTTGGACTTCCAAAAGGCTTTTGATAAAGTCCCTCACCAAAGACTCCTGAGCAAACTTAGCAGGAATAAGAGAAGAGGACCTCTTATGGACCAGTAACTGATTAAAGAACAGAAAGCAGAGAGTAGGAATAAATGATGAATTCTCCCCATGGAGGGAAGTAAATAGTGGAGTCCCACAGGGATCGGTATTGGGACCAATTATTTTCAACTTCTTCATAAATGATCTGAAATTAGGAGTAAGCAGTGAAGTGGCCAAGTTTGCCAATGACACCAAATTATTTAAGGTGATTAAAACAAACAGGGATTGTGAGGAGCTCCAAAGGCATCTCTCCAAGCTGAGACAGTGGGCATCCAAATGGCAGATGTGGTTCAATGTAAGCAAGTGTAAAGTGATGCAGGTTGGGGCAAAAAATTCCAACTTCAAGGTATAATCTGATGGGATCTGAGCTGGCAGTGACCGACCAAGAAAGATCTTGGGGGAAAATGTCAACCCAGGGTGTGGTCACTGTAAAGAAGGAAAACTCCGTGTTAAGCAGTATTAGAAAAGGAATTGAGAAAAAAACCCTGCATGTCATACTGTCTTTATACAAATCTTGGGTGCGACCACACTTAGAATACTGTGTACACTGCTGGTCACCACAGCTAAAAAAAGATATTGTACAGCTGGGAAAAGTGCAGAAAAGGGCATCTAAAATGATCAAGGGGCTGAAGCATCTCCCCTATAAGGGAAGGTTACAACAGCTGGAATTGTTCAGCCTGGAAAAAGTGGAGACTAAGAGGAGACGTGATAGAGGTGTACAAAATCATGCCTGGTGTGGAGAATGTGGACAAGGAGACATTTTTTCTCCCTCTCTCATAATACCAGAACCCAATGGGGGTAATTGTCCCATGAAGCTGATTGGTGGGAGATTCAGGACAGATCAAAGGAAGGACTTCTTCACACAGCGCATAGTTAAACTATGGAATTCACTACCACAAGATGTAGTGATGGTCACCAATTTGGATGGCTTTAAAAGGGGATTGGAGAAATTCCTGGAGAAGGCTACTAATGGCTACTAGTCCTGATGGTCATGTCCAACCTCCAGTATCAGAGAAAGTAAGCCTGTATTAGGGCTGTGCACGGACCCCCCCCCCCCCAATCCGATCTGGATGCCGATCTGTCAGGTCCGGATCAGGCCCAATCCGACTCGGATCAGATCAGGCCCGATCTGATCCTGATCCAAATCTGATCCAGATCCTTACACAGTACTCCCTCCTGCATTTCTCCTCCCTCTCCCACTCTCCTTGCTTACCTGCCTCCTCCGTGTCTTCCTGCCTCCTCGATGTCAGCTGGCTGCTTTCCCATTCATGCCAGGTGATGTTGTCACCCGCCGCGACCGGCAAAGGCGACTGGCAAAGGCAGCCAGCCGACATCGTGGAGGTAGGAAGACGCGGAGGACAACGGGGGACGACGCAGAGGAGGCAGCAGGTAAGCAGGGAGAGTGGGGGGAGGGAGGGGGAGAGCGGGGAGAGCAGGAGGGAGTGCTGTGCACAGATTTGGATCAGATCTACATCGCAGATCCAAACCAGCCCGATCAGATCCAGTTCGGATCCGGGAGGCCTGGATCAGCCGATCCGCTCTGGATCCAGGATCCAGATCTGGATCCGTGCACAGCCCTAGCCTGTATATACCAGTTCCTGGGGAACATGGGTGGGAGAGTGGTGTTGCACTGTGTCCTGCTTGTCAATCGCTGGTCAACAGATGGTTGGCCACTGTATGAACAGAATGCTGGACTAGATGGACACTTGGTCTGATCCTGAATGGCTCTTCTTATGTTCTTATTCACAGACCAAGGATCACCTCCACATGGCTGAAGGTTCTCCTCCAACGGCCATATGGATTTATCTGCTGTTGCCAGCACTGCAATGGCTTTTGAAGCAGGGAGGAGGAGTAGCCATCACCTTATACTCCCCCTGCTCTGCCTCAGCTTCACAATGCTTCACCATTATTGGGGACGGAGCAGGGAGGAAATATCCCTAGAAAAGCAGCACACTACATTTTGCATTTCATCTTCTAGAGACCTGGGGGCAGGCAGAGCAGTGTGTATGTGTGTGTGGGGAGACTTAAACTCAAGGAACTCTTGTACCCATGAGCCACTTTACAAAGCATCTCCAGAAGGACAAAAGAAGGGACCACCTGGGTCAAAAGAGAAAGGACTTCCCGTTGCCAGCAGGGACAGGGAGGGGGCCTGTGGGGGCCTCAGGTTCTTTTTGGGACTCCCCTCCCCTGCCAGCCCCTCCTACCTGGTCAAGAGGGGATCAGCCCTGGCTGCGGGGGCTGCCTGCTGTTGCTCCTCTGCAGAGATGAGCTGTGCTGAGATGGCCAAGCACATGATGGGCTGCTTGCCTTGCAGTGGGGGTGTGGGATGGGTTCACAGGAAAGGAGTGGGTGCTGCTGGTGCATGCCTATGTGTGTGCATTTGTACGTGTGTCCCAGCCGTTCCACTGAGTTGACACCGCCAGCTTTGCTGAGATGTGGGATGCGCACCAGAGACGAGGCTTGGGAGGCTCAGAGTCAACCCTTGATCAACACGAGGAAGGGCCCCATTCTCTCTCTGCACAGCAAAGGAGCTTCCAGGGCAGAGCAGGGGCACTGAGGGTCAGGTGGGCAGGTGGGTGGGGTTGGAGGGAGGCACATGTGTGTGTGTGTTGGGGGGGGAAACACCCTGGAGTTATTTTTCATGTGAAATGAAAATGCCAGGATGGGAAGAGCGATGGACGTGAGAACCTCAGGGGAGATGAAACACCAGGAAAATAGAAGCGGACCAGATCCTCCTAGGGCACAAGGACATCAGAAGATCCCTGCCCTGGGCCATCTAGCCCAGTATTACTGACACTGGCTGGCAGCCATGGCTCTACAGAGTTTCAGGCAGGGTCCTTTGCTAGCCCAACCTGGAGATGCTGCTGGAGATCGAATTTGGGGTCCTCTGCATGCAAAGCGGGGGCTCTGTCATCGAGCTACGGTGACCCAACCAATGCTGAGGACTTTGTACCCAGCTGACAACTGAATGCACATCCCTCCTGGCTATCCCACTGCCTCAGCCACTTAGGGGAGAAGGCTTGGTTAGAGGAACAATGGAGCAGTCATATTGCCACTATATCACAAGATGATCATCAGCCCCAATTCTGGGATGAATGGGTTTGTTCATCTAAGGTCGAACTTGACTGAAGAGCCCTTTCTGTATGGAGTAAGAGAGGGGCAGGGCTTGGTGAATCTGCAAGAAAATTCATGAGAAATCCCATTTGTCCCTCCAAGTTCCTCCAGGATGTCTGTTAACGACTTCAAGATATCATCCATTAAGAGTGCTTGCATACAGGACCCCACAGCTGGGGAAAGCACAGGGTGCCTCTTTGGAGATCAGAGAGAAGAAGAAAGTGAGGGGCTCCAGCTCAGGGTAGAACACATGTTTTGCTAGCAGAAAGGCCCATGTTCAGCCCATTTATTTATTTATTTATTTATTTATTTATTTATTTATTCATTCATTCATTGCATTTCTATACCGCCCAATAGCCGAATCTCTCTGGGTGCTTTACAAAAATTAAAACCATAAAAACCATTCAAAATATAAAACAACAATATAAAAACGTAATTTAAAATACAGTATAAAAGCACAACCAGGATAAAAACTGAGCCGCCATACAGAAATTAATATGGATTTAAAATACAAATTTAAACAGCAAGGTTAAAAATCAAACTGAAGAACTGTGAAAATACTGTGAAAATAATAAGGTCTTCACTTGGCGTCAAAAAGAGTATAACATAGGTGCCAGGCAAACCTCTCTAGGGAGCTCATTCCACAGCCGGGATGCCACAGCAGAGAAGGCCCTCCTGGTAGCCACATGCCTCACTTCCTTTGGTAGGGGCTCACGGAGAAGGACCCCCGAGGATGATCTTAGGGTTCGGGCAGGCACATATGGGAGGAGGCGTTCCTTCAGATAACATTCAAAGCCCTAAACGGCTTGGGGCCAGGTTAATACCAGCACTTTGAATCGGGCCCAGACCCAGACCATGGCATCTCTAGTTTTAAAAAAGAAAAGGATCTGGCAGCAGGAGATAGAAGATGACCGATTGGCAGCAATAGTCCCCTTTAAAACCAATCTAAGGCCATGGCCATCACCGGGGCCAGCAACTTCCATGATGTAATTCTGCACCATGTGAAGAGAGTCTTTCTTTTGCCTGCCCTGCATCTCCCACCTCTCGTGCCCCCCTGCCAGTAGAGGGTCATGTCCACTGGTCCTGGTGTGTGCATGGTCGTCCCCAGCATGTGTGTGTGCGGCCCCTACCACTGGCGGCTGCAATGTAGCACCTCCAGGGGAAGCCCTGGCATGAGCAGAAACCTTCGTTTCTGGGAGAGACGCCTCATGCAAGGGTACCATTGGATCCTGCCCTCTGTCTCCAGTCCACACCATGCAGAATTCTGTAGATGTCTCTCATGTTCTCTCCTCCGGAGCTGCCTGTCATTCTAGCCCCTCTCCCAGTTTGGCCTCGTACCGAAAGTGTTCCAGTCTCTTGATCATTTGGGCTGGTTCTCTCTGCGCAGACTGGCAGTTCAGTTGCGCCTCAACATCCAAAGCCAGGCTCACATGGACAAGGCAGGGATCTCCCTTCCTGCCTGGTTCCTTTCCACTCATTGTAGAGGATTTGTTGGCTCCCGTCAGGGGCAGCAGAAGCAACTCTTGCATCCATGCCAGGGCTGTTCCTAAGCAGTAGAAATGGTTTGCTTCATGTCCACTTCCTTGGCTTCCCCTGCCCTTGGTTTACTTTGCCCAACTCTACCTTTGTAGGGGGAGCCAATAAGCTTCTTTTGCATGTTTGCATCCTCATAAGAACCCCAGCAGAGCCCTGAGGCTGGATCAGACCGAGGGTCCATCTAGTCCAGCATTCGGTCTCCATGGTGGCCAACCAGCTGCCCATGAGAAACCCACAAGCAGGGCAGGAGCACAGCAGCACCCTCATGCCCATGTTCCCCAGCAACTGTACTGAGAAGCTTAATGGCCCTAATCATGGAGGCAATACAAAGCTATGATGCCTAGTAGCCGTTGGCCAGTCTTCTCCTCCACAAATGGATCTTATCCCTTTTTTAAAGCTGCCCCCAGTTCTTGGCCCACCATTCCGTTTCATTGGCTGAGTTCCAATGTCATGGGGGAGGAAAACATCTCCCAACCCTCTTTCTCCAATCCATGAAGTTTTACATGCCTCTAACAAAGCCTGCTTGATTCACTTTTTTTTTTTAAGCTGAAAAGCCCCAACCATAACTTTTCCGCATAGGGGTGTTGCTCCAGACCCTGTCTAATTTTGGTTTGCCCTTTTTGGCACCATTTCCAGCTCTGCAATATCAGACGGATGAACGTAAATGGCTTTTGGAGCCTGGTATGGTCACCCATACATTCTGGGGAAGAGTCTGTCCCTTTTGAAGTTTCTAGTTTGCTTGACGCTATGTCTGCTTTGATGTACAGAGCGATGCCTCCCACAGGACACCCTCTTTGAGGAACACATTGCTAATAATGTTAAGACTCCACAGGGAAAAAAACAAATCTTTAAATATGTCCAAAGCAGAAAACAGACTATGGACCTTTGGATGAGAAGGGGATTACAGGAGGATAAAGAGATTGCAGAGAAGCAGAAGGGAGTTTGTATCCAGAGATACAACTGGTTCCGTTCATTCTACCAGGTTTCTGTTACGCTCCGTATATCAAGGTGCTCCTTTAAAAACCAAGTGCTCCAACTGACCCATCTTGGCTTGGGGGCTTCCAGCATTGCCATCAAAAGAAACACTGTCATCATGAAGGCGATGTGAGGAATCTGCCATGTTAGAAAAGGGGGCACCGTTCTCAAAACCCTGTAAATGAGCAGGAGGGCCAACTCAGAGAGTCAGATACCATCCAGGTGGCCACTTGCTCCACATATTCCTGGAACTCAAATAAAGGAGCTCCTGCACCATGCCTTGAGCTCTTCTTAGAGGGAGGAAGCCATTCCTACTGTTAAGCCCAATTTCATCTCCCGGTAGTCTCAAGCCACCAGCTCTCCTCGTCAGACTCTTAAGGCCGAGAGTGAATTAGTAGGGTCTGTAAGCTTTAATACGATCATAAAATGAATTAACACAGAGGAGGGCCAGGATCTCTTCTCGATCATCCCAGAGTGCAGGACATGGAATAATGGGCTCATGTTACTTAGGCTGACCATATGAAAAGGAGGACAGGGCTCATGTAACTTTAACAATTGTAGAGAAAAGGGAATTTCAGCCAGTGTCATTTGTATGCAATTAGTTCCTGGTGAAATTCCCTCTCCATCACAACTGTTAAAGGTGCAGGAGCCCTGCCTTCTTTTGTATATGGTCACTCTAGTATAGTGCCTGCAACTTTAACTGTTGTGATGAAGAGGGAATTTCACCAGAAACTAATTGCATACAAATGGCACTGGCTGAAATTCCCTTTTCTCTACAACTGTTAAAGTAGAATAGAATAGAATTGTTTATTTACGGCCAATAAACCAACATTGTAATCAATTTACAAATACACAATATTAAAACACTCCTGTAAAACCGCAGCTGATTCCATTAAAATATTAAAACATTATTTGCCCATTTGCAACCTACAATGCACAGCAAGTGAAAGAAATTTAGACACCTGCAAAGTGATTTGTTTATCTGTACCCCGCAAGAGGATTGTTTTAAAATACTCATGGGGAGACCTGTAAAACTCTGGGTGATTGGAAATATCAAATCTCTCCTAGCTTCTATATAGTAGTTGCAACAGAACAGGACATGTTCAATAGACTCAACTTCCAGCTCATTACATGGGCAGCATGTAATAAAGTTACATGAGCCCTGTCCTCCTTTTCATATAGTCAGCCTAATGTTACTGGAAGCCAGATTCCGGCTGGACATCAGGAAAAACTTCCCGACCGTTAGAGCAGTATGACAATGGAACCCATGACCTAGGGAGGTGGTGGGCCCTCCCACGTTAGAGACTTTCAAGAGGCAGCTGGACAACCATTTGTCAGTGACGCTTTAAGGTGGATTCCTGCATTGCGCAGGGGGTTGGACTCAATGGCCTTGTAGGCCCCGTCCAACTCTATTATTCCATGAATTCTGGCTGGCTGAATGGGCTTTGATGGAAGGACAGGCTACTTTACAGTTTCTTGGTATTTTGGCTCTGTTCTGCTACAGAAAATGAAAATGGAAACATTAGAGATTGCATTAGATGTTTGCTGATCAATCAACAAAAGGCTCTCTGGCAAGTGGATGGCGCTAGGAGTGCTTGTCCCCCAGCTCCGCTGCTCTCCCAGAAGCTAACCCCCTTCTCGCTCAGCCCTAGAGCCCAGGCCTTCTATGAGGCGCAGCAGCAGCAAGGCCAGAAAAGGAGGAGCCAACCCTGGCCCTGCCCCAGCCCTGCTGCCTGGGAAACATGGGAGTTACAGTCCAACAAGGCATATGCCCCAAAGGTTCAGATGACCTTTCAAGAGTCCTGTGAGTGGTTTGTCCCCATGGCCTCATCACGCTGCAGCTGCACAGCCCAGAACAATGAGCCGTCTGTTTGGGATTAAGGCTTTCAAGAGTTTGGCAGACTCAGGAAAATGGGAGGGCTGGGTGGGCACAATAGTGGGGCAGGATGGACTCTCTGCTGGAAGTCACTGGGGCCCAGGCACCACTTCAGGGCTGGCAGGGAAAAGGTGGGGCGCTTCCTAGGTGTTGACCTGGTTCCTCTTTTGCGAATCAAGAGGCTGCAGTTCAAGACAGGTACAAAGACAAGCACAAAGGTCCACTGAATTTTGTGGATGGCAAGTGCATACCTGTCTTGGGTTACAGCCAAGATTACATGAATGGATGCGTGGCAGAATGTGCATTGTAGCAGGTAGAATGGATAAGAATGTCTTGTATCT
The DNA here is from genome assembly GCA_029215795.1 of Anniella stebbinsi. Lineage (NCBI taxonomy): Eukaryota > Metazoa > Chordata > Lepidosauria > Squamata > Anniellidae > Anniella > Anniella stebbinsi. The sequence continues at coordinate 118,866,041 of JARDYH010000006.1, read as the reverse complement.
TGTAAGTGTGACTAGTCCCGTATGTCTGGGTTGTGAGATAACTATGAGGAATGATGGGATATATTTTCTTGGAAATGGAGGGCAGCTGCCACGAAGGGGTCGGTCAAGTGCTGGATGCAGTACGTAGCTTCACTTAGCAGGGAGACCTCCGTCCGGTGTTGCTGGTATCAGTGGCAGATCCAGTTACATTGAGGAAAATGGGGGTGGTGATATGATCAGGTCCGGGACTAAGGATGAAGTAATTGGCCTCAAGAAGGTTCTAAGAGGCCAAAGGGTTTCATCAGTTTTGGAAAGAGATTCGGGGAGAACGAGAAACCCGCCACACGTGCTCAGGCCGGCGTCGTCCAGCATGCCTGTAAATATGAACCGTTGATAACTGACTGCGAGTTGCTTGCTGAAACTAAAAGCCCTCCAACTTTGGGCAGAAGGAAAAGATCTCCAAGTCAAGGCATCTCATAACTTAGGTGTCGTAAGATAGAAGCCCTTATTGTGTCTGCCCCACCAACTGAGCTTCTAATAGTGGCGGAATACGCAACAGGGCCTCGTAAGAGAGCAGGCAGACTCCGGTGCTTGGACGCGGTCCTTTAAGCAACCGGACTTTAAGCCATTCAGGGCTTTAAGCGTAATAACCAGCACTTGGGTTTGAGACTGGAAAAAAGGGCAAGGCAGTGCACCTGGTACAAAAACAGAGTCACAGGCTTCTGCCAACAATATCACCACTACATTTTGAAGCCCGATTGAAATGGATCTAGATGTTCAATTTCATTCAAGAGCACTTGGAATTGTCCAGCAATCGCCTGTTTGAGAACCTTGTACAGGAAGGGGGTGTTGACTACCGGCCTACTAGTTATTAATGTCATCCTCTCTAGGTTAGTTTTCCCCCCCAGGAGGGGCCTAATTACTGCCTTTAAAAGAAAAAGGCTGGCACCACTGCCTCTCTCAAGGAGAAATTCACAACCTGGACCCAGCCGGATACCCTCTCCTTATAGATGTAATAAGCCATGAAGGGCAAGGATCAAGTACACAGGTGGGCAAAAGGCATCTGGACAACCATCTGTCAGGGATACTTTAAGGTGGATTCCTGCATTGAGCAGGGGGTTGGACTCGATGGCCTTAGGGACCCTTCCAGCTCTACTATTCTATGATCCGATGAACTGGACTCGGCCAAGCAGCTTGCTCACATCTTCAGGCCTCAACAACTGAAACTCATCCAATAAATTTGAAACAGGACCTGCATATAATTGGAATCCTTCTTTCAGTTTTCATTCTCCCCTAGTTGGAGCAATAAATGGGAGGGCCCTTGCTGGTTGATGCTCAGAAGCAGAGCATCGTTGCTGCATGTGTGCTGTTTCTCTGTGGTGGTGTCACGCTGAACCCAACAGAACTCGGAGGGGAATCATATACACTCTTCTCCAGTTTTTTGCTCAATGTTAAAGGGCATCACCTTTTAACCAGAGGCCCGGACTTCCATTTCACCTGTCGGAAGCATTCCTGAATTAAAAAACTATTGCCTCTGGTTAATTGGGCACATCTTATCTTCTTGGATGTTCCTCTGTCTGGTGTTTTCCCCTAACACAACTAATTCACTGCATCTCATTGTTCATGGTCTACAGGCAGTTGGGCAATTCCGCATACAGCTTGGCACATCCGCACACCTGTTTTTCCAAATTTTCAGCGTTTTTCTTCTGGGTAACTTTCCTCCATTCAAACCTCAGGAACCCATTCACTCCACGGGGTGGGGGGTGGGTGGCATTGTGGGATTTCGGATGACGCTTATTCTGGAAATTGGAAAAGGGATCATGATTGTGCTATATAGATGGCTAACTCTAGTGCAGGATTCAGCAGAGTCCTATATCTCCCTATTAAAAAAGGAAACAAGGTTCTAGCCCCTCCAGTGGAAAAGAGGCCACATTTTAGCTAAAAACAACAGGGAACCGGTCGGAGGGGAGGCTCCAGAGGCCTGTGGATGATGAGCCTTCTTCACTTGCTGCCACTTTCCCTGCATGCTCTGCGAGTTTGACTCTTTGTTTACCCATTTATCTACTTACGATCAAAACGGAGTGAATGCAGCTCCAGGTTTTGTGCAGATTCAAAAAACGACCAATTATCCAAATTATGTTAAGTTACAAATGTGTCCAATTTACTGAGCATTTCTATTAGTGTTCCCCCCCTTCTTTTTCAACCACAGTGCTGTAGCACAGACACCCCCCCCCCCCCCAGGACTCCCAAATTCAAAAGGGCAGATTTTAAACGTAAACTGTGTTGATTCACTTAGCTGTGAATTTCAGAACACCCCCCACCCCGGTATTTTGACCAATGAGATGCCTGCCAAATGCTTCAAGACCAACTGCCCAGAGAGCTATCGGCCAGTATAGAAATGCAATAAATAAAGAAATTGCCAAGGCCCCCAGGAGCTCAGGAGCTCCTTGACTCAGCATGTTGGCAAGATGAAGGAGCCCAAGGAAGGTGTAGCTCATGACCTCCCTGGCATGACTGGGGGCAAAGACCAAGCCCTTTCCCTGCAATCTTCACAGGTGGGTCCAGATGTTGGCTACTGCTGCTTCTATGCCGAATGTCCCGAGGGACACAGTGATGTGTGCAGGCAGGACTAGCTCAGCATGTCCTTGGCTGCAGCCACCACTTCCGGCCAGCGACTTGCATGAGTCAAGTGGTTAAAAAATGCTCACGCACAATGCGTTGGGAAGTGGCAGCTGGAATTGGGGCCCACGGGGGCAACTGTTATAGGGGCACTTCACTTGGGGGAGGCAGAACGTTTCTGAACCAGCCCAGTCTTGCATGTTAGGTGAACAGCGTGCCTGGCAACCCTCGGTCTGATCCAGCATGGCACTTCTTACGCTCTTATGTAGCAAAGAATCTGTGAATTTCCCGCTTAGTACGATGCCTGGTCGCTAAGCTTTCCTTTGCTCTGCTCTGGCCTATTACCGAGCGGCACACTCAGAAAGGTTTGTCATTGTCCGTCCGCTATACTGGGAGCTATTTATAAATTGTATTTAACCCCCCCCCCCCAGCCAGGAACTGCTGACCACAAAGCACATAAGCTAGCAAATGTTTCAAGTAGAAAAAAAATATTCCTGATCAATGCCCCCCCTGCCTCCAACGCATACCCTGTAGCCAAGCTGCTAGTTACAAGGCTGAATCCCTCCTGATGCTCAGTCCCCAATGCTCCCACCTTCCCAGGTGGCTTCCAGCTATCCCCTTGGGAGCCGTGATTCATCTCCACCACCCAAGAGGTTAATGGGATCTGGATTCCCAACAGGGAGACTGCAAAAGCATAGAGAAGCAAGGGATCCTCAGCGGGGTGGGGGTCTTTGGTCCCAGGCTAAAAAGAACTCTGTTGTTAAGGCATGGCGGCAATCGGGAGAGGGGGACAGGAACGACATCCCCCCCGCCTGTGTCAAAACAGCCCCTCAAAGAAGCTGCAGCTGGATCGCTGCAGGGAGAGGACACTTCTTACCCCCTTTACAGTCACACCTGGCTGGCTCAACCACGGGGCTTCTGAGGAGGAGGAGAGCAGCTGCAGCCATGAAAGGGGCATGGGTGCGCATGCGTGCGCACTTCCCTAAGGCAGATGGCCAAGTTGCTGAGGGAGCCACGTCCCTGAGCAGTGCTGTGGGGGCTCAGCCCGTGGGACGTGGGGGCTAGCCGCCCTCCGCTCGCCCAGGCTGGCACAGTACGGCCACAGATGGAACGGCATACCATTCCACCCCGCACAAGGCAAAAAGGAGCGCAGCGGGGCTCAGGGAACCGTTCTTTGCAGGCAGAGGCAGGACCTAGCAGAAGAAAAGGACTCCTGGGCAGAGCGACCGCTTCACAGGAAGGAAATGGTGGTGGTGGAACGCCATCCTCTTCTGGACCGGCAGTGCAACATAATGAGCCAACATGGAATGGTTGATTAGTGGTGCTGGAACTAGAAAAGGTTCAGAGAAACCCCATCTGCGGCAAAGGCTACTTTAAGGGCGAACGTGAATCGTCGCCACGGGAGAGAGACAGCCTTAGGAGCCGGAGTAAGTGCTCGCCGGAAGCGTCGCCTGCTGGCTGCAGGAGGGGGTGGGGGGCTGCTCGGTGTCCTTCCCGCCCCTGGCGGAGCTCACGCCCCACAGCTGTCCACGCAGCCCACCCCACTGTGGAAGAGGCTGTAGATGCTGGTGAGGGGGAACATGACAAGGGCCCCCACCAGCGAGCCCGCTTGGATGATGGCCCCACACCAGACGAGGGCGCTGTGTCCGGCCTCGTGCAACAAGCTGCCAATCACCACCTTCAGGTAGGAGAAGAGGCCCATGAACACGATCCAGGAGATCACCTGCCAAGAGAAGACAGGCCTCGGCTGCTGAACGGCCCCTGCCAAGCCATGGGGGGTGGGGGGGTCATGGGCAGGAGAGAGGAGCAGAGGCAGCACTCGGACGAAGCTCTTCCTGGCCTTCCTCTGCCCACAGAGCTTCAGGCAGCACCCCTGGGTCCCTCCTCCCTTCCCCCTGCCTTTTGTCCTGAGACGCTGGCTATGCAGAGACAGTGACTGGCGCATGGCCGAGTGGGGAACCACTTGGCCGAGTGGGGACTGGGACCCAGCTGGACTTTGGCGAATGGGTGCAGCCTTGCCCTGGGCCAGCCTTCCCCAACCTGGTGCCCCCCAGTGGTATTGGATTGCAACTCCCAGCCAGCAAGGTGTGCCGTTGCCCCTGTAAGATGAAGGCCACGAGGCTCCTCCCTGCAGCCTGACCTGGACAAGGATCAGGCCCTATCTAGAAGCAGGGCATGAATAGCTGCTCTTTGGGAGGGGCTTCATGGTCACCCGCCTACTTGCTGCCTGGGTGCTGGTGGTTCTATCGACGCCCTGATCAATCAACCCAGCTGGAGCAGCTGCCATACTCACCACCAGGGCCACACCGACGGAGCTGCCTACCAGCGGGGGGCAGGGGCTGAGGGCTGCCAGCACCATCAAGTAGGCTCCGAACACACACGCCACGACGGAGATGACGCTCAGGCCCAGCGACGACCTGCCAGGGACAGATAAGCGGGCCGTCAGTGGTGGCTCGGATCCCTCCCAACATTGGCTCCTGGGAGGCACGAGAGGGGGCACGGTGCTGTGCCATCCTGCCTGCTTTGTGGGCTTCCCGTTGGGGCCTCTGCGGAAGCAGGGTGCTGGACTGGGGAGGCCCTTGGGCCTGGCCCAGCTCCAGGGCTCTTTTCGTCTCCTTATCCCCAGGCACGGAAAGGGGCCTGACCCCAGGCACCCAGAGGGGTGTGCGTAAGCCTCCCCTGCAGCCCCATCGTCCAGGAAGCCAATGGAGGTAGCCAGAAGTCAGAGGAATCCCAGGGGCTGTCCAAGGGCCGGAGAGCGAGAGCAGAGCCATTCCCCACTGGAACATCAGCCCCTTGCTGCCTCCTTGTGGTCAAGCGGGGGCAGCAGCCTCAGCCCAGAGAGACCGTCAACGTTCAACTAGCTCCACGTAATTCTGCTGCAGCTACGCCCTCCTCACAGCCAAGCTGCGCTTTACACTGGAGCTTTGTCTTTGGAGCCCTCAATGAGCTTCCCTTTTTGTAAAAGCAGCTGGGGGGGGGGGGAGGGCAGAGGAAGAGGGAGATTTGGACTGGAGCTGTGGTGCAGGTATCACATCTCACCCCCACGCCCCATCTCACCCCTAACCCAGGGACCAAGGGTAATGTGAGGATCAAACAACTCCTGCAGAACCCAAGATCTGTTGTAGGGTCATTTGAGGGTTATTCCACCTTCAAACAATGCTTGTTGCCTGGATTCGGACAACATGGCAAACCACGGCACTCCCTGCCAGGGGTTGAATATTCAAGATGGCTGCAACTTACTGTGATTTAAATAAGGCACGGTGGGCTACAGCGGTTGTGCGATCCGGCCCAGTGTGAGAACTGAACCTGGCTCATAAATTTGCCAAATAAAAAATAAAGCTGGCCAAAAGGTCAGGTGCCCGGCTGACCCGCAGGCCAGAACCTTTCCCCTGGCCCTTAGTAAACACCACATGGTCTGACTGCACGTGCATTGATCCCGTCCCCACCACTGACGGAAAACGTGTGTGTGTCTGTGTGTCTCTGTGTGTGCGCGCATGCACTGACCCCAGCTGTGGTTTCCCTAGCTCTTCTGAGAACGGCTCCAGCCGCATGGAGTAACCAGGGCGCTGAAGCGGCCGGCAGGGCAACGAGTCCGACTTGTGGCCCCTCGAAACACGTGGGCTCCACAGCCTGAGCCAGGCAGCTTTGGCCACAACAACAGAGTGACTATTCCTCCCTCCGTCTGTCTCAACTCAGGCTCTGGAGTGGCCAAGCCAGACCCACCGTGACCGGGGCGTCCCCCTTGCTGCTGGTGCAATCCAATGGCCATGGCCGCCGCGGCCTGCTCACGTGGGAAGACAGGGAACAGCGTGTGTGTCGCCAGAGTTTCTGAGCAGCCGGTGGGCCACCGTGGGAGCAGAACGCTGGACCAGAGAGGCCTTTGGTCTGACGCAGCTTCAGGGCTCCTCCGATGCGCTTCAAGCACAAGCAGGAGCCTCTCTCCAGCCTCAAGAGCAGGGCCCCTCCCCTCCCGTCACCTGTACAGACCCAGCTCATGAATACCATATTATGCACATGAAGCGAGCCAGGCAAGGCAGTGTGAGTCAGGGACCTGGGTTCAAACCCTCTCCGGGTAGCCTTGGACCACTTAGTCTCAGATTCTGCCTTCTGTGAAATGGGAGTAAGAGCGATCCATCCAACAAGGTTGATTAGAAACAACACTGCGCCATGTTTAAAAAGACACACCCTCCCTCCCTATTTTGGGGTGGTGGTGGTGGTGGCGGCGGCACGGAATTCTGGCCGCCAGCAGAAATCTCTAGGACATGCAAGCGCAGCCTGGAGGCACAGCATGGCTGGCGTTCCTGCAGGCGTGACCAGAAGGAACGGTGAGGCCACAGCAGCCGACGGCACAGCAAGCCCAGCCTCCCCTCTCCCCCAAGGCCAAGGGCCGCTCGCACACCCACCTGCACAGCAGGAACATGGCGAAGAAACAGGCCACAGGGTTGGAAATGTTGCTGAGCACCACAGACAGGTGGTAGGCCATGTCCCCATACGGCAGGCAAGAGTAGCTCTGCACGGAAGGCAGGACGCCGTTGGTCAGGGCGTTGGACAGCCCCAGCAGCACCAGCAGGTAGATGTTCCTCCTGGTCCAGAAGGTGGCAGTGGTGGTGGCGGCAGCTGCTGCTGCTTCCGCCTCCGCAGGGCTGGTAGAACCTCCTGCAGCGACGTTCTCCGTGGCGGTGGCGTCAGACGCGGGCGCGCAGTCCACCTGCAACGGGAGGGACTCCTCGCTCCCCACACTGTGCTTGGAAGAGCTCTTCTCCGGAGCACCGCTCTCCTTGAGCCAGGCCACCATTGCCAGGAAGGCAAGCGCCGAGACGGCCAGCAGGGCAAGGAGCAGCCAGAAGTAGGTGGTGGCCGAGAAGTTCTCCTCCAGGTAGTGCGGCTGCGTGCCGTTGAGGCACTCCAGCTGCCCCACGCCTTGGCCCAACGCAAGCACGCAGGGCAGGAGGGCGCTGAGGCCCTGCCCAATGAAGAAGGTGCGGAGGAACGGCTGCGGGAACTGGTACATGAAGGGCAGGAAGGAGACGTTGGAGGTGCAGCACACCAAAGCCAGCACGAAGGCCAAGGCCAGGAAGCTGACGCTGTGCGGCTCACCCGCCACCCGAGCCGTGCGGTCCCAGAAGAGGGCCAGGAACAGCGCGGCCCCCACGGCCAAGACCTGGACGGCCTGGATCAGCCACCGTTCCTTCAGCCGCCCGGGTGCAAAGTGGTGAGCCAGGGTCACACTCACGGGGCCCACGTTCCCCAGGGCAATGAGGACAGACAGGTAGGCAGGGAGGTTCCAGCCTGCAAAGACCAGAGACGGAGTGAGGCTGCTGCACAGGGGTGACACCAGCTGAGAGTCCCTGTGTCAGGGCTCCTTCTATGACCTGGAGCCCTTCAGCAACTCTGGAAGGATCTTGTACCTCCTTAAGAGTCCCACCTTCCTTCCTTCCTTCCTTCCTTCCTTCCTTCCTTCCTTCCTTCCTTCTTTCCTTCCTTCCTCAGCCACCCCATTCCCAATAACATGGGGCTTAGGTTGTAGACGTGGGGTGAGTGACACGTCAGGTGCTTTAGGTTTAACACAACAGTTCACAAGAATAGTCAAACTAGAGCTGAGTCATACAAAGGCATTAAAAGGGAACAACAGTTTCAAACATGCAAAAGCTCTTCCGCCTTAACGGCACTTGGCTTTCCCAACGTCTCCTTCCTTGTGCTCCTGCCTTTTCCTGCTCTCTCCCTGCTTGGCTTTTTTATACCCTGAAATAGGAAGTACTGCTTCAACCTGGAAGACACGAATCTTAACCAGGAAATGAATCTTAACCGGAGAAATACAACTACTCCTCTCAAAGATGCGAACAGAAAAGTCCCCAGGCCACTAACGCCGGACCTTTTCACTTTGCCTCCATAGGTCTCAAACCTTTTCTCCCTGCAAGCTTCCCCCCCCCCCCCCGCCTTTTTCTTTTAAAGTGAATTCATGAAGGCTCAGAAACCAAGCAATGCCTTTGGCTGCTGCATTTTCTCTGGCTCAAAGCGGCCCCTCCTCGCTCATACCTTCCTTCCCCTCCTCAGCTTTTGCCAATATAGCCAGAACACTACGAAAAACTGACCACTGCAATTAAAATAGGTAAGCACAACTTGAGACTACTTAATAGAAACAGGTATAATTTAACCTGCACGGAGAAATGTGGGTTGTTGTTGTTTTTGCGCCGCTCTGGTTTTCTGCTGCAGTACAAGACATCCCCCCTCCCCCTGGCCATGAAGGGTGACCTGATATTTAATCATCCCCAGCAGCCTGGCTGGACGCCATGGATTTCAGAGAGGGGCTCTACTTGCGGACAGAATGCTGGACTAGGTGGGCCCTGGGCCTGATCCGGCATCATGGCTCTTATTAAGCTCTTACTAATACAGTTCTTGGACTAAAGCAATGGAGGCAGGAAGGGCCCTGCTGCGTCTCCTGTGCTCCGCCTGTCTTCCACGTGACGTGGGATGATGCCTCTATGGTTGCCAGGTGGGGGCTTTTGCTGAGAACAGAGTTCTCACACAGACACGCTTACCACAGTGAGCCCCCAAATGTTTTAAAAGAGAAGCACAAGCCGCCGCCGCCGCCCCCCGCCTTACGTGATGCAGAAAACAATTGTTGCCCTTGCAGCAGTTATAGCACTTTCGTCTGGTGGCCTTGTGGCTTGTAAAGGAGCCACTTTGGAGAAGTCCCCTAAGCGCCCCCCCTTTGCCTGGGCTTTCTCATTCACTCTCTCTCTTCAGTCCCCCCCAATGCAATGAGATGGAACAAGACCCCTCCCTGAAGTTCTCTATGCACGGAAGAGAACCTGAGGAGGGTTGCTCTCACTGACCCTGTTCAGATCATAATCATCATCATCATCATCATAATGATCATCATCATAATATTTCTTACCAGCCTCTCCATTTGGATTGAGGCGGGGAACAACAGTAAATATAAAATATGATAAAATACATAAAACGGGTTTAAAACATGGCACACATTATTAAAATAGCAATAAAACATCCTAAAAACATGACATGCTAAGCCACAGGCGTTAAGCGTTTTGAGCTAAAGTGTATGGCTTAGTGTGTCATGTGAACCAACTCTAACCCTAGTGGCTACAGAACCACGGTTCAAACATGCTCACTAACCATTTACTACAAAAGGGTTAGCAGCCTAACCATGGCTTAGCGTGTTGTCTGACTGGCCCTGAAACTGACCCCACCTCTTCCCGGAGGCCTCACAGCGGAGTCAGCCTCACACTCTGCACTGGACTTTGCAGACACTCAGCACCAGCTACAGATCCTTGCTGCTGAGGAGTGCCTGCCAGCCAGGGCCAAAGCGAGAGACAGACCCCCTCCTATGTCCTCCAAGTTACGCCAGAGGACTCAGGGGAAGGTGGGGAGGGGGCGCAAATGACCACTTAACTTGGGGGGGAGGGGGCTTTTTCAACCCAAGGGCCAAATTGTTCTGGGTAAGCATGTTGGGGGTGGGTAGGGTCACCGGACGGCTGACAAGCAGCCCCACAGTGAGCACCTTCCTCTCTTCAGCAGCAACCCCCCACCCTCGCCATGCTGCAATGAGACTTTCTAAAAGCTTCCGCTGGCACTAATGGGGGCTCTCGCTAAAGCCTAAATCTGGGAGGAGGGGCAATGCTTCGGCTGTCGCAGTGTTGGGGAGGAGACGGTGACCCCCACTCCCCAAATGCCCCCATGCTGTAATAAGGGTTTTAAAAGCCTCACTTGCAGCGTGGGAGGGAGAAGGGGGAAATCTCTACGGGCAAAGACCAAAGTTGGTCCCTTCCGGCTTTTGCCCATTGTTTCCATCCAACAAGCTGGCCTGGAACTGTGATCACAGCCAAGGCTCCCTCCCTTCTGCAGCTGGTGCCAGCAGGAACCCAGCCCCTGCTCCTCACCTTCCGGCAGCTGGTTCACCACCACGGGGAGCTCCACCCACAGGGAGTTCACGGCGACCCAAGAGCCCATCCCAAAGAGGGACACCAGTATGTGGGTGACCACCGCCCGGCTGCTGAGGGAGGCCGACATCCTCTTTGCCTGGGGGGAGAGAAGGAGAGGAACCAACTGAGTGTGACCGTCATCTCCAGCTGCAATGAAATCCAAGAAGAGTTAAGCCGCATTTGCTCACATCTGGCTCTGGAAGGTTATCCCGGCCTCTCCGATCCTCCCTCTGCCATGCCTTCCTGTTCTCTCCCCTTGGACACGGATGGCCCCGTTGAAATCCTCCTCCTCCTCCACGCCGGGGTCTCCTCCACGGTGCTCGTGGGCACAGCGCCGCTCTTGGAGACCTCCAACTGTGCCTGTGACACCCTTTACTCCCAGCTCCTTCAGAAATTGGGGGGGGGGGGTTCTTTTAAGGATGGAGTGTGGGGGGGGGGGGAAGGACCAGGTTTTCCTTTCTGTTCCTGAACCTGCTGCTGATCAGCTGTTCAGCAGGGAAGAAGAGTAAGGAAGTTGCGCTTTGTGGCTCTGCCCAATCCTCTGCCTACACAGCCCTCTGCCCTTCCTCTCCCTTTCCGTCCTATTCCGGCTCTTTTCCTATTCCAGTCCTATTCCTGCAGAGAAGGACCCTTATTTGCACACAGCTGTGCTCTGAATCGTTTGTATTGTTTTTATGCTTGTTTTCATGGTTTTTAAATTTCGTATATCGGTTTTTAATGTTCAATGTTTTTAATTGTTGTAAACTGCCCAGATAGCTTTGGCTATAGGGCGGCATATAAATGCAAATAATAATAATAATAATAATAATAATAATTCTGAATCCAACGTAAACATGTTTTAATTGGGCTTTTTAAGAGGAGCTGTGGGATGTGCACGTGGAATGAATAGAGATTTGAAGGGTACGTGACAGGTGGTCACTAGAAAAGGCCAGGCAGCCAAGCTTTCCCTCTCTAATTAAGGTATTTATAGATCGATTTTCCGAAGTTCAAGGCAGTGAACCAAACATAAAACCAATATAAAGCAACTAAAACACATTGGCTACAGAAACAAAGCAAAACTACTGGAAACGAACACTTGAGTTTGCATTTGCTACTTTCATATTTTTATAAGCGCAAAGGGCTCGAAACACCATTTCCCTCGCTAAAGGAAAGATTCTCCACTAGAAAACAGCTATCACAAGAGAAGTAGCAGCCCCATCCACACCTTTAATGCCCTGCATTGGCCAGAGTGGAAGAAGGAAATGAAGATGCGCAAAGATGCGTGGACATCAGGAAAAACCTCCTGACTGTTAGAGCAGTACGACAACGGAACCCATGACCTAGGGAGGCGGTGGGCTCTCCCACACTCTGGGTGAATAGAAATCAATGACTTAAAAAAATCAAAAAAACTGAATTGTTTAAAATTTAAATCAGATTTTTTTATTTAAATTGGATTTTTTTAAATAAAATGCTTTTTGAGGAAAAATCTATCTAAAAATAGTTTTCTATTTAAGACACATTATAGTCCAAAGGTTATTCATCATGAAATAACGATTAGTTTTTAATTATGTAGCATGAGGCTGTATATTCATGCAATGTTTAAATGTTTTGGTAAATGAATTCCATTCATCCAACCACAATGTCATTCAGACTCTTCCAGAGGTTTCAGTAAGATTATTGGGCAGTTTTTCTATCTCGAAGATATTATCACAGGTGCTTGGTTTTACAGGTCTCAAAACTGTGAATCTGTGTCTGCAGAGATCACAATCCCATTGCTCCTTTGCAAATCTATATACACAGAAACAACCCCTTACCTCTTAAGTGCTAAGTTTAAAAAAATTCAATGAATAGATTGTTGGGAGTGGAATAGATCTGCACAAGAAGCTAAAAATGAAACCTGCATCTGCTTGTAAATATTAAGATTATACCAGCAAGAATTAGTCTTTGGTAACTCTGAGTTGTGTAAAATGTGAATTAAGCTTATAGCGAGGAAGAGTGCACTTGGGGGGGGGGGGAATCACATGATTAAATCGAGTATTTCTGAGTACTGATTTAAATCGTGATTTAAATCATGATTTAAATCAAATTGATTTAAATCAAATCCACTCTGGTAGTGATTTAAATCGTGATTTAAATCAAATTGATTTAAATCAAATCCATCCTGCCCACACTAGAGGCCTTCAAGAGGCAGGGATGCTCTAAGGTGGATTCCTATGTTGAGCAGGGGGTTTGGACTCGATGGCCTTATAGGCCCCTTCCACCTCTACCATTCTATGATTCTATGAAGATGAGCACAAGAAAAGGAGTAAGTGAGATAAACAGAGAAGTGGCCAGGTGCAGAGGGATAGGAGAGATGGCTCCAGCAGAGAAGGGTTCTAGCAGGAGGGAGAGATGAAAGGAGGGGAGACAGCCAAGAGGGAGGGAGCTGCAGTAGCTTTGTCTAAGAGATAACCAGGAATCTGGGCAACAGGAGCAGGGAAGAAGGAAAATGGCAAAACTTAAAAGGAATAGAAACTGAAGTGACATGACTCCACCACAGCTTAGATGGGGGAGAAGGGAGGGAAGGAAGGAAAACCTCAAAGGATTACTCCCAATCTGTAAATCTGGGGGACAGGGAAAAGTTCAGGTATATGTGGGAAGGAAGGCTTCAAAGTTCCATCGATAACATGCCGAACTTGAGAGGAAGACGGGGCACCCAGTAGGAAACCTGTGACAGACAGATGAACTTGAGTACTGATGAGCAGGTCCTGGTAGAAACGAAGATTTGGAAGTCCCCAGGATGCAGGTGGGAGAAGGTCATCAGAACAAGTGAGATCACTCAGAGAGTGGAGAAAGAGGTCTGACCAATGTGGGCGGTGAGACCTGGAGGATGAGTTGCTGCCAAAGGCAGGAGAAAGCCTAAGCTGTTGCAGAACCAGGGGAATGAGATCTGGCCAGAGGGAAGTCACTGAAAACTTGCTTGAGAGTATTGCGTTTTTGCTGCTTTCTGCAAAAGGTCCCTTCTTGCTCCGCTGGTCTGGTCTGACTGGTTGGATCACCTGCTTCAATAACCAACACTTCCGGGGTGTGTGGGTGTGGGGGTGTGGGGGTGTGCTGCCCTAAGGCCTCTGATAGGAAGACAGATGCAGAAGGAAAAGGGCTGGCCTCTTTGGTAGTTGGGTGCATCTTATCCGGAGGACTCCAGGCTGCATGCGCAGATGGACAAAGGAGATGTCAAAGCTGGTGGTGAGCGTTTCCACACACTGCCTGCTGACCTGTAGGCCTTGCCTTCTACAGTTACAAAGGCCTCCCGGTATTCTGCTATTTTTCACACAGCTGTCTAGTATGAAAAGGAGGCTCCACCCCAGCACAAGAAAGGCAGAGGAGAAGCTGCTGAAATCACTGAGATCCAGACAGAGCAGGTTCAAGGCGAGACCTGTTTGTTGGACATGTCTTCACCCCTCTGGCATGCCCATTGTCTCCAAAAACATAACCCAGTCCTTAACACACACCCACACCCCGGAGATCACTTGCAAAACTGTAAATCTTGCCTCAAGGCACCAGCCATGAAAATGTTCATCTGGCGATGCTTTAGGAACCTTCTTGCTTAGGTCAGGGAGAAGGACGATTACCAGCGAGATGAATGAACACATGTTAAACTCTTTAGCAGCCCCATCTTCATTCTGATTAGGGCCACTGGAGACAGGATTTTTGCCACTGTTTGAATTTGAATTTAAATTTTGGGGCAGAAAAGCTGGAGCTTTTTGTTCCCGTGGTTAGGATCATTTTGCCCCCAAGAGTAGCTTCATTTTCTGCCCAGATGGAGCCTTGTGGCACCCCATCGTCCATTTCCTTCTTGTTCCTGGCAAGCTTTGCAAGTCTTCACTGCTCAAACCCAAGAGCAAAACAGGGCAGGTATCAGACTGCCCGTTTTACTAACTTCTTAATCACCTCACCACTTTCACCTTCTTCCCTGTTTTTACGCCCATTTTTCTGGGAAAGAGTCCATTTTCCCCTGCTCCTTTTCCTATCATTAACTAAGGTGATGTTTTGGCTTAGTGAGATAGGTGGCTTCCTGACTACCTCTCTTCAACACCCCCCCCCCCTTTTGGAAGCACTTCCATCCTAGAAAACCAAGCAGAGAGGGAAACTTTGAGACCATCCCAAAACATCAGTCTATTCCCTGCTACCCAAGCCCTCTCTGCACTGCTCATGTGCAGAATTCACCCCGAATGATTTCCCTAAATGGATCAGAACCTCGTCTGCCTTCCTCCCTCAGTTCTGCCCCTCTTTCCCTTTCCCTTCTTCATGATTCACACTTTAGAAGCATCACTAAGATGTTGACCCATCTCCATTTTCACACATTTTGGGGAAAAAACTGGATGGCTTTAAAAGGGGGTTGAATAAATTCCTGGAGGAGGCAGCGGCTATCAATGGCTACTAATCCTGATGGCTAAGTGCTGCCTCCAGGATCAGAGGCAGTAAGCCTGTATACAGCAGTTGTTGGGGAACATGGGTGGGAGGGTGCTGTTGCACTCGTGTCCTGCTTGTGGGTCCCTGGTCAACAGCTATTTGGCTACTGTGTGAACAGAATGCTGGACTAGATGGACCCTCAGACTGCTCCAGCATCAGGGCTCTTCTTATGTCCTTATGTTCAGAGCTGCTTTCTGTCCCCTGGAAAATCCGCAACCCTAACCCCAAACAACTATTGGTCTGTATGAATGGATTTTAACCCCACAAATGCCTGTTGTTAATTTACACTTCTGAATATAAGCCTTTCTCTGTTTTTTTGAATGTCTGTTTACAATAATAATAATAATAATAATAATAATAATAATAATAAATGTATTTCTTACCCGCCTCTCCGTTTGGATTGAGGCGGGGAACAACAGTAAATATAAAATACGATAAAATTTCAATTCATTAGTACTTTGGTTGGGAAATGGACATCTACTCTCCAATTCCCCTAAGCTTCAAAGGCAGCCTTCCCCAACATGGAGCCCTCAAGATGTGCTGGACTAAAACACCTATCTTCCCCCGCCAGCATGGTCATTTGAACTCAACACTCAATGTTAAAATATCTTACGTGTCTCAGGGTGGCATGTCAAAACAGCACTGTTTCCATGCAACCTGCAACTTGGTAACATGTTCTGGGTCCTGGCATGAGCCCCAACTACACATCCAACTTCCACAGGCTGTCCTTTCTGAGTGCTCAGATCTTTCTTTCGCTTTCAAGCCATCCTGATACAATCTGACTGGGGCTTTACTCCTTCTAGCTAGGAGTTTCCAGCTGTGATCACAGGATAAGGCTTCCAACAATTCTAGCCTGGGTTTGTTTTGTTTTGTTTTTGTAGCTTTTTGAAGTGTTGTAGTGGTTTTTAAATGTACAGATTGTGTGTATGTTGTATGTTTTTGCTGTTTTAATTTTTGTATATTGTTTTTAATTGTTTTTAATCCTATGAAACCGCCCAGAGAGCTTTGGCTATGGGGCGGTATACAAATGTAATAAATAAGTAAATAGAGGGCCGCAAAGATCTCCATTTCACCAGCGAAGTCTGATGCTCATCTAATAGCCTTAGCCAATTGCTTGGAAAATGTATCAGTTTATTAATACTTGCAACTCTTCATTTTATTAAATGTGTCCTTGAGAATTCAGAAGAAATACAGATAACACAAGTGTTTCTCATTGAAGTAAACAGGAAATTACTCTGGAAAGGGAAACAGAAGGATTGGAATTAAATCCTAAAGAATGTTATAAAAGAATAAATCAGTGCAAGGTTTATTACTTGAGATCTATTGGATAGATTTTGCCCATTTTTGTTTTAAACTGAACCTTGAGCAGCGTGGATGCGCAGAAAATTTTGAAGGTTCGAAAAAAGTTCAAAGCTTGAGGTTTAAAAGCCAAAGATAATGTTTCCATGCCCTGGCCAGGAGCCTGAGGTAGTCAGGGAACTACAACTCCCAGGTAGCTCCACGCCTCACAGGCATGCAGGGAGAAAAACACAAAGGCGGGATGGAGGGGAGGGCCTTAGGAGCTGTGAGTCAAGCCCGCTCTTAAGGAGGCCATGTTGGCGACAGGGATGGAACTGGCAGCAAATGCTCTGAAGTGGAGGAGGAGGTGGAAAAGAAGCAGCCCTAGGAAAATGTGGGGTTTTTAAATGTGGGGGAAGAGGGAAGGAGCTGGGCTTGAGGCCTGAGGGGAAGAAGCAAACGTTGTTCAGAGGTAGAGGCTGTGAGGAAGTGACGGCCAAAAGTCCTCAATTGCTTTGAAGGGAAGTAACCTGCATACAGCTTCTGGAGGACTAGCATAACAGGAGTCAAGGAACAGTATGTTTCGCCTTTGTGCACCAGTTGCTGGGGAACATGGGTGGGAGGGTGCTGTTGCACTCATGTCCTGCTTTGTTGGTCCCTGGTCAACCGCTGGCTGGCCACTGTGTGAGCAGAGTGCTGGACCCTCGGTCTGATGCAGCCTCAGGGCTCTTCTGATGTTCTTAGACTACTAGTGCTCATGGCGATGTGGCTTCACGCTCCTCTCAGAGGATCCCTGACATTTCCAGTAATGTTGCAGACCTAGGGAAGGCCTCTCCTTCCCACAGACACTGGAGAGTCAGAGCAGGCAAGAGATGAGCTAGACGGACAATAGTCTGATTTGCGGCAAACGAGTTTTGGAAATCAGTGATGGGAGCAGGATTTTACCTGCTTCTTACATCAGACTGGGGTTTTGGGGGGGAGGGGGAGTTTCTGATTCATTCTGATTCTTCTGTGCATGGCGATGATAAACTTACATTAACCCCCAATTATTATAAATCTAAAAAGAAGCCTCCTGAGTTTTCCTTGGATGGATATTAAGAGCACAACCCTATGCATGTTTAGATGGAAAAACAAAGTCCTACAACTCCCAGCATTGCAATGCACCCTAAACTGAGAAGGCACAGCTTCCTCTTTCACCACAAGATGGCAGTTTTCACCAACCAACCCACGGCAACTTTAGGGACGTTCGAGAATTTTGTTTCAATTTCAAAAACACACAAACAAAATTCCAAACTCTACAAAACGGCAAACTGGGGGCAGTCGCACCACCTGCTGATTTGGTCGATATATGTATTTTTCCTAATTTCTATAATTTATTACAATTGCAAACCTATTGCCCATGATGCCCTCTGCTGACTGCCCAACCATTCCATTCATTTCACTTCTATAGCGCCCAATAGCCAAGCTCTCAATCACTGTTAATTAACGCTCCCAAAGACGCCCACAAGACACTTGGATTTGCAGCTGGAAGCAGAGCAGGAGCCTGATCTCAGTCAACACTCCCCACTGAGGCCTGCCAGGTGCCGACTCTGGCATCTTTTCGGCACCAGATAAAGACCACCAATGGTACATGATGGGGCATCTATGTCTGCTGTTTTTGAATAGGTTTATTGAGGAATATATCGTTCTCTTAAATTGCTTTTAGCTGTTTACATTTTTCTGTACTACATTTTTGAGACTGTTTTTATTATGTTGTATTTTGTAACGCTATTGATTTTTTTTTTTAATGAATTGTTGTAAACTGCCCAGACAGCTTAGGCTATGGGGTGATATAGAAATGACAA
This sequence comes from Anniella stebbinsi, assembly GCA_029215795.1. NCBI lineage: Eukaryota > Metazoa > Chordata > Lepidosauria > Squamata > Anniellidae > Anniella > Anniella stebbinsi. The sequence goes on along the minus strand of JARDYH010000006.1, from coordinate 118,847,944 downwards.
CAATAATGATAATGATGCCTTAAGAAATTCCTTTCAAGAAAGCACTTTTACTGTAGAAGGGAAACAGCAGGCAGGCAGGATGGCTGGAAAATCCACCACAGGGCAGGTTTCATGTTGCCTACAACAAACAAGGAATTGGGAGTACATCCAAATCCAGAATATGGCGCCATAATAGCTGCTCTCCTTGTCAAAATCCAGCCCAAGCAAGCAAGATGTTCTTCTTCCCCTTCAGCGCATTTTTTATGTGTTTCTGCCCCTATGAGGGATGGATCTCCTCTGCAGAGACAGCTGCACAACACTCTCTCGCCTGCCTGAGCCTCTACCGCCAGTCCTTACCTCCTCCTACTTTCAAGTGCAGCCTCTTCTGGACGGCCACGGAGCCAGAAGCATCACTCCTGAGGTGGATAACCAGCGAGCCGGATACAAGGCGTCAAGCGATGCTGCAGGGACACCAGATACCTTCTGTGTTGTCAGGACTGCCTTTCCAAGGATCCTGAAAGCACAAATTTCATCAGAAGCACTAGCAGCAGCAGCAGCAGAATGAAAAGACAGTATGGGTTGCTGGAAAAGGAGGTGCTCGGTTAGAAAACTCACTGGTTGCTGCCTTCGGGTAGGTCGCTCTGCATAAACTGCCTCACTGGGTTCTGCTTTGGCTAAAATGCGACTCAGAGCAACTTAGAGGAAGGCCAGCATGCACATGTCAGGAATAAAGCAAATGCCATCACTTTCTCTACCTATGCCTAGTTGATCTATGCCTGTCACCACAATCTTTCTGGCCAACTCAAGAGATCTCCCCAATCATCCCTTGAACCCATTTGCAGAGCTCCTTAGATCAGGGGGTTCATCTGTTTCCTCCAGTTTCTCTACTATCTTCAGCACCTAAATAGGGACATCCCTGACCTCACTAGCCCCCTCTTTGTAGAGGCTGCTGTATTACTTCCGTTAGACTCCCTACAATCTCAGCAGCAGCCGGCACCACCTTTGCTCTTCAGACTTTCAGCTATTCATTGCCATTTACCGCTCCAAGTGAGAGCTTGATAGAGGGATTTCAAACAGGTAGCTTCTAAGTCTGTTGCAGCAAAACCAACAGCATATCTTGCATCAGAGATATGGTGGCACAATCTTTTGTCCCTGACATGAAAGATAAAAAGAACAGTTTCTCCTGTGACTGATTAACACATTAAAGAGCAGGAAGCAGAGGGCAGGACCAAACAGGCAGTTCTCACAATGGAAGGAAGGAAGAGGTTGGACCCCCCCTTGAGGAGCCGTACTGGCTCTGTGCTTCTTAAACACGTTTAACAATTATCTGCAGTTTGGCATGAGCCAAACTGCGGATTACACCCAATTATTCGGGATGGTGAAACCCAAGTGGGCTTCAAAGAGCTCCCAAAGGGCCCAAATAGCTCTCCAGAGTGGGGGAATGGGCAATGAAATGGCAAATATTAATGCAGCTCAATGTAAGGAAATGTACAATGATGCACATTGGGTCAAAACATAAATAAATCCTAGTTAGTACTGACTGACCAGAAAAAGGATCTTGGGGGGTTGTGGCGCAGAGCTTGATGAAAATGTCAACCCAGTCCACAGCTGCTGTGTGAAATATCACGTTGGGCAAAATTAGGAAAGGGACTGAAAATAAAACTGCTAATATTAGAATGTCTTTATACGAATTTATGACGTGACCACACTTGGACTACTTTGCATATGTCTAGTCAGTGCACCTCAAAAAATATATTGTAGAGGTGGAAAAGGTGCGGCAAAGATCAACCCAAATGATCAAGGGACTGGAGCGTCTCCCCTACAAGGTAAGGTTACTACATTTGGGTCTCTTCAGCTAAAATAAATATGATTAAGGAGGGATATAATGAGCCAGCTCACACAACCACCACAGCCCATTGTGGTGGTGTCATGGATCTGCCACAAAAGGTTTGGATTACTGAAGAGAGTGACCATTCCTTGCCACCGAACACACACATAAAAGCAAAAGCTGTCTTGCCTTCGAGCTGCAAGCCCCAGGCAATTAAGCATGCTGTAAAAGAGCTAATTAGGAATCCAGAGAATTAAATAAATAATACAGTAACTGGATAGAAAAGACTCAAGCAAGTTCACAATGAATTCTGGGTGACTGGCATAAAAATAATGGTCCAGTTGACCTGGAAAGCATCCAAAGAGAAAACGTTGAGTTAACGCCCAATCACTTGGGTCAAAATGTTGAGTAATAAGCAGCTGTAGACAAGATTATTCCAGGTCAAAAGTGTATGCCTATCAATGAATAAGGGGAAAAAATGTGTAAAGGTATACACATCAAAACACTTGATATACAGATGTCTAGAAAAAAATTATAGACTTAAGTTTAATTGGCAAATTTTGAATAAGAAGTAATCTTCTCAAAGGTATATTTCAAAATTGATCTTATCTAGCCTGAAAGATGTACATGTAAGCATTTTATGTATGTTCTAATTGTTTAATACTGTTTAATAACACTGAAGTAATTAAAGCTGTGCGCCCTAATTTATAAGGCAGTAGATATTAGGTGGGTACAGGAAGCCAGGATCTCTAAATGCTCCATGATCAGAGGAGTTAGACTGTTAGAGCAATACGACAATGGAACCCATGACCTACAGAGGTGGTGGGCTCTCCCACACCAGACGCCTTCAAGAGGCAGCTGGACAACCATTTGTCAGGCATGCGTTAAGGTGGATTCCTGCATTGAACAGGGACTCCATGGCCTTAGAGGCCCCTTCCAACTCTACTATTCTATGATTCTATGGAAAGAGACCACTGGATATCAATTGCTTTAAAGCAGCCCTCCTGAACCTAAGGTGTACTGCCTTACAGCCTCCCTTGTGAATGTCCCAGAAGCATTTGGTTGGCAATTGTGGGACAAAGGATGCTGCATTAGAAGGACTTTTGGCCTCATCCTATAGAGCAGTTTTTACATTCTTGGTTATTTTATCAAGAGAGCTATTTTTTTTGTTTTTTGCCATTCAGAGGCCCCTTTTATAAACAAAAGTGCTGACCTGACTCTTATTATGAACAGTGAGTTCTTCCCAGATCTCTTCTTATTCTGGACTCTGCCCTTCAAGGTTCCACAGAGGAAGCGGCTGAGCAACAGACAGCTTACTATTTCCAACACACAGGGTTCTTGCATAGCATGGAAATGCAAGAATTGCCACACAGGTCCAGCTAGCTCAGTATTTCTCCTAGTGTGACCTGATGAGATCCACCAGGGACACTGACAAACCGGGCCTTAAGAGCCTTTCCGTGAGGCCAATAGTCCTCATCATATAGTAGCAACCAACTGCCCCTGAATATGGAAGGAGCCCTTCTGACTATCATGATTTATTATTTCAGAATTTTATATACCGCTTCCCATTCTAAAAAATCCCGAAGTGGTTTGCAAGAAATTCTAAAACAATACAGCCTAGTGGTTACCTGCAGATCCCAGCTGCATGATTACACCTATCGGCCTTTTAAAGAAACCCTTGATACTGATTCATCAATCACCCTGTGCCACTGCCAATGATTACTTGCTCATATTTCCCTCTCTCTACCAGATGATTCCCAACTAGTTATAAGATTATTTGGGGGGGCATGGACTATAATATACCCCCTGCCTGTGGCATTTACATATCTTCCCCAGCTCTATTTCCATTTAATGTTGTTTTTAATCAATTTATCTTTTCACAAAGTGTAGCAAATAGAACTACATGTGCACATGCCATACATTTTAAAAATGGTGTTAAGGTAGTGATTATTTCTGATTTGCTATATTGTGATTAGGTCCTTCAGGGAGACCTTCCTTGAAGCTTCTGGTAAATGCAAGAGCACACTGCCCACTGGGTCTAGGGTGACCCTATGGAAAGGAGGACCGGGCTCCTGCATCTTTAACAGTTGTGTTGAAAGGGGAATTTCAGCAGGTGTCATTGTTATGCATGCAGCACCAGGTGAAATCCCTTCTTCATCACAAGAGTTAGAACTGCAGGACCTATACTAGATTGCCCAGATACAAAAGAGGGCAGGCCTCTTTTGTATCTGGTCACTCTAGTATAGCTCCTGCAAAGTGCCCAGATACAAAAGAGGGCAGGCCACCCCCACCCCAATGCTGCCAGCAATATTCCTGGCTAGGGTGACCATAGGGAAAGGAGGACAGGGCGCCTGTACCTTTAACAGTTCTATTAAAAAGGGAATTTCAGCAGGTGCCCTTTGTATGCATGCAGCACCTGGTGAAATTCTTTCTTCATCACAACAGTTAAAGCTGCAGGAGCCCTGCCCTCTTTTGTATCATTCCTGAAATTCCCTTTTCTATATAATTGTTAAAGATACAGCAGCCCCGTCCTCCTTTTCAAATTATCATCCTACCAGGGTCCACCTGTCAGCCTGCCGTGGTGTCACTCAATTCCTTAAAAGAGACGGTCCCTCTGACCTAGGCACTCGTTCCCTCCAGATGGTCATGTTTTTGGTGGGGTTTGTGCTTGCTATACATTTTTGTACAAATTCAAATACCAGTGTATGAAACACGCGTGTTGGGTAGCAGTTAAGAAGGCACATGTGCATGCATAGTTTTGAGGTCTTCCCTGTCACTGTTTGCAAATGGTTAACGGGCTGGGTCCCTCCACACAGGTATCTGAAGTCAAGAACAGCGACCTAAACAGGTGTGCGGCTGCCTTCCTAGTCCTCACAGGAGAAATGCCGCATCATAAGCAGCCTTCGCTGGTTCATGCTCAGAAAGAAGCACGGAGCCTTCCAGAGCCCCAGGCGGCTGCTCCGCCCGTGCTGCCCGTCAGCGGGACCGCGACCTCCCCGCTGTGGGTGCCGAGCAGAGCTTCGGAGCGTCATCACACGGGAGGCTGAAGGCACACACCTGCCGCGACTTCGATCCACTTTTTCAGCGCCGGACTGGCGTGACGTCGTCCCCTGAGCGAGTCCCGCCCTGAAAAAGTGGATCAAGGTCACGGCAGATGGGCACGAACCCTCCCGTGTGATGGCGCTCCAAAGCTCACACCCCCCCCCCCCGGCACTTCTTCAGCCCCCCAACCTTCACCCTGCCCGGCGTCTGCCTGCGCCCCCCCCCCCCCCCCGTCTCAGGAGGGGCGCGGGGAAAACCGCCAGGCAGCGGCGTCACTCCCCACCCCCACCCCGGGGAACACTCGCTCGTGGGAAGGAGAAGGTGGGACCCTCCTCAAGGGGTCCCACCTCGCAAGGAGGGTGGTCCCGGCCACGTGCCCTCCGCCGCCCGAGACCCCCTGGGCCCGCCCCGCTCCCTTCCACTCACGTGCTGCCAGCGGCGGCCCCGAGACAACCTTTGAATGAGCGGAGGGAGGCAGGAGCGGGCCAGGCAGGCAGGCAGGCAGGCAGGCAGGCAGGGGCCGCCACCGCCACCGCCACCGCCCGGAAACCCCGCCCCGGCAGCGGCGAAGCCCGGCCTCCCGGCCCGCGCCCTTCCTCCTCCCGGCCCAGGGCGAGCGGCGGGCAGGTGAGCGAGCACCGGGGCTCCCCTCCCGGCATCCCCCGCGCCCCGCCTCACCGCCCCCGCGGCCCCCTGCTTCCCACAATGCCCAGCGCCACTGGGCCAGAGTGCCCCCCCCCCTCGAGGCTTCCCCGCCCCCACATGGCGCCTCTTGGGCCGCCCCGGCCGCGCACAGGCCCCTTCCCAGCATCCTCAGCGTGCCTCACCATCACCCCCCCCACGGCCCCCTTCTTCCCACAATGCCCATCGGCGGATCGGCCTCTCCTGCCCCGGTTGTCTCTCCCCCCCACCCCCACTCCCACCCGCACCCAGGTTAAGCCCCGCGGTGGCCCTTCTTCCCCCCCCCCCCGCCGCCGCCGCCGCCGCCGCCGGTCCTTGACCGCTCCTCGCCACCACGGCCCCCTTCTTCCCACAATGCACAGCGGCAGCACTGGCCATGAGGCGCCCGCGGCCTCCGCTCGGGTGGGGGAGGAGAGCCCCGCCCCCCTCCCCCTGTCAGGACTGCTTGAAGGTGGCTCCCTGCATTGAGCAGGGGGTTGGACTGGATGGCCTTAGAGGCCCCCTTCCTCCGACTCTACTATTCCAGGATTCTATGAGGAACCTGTGGCTGTCCAGATGTTGTTGGACCCCAGCTCCCAATGTTAGGAGTGATGGGAGTGGTAGTGCAACAGCATCTAGAAGGCCACTGTTTCCCCACTCCACCCTCCCTGCCAGAAGGAACACTTTTAAGAACGCTCCTTCCCAATCCCTTTTCTTGTGACTTTTAGATTGCATGCCTGAGGGCAGGGACTGTCTTATTCTTGATCTTCGTAAGCCTCCCTGGATGCTCTTTTCAATGGTAACAATGCAAGTAACTATATAAACACCAGGTGTTATTCCTCCTTACAATGTTTTGTTTCATGCTTCTCCCAGATAATCCTTTCTGATCAACCATACATGAGAAGTTCAGGATGGATGAGAAGCCAAGAGGCAGTGGGTTGTCTCCAGGGATGCCCTCAGCCTCTTCGAGACAAAATGCTCCCCGGAAAAGGGCGATAGAGACGGACGGGAACCCAGGGCTTGCCAGCCAAGCCCCAAAGAAGAAGAAGAAGAAGCCCCTCAAAACCCCTAGGAGAGCTGCCCCCCATTACCTAGTGCAGGAGACAGACAATGACATGCTGCTCATAATATCTAACGTGGGTGAGACGCAACAGTGGTCACGCCCAAAGGTCCGAAAGAAAAAAAAGAAGATGATGATGAAGAAGAAGAAGAAGACGATGAATAAGAAGCAGCAGCAGCAGAAGAGGGCAAAGAAGTTGGCAACAAATAAAGGGAAAGATGTGAAAGGAGAGACTTTGGCAGGCCAGCAGAGAACTCCTAGGATCCTAGGAGAAGAGAGCGAGGCACTCCCTCATTCCGCCCAGCCAGCGCCATGGGAGTCCTGGGGCAGCCACCTCCCAGTGGAGATTCTGGTCCAGATCTTTCAGCTCATTGTGGCATCCGAAGGCTCGGTGCCCTTCCTCTGCAGGTAAGTGGAGGCAGTGCCCGCCATGGAACCCGAAGCCTGTTGAGCGCACCCTCTATTTTGCTGGAAGCTCCCAGCAAGGCAGTGGCTATGTGAGGGCTTCACGTTTGCCCGTTCTTGTCTCTAGGATGGCCCGTGTGTGCCAACTCTGGAACGGCGCAGCCTCCAACCCTGTGCTGTGGAAAAAAGTGTCTATTGGCTATTGCTGGGCGACACCTGGAAAGAAATGTCCTCCTGTTCTAGAGAAGAAAGTCCTTGGCACTATGAAGTGGCTTGTTGAGAGCAGGTGAGGATCCACCTTTATTCTATGGGAGTTGGTCTCCCTGTCCGTGAGGAGGTGCGTAGGTCACCCACCAGATAGATCTCCCTTTCCCCCCTTGGCCGTGACTCTGTGCCGCCTGGCTTCCCCATCCTTCTCTGCTCCTGTGGAGGCCACCTGGAATTAGGAATCATTGTATGCCTGCTTGCTCCTTGCAGATTCTCCCACCTCCAAGACTTTGCTCTCTGTCACTGGAAAAGCCATGTGCCTTTCGTCCTGAAGGTGAGTGAAGGCTCCTCCCCTCTTGTGCCTAAGACGATGTCCCGTTTATCTTGCCTTTATGCTGGCCTGGAGAGGCTTGAATTTTGGAAGTGGACAAATTGATGCATAGCAAGCCAATAACTGTTTTCTTTTAATGTGGAATGCGTTTCCAGTATTTCCCACCCCACCCCCCACTTACAGTAGAGAATCCCTCGATACCTGAAGCCAACTGCATTCTGCCAGCTAATCTCCCTTTCCTGACCTGGTTTTTTCAGGAAATCAGCAATTCCTGCCCCCTCCTTGCATCTCTCAAGTTGTCCCATTGCAGTGGAATAACCACTGAATCACTGTGCACGCTGGCTGGATGTTGCCCACAGCTGAAAAGTCTGAATTTACAGAATTCCCAGGTGAGTGCTGGCCATGCTCAGCCGCTGGGATTTGTGAGGAGGGACAGAGGGCAATCTCATCAAGCTGGCCTGGGTCAGCATCCGTTGGTAACTCTCGCTGATGTTCAGTGTGGATTGGCTGCAGGAGCACACCATAAATGCCCCCTCTTTCTTCTGTGTTCCCAGGTTGACTCTTTGGCAGTACTGAGATTTCTGGAAGCTGCTGGCTCTCGGATCCAGCACATGTGGTTGACGTACAGCAGCCGAATGACTGCCATTATTGCTTCGCTTTTGGTAAACGTGCCTGAAGGCCCTTGCATGGATGATGACCTGTGTACCTCTGGATGGGGAGCTAACCTGCCTTAGGAGTCCGTACAGGGGGATCAGGGAGCAAGGCTGCTACTTAGTATTTACCATTTCTGTCACGCTGGGAAAGGGCAAAGCAGTCTTTCTTCCAGCTGGTCTCACAGCAACGCTGTCGTCCCTGTTTTAGAGAGTTAGTTTGGTCCAAAGGACACAGAGTATTGGGCATGGATCTGGAAAAACCAGGTTCATTCATACATACAGCCAATGGACTCCCTGGGTCACCCTGAGTATGTCTCTGCCTCAGTTTTCCATTTGTAAAATGGGAATAATGGTGACCTAGTTTGCAGGGCTGTTGTGAGGAGAGAAGAGAGAGCGTGCAAACTCAGGAGAGCTATATTATAAAGAATGGTTTTATGGATGGGTAACTGAAGAAGTTCACTCCAAGCTCTCCCAAGAGGTTCATTCCAAGCCCTGCCATTAATTCTCATCAAAACTGGAAGCCCCTTGGATGTTTCAGTTTGTTCAGCCTGAGGATGTGGATGAGATCCTTGGGATGTTGGAGGCTGGCCATCTGTACGCTCGACCCGTCTCTCCTGCTTACTGCAGGCCGCCGTCCTGTGGGTTGTGCCCTCGTTCGATGGATGGCTCCGAACTCGGAGGCATCCACATATCCAATGCCTGTCTAGTAGACTTGTACTGGCAAGGCTGGGGCTGGAGAGGCCATAGGATTCTCCATAATCCGGCCTCCCCTCCGCTTCTTGTCCGCTGCAGTGCTCCCTTCCAGGCCTCTCCAAGGTCCTCCGGGGCTGCTTTGGTGACCTTGTAATGCAGGTTCTTTCCACAGCAGCTACGAGAGAGTAGGTGCAGGGGAGGGAGAGGATCCCGGAGTCCCCTTTCCAAGGTCGTAGCAGAGTCAGTGGCCTTGGAAGGGGGAATCCGAAGAAGCCTTTGGTCCCTGGGATGGTCTCCCGGGACCGTAGGGATGCTCTCTAAAGTTTTTAGCTCATGTAAGCCACCTTGGTATTTTACTGGAAAGGAGGAGGGGTCTATGTGTCTGAAAGAAAGAGCTGCTAGCGTGGGAGAGGAGGTGGTACGTGCCTCCCTGTGGTCCCTGCAGCACTGAAGAAGGCTGTTGTGAGACCGTTTTGAAATGGCCTGGACAGCTATTGACCAGTCTCTAAACTTTCTTTCTGGGGCCAAGAGGCTGAGCAATTGGTGGTGGCTCAATCCATATCATTCAAGACCTCTGGGATTTATCTAGCCCCATTTCAGTCAGGATTCTGGCCCATTTTGGAGGTCGGGACTGCCTTGGACATCTTGGTAGATGGCCGAGGCCTAGAGAAGGAGAGTCCATCTCTGTTGGTTCTGCTGGACCCCTCAGCGGCTCTCAATATCTGGACTGCGTATCCGGGGTTGGGGCTGTGTAGCCACGGTTTGGTGCAGGTTTAAACTCTACCTGGAGGGCAGGTTGCAGAAGCTGCTGCTGCTGCTGGGTCCCTCCTCAGTTCCTTGGCTTTTATCCTTAGACAGGGATGTTGCACCTCTTTCAGGCTGAGGGTCAAATGCAGAGTCGGAGAAGCCCACGAGGCTACATCCCAGGGTTGGACAGTGCCAGAAGCCAAAGGGGCAGGTCCAGCGTTACCAAAACTACCAACATACTTTAGCTTAAAGCCATGACTTTGGGCAACAAAGTCTTTGGAGAGGTATTTGTGTGTGTGTGGTGGGGGGGAGGCTGCATCAAGGCTGAATGAGTGTGCTGGATCAAGGCTTCTCCTGGGTCCACGCTTTTAACTAGTCAGGCTGGGCTCCACTGCATTTCCTGTAGCCGTCGATGTCCGACTTTGCTTTCCAGAGCGGCGTCTGCCCAGAACTGCAACTTCTAGAGGTGAACATGGAAATCGAGCAAAGCACACAGCACTTCCAGCTGCCCATTGAACAGCTGCAAGCCGCCTGCCCTCAGTTGCAGGTGCGCGGTATTTGACTCCGGGTCCCCCCAAGTCTGGTGGGTTGGAGACCGTGGGGCCACTGGGGAATTGTCTTCTCTTGTTCCATCATGGCGTGGAATTCTTGCTTGGAAGTATCATGTTCATTCTCAGTCTTTGCTTCTCGTGTCCCATCATGCCCAGGATTCTGTGGAACAGGATTGTTCGTTTGTTTGAAGGAGGAACTAATGGGCGAAGGTTTTCTATTAGGGAAGGGCTCTGGGCTTGCTAGCTTCCTGCGTTTAATTTTCTTTGGAGCAATTTGCTTACTAATTAAGAGCTGGGTGGCTGCTTCTCCGCCTTCCCTTTCCCTCCTCACGCCACTCTTTCGTCCCTCCTTTCCAGGTGTTGCGCTTGCTCAACATCATCTCTTACCCGAAGCCCATCCCCTCCTCAGTCCCCAAATTCCTGGGCTTCCCGCAGCTGGAGGAGCTGTGTCTGGCCACAACGTCCTTCTCCTTGGTGGATGACAACATGCTGCGGCGGGTCCTGTGTGCTTCGAGTCGGCTCCGCGTGCTCGACCTGCGTGGCTGCTTCCGCGTGACACCCAAGGGGTTGGATCTGCTCCCGTGCCCAGGTGGGTGGGAAAGGGCCAGGTTCCCCTGCGCTTTCTTTGCCACTTTTGGGGCACCTCTGGGCAGAGTCCCTTCATCCAGGCTCAAATCAGACACGCTGGCAGTCTGCTTGTTTAAACCAGGGTCTGACCCTGCACAACGTAGTGTGTATGAAACACAGGTTGGGGCCCCCCAATTTTAAGGACGTAGCATAAGAACGTAAAGAAGAGCCGCGCTGGATCAGACCAACGGTTCATCTCGCCCAGCACTCTGTTCACCCAGTGGCCTACCAGCTGCCCCAATGGGAAACCCACAAGCAGGACATGAGTGCCACAGCATCCTTCCCCCCCCTCTTCCCCCCCCCCCCCCCCCCGTGTTCCCCATCAACCGGTGTACATCGTCATACTGCCTCTGATCCTGGAAAAACACAAGACACAGTTTTATACGGCTATACTGCGAATGCCATGCCACCGAGCTCTGGACGAGGGAACAGGGTCCTTCCAAAGGGGGGGGGGGTCGTGTATGAGGGAAGAAGACCTCTCCCTCCATCCTTTCGGGTATTTTTCTCACTCAGGCTCACTTTTAGTATCAGAACCCAGCTAGAGGGAAGAGGAGTTTGGGAAAATAATCCGCAGGGATGTCAGCTGAGTGGGGGTGGGGACAGCTTCCGTCACCCACATTCTCCCTTTGCTCATAAAATTGTCCCCACACACACACCGCGCATTTTGTACACGCTTGGGACAAACAGGTCTGCTTCCCTCTCATGTGGTTTGCACCTCAGCCAGGGCTGAGTTTTACGCATTGCCCTGGTTCTCATCTGCTGTGAGGCTAAACGGCAGCATTGTCCTGCAGGCTGAGGAGGTGTTCAGTGACTCTATTGAATTTCTTGGGATAATGAAAAAGAGCATTTGCTGCTTGAAAGGGAAAATGTGCCTGTAGCCTCTGGGCATAGGTGAAGGGCGCTGATAGCAGGCGGCTGCAGTTCCAGAGCCAAAGAAAGGCCGGCCAGACTGCCAGGTCGCTCTTGGAATTTGCACAGGAAGCAGGAAGCTTTCAGAGGTCTCTGCGCGAGGTTCTCCTTCCCTTCTGCTGCTGCAGTATCAGACCCTTCGGATCCTGTAGATACAGAACCGATCCCCTCCACTTCTCCAGTTCCATCCAGCCCCCTTTGTGCCCTGCCTCATTTATCTGAGAAGATGCCTCTTCATCACCCTCGGAGCTGCTGGACACATGACTCAGGCAAATGCAGGCTGAACGGCTGCATGTACATGCCAACATGCCATGGTCCTTTAAGAAGCTCGGGAGGGGCCACAGCTCAGCATTAGAGCCCCTGCTTGGCATAGAGAAGGTCCCAGGTTTGATCTCCGGCATCTCCAGGCAGGGCAGGAAAAACTTCTGCCTGAAACCCAGGAGAGAGAGATTGCTGCCGGTCAGTGCCAGCAATACTAGGCTAGATGGACTAGGGGTCTGACTCAGTAGAAGGCTGCGTCCAATGCTCCCAAGCCCAAGGAAAGGAATGGGGCTGAACGGACTTGTTCCAGGCTCACGCGCACTCCGGGCATCCTTAGCTGTGGGCGCAGTGGCTCCGTTGGCAGCTCCTGGCTGCCTGAGTCCCACTCCGTGGCATCTGCCCTCTTTCTGTGCCTGGGCCCCTGTCTGTGTGTGGCCAAGCCCTGCCTGCCTGGTTGGCTTTCAGCCGCCTGTGGCCTTCTACATGCGAACGGAAGAGCACTGATCCCGTTCTATAGGGCTGGAGAAGGAGCATGAGCCCCCCCCCCCCACTTCTTTATTTGCAAATATAGCAATTTTAAACGGGGGGGGGGAGGAAGAGCACATCACAAACAATATGCATGCACAATAGTCATTTACACATCACTACACATGACACCCTTCATGCCATTACTCACTGTGGCAATGTTTTTTTTTTTAAGTCAATAGAAGGGGAGAATTCTGGATTGGGACCCTGGTGGGGGAGGATGGATTTGACCCTGTGATTCCACCACAGATTGGCTCCCCTCCCCCCCCCTCGACACCAGTTATTTATTGTGTTTCTTTTAAAAGTAATCACCAGGTAATCTCAGGAGTTCTCTGCTGAGTCATAACATTGCCGCTCCACCATCAAAACCAGTGGATCTGTTCTTTTTTTAGTGAAACATTCTGGGCCTCTGCTAGATGTGAACTTTGGCCTTCCAGGTTATTTGAATTTGTCAGCCCTGTGTTGGGGGCTGTTCCCTGGAGAGCCCCCTCCCTCCTGCACTGGCCACCTGCCTCCAACTCTCCTAATGTCTACTGCAAAGGGCTGTCGTTGCTACGCCCCCTCCTTCCTGACATCAGGTGTTTCCTGCAGATCTGGAGCAGCTCTACCTGGGCCTGTACTGCAGTGCCAGCCACCGGCGCCTGCCCCTCGAAGGAAGCCCCCTCATCACCTGGAAGTGGAATCATAGCCTGCGAGAGCTAGACTTGACCGGCCAGTGTTTCAACGAGTGTGACCTGGAGCAGGCGATGGCTGCCTTCACACAGGGAGAGAGCGCCACAGGGGAGCCAGTCCTGCGTTCCCTCAACCTCACTGGGACCAAGATTGCCCTCAGTACCGTCAGGTGAGGCAGATCGGGGTCCCTAGAGATCTTTCTCTTTCTCCCCCACACTAAGTCTCAACCCCCTTTCTTGCTGTCTTCAGCTTGCAACAAGAAATGAGGGGCGGGGGGGAGAGAATCATGAATGCTGTGTTGACCTCACTGGAGGAAAGGCAGGATATGCGTGAATACATAAATAAATTTGGGAAGCTGCTTTGCCTTTCTGGACACCACCACCACCACCGTGGTCTCGGAGTGGCCTCTGACCACTCCAGGAGCGTTTATTTATCTATTGACTTACGCAGACCCTTCACAGTAAAGACATTTTCAGGACACCTTACAGCATACATCTAAATCAAATTTATATAGTAATGATGACAAAACAAGACAGTAGCAGAAACAATCAAACCCAGGTCCGTTACAAATTAAAAGCCTAGGAAAATAAAATGGTCTTTGGCACCAAAAAGGCCACAGTGTGATCTGATTCTTACGACATGACCGGCCACTGTAGCTTCATCTACCTGTAGGGGCTGTTGGGTTGGGTTGGATACTGGCAAACACCATTTTTGCACGGCACCTGGGGGTGCCTGGCTTGCTGTGGCTTCGGAATGTAGGTGGCAGCAGTTGTTTAAGGGTTAGATAATCCTCAGATAACCCTAAAACAAGCTGTGGGTTGTTTGAAGGTTGCCTAATACTCAAACAACTCCTGCTACTTAGGTTTGCATGACACGACAAGCCACAGCAACTATTTGCATATTCAAAATGGTGGCCACCACATGCCCCAGTGCCTTGAGGGTTAATTAATCCACCATAGCTTGTTTTGATATACAAACTGGCCCCATAGGTGCTAGTGAGCCTCTATGGGGAGACAAATGGGCACCAACCTTAGAAAATTCTGTTGTCATTAAAGTCATGCCATGGGATGGGAGAAGGTCTGCCTGCAGGTCCCCCCACAGAGTGCTACAAGTGGAGGCTGGGAATTCCTTTGGGGCTCTCTGACCTACTCCGTAGAGAAAAGCTACCGCTAGGAAGTGAAAATGACGTTCTTTCTTTTGCCCCAGGCCCCCTCTACAAGATTTCGGTTTGCCCGATTATGCGCATATATGGAGAAGTGCATTTATTCCTAATACCTATTCACGAGAGGCGGTGAAGCACATTATGGGCTATATGAAACGCGCTTTAAAGTTGTTTACATGCGGAGAATCGCATGTTTATATGGCCATAAGGCGCTTTAACTCCCGCAGCAAATTAAAACTTTCTATTTAATGTGCATTTGAAAATGCAAATAATCGGAGATAAAAACGCCTCAGCCCTCAATTTGCGCTCCGCTCTTGTAGAGGTAAAATTTGTTATGCGCCTTGAAAGAGCTTTAAATCGCTCTTGTAGAGGCACCCACAGTGGGTGAGAGGCTGTAATCATGGGTGACCTGAGGCTGATTACAGACACAATATAATTGAAAGGTTTTTTAAAAAAAATCACAGCAGACACAATATGCCAGAAATTGGAGGAAAAGAAATAAGTTTCAGAGAAAGTTCAATACGATGATTAAGAGAAAAGTGCAGTGAGGAACAACTTGGATTAAAGTATCAAATGAAATAACTATGACATACAAAAGGCAAAATTAGCAACAGTTTGAATTGTTACTTAGCTCCCTAAACTCTCTTATGTAAACTCCCCACAATCCAGACCAGTTAAATTCAGTTCCTAAAGCTTCCAACTATATAGCAGTGTAACCCTAAAGATTCCGGAAAAGGAGCAGGGAGGGGGTGGAGGAATGAAAAGGGAAATTATAGCTACCTCTCTCAAGCAGAGTTCTGAGGAACAGGCTGCTGTGGACCCAAATGAAGATCAGAAGGGACCATTCCCAAGGTCTAAGTACAGGATCCAGCAAAGTTAGATAGGAAAAATTAATCCAGGTAGAAAGTGAAGAAAATGTTTTGAAAAGCAAAAGTTGGTGAAGTTTGAGCTTCATCAATGAGTAAAATCAAATAAAATAGTGCAGGAAACTGGATCTGTTCCATGCTAGGCAGGAACCAAGCATCTAGTTCCAACAGGATAGCTCAGAACATATGGCCAGGAGCAGCTTCGAAAAGTGAATGAGGGGCCTGGGCCAAAGTAAGAAATCCCCTCTTCCCTCAGAAAGAAGGCAAGCAGCAAGTTATGGCCCAAAAGGCCCCCAAACAAGCAAAAATCTGTTCTCAAGAACTGGAGCTAAGCAAAGAGTAAAAATTAGGTTAAACAAAAGAAAAAAGTGAGTTCCTCTACTAGGGTGCAGTTGCTTTTTGATCCACCGACACCCCTCAATTTTCCTAATTTATGATTGGCCTTTTTTCTTCTCACTTACTTCAACTAGAATTTGGTTCTAGGTTAATGAATTACATGGTGAGGGCAAAACCCCGCAAGAACAGTTTCCCATTGTTTTAGGGGGTTGGCATAACCTAACCCTTATCAGGGAACAGGGGAACACTCCGTACCTCTGGAGCCGTTAGTCACAGGGAGTCACAAATGTAACTTTCCCCCATATCGGTCTATTGTTCAGTTGCTTTTCCTGAATCTCAGACTCTAGGCAACGAAATCTCTTTGCCCCCGAGGGAAGGCGGGCCTGAACCAAAGTTTTATTCCCGTTCCGTGTTTCCCTTATAAGTCCTCTAACACGGGAACCCCCCAAAAGGACCTTAGCTGTGACTTTTAGTTTGTGTAGGGTGTTGGTTAGGCTAGAAGCACACATCGCTCACTACCTAACGGCTCAATTCGGACAACACGATAGTCAATGGTGGGTTGATTAACCCTAACCCTCACGCTAACCTTAGGGGGTACTCCCCACACAACATGGTAATAAATAATCAACTGTGGTGTAGATGAGGATCAGCGCTGAGTTGACTATGGCAGCAGTCGGATGACACAATAGTCAAAACAACTGATGATTGTTTCCCCCATGCCAGTTGTTTATTGTGTTGTCCGAATTGAGCCAACCTATGCTGTGTACAAATGGAGAGTCACAGGGAGCGTTTGAAGGTCCCTTCCAAAGCAGCCCTCAATCTGCCTGGAAGGTAAGTCAGTCCTGGGACCCTCCACACCTAGCCTCCCTCTTCCTTGGCTGGAGCTCTAGGGCTGGAACGGCATGTCAGGAAGATCCACCTGCCGGCAGGCCTGGCCAGCTTTCTCGCTAACAACACCCTGGGGCTTCTATGGGAGGTCAGCCACTTTTCTAGTTGCTTGGAATGGCCTTTGGACTCTTCACATTTGGGAAGAGGGCTTAGACTGCTTCAGTCTCCTCCCCTCTTCTGTAGTGCCTTCCTGATGAGTTGAGCCAGGGCACTCTCTGTGAAGCTGCCGATTCTGCGCCTGCCTTCTTCTCCGTGTGCGGCCTTGGTGTCGCTGCTCATGACATGCCAGTCCTTCCTTTTGTGGGGAGGCAGGCGGGGCTTTCTCCAAGACTTCCGACTCATCCGGGCTGTGTGGGCATTGGGGAGAAAGCACAGCCCTATCAAAGCTTCGGAGTCCTGACCACATTTTCTCATGTTGCTGCCCTTGGTATCAGGAGAGGCAGTTTGCCCATTCCCCAAGCTAGCACGCATGGAGTACTGAGTGTCTGGCTAACACGGATCTCTTCTCTCCCCCTGCTCCCTGAACCTCACAAGGACCCTGATTGCCAGCTGTCCCGCTCTCAGCTACCTCAACTTGTCATCCTGTCGCCATTTGCCGCGGGGCACAAAGAAGGTGTACCGTGGTTATGATGAGATCCGCCAGTGTTTGCAGCAGCTCGTATCCAGCTCAGAGGAGCCAGGCAGGCCAGGGGAGACCACATAAGCTGCCTTTTCCAGGATCCTGTAAGAACACCACCAGTAAATCTCTCCGTGCTTTGGCAAGCCAGGTTCCTTTCCGCAGCTTTCCCACCGCTGTACCTTTCCTGGATGGATCCTGCACTTTTGTCGGGGCAGCTGTCAGTCTTGCAAGGCGGTTCACCGAGGATACTGGGCGGCGAAGAGGCTGGCAGGTTTTCCCCACACCACTGAGAGGGAAATACTCAGGAAGCTACACCGTCTTTTTTGTACCTTATGTCTGTTGTGTTTTCTAGAGTTTGTAGATCCAAATTCTGCCAGAATAAAAGGATTTGTTGTTTCCATCTTGAGTGTGACGCCCAACCCCCCCCCCCCATGTGAAACCTTGATGACATCACCCAAATCAGCCCTTGCTTCTCTCCCTAGTGCTGATGTGGCCTCTGGATCCTCCACATCAGAAGAAGCCTGTTCCAGCTTTGCTGTGCTACAGGTGACTTAAGTCACCAACACTTGTCCTCAAGATCTTTGGGATGTGAAAATGGGAGAATTTTCAGCATCAAAGAGCCAAGGCACAGCAGCCTACATGTTCACTTACTATCAGCTCCCTTTTGAAAAGAGATTGTAATGAAGCTATAAAGATGCTGTTTTGTGTGTGTGAAGGTTTGACAGGGGTAGACTACCTGGTGCTCTCCAGATGTTTTGGACTGCAACTCCCATCAGCACAGCCAGCATAGCCAATGATCAGGGATTATGGGTCTTGTAGCCCAAAACATCTGGGGGCCATCAGGTTGCTTACCCTTGTTTGAGATCATGAGAAGAAGCGTAAGGAAGCTACTAATGTAATGTATGGATGCCCCGTTTTTATTTTACGTATTACATTTATATCCCGTCTTTTTTCCTCCAAGGAACTCAACGTGGCACACGTAATCCTCCTCCTCCATTTTATCCTCACAACAACCACCCTGTGAGGTAGGTTGGGCTGAGAGTCTGTGACTGGCTCAAAATCACCTAGTGAGCTTCCATGGCTGAGCAGAACTAGAGCCCGGATCTCCTGACTCCCAGTCCAACACTCTAACCACTACACCACACTGGTTCTTGTTGCTGCTTGATGGTCGGTTGTAGGTGCTCACTGTACTTCCAGATACATCTTCATATATTATTTTGCCATAGCTCACCGATACCCACCTACAGCACCTGTGCGATGCATTCCCTGCTTAGCCATGTGCTCATCTCAGGATCTCTTAGAGAAGGTGGCTTCTCCACCACCACCCCCAGAAAGTAGCATGTGGTTTGGAAAGGACTGATGATCGTTCCAGTGTCACCTCTGTTAAATGGGGTTCCTAAATCTGTTTGAAGAGAAGTGAGTGACACTGGAGGAGTTTATCATAGAATCATGGAACAGAAGAGTTGGAAGGGGCCTCTAAGGCCATTGAGTCCAACCCCCTGCTCAACGCAGAAATGCACCTTAAAGCATCCCTGACAGATGGTTGTCCCGCTGCCTCTTGAAGGCCTCTAGGGTGGGAGAGCCCCTGACCGCCCTGGGTAATTGGTTCCATTGTCATACTGATCTAACAGGAAGTTTTTCCGATGTCCAGCTAGAATCTGGCTTCCTGTAACTTGAGCCCATTATTCCGTGTCCTACATTCTGGGTAAATCGAGAAGACATCCTGGCCCTCCTCTGTGTGACAACCTTTCAAGTATTTGAAGAGTGCTCTCATGTCTCCCCTCAATCTTCTTCAGGCTAAACATGCCCAGTTCTTTCAGCCTCTCCTCATAGGGCTTTGTTCCCAGACCCCTGATCATCCGCATTGCCCTCCTCTGAACACGCTCCAACTTGTCTGCATCCTTAGAATCGTAGAATCATAGAATAGTAGAGTTGGAAGGGGCCTCTAAGGCCATCGAGTCCAACCCCCTGCTCAATGCAGGAAACTACCTTAAAGCATCCCTGACAGATGGTTGTCCAGCTGCCTCTTGAATGCCTCTAATATGGGAGAGCCCACCACCTCCCTAGGTCATGGGTTCCATTGTTGTATTGCTCTAACAGCAGGTTTTTCCTGATGTCCAACCGGAATCTAGCTTCCTATAACTTGAGCCCATTATTCCTTGTCCTGCATTCTGGGCTGATGGAGAAGAGATCCTGGCCCTCCTCTGTGTGACAATCTTTCAAGTATTTGAAGAGTGCTGCTCTCATGTCTCCCTTCAATCTCCTCCAGGACTCAGGGCTCCTAACAACATCAAAAGAACAATAAAATTGCATCAACGCCTCATCTTAATAATGGGCATGGTGCAGCTGCTCTTAAGGTCATTGAAAACAATGGGACTTCATAGTGCATAACACAATGTCTGGATTGCGCCTCGGATCAATAAAATAAATACGTCTTAAATCAACCCAAACAAACTGATGGGCACAACAGCAGCAAAGTGTCACCCACAAAAGAAGGTGAAGAAAGCACCCAAGTTTGAGAAATGGGAGGATAACTGGACTAGAAACAGCACTTCAGGTAATGCTCTAGATAAGGTGAGCCAGGTGTTTCTGTGATTCAGAAGTCCAAGGCCGTTTCATGCGCTATCAGTAGGAACCTTACGTTCATGATGGGAAATGAGCTCAGCCCACAAGAAAAGACTTAACGAGGAATCGGGAATTCAGTCCTGAGTGGGCTACCTGTGGAGGTAAAAGGCCTTATCAAAGCCACCTCACCTGCCAGGATAGACTGTCTTCTCCCTTAGGAAGCAGGTGCCACTCTCTCATGGCTGCCATCCTCAGCCCAGGGGGAAGAGAGGGGAATCAGGCCCAGGAGACTAGCAGGGAGGTGGGCTGGTGACCTTGCAGGTTGAACACTTGGCTCATCAGGTCCTATAAAAATCCACAGGGGCTGCCGGGCACCTCCCTGGCCTGGCCAGTTGCTGGCGTTGAACATGGCATTAGCCGACACTTGTCTGGAGTGATGTTGGAAAGGAGTCAGAGCGGGGGTCAAGAAGGACGGCACAGAATGTGAAAGGTTAGGACTGAAGGCTCAAGGAGCCCCATGGAGCTCGTCTACTACGGAAGCGTGGGCATGCTGACAGTGTTCAGATGTTGGAAGGGGAGGGCAACAATATAGTTACCCTGAACCCCTGAGGGTGGGACAAGACGAGGTCTCGGATAAACATGCGGACACATTTCCTAGCTGTAAGAGCATAGAAGCGATTGCCTAGGGACGCTGTGGAATGTCATTCCTTTCATTGCAAAGGAAGGCGGGGCAAGCACCTGTCGCTGGGGATGCTTTCCGTAGGACTTGGATATTTATTCTTGGGGCTGGTTGGCCTAGGTGATCAATTGGATCTCTTATCCCAGCCTTCTTCAACCTGGTGTGGCACTGCAACTCCCAGCCAGCATGGCCAATGCTAGCTGGGAATGCTGGGAAATGCAGTCCAACACATCTGGAGGGCACCAGGTTGGAGAAGTCTGCCTTACACATTGCCTGGAGTTGTTAGGGTTGCCACTACCTTGATAGTTTCTCCCAGAGAACCATGGGTAACGTGCATCTCCTGCCCAAGTGGTTAGGGTAGGTCGTAGGGGTAAGTCTAGGAGCCGCCCGCATGGCATGGAACTCCGCAGTCTCTCCCAACCTGGCCACCACTGATTTATAAGCAGCTTCTGTACAACTGGGAAAACATGTGAATGACTCCACCATGTCCTCCGTTAGGCTAGGCGGCTGATTCTCTGGGGGAGACTCCTGCTGCTGGGTCACGAAAAATACCTAGATTACCTGGAATGTTTTGGGAATAGAAAAACACAGCAGCAGCAGCAGAACACCTTGTTTCAGGAAGCATGCAAATTAGGAGTCTGAAGTTCTGACATCCCAGATGCCAGATAGAATCATACAGTTGGAAGGGGTCTCAGAGATCATTTAGTCCAACCCTCTGGTCAAGGCAGGCTCTGCGGGGCAAGCTGCAGCTACAGCCTCCCTGACAGAAGGCCATCCAGCTGCTGCTTCAATACCTCCAGTGAAGGAGAACCCACCACCTCCTGAGGCTGTCTGGTCCACGGCTTGCTGTTAGGAAGCGTTTCCTAGCGTTTAGCCAAAATCTGCTCCCCTGCAATTTCTACCTGTTGGTTCTAGTCCTCCCCTCTGGAGCACCTGAGAACTAAAGTCCAGGTTGGCCTGCCCAAGGCGTGTGCCTGACATCCTGCTGTGAATCACAGTTCGGTCAAGGGTAGGAAAAGCAACCTGGCTCTCACATTTCTGCTTTTTGATCTTTGACCCTGCTTAATTGTTTATTTAGATTTTTTCTAGTTTTTTATTCCTGCTGGTTTCATCTCCTTGTTTGGCCTTGTGATCTTGTTGTAGTCAATAACATTTTTTTTTTAAAAAAAGTTGTTTTAATTCAAGTCCACTGGATCAAACCGAAGCCCATCTCCTCATCCCCCTCCCCCTCCCCCTCCCCCTCCTCCTTCTTCTTTCTTTCTTTCTTTCTTTCTTTCTCCTGCTGGTTTTTCTAGACCGACATGACGGGCTTTGCCAAGGCATACTGTCTTTTATAGATTCAGGAATTTCCTGACAATTGAGCATGTTTTAAGTATGACTGCGTTCTTTGGTGTGGATATATTTTGGTAGGCTGTTTCTGAAGGTTTTCTGTATAGTTTTTTGATGTGATGCCGGTGACTGATGTGACTAATGGGATCATTGTGACCTTTTCCTGTTACCATAGTTCTTTGACTTCCATGGCCAGCGATGTATATTTGTCTCTCTTTTCTTCTTCCTTTCCAACAACATTTTTGTCATTTGGTATTGCTATGTCGATGAGGTATGTGTGTTTTTCTTTTTTGTCTATGACCGTTATGTCTGGTCACTTGCAAGGTATTGTCTTGTCGGTATGAATTGTTCTGTACCAGGATATTTTATGATCTGCATTTTCCAAGATTGTTTCGGGTGAGTATGTATAGTATGGTGTAGGTTGTTTGATAAGGTTGAATTTGATGGCCAGTTGTTGGTGAATTATTTTTGCAGCTGTATTGTGTCTGTCTGCATAGTCCATTCCTGCCAAAATTTTACACCCTCCTGTTATGTGGTCTATTGTTTCTTGGAACTGATGACATTTCCTGCATAGGCCTGTTGTTACACTGTTATATTTTATGATGTATTTTTGGTAGTTCTTGGTGGCTATTAGGGATGTGTATCATATCGTTCCGATGTCCGATAACAAACCAATAAGGTCATTATTGGACATCTGAACAACGATAAGACTAAACATTCCTGGAGGCCCTATCTGATCAGATCCAAAATACATATGTCCAGTAACTATAGGACATATCAGATTATCGGACCACCAGTTTAGGGCCGGCCCTCCCTCCCTCCCCCCCTCGTGCTCCTTACCTGGGCCTTCCCCGCCACCGTCCACCGCAGTCCGCTGCTCCGAATTACTGAGAACTGGGCTTGGCGGCCTAGTTCTCAGTACAGCGATGATGCTCCATGTGACGTCATCACCCGGAGCGTCGTTGCTCTACTGAGAACTAAGCTGCAAAGCCTAGTTCTCAGTAGTTCAAAGCAGCAGACAGCAGCAGACGGTAGCAGACAAGACCCAGGGGGACCCCTCCGTCCTCCCTTCGTGCTCCTTACCTGGGCCTTCCCCACTGTCACCGCCCCGTAGTACTGCTAAACAGGCTTTCTGGCCTGTTCGTCAGTACAGAGCTGCACCAAGTGATGACGACATCACTTGGCACTTCTTTGTACTGACGAACAGGCTGGAAAGCCTGTTTAGCAGTAGTATGGGGTGGGGGTGGGGGTGGGTAAGGAGCGTGAGTGGGGGGAGGGAGGGCCAGCCCAGTGTTTTTCCCCGTAGACTTGCATTGGGGAAAAGCTTTCTTTGTTATCGTATTGGAACTTCCGTTATTTATCGGATTCTGGATCCGATCAAATCCGGGTACCCCCCGATATGATCGGACCAAAAAAATTTATGTCGGAATTTCCGATAATGATACAACACGATAATTTGGGCCGTGCACATCCCTAGTGGCTATAACTTGAACCTATACAGCTATTATGGATCCTTCTGTTTCTGGAAATAGCTCACCCTTCCTGAGCCATTTGTACGATTGTTCTTTGTTTATTCGTGGGTTCTGTATTGTAGTGCTTCCCATGGAGGGCTTTTTGTGCCCATTTTTCTTTTTTCTCTGCAAGTGTGAATGGTCGTGTTTGGCTTTCATTTTGTAGTGCTAGGTTGAGTGGGGTGTAATTTTTATCTGCTGTTACTATGGCTTTATGAATGGGGGTGTTTTTAGGGTGGAAGAATTCTCCTGTTAAATGGTCTATTGTTTCTTGGAATTATTATTATTATTATTATTATTATTATTATTATTATTATTATTAAAAACATTTCTTGGCCACCTTTCAGGGCAGAAGCCCTCACAAGGCATCTTACAACAATAAAATACATAAAATATTGAAAACAATAAACAGCAATTACAACAATAAAACCAACAATAAAATCTACAACTCCCAGCATTCCTCAGCCAGCATGAATTGTAGGACCATTTTGCATCCTGAAACTGCTGAGGAGTGAAACTGATTTGGCTAACGTGGTGTGTCCTGCCCTGCTCCTGTGTCCTCAGGCGAGTCCACCTGAGTGACTCAGCGCAAGCCTTGGCAAGGAGTGTCAATGATTCTGTATTAGCAAAGCTGCGAGCAGACTCTTCCCACCGCAAAGCGGCTCTTGAAGGAGATGCGAGCGTAGAAAATGATGTGGGGCGGGGTCATTATACAGGCCCCTACCTATGCAGTTGCTTCTGCAGCTTTCTCTCCCCAAAGGGTCAGCTTTGGTCCTGTGTATGGTGTGAACCTGGTTTCCACGGGGATGAGGGATTCTGTTGCCCACAGTTGCTACGGTGCCCATATCGTGGCTCCTCCACACCGACTGAATGACCGGTCGAAAACAGAGGCACTGAAACTCTCTGGGCTTGGCTGATTGCTTTGGTGTCTCCTTGGCTCTGTCCTCCCTGAGTGGCATTGTCGTCTTTATAAGGGTTAGTTTATAAGGGGAAAGGGTTGGAGACTGAGGGTGTTTCCAGGCGGAGAAGCTCGTGAGGCTACCAAAGAAAAGGCTTTGGGCAGCTATTCGGTTCCTTCTTTAAGATATTTTTTTTCCTGTTTTTGTTTTTAAAAAAAGATTGAATTAGCAGTGGGAAAACACAGGCGAGTTACAAATTGATGATGACTCTATCTAGACCCGCTGTAAAATTCTGAGGTAGAGCTATGTGCAATAGAAAGCCCTTGTCTGGAAGTACCCTTAAAGGGTGCCTTTGTGATAGAATCTACAAATATAAAAAACTGGAAAACACCCACTACAATCCCACAGCAAAGAGGGTCCACATCTCAGGATGCTGGAAAATGACTGTTTTATCCCAAGCCTTGGAACTGCAGTATCCCGAGTCTCTCTTTGTTGTGGGTTTGTAAAAATCTGCCTGTTTGGAATGATAGTACAGAGTTGAGCTGGAGCGATGGGGGTGCAGCAGCCAAAGGGGTCCATCTTGGATCTAGGGCACCAGAAAGGCAGCCCTATCCTAGAATCTAGCTAGATGTCTACATGCTTCACTAGCGTAGTAGCAGAGCAGGGGGCTATCTGTGTTCACAGTGTGAAGTTAGCACCACCTTCCCTCAAAACCCCATGGTTTCACTTACCCGGGGTGGTGTTGGTCAATCCCCATGCCAAGAAGGGAGCGTGGGATTTCTGGCAGTCATCCGGCTACTGGAGCCGCCGTCCCCGCCCTCTTCCTGGCTTCCGATGACCCGCCAGCTGCCTTCCGCCAGGAGCACCCCCTCCCCCGGCTCGGCCACGGAGTGAGGTCAGATGGCGGAAGAGTCAGGGTGACCTCGCTCCCTCCGAGAAAGTCGGGGTAAGTCCCCGCCTTTTTTTCTGCACAGCTTCATGGAAAAGCTCGGCAGGGGCTGCGAATCTGAGGCTGCATCGTATAACTGATGCAGTGCAGATTCACAGCCACCACCGGGCTCTGAGTGCATATAGACAGTCCTCAGGACAAAAATGCACAAAAAAACAGCCCGGACACTTTTGGGGTACCGGGGCCAGCTGGTGCCAGATTTTTCTGAGTGCAGCTGGAAGTAGTTGAGTACAAGCCAGCAGCATGGCTTCCATGCAGTGTGCATACTGGAGCTGTCTAGCTCATGCAGGCGCATGCACGTTAAGGACATAGGTGTGCACAGCACATTTCATTAGAGTGGCACCCAAAGTGTTTTTTGTTTTTTTAAAAGGCAAACATTCATTGCATACTCAAATCATAAAGGACATTTATTTTTTTCATTCATTTATTGAACACTGTAGACACGGATGCCTTCCTACTCCCGGCACAGAAGCTCCCAGCAGAGCAATCCCTTTTCGTTCCTGCTGCCAGGAGCAAGGGTGCTCTCTTGAGGCAGCGGATCTTCGGTGTTGCGGCAGGGCAGGCAGAGGGCCATTCCCGCTATGTCTGGATCCCCCTCTGGATCCCTACGCAATGGCCCCCCTCCATTCAGCGCTTATCGCTTGATACACATTAGGGTGTGCCTGGGCACACCTGGCACACCCCTTGGCGCACCCCTATGGCTCAGGAGCTGGGTCATGGCCCTCAGTCCCAGGGTGCTGCATGAGAGTTGTCAGGGTGCGTGGTCGTCCTTCCTCCGTGGCTGCCCCACGCAACTTCTGCTGAGCCAAGGGAGGCAGGGTTGGGGGTGGCCACATGCAGCCCCTTCACCACCCACAGCTCACTTGCTAGGGGCAGGTCACCTCCTGCTCCCCTTCTCCGTGACAGGCAGCCCCCTCCCTCTTCTCCCCAGCAGTTCGCTTCCAGGCCAAGAGGATGGCGAAGTCCGTTTTCAGGGGGGCCCTGGGCCTCTGGAGTTTCAACTTCATCAATACAGAGAAACACTTGACCGAGAAGCTCCAGGAGAACAAGCACTTCCCGTTCCAGGTGCAGCAGCCTAGCGGTGAGGACCCCTCCCCCCGACCGCGGAGTGGAGGGTGGGGAAGTGGCGGAGCAGCCCCCTCCTCCACTGGCCCAATGGCTTCCCAGGCCATGCGCCTCACCTACGCCGCCGCTCTTCGTTCAGCAGAGAAGGAACGGGGATTTCGAACCACCCCATCACAGGCATCCTTGCCACCTGGAGCCGAGTCCGCACGAGGCGAACTAGGAGAAACTCCACACCAAAGCTTTGCCGGGGCACAAACGGTGCCCCGCCCACCAGCACTCCCAGGGCGCCACCCGTGAACAAGGGCATGCGGTTGGGACAGCCCTGCGCCCTGAACAGGTCTTTGGGCCATCCCCAGTCACCAGCTTCTGCCATAGCCAGCTCCCTTTCTGCCTGGGCGTCCTGTGGTCTTTGACCGTGGGACGCAGGGAGGGGGGAGGAAAGGAAGGGGTCCCAGACATTGTGAGGCGCGGTGGGCGAAATGTGATATCCCCGCCTCCTCCCCACCCCTGGCCCTGTCTCTGACAAGGGAGGAGTCAGGACTGGTGGTGGCGTTTTCCTGCTCCCCTGTCTGGCTAGGAATCTGGGCAGGAGAATTCTTCCCCCAGCCCCCTTCTCTCTTTTTCGGCTGGCTGGGTGGGAGCTATGCGCGTTCGAACGTCAGTGTTCCCAGGACATGGTCCGGATAAGGCAAAGGCTGTGTTCCAGGGGTGGGTGGGGCTGAAGTAAAAAGGGGTGGGGCAAAAGGAAATTAGACCCCAAAGGCCAGCATAGATGAGCCTCACTACTTCCTCCTGCCAGGAACTCAGCCTTAGGACAGACATCTCAACCTATTAGAATGGGGTGGGGGCGGGGAGACTGCACAAATGGCAAGAAACCACCGAATGATAGGTGTTTGGAGGAAAGGGGGTGGAGCCAGGGGAAGGGCGTGTGGTAGGGTGACCCTATGGAAGGGAGGACAGGGCTCCTGTACCTTTAACAGTTGTATAGAAAATGGAATTTCAGCAGGTGTCATTGCTTCCCTCTTCATCACAACAGTTAAAGCTCTAGGAACCCTACCCTTCAGGGCAGGGCTCCTGCAGCTTTAACTGTTGTGATGAAGAGGGGATTTCGCCAGGTGCTGCATGCAGACAAATGACCCCTGCTGCCTTTTCTATGCAACTGTTAAAGATACAGGAGCCCAGTCCTCCTTTCCATAGGGTCGCCCTAGTATGTGGCCATTTAGGGAATTCCAGAGGGGTGGATTTGGCCCCCGGGCCTGAGGTTCTGTACCCCTGTTCTAAGGGAATCCTGGTAAACCGTAGGTGGCTTGTGCCTTCTTCTTGTTTATCCAATTAAACATGTCTCTCCTAATCTCTCCAAAAGGCAAGCAAGGAATACAAAAGGCAGCTGAAAACACAGCTGTTTCGGATCCGGCATGGTGTTCTCACCTCCCGGCTTTTCCGTGTTGTCCAGCTCTAGTCAGGGAGAAGCCGGATTCCGTGGCCTGGGCAGTGGAAGGGAGTGCTTGGGGGCGCTCGGCTCCAGCCCTGGCATGGGGAGTTGTGACATCCACGGACGGAGCCCTGCAGGGATCTTCCCTGAACGCTGCTGCTGCGCGTTGTGTCTCCCTCCTACAGTGTTTGTCTTGGAATATTACAAGGACATGATCTGGAAGGGGGCGCTGCTTTTTGTGGTCTCTCTGGTGTCCAGCATCTTCTACTTCAAAGCAATGGAGGTGGGCATCCGTTCTTGTGGCCACGCTGCGAACTACTCATGATACACAGTACATGGACACAGGCGCACCTTTCCATGTGCTTTTATGGTGTGTGTATGCCCTCAAGACCACCATGATGTGGTACCTCCTTTCTCTCTCCCTCCCTCCCTTTAAATCTCCCCTCAACCCCCTTCCCCAAGAACACGTCAACTCTTATTATTATTCTTATTATTATTATTTATCACTTTCTTGCTCGTGGCGGTTTTTCTAGACAGACATGATGGGCTTTGCCAAATCATGCTGTCTTTTACAGATTCAGGAATTCCCTGATGATTGAGCATGTTTTAATGATGACTGCTTTCTGGATGTTGGTGTGGATGTATTTGGTAGGTCCAGTTTCTGGAGGTTTTCTGTATAGTTTTTTGATATGATGCCGGTGACTGATGTGACTAATGAGATAATTGTGTCCTTTTCCTGTTGCCATAGTTCTTCGACTTCCATGGCCAGTGGTGTATATTATTATTATTATTATTATTATTATTATACTGCCCATAGCTGAAGCTCTCTGGGTGGTTTACAAAAAATAAAACTTTGGACATTAAAAATTGATATACAAAATTTTAAACTATAAAAGCATAAAAACAGACAACATATAAAACAATATACATTAAAAACAACTGTGAACTCTCATCTATGCCCATGTATAAGTCTGGGTTCAATTTAAAACTCAGTATATGCTGTTAAATGCCTGGAAGAAGAGAAAAATCTTGACCTGGCTCCGAAAAGGTAACAATGTTGGCATCAGGCGGGCCTCATTGGGGAGATCATTCCATAATTGGGGGGCCACCACTGAGAAGGCCCTCTCCCTTGTTGTTAGGCACTCTAGGCGCTCTGTCCTCACCCAAAGCCTGTAGGATTGCTTTCCCTCTTGACTCTGCCTTCCCTCAGCTGTCTCTCCTGCCATAATTCAGGTTGGAAGCTCCCCATTGCTCTGTGAAGCATCATTCACACATATGGCCCTGTATAACAAGCAACGAGGCTGCCAGAGACAGATCCTGTCTCCACTTCACAGCAGGGAATTGAGCTTGAGAGAAAGTGATTTGTCCAAGGCTTCCAAACTGCTGGTTTTAGTTTGACCCTGAGCTACACAGCCTCACGTACTCTTCTTTAGTTGCACTTGAAGGTCCTTCTGTAGGGGGTTGTCTGTGTGACGACAATGTGCATTTGACCTTTACAGTCTATAAGCTGTCTGCAAAATTGGCACCTGTACGGAGGTGTGAAAAGTCAAACTTGTTCAAAAGTTGAGAAATCTTTGTGTTGGTGTTGAAGTCTTCTAGACTTTGGTTTTGGGTGGATTTCAATATTCGTTAGGCCCACCTTCTCTAGTGCTGCTCAGGACGTCATGATCACTGACTTCCTGACATGCCCTCTGTAGGATGTGCTCTACACACCATGTTCTACACTGGTCACAAAGGTGGTGAGGTGGATGTGGGGGGGGGGGATTTCTGCTTTGCCTTCATCATGGCCAGAACTTTACCTGGCCAGGGATGCCATTTTCTGCAGATCTTTCCCCCCTAGGGATGATGGGCCCATTAAGATGATTTGTCCCCCAGGGATTAAGGGATCCTATTGAACCCTGAAATTATTATTATTATTATTATTATTATTATTATTATTATTATTTACATTTACATACTGCCCCATAGCTTAAGCTCTCTGGGCGGTTTACAAAAATGAAATGTTTGGGAGTAGCTGGCGCTGCCTGTCTTCCTGTCCTTGGACCAGCTGGCCACTGGAATGAAAAACTGTCCCGGGCCCTTGGCACGAATGCACTCTGGAGCCCAAGCGGAGTCCATTGTCACCAGGGGTCGGTTATAAATGACAATCAGTGAGCTGCTGAGAGGATGGCCTACATGCCTATGGTGGGGAAAGAGACCAGACCCAACTGAGCACAGCTCAGGACCCATTTAGAGAGAGGCCTGTGTGACAGCGATGAGGCCCATGAACAGGATGTCTCAGCAGCCCACCATGGCAAATTCGGAAAGCAGTTTACTGATAAAGTTGCTCACATCTAATCTGAACCGGGACAGCTGTGTCAATACACTTTCACCAGTAGAGGTATCTGCCATCACTCCTCGCCTGGCTTTATGGAGAAACTTACGATTGCCCTGGCCCAAAGACACGGACGAAGGCTTTGGACATCGGCATGTCACTTCTTGCTTGTTCTGCTCCTCGCCTCTCCTGCCTGGCAAATGTCAACTGGGAGATGATGAAACTCTTTTTGCTAAGTGTCACCCCCTCTAAAAGGGTTTGTTTTGCAACAGTATGACGTGCCAGAACCATGGTTGTTCCAATTGACTAGTTCTGAAAAGAAACCTTGGTTTAATCCTTCTAAGTTGCCTTAATATCAACTTATCTCAAACCTCCCTTATCCAGACAAGGTAAGCAAGCAGGCCATGGTGGATCAGCTCCAGAGCTTGTAGGAGTAAATCGATTGTCTGGTGGTAGTGATGGATGATTTGCTTCTAGAACTTCATTTGGAGATAGAGGCCCAGAAGCTGTTGGAGCTTCCATGCAGCTTTTGATATTGCTGAAACCCTTCTGGATCAGCTAGAGCAGGGGGTGGGGGTTTAGGGATATCATACTCCATGGCTCCACTCCTGTCTGACCTGTAACATCCAGATGATCTATCCCTTGGGACTTGTCCCATGGGGCATACAAGGGTCTATATTGACCACATTGCTTTTAACGTCTCTATATCTGCAGTCACAGGGAAGTATTGTTTAGAGCTTTGGAGTGACGTGTCATCAGTCTGGTAATGGCATCCAGTTCTGCTTTCTATCATGATCTGATTTAGGAACAGAAGGTGTTCCTTGAGTGAGGGCTTGAGCTCTTTTCTTCAGAGAGGGTTTCAAATACAGGTGATCAGAAGAGATCCTAGGGCTTATCAATAAATCAGCAAATTAACAACCACTTGAGAGTTCTTAAAGAAGTCAAATGGGAAATTGCTGAGCTTCTGATAAATATACGCAACTCATCCCTCAAACTGGGCCCCTTCCTGGGCGGTTAGAAAGCAGTCCATGTAACACCAATAATTTTTTAAAAAGGGATCCAGTGGAGAATCCAGGAAATTACAGGGCAGTTAGTTTAGAGCCTGTTTCAGGTAAACTGGGGGAAAGCCTGATTAAAAACAGAATTATTAAACATATGAAAGGAAAATTCTTGCTGATGAAGAATCGGCATGGACTCTGCAAAGAGAAGTTCTGCTTTGGAGTCCTTTGATAATGGGCTTCTCTACACCAAGCTTTTTACCCCACAACTTTATCTGGGCTGCTTCTGGATTATTTAATGGATTAAGATCTGACCTTTAAACACCCCCCCCCCCATTTATTTTATCTGCAAGTTCTATATGTTTCATTATAAAGCCACTAGATGGCACTGTGGTATAGCTGCTTGTATAGCGCAAATCTGTAATGACACATTGAGATTCAAATCATGATTTTAAAATAGCTCATTATCCCTGTTACAAATAAAGCTGCAGAAATGGTAACAAAACATGGGTGATGCCGTGGAGGTTGACAACATCATGTAAAGGACCCACAAACTTCTGTGAGTGACCAATCTCAATCACAGGATAAAAAACTCATGTAGAGAAGCCCAATGTCAAGAACCATGTGAATAGGGATGATCCAACATACACTATTTACTTGGATTTCCAAAAAGCTTTTGATAAACTCCCTCATCAAAGGTCCTAGGGCAAGTTTAGTCGTCTTAGCATAACAGGTCCTGTTATGGATCAATAACTAATTTAACAGGAAGAAGAAGTGAATAGGAGTAATCAGATAGTTCTCATCGTGGGAGGAGGTGAGAAGTTTTGTCCTGGCACCAAAACAGTTTCATCCTGGCAGTGTTGATGCTGGTCATGCCTCTATGGGGCATGAATTCCAGTTGGACACAACTACAGAGAGAGAGAAAGCATCACCATCACATAACACTTATTTATTGATTGCATTTCTATACCACCCACTAGCCGAAGCTCTCTGGGTGGTTCACAAAAACTGAAACCATCAAGTACAATTCAAAGTTTAAAACAAAGCACAACATAAAAGCAGTGCCACTCATGGGGGTGGCGCTGCCTGGAGATGGTGAGAAACAGGATGCTGGAACAGAAGGGATCATGGCAGCCCACTGTGCCAGGCAGGCTCTGTTGTCATTATCTTCTTGTACACGCAACCTGCTTTGCCTGGACTCCTTGCTTTCCCCTCAGGGATCCCAAGATTACTCGGCATTCTTCATCTATGGCATGTTGAGCGGACTGTGGCTGGTTGTGAGCAACATCAACAAACGCCGGCTGATCATCAACCATCTCAAGGGCATCTACCAGTTCTACATTAAAGGCATTCTGTGGCAGGAGGGCCCGTTGCATCAGATCTACGTCCGAGTTGTAGCCCAACGTGATGGTACCAGTGAGGGGCAGGGAGGGGAAATGGAAGGGATCCAGGGCAACTCCCCCACCCTCCCTTCCTCTGCTGAACGCCTCCTTCTCACAAGAAACGAAGGCTTTCCTCCTGCCAAATCTCTCCTCTCTGGGCTGCTCGGAATACCTCTCCCCCATTAATCTGATCATGTCCTGGTTCCCTGTCATGTTCTACATCCATGCCAAACTCCTAGTCCTTCGAGTTCAAGCACTTCGCTTCTCTAAGCCTGTGACACCTGTGAGCATGCTCTTGTAGCCACTTGGTACATTGGTTGCCCATACTGTCAAGGATAAAAGTCCACATCGGTTGTAAGGCAACGGTTTCATTGAGCGCAATACAGCTGTATGAAGAGAGTCCTACAGACAAAGAACTACAGAGGAGGGCCAGGATCTCTTCTCGATCAACCCAGAGCGCAGGACACAGAATAATGGGCTCAAGTTACAGGAAAACAGATTCCGGCTGGACATCAGGAAAAACTTCCTGACCATTAGAGCAGTACGACAATGGAACCAATGACCTAGGGAGGTCTTGGACTCTCCCACATTAGAGGCATTCAAGAGGCAGCTGGACAAACATCTGTCACAGATGCTTTAAGGTGGATTCCTGCATTGAGCAGGGGGTTGGACTCGTTGGCCTTATATAGGGCGACCAGATAAAATCCAGGTCAGGGCTCATGTAACTTTAACAGTTGTAGAGAAAAGGGAATTTTAGCCAGTGTCATTTGTATGCAATTAGTTCCTGGAGAAATTCCCTCTTCATCACAACAGTTAAAGTTGCAGGGGCCCTGCCTTCTTTTGTATATGGTCACTCTAGTATAGTGCATGCAACTTTAACTGTTGTGATGAAGAGGGAATTTCACCAGGAACTAATTGCATACAAATGACACTGGCTGAAATTCCCTTTTCTCTACAACTGTTAAAGTTACATGAGTTCTGACCTGGATTTTATCTGGTCACCCTAGCCTTATAGGCTCCTTCCAACTCTATTATTCTATGATTCTATGATTTTCAACTGGCAGTGTGAAAAGCAGGTATATTTATACATAGTAGCATTTTACTCAATTAGCAGTTGGCAAAATTCTAAAGCAAAACAAAGGCAGATCAAAAGAAAACTTACTTTATTCTACCTTATCAACAGATGGCCCATAACTCTTCTAGCAATGTCAGATTGACCTGGATGGTCAGTCCTCCTTTTCAAGCTAGTCTATTTTTCTTATACTATATCAAAAGGTCTTGACAGCTAGAAATGCCAATTAAGCATTTCCTTCCAATTAAGCAGTTTCAGTATTACCGTACATTCAGGCACATACATCATTCCAATCCCATCATGCAGTTCACTTGCAAGAACCAAACTACATACAAAGGCCTACATACAGAGCAGGTATATGAAGGCTTGTAGCCTTGCTTTCTCAATACGGTCTTGCCAAGTTGTGATGGGAATCCTAAAACTCCTTTGATGCTTCCCCAGATTTCCCGTCAGGTGCTGCCATGTGGTAAAAATGGTCTTTGTCACTTGGCTGAACGTGTGTACCAAGTAGGCCTCCACGAGATCACCTCTTCTCAGCTCTTCTTTTTGCCTTCATTCGGTCGCCATTTTCTCCCACCAGCCCCTCCCCCCCATCTCCATCCCCTTCATCAAAGCCTTTCCTGAATCTCTCCACCCTCGCCTTCCCTAGCAAAATATGGGGGTGGGCACACACAGAAGGGGCAAAGCCTTGTCCCACACAGGTGACATTTCGGACAGAGAAATAATGACACCATTTCCTTATTCCAGCCTATGGCAAACTTTTCTACACCCTGATTATCAACGGATTCCGTCTGGAGGTGCTCACCCTGGCTGACATCTCGGACAAGTATGAGGTAAGAAAGGGGGGATCTCGCTGGGCCTTAGGGCAAACAAATGGGGCCACCACCGGTGAGGGCTGCCCCTTTGGTTTCTGTTGCAACATGGCTGCATGGCATGTAGATGTTCAAAGGTGCGGAATGTTCACCAGGATATTTTTGATGTTTGCAGGTCTGAAATATATCCCACTTCCTCTTATGGTGTGTTTGGGGCAAAACAGTTTGAAAGGTAAATAGCAAGAAAGACTAGGGTAACCATATGAAAAGGAAGACAGGCCTCCTGTATCTTTAACAGTTGCATAGAAAAGGGGATTTCAGCAGGTGTCATTTGTATGCATGCAGCACCTGGTGACATTCCCTCTTCATCACCACAGTTAAAGCTCCTGCAGCTTTAACTGTGGTGATGAAGAGGGAATTTCGCCAGGTGTTGCATGCATAAAAACGGCACCTGCTCCCTTTTCTATGCAACTGTTAAAGATACAGGAGCCCTGTCCAGCTTTCCATGTGGTCACCTTAAGACTCAGTGGTGATCAAGTCAGCCATGCAGATTTCTGAATGATTTGCTTGACCATTTCTTAGGTACCCAGAAGCAGTTAATAAGCTTGATTGAGAACCATAGAAACAGGAAGGTAATAAATGTATGGTGCATTGCTCTCAGAAACACATGCATGTACGTTTTTCTTGTCTTTCCCCTTGTTTTTTATCGGTGAGGAAATGTGTTCTTCTTGGGTCTTTTGGATAAGCTCTTTAGGTATTTATGATGTGCTAAATGATTGACCAGTCTAATGAAGCCCTTCACGTGCGAGGCACTGCTGAGTCCATCCTGGGGTTTCCCCTCCTCCTTCCCCTGCCTGCCAATTTTGTGATCTGGATGTGAGAGTACAAAAGGGGCCCTGACCTCCCTCTGCGCCATTTGGTCATCAGCCCCCACCCAGCCCCTGTAACAAACTGGCTGCTGAGGCAGCCCTGGCGTGGTTCTCTTCTTTGAATGGTTCTGCACCGCTTCAATGGCTCTTGAGCAGATAAAGCAGCATGTTCACGTGAATATTAAATAAATGCATTACAGGGTGGGCGGTGGGAAGCGGCAAAGGGCATTTCTCGTGGGAGGCTCTAGCATTGTCCCATAGCTTAGATGTCTACATAAGAACATCAGAAGGTTCTAGTCCCCACTCGGCCCATAAAGCTCACTGACTTTGGGCCACACTGACTCTCAGTGGCCTACCTCTCAGGGTGGTGGTTGTGAGGCTGAAATGGAGAGGTCCTATGGAGAGGATGCATCTGGAGAGGGGATGGAATGGACTGAAAGGAGATCGTTTATACGGCTCTTTCTGTAATTTACTATCACATTTCTATCCCGCCTGTCTCTCTCTTGCAAGGAAGTCAAGATGGCTTACATGGTATTCCTTCTCTCCATTTGTGCCTCCTCAGAACAACCACAAGCCTGTGAGTCGGTTGGGCTGAGAGTCTGTGACTGGCCCAACCCAGTTAGCCAGTGAGCTTCCATGGCCGAGTGGGGACTAGAACCTGTGTATCCTGAGTCCCCGTCCGACGCCCTCACCACTACGCCATGCTGGCTCAGCACACGGGGAGGCTTGGCTTTCACTCCCCTACTCTGTCTGTCCTCTGCACACAGCTGATAGAAGCCCTGGGGCGCCGTGTCGCTCGCAACCTGGACCTCAACTACTTCGATTACGAGGACATCTCCACACGCCACGTCATCCGGCACCTGCCCCTGGAGAAGGAGGAAGAGGAGGTGGAGGACGCCGACAGAGAAGGGGAGGGGGTGTGGTATTTGCCTCACTAGTAAAGAATGGGGGGGGGGTGTCTGTGCCCTCTAGGTGTTGGCCGTTTCCAGTGTGTGCTCTTTGTCAGGCTCCTGTCCATTTTGCATCAAGAAGGGGCCAGGACAGTCCTGGGCTCCTGTCCATGAAGCCAGGGGAGGGCTGGAGGCAGCACTGTTGGCCTCCAGCTGCCTGTGCAGGGTGTCCGGTGGTGCTCCTCCCCTTGGGGCCTGATCCAGTCGGAAGGTCTCCGGTGCAAGGGCCACTGCAAAGGATGGGGCGGTGCAAGAGGGCCACCTGGTGTGGTGGATCCGCAGTTCCTTTCCATGGGGTTTGCACAGGAGAGCCTCCTGCTGGGTGGTGCCCTCTGGATCAAAGCCATCGAGTACTCCCACTCTGCTGCTGCTGCTGTTCTTGATGGTACTACAATCGGGCCGCTGAGGGGCCACACTGCCCTTTGCCCAGTGTTGGAGTCGCTTTGTGTTGCCAGCATGGCCTGCCTGTGCAGGGCCAGGCAGGTGAAGGGTGGGAGCCTAACATAGCGCATTGAAAGCAGGATTTGCTTCCAAGTCATTTGGATGGAGGGGAGAGGGAGGTGGGGTATGCAGGATGTGTCAGGGCTTGAAGGGAAGGAGGGCCTGATAGGAAGGTTTAGTGGTGTTGCTCAGGTTATTCCTGCCCCGACAACACACAATCTCCTGGCCCCCAAGGCACCACTGCTAGGGATGTGCATTGTATCGGATCTGATGTCCGATTCCGATTAAAATCGGAGGAATCGGACATCCGATTCTGATGCAGTCCCTTGGGCATCCAATTTTTTTCCGATCTGATTTTTTCCGGTCCGATTCAAATCGGAAAGAATTGGAAAGAATCGGAAAATTGGACGTAGCAGGCTGTCCGCTGCCTGCTGCTGTCATCCGATGCTTCCATACTACTGAGAAACAGGTTTTGCGGTCTCCTTCTCAGTAGAGTGCCGGCGCACCAGGTGATGATGTCATCCGGCACGCCAGTGCTCTACTGTATAGCAGGCCACAAAGCCTGTTTCTCAGTAGTAAGGAACCAGTGGGCGGCAGCGGACGGCCCTGGCAGGTAAGGAACGCAAGTCCAATTTTTGAATTGGAATCGGATCGGATCCGATATGCGGGACCTCCGAGTTTGTCTGATACAATTCAGCAAAATCTGAGGTCCCGATTCTGATACGATTTTTCCTGCATGTGCACACCCCTAACCACTGCCAGCCCTCAGCGTGTGTGCATGTTACAAATGTGGTTTTCATAAAAGGCTGCTACAGCCCGGCACAATCTCGCCTTCTTTGGGATTCTGCCTCTTGAGGAAGTTCAAACAAAGGTTTCGCCCAACTGCTGAGCCAGGGCTATTTGGTGGCTCCTGGCTTGCGAAGACAGATCAAAATGTTCTCTGAAGAAACATGCCCAATGCAGCTGGAAAGCATGAATGGCTGGCTGCTGCAAAGAAGCCGAGGGGCCCTACCCAGGGACTGTTCTCTGGGACCATTCCTGAGCACTGCTGAGCCTGCAATGGGCCTGACGTTCGCTTGCATGGAGCTGGACTCATGGCCTGCCTGGCCCAGCACCACCTACAATGACTGGCAAGTGAGCCAAACCACTCCCATTAGAAGGCCAGCGAGGGGAGGTCGCCCTGGCTCAGCTGCTGTCATCAGAGCTCTCTGGCCAGAGCCCTACTCAGGAAGAGCTGCCTTCTCCCGAGGAGACCATTTTTGCAACAGAGCACTCCTTACAGGAGGCCTACTGGCCTGTTGCTTGAGGCAACAACACTCCTGGGGGTCAGGAGGTTTCTCAGCCTCTGCTCCAGTTCCCCTCCCCCTGTCAGGGAAGTACCTGGAGCCATCTCCCCCGAAGGTCCAGGCTCCTCCTGGTCTGGTGTCAGTGCTTGATGTGGTGTCTCCCTGGGGGCTCTGCTTCCTCCTCTGAGGAGGATTCCTCTAGCAAGGGCGTGACAACAATATTGGTTATTGGATGAATTAAAATACAATACATAAATAACAAAATAAAACAAATACATTTTGTGCAGGAGGCATTTTCCACTGCATGGTGCCCAAAGATAATAGAGGGGGGGGGGGTTGCAGGGGAGGGTTGCAATTTGGATTTCCCACCTCAGGCAGACCCACCTGATCCAGAATGGCCCACACTCCATACCAGAAAACACAACGGGGTAGGCTGACCAGATAAAATCCAGGTCAGGGCTCCTGTAACTTTAACAGTTGTAGAGAAAAGGGAATTTCAGCCAGTGTCATTTGTATGCAATTAGTTCCTGGTGAAATCCCCTCTTCATCACAACAGTTAAAGGTGCAGGGGCCCTGCCTTCTTTTGTATATGGTCACTCTAGTATAGTGCCTGCAACTTTAACTGTTGTGATGAAGAGGGAATTCCACCAGGAACTAATTGCATACAAATGACACTGGCTGAAATTCCTTTTTCTCTACAACTGTTAAAGTTACAGGAGCCCTGACCTGGATTTTATCTGGTCAGCCTAGGGGTGGGGGACTACACCAGAAAAAGCCCCGCCTCTTTTGTCCACCAACTTCCCCTCTGAAGGTGGTGGAGCCTGGCCCCCATGCACCCAAAGAGGGTTGTATAGGTGGAGGTGCCTCCATATGGAAAAGGTTTTCTGGCACATGTATTAGGAGACAGAATCATAAAATCATAGAATATGGAAGGGGCCTATAGGGCCATTGAGTCCTATCCCCTGCTCAATGCAGGAATCCGCCCTAAAGATGGCTGTCCAGCTGCCTCTTGAAGGCATCCAATGTGGGAGAGCCCACCACCTCCCTAGGTCATGGGTTCCATTGTCGTACTGCTCTAACAGTCAGGAAGTTTTTCCTGATGTCCAGCCGGAATCTGGCTTCCTGTCACTTGAGCCCATGATTCCGTGTCCTGCACTCTGGGTTGATCGAGAAGAGATCCTGGCCCTCCTCTGTGCGACAACCTTTCAGGTATTTGAAGAGTGCTCTCATGTCTCCCCTCAATCTTCTCCTCTCCAGGCTAAACCTGCCCAGTTCTTTCAGCCTCTCCTCTTAGGGCTTTGTTAGATACAGATATGGCTACTCCCTTGGCTTGTTCACACACAGCATTCGAGGGAAGTAACTATCATCGCTCAGCAGTTTACTCTGTTCAAGACCATAAAGCACAGGTGAGCAACCTGCAACCTGCGAGCCACATGTGGTCCATTGGAATCCCAGGAAGCCACGTCGACTTTCCCTGCTGCCCAACTGATTAGCTATCAGCCAGGTGGCAGAGAACAGGTGACTGTTTCCTAGCTGCTAAATGTGGGAGAACAACGATCTTGATCAGGAATAATGGGGGCGGGGAGAAGCTTTAATCTCTCCCCCCCCCCTCAAAAAATCACAACTCAGTAACAATCACTGTTTTGCTGCTGCTAATGCGGGATGAAGGATCAGTTTTGCCTCGTTTCCTCCCGCTAGATGGTGCTGCTTGCTTTCTCTGGTGCTGTTGGGCTACTAACTTGGCTGCTGCATTCAGGTGTTGGGACAGGGAAGGTTCTCGCTTGAATTCCCTCTTGTGTTCCTTTCTCCTGGCAGAAGCCAAAGAAGACAGGGACCGGCCTCCTGGCTAGACCAGTGAAGAGACACCCTTGGGCAGGCAGCCTAGCCTGGTTGGATCACATGGAATGGGGGGATTCACATGAGACCAGGCCGACCCGGAGGCTAGTGTTCTTCTGGAGATCGCCTCTTGACATGCGCACCATTGCAGCGCTGAGTCTAATCTGTTCCTCGTACAGCAGCATCTCCTCCTCGCGTCTCCATTTCGCATCTCCAGCCTCTTGGCTTTGCTTCCAGATCTAACAACTTGGCTGACATGTGCCACACAGGTAGATTCTGAAAACCCATCGTGGTTGGGGAGGCCATTGTATAGGGCGCACGGAAGAGGCAGAGGGAACGAGACGCAACGAAGAGGCGAGTGGAGCACGTCTCAACTTTCAAAGCAAGCGAAAAGGCAGCTCCAGGAAGACGCTCCGGAATTGCTCAGAGTGAATCCCCCCATTCCACATGATCCAACCAGGCTAGGCTGCCTGCCCAAGGGTGCCCTCTTCACTGTTCTAGCCTGGAGGCAGGAAGGCCTGCGTGGTGTCACCACGCATAAATATGCAGCTTTAGGTTGGCAATGGC
The DNA here is from genome assembly GCA_029215795.1 of Anniella stebbinsi. NCBI lineage: Eukaryota > Metazoa > Chordata > Lepidosauria > Squamata > Anniellidae > Anniella > Anniella stebbinsi. Next base: position 118,807,967 of record JARDYH010000006.1, on the reverse strand, counting down.
CAGCATGTTTAGCATCTGGGCCGCAGGTCAAGGCTAAAGTATGAGACCTGCGCCCCCACTCTATGGTCCAGGACAACCACCGTGCATATTCAGTATGCTGTCTTCTTGTATCTCTCCGTTTGGACACATGGCTAATTCAAGAGGGTTCCCCTGGGGGCTGGAGGCAAGACCTCCTCTCTCTCTTGAGGCCCCCAAAGCTTCTCCTGGCTCCCTTCCACGCCTCTGCCAGGACCATTGCTCCCACACCTCCACCTGATACTTGTGGCGGCTGTGGGCCGTTCAGTCCCAGCTGCCGTGTGTTGGTAAGGCAATCTTGCACATGCGCATAAGGACACGTGGCATCTGAGACAGGGCCAGTGCCCGTGGCGTGGTGCACGAGGCCAGCTTTTTCAGCAGGATGGGGCTGATGGCACGAACAGCTATAGGGCATGCCAGCAAAGCTGCACGTGAGCAGTGCAGCTGCTTGGGGGCAGCAAAATGTGTGGGGCCGGCCCTGTTCCACACCTATTTGAGCTGGGAGCCTGGTTGTGGTCCCGCATAGATGGGGATGCATGCCACCTCATGGCTTGTCAAGAAGAGTGTCCTGAGTGTGTGTGTGTGGGCTTTGCTAGCTGCTGTCGCAGGGATGCCGAATCCGGGACTAGGGCTTCCAACGCTCCAGCGCTGCCCCACGCTCCCCGGAGAGGGGGCTTTCTCTGTGCTCCAGCAGGGCTTTGCTTTCATTAGCCTTATCGCTGCTGCCACCTTTGCCCATCAATCATGCCGGCCATGCTCCCTGGGGTCCGAGGGGAGGAAGAAGCCGTCTCGTGGTGTGTGATCGGGCTCATGGAGGGACGGGACAGTTTCCTGGCCCATTGTTTAGAGTGTGTATGCGGGCGTGTAGAGCTAGCTACTTTGGGTCACAGCTCAGGCCACGACTTGCCACAAAGACCTCTGCACATGCCTCTTGTCACATCTCGGCCAAAGGGAATGGTGTGAGATGCAAGCACAGCCTTTGCCATATCCCTTTCTGGGGCATGCATGTGAGCAGGGTCAACGGGGCTGTGCCAAGGAGACTGGGAAGGAGGCTCAAAATTGCACCCCAGGATCCAGCAGGCCAAGGGGGATGGCATGGATGCAGAGGTCCCAGGGCTTTTGAACACACGGGCCCAGAGACCTCCCTTCTTTGTCTTCACTGGGATGCTAGCTTGGACCCAAAAGTGCCATGCAACTACAATCACGGCTAATGTTCCTTGAATTTTATTTTATTTATTATTTTTCTATACTGCCCAGTAGTCAAGGTTCTCTTACACCTGAGTTGCTGCTGTTGCCACATCCTGTGACAGCAAATGCCATCACATGAAGAACTTTTAAAAAACAGAAATCTCTTCCGAATCTACAGCTGCCAATCTACTGCACTGAGCAACCAGCCCATGCTCTAGTACTGTGAGAGAGGGACAAAGAAAGACCCCAGTCATCCCCAACCCTACAGATGTGGGGCTGAACTGAGGCTGCGTCCAGGACTTGGACGTTCCTTCACGTGGCTCAAGGAAGAGTCTCCCCTCTGCCTACCAGCACCCTGCAAGAACCAACCCTTTGGCAGCAGAGAGGGACAATTCTCTTGGCGGCATCCCAGAAAGGGCAGAAGTGATGTCCCTTCCTCCCTCTCTTTCTCTCGGGGGGGGGGCTACCATGAGGAGGACGGGGCTGTGCACACCCCCTCTCAAGGACTGTTCTGGACTCTTTGCAATCCCAAGCAGGTTCCAGATGATTGCACAGGGACTAGCAACTTGGGGTCCCCCGCTTTCAAGTTAAGAGTGAAGTGGTTTGAATGGGGCAGGATTAAGAGCCCGTCGTGCTCCAGTCTTACCCACTCAGGGCACTTTTCCACTCGCAGCAGCCTTGCTGGTGTGGCAAGCCACGTTGTAAAGCCCCCGCCTGCTGCCCGCTGCAAGCTTCACGGCTGGGAGAGGCAGCCCCCTTTAATTGCTTTTATAGAGTGAACAATGAAACAGACTCCATCCACAACTAATGAACCCTCCTCTCTCCCCCGTCCCCCCTGCCTGGCTGCCTTTGGCCTCCCTGGAGGGGGGGGGGAGCTGATCTGTTTCTTTATTTACCGCTTCATTTGTGACCAGTGACAGTGACAAGGCGCACAGCACAAAGGGAGGTGGGGGGGCATGAGGAGCTGCCCCAGGTCCTAGCGCTCACCCGGGTCCCTCCTCAGTGGCTCCTGTGGCTCGCGCCTCCCCAGCCATTCATGTCTCCACACCTACCAAAGCCAAGGCCTCTGCGGCCCTTTCTGGTGACACCCACAGTGGGGAGAGTGGGGCGCAGGGGCAGCCCCCTCTTTGTTTGGACCTGTTGGTTTCCTGTGGGCCCTGGACCCCCTCCCTCTTCTAACCCTCCGGCATGCAAATGTTTGTTAGCCAGAAAATGTGATTCAGGTATGGGTGGCATCTTTGCCTGGGCAGCCTGGGGGACTCAGGGGACTGTGGGAGAGTGGTGGCTATTCTAAGACTGGGGGTGGGGGACGTTTGGCCCTCCAGATGTTTCAGTTAGATGCTGGTTAGTGCGGATGGGAATTTTAGACCAAAACATCTGGAGGGTCACATATCCCCCCCGCCCACCTTAGAGGTAGTGCCATTAATGGTTATGCAACGGATATTGAGCATGATCCACTGTTCTCCTGTGACTCCCCAACTGAAATGAATGGGAGATGGGTAAATGTTTGGGTGCATCCTGCTAGTCCTCATCGCCCGCCAAAACGAAGCCTAAGTAATACGCGTATCTGAGCTGAATGCCTGCTCGCCTGCTCGCCCCCCTCCATCTTCTCACCTCCATCACCTCCTGCTCTGTTGAATGATGAGTAGGCTGACCAGATAAAATCCAGGTCAGGGCTCCTGTAACTTTAACAGTTGTAGAGAAAAGGGAATTTCAGCCAGTGTCATTTGTATGCAATTAGTTCCTGGTGGAATTCCCTCTTCA